>JAGSMR010000028.1:4222500-5505000 GCA_029286605.1 Sericinus montela | reverse complement strand
CATTCCATCACAGTGCGTTTTTCGCGGAATTTTCTGCGGCGCACTTGCACTTTATGGAATGTGATGCCGTCAGCGGTAGCATATTATGCAAGTCACGATAGCAGAGTGGTTGGACGATTGGAATTTCGAGTCAAGAGACCCGAGTTTGACTCCCCAGATGGCGGTTCATACCAATGGGTTTTTCAAAAACCTTATATACGAATTATATCGTTGGCTTGGACATAAAGACGGCGCCGGGCTCACCACCTGTCACGTTGTCAACGGAATTAATTGTCTAGACTAGACTTCTGTCTACCCCTGTATTGGGAATTGCGTGAAGATTATTATATATTTTTTTAGTGTGTCGTACGGTCAAACACTTAGTTTCGTTCGGTTTGTAGATTATAGATTTGTGACAACATGATTTAATTTTTCGTTGAACAAATTACATATTAGTTATTAGAAGCGACTGCTGAGGTGCCTAAATTAATGCAGTTTCCTTTTATACTTTCACATAGCTATATTATTTTATAGATTTGCTATAATTGTCACGCTTTGCAACCGGATTGCGGTCACAGTATCGGAGACCTTTGCTACTCACACTCAGTCCAACACCGGTTAACTCAATTCTTGATATGTCAATAACCATTAACATTTTAAAACCTTCTCCCTTAGAACTCTCTCACAACGGCCATGGAAAGGGTGTGGCAAATTATTCATCGGCATATGCCATACAGCATACACAATAACACGCAAGATAAAAAAAGAAACAGTAAACATAAAATATACACACGTTGTCTGGGCAGATTGGAGTTGTTCTGCTGCTCCTGATTCTGAGTCTGCGAGCTTTGACCTTCAGATTGAGCTTGACTGTTAGCCGTCGGCTGCAGGCCCTGGGCTGCTGCAGCCATAGCCTGGGGCATCTGGAGAGTCACACCCTCAACGCCGGGCAATATACCCTGACGGAGCACCGAAGCCACGATGTTATGAAGCAGTTCCGCATTTGGTGGTACCGCACCGCCCCATGGCACCTGAGCGAGGTAGACTGCGAAACGGAACGCGGTGTTTAAAGTCGATTGAATTTTTTCTAATGGCGTATATATTTCAGCAATTATTATTAAATATACTAAAGAGGTTGTTCAATTTTACAGCGGAGGCATAGATCAGTAGACCGAAAATTTCAAGTTAAAATCAAAACTTGTACTTGTTCATCTTATTTAAGGTTACCATCAAAAGTTACGTTAAATGATCTGCTGACATGTTAAACTGTATTGTATTAAATAAAAGGGGGAAAGAATAATCAAATAGAGAGAACATGAAAAGCATTTGAAAGATCCGCATGCATATAAAACAACACTAACTCTCAGCTCCTCGCACTGGCACGGAATTACCTCCAGCATCGCCATGTTGCAGGCCCTGGTTGTTGATCGTCACGGAGCCGAGGTTGGCAAGGTTGCCAAGCGCGCTAGACGGCTGGATCTCCTCCATACTCATGACCACCTCGACGCTACCGATAGTGTCGGTCTGACCGAGCCCGCGGAATATATTTTCAAAGTCTAAGACAAATAAATGAGCGTTAGATGAAGATCGTAAAACACAGCTAGTTATAAATATGAACCTTAAGTTATTTTAATTCACTTGTTTCTTAACACGATAGTTAGTCGCAGACGCAGTTCTTAAACGCAGAAGTCTAACAAACTTCTGCGTTCCGTCTAGTGAGTGCAGGTAACCGGTGGCCCATATACCCCCCTTCCCCAATTCTGTGGGGGGACACCCTAAGGGAGGCAACGCATCTGCTAAGCCTCTGGTATTGCGGGTGTTCATGGGCGGCGGTAATCACTTACCATCACGTGAGCCACCTGCTCGTTTGCCTCCCTTTTCCTATAAAAAAAAATACATTTGACCTTGAAAAAAAGTTACGCCACAAAAGGCATCCCACGTAACGAACTTGCAATATTCGTGTACAACACACCCAAAACACCAAATAGACACCAAAGACAACACTAAATTTGACCTTGATAACTCTGTCCGAAGCATCGAGACGTCCGCTTCGAGCTGGCCTGTTAAAAAAAAAAAGAAGAAGACACATCTCTCTCACCGAGCATAACATGGCGCTGGCCGGCCTGGTTCTGCTCCTCCTGACCGCCCGGCGGCTGCTGGGGGGCCGGGCTCGGCGCCGAAGTGAGTACGCTCTCGAAAGCGATCGGCACGGGCACCCTGCTCTCTATCTCCACTTGATAGGAGACCGGATTCGGCGCTACGTTTACGTTAACCGTCGGCCGCGTTGCGCTCCCGCCGCGTTGCCAAGCGGCCGCGTCGCCAAGCGACGGCTGGCTCCGGCCGCCGGCCGTCGAGCTCTCTTGCGAGGTCGCGGTAGTGGCGTTACCGTTAGCGGCAGCGCTCGATGTCGCGGCTCCGCTGTTCTGTTGCGGCTGCTGCTGCTGCTGCGGCTGCTGCTGGGCTTCCGCCGGTTGCTGTTGCGGCTCTTGTTGATTCTCCTGCGCTGGTTCTTGAGGCTGCTGCTCCTGTGGTTGTTCCTGCTGCTGTTGCGGAGCCTCCTCCTGCTGCTGCTGCGGTTGCTCTTGCTGTTGCTGCTGCGACTGCTGCGCTTGATTTTGATGGCGCGCGTTAGACTGCACCACGTTAATTTGAGCCTGTGAAAGAATTCACAGCTATTATCCCTGCTTCAAAATAATATTATATAACGTACTATATAGAAATCAATCACAATAAAACTAAAATACTGAGAGTAAAAATGTGCTAGTATAAAGAGGAAACACAAGCGGCATAAGTAAGTACTCAATTCACACGCGGTAAAAGAGAATAACACGTGAAACTTGGCGATCACTCTGTGACTAGAATAACTTCCAGCCCCAAAAATGCCTGAATGGGAGCCTTAATTAGTTAACATTTGAAAAAATCGTATAAAAAAAAACCATTTAACATATTTTAGAAATCGTTTATTTACGAGAAAGCTAATCAGTTGTAATTTATTTTTTTAAAATTATTTCGTCTAAATGACCACCGTTTCGGTTTTTGCACTCATCTAAGCGAGTCCTGAAGTTTTCGAATACTCTTCTGCAAAGAGACCGCGAGATCGCCGACATCTCTTCGATGATTTTTTCTTTAAGTTGATGCAGTGTATTCCGTTTATCAATGTAGACATGACTTTTTAAATAACCCCATAAAAAGAAGTCTACTGGGGATAGATCTGGACTTCTGGGTGGCCATGGGATGTCACCCCGTCTGGATATCAGCTTTTCCGGAAACATGTCTTCGACCACCGGCAAGGACTCGTTCGATGTGTGACACGTGGCTCCATCTTGTTGAAACCATGTGTTACGATTATAGCCAGCAAATTCCAGTAGCATCGGTGCTAAGAACTCCTATAACATTTTTACATACTCGGCAGAATTAACAGTAACTGAACGGCCTCGAGAATCTTCAAAAAAGTAAGTTCCGATGATTCCTTTTGCTGAAATTGCAGCCCAAACAGTTACCTTAGGAGAGTGAAGTGGCCTCTCATGTTTAACTTTAGGATTTTCGCTGCTCCAATACCTGCAATTCTGTTTGTTTACATGTCCATTTAGGTGGAAATGGGCTTCGTCAGAAAATAAGATGTTGTGAAAATTACTGAAACGAGTTAACATTGTTTCGCCATATGACTTACGCAAATTTAAATCATTAGGGTTTAGTTCTTGCATTAGCTGGATCTTATATGGATGTAATTTCAAATCGAATTTCAAAATATGGCTTAATGATGTGCGGGATAATCCTAATTCAGCCGAACGTTTGCGTGTCGATAAATCTGGATCACGTCGAACAGAAAAGGAAACTTGCTGCACGTTCTCTTCGCTCCGAGAAGTCCGTGGGCCGCCGGTTTGTTTCACATCAAGTGTAGATCCCGTCTCTTCGAACTTCTTCACCCATTTCTATATTAAAGGAGCACTTGGACACTATCTTAAGTCGTGTAAACCATATTCAACGCGAAATAAGCGTCTCACAGTAATGAGCAAAAAGTTTAAATAAAACTGTTTCACGCAGTAAGCGCGTTGCGGCCCCGTGAAGCGATCCATTGCGACTAAATTTCCAAGAAGCGAGCTAGCGCCCCCGCGGCAATAGTTTGCGCGGTAAGTTACATTTAAATGTTAACGAATTCTTGGCCCGCCCTGTACTTACTTTTTCCTATAGGGTTAGTTCAGACCATAAACTTACACTGTCTACCTACTCTCAGAACATCTTTAATACGTATTAGTATGTAATTGGTTTTCCGACATCTTCCTGTCTTCTTCTTCTTGCCATGTTCGCTGAAATCTCAATTTATATCGCCATATATCTCTCACTTGAGTAAATCTATAACATACCTGCACTGGTATGGGAGGGCGCATTGGAACGGCTTCGGACGACAGGCGCGGAGAGGGTGCGCCGACGTGGAAAGTGATGTCGCTTATAGCGTGGTACGCATGCGCAAAGCTGTGTATTATGTCTGATGTCAGTTCCATAGTCCGCTGATGACTCTCTCTCTCCGCTTCAGAATACAACGGTTGCTACGAAGATAAACCACGAATTAAATATCCAAATGTACTTTGTGAAGGAGAACAAAAAGAATCGGTGTGTGTGTCCATATATACAGACTCAAAATATTAATATCTCAGCAACTTGTTTCACTAATATTATATTTCGATAATTGTTAAATTATTTTAATCTTGTCAACTTTTTTATGAGCCTATAAAAATAACTGAGTCAACTGCAAAGTGCATACATACTATTTTTAAGCACAGATAATTGTAATATAGTGGGTCCAAATTGCTATAAATTTCCAAAGAATTATACTGATGGAATTTTTTTTAAATAAAATTTACATCAGCAATGTCGCAGTAAAGGCCCCGTTAAAATAGTTTTAGCCGTTTCTGTGAATAGTCCGAACTGACAGACGGATACAAAAATTATTTCTATATGTAAGTAATGTATACACTTTTATATACATTTAGTGAAAACCTGTTAATTTGGAATTACAATAGACACTTCAGATGTAAAAGTAAACAGTCAGAAATAGTAACGTTCTTGTCATTTTATCAACTTAATTTTCTATTACATAAGTTTTACATCATTATATTTATATCATTATTAATAGTTTTATATCATTATTAATAGTTTAATATCATTCCAGCAATTTTTTGCCAAATATTATTAAATATTTACAAGCTTAGATTAGGGCATTAGTTTATGAGTTTTTTAACAAATACAAATTAATACATTTCAATCAATTCGGCCCAAACTTACATCTGGATGGCTTGATGCATGCAGCATATTGATGTATGTCACTCGGTGGGGGGTGAATTGCATGTGCAACCCCTCTAGTTCCTCCAGCAAAACACCCAGGTCACGTGGGCGCGATTGGCGGGATCGAAGAGCTCTCATGGCCCTGATAAACAAACAATCAGTGAGGGACAACCCACAAACTCTTTCTAGAAAAGAATACCACATTTGACCTTGATGCACTTACTTAAGAACCACTACCCTCTGAGAGCCTACCTTTTTTTTTGAGCAGGTGGGTCAGGTGATGGTAAGTGATTACCGCCACGCATGAACATCCGCAATACCAGAGGCATCATAGCAGATGCGTTGCCTAACTACCTCTACTACTTACATACATCACGGCCTGTGAAATCCACGGAAGGACTCAATGCTTGGGCCTCCAGAGCCTCTAGAATTTACCAAAGTAAATTTGCGTGGCAAGCAGAAGAGCGATGGCAGTATCAACCTTACACCTCCAACGCTGCGACCTGTATCCTGAATTTTTTTGTGATGTTCACGGGACGGTTATCCCGCCATCTACCTTGCTTTCTGTCGGCTAAATGTTATAGTCACTACGTATAAAAAATTTTATCACACATTTTTCCAATACTCCGGGTATACTGCACCAAATCTAATTTGAGACAACGTGACAGTAGACCAACCTATTGCCTTTTCAGTGTCGAAGGAAACGGTGCAAAATACTTTAATATTCACATTGTATGATGAATACCAAGTCTTGAAATCCTACCGGTATTCAAATTGCAACCCTTAGCTACGAACGGCCACTACCAACTAGGCTATGGGGTCGTCATTGGATCGTATTAACGAAAAATAAATAAATGTATAAGGCATATGAGCTCAACTCAACTTTACTAATTGTCACTCATTTTGCTATGCGTTAATAGGAAAAGCAGTAAAGTAATTAGTCTGATATTTAGCCATTAAAAGTCACGATAGCCGAGTGGTTGGGTGGTCGGAATTTCGAGTCAAGAGACCAGAGTTCGATCCCTAGGTGGCAGGATCGTACCAATGGGTTTTTCAAAAAAAAATTTGTACGAATTATGTCGTTGTCATTGGTTTGGACATAAAGATGGCTACGGGCTCACCACCTGTCACGTTGTCCCGAAAATATCTTCGGTGGAAGGTGGATCGGAGACTTAATTGTTTAGACTAGACTTCTGTCTACCCCTGAATTGGGAATTGCGTGAAGATATTTATTTATTTTATTATTTATTTTGCCGAGTTCAATCCTCAAGTGGCCGTACCAATGGGTTTTTCTAAAAATATTTACAAATTATATCGTTGGCTGGGACATAAAGACGGCGACGGGCTCACCACCTGTCACGTTGTCCCGAAAATATCTTCGGTGGAAAGTGAGTCGAAGGGACTTAAATGTTTAGACTAGACCTCTGTCTACCCTGTATTGGGAATTATTATTTATTTTGCCATTATACCATTTTCAAGGCTCATCCATTAGCCGCCGATTCCACACGGCAAGCTTTTAGTTAACACTGATAAATGTATCATGTCGTAGACTCCGAACGTGTTACACATAGAATTTATTTTGCGAAATGTAAGTAAATGTTTTACATACAATATAATTAACGTTAATTCATGTTTTAAGATAACTTAGTATAGGTCAGGTCGGGGACCGTTTCAATAAATCTTTTTTTTTAAACAAGAATACTTGCAATGTCAATAAAATTACTTATCAACATCCCTGTTAAGAATACTAACAAAACTCCTAGGTACGATTCAAGCATACTACAAAAATTGTGGTAGTGTAAACATAATGTGTACATGTTTACAAGATCTTGTAAACATGTTGACATTATGTTAATAATTACCTGCGACGTGCATGTTGAGCACGTGTAATCCCCTCGGGAACTTCATCGCCGTTTTCATCCAACTGCGGCTCACTCTACAATAAATAGGAATTATTGTAACTATTTCATAAAAATTCACGATAGCCGAGTGGTTGGGCGGTCGGAATTTCGAGTCAAGAGATCAGAGTTCGATCACCAGGTGGCAGGCTCGTACCAATGGGTTTTTCGAAGACGTTTGTACGAATTATATCTTTGGCTTGGACATAAAGACGGCGACGGGCGCACCACCTGTCACGTTGTACCGATAATATCTTCGGAGGTAGGTGGGTCGAAGGGATTTTCAATAGTCCCAAGGGTTTCCTCTTATTCGCATATTAATTTTAAATAAACAACAAAAATTACGGTACGGCTACGCATATCGTTGCTTCAGCTATAAACACAAAGTAGTCACCGTAGATGGTTGGGTGATCGAATTTCGAGTCTAGGAATCCGGGTTCGATCTCCAGCGCGACGCTCGCACCAATGGTTTTTTTACAACTTAAATACGATTTATATCGTTGACCTGGACATTAAAGACGGCAACAGGTTCACCACCTGTCACTACCTCTGTCTATCCCAGTATTGGAAATGGGCGTGGAGATACGTATTTGATTTCCAAATCCAATTAATTAGAAGAAGGTAAATACACATTAAACTATCTTATAAAAAAATTATGAACTTTAAATACTATTCTAGAATTCTAATCTCAATATTAAAAAGCAAACAAAAATTTTAAGGAAATTATAATTGAAGAATAAATTAGAAACATTGCACATGCGTGACAACACTCAATAAGAATTAAAATTTGACTACACTATTTCAACTGTACACACCGCACATAGATAAAATAACGTTTTGAAGTTCTCCTAGAAGCTGGCTCCAGAATTTAAAAAGTAATGTACTTATTTTGCCTTAAGTTTGCCTTAATAATAACTATTATATCTAATATTATTTGGAATTCATCAGTAAGATAGATAACATTAAGTAATGTCACTTTGTTTATTATTTAAAAAAAATATTAATAACATTTTAAAAAAGTTAACATTTAAAATTTTAAATACGTAGTGAAGGCTGTAATGTAATAGAAACTTTAATCATTGTCTACCTCTTGACGGGGAATATTTTGTATGGAACTTTTCGATCATTTCATTCGTGTATAGGCATCAAAATATACGTTACCTCCTCCGGAATGTCGTTGATGGGCTCACTTTCCATAGATTCGGATGACGGTTCTTCACTAGATGTCGCACCAGAATTCTCCTATAGTTGTATTTTAATGTGACTACGTAATAATGTCATGAGACCTCTACAGACGATTTGCAGACATTTTACACGTTGATATCAATTAGCTGTATTGTTATTATTGTCATTACCGCATATCAATTACTTGAAGACTAATTACTTTATTATTACGCCAATATCTCGTAAGTTCCTTACGTAGGGAACTACGATATCAAGTCAATATATTTATGCAATAAGCGACGTATTATGAAAGTACAATCACAAACAATAAGATGCGAATAATTCCACAGCAGGGAAATTCGAACACTTAAATGATTTAAGAGTTGATGTTGCATGGTTTTCTTTTATATCTTCATACACAATCCCAGTAGGGGTAGCCAAAGAGAACACATTGCCAAGTGTCGCGATCCCCGCACATCTTTCACTTAAAATTCATAATTGTCCCTTGGCACGCACCAATCCGAGAGTAGGTCCTCTAAACCTTTCCCTCGGGTTTTTTTTGTTCGTGTATGCCTAGTTTATACTACATAAGAAAGAAGTTTCAACCAAGTCATTTCGTCAAACACCCTGAACACAATTCATAAGGTAAATCTTCACTAGCAAAACAGCAATAACGTTATGTTTCATGTGGCTTAGTTAGCTACAGAGATTTTGAAGTGTATACGTTGAGAAGTTGTAGGTAGTATTGTTTTCCCAAACGCGGGCCAGTTGGGTTAGATTCGTCGATTGACTTCATTCATCTATTATTTTATGATAAAAATGTAAGTTGCATTGGTTAAGTAAATTTTTAGGTAAGTAAAAGTTGGTTAAGTAAATTGCAAGTCGATTATCAGTAATCTTGTTTGATGTTGTTTGTTTGATCTTCACTGAACCTTCGATGGAAGGTGGGTCAAAGGTCGAAACATCAAAGATCAAATCGACTTAATTGTCTAGACTAGACCTCTCTCTACCCCTGTATCGGGAATGCGTGAAGATATTTATATATTTATGTTTAATGGAAAAGGTACTCAGGATGGTACCGTATTTTTGTCTGAATGGAACGAAGGTCTGGAGATAAGCTAACACTTCAGAAGTTCCTCACTTTATATCAGATAATGTAATCGTACAAAAGGCCTCACAAAGTAGCTTTTTGTGAGAATTTTAGAAATTCAAAATATTACTTTATTGAAGAACGATAAATAAAGCACATGAGTTGTTGTAAAAGTGGAAATAGTGAATATTGTTTTAATAAATCTGAAGATAATAAAGAAAACCCGGTCTTGGTACGTCCATTTATTCGTACGTTATAGTGTAAACCACCTCAAAAAAAAAGTCATCCGGACTTCCAAGTAAAAAATTTTTCAAACAGATTTTTTTTAAAATAGTGAAAGGGATAGACGTATCATTTAAAATCTTTTCTTGAAATAATCTACTTGTACTATAGCAACAAAAAATTGCTTGACTGACGGGTCGAGAGAAAAGCACGTCACCCGGTTCGCGATATGAATCCTGCTGCTTTGTAAAACCGCCAAAGAGGTTTACATTCAAAAATTAAGTAAAACATTATCTACGGAGAATCTTTTTTTTAAATTTAATTTAGGTATAAATCTGTTCTACAAACGAACTGCACCGGTCATTGCTGTTACGAATAGTCGTCATATTTTTCTCGACATTACGAGGTATGAATAAATTCTTACTCTTCTTCATAGTGAAATCAAAAAAGGCGCAATAGTGTCTGTATTATACGTTCAAGTTCGAGAGCCCATTCCTACACGAGTTTATCATATGTACCTATAATTTTTTATTGTTTTGTTTTCTCTATTCCGTGACACATAGTAATTAATACATCTAATTATTACATAATTATACAAAAACTACTTTTGAAAGCTTTTAAATAAAATTTAAAAAAAAAATCAACTTATAAAATATCTGCAAATCGTTGAAACATAAGTATAAAAATAATAAGAAAGCATGCCTAGAAACATAATAATAAAAGCATGTAATGGTAATTCGTGCACATAAATATCAATACTATAATACACATGGAAATTGGTGTAAAAAAATTGAAATTAAAGAAAAAATACATGTCATAAATATTTCGCCCTTATTGCTATATTATATAGAAACCACGGCGGTAAATGAGTCTAATAGTTAAAAGGATGACATTACTAGTTCAAATTAGAGAGAACCGATAAACGTAAAGTACAGAGAAGAATTCACTAAGCTACCAATATTAATATCTAAATTATTTTAACAGAAAAAATTTTAAAAACACTATTATAATTTTAAAATCTTCTCTTGTAGTTCAAAATACACATTGTGAATAGCAAATTATATTATTTAGTGGTGGTTTCGTTTTACTAAAAATTATTTTAAGTGCACAGGGTAGCTGTGTAGCATACACAGCTGTGTATGCTACACAGCTACCCTGTGCACTTAATATATATTTCATAATAATTATATTCAGCGACAAAATTACTTTTCATTAAATACGCATTGGTAGGAAATCTTAAAAAATGGACATAATAAATGTAAAAAAAAAAAAACAATAAGAGCGTTTGGCCAAGACAGCAAGATATACTTAATAAAAAAAAAACGTGATAGCCGATGTAAAAGAGTGAAATGTAGCAACATTGAACGAAGAATAACAAATAATAGCACAAGTCTCATACCACTTCCTCGATGTGCGCTCGCAGTTGAGCGAGAGATATCTTTATTTCCGTGATCATACGACGGATCAACTCCAAGCGGCCGGTGGTAGGTGTCAAGTTCACCGACTGCTGCTCGTCGAGCATGGAACCGGACGGGGAAGTAAGCGCCTGCAATGAAGTATTTGTTACATTGGGTATAATTATGTGCACTATGATATGGGAATGTAGTTACCAACCACATTAATCATCGGCCAATAAAATAAAAATAAAATTATATATATATATATATATATATATATATATATATATATATATATATATATATATATATATATATATATATATATATATTAGTCGTGTTTCAACCATCTCACCATGACATTATAATAAAACCCAAAAAAAAAAATAATGGATTTCGCAGGAATTCAGAGAAATTTCTCAAAGTCGCAGACAGGAGCTTAATTACCTTGTAAATGCTACAGCTGAAGTTCGCCTCACTACACATAACTGTCTAAGCACAAAGTTACTCACATACTGCAAGACTCGCAGTAGGTTTTCATCAAATAGGAATCATATACAAAAAATATAAATTTGATTATCTTTTTTATTTGTTTTATCTATTATACGACCATTTTCTTCAATTGGAACTGATGAAACGGGGGCCTCCTGATCACCAATCGTCAAGGGGTATTAGGCGTCCTATTGATAGAGCTTTAATATCTCGCCTCAATTTAATTTTACTTGCTAGTCTTATCTGTCCAAACAAACCTTTAATCGATTGCACACACTTATCTACAACCATCGTAACAACCATGATGTTCGATTGATTATATCCCTTGTTTACCTATTGAAGTCACTGCATTCGCCAAGACTCGTTATATATAGATCCTCAAAAATCATTGCAAACACTAATTAAATAAATAATCTGGCCAAGTTACCATCCCTCGCTAAGAAAATCATGATCTGATATTTGAGTCGTTAGTTAGTTGATGACCGTCGTCTGCGTATTGCAGAATACATGCCGGAGCCAACACGCGTCAGCGCCGACTGTTACCAGAGGTCTAGTGTTTATGAAAGCCTCCAGTTTTTTCAACACTGTACACAGTCGATTCTGATTTATAAAATCGTTTGTCTAAGGCCCTATTCGAGCTGTATTTTACCAAATCAATCAATCTTTTCTAAAATCCACTGAACCACGGAGCCCATTCAGGAATAAACTTCCAACGTACATTGCTTTTATAGAATAATCGGAAGCTAATACTAATGCTGTAGGTTTAAATTGTGTGGCAATCGACACAATCACATTGTGACGTAATTTAAAATAAAATACCAGGCCGAATAGAAGCTTTGCCTCTCAACAAATTTAAAGTATATTATTTTAAGTAAAAACCATTAGTCTCCTGATCTGCTGCTGAGTTCCGTTGGAGTGTTCGTTGCCGGTAGGGGGCGGCGTGGCAGAGGATGACGATTGTCTCGCCTCGGTGCTGGGTGGTGCGCGCTGCACTAAGTGCATCACCTTGCCGTGGACACCTACAAAAAAACGGGCAACTAAGTAAGGATACCAAATGGTGCTGAAAATAAATATCACGAAAATAAACTATTATAGATTTTGTTTTTGTTTTATTTTTATAAATTATTAACGGTACCGATATTTGAAAGGGACGAAGTTAGAACGAAGTGTGAAATATGCGTAAATCAGGAATGTCTAGAACAAGTGAAGGAGATTGTATACTTGGGGAATGCTTTTAGCCGGGATGGAAGACTTGATATACATGTGGGGCAGGCGTGTCGCTGCCGGAAACGAAGTCAATAGTGACCTGACTGCGTTAGTCCATAGACAAGACGTAGTGAAAAATGCACGCTTTGTGATACATAACGCAGTACTGCTAACGACTTTGTTATATGACAGCGAAACTTGTAGTTGTAGGTAATCTGATTGTCCTAATCACAGTACCAAAATTTTGCGGACCAGTGACGGGCAATAGCGGCGCGTAAGGCCAGGATTACGATTCCGATTCCGCTTCTCAAATGTGGCGATTACAGTAAACAGTTTTTAAAAAAAATTAATAATTTCTTACATAATCCTTAAAAGTCTCGCAATAATTGTATGACCTTTCGCTGTAAAGTTCATAAAATCTTCGCCTACTTCGGTAAATTCCTACTGTTGCCCAATCATTGAAAGTCTTCAGACTATTCAGAGGGAATTTTTTAGAAGTAAACACGGCATTAAATTCAATTCTTAATATATTAAATAATGAACTGTATAAGGCGTTAGTATTGTCACGATAAGGCAACACTAGAAGCTTTTTACTAAAATTCTTTTAAATTTCTCCTTGCGATGTATATTTATCGGACCAAACACAGCTTTCCTAATACATGTGATTATTCGGTCGTGAGACAGACTGACAAATTGATCAGTGATCTGAACTTATGAATTATTAATCTGTGTCGCGCGTAACACTTGACTCTTTTGTTCTTGCTGGCTCATAAAACAAGATCACAAGATAAAACGGCTTCTAGAAGAAGTTTCCAGGAGATTAATATTAAAGTCTCCGCATATGAAAACCGATTTAATCTGTTTATGATTTTTAAGTAAAACTTCTTCCATAACTCTTTCAAAATACTTACAATAATATAATCATGGATAATCATTGAGTACGTTAATTTTATAAATCGAATCGAATAAAGTGTTAATTTTACATGAAATAAGTTTTTTGGTATGAATAAAATTCTTAATAATTATAACTAATTGTTACGCCGCAAAGTATCATCATGTTAAGGGCTTCGCGTCGACGTTACAAAAGAAATTCTTTAGCGTATATTTATTTAAATTAAAAAGGTTTAAAGCTATTTTTTCTTTTCTGTACTATTTTGAAATTTTGAAGTTTAAATCTTTTTAAGTCTCTTAATAATTATTGATATAAAGAAAATGAAAGTACAAACTTAAGAATGTGAAATCAGTGTATAGATGATAGTAATATAACCGATGATAATTCGTGGGTACCATATGTAATAACCGACAAACTAAACGCACAATAGTTTCTAATCAATCACTACCTATCTACTGGGCAGATTCTTTCGATAATCTTAGTATCATTGCCTAAAACGCCATTCCCAATACTGGGGTAGACAGATGTCAAGCCAAATAAGTCCTATCAGGCACTTTCCACCGAAGAATTTTTTTTTTGGTACAACGCGACAGGCGATGAACCCGTCGCCGTCTTTACGTCTAAGATATAAATCGTAGATAAGTTTTGGAAAAACCCAATGGTACCGACCCATTGGTTTCTTAACTCGAATTCCGATCACCCCACCCCTCGGCTATCGTGACTGTGATTGCCTAACACCTAACCATTAAAAGAGTGCAGTTTTGTTTGTTTATCAGCTTTGCTGTAAGGGTAGTGACTCACACATGCAGAGAACTGAGTAACAACGGGAAGCATTCAATATGCCGGAAAAGTTATTATCTAAAACCTACAATAATCGTGCAGCCCTACTTGTGGCATGGTACCAAGAACGGTGGCTGCTTTTCCGCGCGTATTGGCTAGACTTAACTATTGAGCGAGAAAAGAACCAGCCCTCTTGTCACCAGCGGCTACAACCAGTCGTAGATAACATTCTTTAGAAATTGTATCGCGCGAGGACCCCACGGACCGTACGGTCTACGATCTACTACGGCAAATAGAACAAGTATATCTATCAAGTCCTATCAAAAACTCATATATATATATACATAATTATTCACCATAAAGAAGTACATCGGCTTTCATTATCAGGTCAGAAGCATATGATGATGCAAGGGACTCCAATACTCAAAATGACTATACAAAACATACATAATAAACTAAAATATTTAGATAAATAAATAAATAAATACCACGCCCATCTTCCCCATCCGGGTACTAATTTAATTTTAATTTCTTATTTCGAATATTCCAACACAGGCATAAAATTATTACTTTGATATTTACTAAAACAGCTGAAAGTCCTTTGACTCACCAGGCGTAATGTACTCTAAGCAAGTGAAAAAAAAAAAAAAAACCTGTTACACTGCTATGAACAACATTCTTAACATATGGATTGTTCTTGAATCTAACACAATAATAAACATGAAATTATTGTCCTGAAAAGTGAGTGTCGTCGATTCTAGCTCATCATTCCACTGTTATTAGCGTGAACCACCATAAGTATTTAATTTTAGAAGGAATAGTTAACAGTTACCTTAAAATTAGAAGCATGGGAACATGCGCTTTTATTGGAAAAAAATACCGGTCTGGTAAACAAAGCAAAATTGTGCGCAAAACTGTTTAAATAAACACAAATCTATCACGAAACATATATGAACACTTGATGATAATTGCACTATTTATTTATATATTTGCATATAATAAAATGATAAATAACAATATTTTACCTCTTTATTGTCTAATTCAACGTAAGGCGCCCGCGTAAAGAGAAAATTCCAGCGCGCGTGATCGAATAAACAACCAATCAGAATTGAGCGTCGATAGTTAGGGCGTCAGTAACATCGAGATAGATATATGGGCACAATTCGATTACTAACATTAAAATCAATATAACTGGCAGTTTAAAGTTTACCGCGTAATTTTTTTTACCGCTATTAATAAATAAATAAATATCTTCCCGCAATTCCCAATACAGGGGTAGACAGAGGTCTAGTCTAGACAATTTAGTCCCTTATATATATAATATTATATATAATACTTATATACTACATAGTAGTATTGACAGCATTATATATGATGAATGATGATTCTCAGATATAAGTAACTGTTCAAAAAAACTGCTTGAAAAGTTTTAGATTTTCTTAGATTCGGCCAGTCAGCAAGTGGGTTATCCTCGGAAATACACGATTAATAAAGTTTACTAAAAATACATAAAATACAGAAATAAAAGTAAAATAAAGAAAAATATATTTTTCCGTAAACATGTAAGGTTAACTTACGTTGGTTTGGTCCTTACCAATTTTTATTTCGATAACCTATAAGTAATGAATTTAATTATAGATTATCGAAATAAAAATTGTTAAGGACCCAATCAACGTAAGTTAACCTTACACGTTTCAATTGATGTTCAGTTATTTTTTAAGAGGTAGTTTATAAAAGCAACTTACCATAATAAAGTTAGGATGGCGGTACTTTTTTTAAACAACCACGGATTTATTGCAAAACATATATATGATGATTCCTAATTAACAAATACACTATTCACTGTAAAGGTAATTCGTTTAGACTAACAAATAACAATATTAAACGTTTTATTTTGCGAATTGAATAAATGGCGCCGTCATTAAAAGAAAACCGTACGCGCATGCCCGATTCCGGACAACCAATGCGGGGTGAATTGCGTCGATAGCATCAAACACTGAATATTTCTATAATATCGAATGTACCGATGAAATTTCATTTCCGTTATTATCAATTATAAATCGTGAATAATATTAATAACATTTGGTTATGTCGAGATTTTAATTAATCTTTGGAGTAGCAATTCTAATATACCGCCAAAACGTCTGAACTAAATTAGTGGTCAAAGTGTCAGAGATCCGGGCGGCCATTTTATTTACAATACATGAAACAATAACGTAGTAGTTGCAAACAAAAGGGAAACAAAATGGCGAATGAAATAGCAAAATACTAGCGGCAGACCAATGGAATGCTTCTTTCTTACCAATTACGTAAATTATTACTTATTTGTAGGTTAGCATTAAAAATGATCTGTTATTAGGCTTCCACTTTGAAAATGAAACGTCTAGTGTGAGACGCCTGCACAACCTAAAAATACATACATACATACATATAATCACGCCTCTTTCCCGCAGGGGTAGGCAGAGACCACTTCTTTCCACTTGCTACGATCCTTACATACTTGTTTCGCTTCGTCCACTTTCATTATTCCCTTCATACATTCTCTTCGATTCAGGGTACTCTTGACCAGGCCTTTTTTCAGGACGTCCCTGATTTGGTCTCGAAACGTCCGCCTAGGTCTTCCCCTTCCTACACTTCCATTCACACTCGTCTTATACACTTTTTTCGTCATTCGTTCTTCATTCATTCTCTCGACATGGCCACACCATCTGAGCAACAACAACAACAACCTAAAAAAACTTTTGTAATATTCCTAATTATAGAAATAAATTGTGCAGCCATATCATCCAGTCCCATATTAAGAATCACTGATACTGGACTGTGATAAGATACATTTACATATAACCACTTAGATATAAATTTTTTTAAACCATATGTCCTATTTATACTTGGATACTAAAACCTTGATAGGCTTTCCACTTTTCTTGTTATTCCTAATAAGAAGAATGAAATATGGACGGAAAGGACTACCTGCCATAGACCTTCTTCTAATATTGGAACAAACAATAATATTGGAATACTAATTTTAGAACAAACAAAAAATTAAAGTTCTAAGCCATGTCTTCCTATTAAACGCCAAATTGAAGCTCTGGAACAACAAAGCCACATTCTTTATAAGATAAGAGTACTTACCATATTCAGCCAACCTCTTTTCATCCTGCAGCACTCGGCCACAGAAAATCAGCCGCTGCAAATGAATATCTATGCCCATCTGCGCCCTCACGATCTCCTTGAGTTGCTGCACAGTGATCTAAGACAGAAACAAGACAATAGATTAATATTATACAGAAATATCACAAGGTAAAAATCTTGAAAAGACAGTATGTACATAGAATAAATATAATGCTACAGCCGAAAGTAATATTCATAGACAGTTGTTACTTTTGTGAAAAAATTATATGCATTTATAGTAATTCCATGTATTATTATAAGATAAAGGTTAAACTATTCTTACATAAATTAAAACAACAACAGATGTATTAATTATGTTTCATTAATATATTAAGGTACATAGCCCATTATAAGTGGATTTGGATTGTGGATTCTTATAAGAAACAAAATTTCATAAACCTAAGTACCTTAAAATCCTTTGAAACAGAAGTTATTGAATGAAAGTATATTAATGTTGTGTACATATACTAATAATATATGGAATATGTACTAATAATATCTATTATTATTATTTTTAATCAGTACTTTAGTCGGCCAAGGACTACCTGAAGTTTTAAGGATCTGGTTCGGTTCCTTAAGCAGTTATGTTATAGCTAGGAGGAATTAGTTACAAAGAATTATTTTTTTGTTTAACATAGAGCTTGTTACAGCAACAACTATGAACAAAAAAGTCTAAAGGTGAAACAGGCCAATATTTTGTACAGCCTGTGTAAACCAATGGATGAATATTATATAAAAAAACATATCTTCACGCAATTCCCAATACAGGTCTAGTCTAGGCAATTAGGTCCTTTCGATCCACTATACTATATGATAACACTAACAGTGTTGCTTTTCTATACATCTTATATAGACTGGCTTAATTTTGATAAATTCATAAATTTCATAACTATGTCGTACTACGTCGTAATTTTAATCGATTTGTAATGCGTCAGAAAGTTGGGCCGACGTAGAAAAAAGCTTTCGCAATAAACATCATAGGCTACCTCTTTTTTAGTCATATAGTTAGCATAATGTTATTTTGGTATTTAGACACAATGGAAAACTAAATTTCCATTGTTTAGCATATTCTTCAGTCAAATAATATTGAAGCTAAGGAGCATGCGCCGTAGTCATAAATCAATAACACGTATTGATAACCGTCTATATTTATCTCGCGCCCACGCCTGGATATTTTTTAATTTCGCATTTATTTAAAAACAAAAGTCCATTATGGCTTAGATGATCAAAGATATCACAAAAACATAATTGATATTGTCCAGGATAACCAGAGTAACGAAATATTTTTTTATGCACATGTCTCTTCAACAGCCAATTTTTATTAAACTGTGATTGCCAACAAACACTTAGCAGCTGTATTAATTCTAAATATACATACAGTCTAAGCAATAGAGAAAGTATTAAGACTATATTACAACATATTTTATGTTAACTATAACCTATGTTATATATGTTTCTATATAATATTTCATCAATGTTAGCATCATATTGTACTGATGGTTTGGATACTGAGGCAAAAATAGGCTGAGCACCTGTTAAATTGTCTGAAAAAAAAAACCAGATTGAAAAAATGGGGCAAAACAATTTTCCAACATTCTGTCTACCACCTTCTCTGATGATACCAGAGAATATTGCGAAATATGTGAAGATGAATAAAAAAATATATAAATAAAAAAGACCTACTCATATGAGTATAGAAGTTAAACATCATCCTTGTTTTACTTGTATGGGATAATTCTAAGATTTTATTTTACTGCTTCTTTGTGGTATCAAATGTGGCTTAACTAAGATTCTCATGTATTATACAATGGAACCCTTAAAATACGATAAACATTCCTTTACAATTTGAGAGCCTTAATCAGCATGGAATAGTAATGAGAAGCACAATACCAAACATTATAATGAACAAACTTGCACCAGCATGACATGCTCATAACAGATAATGTGACATGTTCATACTCATTGCCTGGTCATTGTATATAACCAAGGCACAGGAAAGTAAGAAAGCACTTGACAAAGTTCTACATAAGCTAGATTGAATTTTTTTATTTATTTTGTCCATTTACTATAATACTGCTCAGAATTTTCAGGTTGGTAGAGAGGAATATAATGAATTAATGTATAAATAATTATTTAATACTCTATCTTCAACAATAGCCGAGTTGTTGGGTGGTCGGAGTTTCGAGTTCAGAGACCTGAGTTCGATCCCCAGGTGGCAGTACCAATGAGTTTTTCAAAAACTTATGTACGAATTTCATCGTTGGCTTGGACATAGAGGCGGCGACGGGCTCACCACCTGTCACGTTGCCCCGAAAATATCTTCGGTGGAAGGTGGGTCAAAGGGACTTAATTGTCTAGACTTGACCTCTATCTACCCCTGTATTGGGAATTGCGTGAAGATATTTATATTTATTTTTAATACTCTATTTTCAAATTTCCAAGCTTTACACAACATATATATTATTAGATGTTCTCTGTAGATCTCTTTACAATTTAACATAGTTTGGATCAGACATTTTTTCTTAGACAAGGTAACCTTAACTGGTTATCCAAAGTATAACTACATGATTTATTCAAATTGCCACTTTTCATGATTATATAACAAACATACAAATTTTGACATATGTGTTTTCAGGAATAGTATGAAATAGATAAGGAAATAATTACACTAATAGAAACAATCTAAAATGGGACATAAGCTTAAAAACAAGCTCTAACAACAAAGCTCTTATAATTGTCTGAAAAGTTATTTTCTTGTTGAAAATATTGTTTCTTTTCCAAACATAAAGAGCTTTAAATTATAGGTAATCATCATAATAGAAGAGATGTTATTATGGAAATTAATATGGATATTATTATGGCAATTTCGCTTTGCAACATAAAAACACAATTGTGCAAAGCATTCTGGAAACTTTCATACATATTATAATTACATAGATATTCCTGCTACATCAAACATCCTGTAATTGTTAAATGAACATAAATGCCAAACTGATATGTTCCAAGCTGCTATAAAAAAACTTATCAATCATTTAAAAATATCAAAACATCACTTATTGTTTGTCTTTTTCATTGTTAGTCAACAAATAAGTAGGGATGTTATGGTCAAAGATAAGTTGGTATTGGGTAAAGATTTGTCTATATTTAACAACTCCCAGGATGAAAGATAAGTTTTAAATAAATTAATAAATGTATTGTGAATAAAATGAATGAAATTACAGGTACCTATGGCCATTTCAACAATACAAGGTGAACGCAAGCCAGAGACGCAAACTGTAAAATACTCTCTACTATAACCATAATTGAAATAATAATAAATTTTTTGTTGCCATATTGCAAAGGAAATTGAGTAATGATTCTTTAAAAAAAGTATTTTCTAGGATTAATTAGTGCCCTTGTACTAAAATTTTAGTTTAATTGTGCTATGATGTGCATATATAAATAAAAAAAAGGAGATGGCACTTGACAAAATATATGTATTATTATTTTTTATTATTTTGTATACTATATGGTTGAAGCACAGAAATAATAGGTAATTTACATTAATAGATACATTAATATTAAAGCAGGTCTAGCTTACATAGTCCTAAAATTCTAAATTGCATGACAAAACTATTCATCTTAGGCTCGCTAGCAAAACACATTAAAAAATCATGAAAATTAGTTCAACATGAGCAACAATGTGACATGAGAATATAACGGATACTCTATGAAATACCCAGAATAGCCATATCAAATCTTGCTATATTCAATAATCATATCTGGAAATTTAAAATACTCATTATTAAAGTTATAATATTGATAATAAATTATAAAACCTCAAGCAAGTTAACAACAATTAAGTCCTTTTGAATGTCCCACTTTCAACTGAAGATTTTTTGGGACAATGTGGCAGGTGGTAAGCCTGTTGCAGTCTTTGTATCCAAGCCAATGATAAAAATAGTATAAAGTTTTAAAAAAAACCATTGGTATGTGCCTACCACCCAAGAATTGAACTTGGTTCTTGGAATTCTAATTACCCAACCACTTGTCTTTCTGTTGGTCACGCCTATGTAATTTTACAGAGAATTACTTAGTTGATTACATATATACAAAATATTTCTGTTCTAACTCACTCTACTCACTAATTTTGGTCTCAATAATTTTTTTTTTTCAAGAAAACATATTCAAGTATGAAAAATATAGGTAAAAATATAAAGGTATAATAAAAAATTATAAACCACTTTTCTTAAATCGCTAGCACAATTTAGTAGCAAAATATGTTCACTGTGGTGATTACAGTATGACATGCTATGAATAGTTGTGTATTTAATTCCCGAATTTGAATAGTAATTTAAAATAATTACACATATAAAGTAATCCCAAAAATATTTGCAGGTATCTACAAATTTTTGGACCATTACTTTTACTTTTTTCAATAAACATTCTAGAATATGGAATGTGAATGAAATGATTAAAGTATGTAGGTATAATAAAAAAAAGTATAAACTGCTTTTCTTAAATCACTAGCACATTTAGAAGCAAAATATGTTCACTGCGGCGATTACAGTATGACATGCTATGAATAGTTGTGTATTGAACTCCCGAATTTAAATGATAATTTAAAACAATTATACATATAAAGTAATCACGAAAATATTTGCAGGTATCTACAAATTTTTGGACCATTAATATTAATTTTTTTCAAGAAACCACATGATAAAATGTGGAATGTGAATAGAATGATAAAAGTATGTAGGTATAATAAAAAAAGTATAAACTGCTTTTCTTAAATCGCTAGCACATTTAGTAGCAAAATATGTTCAGTGCGGTGATTACACTATGACATGCTATGAACAGTTGTGTATTCAACTCCCGAATTTAAATGATAATTTAAAACAATTATACATATAAAGTAATCTCGAAAATATTTGCAGGTACCTACAAATTTTTGGACCATTAATATTACTTTTTTTTCCAAGAAACCACATGGTAAAATGTGGAATGTGAATAGAATGATAAAAGTATGTAGGTATAATAATAAAAGTATAAACTGCTTTTCTTAAATCGCTAGCACATTTAGTAGCAAAATATGTTAACTGCGGTGATTACACTATTTCCATGCTATGAACAGTTGTGTATTCAACTCCCGAATTTAAATGATAATTTAAAACAATTATACATATAAAGTAAACCCGAAAATATTTTGCAGGTGTCTATTAATTTTTGGACCTTTAATATTACTTCTTTTTCAAGAAACCACATTCTAGAATGTGGAATGTGCATAGAATAATAAAAGTATGTAGGTATAATGAAAAAAGTATCAACTGCTTTTCTTAAATCGCTAGCACATTTAGTAGCAAAATATGTTCACTGCGGCGATTACAGTATGACGCGAATTAATTCCCTTTTGCGAATTAATTCCGAAATAATTTCCGAATTTGAATAATATAAAAAATTATGCATGTAAAATAATCATGAATATATTTGCAGGTATCTAGAAATTTTTCTACCTTTAACATGGTAGTTATAAATGCCATATGGTAAATCAATATACGTTGTAAAATACAAGAATAAAAATTAAATTTAAAACTAACCTCATCGTCCACTGAAAAATGGTGATTGTTGGAGTCCAGCGTTTTTATCGTAAAGTCAATCATTTTTACGCGAAAACATGAACCCCTCAGCAATGTAGACTATACGGACGAGTCCCTGAGAAGCAATCGTGAATATAGATTCAAGAAGGTATCTCCAACAATACCGCACTAAAATCTAGTACAAACGTATCGACGCACAAAGAGTTAATGATTTTTAGCTTTAATTTTATGTATACTACTTTGAACTGTAGGTTTTATAGGTATCCGAAACAGGAAATACCATAGAGTAGAGTAACACATAGAGTATAGCACTACAACTAAAGAATAGACAAAACAAATAATCCTAAATGACCATGTTATCTGTCTTTCGAAACGAAGTGATTTTCTTAAGGTTTTGTTATGGCGGCAATAATGAAAGGAATCATTTCGTTCCTGACAAGACAATAATATAACATTGTGAATACATACTTTTCAGTCAATGCAATCAGTTGATGGTGCATATCGAAACCACTGTGTCTAGTGTACAATGTGCATGAAAAGGGCTAAAAATATAACTTATAATAGATTGCAATTAATAAAGTGGTATAAAGTAGGCGTTCATGAACGGAAACGTATCAACATCATATATAATTAAGAAGCGCAGACTATTATCAGCCATACAATTCTTTTTATTTGCGCTATTTTAATGCATACTGCTTTTACGAATCGGAGTTTGCAACACCTATTCTCACTTCAGTAAGCGATAATTACTCAGTATATTCAGCCACAGATGCGACAAGAAGTCGCATCTATTCTGTGTCTATCTTTGCTAAGCGTATTATACATAAAAATCGATTGCCGTAGGGAAGATTAGACACTACACCATGGAACCACATTCCACTACATGGAATTGTTATTTAAAAAATGCCGCTTTTTAAATCTCCGATGGAACCTTTGCATCGTACCATTTACACACTGACAATTTACCCATAACATAATTTGTCTTCTATCAATGACAAAGAATATGCAAATACAAACACATCAAATAAGACAAACGAAAATCAAAGTAATTTTTGTCGAAAAATCGCTTTGTCATCATGTCATGTCATTTCACAAAGAAGAAAATCTTTTAAAACGGAAGAAATACAATAAGTCTAGCTACAAAAATGTTTTTTAGACTGACGTACTGAAGTTACCCTTTTGAAAACAAAGGTTGCTGGTTAAATTACGCTAAAGGCAAATATTTCTTATTTGTAATGGTAATTTATAACTCGTGTTGTATAATCGTGGTAATTCATAACACGAGTTATGAATTACCATTAGCATTTACATCAGTAGTAAAATATAAACTCATGTCTTTTCTTAACAGATGAGTTTACAAAATGAAAAATAATGTAGCATGAATCTGTTATGCACTTGCAAATTTACTACAATATATTTTTATTTGAACATACTTTAGAGACAATTATATAGTTTTTAATGGTCCGGTTGTAGTATCAGCGTTATCATTGTAGTACCAGCGTAAATCATCCACATCTGTTCCAATTAAAGTTATTGACTGATCAAATTTGATCAGAGGAATACTAACAAACTAATAAAAATGAATGAACGGGTGACGGGCATCGAACGCATACTAGATACATTCATTTTATGCTATGCAAAGAGGACGTGGGACGACTTTTAGAGAATAAATTAACTATAAGAAGTTCGAAATATTGCAAGTTTGGCTATGGCGACTTGTGCTAAGTACGCAAAATTAAGTACATAAAAACCTAAAATTAATATTCATTGCTTATCATTGATACCATATTCAAAATAATACTTAAGGCTGCTCTAATTCAAAATAATGCCTAAATAAATTTTCGAAAATAAACCCCATAACCCTACTTTTTGTTTTTATATTAGCATATATTCAACAAGTTTCACATAATTTTTCAAGGTAATGCATGTGTTGTTCATACTTTTTATCGTGATTTAACTGACATGTTTAAAACAATATTAAGTTGCTACATGAAAAGCAACTACATTAGTGCCACTGCTATTGAGGATATAGATCCTATTAGTAACATAAATTTAGTAGAATTACGTAAGGCTTTTTGATAGAGCTATAGACTTAAATGTCGATTTAATAAAAAAATATTTTCCGAGTTACCTTTTATTACTTATATTAAGTAGCGGCTTATCAAAGTTTTATATCTCTTATCAGCGTGTAAACAGGTTTCCGAACATTGCTACATATGCTATATGTAATGCTATTTGTATGCTATATGTCGTCAAATTCATTATCATTCAGAATTTCAAAACCTGATGTATGGTTCTAGTAGTGGTGCTAGTGCTGTAAACATTGAATACTTTTGGAGCAAATTAATTTGTATTGTTAACAGTATAAATATTTTTAAACGTTGTGTGTTATTTGACCCAACGAAAGATATGGCAAAAATCAATCCATCGAATACTGAATATCTCTAATGAAACTTATTGTAAATATTTATTGTTATACTTATATGTCTATATAATGTAGGCGTGTAATTTATAAAATTTAAGAAGTTAGTGATAATAAGTGTTTTAATTAAATTTTTCCTCTTCTAAGTTTTATTTTTATTTTAGAATATTTTTAGTGTAATTTAGTATTTCTTAATTATTTAGTACTGGCATCTTGTAGTTTTTGTAGATCCCCATTTTTAAAACGGTAACACTGGAAAATATACATATAAAAACCTAAAATTAATATTCATTGCTTATCATTGATACCATATTCAAAATAATACTTAAGGCTGCTCTAATTCAAAATAATGCTTAAATAAATTTTCGAAAATAAGCCCCATAACCCTACTTTTTGTTTTTACATTAGCATATATTCAACAAGTTTCACATAATTTTTCAAGGTAATGCATGTGTTGTTCATACTTTTTATCGTGATTTAACTGACATGTTTAAAACAATATTAAGTTGCTACATGAAAAGCAACTACATTAGTGCCACTGCTATTGAGGATATAGATCCTATTAGTAACATAAATTTAGTAGAATTAGGTAAGGCTTTTTGATAGAGCTATAGACTTAAATGTCGATTTAATAAAAAAATATTTTCCGAGTTACCTTTTATTACTTATATTAAGTAGCGGCTTATCAAAGTTTTATATCTCTTATCAGCGTGTAAACAGGTTTCCGAACATTGCTACATATGCTATATGTAATGCTATTTGTATGCTATATGTCGTCAAATTCATTATCATTCAGAATTTCAAAAAGAGGGCCATAAACTAAGAAAGAACAATAATACTCACATAATAATTGGGATAAAGAAAATCAAATGAATCGCTGTCCAATTATATGGCTTTACGCCCCTGCATATTTCTGTCTATTTGAATAAGTTTCCATCGAGAAATCGAAATCTTAAAAGTTTTATGTTTGAGGTTTAAAATCACTTAGTAATACAATATTTGGATTTATTTTCCTTTTTATTCTTTGGCAATGCCTGTTTTTAGATTTGATATTTTGAAAAGCTGTTATTACTAACACGCTTTTACTAGATTTATCTTCATGTCATTCCCAATACAAAATATCTAATAATAAGCTTTCATTCAATTAGATTCAATTTGATTTGATTCTAATTGAATTGAATAAGTAGGCGAATACTTATCAGGCACTGATGATATTACAATTATTTGATTAGTTTGTTTGTAATAAGATAATATTAAATAAAATAAATAAAGATCTTCATACAATTCCCAATACAGGGGTAGACAGAGGTCTAGGCTAGACAATTAAGTCCCTTCAACCCATCTTCTACCGAAGATAGTTTTGGGACAACATGACAGGTGGGGAGCCCGTCGCCGTCTCATCCATCCATGCCAATGATAAATTCGTACATAAGTTGTAGAAAAAACCCCTGGTAAAAGCCTGCCATCTGGGGATCCAACTTGGGTCTGACTCAAAATTCCAACCACACAAACTATTGGCTATTGTGACTCTTAAAATTGAAAAAAATAAAAGGAACAGTAAAGTTGGGTGCTGCTTGCTTGTTGAATGTTTGTATAAGTTAATACAGACAGATATAGGTAAAAATAAAGTAGTTATACAGGGAGTGATCCAAAAGTAAAGATAATCAGTTACTTCAGGTCTGTATAAAAATTCAAAAAAATAATAAATATTTTTTGTTTGCTTATATACTCACTACGTCAGCCTAAAAGAATCATATAACTAAACCCAGGATTCCCTTTGAAAAAAATTCTTTGTCTTGACCCTCCCAAAATGTTTTCTCTCAAAATTACTTCACTATCATCTTCGAATTTCTTACCTCAGAGGCGTTCCTTGAGCCGAGGGAGGGTGTTCGAGCAGTTCGAATCCCGTTTCTTGAATGGCAGCCATCGCAACTGCGGCTTTGTGAGCCGGTGCATTATCCTGGTGAAGCAGCGCTTCAGCTCGCATTTTGCCGCGTCTCTTTTCCTTAATGGCCTCCCGTAATCTTCTTATTTGGTCTGCGTAGTAAGAGCCCATAATAGTGGCTCCTTTTTTTAAATATTCCATCATAATTATGCCTTGAGTGTCCCAAAAAACAGATGCCATAACCTTTCCCGCCAAACTTGAAACTTTGAATTTCTTTGGCGTCGGTGAGGAGGCTCGCTTCCAAGTCATCGATTGTTGTTTTGTTTCATGATCAATATGGTGGATCCAGGTCTCGTCCATAGTCACAAAACGGAACAAAGATTTTCTTGATCTGCTTGGAACTTTTCGAGATTGTCCCTCAAAATGTCAACTCGATTTTTCTTTTGCTCATCGGTTAACATTCTGGGTACCCAACGCGCAGAGACCTTTTTCATATGCAACTTGTTCGCAAGGATTCTTTGAATGCTGCCATACGAGATCCCAGTGACCTCTGCTACATGGCTGATGGTCACTCTTCAATCTGCCAACACAACTTTTTTTCAAACAGAGGTACTTGGTGACAGCTCTAATTTCGTTTTTCTCCATATTGATGTCATCTCTTTGACAGTTTGTATTCAAATGAATGTATCTCCCGGAAATCATGATTTGACCCGTAGTGGGCATAAAGGCAAGCATAAAATTTTATTTTTTTTAATTTTATGCAGACCTGAAGTAACCGATTATCATTACTTTTGGATCACCCCTTGTACAATGTACCCTATGCTTTTTTAAGATAAAATGTATTTCTTAATCACTTATTTTTTGAGCTTACAGAATATTATTTTCTACTGATTAGTTCAGCTAGTTACAAAAGTGTTTTTTTAGCTAGGTATCATTTATTTTTGTCTATAAAATGAATATAACACATTAATTTATAAAATTTAAGAAGTTAGTGATAATAAGTGTTTTAATTAAATTTTTCCTCTTCTAAGTTTTATTTTTATTTTAGAATATTTTTAGTGTAATTTAGTATTTCTTAATTATTTAGTACTGGCATCTTGTAGTTTTTGTAGATCCCCATTTTTAAAACGGTAACACTGGAAAATATACATATTCTGTGAATTATACATTTGGCCGCTTCTTTTAAGGGACTGCTAGTTTCAATTCCGATACGACTCGTTTTATTTTTAAATTGGCTTCGAACTTATAATTTTTTATTTGTTTTAAATAGAAATGGCGTCCGCTCAAGAAGAAATTCTTCCCGAAGGATGGGAGGCACGCAAAAGCAGAAGCACTGGTAAGATATTAGTCAGAACTATGTTAGTATTATTTTTCTGCCTACCTCCTTTCCCTTGTCATTCAACTCGGTTTATAGTACCACTTAAAGTTAATACTCACATGTCTGTCTTGACATTGGCAGAATTCATATCATAAAAGAGGGGCCATAAAACTAAGAAAGAACAATAATACTCACATAATAATTGGGATAAAGAAAATCAAATGAATCGCTGTCCAATTATATGGCTTTACGCCCCTGCATATTTCTGTCTATTTGAATAAGTTTCCATCGAGAAATCGAAATCTTAAAAGTTTTATGTTTGAGGTTTAAAATCACTTAGTAATACAATATTTGGATTTATTTTCCTTTTTATTCTTTGGCAATGCCTGTTTTTAGATTTGATATTTTGAAAAGCTGTTATTACTAACACGCTTTTACTAGATTTATCTTCATGTCATTCCCAATACAAAATATCTAATAATTAGCTTTCATTCAATTAGATTCAATTTGATTTGATTCTAATTGAATTGAATAAGTAGGCGAATACTTATCAGGCACTGATGATATTACAATTATTTGATTAGTTTGTTTGTAATAAGATAATATTAAATAAAATAAATAAATATCTTCACTCAATTCCCACAGGGGTAGACAGAGGTCTAGTCTAGATGATTAAGTCTCTTCAACCCACCTTCCCCAGAAGATATTTTCGGGACAATGTGACAGGTGGAGAGCCCATTGCCGTCTTTATGACCAAGCCAACGATATCCATACATAAGTTTTTAAAAAACCCTATTGATGCCTGCCACTTGGGGATCAAATTTGGGTCTCTCGACTCGAAATTCCGACCACCCAACCACTCGGCTATCGTGACTTTGTGGTAACTAAAGACCCAAAGTTACTCTATCGTATTCAAAATCGGGTCAGTTAATAGCAACTAGCTTCATTTCAACTCATTCAATTTAAATGGGTAAAAGCTCAAATAAAATAGCTTGTTCCAGTTAGCTTAGTAATAAAAACAAATTGAATACTTCCCTAAGAACTGGGGATACAGTATCTCTGTAGATATTAGTATCTTTGTAAGATGTGAAAGAAATTTAGTTTAAGCATAACTTGGGAAAGGCATAAGACACCTATTTTATTATGCTTGGTGACATATCTGAGCATATATAACTTTTATTTAAAACAGAATTATGCAAGTCAGATTAATACAATGGCCATTTTGTATTTGTAACAAAGAGAGCTGTTTGATGACATAGCAAATATAAGTTTAACTTGAGAAAGATGAAAGTTTGATGACTTTCAACACCATATGACAAATCTAATGATACACATCTTGCAGAGCTGACAAAATTTCAGGACAGACTTATATCATACACTTATTTTCAGTTTTATAAATTCTTTTTATAAGTATAAAAGTCACAATAGTGGTTGGGGTGGTCGAAATTTCGGCCAAGAGTCTTGAGTTCGATCCTAGGTGGCTGGCTCGTCCAATGGGGTTCAAAAAGCTATGAACGAATTTATATTGTTGGCTTTAACATGGAGTTGGTGACGGGCTCACTATCTGTCACATTGTCCCAAAAGATCTTCATTGGAAGGTGGAGAACTTAATTGTTTAGACTTATGTTTACCCATGTATTGGGAATGGCGTGAAGATATTTTTTCTTTTAATATTTCTTTTAATTATATTTGATGGATGTTGGGTTGAAGGGACTTAATTGTTTAGACTTATGTTTACCCATGTATTGGGAATGGCGTGAAGATATTTATTTATAATATGAAGATTAACTGATGTCAAAGTAACAGTTATTAAATAAGTAAAAAAATGTCAAAATCAGAAAGAGTTACACACGTAAATAGAATAAGTATATCTTCATTCTCTCCATGCTACTCCATGGACAGGTGCAGACCCTCCCAGACAGTAGGGTAGAGTAGACAAAGACTATCTTCTTTCTTTCTTTCTATATGTAGGGTATCTGAATACTCTTGACCCTCCACTCTTTCTTCACAGGCATTTTTGTTTTATACTTTGTAATTTTGGACAACCACCTTGTAATGTTTGAACTGCTATTTCACAACTGACACTTGTTTATGTATTCTTTGACAGACTCCTATAATAATAGTATTTATATATTTATTTACAAGATGACTTTCCAATTGCAGTGTGAATACAACTAATGGTTTGCACATTTTCAAAGTTTTCACAATTCATTCTAATGTTACAGGCCAGATTTATTACCTTAATACTCACACAAAGAAATCTCAATGGGAAAGACCTGATGCGCCGGCACCTCTGGTGGACGAAGAGGACGACGATGAAAGTTACCCACTTGAAGTTCAGTGCAGCCATATTCTAGTAAAACATTCTGGAAGTCGACGACCATCCTCTTGGCGAGAAGAGAAAATAACTCGGACTAAAGATGATGCTATAGACATTGTTCAAGGTACTCCTTGTAAAATAGTATGCTGTATATTTGAAATGGTGCATTAGTAACATAATATTGTTCTGCTTAGTATTGCCTGTATGGTGACACTAATCGATAAATAAATATGACCCTGGCCACTGAACTGAACTGAACTGAACTGCCAGATGAAAGATAGCTCATTTATTATATATTATATTAATTATGAGTACTTACTCAAATATGATACTTCTATATGGTTTATTTATTCCATAATTTTTTGTTTCTAATAATTAATCTTATATGATTTATATACATTATATGATTTGAATTAATGTTTTACAAGATATAACAAATTTGAATTATGCATCATGCGGAAAGCTAAAGAGATGTGCACAGCAGTAGGTTATTTTGTTTGTAATGGGTCATCTATTTATCTGCTATCATTTTTGTATAAACTATTTAATTTAAATGGATACCTTAGGATAAATCAAATTACAAATATAGAGTGTCATCAGACACAAAAAGATCATATTATCTTGCTCAACATCATATTATCTTGCTCAACATCATATTATCTTGCTCAACATCATATTATCTTGCTCAACATCATATTATCTTGCTCAACATCATATTATCTTGCTCAACATCATATTATCTTGCTCAACATCATATTATCTTGCTCAACATCATATTATCTTGCTCAACATCATATTATCTTGCTCAACATCATATTATCTTGCTCAACATCATATTATCTTGCTCAACATCATATTATCTTGCTCAACATCATATTATCTTGCTCAACATCATATTATCTTGCTCAACATCATATTATCTTGCTCAACATCATATTATCTTGCTCAACATCATATTATCTTGCTCAACATCATATTATCTTGCTCAACATCATATTATCTTGCTCAACATCATATTATCTTGCTCAACATCATATTATCTTGCTCAACATCATATTATCTTGCTCAACATCATATTATCTTGCTCAACATCATATTATCTTGCTCAACATCATATTATCTTGCTCAACATCATATTATCTTGCTCAACATCATATTATCTTGCTCAACATCATATTATCTTGCTCAACATCATATTATCTTGCTCAACATCATATTATCTTGCTCAACATCATATTATCTTGCTCAACATCATATTATCTTGCTCAACATCATATTATCTTGCTCAACATCATATTATCTTGCTCAACATCATATTATCTTGCTCAACATCATATTATCTTGCTCAACATCATATTATCTTGCTCAACATCATATTATCTTGCTCAACATCATATTATCTTGCTCAACATCATATTATCTTGCTCAACATCATATTATCTTGCTCAACATCATATTATCTTGCTCAACATCATATTATCTTGCTCAACATCATATTATCTTGCTCAACATCATATTATCTTGCTCAACATCATATTATCTTGCTCAACATCATATTATCTTGCTCAACATCATATTATCTTGCTCAACATCATATTATCTTGCTCAACATCATATTATCTTGCTCAACATCATATTATCTTGCTCAACATCATATTATCTTGCTCAACATCATATTATCTTGCTCAACATCATATTATCTTGCTCAACATCATATTATCTTGTGCAATGGTTGGACCGAGACACAACACTATAAATGACAGCAAATAGTTCTCGGAAACTTAATCTTACAAGTTTAATTGATATCTTTGGCTACATTGAAGATGCTGTAAATCACCAATGCAATACAATTAATGCATAGTCAATAGACTGCTATTACACCAATAAAGACATTGTTGATTATATACAATGCTAGCATTTACTACAAAATGATTCATATTATCGTGTCTTACAGGAAATAGTCTATTCGGTCGAATTATTTCCTTTTTATAAGTATAAAAGTCACAATAGTGGTTGGGTGGTCGAAATTTCGGCCAAGAGTCTTGAGTTCGATCCCTAGGTGGCTGGCTCGTCCAATGGGGTTCAAAAGCTATGAACGAATTTATATTGTTGGCTTTAACATGGAGTTGGTGACGGGCTCACTATCTGTCACATTGTCCCAAAAGATCTTCATTGGAAGGTGGAGAACTTAATTGTTTAGACTTATGTTTACCCATGTATTGGGAATGGCGTGAAGATATTTATTTATATATAAAATAAGTTTTTAAAAACCCTATTGATGCCTGCCACTTGGGGATCAAATTTGGGTCTCTTGACTCGAAATTCCGACCACCCAACCACTCGGCTATCGTGACTTTGTGGTAACTAACGACCCAAAGTTACTCTATCGTATTCAAAATCGGGTCAGTTAATAGCAACTAGCTTCATTTCAACTCATTCAATTTAAATGGGTAAAAGCTCAAATAAAATAGCTTGTTCCAGTTAGCTTAGTAATAAAAACAAATTGAATACTTCCCTAAGAACTGGGGATACAGTATCTCTGTAGATATTAGTATCTTTGTAAGATGTGAAAGAAATTTAGTTTAAGCATAACTTGGGAAAGGCATAAGACACCTATTTTATTATGCTTGGTGACATATCTGAGCATATATAACTTTATTTAAAACAGAATTATGCAAGTCAGATTAATACAATGGCCATTTTGTATTTGTAACAAAGAGAGCTGTTTGATGACATAGCAAATATAAGTTTAACTTGAGAAAGATGAAAGTTTGATGACTTTCAACACCATATGACAAATCTAATGATACACATCGTGCAGAGCTGACAAAATTTCAGGACAGACTTATATCATACACTTATTTTCAGTTTTATAAATTCTTTTTATAAGTATAAAAGTCACAATAGTGGTTGGGGTGGTCGAAATTTCGGGCCAAGAGTCTTGAGTTCGATCCCTAGGTGGCTGGCTCGTCCAATGGGGTTCAAAAAGCTATGAACGAATTTATATTGTTGGCTTTAACATGGAGTTGGTGACGGGCTCACTATCTGTCACATTGTCCCAAAAGATCTTCATTGGAAGGTGGAGAACTTAATTGTTTAGACTTATGTTTACCCATGTATTGGGAATGGCGTGAAGATATTTTTTTCTTTTAATATTTCTTTTAATTATATTTGATGGATGTTGGGTTGAAGGGACCTAATTGTCTTTACCTCTGTCTACCCATGTATTGGGAATGGCGTGAAGATATTTATTTATAATATGAAGATTAACTGATGTCAAAGTAACAGTTATTAAATAAGTAAAAAAATGTCAAAATCAGAAAGAGTTACACACGTAAATAGAATAAGTATATCTTCATTCTCTCCATGCTACTCCATGGACAGGTACAGACCCTCCCAGACAGTAGGGTAGAGTAGACAAAGACTATCTTCTTTCTTTCTATATGTAGGGTATCTGAATACTCTTGACCCTCCACTCTTTCTTCACAGGCATTTTTGTTTTATACTTTGTAATTTTGGACAACCACCTTGTAATGTTTGAACTGCTATTTCACAACTGACACTTGTTTATGTATTCTTTGACAGACTCCTATAATAATAGTATTTATATATTTATTTACAAGATGACTTTCCAATTGCAGTGTGAATACAACTAATGGTTTGCACATTTTCAAAGTTTTCACAATTCATTCTAATGTTACAGGCCAGATTTATTACCTTAATACTCACACAAAGAAATCTCAATGGGAAAGACCTGATGCGCCGGCACCTCTGGTGGACGAAGAGGACGACGATGAAAGTTACCCACTTGAAGTTCAGTGCAGCCATATTCTAGTAAAACATTCTGGAAGTCGACGACCATCCTCTTGGCGAGAAGAGAAAATAACTCGGACTAAAGATGATGCTATAGACATTGTTCAAGGTACTCCTTGTAAAATAGTATGCTGTATATTTGAAATGGTGCATTAGTAACATAATATTGTTCTGCTTAGTATTGCCTGTATGGTGACACTAATCGATAAATAAATATGACCCTGGCCACTGAACTGAACTGAACTGAACTGCCAGATGAAAGATAGCTCATTTATTATATATTGTATTAATTATGAGTACTTACTCAAATATGATACTTCTATATGGTTTATTTATTCCATAATTTTTTTGCTCTCTAATAATTAATCTTATATGATTTATATACATTATATGATTTGAATTAATGTTTTACAAGATATAACAAATTTGAATTAAGTGCATCATGCGGAAAGCTAAAGAGATGTGCACAGCAGTAGGTTATTTTGTTTGTAATGGGTCATCTATTTATCTGCTATCATTTTTGTATAAACTATTTAATTTAAATGGATACCTTAGGATAAATCAAATTACAAATATAGGAGTGTCATCAGACACAAAAAGATCATATTATCTTGCTCAACATCATATTATCTTGTGCAATGGTTGGACCGAGACACAACACTATAAATGACAGCAAATAGTTCTCGGAAACTTAATCTTACAAGTTTAATTGATATCTTTGGCTACATTGAAGATGCTGTAAATCACCAATGCAATACAATTAATGCATAGTCAATAGACTGCTATTACACCAATAAAGACATTGTTGATTATATACAATGCTAGCATTTACTACAAAATGATTCATATTATCGTGTCTTACAGGAAATAGTCTATTCGGTCGAATTATTTCCTTTTTACATATTTAAAAAAATAATGCCCCACATGCAGCATATGGATTGACTGAAAAATTCCCCTTAAACATACCTCAAGAATTTTGGAGGTATTTTTAATTTTGAGGTTATATTCAATGGCTGGCAAAATGGTGAAATGTTAAGGTTTTGCAATTTAGGCTGTCTGTGTGGCCGCCTTTCACGCCATTTAAAATACTGGAGTAGACAGAGGTGTAGACCTTCAAGTCCTTTGGACCCACCTTCCACCAAAGACATTTTTTGAAACAAACAGGTCTTGAGTCTGTCGCCGTCTGTATTTCCATGCCAATAAAAGTTTTTATTACGTGCCAACGTGACAGATGCCCGCACCTTTTACGTTGTTCCGAAAATATCTTCAGTGGAAGGTGGGGCAAAGCAACTTAATTGTCTAGACTAGACCTCTTTCTACCCCTGTATTGGGAATTGCATGAAGATATTTATTTATATATAAAATAAGTTTTTTAAAGAACCTATTGGTGTGAGCCTTCCACCTAGGGCTCGAATTTTAATCACCCATCCACTTGGCTATCGGCATAATATACTAATATAGAAATATTTTTCTTTTTTCAGAATATCGCCAAAGAATCGTTCATAAGGAGTCAACATTCTTCGATCTTGTTTCGGGCGTTCTCGGATTGCTCGTCAGCGAAACGCGACGGCGACCTCGGTAAATTTAAGCGTGGTCAAATGCAGAAACCATTTGAGGAAGTTGCGTTTTCTTTGAAAGTTGGACAGCTAAGCCAACTTGTAGAGACTGATTCAGGCATTCATATTATCTTGCTCAACATCATATTATCTTGCTCAACATCATATTATCTTGCTCAACATCATATTATCTTGCTCAACATCATATTATCTTGCTCAACATCATATTATCTTGCTCAACATCATATTATCTTGCTCAACATCATATTATCTTGCTCAACATCATATTATCTTGCTCAACATCATATTATCTTGCTCAACATCATATTATCTTGCTCAACATCATATTATCTTGCTCAACATCATATTATCTTGCTCAACATCATATTATCTTGCTCAACATCATATTATCTTGCTCAACATCATATTATCTTGTGCAATGGTTGGACCGAGACACAACACTATAAATGACAGCAAATAGTTCTCGGAAACTTAATCTTACAAGTTTAATTGATATCTTTGGCTACATTGAAGATGCTGTAAATCACCAATGCAATACAATTAATGCATAGTCAATAGACTGCTATTACACCAATAAAGACATTGTTGATTATATACAATGCTAGCATTTACTACAAAATGATTCATATTATCGTGTCTTACAGGAAATAGTCTATTCGGTCGAATTATTTCCTTTTTACAGATTTAAAAAAATAATGCCCCACATGCAGCATATGGATTGACTGAAAAATTCCCCTTAAACATACCTCAAGAATTTTGGAGGTATTTTTAATTTTGAGGTTATATTCAATGGCTGGCAAAATGGTGAAATGTTAAGGTTTTGCAATTTAGGCTGTCTGTGTGGCCGCCTTTCACGCCATTTAAAATACTGGAGTAGACAGAGGTGTAGACCTTCAAGTCCTTTGGACCCACCTTCCACCAAAGACATTTTTTGAAACAAACAGGTCTTGAGTCTGTCGCCGTCTGTATTTCCATGCCAATAAAAGTTTTTATTACGTGCCAACGTGACAGATGCCCGCACCTTTCACGTTGTTCCGAAAATATCTGCAGTGAAAGGTGGGGCAAAGCAACTTAATTGTCTAGACTAGACCTCTTTCTACCCCTGTATTGGGAATTGCGTGAAGATATTTATTTATATATAAAATAAGTTTTTTAAGAACCTATTGGTGTGAGCCTTCCACCTAGGGCTCGAATTTTGATCACCCATCCACTTGGCTATCGGCATAATATACTAATATAGAAATATTTTTCTTTTTTTCAGAATATCGCCAAAGAATCGTTCATAAGGAGTCAACATTCTTCGATCTTGCTCGGGCGTTCTCGGATTGCTCGTCAGCGAAACGCGACGGCGACCTCGGTAAATTTAAGCGTGGTCAAATGCAGAAACCATTTGAGGAAGTTGCGTTTTCTTTGAAAGTTGGACAGCTAAGCCAACTTGTAGAGACTGATTCAGGCATTCATATTATCTTACGAACTGCTTAAACATTTATATGTCTTAAAATAGGTTTTTTTTTACATCTTTTATAGATTTACATTAATTTACCTTACTTTATATATTGTCCTCAAATCATTTGTTATAATTCTCTTTTAATAACATTTGGTCTTCTTGATGTGGTTATACGTGGCCATAATGTTAAAATGTTAAACACTTGTATTTATATACATACACTGTGCAACTAGATTGCCAAGCCAAGCAGTCACCTTCTATTTTATTATAGTTTTTTTGTAGTTACTTTACTAAATCAGTTTAGTAGTATATATGCATAGTAATATGCACTTGAAAAGCATGAGCTTTTATATATAAATCTTTTTAGTTCTTTACTTTTCGTATGGTAAAATTGTTGTTTTTGTAATTAAATGCATTGTATGTACAACACTTTAGAGGTCCTAGTGTAGATCATTGATGGATTTCAGGTACTAACCATTAAATTGACTGTTGTCAAGTGTAATTATCTAGATGAAGTGCAGACGTTACTTAGGTGTTCTCTTACAAAATTATCTATGAGCCTGAACTTAATTCCTTGGCCCACTTAAATTTATTTTGTTTTTGAAGAAATATATATGATTACTCATTAAGAAAATGATGTCTGCCTCTGACTAGTATGAGATGGTGAAAGATGATGTTTGTTCTTACCCACATATTGGTTCACAAGTCATAATGAACTATTTGTTTCTCTTTTTTTAATTGTCTTCATTTAATTGAAAAAAATCCAATTTACGTAAGTAAGAAAAACACACTTAAATATAAAGATTTGGAGTTGAGCCCTTAGAAGATTATTTTGTTTTGCTATAACCAAGTATTAAAAGCATTTTTTAAGTTTTTTTTTGTACATTTTGTACACATACTAGGTACATAGTTTTCACTTCCAGGTTGAGGAAAAGGTGTCAAATGGGTTTTTATTATATATGACAATAAAATATGATGTGCATAGAAAACCATAAGTACTGTTCAGTTAAGATGTTGTGAGATGTGTTATTATTATATTTTTTTGTACCTTTTCTTGGTTTAACAATGTAGTTTTAAGCAAAACTAAAGTTATTTTCTATCTATGCTCAAACAACAGTAATTCTCAATCAATATTTACCTGCTAAGTGTTTTTATGTGATTTTTCTACTTCATTAAGCCCCCATACGTTATTAGTTGCAACTTTCTCTGTATATCAGTGTAATATGCTATTAAATGATTGCGGCATCTGTATTTTTATTTTCACTTATTAACCTGATATGTTATTATTCTGTGTAACAGATAGTTTGATTGTGTTTTCCACCCACATAATGAATTCAAAGTTAGGTATACAAATAAATATACTATGTCTTAAAATAAATATACATTATATAACGATATGAGGCTAGGCCTTATGGTTTCAGAGATATCGTAATGTAATGAGTGAGTCAGTAGTATATTGGATGTATATTGGGTTGGGTAAGTACATACTGGGTAATATATACGAGGGAGTAGTATTGGTGAATATTTCTTTTTATATTGACTTCATTGACTCCATGTCTTGACTCCATCTTGCCACTCTTCTATTGACTCCAGTCGTGGATGATACGTATATAAGTATTTGTATAACCAAATATATAAAGCATGGATAATTAATAATATCAAGTCTTTGTATGTAGGCGAACTGTAGCTGAAAAGTAAAACAATAAGAGTATTGGGGTGTGGTGCCGACGTGAGAATGTGCAACTCCCTCTTTTTCAGTTGGTGTCGTGAGAAGCGACTAAGGGCCTTGCCTTATGCCTTGAAAATACCACTGCTACCGAGGGCCAACCATCTCAAAAAGTAGGTTGAGGTGTCTGGCACTGTGCTCGCCAATCAGAGTGTGGCGACTATGGCAAACCCAGAGAGACTGCATCAATATCCGTGAAAGACCTATGCCCTGCAGTTAAATTATACAAGCTGTAATATATGTAATTTTTTTTAAAGTAGAAAATAGTTTTGTGAATATACAAAAAGTAATAACTTAAAAAATACTTTAATGGTAAAAAGGATGTAGGTGTGATATTGGTAAAAGTTAAGAAATTATAAAACATCTTAACGATCGGCTCTCGACGGTCATATTTTTATCTATATTGTATCTTTATTGTATAAATTTTTTTCTTTATTGTCTACTTCCATAAACAATTATTTGATAGGGCGTGAAAGATATACGAGACGACGAATCGATTTATTTATAAAACTAGATTACTTGAGAGAATTTTGCAAATTTATTCAAATTTTTTCACTATCTACGCGTGAAACAAATACTCCTTGTACTATTTATAACTATTTGACTATCAAATTTTCATATAAAATTTATGACTTATGCAATATGTAAATGAATATTGTTTGATAAAATATATAGATTGTCATGGTAACGTTTTTATCAGTTAAATGATATTCGTTCCGTTGCTATCCAAAAATATGAAATATAATAAAGTTATATGCTTTTGGGACTTACGATTTCATGCTGCTGCCGATCTCTTCATGTTTATTTTATTTTATTAATAGTGAAGAGCGTGCTTCGATGGTATAAGCACGTTGAGCGAACGAGTGAAGACCGATTGGCGAAAAAAATATATAGTGTGAAAGTTGACAAAATATATCGAGGTAGACCGAGACTTACTTTGGGACACTATGTGGGGATTTGGGAAACTGCTCGCTGAGGCGAGGGTCAAGATACTTAGACGTCCTTGTACGAAGATAATGATGAATTTGAATGTAGCGAAAGAGTATATAAGGATCGTGACACTTGAGCAGTTCTTTCTGGCTACTCCATTAGGGATTGTGCTTGAAGATAAGTAAGTAAATATTAACAGGGGTAAATAAATATAATACTATACAAAAATGACAATTTTTGTACACTTGTGTGTGACAAAACTTGCGTAAATAGTAACTACAATACTTTGTTAATATGTTAGTAAATAATTAGTAACTAATACAAATTTTAGTGTGGGTTGATTGGGTGTGTATATTTTGGACCAATTTGCATCATTACCATGCACATTGTATTTCGTATAATCATAAATTGGGTATTCTTACGTAAATATTATATAATAATGAATCGATTTGTATATAACTACTCCATCTGATAATTAGAAACTATATTTAAAGATTTATACCAATTGGTTTTCGCATATCAATTAGATAACATCCATCAATTCCATTCATCATCATAATCATGATTATCATCCATCTGAGCAAATTGATCAAAGGAGAGTAGAAGGGAGGGTAAGAAGTAGTAGTTATAAGTGGGGTCGGAGGTGTGTGAAACAACAAATTAGAAGCGTGGATAATTCCCTATCTACCACTTTAGGGATGATAAAACAATCCTCACGTATTTCCCAATACAGGGGAAGTTAGATATGGAGATAATTTTGTTGTCAACTACCCACCTTTAATCGTAGCTTTTTCGTACAGTGTGAAAGACTATGACCTTGTTGCCGTCTAATAATACAATATCTTTATATAGCTATAATTTACTTTAATTTTGTTACGCTCTAACGCCTTTACCACTAAACCGATGATAAAAAAAATCTTTCACCAATAGAAAGCTATATTATTAGCCCAACCCAAGACATCAGTTATAATTTCACGACCTCCGTTGACGAGTGGCGTGCACACCGATTTTCATGGTGTCGCCAGTTCTCTGGACCCGGGTTCGATTCTCGGTCGGGACTATATAGAAAACAGCTTTTTTTCGGGTCTGAGTGTTTGTGGAACCTTCGTTGTTTCTGATTTCACAATACAAGTGCTTGAGGCGCTTACTGTGGGAACAGAACAGTGTATGTGATGTTGTCCCAATCTATCCAACTATGCTATTTCTTTATTTGTTAAAATTTAGGTTATGGAGATCAATAATCAAGAGTTGTCCCAGCTAACACGGATGCTGTAAGAGCCTAGCTCTTAAATAAATATATTCACGCAATTCCAAATACAGGGGTAGACAGAGGTCTAGTCTAGACAATTAAGTTTCTTCGATCCACCTTCCATCGAAGATATTATCGTGACAACGTGACAGGTGGTGAGCCCGTCGCTGTTTTTATGTCCAAGCCAACGATATAATTCGTACATAAGTTTTTGAAAAACACATTGGTACGAGCCTGCCACCTGGGGATCGAACTCGGGTTTCTTGACTCGAAATTCTGACCACCCAACTACTCGGCTATCGTGACTTTTTTTGCTGAGACTAATAAATATCTTATATATAAAATTCCCGTGTCACAATGTTAGTTACCTTACTCCTCAGAAACGGCTCAACCGATTCTCATCAAATTTTGTGTGCATCTTGTGTAGGTCTGAGAATCGGACAACATCTATTTTTCACCCCCCTAAATGTTTAGGGTAGTCCAACCCTAATTTTTTTTATTTTTAAATATTATTTTTATTATATCATTAAAAAATACATAAAACCCTGAACTCTCACCACCCTACGAAAAACCCCTATTTTTATACGGCAAAACAACGTTTGCTGGGTCAGCTAGTGTAGGTATCAATTTTAATAATATTACATAACTTCACTTTTAACAGAACTTATGGCAGTACTAGGTATAAAGCATCAGCTGTATTATGTACTTTCTAAGGATTATTTTTACTTCGACAGACATTTAAAGGCATTAAAGCGTGTAGATGTAAATAAATATAAATATCTTCACGCCGTTACCAATACAGGGATAGACAGAGGTCTATAAATTATAGTACTTTCGACCTGCCACCGAAGACATTAGGCACAACGTGACAGGTGATGAGCCCGTCGCCGTCTGTATGTCCAAGCCAACGATATAAATCATACATAAGTTTTGGAAGTAGCCCATTTGGCGACCTTGGGGATCCAACGGGTTTCTTGACTCGAATTCCGATCACCCAACTATTAGGCTACCCTGACTATTTTTTGCGAAAAATAATCGACGGTTAAAAGCTAGTATATATAAACTTCCATGAGTCGCATGCAAATATTCTTATTGATCACACAATTGGTTGCAGGGGGTTGACAGGGAGGTTGCGTGAAGATATAACAAAACGTACAAAACATTCATACAAAATATCATTATACTGATTGAAAAGTAGTAGGTACCTATCTAAAGTAATAAAGAGTACTCGCTACAATTGCTTCATCCAATCACAAAGAATGGAGACCACTTTAATCAAGTCACACTTCTTTTAGCTTAAATTTTCCTTAGGGATACAGACAATAAGTAAAGATGCCCGAGATTCTTTGTTTTGTTGCGAGTTTAGGTGTGTTTATTCATAATCTTAAAGGGATGCATAAATTTGTTCCGAGCCGTTATGTTATTCACGTGGAGGAATCGTGTTTTGCATACTAAGCACTATTCGTAATCCAGAAACTTATTTTTATGGGTAACTACACTTCACATTAAGTCAGTGGTACGTATTGAGAAGGACAATTGATTGATGATCAACGCCGATTGGAATGTTTATAATTTATCGTAGTCAAAGGCGACTAAGGGAAAAGTCTTCAATATGTCTTTGGATACCAATAGAGTCGGGATAATCTCGAAAAATATTGGATTAAAAAATAGTACAGCGATGGCGGTGTATCGGGCGGCTATATTTATATATACTGCTCGTATATATGTATATACGAGCGCATTTCTTATTGCAATTATTAAGTTTCGATTATGGCAGTTCCTTCAAACTCATTAGTAAGCAGTGTTTTTTTAATATATCTTGAAATATTAATAAATAAAAAGTATAGCTAAGAAAGTATTTTAAGTATTTTTTAAGTATTTCTTTGCTTTTTTGTGTTCTTTTTGAAGGTCCTTGAAGTTTTAACTAACATTTAACAACGTAAAGAAAAATGTAAGTACGAGTAGACACTGAATTCCATTCTACTTTGTGTGTACAAACTTAGAGAGGCCCATAGCTTGCAATAGGTGAAATTACGTCGAGGTGATGATGGGAGGCGGTAATGAGTAATATGCAGAAACTTAACTAACCAGTCGGTGAAAATCATGTAACCCCCACTATTTTTTTTAACATTATAAGCTAGCGTTTAACTACAATCCCACCTGATGGTAAGTGGCGATGTAGTTTAAACTATGTAGTTTATAACTACGTCACTTATCACACAATACCTCAGTACCGGATAGTTTCTATCGACAAAAGTCTAACTCCTAACCGTTCAGGAGTCCATTGACTTTTATCATCAGCTTAGCATTGTTATTCGATGTCCTCTAGACAGAACTAACTGAATTACATCACAAAAGATGTGAAATACTCAAATTCTATAAGCATTTTACTTATACAATTTTCTTGGTAGGCCATTATCAGATCATAATATGGTGACAACAGGACCCAACTGAGAGTAGACCCTATTAAGCCAAATAAGAATTTTCAATGCAACATTTACGGTCGACTATCACGAATCACGTTTTCGGACGGTAGTTCAGCTAACATTTATGATGGAGTTATTGAGTCACAAAAAACACAACCAAACTAAAACCTTCCTCTTTTGTTAAGTCTATTAAAATATATTGTAGCGCCATCTGTCTTTTTCGAAATGAAGTATGGTCCGGGTACACTTTTTTATTTGCCCGTTTTTTAATTTAACAAATGATCGATATAAAAGTTCGATCCCCAGGTGGCAGGCTCGTACCAATGGGTTTTTCAAAAACTTAAGTATGAATTATATCATTGGCTTTGACATAAAGACGGCGACGGGCTCACCACCTGTCACGTTGTCCCGAAAATATCTTCGGTGGAAGGTGGGTCAAAGGGACTTAATTGTCTAAACTAGACCTCTGTCTACCCCAGTATTGAGAATTGCGTGAAGATATTTAATTTATTTTATTTTATTTTATCGATATGAAAACATTATGTTGCTTTTAAAACGATCATGTTCTCAATATTAAATAAATTTCAAAAATCTTTTATAACGTTGCTTACAATTAGCGCGCAATATATTTCTTAAGATATGCGTGACGAGGAAAAATAAGTGTCTCATAGATTAAAGGAAAATAAAAAATCTACTGATCCGATTTCATACTGTCGTGACAAAAGTGTAGCTTGAGAGCTCCGATAGCCAAGTGGTTGGGTTATCATAAATTGACTTTTTATCAATTTATCTCTATTTTTATTTTTTTGCCTTCACGTGATTTACGGCCATAGTTCATAAAAGTTAGGGTCTTTTCGGTGGGTTTTCGTAGAGTCACGTCGGAGTGTACCTTAGCAAAGGCAACTCTGTCAAGGTCTTCGCTGTGGAGGGCCGTATCCTCGTGAGAGGGTTGCCAACGTAGGAAGATAGTTTTTATTTTGGAATTGCCATACTCTCTATTCTTAGCGAATTTAAAGGGAGCCGTACCGCTAATGGAAACTCGGAGAAGAAGAGTGTCGCTATTACGATGCATCGTTCTTTGCCTAAGTCAAGATCAACCGGGGGATGTCGATAGGCCCACCTTCCTGAACCCTAGGCTTGTACACTCGTGGGTATCAGAGCTGAAGATGAGAGATGAGGTCTGTGCCAGGTTGATGTCGGGACATAAGATAAAAATGTATTATAATTTGGTAGGCTATTATAACATTTTGGTGGGAAAAATGAGTAAAAAAACACAAACAGACTGATTTTAAGTTAATTTTTTATTAATTTTCTGCGAAGTAACGTAAAATAAGCCTAACAGTAGGTAGGTAACCGCAAGGTTATCATACTTTGCAATTTAAAGTCATTCAAATACAGTTACACCGTTGCATATCGGCCAAGGTGTTTTCGATTGTGGATAAAAGGTTTTCCTCTAAATAAATGCAGTTTTTACACATATAATACTTCAACAATGATGGTAGACTCTTTCTTTGCCAACAACTCTTTTTTTATCTTTGGTGACAAAATCGTAAAGATTTATATTTTTCTTATGGATATTTATTGATTTTATCGACTTGGTAATGCTGATTCAATGAAGTGATGACTCGATAACCCATTTGATAGTGACGCTGCTCAGATCCCACTAGGGGCAAACTTTTCCTGTCACGTTGGCCCAAATAGGCTTCTTTGAAAGGTAGAACACCACAGACAGACCTCTTCCCCAATATTTGGGAAATAAATAAAGCAATAAATTAAAAAATATATACCTAAGTTGCCAGTCGCCAATAATTTTAATTGCGCAGGGTTGGCTTAGTTGTTGAAGCACCTTCCTCCTTGAGCCACATGGTCTCTAGCTGACGCCGGTGGAGTCACGCTTGTGAGTGAAAGTATTCCTGTGGCCCAGCTACAACGATGGCAATCCCGACCATTATTCAATCTAGCCCCGAAGAAGACGTCCATGTATAATAAAGGTACTCATTACGTATACAGTATATGCAATACAACAATACAACATAATGTAATATATACAATTTAACAATACAGTAATGTAACAATACAGCAAGCAAATATGTCATCTTAAAGTACAATGTATTGATATGTACCTAGTGATAAAACTTTCATAGACACTAAATATACAATTATCGATTTTTATTACGGAATAAAGTAAAAATAGCTTATGCTTCTAACTTCTATTCTTCAACATTTTCTCGGTGTTATGATTTGTAGGCGACGTGTTACAAATTTCTAGACGGCGTTACAAGATGAAACACGCATTATTATTATTTATACTCGTAAGTTTGATCTTTAGAATTTCGTGCGTTCTCGACTTCTGGTTAGAAATAAACCAATACTTTTTTAGACGTCGCCACATTTCATGAAAATCGCATTTTTCTCATATATGTTTGTGGTATCTTCAATGTTTCCTATACCATAACAAAAATGCTTTAGTTACTTTGGAGCCGAGCATTGTATGTGATGTTGACCCTGTCAACGTATTTATTTATTATTTACTTGTAAAGGCATTTTAGAATAATTCACCTTATTAATACGAGGTTTTAAAGGTTAGGAAATTATATGTGGAAAACTTTGATTTTTGCAGGAAGAAGTATAAAAAATGAGTTCAAAATTAAAGCTTATAACATATAATAAACAGCAGAAAAAATTAATATAGGTTTGAGATATGTCCTTATGGAGTATCTATTGTATGCCACACAATATGAACAGTAATTTATAAGATTGGCGGTGAAAAAAAATTTTTTTAAACAATAGTAACCGCATTATCGCGCGTAATTTAGGAAGTAAATATGTTTTTTTTAGTTTTTATTAAAATTTTAATTTTACCTTTCTACTGCTTTATGTCTAATACTCAAGAGTCAAACTGTGTCTTTTTACTACTGAACCGACTTGACGTGTTTTTGAGATATTCAATAAAACATTGAACATAAAAAAAGATTTACTCATTTTCGAATCTACTAAAATAAGAATATTATCTATGTATTAATTATTAATGATAGTCAATAAAGATAAGTCACGATAGCCGAGTTGTTGGGCGGTCGGAATTTCGAGTCGAGAGACCCGAGTTCGATCCCGAGGTGGCAGTACCAATGAGTTTTTGAAAAACTTATGTACGAATTTCATCCTTAGCTTGGACATAAAGACGGCAACGGGCTCACCACCTGTCACGTTGTCCCGAAAATATCTTCGGTGGAAGGTGGGTCAAAGGGACTTAATTGTCTAGACTTGATCTCTGTCTAACCCTGTATTGGGAATTGCGTGAAGATATATTTTAGATATATTTTAATTATTAACATAAACGTATTATCTATTTCTTGGAAAATTCAAAGACTATTTCAGTTTTTTTTATTACACAGTAAACATTCCAGAATAAAAAGGAAAGGCCTTTTAACTCTGCAACTTTCTACTTAAAAGTAGAAAATTCTAGGACATACAACAATTTTCAAAAAAAAAAAACGATCGGAGATCAGTATTATGAAAGGAACATCAACGCGTGTGGTGGAAATGACTGTAGCTCGTAACAATATTAGTATAAATTATTTCGTGTACCTTTGTCAGCCGAAGCGTTTAAAAAGTTATTTAATTTTTTTATATTAGAGGGAGGCAAACGAGCTGGTTGCTCACGTGATGGTAAGTGAACCGCCGCCCATGAACACCCGCAATACCAGAGGCGAGCCCCCAGAGGGGGGTGTGGGCCTCCGGTTTTCTGCACTCACCAGACGACGCAGAAGTTTTTTAGACTTCTACTTCACGCCGGTATTCTGTGAGGTCGTGGTACATCTCCGGTCGAGCCGGCCCATTCATGCAACAACAAAAGCTGATGCGTGGTGTGTGCTCTAGCTCTAGTGGTGCTCTACCACTGTAAAAAAATATGCTACTTTGAAATACATATAACATAAAGACCCTCCATGTATTATTAAAAGCTACAACAAATTAATTAATATCCAAAGTCTTTTGTTTCAATGTAACGTTAATCCATTATTCAACATTCCATATGAATCCATTATATTCAATCCTTCTGTTATTTTAAATATTGGTATAAATAAGAATAATGTAATTCCAATGCCAAGCTTAAGTACCTTCTTCTAAGGGATTGGCAAGATTGAATTGCTATGTATACAAACTCACCAAAGCTGTGCGGGATCTGCAGTTTGGATCCCAAAATATAAAATAATTCTTAATGTTAAATCATGTCCTATTACTTCAAAATTTTTATTGGAGAATCGATTTCTATCCTTGAAGCTGTTTTGTGTGCTAAGTCCCATATCCAACCCCATGATCTGTTACAAACAGCCTTAGTAAATTTTAAGTCTTCCTGGAATACGATTTGGCAAAAATCAAAACTATCCTAAGGAAAATATTATTCTAGCATTCAAGCGGAAATCCCCTCAAAATCTTGGTTCTTTTACTATCGCGAAGCTAAAAAACTTATTACCTCCTCTTTATGTTGATTGCGTTTTGGGCATTGTTGCTCTCCAGTTCACTTAGCAAAACTGAGGATAAGAAACAATTCAATTTGCGAGTGTAGGCTTGATGAAGGGTCACTGATATGATCATATGGTTTTTAATTGTCAAAACAAACTTGTTTTTGACGATCACTTCTTGTCACTCCCATGACTGATATGACATTGGCAGAATTCTGAAAAGAGATAAGATATATTCATAAACATAAGAAAAAAATGCAACTTTGACATTTGACTTATTACACTTTATTTTCAGTATCATAATTACGTTTATCTTTACAACACTTAATAACTAAATACTTCAAGATTCGTTGAGCCCTACTCCTCGTGGCACGGTACCAAGAACACTGGCTGCATTTCCACGTTGAATGGTTATACTTAACTGTTGAGCGAGAAAAGAACCAAGGCCTTTGTCACCAGCGGCTACGATCAGTCGCAGAAACAATTCCTTTGGAAACTGCATCACTGGTGGACCTGAAAGACCGATCATAGTCTTCCTTCAAAGACTCATACTTGCACCATTTATCCGACTCAGCAACCTCTGATGCCACCCCGGCCCTAACCGAAGTACCATTGACGTAAGAGGTTGCTAATATAATCATAAATTCAATGCCTTTCGTAGTATTGGTCTTGCACTGGTCGATAATTCATTCATTCTATGTAATTTGGTTAACAAAACGAAGTTCTATTATTAATTCAAGTGTTAATGTTTAACAAGAGTCTTCAATACTAGTATAAAACGCTTAAAGTACTCTGATGCACAAACAAGTTTACCGAGAGTAGAGCTCCTGATACCTTGTTTGCTCATTCTATAAAGTTGGATGCATAAAACAAGAAGCTACGGGTCGAGTACAACATCAACCAATATTATGAGTCTGATCAACATCGCCATTGATCGCACGAGTTAATTTTGTAATTACTTTACTTACATTTTATGTTACATTGGTTCACTTATTTTCTTTTTAATTTCGTTTTATGTGAAGGCGGCTACATAATAAATTACTGCAAGCGGTGACATGTTATATGAATTCAGTAAAAAAAATACTTAATTCAGTAATCGAAACACTTACAATAAAAAATATCTTCACGCAATTCCCAATACAGGGGTAGACAGAGGTCAAGTCTAGACAATTAAGTCCCTTCGACCCACCTTCCACTGAAGATATTTTCGGGGCAATGTGACAGGTGGCCCGTCGCCGTCTTCATGTCCAAGCCAACGGTATAATTCGTATATAAGTTTTTGAAAAAGCCATTCGTACGAGCCTGCCACCTGGGGATGGAACTCGGGTCTCTTGACTCGAAATTCCGACCACCCAACCACTCGGCTATCGTGACTTTTTTTTTCTTTTTTTTTTAAATACTTACGTTGTTTATGCGAAATAGGCATTAACTAGGTAGGTACTCCCTCAAAAATTTTCATTTCGCAATACTGAAGCAAGACACTTTTCCTTAACCCCGTACAGAAAATACAAGTTTTCAAGGTGCTGCAACGCGAAACCATACCACTTACTCGTTTAAAATAGTTCGTAAAGTTTACAAAGTTCAACAAATGAATCCGAAGTTTTATTATTGTGTTGGCACAAACAAGTTGACGGCTTAGGTGAATATCTAATCTTTATTTACTTATTTTTGTTATTTTACTATAATATAAATATTACAAATAATGAAATAATTTTATGAAATAAAAGAGAAAATATATTTAATAACATAACAAAGAACAAAAGTACAGCATAAATATGCTTTAAAAATCAATAAAATTGCATAATATTATTGTTTAAATATTTATATAAATAATACTATAATTATTATACATAATTACAGTACATTATTTTAAATAAATTAGTTTTAGGTGAAACTTGGGTAGAAAAGATTTAACTGTCATCTGTCCTTATATATTGGGATAGATTATATTAGATATTAAAAAAATAACTACTTTTTGTCTACGACTTTTTCCTTCTATTTATCACCAGAATTCTCTATTTTCTCGAAATATAAGTAACCTATGTCCCTCTTTGGACTCCAAAACCACTGTTTAAAATCTTTTTAATTATCAATCAATTGTTGATCAAGACACTAAATTGCAATAATATACTAAGAACTTCAAAATATAATCATTAAAATACCTGAGTTCGATCCCCAAGTGGGGCAGGCTCGTCAGGGTTTTCAAAAACTTATGTACGAATTATATTGTTCTCGGACGGGCTCACCAGCTGTCACGTTGCCCCGAAAATATCTTCGGTGGAAGGTGGGACCTCTGTCTACCCTGTATAGGGAATTGCGTGAAGATATTTATTAAAATACAAGTTTGTATCAGGGGTCTGTTATCGTTTTTACTCGCGCGCATCAAAATATTATTCGCTATCGTTAGCCCACGCCCTCGAAGTGCATTCATTGCAAATGATTGCTTACTTTGGTGCGCTATTTGTACAATTCCACTGAATCAATGTAAGACTTCAATGAAACGTACTTCAGCGTTGCACGCGGAACTGTCGAAATGTGCTGAACACTTCGAGAAGTTATATGAAGAGAGCGTCAATGGTCTCAAAGGCGATCGTGCCGGCTACACACTACCAACGCTGCGAATCTATCGAAGTTATAGCCGTGGGCGCATTAATCAGTTCACGGATCAACTCCCTGTCATAACTCGGTCAGCATGCGAGTGAACGATTCGAGGATATATATATATATATATATATATATATATATATATATATATATATATATATATATATATATATATATATATATATATATATATATATATATATATATATATATATATATATATATATATATATATATATATATATATATATATATATATATATATATATATATATATATATATATATATATATATATATATATATATATATATATATATATATATGTATATATATATATATATATATATACAGAGAGAGAGAGAAACAGGCTCGTACCAATGTGGGTTTTTCAAAAACTTGGCTTGGACATAAAGCAACGGGCTCAACAATTATTACATTGACCCGAAAATATCTTAGGTGAAAGGTGGGTCGTAGGAACTTAGTTATCTAGACAAGACCTCTGTCTACCATTGTATTCGGAATTGCGAGAAGATGTTTATTTTTTATTTCTTTTTTATATATAGATAGGGACAACATCACATACACTGCTCCGAACCCAATGTAAGATTCAAAAGCACTTGAACTTGAAATTGACACTTGATCAAAAACACTTGAAGTATGGAAATCAGAAACAACGAAGGTACCACAAACACACAGACCCGAGAAAATGTAAAAAAAGAGGTTTTTCTACATTGACCCGCCCGGGAGTCGAACCTGGTACCTCGAGATGGCGACACCATGAAAACCGGTGTTTACGCCACTCGTCCACGGAGGTCGTCCTATATATTCAGAGAAAATTTTTGGTCCAATGATTTATCACGACTTTCGTTGTGCTCTTAATCAACAATAAAGCTTTGACTCCTAATGACATTTAAAAATCATTATTCAAAAATCATCTTAAGCTCTTATTTATTTACCACTATTTATTTATTTATTTTTTCTTATTTTTTTTAAATATTATATGCTACTCACTATTTTTTGAACCAATTTCAATCAATTTATACGAGGACGTAGCAATCAGAGTGATGATCTGCGTGAGCGTCTTTCAACAGAGACACCTCAAGATAATATTAGTGACGCATGACATATGAAAATAAGGGGGTGACCTACCAGCACACGTGGACAAGCTCAGGCAATGGTTTCAGATAAGCGCGTGAAATATTATAAGAACATTTAGGAAGTCAGGAATTTTTGTAGCGTACTTTGACCGAAGATCAGACATTGACTGATGTCATCAATACGAATCATATCAATACGAATCTGAAACCAAAACACAATCTGATCAGTGGCTGTAAAGAAAGGAAGAAGTTAAAGAAAAAAGGTAAGGCTATAATTTTTTGGGATTTTGGTCGTAAAGGTTATTTCGCAACAGTTGCGCTAGAAGAAGGAAGAACAGATACTGCAGGCAGGTACGTTAACAGCTGTTTTCCTGTAAATCTTTTCCGTGGTTGTCATAAGAGGTATGGTAACGTTTGTCTTTATTCAAGCATAAGCTTGACCTTCTCCTATTTTAGTTGTTATTACATAAATTAACACATAATTCGCTAAAAGTCTGTTATTCATCTTTTATTTTAATTATCTTTTCTACGTGTTCTCATAAATTTTATTTCCAGAATTTTGAAGATTTCCTTAGCAGCCCATTTCAGAACAGCATTGTTTTTAATATGTATTGCGCTTATAATAAATGTTTTAATGTTATGTTTTATACCATCATAGTATTGGGAACGCATGCAAATGATCCTAAATGGATAATGGATGAGGGGAGCAGGAGGCCGTCAGGTGACCTCGAGGTGAAATTAGGACTTGATTCTAAGTATTGATAAAAACGATGGCTTCCGCTGATAGGGGACTACTAAATGAATTCAATAATTTTCACCAAAGGTATTTATAAATAAATATCTTCACGCCAATCCCAATACTTGGGCAGACAGAGGTCAAGCCAATGAGCAAGCCAATGATATAAATCGTACATAAGGTCTTTGAAAAAACTCATTAGCACGAGCTTAGGGGATTGAACTCGGGTCTCACGACTCGAATTCCGATCACCTAACCACTCGGCTAACGTGACTCTAGGCACTTATTTCATTTTAAAAAACATTTATTTTAAATGGTTTGTATCAGGTAGTAACATGTTAAAAGTTTATATTTCCATCCTTCCTTCCATTTAAAGGGAACCGAAAAAAAAACATTTTAAGTAATAAGGTACAATTGAAACATTCCGTCACTTCCCATTTTTCCAACTAGATACGGATGAATTTAAATCTTTATCCTGCACGTAAAACAAAAAAGTAATAATGGGTAGACTGTATGCTATGAGTGCTTGTATATTTCAGTTAGTGGAACATTAAATTAAAGAGAAAAAATGTTTAATATTTCAATTAACATGGGTGGGATTCGAACCCGCGACGTCGTACCGTGGCAACGCTCTTACCAGTAAGCTACTATATCCTACACACATCAGTTGAAGTTTTAAATATCTTTCTTTGTTTATGCCTGTTTTTGACATCGGCCACATCTACTGGAATTTTTGCGAATCCCGCTCGTATCAGATGAAATTTTAAACATTATTTCTCTTTATTATAATAAAAAAAAGTTCAGCACAACTTATGTGCTTTAAAATCAATTTTAAAAAAATATAATTAGTGGAAAACGGATTAGTGGAAATGTATAATTAGTGGCCGCAGGAAACATAAACTTTTAAATGAATTGATAGTATTCTTTGAGAACACTCTATATTCGACCAAGGTTTTTAAGGTTGCCGTGATAATCTGTTTCATCCGTGTAATTTGTTTTCAGTGGTATAGTAAGTGCTAGTCGGTCTCCCCCTAAGCAAATAGCAACAATTTAATAGATACAATCGCACTTGATATCTTCCGAAACGGGGTCGCTGTGATGATGAATGTTGTGTCCCAACGAGCAGACTTAATACAGTTCAGCAATCCCAAACCGAGGTTACGATAGTTCAGATAGATAGTCACGACAGCCGAGTGGTTGGGTGGTCGGAATTCGAGTGAAAAGACCCGAGTTCGTTCCCCAGGTGGCAGGATCTTACCATTGGGTTTATCAAAAATTTCGACGAATTTTATCGGTGGCTTGGACATTAACACAGCGACGGGCTCACCATCTGTCACGTTGTCCCAAAAATATCTTCGGTGGAAGGTGGGTCGAAACGACTTAATTGTTTAGACCTCTGTCTACTCCTGTATTGGGAATGTCGTGAAGATATTTTTTTTCAGATAGATTTTCTATGGACCTCTAACAGAAGATATTTTAAAATTATTCGTTATAATATTATAACAAGCATTATTAACATAACATTCTTATTCAGGTTTGGAAGTACGTAGCGAACGGAAAACTAAAACTTGGTGGAAATAGCAGAGGTTTTTGTTTCCTGGCACTGAATTCTCATAAAATTGAGAGCCAAATTCCTGTTAGCCGGAAATAATATTTTTACCAGATTTATTTATGAAATTTTACAAAATAACAAGAAGTATGTGGCTCTGTACCTATCCAGTAGAATTAAAGTTTTTTGTAATAATCAGTCTCGGTAATCTCGGTCGTTGTATCGGTAATAAAGACATTCCCAAAGCCGTCGCTTATGACGCTAACGGGAAGAAAGGGGAATGATATATCTTTTTTATCATTTTTGTTGCATTATATGTACAATGGCCTTTTATCCCATCTCTATTACAAATTAAACCGCAGTATGACCATGCATGCTATGCCAGATGCATATGTGGGTTGAATGCTATTGTGATATGAACGTAAATATGAGTATATGATTACAAATGACACGCGACCGCTTAAATGACCGATCCGACCGACAATAATTTATTGCTTTTAACGAACTCTGAAACTCCTCTAAGAATTTAGAGTACATTTTATATTTGTTGGGAACGCTACGCTGAAGACCTTACGTTGACGAAACATACCTGGGAAAAACGTGGTGTGATTTTGCACTGCTGGCCGAATAAACAAGCTTGAAATATAATAGAGTGCTATGTTTCTATGCATGATAGAATCTGCAATGAGGATATCCGCAAGCAGAATTAATTTAAAAATTTAACGACATGGCCGTAGAAATAGCGTACTGAAGACATTATGGTCCGGGTACATAGCTCCTATTGATAATCGTAAGAGAAAAAAGGTTTAGGACTATCCGCTACAACATGGAGTGACGACATGCAGGAGGTCTATGTCCAGCAGTGGAATCTTGATGGATCTAAAGAAGAAGGTTCACGGCATAAACGAGAATTTCTTAAATTTCTCATCTTTTTTAAACCGCTCGAATGGACGAAGGGTCGTACCATCTATCGATTCGCTAGTGCCCCCTGTGGTCATCGTTATTCCTTCGATGACATTTGTGTAATCTGTAGAAGGTTGGAACAATATATTAGAAAATACCGACGACATTCACCCGATTCTTATTTAAACTTCCAGAGGCGACATAGCAGAATCATACGAATTTGTCTCTGATTTGTTATTTTACAATTAGCATTCGAAGCTTAAAATAGCGACCTCAATATTGTTGTTGACCCAATTAAGGTAAAGTGGGCATGGAAGATCGGCGATACTGTGAAAGCAAACAAGATTGTGATAATCAAGGTCTAGTGATAACCAAACCCTCGACCTTGCTGACATCTGCGTGTCGTTTATAGATCAGTTTGTTTTATTACATTTACACTCCGTGGACAAGTGGCGTTCACCCCGGTTTATATGATGTCGCCATCTCTGAGGTCCCGGGTTTGATTCTCAAATGTAGAAAACCTGTTTCAACATTTTCTTGGTCTGGTTCTTTCGAAACTCGGAAAAATCGGAAACAACGAATGTACCACACATTCGTTGTTTCCGATTCAATAACACAAGTGCTTTAGCTACTTACTTTGGAATTAGGGCAATGTATGTGATGTTACCCCTATCTATAACATTGATATACATATATTTATGGGATAAGTAGTATTTAATTTAAATAATTAAACACTAAGTCTTGATATTAAGTCATGATAGCCAAGTTGTTGGGTGGTCGGAATTTCGAGTCGAGTGACCCGAGTTCGATCCCCAGGTGGCAATACCAATGAGTTTTTCAAAAACTTATGTACGAATTTCATCGTTGGCTTGGACATAAAGACGGCGACGGGCTCACCACCTGTCACGTTGTCCCGAAAATATCTTCGGTGGAAGGTGGGTCAAAGGGACTTAATTGTCTAGACTTGACCTCTGTCTACTCCTGTATTGGGAATTGCGTGAAGATATTTTTTTTTTTTATTAAGTCTTGATAAAGGAACTGTGACAGGTTCGAAACTCGAAAGTTTACTTGTTTTGGTCAGTGAATTTTAATGTGTCTAATTTTTAGTTAATAATGTCTCACGAATGTTTTGATAATTTAAGTATGCAATGTGTTGAATAAGTCTCTTATTTTATATAATATTTCTTTCATCATTACACATTTCTCAATACGGAGACTTATTAGAAAACGGAGTTTATTTTGGACAAAGAACTCGATAATCTCGCATTTTTAGAGTAAACCTCTGTCTACTTCAGTATGAGGAAAATATGAAAGTAGAGACAATATTTTCTAGTTATAAATACAACATGCACTCTGCTATTCTCTTATTAGGGACACACCTTAACATAACATCTAATATTTTTATTAATTTTCTGCTCTTATATTTAATTGATAACGTAGATTAATAAGAATAAAATATTTAGAGAGAAAAACGATAATAAATATGTGGTACTATAAAAAAAAACCATAGTTTATAATTACGTACGTATTTTATAGTATTAATTTGTCATATTTTTATATTAAATATTTATCTTTTTATGTTTAAGTACTTTATTTTTTTTTTGGAATTACCACTACCTTTTTTGTAATGTTTGTCAAACGATTGTTAATGATTTATATCAACTTATCACTTATGTAGTGTTGCAAGAAGGCCTTGAGGTATGAGTATAGGTACACATGAATAAACCAGCCTTTTCCAAAGATAGTCAAGAAAAATAGAACAATACTTAAACTTGTATTAAATTATTCTTTTGAACGGATTTTGATACGGTTTTTACGATATTGGACGGAGTGTTTCATGAGTAAGATATAGGTAGTCATTAATAAAGGGGTAATAATTTATTATTCTTCTTTATAATTGCTGACCTAATGGTGATTGTATCGTCCAAACCAGGATGACCACAAAATGTAACTGAACGTTGTAATTTTGTACAGTATAAAATTATTCACAACCTATGCAATCATATAATGTGCCATTATATATGTAAAGCCTATGTTTATGTACTGATAATTCTCTTGAGTCTTGTGGAATATTTAGAGAGGACGGAAAGAGACTAGAAGGCATCCATTTTGGTCAGGAATGTTTTTTTAATTCGGTTATAATTAAATGTAGAATGTACAACGCGTCTCATCTTATATCACCGTAAATATTTGACATTCCTGACCAAATTTTCGCCTACATTCAAACCCTTTCAGGAGATCCTCCGAAAATGTTAAAACGTATCATTTACAGTTGTAATGAATTTCTTAGATACCATTTTTTATAACAAAGTTTCAACCTGAGCTGAGTTTCTAGAAATTAGTGCTATGCTATATAATATACCTCCGCGCCAATTTAAAATCAAATAACCAAATACATCGTAGTCTCTTTAAATTGAAATCCATTTTATTTTTATCAATTTTCATACTTCACAGTCTAGAAATAACGTGCAAAACTTTAGTACAAATTATGACCATTTAGCTTTTAAGGTTAAGTACTTTTTTCATTGTTTTTTATTTTTTTTAGGCTAAACTCTTTTCACGCAATTGTAATTAACGAACCTCGCCAGTTCGAAGATACAAAGATGTCATTTACAACACTTAATTTTTTTAATTTTATCAATTGTTTGTTTACGGGTCGAATGAGTTTGTAAACGTATCGGTCTGTCCAATCCGTAGTGACGCACGAAGCGATGACCCCTGCGCTGATGGCTCAAATCGCAATGTTTAATCTGGCTGTTTATTGCGTACTGTCGTAATAAAGTGAATAGTATATACAATTAGTAGATTAAATGAAAAAAGAACATTTCAGTACATAAATTATGAAATGTGAATGATAGAAGTGATTTAATATTTATATTTTTCATTTACATGGTCAAGTCCCTTAATTTACCCTTATTTTAAACCTCGTACTCTCATCATCCTTCCAAATAGCACCTTTGTTTCAATAGCATTAAACCGGACGGAGATCTTTATTTTCACATTACTCTTTTATACCCGTGCCTGCAGTTCTGTCTCTGATGATGCGAAACTGATGATGCGAAAAATTCGCACAGCAGCACACAGTCAACAGGCTATTTACTTTCATGTCACCCAAACTCAAACAACTATCTTAAAGCTTCTGTAAACAGCTATCAACATACTATGTGAACAGACAGACAGATATCTAACCTTTTTTCTCTCTGCCTACTGAGGTTATGCGTGAATATATTTATTTATTTGTTACAGGTATAAGCTGAGTTATGCAGGTCGTACAGGGGTAGGGAAAGGTTTAGACAACTTAAGTCTTTTGATCATCATTCCACGGCGCTTTTTTAGGCCAACGTCACAGGCACAGAGCTTATAAGATTCTTCTTTCAAGTACATAATATTTATACATAACGTCCTGTTAAAGTCCACTGCAGGACATAGACCTCTTCCATAGGGAGGATCTGTCATCATCGCCACGCTTGGCAAGCGGTTAGGCGATTGCAGTACCAGACCATTCGCACCTCAAACGCGGCTTCCCATCTTAGGCCTGATTATTTTGGTCTGATATTTTAGACATGATTATCCCGCCATTCATCGGTTGCCATAACGATAATCAAGGCTGTTTCCCTTTATCGCATCTTACGACACTCACGGGAAGAAAGGGTGTGGCAATATTCTTAGTCAGACTTGCATAAATAAGCATTAATTTAAGTACACTTTACAAATGAAACAAAAAAAATGAAAGAAAAAAAACCATGGTTCAAACTTACCTCGTGTTGATGGAACACGTGTCTTTTTTTGTGTTATATATGTGAATGCAATGTAATAATTGTTAATTAAATCTTGATTATAGTTTTATAAAGTTAAAGATTTAAGGTGACCTTTGTTTTGTTTTTTTTTTTTATAGAAAAGGGAGGTAAACGAGCAGGTGACTTCTACTTCACGCCGGTATTCTGTGAAGAGCAGGTGATAAAACCATGAAAAAAAAACCATGGCTCAAACTTACCTCGTGTTGATGGAACACGTGTCTTTTTTTGTGTTATATATGTGAATGCAATGTAATAATTGTTAATTAAATCTTGATTATAGTTTTATAAAGTTATAGATTTAAGGTGACCTTTGTTTTGTTTTTTTTTTTTATAGAAAAGGGAGGCCAACGAGCAGGTGACTTCTACTTCACGCGGGTATTCTGTGAGGAGCAGGTGATAAGCAGGAGATTATCTGCCTCGTTACCGCCTCACGCGTACGGACTTCTACCATTTTAGAAATTATTCCAAATTATATTTCGTGATTAGATCGATCTGGCTCGTAGTAAATTCATTAAGTTGCTATGAAAAATTTCATCAGTCCGGCCTGAGGTTCGATTCTTGGACTTTCTAAAGCGAGTGCTAGACTAACCTGACCACTAGGATACTAACTTCAAAAATTCAAAATAATGGCTTACGTCCTGCCTGTCCGTCCTGCTTACACCATATAGTATGACTAAGGAGATAAGATGTAATAGACAGTATGTCTAACAGCTGTTGCCATTAAACGGTAGTCGTTCTATCGGCATAGTAATAATATAAATACTTAGAGATTATGTATGTTATAATCAACTGAAAATTGTACGATAACAATGATTTGCGAATATTCGGAAAATTCCTCGGAACGTGCCGAGAGCGTGATAATTAGGATGAGCAAATGATAAATGCTTTTGTGGGACATCTTAAAAAATTGTTTAAATATAATAAACTTTTCATTACATTATGTATTGCAAGATAAAAATATTTAAGTTGGTATTTAATAGTTAGGTATCTATATTACGTAGTATCCTGCTAATGTGGACTTATCTTAATTTGCATTTGCGTACTGTAGAATATTTTATCTTATTTTATCCCACATTTCACTCATTAGAAGAATGTTTTTTTTGTATATTCTTCTAATGTGTGAAATGTTGACTAATAAATTTTATGAATGACGTCTTGCATGCTGAATGAAGTCTATAAACGCAAACACCGTCACTTCATAAAAACAGAGTACTTTACCTTTTTATCACTGCAACTGCCACGACAATCAGCAACTTGCATAAATAAACATTAAAGTCATCCATTTCAGCTTTACTGTGATTTAATACTTATCCTCAATCATTTAAATGCTTGGCATGCGTAGCGATAAAGGAATTACGTCACTTATATATTTATAATTGCGACATGTAGTTGGCAAGACATACGAAGGGGTCAATAGCACTCGCTCCTGTTCAGTTATCGCAAAACTGATCTTATCAATAAACAAAAGCTTACTTTCAACATCGAACAGAGACACGCACACGACACATGTTTGATAACGTTAATAATACTCCTTATCAATCGGCAAGCGCAAGGTCGTTTAATTTTGTTTGTCGCTTGGTCGCACCGGCTATGGAATCAGTAAGGTCACTCTGGTAGTGCCATGGAGTTCCCTGGCCGATATTTTATGTTAATTATTCAGACAACTGTTGAAGAATGGCATTTTAGAAATAATATTTTCAAAAATCACAATTCATTTGAAAAAATATTCATAACAACCTCTCAACACTTGAAAAACAAATTATATCTGCTTTTAACACTAAAGATACATTAATGTGGTAGCGGTAACACTGGATATGCATACTTCATAAATAGTGGAATAAACAAAATATTTGGGTATTATTTTGTATTAGAGACTTAGTTCACACATTCACGAGTGTGATAGTGAGGAAGTTGATTCCAATTCCACGATATTCATATCTATATAATTTGCAATGGGATATCGGCGAAAGAATATAGCAATTTCTTGTAAGTGTCGTAATAGGCGACTAAGGAACAAGCTACCTTGGCTAGCGACAAAATCAAATTCAATATTTTCCATCTTAAAAACTGATGCAAGAATTATTTAGAACGGTTCGGTTTAGTACACTTAGTACCAGTCATCACCAAACAGATAATTTATGACAGATTAACAGATAGATGCTATGCCCGATGTTTTCCACCGAATCATGTTGCTTAAAAACTGCAGAACATTAATACGGGGAAGTGTTTATGAAGTTTTGTTCTATTTATTTTGAAAATTAGAGATTTGTTTACTCTTGCTCTTATTTGCTCTTCCATGAATATGTCCTCCTTAGAAAATATATTGATCGAACTAAAAAGCCGGACAGGCTACTTTTAACGTATTTGAACGTACGTATATGAAGAATATTGTTGAATTGAAAAGAAGCGAAAAGGGGTATGCAAGTATCATGACACTTGGCGATCGATTCAGGACATTAATTGGAGAAAAACTGTACAAAAAACGGTTATTATAATGTAAATAAATACACTAATGAGTAATCCCTCGGGATCAGTTGATCGCTCCCTTGCTATTTCTATGTATAGTTGTTATTTAAAAAATTACTTCGCAACCCTCCGCATGAAAATATAAAAAGGTATATGCTACCTGGTCCGAAGAGAAGAAGAGCACCACCCTCCCACAGATGCGTGCACCAATTCCACAGATGTGTGCACCAATTCCACTGTATGCACCACCACCACTACACTCAAACCAGGTAACACACACCACCACCGAAAACGCGACACGTGTTTCGCCTCAAAACAAGGCATCGCTTGAGGATGGTTTGAGTGTAGTGGTGGTGGTGCATACAGTGGAATTGGTGCACACATCTGTGGAATTGGTGCACGCATCTGTGGGAGGGAGGGTGGTGCTCTTCTTCTCTTCGGACCAGGTAGCATATACCTTTTTATATTTTCATGCGGAGGGTTGCGAAGTAATTTTTTAAATAACAACTTTACAATGAATTTCCGCAAAGTAACGCCTGAGTCAATTAACTATTTTAAACTTCTATGTATATTATACTCAATCCTGTATTTCCTTTGTTAAAAGAAATACTAAAAAAAGGATGCCTACGAAGTTTCTTTCGTTTGTTTCTTCTCTGTTTGGGGAAACTCATTGGTACCGTGGTAGAATAAAAATGACAATCGATAAATGTAAGCTATGTTAACTAAATCAATGAGTAAAAGATATTACTTGATTTGATTGGATATGTGTGTGTGTAAGTATCTATATTGATGGTATAGAATGTTATGGAAGTATTTGATCTCGTTTTATGTAAAAATACATCAACAATAGGAACACAAAGGAAAGATTCTGATTTAAAGACAAACCTGTTTCATTTTTGCGAAAACTTGTCCGCATTCGTAAAAAAAGGAGCATGGTTATGCGTTCCTTACAATACTGTACTGTACTGTTACAATACAATACTGTAATTATCAAAATAAAAAAACATTAAAATTTATTTGTTATTACTTTAGTTACATCTATTTTATATACTAATAGGTTTGAAATATTCTTGAAAAACTGACATAGTAATCTATGGTACGTGTAACAATATTGCATTTTCATTCATCGCACGCAAAATGCAGACTGCCATCTAAACGTTAAAGCATTACGAGTATACCTTGTTTATTTGTGTTGGCAGCGGCATGACACAGCGCAAGGTCGAGGATATGTATAAATATATTTTTATTTTACTTCGAGTAAAGCGATATTTATATACAAACACACTTACTTTAGTCTCGTATGCAAAGTATATTAAATTTTCCTTTATTTTGAATATTAGATTAGCATTGAAAAAGTTGAATTAAGCTGTACCTCAATACACTTAAATGCATACAATATTACGCGTATTATATCAGAATAATATAAGGCGAAACAGATTTAGAACAATTTATATATATATATATATATATATACATATATATATATATATATATATATATATATATATATATATATATATATATATATACATATATATATATATATAAATATATATATATACATATATATATATACATATATATATATATATATATATATATATATATATATATATATATATATATATATATATATATATATATATATATATATATATATATATATATATATATATATATATATATATATATATATATATATATATATATTTTTTTTTTTTTAATATATCATGTACTCCCTGACGGGGTAGCCAGAGAGTATAGATCGCCAAGAATAATAATCCTAGTATGCGTTTATCGCTTCTTTATATTTCGAAGGAATTAAGAAGTCACGATAGCCGAGTTGTTGGTTGGTCGGAATTTCGAGTCGAGAGACCCGAATTCGATCCCCAGGTGGCAGTACCAATGAGTTTTTCAAAAACTTATGTACGAATTTCATCGTTGGCTTGGACATAAAGGCGGCGGCAGGCTCACCACCTGTCACGTTGTCCCGAAAATATCTTCGGTGGAAGGTGGGTCAAAGGGACTTAATTGTCTAGACTTGACCTCTGTCTACCCCTGTATTGGGAATTGCGTGAAGATATTTATTTATATTTATTAATTATTTTATTTTAGTCATTTTCTTCACAAGACACACGTCTAGGTACTTTCCTTTTTTTTCAGTACTCTTGACCCTTTCCTATTCGAGCTTAAGACCTTATGAGAATCTTTAGAAATTTAGACCCATTTTTAATGTTACGCGCTGTTTATTTTTTTTAATAAAAATATTGTTTTTTTATACATTTAAATTTTTATTAAAAAGTTTTTGTTTGTCGCTTTTCAAATATAAATATTTTAGCATGTTTATATTATACCAACTTTGAAGAAACCTTATCAACTAAAAAAGAATTGGAAATCGGTCGTCTTTGTAAAATTTATGAGAATATATGAATATTATAGATTTAGAGAATATTATAAATGTATAAAAATTATGAACGGTGATTTAAGAAAAACCTCCATTATTCTCCGTCGTTAAAAAATATATAGCAATAAAGTATCATACTAGTGTGAAACAAAGCAAAACGAACAATTTTTCCACGCCCTATTAAATTGTGCTAACAAATAGCACGCGTTCTGACAGACAATCCATGACTTTGATCCGGTTTTAGAAGATAATTTAATGACATTTCAATTAGTACACTTAGAGCTATGGCTTTCTGGCAATAGCTCTAAGTCGTGATGTGCCAAACATTATGTGTTTCTTTCCAATTTTACCCAATTTTTCAGCCTCTTGTTATTGAATATTGCACGTATGATGCACGCGCTTCACACGTGTTGTGACTGAGCGTTGATAATCCGTGACATTGCTCTTAGTGTAATTTTTTTATTTATTTTCGCCTCATTTGGAATTCATCTTTTTTTGTTTTGATGCGATTCAACTTGCTAAAGTTAAATGTTACTTGTATTACCTGGGGCAAAGTTTTTGTCCTTTGAAAGTTTAGTACTTGGTTGATCTAAGCTACGCTTGGTGTTGATAATACGAAATTTGTATTGTCGTGGCGATAAATCTCGAAAAGTACAGGGTGGGCCATGAATTAGTTAACATTTGAAAAAATCGTATAAAAAAGTCTATTAACATATTTTAGAAATCGTTTATTACGAGAAAGCTAATTAGTTGTAATTTATTTTTTAAAAATTATTTTGTCTAAATGACCACCGTTTCGGTTTTTGCACTCATCTAAGCGAGTCCTGAAGTTTTCGAATACTCTTCTGCAAAGAGACCGCGAGATCGCCGACATCTCTTCGATGATTTTTCTTTAAGTTGACGCAGTGTATTCGGTTTATCAATGTAGACACGACTCTTTGAATAACCCCATAAAAAGAAGTCTGCTAGGGATAGATCTGGACTTCTGGGTGGCCATGGGATGTCACCCCGTCTGGATATCAGCTTTTCCGGAAACATGTCTTCGACCACCGGCAAGGACTCTTTCGATGTGTGACACGTGGCTCCATCTTGTTGAAACCATGTGTTACGATTATAGCCAGCAAATTCCAGTAGCATCGGTGCTAAGAACTCCCGTAACATTTTCACATACTCGGCAGAATTAACAGTAACTGAACGGCCTCGAGAATCTTCATCGGACCTTACTTTTGTAAGGTCCGATGATTCCTTTTGCTGAAATTGCAGCCCAAACAGTTACCTTAGGAGAGTGAAGTGGCCTCTCATGTTTAACTTTAGGATTTTCGCTGCTCCAATACCTGCAATTCTGTTTGTTTACATGTCCATTTAGGTGGAAATGGGCTTCGTCAGAAAATAAGATGTTGTGAAAATTACTGAAACGAGTTAACATTGTTTCGGCATATGACTTACACAAATTTAAATCACTACGGTTTAGTTTTTGCACTAGCTGGATCTTATATGGATGTAATTTCAAATCTAATTTCAAAATACGGCGTAATGATGTGCGGGATAGTCCTAATTCAGCCGAACGTTTGCGTGTCGATAAATCTGGATCATATCGAACAGAAGCGGAAACTTGCTGCACGTTCTCTTCGCTCCGAGAGGTCCGTGGGCCGCCGGTTTGTTTCACATCTAGTGTAGATCCCGTCTCTTCGAACTTCTTCAGCCATTTCTTTATTAAAGGAGCACTTGGACACTGACTTAAGTCGTGTAAACCATATTCAACGCGAAATAAGCGTCTCACAGTAATGAGCGAAAAGTTTAAATAAAACTGTTTCACGCAGTAAGCGCGTTGCGGCCCCGTGAAGCGAAATTTCCAAGAAGCGAGCTAGCGCCCACGCCCGCGCCCGCGCCCCGCGCGGCAATAGTTTGCGCGGTAAGTTACATTTAAATGTTAACGAATTCTTGGCCCACCCTGTAGTTGACTGACTGAAAATTTTGACATGCCGAGGAATTTTTACTCCCAGTCCCACGGGTACGGAATAAATAAAAAAAAAAGCATTAATGGATATGTAACATGTTTTATAGATTAACATTGTACTCGTAACCTTTGTGGCCTGATAAAATTCTTTCTTCAAGATTACTATTTTTAACTAATTTCATATCTTGCTAAGAAACAGCGACGCGTGGCCGGGTGTAGCTTGTAAATTTATAAAAACTGTTTAATTCTTTGCATATTAACGATTTTTCGTAACTATGAAACGTTTTTCGATTAACTTGGATCATAAAATATTTACTTATAAATAGCAAAGTTTTTTTAAATACAACGCAGTGGCCAAATTCTTAAATATTATTTTATGATTATCAATACATTTATAACAGGCATAGTACAGGTCTTCTATAGGCCTATTACATATGTATATATAATAGGTGTATAGAAGATTAGCTCGATTTATTTTTATATTTAAGGTTATTTTTCTTTGTTTTACAAAGATTAAAAAAAATTAAAAAGATTTCGTACATGGATGGGTAGGAGCAACATCTATAGCTAAACATATAATCATCAAATCATTCATACACAATCTCATAAAAACATGGAATGGAATCAGAAATAATAAATCTAAAACAATCTCAAACACACAGACCCAAAAAACGAAGAAAAAGTTTTTTCTACATTGACCAGTGTGGGTTAGTATCGAACCAGAGATAAGGGACAGGCGACATTATGAAAACCGGTGTATACGCAACTCGTCCATAAAGGACGTCATGGAAGACGTCACGGAAACATCACTTATAATATAATTGATAATTAATCATCAACAAACGCTGAGATGACATAAGTTAGGAACAAAACAAATCATCCTACAGCAACAGCCTCGCCATCGGCATGACAGCACGATAAGTTGACATTGACGATAACCTACACTAGCATAGATATTTCTAAAAATAAAATACCTTACAATGATCCATTATGTTAAAAATTATATGTTACCATTTTAAAACTATCAATTTGTTTGAATTGAAATATTTTTAAGCGCTTTTATATAATCTATCCACGATGTATCCGCGATGTATGTGTGATACGTATATATATATATATATATATATATATATATATATATATATATATATATATATATATATATATATATATATATATGTATATATATATATATATATATATATATATATGTGTGATACAGATCCCAGAGATAAGTGGTTAATTAACGCACACAGGATACGACAGAACTTTATTCTCGGCTTTAAAAGTAAGTGCTGTCTAAAGTATACGCCTCGTCAAATGCAACGCAGAAATAATCCCGATATTGTTGTATAACTTAGGTATTTCACAGTGGAATGCATTACATGCCTTGCAATACTTGACCGAACAATAACGAAGAAACGTGATTAAAATAATAAAGAAGAAATACATCAATATATAACGAAGTAGTCGCAGGTCAGTAAGAATATCTTGTAACTAAAATGTATGAAGGAGTATAGCTTAGGCACGTTAAACGAATGTATGAAAATGATGATTGAAGAAAAAATCAAGAGACAACACGAAATCAAAGAATTGAATGAGTCGAAATACAAATTTAAATGCTATATATATAAAATGTTCAAAGAAGGGAAGTTCAATTAAAAACAGTTCAAAAGTATTTGGGTACTTCGAAATGCATATAGAAAGAGACGAAAGGGATAATATGTAAGAAATACGTAATAAACACTTCAATAGTTCTCCATGCTTACTCCGTCTGCGGTGATGTGTGAATATAATAAAAAAGGGGTCAGAAGCTCAGTTAAACTTTTTAGGTTAGAGACTTCCTCTAGAAATAACTTTCCCACTTTTCCGCCCAGCTACTTCTCGGAGCAGAAGGAATTCTCACAGATTCGCACTTTCTCATTCCCATCCAAAGAATTTACTAGTTAACATGAATAAAATTTTTATACTTCTGAATTTTGGTGTTATTAAATAAACACTTTATCGAAAGATAGCACATTAATAGCACTTTAATATTTTTAATAACTTAAGTCTTATACATATTAAGATAATTGTATTTCAAACTAAAAATAGATATAAGATGATTTTGTTAATTTTGGCTGATTTTTCTGTTTGTTGAGTTACTTTAGACACTGCTGCCCGTCTCTGGTCAGCTTAATATTATACACTAATGACATAATGTCATATAACACTGCAGTAAAAATTTAAATATGGATCGAGTATCATTAATGATAATAATACCGTAAAATTTATAGTGATTAATTTAAGAAAAAATTATAGATATAATTTTATCGGTATATGTGATACTAATTATACTATAAAATTATCGGAATATTCATTATCGGAACCTTAGTGAACGGCATTAAAATAGGATAATAAACGATATGATATTATTAATACTTACCATTCAAATTGTAGCTTCTGAAACTCTTTTTCATTCGAAAGTATATGGGAATATCTTGAACATGAGACTGTAATTGTATACCTGGGGAGCAAGTTTAGCAGGGATGCCAGATGTGATTTAAATATGGACAGGCATGTGGCTGCCGGAAACAAAGTCTACGGTGCCTCTACACCATCATTTAAAATCCAGAGTGTTGTGAAAAGTGCACGTTTAGCGATAAATTACGCAGTGATTTTACTGAGTTTGTTATAAGAAAGCGAGACCTAGGTCTGCCAGAAGAAGTAAAAAAAAAAATTAATGAAGTGGAAATCCGATCCGGGAGGGTCAAGAGTACTCGGATACCTAGACGTGCGGGTATGTAGAAACTGATGAATTTGAATGAATTACGTAAGTATACTTGGCGTTCTATTTTCTCTGGCTATCCCGTGAACCAAATATGCGTGAAGTTATTATTATTCACTTCAAAAGTAGATAAGCCTTTAAGTTGTTGTTCTCTAGTTTCTATAATAAAATTTGGTTTTTATATGTTATAGCGTTCGAAATACAGAAGCCGTAGCGCTCTTACTGTTAGCCCTAGATTTAAAATGTGCAAAGGTCTATGTTAAGTTCATGCAGATGCCTCTTGTTATATTATCAAATCAAAAATAATCAAACCATTATTATCATTCATATAGTTAAGTTACATGCAAAACATTACATCCACCGAACGTCACTTTTTAACTTACCACCATGTACATCGTCAGTCTTAAGATAAAATGGTTTAGGAAGATTAGTATCGTTAACGATTATTACATTTTCCGATAGCGTAAGGAAATGTGAGGAAAATTAAACGATTTTCTTAAGAAATCTCGTTACTACAAAGGTTTTTATCACACTTTTTATCACATCGAAAACACTAGAGATTGAAATTGACAAATGTTACACACACAACAAATGTGCCAATTTTATTTAAATTGTACAGACACGAAGCGCAATCTTTGATGTTGATACTCGTATATTGAAAAGATACTGTAGGTACATCAATATTGATAAAAAAATAAGCAATTTTTTTGGAGAACGCAGCATTATTAAATTTTATTGTCAATATACGTTTATATATAGTCACAGGCAAAAAGTACTTAAGTGCTTGTATAAAATATGCGGCCCAGTATTATACAGTAATTGTTAATGCTCTGTATTCTAAGTGTGAAATACTTAATGTTAACTAATAATGATTCCTTCTCAGTACTTAACTATGCCCATTTTTTTCGCAGCAAACTCCCATAAAGCAAAGCATTTTTTTTCAGATGCTCTTGGTTCACATTCTTTTGTGCCTCGGACCGGAGTTTGTGTGTACGTCAGAGAGGATATATGTTCTCAACGCCTTGGCAGTCTTGAAGGTAGGGACCTGTCCACCCTTTGGCTACGCATAGACAGCGACGACCACCCTCGCGTCTATGGGTGCTTCTATAGGTCCCATAGCGGTAATGCCGACACTGACCGACTCATCGAACACATCCAAATGGCTGCAGATTCACTGCTACAGCGGATCCCATCCGCAGAGATCGTGGTACTCGGCGACTTCAACGCCCACCACGCCGAATGGCTACGATCTCGAACCACTGATCATGCGGGGAGATCTGTTTTTGACTGCCCTAGCATATGATCTGACACAACTGGTTACTTCGCCATCGCGGGTTCCGGATGTGGGGGATCATACACCATCCCTGCTGGATCTTCTGCTGACCTCTCCTCCGGACGGCTATGTGGTCTCCGTTGATGCCCCTTTGGGTTCTTCGAACCACTGCCTGATCCGGAGTAAAGTGCCCATCATGTGCCCATCGCGGTCGCGATATGCAGGCCGCCGCCGTGTGTGGCACTACAGGTCGGCGGATTGGGAAGGGATGCGGTCTTTCTTTGCATCCTACCCATGGGGGCAGGTTTGCTTCTCGCTAGATAGTCCCGACGCCGTTGCTAATTCCGTCGCCGATGTGGTGCTCCAAGGAATGGAACTCTTCGTTCCTTCCTCTGTGGTGCCCATCGGTGGTAGATCAAAGCCTTGGTTTGGTGGCACCTGCAGAATGGCATCTCGCCAAAAGCAGCAGTGTTACCGGGCCTGGGTTAAAGCGTCTCGGGATTCAAAACTAGCGTTTATAAGAAGGAGTATAACTCTGCCGCCATGTCATCTGCGGCAAAGTTCGAGCACATTGGCAGAATTGGCGAGAAACTAGTTCGTCTTCCTTCGGGAACTCGTACGTTATGGTCCCTCGCCAAAGCTGTCCAAGGGAATTTCAGTCAGCCATCATTACCATCTCTGCACAGGGAGATGGACTCGCTGGCCCATGACGCAAAAGAGAAAGCCGATCTTCTAGGTTCTCTTTTTGCGTCCAACTCGACTCTCGATGACAGGGGGAACTCACCACCGACCATCCCGTGCAGTGAGTGCTCTATGCCGGACATCCGGTTCTTTCAGAGCTCAGAGCGAAAAGCACTCCTCTCCCTGGATATCCAGAAGTCGAGTGGGCCCAATGGTGTCCCCCCTATTGTGCTGAGGATGTGTGCTCCAGAGTTGGCACCGGTTCTAACGCGTCTTTTTCGGTACTCCTACTCTGAAGGCGTCGTCCCGATGACATGGAAGACAGCTTTGGTGCACCCGATCCCTAAGAAAGGCGACCGCACAGATCCAGGTAACTACAGACCGATCGCCATCACTTCCTTGTTCTTCAAAATAATGGAGTCCATTATAAACTGCCAGATCTTGAGGTACTTAGAGGAGCACCAGTTGATCAGTGACCGCTAGTACGGCTTCCGTCGGGGTCGCTCGGCTGGTGATCTTCTTGTGTACCACACTCATCGATGGGCAGAGGCAGTAGAGAGCAAGGGTGAGGCCCTGGCAGTTAGTTTGGACATTGCGAAAGCCTTTGATCGGGTATGGCACAAAGCGCTTCTTCCAAAGCTTCCGTCATATGGGCTTCCCGAGAAATTTTGCAATTGGGTCACTAGTTTTCTCACACACCGGAGCATCAAGGTCGTAGTTGACGATGCATGCTCGGACTCCGAGTCTGTGAATGCTGGTGTCCCACAAGGCTGTGTGCTATCGCCAACCCTGTTTCTTCTGCATATCAATGATTTGTTACAAATTAGTAGCATTCATTGCTATACAGATTACAGCACTGGTGATGCCCTTTATACCGGCCGTGCCAATATTTTTCGGGAACACGTCGACGAGTACCGGAACAAACTTGTGTCTGAAATCGAGATTTTGTTGGACATAATCTCGGCCTGGGGCCGACTAAATTTAGTCCAGTTCAACCCTAAAAAGACACAAGTTTGCGCGTTAACCGCAAAAAAGAAACCCTTCGTCGTATCACCTCGTTTTGGGAGCACTCCCCTAGTTGCCTCAGCCAGCATCGGAATCCTTGGCGTCGACATATCGAACAACGTTCAGTATCGCGGTCATTTGGAAGGAAAGGCCAAATTGGCCTCTAAAAAGCTTGGCGTGCTCAGTAGAGCACGACAGTACTGCATTCCGACTCACCGCTTGCAACTTTATAAGGCGCAGGTTCGGCCACACATGGAGTACTGTTCTCATCTCTGGGCGGGGGCACCCCTGTGTCAGCTCCTTCCATTTGACCGTATCCAAAGAAGAGCGGCTCGAATTTTCGACGACCATACTCTATCCGATCGGCTAAATCCCTTGGCTTTGCGAAGAGATGTTGCATCTCTTTGCATTTTCTATAAGATCTACTACGGGGAGTGCTCCGAAGAATTGTTCGGATTAATCCCAGCCGCTGAATTTTACCATCGCACCTTACGGCATAACCAAATATTTCATCAACACCACTGTGATGCTTTGCATTGCACCACAGTGCGTTTTTCGCGGAATTTTCAGCCACGCACTTGCACTTTGTGGAATGAGCTGCCGTCAGCGGTTTTTCCGGACCGATAGCACTTAGAGACCTTCAAGAAAAGAGCCTATACCTTTCTCAAAGGCCGGCAACGCATCCGCTATTCCTCGCTATTCCGTATTGCAGATGTTCATGGGCGGCGGTTATCACTTACCATCACGTGTGCCACCTGCTCGTTTGCCTCCCTGTTCTATAAAAAAAGCCAAAACACACACATACATACCGGCATGTCGAAACCGGAACGGGAATTTATTTAGTTAACTTTTGCTTATTTATAAAACTTCATATGTTTTTATGACTCTTTGTGGATTTTACACAAAGTAATTAAGGTCAATTATATCAGACATTTACAGTAGATGGTATTTAATTAATTATTAAAAAAAGTTAGCTTAGGTCAAGCAGAATTCTCTCCTGTACTAATATTTTTGCCGGTGTTTGTTAAGTAAAAAATTCCATACGCCTTTCTTTCTATATCGTCTGATGATTGCATTTTACGAACTTTATATTAAATCCTTATGAGGTAAGTTTTTATTTCGTTAAATTTAATTTTAAATTATAATTTTAATTTAAAATATAATTTAAAACATAAAAATTTTGGTGTACTATTCTACAAATGTTCTCACAGTTACCCTTATGTTATGTTCGTTTGTCACCAGAATTTCTACAATAAATAAATATAAATATATGTATTCACGCAATTCCTAATACAGGGCTAGACAGAGGTCTGGACTAGACAATTAAGTCCCTTCCACCCACCTTCCACCGAAGATATTTTAGGGACAAAATGTCAGGTGGTGAGCCCGTCGCCGTCTTTATGTCCAAGCCAACGATATAATTCGTACATAAGTTTTTGAAAAACTCATTGGTACGAGCCTGCCACCTGGGGATCGAACTTTGGTCTTTAGACTCGAAATTCCGACCACCTAACCACTCGGCTATCGTGACTAAATTCCTAAAATGATAACAAAATCATATCTTGTAGCCATTAGTATTATTTATTTGATTAAAATGTTAGTTTCGCATTAGCTAATATTTATAAACATAAATTTTCCAATTTTAAATGTTTGTTGATTTACGTTTAATCATTTTTAATTGCTGTGTTATTTGCTAACGGCTATTTAAGGGCTGTTAACCATTAATATGGTAAGTTTAATTACACATTTCCTGTGACCCTAATTGGCATATTAGTTTGAAAATACAAAGGAGTGCAGTATTGCATGTGGCATTATTTATCTGTTTTTAATTTAAAAATATCGTCACCCAATCCTGGGTGGATACATACATACATACATACATACATACATACATACATACATACATACATACATACATACATACATACATACATACATACATACATACATACATACATACATACATACATACATACATACATACATACATACATACATACATACATACATACATACATACATACATACATACATACATACATACATACATACATACATACATACATACATACATACATACATACATACATACATACATACATACATACATACATACATACATACATACATACATACATACATACATACATACATACATACATACATACATACATACATACATACATACATACATACATACATACATACATACATACATACATACATACATACATACATACATACATACATACATACATACATACATACATACATACATACATACATACATACATACATACATACATACATACATACATACATACATACATACATACATACATACATACATACATACATACATACATACATACATACATACATACATACATACATACATACATACATACATACATACATACATACATACATACATACATACATACATACATACATACATACATACATACATACATACATACATACATACATACATACATACATACATACATACATACATACATACATACATACATACATACATACATACATACATACATACATACATACATACATACATACATACATACATACATACATACATACATACATACATACATACATACATACATACATACATACATACATACATACATACATACATACATACATACATACATACATACATACATACATACATACATACATACATACATACATACATACATACATACATACATACATACATACATACATACATACATACATACATACATACATACATACATACATACATACATACATACATACATACATACATACATACATACATACATACATACATACATACATACATACATACATACATACATACATACATACATACATACATACATACATACATACATACATACATACATACATACATACATACATACATACATACATACATACATACATACATACATACATACATACATACATACATACATACATACATACATACATACATACATACATACATACATACATACATACATACATACATACATACATACATACATACATACATACATACATACATACATACATACATACATACATACATACATACATACATACATACATACATACATACATACATACATACATACATACATACATACATACATACATACATACATACATACATACATACATACATACATACATACATACATACATACATACATACATACATACATACATACATACATACATACATACATACATACATACATACATACATACATACATACATACATACATACATACATACATACATACATACATACATACATACATACATACATACATACATACATACATACATACATACATACATACATACATACATACATACATACATACATACATACATACATACATACATACATACATACATACATACATACATACATACATACATACATACATACATACATACATACATACATACATACATACATACATACATACATACATACATACATACATACATACATACATACATACATACATACATACATACATACATACATACATACATACATACATACATACATACATACATACATACATACATACATACATACATACATACATACATACATACATACATACATACATACATACATACATACATACATACATACATACATACATACATACATACATACATACATACATACATACATACATACATACATACATACATACATACATACATACATACATACATACATACATACATACATACATACATACATACATACATACATACATACATACATACATACATACATACATACATACATACATACATACATACATACATACATACATACATACATACATACATACATACATACATACATACATACATACATACATACATACATACATACATACATACATACATACATACATACATACATACATACATACATACATACATACATACATACATACATACATACATACATACATACATACATACATACATACATATCATCACGCCTTTTCCTGTAGGGGTAGGCAGAGACCACTTCTTTCCACTTGCTACGATCCTTACATACTTGTTTCGCTTCGTCCACTTTCATTATTCCTTCATACATTCTCTTCGATTTAGGTACTTGACCTGGCCTTTTTCAGGACGTCCCTGATTTGGTCTTGAAACGTCCGCCTAGGTCTTCCCTTCCTACACTTCCATTCACACTCGCCTTATATGCTTTTTTCGTCAATCGTTCTTCATTCATTCTCTCGACATGGCCAAACCATCTCAGCATACCTTTCAATTTTAGTCACTACATCTTCTTTCAGACCACAACGTTTCCTTTATTTCACCATTCCTTATCCTGTCGCTCAGTTTAACTCCTAACATACTTCTTAATGCTCTCATCTCAACTGCATTTACTCTGCTTTCATGTTTCTTCTGCCATACCCAACTTTCACTTCCGTACATGAGTGTCGGAACCAAAACTCCTATGCACAGCCAAACGAGCCTTGTTAGACACCATCCGACTGCTCATAAAGGAGTGCAAAGCTCCATTCACCATGTTTCCTGCATTCACTCTTCTTTCAATATCACTCTCACACTTTCCATCTCTTGTGAACTTTGAACCCAGATACACAAAACTCATTCACCTGTTCAATTTGTTCATCTCAATCACTATATTGCAGTCTGTCATGACCTCATCTCTTTCAAACACCATTACTTTCGTCTTCTTTACATTCATCTTCATCCCCTTCCTAACAAAATCTTCACCATAGCAGTTACCATCTCTCAGAGCCTCCTCGGCTGAAGACGCAAGTAATACTTGATCATCCGCATAGAGAAAACATTTGACGAGTAACTCATTCATTCTCAACCCACTTTCATTCTCTTTTAAATCTGTCAAGCAATTGTCCATAAACAGATTAAACAGCCACGGTGACGCTACACATCCCTGTCTAACACCTTTTTCGATATTAAACCATTCAGTGTACGCCCCGTTTATCCTTACACAAGCACAGGAATCCCTATAAAGAGATTGCAATGCTCGTATGAGGATACTGCTGACACCTTTCACGGACAATGCTGACCACAATTCATTCCTCACCACTCTATCATAGGCCTTTTCTAAATCCACGAACGTGCAATAGACCTTCTGGTTTTTAGCCAGACACTTTTCGGCTATGCACCGCAAGGAAAAGACCTGATCCGTACACCCCATTCCCTTTCTAAATCCCGCTTGTGCATCCCATACATTTTCGTCCGTTTCATTCACAACCCTTTCAATCAACACTTTACCGACGACGCTGAGAAGGCTTATACCGCGGTAATTTACGCAGTCCTGCCGTGACCCCTTTCCCTTATATAATGGCACGATTACGGCTTTGCACCAGTCTCCCGGTACTTGCCCATTTTGCCAGCACATATTGAAAGGCGGTACAGCTGATCAGCCACTAAGCCCTGTCCAGTCCTCAGCATCTCGACGGTAATCCCATCATATCCGGCAGCCTTACCAAATCTCATACTTTTCAACGCTTTTACTATTTCATCCACGCTTATCTCACTGTCACCAACATTTATATTAACCATGGAAGGTGCTGGTGTTGTACCTGCACTTCCTCTCTTTCAAATAAACATTCAAAATACTCTTTCCATCTCTTTAACACATATTCTTCTCCTTTTATAATGCTCCCATCTTGACTCCTGATTGTATTCAGCCTGAGGTAGAGGCTCTGGCTGTATTGACGGGTTTCCAAGAAAAACTTGATGTTTGACTGGAAATCTTCAGTGAGCCTCCTATCAAAATCATCCTTTTGTTCTTCTTTCTTCTAGTCACAACATCTTTCGCAGCTGATTTGAATCTTTTATACTTCTTTCTCGCTTCCTTTATCTCGTCATTCGTCGCCTTTTGAAGTTTTTGGTTAGCTTTTGTTGCTAACCAATCCAACCACGCTTTCTTCTTTTCTTGCACAGCCTTTGTACATCTTTTATCCATCCACACATTATACTTCTTTCTTCCTTTCCTCCGTTTAGCTACTCCGCATACCTCAACAGCAACATTCACGACTCCTTTCTTAAATGTCTCCCACAAATCTTCAATCACACATATCTCTTCTATGCCTTTAAAACTTTCTATCAGTTTCTCTACATACTGTCTTTCTTATCCTTTTCTTGTAGATTTTCCACTTTTTATTCTGTCCAAACACTGTAGGTTGGCCCTCGGTGTCGCCACCGTTTAAAGATGCCATGTATTCGGGCTATGACCAGGAAGTGGTCTGTGTCAAGGCTCACACCGCGGTATGCTCGAGTGTCTAGCAGGTTCTTCCTCAATCTTTGATCCACAATAACAAAATCAATTATACTTCTAGACTCACCCTCAATTCTTGTATACAAATGGATCTTTTGTGATCAAACATTGTATTGGCCACGCACAGATTCCATTCCAAGCATACTTCAAGTAGGCTTCTCCCATTTTCGTTCACTCTCTCGTCCCCAAATGTACCCAGTACTCCTTCATACCCATCACGCTTTACTCCAACCCACCCATTAAAGTCCCCTAACATCACGATCCGTTCATTTTCTCCGCATTTATTCAAGACCTCTCTCATGCTATCCCAAAATTCCTCTCTTTTGTTTTAATGACCCACCCCTCGCAGATCCGTCGGTGCATGAACCGTGGTGTCACATCCTTTCCTCTTGGTTTTGTTCACGCACAGGATATCTATACATCGTTCGTCCATCATCTGACATACTTCATCTACCTTACCATCCATTCCATTTATTTTGATATTATTAGATATCTTGACTTTATAAAGTAAGTAACTCATTCGTGGGGTACGTTTCGGCAACAAAATACAAGTAATTAATGTGAGAATGAGTTGATCGCTCTATTTCTAATTATATTATTTTTGATTTTGTATAACCTTTGATAAAAAAGTCATAAAGAAGAGTATACTTTCGGAGTTCCTTTCGCCTGTTTTTTCTCTGTAAGTGGTAGTAATCTCATTACCAAACGTCGTTAGATTAAAAAATAACAATCGATGGATGTAACGTATGTTACTTATACCTATGAATAAATGATTTGATTTTGAATGATTGATCCACCCACTCAATTTTCTATACACCGATTCGAATTACAATTCACATTCAATTCAATTCATATTAAACAACCACGTACATAATTCTAATGACCCTAACATGATGGAGTCCTTTTGTTGAACTGAAAGCGGAGTCGGTAAACAATCGAGGTAACTCGACAATAGTTTACAGCAGCGAAGTTGTACTCTGGCTTATTCATTCATTTATATATATATATATATATATATATATATATATATATATATATATATATATATATATATATATATATATATATATATATATATACATATATATATATACATATATATATATATATACCGCATTTTAATATATACGGAGTATCACTATTATTGGTGAACGGTCTTATTAGACCGTTCACCAATAATAGTGATACTCCCGTAACATTTTCACATACTCGGCAGAATTAACAGTAACTGAACGGCCTCGAGAATCTTCAAAAAAGTAAGGTCCGATGATTCCTTTTACTGAAATTTCAGCCCATACAGTCACCTTAGGAGAGTGAAGTGGCCTCTCATGTTTAGCTTTAGGATTTTCGGTGCTCCAATACCTGCAATTCTGTTTGGTTACATGTCCATTTAGGTGGAAATGGGCTTCGTCAGAAAATAATATGTTGTGAAAATTACTGAAACGAGTTAACATTGTTTCGGCATATGACTTACGCAAATTTAAATCCATGATTATGGAAATCAAAAATCTAAAAAGCGAAAAATAAAATTATTTTGAATTCAAACTTATTATAACATGATTTATACAGGGTGGGCCATGAATTAGTGAACATTTGCAAAAGTCGTATAAAAAAAACCATTTAACATATTTTAGAAATCGTTTATTTACGAGAAAGCTAATTAGTTGTAATTTATTTTTTAAAAATTATTTCGTCTAAATGACCACCGTTTAGGTTTTTGCACTCATCTAAGCGAGTCCTGAAGTTTTCGAATACTCTTCTGCAAAGAGACCGCGAGATCGCCAACATCTCTTCGATGATTTTTTCTTTAAGTTGACGCAGTGTATTCGGTTTATCAATGTAGACACGACTCTTTAAATAACCCCATAAAAAGAAGTCTGCTAGGGATAGATCTGGACTTCTGGGTGGCCATGGGATGTCACCCCGTCTAGATATCAGCTTTTCCAGAAACATGTCTTTGACCACCGGCAAGGACTTGTATGATGTGTGACACGTGGCTCCATCTTGTTGAAACCATGTGTTACGATTATAGCCAGCAAATTCCAGTAGCATCGGTGCTAAGAACTCCCGTAACATTTTCACATACTCGGCAGAATTAACAGTAACTGAACGGCCTAGAGAATCTTCATCGGACCTTACTTTTGTAAGGTCCGATGATTCCTTTTGCTGAAATTGCAGCCCATACTTTCACTTTCTTAGGAGAGTGAAGTGGCCTCTCATGTTTAGCTTTAGGATTTTCGGTGCTCCAATACCTGCAATTCTGTTTGTTTACATGTCCATTTAGGTGGAAATGGGCTTCGTCAGAAAATAATATGTTGTGAAAATTACTGAAACGAGTTAACATTGTTTCGGCATATGACTTACGCAAATTTAAATCATTAGGGTTTAGTTCTTGCATTAGCTGGATCTTATATGGATGTAATTTCAAATCGAATTTCAAAATATGGCTTAATGATGTGCGGGATAATCCTAATTCAGCCGAACGTTTGCTTGTCGATAAATCTGGATCACGTCGAACAGACGCGGAAACTAGCTACACGTTCTCTTCGCTCCGAGAAGTCCGTGGGCCGCCGGTTTGTTTCACATCTAGTGTAGATCCCGTCTCTTCGAACTTCTTCACGCATTTCTTTATTAAAGGAGCACTTGGACACTGACTTAAGTCGTGTAAACCATATTCAATGCGAAATAAGCGTCTCACAGTAATGAGCGAAAAGTCGTTTAAATAAAACTGTTTCACGCAGTAAGCGCGTTACGGCCCCGTGAAGCGATCCATTGCGACTAAATTTCCAAGAAGCGAGCTAGTCCCCCGCCCGCGCCCGCGCCCCGCGCCCGCGCCCCGCTCGGCGATAGTTTGCGCGGTAAGTTACATTTAAATCTTAACGAATTCTTGGCCCACCCTGTATTATAAGCAAAAATAAATAAATAATACTAAATAAATAAAATTTCTATATTCCGGTTATTGACCATATCCGGATATATCGGAAATCGATCTCAGAGCTGAAACATAATTAGTTTTTTATTGTAAATAAAAAAAAATATAAAAAATAAAAAACATTAAAAGTTTATACAAAATCTTTTACGAATTCCTTAACCTGTTCCATGCAAATGATGGTATGGGTATTATCAACTATAAATCAAATAAATGAAATCGAATAAATCGTTTGATGGCATAAAATAAATGATTGTTTTGAAGAAAGTAAGACGTAACTTTTTGAAGTAAACGTGGGTTGTCTCTTACTTCAAAAGCTGTGTGGTTACCATGTCAATTTAATTTATTTTTATTTATGTCACGATAGCCTAGGTAGGGAGACCCGAGATCGTTTCTTAGAAGTAAAGCTCGTGCCAATGAATACTTTCGAAATTTATGTGCAATTTGTATGGTTACTTTGGAGTTTGGAACAACGTGACAGCCCTCCACCAGTCACGTTGTTCCTAAAAAGAAATAAGAAACTTTTTTTAAGATTCGATAGCTTGGAACAACGGTTTATTTGATCCCAACTACTCACATACAATTAGCATCTAAAACAAACCTACGTACAACAACAACGATCAAATTAAAAAAAACTAAAAAGCTAAGATAAATCAAAAGTAAAGTAGATGTTTTTGAAAACAGTGCAGTATGCTTAATGAAAAAATACAATGTGTGATCTACACTACAGTCAAACAAAAGTTCATAGCTCAGTGTGTATACCTTTAACTAAGAACAAAACACTGATTAAGCTATTAGTAACTCGTGGCTATTAACATGTCTAAGCAATATAAATAAATAAATAATAAGCAATATATTAAAGTAAAATTTAATAGGAAGGGTCAATAAAATACAATGGAATTCCTCATGACCAATTAATTTCCAGGGGTTACTGGGAATAGAATATAATAAGGCGATGGCTCCCATGATATTTAAAAAAAATATGTCTTAAATTTTTATGGTCATAAAAAAAGAACGGCCATAAAAAGGAGGATACCTGCGGAGTTTCTTTCGACTGTTTCGTCTCTGTTACGGGAACCTCATTACGAAATGGCGGTAGATTACAAAATGACAATAGATGAATATAATTGTGTATTGCTGATATCGATAAATAAATGATATGATTTGATTCGATTAAATACCGTACAAAATTCGTTTAGTAGTTTCCGAGAATTACGTAATCAGTTTATTTATCCTTTACAACCAGATTTTTCTACTATATGGGTACCGATTCGGGAGCTGTGTACATTATTGTAATGATCCGATTTTAATATTCTGGTAACAGTTTTAAGTTTCTCAGTAACAAATTGAAAAATTAAACCTAAACCAATTCAAATTCGTTCAGTAGTTTTAGCTTGAAGCTCAAACAAAATACAAACAAACTTTAAGTCTGACAGCAAATGTGCAATTCATTGATTTTGCAAGGAATCATTGATTTTACCGTACCTAACGGCATTTTAAAAAATTCCATCAACACCATCTTGATGCATGGCATTCCACCACAGTGCGTTTTTCGCGAAATTTTCTGCCACGCACTTGCACCTTATGGAATATGCAGCCGTCAGCGGTTTTCCGGGCTTATAAGACTTTACCTTCCTTCAAGAAAAGAGCCCTATACCTTTCTCAAAGGCCGGCAACGCATCTGCTGTTCCTCTGGTATTGCAGGTGTTCATGGGCGGCTGTAATCACTTACCATCACGTAGCCACCTGCTCGTGATAAAAATAAATAAATATCTTCACGCAATTCCCAATACATGGTTGACAGAGGTGTAACCTAGACAATTGAATCTTTACGACCCTCCTTCCACCGAAGATATTTCGGGACAACGTGACAGGTGGTGAGCCCGTCGCCGTTTTTGAAAACCCCATTGGTACGAACCTCCCACTTGGGGATCGAACTCGGGTGTCTCGACTCGAAATTCGGACCACCCAACCACACGGCTATCGTGACTTCAAAAAATTTTTTTTGAAGTACGTTAACCGAGTTTGCCCCCATATTCTATAAAAAAACCTGACCTTACAAAATAAACAACCTTATATACTCGTAGTTCTTTTTTTTTTTAAATTATAATCGCAGAACCGTACTCTTCGTGGCATGGTACCAAGAACGCTGGCTGCATTTGCACGTTGAATGGTTAGACTCAATCGTTGAGCGAGAAAATAACCAGACGTCTTGTATAGAATGATATTAATACATTTTTATTGTTATATAAATCTAATATTGTTTTTGAATTCATACTATGGGATGGCGTAAATATTACTGTAATTCAGACTGTCTATTACGATAAAATTTTTGATGATTTTCTATGAAAATAATTGGCAAAGGACAATTTACAGAGATAATCACAATTCTTTTTATACCGCAACTTACAGGATATTTTACGCGATAAGAGGTTTACTCGCGGTTGAATTTGCGGGTAACAGATTATATTACTAACCCTGATGTAATCGTACAGGCTTGCGCCTTGGAACGGCTTCTAAACGATGAAACTAAGTGCAGGATTGATTTCGTATATAAAACAGAGAAAAAAATAAATATAAATATCTTTACGCAATTCCCAATACAGAGGTAGACAGAGGTCTAGTCTAGACAATTAAGTCCCTTTGACTCACCTTCCACCGAAGATATTTCGGGACAACGTAACAGGTGGTGAGCTAGTCGCTCGCCGTCTTTGTGTCCAAGCCAATGATATAATTCGTACATAAGTTTTCGAAAAGCCATTGGTACGAGCTTGCCAACTGGGGATCGAACACGGGTCCTTTGACTTAAAATGCCAACTACCCAACCACTCGGCTATCGTGACTTCAAAAAATTTTTTTTGAAGTACGTTAACCGAGTTTGCCCCCATATTCTATAAAAAAACCTGACCTTACAAAATAAACAACCTTATATACTCGTAGTTCTTTTTTTTTTTAAATTATAATCGCAGAACCGTACTCTTCGTGGCATGGTACCAAGAACGCTGGCTGCATTTGCACGTTGAATGGTTAGACTCAATCGTTGAGCGAGAAAATAACCAGACGTCTTGTATAGAATGATATTAATACATTTTTATTGTTATATAAATCTAATATTGTTTTTGAATTCATACTATGGGATGGCGTAAATATTACTGTAATTCAGACTGTCTATTACGATAAAATTTTTGATGATTTTCTATGAAAATAATTGGCAAAGGACAATTTACAGAGATAATCACAATTCTTTTTATACCGCAACTTACAGGATATTTTACGCGATAAGAGGTTTACTCGCGGTTGAATTTGCGGGTAACAGATTATATTACTAACCCTGATGTAATCGTACAGGCTTGCGCCTTGGAACGGCTTCTAAACGATGAAACTAAGTGCAGGATTGATTTCGTATATAAAACAGAGAAAAAAATAAATATAAATATCTTTACGCAATTCCCAATACAGAGGTAGACAGAGGTCTAGTCTAGACAATTAAGTCCCTTTGACTCACCTTCCACCGAAGATATTTTCGGGACAACGTAACAGGTGGTGAGCTAGTCGCTCGCCGTCTTTGTGTCCAAGCCAATGATATAATTCGTACATAAGTTTTCGAAAAAGCCATTGGTACGAGCTTGCCAACTGGGGATCGAACACGGGTCCTTTGACTTAAAATGCCAACTACCCAACCACTCGGCTATCGCGACTAATAAAATAATAAATAAAAATAAAACAGAGATAAACATTTATTTTTCTAATCAATAGAATATATAGTATAAAGAGCCCTTGGCCTTCACGCAGGATAAAATATAAAGGTTATCACTAGTTTATCATTTGGAGAACGTGGTTTCCAGGCAGTTCTATGTATATTTATATTATTCTTAAATCATTTAATAATGGTATCCGTGAAATAAATCTTTTCCGACCTCAAGGCTTGGTTGGGCTTTTTGGTTGGTCTTTGCAATCTCACTTCAACTGCTTATTGACCTATTGTTGAACAGTTACCGTTCATATCTGAAGAAGTCGCTGTGGAATATGAGGTTTGATAATTGGTGATTCGCTGTAACCCTCCGCAAAACTGATACCTCCGCAAGACTGTACACGGTTGACGCAACTCTTTTATTTTTATTGTACCACAATTTTTTTTATGATTTTAAATAATTGGGAATATGCGAATTTTTACGTATATTCCCAATACTGGGGTAGACAAGGGTCTCTAGACTCTAGATAATTAAGTCCTTTCGACACACTATTCACCGAAGACTATTTGGGAAAACATGACGGGTGGTGAGATTTTGATAGTTGTTTATTAAAATTGTGGTATCAAACGACGATTGAATACAATTCCAATCGATGGAAAGTAACAATATCCGAGAGGTTAAATGAACGGAATACTAATCAGGGGACACAAGTTCCCTCTTCCAGAAAGAATCCTAAGAGGCTTCTTTCATTTTCTTTTCTCTGTTTAGTTTTTTCTAAATTTATTGTATTATTTATTTACGTCTTTGGCTTGTACACTAAGACGATGACCGGCTCACCGCCTGTCACGTTAACGCCAAAAAACTCGGGTGAACCATGAGGTCGAACAGACTGAATTGTCTGAACTAGCAAAATATAGCTCTATAATCACACTTCACTATGTGTGAGTAAGAAAACTACAAATTCGTGGGGTTTTCTTCTATCTTTAGCTTTGTACGTGAAAGGTCAAACAATCAGCCGGTACCGCACACGAGAGTGTTTACCGATATTTGTGTACACTCGCCGCACTAGACGGTTTACAAGTGCGCGTCCAACACTTAAAAAAGATGAAGTGAATGGAAAGAAAAAGTGGGAGAGAAGAGGCATTAGGGTTTGGGTTTCAGGTTACTCACTCGTCGGGCGAAACGCAGAAGTACGAGTTGATTCAAACAGGACTAACTCACTCTAACAACTCTTGTCTAATGTCGTCTGACCTTTTGCCAGTTTTCATTACTTCGCAACAGGGGGACGCTGATCTTCACGTGCTCAACATGGGGGAACTCTTCACTAAACTAATAGGGATAATGGGCCGCGGGATGTAGGGTGACACTGCAGTACTTAAATGCTGTGAATGGAAACGAGCGGATCCCCGCCTCTTCCCTAACGCGCACGCGCGATGCTCTGCGCGCGCATAAATACGTCTGCACGACTAGCGAGCGTCAGTCAATTTTGGAGCGCCACGTGCGGCGCTCGTCTGATAGTGTATACAACAAACAGCGATACTACGTACGCATCGCGCGCGATTTTGAAGGACTCTTCACAAGGTACGGTATTCTTGTTTTAAGTTACGCGTGGGTCGATATATGAGCATATTAGGGAGTCCGCGGGCGCTTTCTTCTTTTGAATACTTCGTCGATGGAACCTTCCTGTCGAAGCACGTGCAGAGAGAATGCTTCTTACCTCATCAGCGTTGCATTGCGAATTGCAACACCGGCAAAAATACCCGAAGTCGTCGAATTCACTCACGATGTTATGTATCATGTATGCTGTGCGAAATAATGTTTCTATTATTCATTAACATTTAATTCATACTTTTGTTAAATTTGTGGTAGTTTAGTTAAAATTCTTAAACCAATAACCAAACGTTTTTTACGATCTCTTGATTGTACGACATTATTTCCTTAAAGCGAGCAAAGTTGTTTACCTATTTATTGCGTTACAATAATTCTATCGGTAAAACGCATCAACGTTGCGTATATACGAAAATGTAAATAAATTATTTTATGCGTCGTTAGGTAAAGTAATAAAATAATTGTCGAATCATTGCATTTTGTAACTAATTTTAATCCATATCTGGTATTCGGAAGTGTTCGCTATCGAATAAAATATGAATTACCGAATCAATACAATGCAGTACAGAATTTTAAATGTATTAAAACTGACAAAGGAGTTTCCATGTATTGTAGGTATCACAAAAATAAAGCAAATCACTTCAGACGTAGAAAAAATCGATGACAACAATAGTTTGTTTATCTTTTCATCAAATCGTAAATTTTTGAGTTGTTGTCCTTACAACAACTCATAAATGTATTAATTATAATTTATAATTATTTCATTGGAACATTTTTCACCTCTTTTAGTTTCGGTATCCATGGCCTATAACAACTTTCTGCAGTACAAGTTGTTCCAGTGCTTGTATGTAATTTTCTTACTAAACCGGTTGAGTAGGTATTCTTACGCCCTTTTGACTGAATTAAGTAAAATTACCATGGAGGTCGCTTTTGGGACCTGTAATATAATGAAAGCATTTTTGAAAGTAATTCCTGTACATTGTAGTTAATTTGCTCTGTCTGCTTTAACCAAGCACACTACTAATAATAATAATTTATTGCTTCTTCATTCGTGTTATTTAAATCGTTGGACTGAAATAAGTGTCCGTATAGGAATAAAAAAACTTAATAAGTAAAAAAGACGTATTGAAATAAATAAAATAAAATATCTTCACGCCATTCCCAATACTGGGGTAGACAGAGATCTAGACAATTAAGTCTTTCGACCCACCTTCCACTGAAGACATTTTTGGGACGTGACACATGGTGAGCCCGTCGCCGTCTTTATGTCCAAGCCAATGATATAAATTGTACATAAGTGTTGTTGAAAAAACCCATTGCTACGAGCCTTGGGAATCAAACTCGGGTCTCTTGACTCAAATTCCGATCACCCTACCACTAGGCTATCATGAAGTTTTATTTTATATTGTAATAAATATAAAAAAGATAAAAATCAAATACCAGCTCTTTGGAAACTGTTGTTACACTGCGTTTCGAACTGTAGACACTATAAAGATTAAGGTCTCTCAGACCTATTTAGACTATACTGAACTATACAGAACTATTTGTTACTATACTGAACTATCCTTTGACAACAACCCTAAACTACAACGCTTCCAAAAATTGATCGTACAATATAATATCTATGTGATTCGGTCCACGCGTTACTATATTAAAATTCCCGGGTAATTCTTTAATTTCCCAAGATGAATGAAAGATATTGCAATAGACACCGATAGCATACTTACTATAGAAATCAGTTAAGCAAAATCACGATTTATATCTCTCCTACAGGAACTGCTCATAAAAAGTATCCTCTGACTTAATCTAGGTAATAAACAATCTGCATGACAAATTTTACTCCCCTCCGTTCAGTCAGTATGGAATGATTCAATGACAAACATTCAAGCGTATAATATTTTACATGCATATCACATTTTCATATTATACTATAATATCATTGAATTATGAATATTATAAAACTACACAAAGTAACAATAACATTTACCATTTATTAAAAAGTTTCAGAAGTGAAGAAGAATATTTTTTTGAGCATTCGGACTGCACTAGATCCTTAAAACTCAGATAAAAAATCAACTAACTGTTGGAGCTGAATGGAGCAGACATTTTTATTTTCTTTGAAATATTAAAACAAAAAAAGGTCAAAGACTGTATGAAACAAAGATGTGAACAGTTTTAGCTAAATGTGATGCATGCATGCATCGCAAAGGTCAGTTGCTCGGGCATGCATTTGATGCATTGCCCGCGAAAATAAAAACTGTCCGTGAGTCATCTGCGGTCACGCACCCATAATCACCCTTGGGCTCATGGCCGCCGAGTGTACCTATTTATAGTGCCCTGATTTAAATCAGAGCGTTAACCTAATTTCTTTCAAAAACAATTCTGATACAACGTGAGTACAACTCACCAATAGACGTCACGAAATTTCCATGACGAGTTGTTTTATTATACCAATATGAGAAATAAATAATTGATACCGATTATTTACCCGTACGTTTAAATATATTTAATTTTTCCAACATTTATAAATTAATGAGTTTTAAAATGAAAAAAAAACGACGTAATTAGCTTTTGTGTAGTGTTAAAAGTAATCACAAAAGTTTCTTTTGTTCGTACATTGTTATATAAATTTACACAATAGTAGTACTAATTATCTCGTCTTAATTTTTTAATGCTTCAAACATAATGAGGTATTATTACAATACAAATGAATATATTAACTACAAATATCTATTGAAAAACAAAAAAATTCAACAGAAAACTAATGCGCAGCTGTTATCATCGTGTACAATATTTAACGCCCATAATATGTTTGCATACCCAAAGCCGCTTAATGTGCTCAAAGAGAACATAACGACTATACATAATGTGCTATCATTCTGTAAACAATAATAAAATTATTATTCAAATGTTGGTGTCGATAAGCCATTGTCATAGGCTATCAAAGCCTGTGCGTTATTTGCGTGTTGTCTACGGACTGCGGTGAAACAAAGCGGTAATCACTAATGAACATAAAGAGACATTGGTGATATTTATAGCATTTTTTGTACTTGTCTCGGAACAAAAAAAAACATAAATCGGATTCAGAAGTGTCATATGGAGTCGTTTTATTTGTTTTGTAACGTTAGAAGAATTCTTACCGTAACTACTTATTTGTTTCCTAACGTCTTGTACTAACTAAACTCGTTTTATAACATGTGTTGTATTTGTTTGTTGTACAGTCACAAGAGATTATTTCATAGTCACAATGGTTCCCAGTAGGTTATCGTAATAGGTAACGTTACGAAAACATTAGAACTATAACTTTAGGTTAATAAAAATAATTGTACAAGTATAGAATTATTAACTTAATATGTATTTCATATAATTCATCCGTTATTATTCATATTTTCCAAGCATTTATTTTGGGTCACGATAGCCGAGTGGTTGGGTGGTCAGAATTTCGAGTCAAGAGACCCGAGTTCGATCCTCAAGTGGCCGTACCAATGGGTTTTTCTAAAAACCTATGTACAAATTATATCGTTGGCTTGGACATAAAGACGGCGATGGGCTCACCACCTATCACGTTGTCCCGAAAATATCTTCGGTGGAAGGTGGGTCGAAGGGACTTAATGATCTAGACTAGACCTCTGTACCCCTGTATTGGGAATTGCGTGAAGATATTTTTTTTATTTATTTTGGGGCCCTCTTTTTCATGTATTCATTGGCCATATATGATACCGTTTTCTTTATTTATTATTTTTTATCATCTTTATTACTGTCAGTTTACTCTAGACTTCCAACTTTTAAAAACATTTAAAACTGTTTTCACATAATACAGTTAAAACGATATTGAGCTACGATGGCTCGGAAGTAAAACGCCACGGATTTCTAATAGGCTGTAAAGAAAGAATGGAATAAGTTCAGGGGTAGGCTAGAAAGTTGGGATAACAGTAATATTATACTGAAAAGTCATCAAAACTGGAGGACGGTATAAAATTAGTTCGGAAGTTATCTGCCTCGTGCCACTTATGACATTTATATACGATTGCTCCCTGACCTAATAAAACATTTTGGACTTCATTTAAGTTGTACGTGTATTAAAGTATAATCAGTTGATCGTTTTATCGCGCTTTAAAATTAATTTAACATTCCGCCTACAACATTCGGGTTTTATGTTTATGTTAATTATATACATTTAACAGATGAATAAAAAAGCTTATGAACATTTATATAAAGTATAAATGTCGGAATTTCGAATCGAGAGACCTGAGTTCCATCCCCAAGTGGCAAGCTCGTACCAATAGGTTTTTCAAAACCTATGTACGATTCATATCGTTGGTTTGGACATAAAGACGGCGACGGCCTGTCACGTTGTCCCGAAAATATCTTCGGTGGAAGGTGGGTCAAAGGGACGGGTAAGGAAAGAGGTAGACAGAGGTCTAGTCTAGACAATTTTAATTGTTGGGTTGACCTCTGTCTACCCCTGTATTGGGAATTGCGTGAAGATATTTTTTTATAAATGTTTTGGTATGAAATACGAGCCTATTACTTAAAAGGCGACGGCTAGATTTAAAAGTACTGGGATACCCCAATGTGCTTGTATGAGGAAATAATAAATTTGGTTAAATCGAAAGGGATCAAGATCTATTCTCTAAGTTTACGTTTTAAGATTTTAGAATAAGAATAGAATATCTTTACGCAATTCCCAATACAGGGGTAGCCAGAGGTCAAGTCTAGACAATTAAGTCCCTTTGACCCACCTTCCACCGAAGATATTTTCGGGACAACGTGACAGGTGGTGAGGCCGTCGTCGTCGTTAAGATTTTCAGTTTAAATTATTGATATCGTTTCAACTGTTACTGAGAATTCGACGTGATTGAAAAAATTAACAAACATCAAATATATCGACGTCTTTTTTGAAGTTGGAAATAAAACAAACATAATCTGTTACAGTTTACTATATTATTATTTATGCTTTTTGGAGTTCTTTTTTTATTTTCATAGTTTAGAAATATTTTAGACATTAAAGTTAGTAAGAGAAGGTATAAAGATTTTAAAAAGAGATAAAAGTTTAAATTGCAAAAAAAGATACATTTTACTTATTATTTCCTACTGCATATTGTTGTTATTTTCTTCTACACTAACGAGTTTTCTTGGGTAGCGGATTATACACTCTTACCTTTTTTTTCGCATCAGCCTTTTACGTCGAACATTTCAGGTCGGTTTAACGCTTTGAATATTTTTATCCATGTACCAGTACAAAGTTGCTCTGATAAAAATTATATTCCTTTATTTTGATGCCTTAGCCTTTGCGGAATAACTAAAAGAATATCACAAATATGACATAAAAGCATAACTAAATCTCATAGATTAGATCCTTAGTTATTGCTATGTTATTAATAGTAATCAGAAGGTTACCTAAACTATTGTTATATAAAGTATTGATTCAATAGCTTGATTGGTGCAGATCGTTGTAACTTCGTTTTAGTTTAACTAATATTTAATTTATTCTTGAAGTTTCTACATCTAAAGACTTTAAACTTTCATGATATAAACACATAAGATGCGATGGTTCAATTAAAATAAAGATATTTCACCGCAGAAACTAAAGACAACCTCTGCCAGAAAGGAACAGCAGCGCCCACGCGTGCTCAATTGATCGTTGGGAAATTTTTTCTTTATATCTTATTATCCGTTATCGCAGTTTATTACTACGATGAAACGGGAACCGGGTTTATGTCTATACTTTATGTTAACCATAATAAACCTTTTTTGGAAAAATTCCTCATGCTTGGACCAAGAAATCAAGCGAAAGAAAGAAAAGGAGCATGTAAATAAATTTTGTTTTATATTTATCATACAAGATTATCGTTATATCTAATATAATAACCGATATACCATATGGATGGGATACATGGATGGAGTTAGACCATAGTTTTTAATTAAGTGGCAATATCTTTAAATTATTTACTGACAATCTGTTATCTGAATGACACGTATTATTTTTATACTCTTTGACGATACACTACTAATCAAGTTTGACTTTGGCAGCATAAAATAATCACAGTGTAATTTTTTTTCTTTATTTATAAGGTTTACAAAACTAGTTAATATTTTTCAAAATTATAAGTTTAATGCATAGATAGGACATTTTCATTTAAGAATGAAACACATAATTGAAACAACTGCCACGGCTAGCTTGACCCTAACCGATCAACCCAATTAATATGTGCATTTTCGACTGTCATGGCTCCAATCGAATGAATTTGCCATTCATCATCGATTATGAGTTTCAAGGTATTAATCGTCTCTAATAAATTACAATATACCATAAGTACTCCGTATTGTCAGCAAAAGGATGTACATGATATAGTCAGCAACAGTTGATTGAGATGCCTATAATTATTGTGTTTCACAAAGGCAATGGCATGATTGCTAATTAAGTTCTAGGTGAAAACAATAGCCGTTTGTGAAAAGTACGGACAATGTGGTGCAATATGATACTAAAGGTTCTAAGATCCATACTAATATTAACGCGAAAGTATCAGTCTGTCTGTTTAGTTCCTCGCTTAAGCCAGTAAAATAATTTAAAAGAAATTCGATATGGATAGATCGAAACCTTGGGATAACATTTTGAATACATCCATTAACGTAAAGAGAGTTTCCTCTCATTTTCTGTTAAGAGGTGGGGTGAACTCAATATTTTTTAAGCGATTGCTACCTAGACCTTTACCAGACCAGACAGATTAATTGAAGGTAAGAGGAGGTAAGAAAAGGTATTGAAGGTTCAAAATTTTGTTAAATAATACACCATCCATCGATGCCAAATATACGAGTAGCTGTTATGGCAAATCCTTCTAAAACGAACAAGCTATAGGCTATATGCTTGAGAGGCCTATGTCCTGCAGGAAATTAAGTAAGTAGTCAATACGATATTATAAAGTACGTTTATGCAAATTATGACGATCTACATAAACACAAGAACAGTTCTGGACGGATATTCGGACAAACAGTGATGCAGTTTTAATTACACCAATTGACAACGGAAAACGTTGGTCTGGGTCATGGAATTACCGCCATTTAATTTTAATTGCTGCAACAATGAAACTTAATTTTAGCTTATCTATATACATCGCATTAAATGTCACGATAGCTGAGTGGCTGAGTGATCGGAATTTGAGAGAGCCGAGTTCGATCCCAAGGAGGTAGGCAATGATTTTATTCAAAATTTATGTACGATTTATATCGTTGGCTTGAATATAAAGAGAACGACAGGCTCATCACCGGTCACGTTATCCCAAAATGAGCTCCGGTGAAATGTGAAAGGAATATAATTTTCTAGACCTCTGAATACTCTTTTTATTGGGAAAAAAGTGAAGATAAAAAATATTCATCGCAGACATAAAAATAATACGTAATTGCACTTAATTATGTTAGTTTGCAAAAATAATAAAGGAAACCTATAAATAAATTATCATCCAATCCTTGATGCTACAATAATTTTCAGCAAACTCCGTGGACATTAGTCCACGGAGTTTGTTGAAAATTATTGTAGCATCCACACCAGTTTTTAGGCTGTCACCAGCTTGTCGGTCCCGGGTTCGAATCCCAGACGGCTCAATATAGAAAACCACATTTTTTTATTGTCTTGGGTCTCCGTGTTATTCCATGTCACAAGTGCTTTAGCAAATTACTTTGGGATTAGAGTAATGTATGCGGTAGGGACAACCCTATCTATTTATGTGTTCAGGCAATTCCTAATACAGAGGTAGACAGAGGTCAAGACAATTAAGTCCTTTCGACCAACCTTCCACCCAAGTAATTTTTTGGGATAACGTGATAGAAGGTGTGCCCGTCGCCGTCTCTATATCCAAGCCAACGATATAAATCGTACATAAGTTTTTTTTAAGCCAATTGGTACCGTCACCAGGGTCTGGGCTGTCATCGAACTAGGGTCTCTCGACTTGAAATCTGATCACTCAACTCGGCTATCGTGACTAAAATCTGTTTGTTTATAACTTTGGAATTTTTCATAGCCCTAAAGTGATCATTAATGCACTGATCTAATGATAGATGGAATGTTCGAACGTGGGAGGAAAATAAAGGCTTAGCCTTCGAGTTTGAAAGAGATTCTAATGACGAGCACCGAAGGAAAGCAAAAAAAGTACTTTAATTTTTAATCTTTATCTTACATCTTTACGTGTGCGTTAGGTTTCTTCGACAGTGGTCGTGGTAAACGCAAACCGGTTTCTATGTAGTCTTAAGTGTGTCTTTTATTTTGTTTTTATTAACAGACATTAAGTCATCGTTTGGAGTTTAATTCAATTCAAATGATAACGTAGAGGTCAAAAGTCCTACATGTGAATTGGTCGTGCAATAACGATATTTGTTAAAGTGTACGATGAACCTTTAACTAATTAAAACAAATGCATCAACATAATATAAAAAAGTAAAGAAAAAAAATATCTTCACGCTAATACAGGGCCAGACAGTAAACAACGTGACTGGCGGTGAACCTGTCGCCGTCTTGTCGAAGCCAACGATATAAATCGTATATAAGTTTTTGAAATAACCTATTGGTATGAGCCTTGACGATCGCATCGGATCTCTTGACTCGAATTCCGATCACCCACTCGTGCTATCACTCGGCTATCGTGACTTTGAAAAATGTTAAGCATTTGCACAATTTTCATTACATTACTACACTATTTGCCGCTTCGGAATATACCAGGTCGTTAAATTAAATTGTTAATTAAAGTACGCAACGAACATAAATGTAACGTTACCCATCGATAAATGAAGATATAAATAAGTTTTATGCCATGTATTTTGAAATATATAAAGATGTACCAAAGGCGTAGAAACACGTACTTCAGAAAAACATCTAACCGCCATCTGCCCAGTCGGGTGAAGATATGAATGTCAAAACAATAATCTCAAATTTTAATTCTTATTATTATCCCTTGCATTGAGGGCAATATTAAATTTTCGTCTCTCTCTAAGCTGTTATTATTGCTTTGACCTAAAGCATGATGTAATATAGTCAAAGTTAACCTACATAGATAAAGCATTTAATACGTATACAAATTGTTATTCATGATAAGCAATCTCAATTAACGCAATAATCTATCTATCGAGCAATAGTTACTAACACAACTGTTTTTCGACAACATATTACATACCTACATCCTTCTTTTTCTTCTTTGCAGCCTACGCTGCGTCTCGATGTTAATCACGCACCTTTCTTATTCTCTAAATTAATTAGACCAAGTAATATCTTTCTTTTGCGATAACTTCTGTTAAATTTTTGTTTGGTAATTTAGATTTTTGAACCTTGTTACTTAATCGCGCGAACATAGCGGAACGATTTTGTAAGAAATTTTTAATATAAAGTTTATAACCTCATTTAACATGATACTTTTTTACCCAAAAACTGCGCGATTCCTGTAACATTAACGTCCGAAAACGTAACTACAATGACCTAAATATTTTATCTATTATAATGGATGAATCAAATTAAAATAACCGATATCAAAAATAGTAAATAATATTTTTATGTCTGATAAATATTTTTAAGATTATATTAAATTAACTAACTGTATCATTTTTATTTTCAAATGGCAACATATGCGTGTTATAAAACATGTAGTAGATAATCTTATCAACTAAACCAGCTAATCTGATATATATAAAATAATTATACGCTTGTGTCTCAGAACCGTTTACTTATCTACCAAATTCATTATAAGCCCAAAAAACTTCACGAGGATCAAACTCGAAGTTTACTTTCATTTTTAAATAACTTTTTATGTTTATATTAATGCTATCTGTTTTTCACCAACCGGATCTTGGTTACCCAGGTAGTTACAAATAAAACAATGTTTGAAAATTATTATTCACGTTCATACTGTCAATGTCAAACACGACAGTCTGTTGTCATGCAGCCGTCCGTACATACGACTAGTATGTACGGACGGTTGTGTAATAATTTCAAAATGATGCCACTTAAAAATTTATTAAATTTGCAACATATTTGGACTACTGAAAAAATGTAACGATAAAACTCTGAGAGTCTGGGATTAAGGAGATTGCTATCAAACTGTTTAAAGTTTTGTAATTACATACGCTTTATTTTAATAAAAAGAGCACAAGCACAGGTGCTCTTGGTTGCAGAGAAAATTTTATTAGACGGTTGTGTCATTATCTTCTCTATTGCCCTTAGTCATTAATAGGATTCGGTATCCATTTGTGTCGATTTGTGCTACATCCAATCTGATATAAGGTTTGCAGCCATTTTAATATGCTCACAAATTGCAGAAATCGCAGAGCCTCTATGTTACCCATCTACGCAAGTCGGCTTAATGTCTACAACATTAAGACGACAATGTTTTAAATTTATGTTGATATTATATTCTACTAGTCTCTTATAATTTTATGATTCTATAATTAAATGAATTCTCTTTAAATGTCAAGGAAACAATAAACGTACAAGGAAAATATTCGAACATCGTCTGAGCAGTGTTTAAAGTAAGAATTATAATTATTATCTAAATTCATAGCTTGTAATCGCTCTATTCAGTAGTGTCTGCGTATGTGCATCTACAAAGCTGAATTAATTTAATTGCCTGGTTTTAGAAATATCTTTTTCAATTGAAAATGAGAATTTAGACTATCCGATAGCTTAGTTGTTAGTGAATCCACCTTTTAATCGAATGGTTCCAAGTTCACTAGGGCAAACATTAGTTTGATAAATATGAATTTGTGTGTGAAACACTTTTTCTTCCTTTTCTCGGGTGTTTGAAATACCTTTATTGTATTTGTATTTCATAACACACGAGGACACATACCAAGTTACCGTGTACATACATACACGCCATCGCAAACGTGTAACTCCTCATTTAACTAAAAAAACTAGTTAAAAATTAATAAAAATTATTATGACATGAGACCCAATCCCTCAATATCTTATAACAGATGATGTTTAATTACACAGATTTATATTTATATAGATATATATGCATATAAACATCCATAACACGAGTACAAACATTCACATTTATTATTATTTTAAAACATGCCAATGGAAAACCAAAGAATAAATTTGAATGATACAGGTACTTTTCGCGATGAATGAACATTTATATTTGATTAAAGAAGAATATATCTAATTGTCATTCAAGAATGTTAACAGATAGACCGAAACCTTACTATATACCAGTGCACTGTCGCTGAAGTTTAAACCTTTAACACAAGGTTTACCACATTATTGAAGCTATGCCAGCAAACTGGCGATCGCAGCACCAGACGTCTCGATACTACTATCTTTTTATGGTACATAATCGAGGTCGCCATTTCGCTTTTTATAAATCGTTATTCTGCCAACCTTCGGTAAACATTGGCATTTCAAGGTTTTCCCTTAGTCACATTAACAACCTCAGATAAGGAGAGGCATATTATTTACCTTGATACCACACGAAAAAAACAATTTTTTTTCTTTTTCAGTGTGAATTATACGAATTTGTATAGTTATGAAGAATACAACAAAGTTTAGGAAATTCATCAATGTGGCAACGCAGATTGTTATCATCTCTGGTTAACGTTCTAAAATTGCCCAAGAAATGTTTATACCTTTACACTTCTTATTTAATTCGATGCACTAAAACTGGGTGTCCTCGGAACACTTAGCGGAGGCCGGTTTGTGTAACGAGCTTTTAGGGAAAAATATTCGAGACAAATAACAACTTTATAACTATGTATTATTTTTTTTCTGACGGACCATTCTCTGTATTTTTAGGTAAGGCTCATTCAGTCTATCATCAGCTGTGAACTCTTGACTGGTTTTAATGATGACGATGATGAATCTTTATTTTCTTTATTTAGTGCCAGAGGTGCTCGATCTTACCTAACAAATTTTAAAGAACGTTGTTAAAAAATTTACACATATAAGTTATGATTTTTTGTTGTTATTGCCTTTGTAAATGTTCTATTGTCATTGCCTTTGTTAATAATTCCATAAAACGTTTTGAATCCTCGAGGTTAGAAATAATGTATAACAAAATAATAACACCTTTAGTGTTGCAGTATCAAAGTGCAGATAAATGATAAAGGACATATTGTTATTGTCTGAAACCAGTCGATACTTAAACAGTTTTTACATTTTACTTTACTGTTTAGACATAAGTTTAGCCGGTTTTAATTATTTAAAAATAATTTCTCACAAAGGTTTGATAAATTAATTGTAGAATAACATGCGAAAACTTTTACATATATTTGAAAATATTTAAAAATTGAAAACAAAAAGAGATCTAGTGAAGAATTATTCTCTTACGTTTATTCTAGTAACTAAAACAGTTTGATACCATTCCCCTTTTCGGCACATGTTAACTAAAATTATTTGAATCGATCAAGATTATTAAGACAGTTATTTGTCATGTCTTAAATGGAATAAGTCATCGTTACTATATTGTTATTTTATTATAAGCTAATCTTTTAGATATAAACATAATATAATGACTTGTAAAAGTTTTCTGCTTTTATCTCGTACCCTGGCCTATTTTTCAAGATAACCTTATCCAAACTTTTCTTTTCCTTTCTTGCTGAAAGAAAATACGTAAATTATAATTTGTAAATGTATTCTAAATATAACAAAAAGAATTCATTTAATATAAGTTGCTGGAGCCCACCACCAATATAAGTTGCTGGATCACCTTTTGAAACAGTGAACTCGTGACTAGTCAGTTTATCTTTCGCTTCTTTGATTTTTTGGTCGTGAACATATAAAAAGTTATCTTACAGTCGATATATACGTGTCAGTTAATACACGACGTAATATTTACGTAATTTTCCGTTAAAATAAAAAAATCTTATGATTTTTAAATGTTACTAGCTTAGGGAGGTTATACAATGCGTTATATGTTTATTTAATTTTTTTAATTTTCTTATTTGTTGCTTAACTGAGAATTTTATGAACGAAGTCTTTTTGGAAAATTTAGTTAAATTTATTTCCTTTCTTGTTTCAGGAACTACATATATACAACAATGTCGGACACCGCACACGGGAAGGTGGAAGGTGAGATTATTCAATTCAATTAGTTTAAATCGATAAATAAAGGTATATGACTTCTGTTAGGCAACCCATTGCGAATTCCACAACACAAATCCTAGAAATTCTATTTTTTATTAAGTGTAGGGCGCGCAACCTCATGATTGCCTGTTTCGTATTGTGTATCTCACCAAAGAGATTGTATATATCATATACTAGGACCTAGCCTTGATAAGAGGACTGGGTTGTAATAAAAAATTAAAGTATTGAAATGTCAAAATTGTTGTCATTTTTGACATAACGATGTATAAAAAAGTCAATCGCCTATCGAAATCTTTTGTTTGAAATTAAGCTACTATTAAATTATGCACAGATAATAAAGTTTTTTTTTGTCCATTTAGATGTATTTTATATGCACAAGGAGTGTAATTTAAATTATTTACTTTAGGATATATCCTATTTTTTCAATAGACGACAATGAAGAAAACTGTCAGTGGTTACCGAAAAGGTTAGATAGATAGATTATATATTTATTGCTTGCAGACATTCAATTAAACCGTTTTTTGAAATTATTGTAAAATATTTAAATGGAAGATATTTTTAAATTTAATCTATTATTACATAATAAGTTTAGTATCCAAGCTTAGTTAATTTAATACCGATCTTAAAAAATAACTTTATATTTTTTTAAAACCACGACAGCCGAGTATTTATCGAGTGGTAATCGAAATTCGAGTCAAGAGACCAGATTTCGATCCTCAGGTGGTAGGTTCGTATGAATATTTTTTTAAAAACATACGTACGATTTATATCGTTTGCTTGGATATAAGACGGCAACAGGCTCACTATCTGTCACGTTGTCTAAAAAAAATGTTTTCTGTGGAATGGAAGAATGAAGAAAAAGAAAATAGAAGGTGACTTAATTGTCTAGACCTCTGTCTGCCCCAGAATTGTGAATGGCATGAAGATTTTTTAATTATATTTTATAGAAATAAAATATTATATACACAATTATATGTATATTCAATAAAATATTTTATATTATCATTACATTTCTCAAATTACTTTATTCCGAAGACGCCATATAAGTGTTATGTTAAATAGTAAATTAGATTTTTACATACAAATAAAAGAAAGTATTCCAAATATATTCATTCAAAATTAAAACTGATAATGTGATTCCGTTCGTTCCACTTTTCACGTGCATGAAGCGCGCCAACGCGTGACTCTTTCAGTTTTGAAACAGCTCTGGCGAGTTGTATTTCAGTCGGTCGACTAATCGGACGATTTGTTGTTCAACTGTATAGGAAAATCCCCTCTAATCATTCTAAATATTCACGATTCATAGCCAGAGCTTACTTCCCGACCACTTCACTAAAGCGTTTGTTTATTCAGGATATAATGATACCATTGACTTTGAAATAATTGAGATATTATTGCAGAGTTGCTTTACACATTTGGTTTTGTTTCTTTTGTTCAATAATTCGCTGTCTATTTAAAGGATTTTAGCACATTTAATTTAAACTACAATATAGGCGTCTCTAGAGCGAGTGGGTTTGCAACAATGTCATGCTGGATAAGCAGTTTGCTGATCTCAGTACAGAAAACTTGCACCTCAAACCCCTAACCGACCTTCTGCTGATTACTCCGTATACGTAATATAAAGTGGAAAGTTTGATAGTTGTTAGGTAGAGGAAAATTTTTAAAGAATTTCCCGCCTCGTCATCCGGGCTATTCTGAGATTTTGTTGCATCAAAAAGCAATATGTACGTAATACATAAGCCAGACCGCGCTTTGCTGTAAATCCATAAAACAAATTTGTTTTATGGATTTAACAAATTAAATCCATAAAATTCACGTAACATTAATTTAAAACACCAATCGATTGACTGCTAAAGTTCTAATTTGTCTCTAACAGCCTTGTTAATGGATTTTTGTAAGTGTTTTTTAATTAATCAACCATCTTATATATGAAACTAATGTGCAACCACAATAAAACATTGTTATTTTTGAACAGATAACCCCAAAATCCTCTCGGGGCCCGTCTTAACCAACTCGCCGAACGCTGTGCTGTCAAAAACCCTTCTCAGCCGCTACAATGATCTTCCACTACCGGCTGACAAAATCCTCGCCACTTATGTCTGGATCGATGGCACAGGGGAGCACATGAGGTGCAAGGATCGTACTCTCAACTTTATCCCCAAACAGCCCAAAGGTAAGTCATATTGCTTTTTAATATTCTACAATTACTATAGCTGGTTGATGCGCCGTCCAAGTCAGTATTTTTATGAGCAAATTATGGTTGTGTACAAGGGCGGGGTTATTGTACACATGGAGAAAAATAATTCGCATTTGAAAGTTATTCAGAAGTTAAACATGAAGGAAGAACGCCATAGATTATTCTTTTGAATACCATAGTTTTAAACGCCATAGTTTTAGACTGAAACCAACCTTTCCACCTTAGTTCTCATCTGTGAAAATTATCATTCTTTAAACAGAATTAAAATAAGGTAAACCTCTCTTCTTTGTTTGAGTCTGACTTAAATACGTAATAAACCAGGATCAAATCGAAACTTTCTATTGCGTATTTTAAATACATACCTATATAGAACATTCTGTACGTTTTTCTTAGAACTACTAGTATTCTCTCTATGATTTTTTACTCTAGTATATGTAAATAATAATAATAATAAATATCTTCACGCAATTCCCAATACAGGGGTAGACAGAGGTCTAGTCTAGACACTTAAGTCCCTTTGACCCACCTTCCACCGAAGATAATTTCGGGACAACGTGACAGGTAGTGAGCCTGTCGCCGCCTTTATGTCCAAGCCAACGATATAATTCGTACATAAGTTTTTGAAAAACTCATTGGTACGAGCCTGCCACCTGGGGATCGAACTCGGGTCTCTCGACTCGAAATTCCGACCACCGAACCACTCGGCTATCGTGACTAGTATATGTAATATTTATAAAAACATTATAATAATTTATACAATGTTTATTGTTCACAACAGCGACCAATCTTTCTGTCATGAAATTGATTTATTGCTCCCCTTCGAATTAACAAAATCGTTGCTAGAATTTTATGTTGGCTATATTCTCTATAAGTCACTCGGTATCACAGTCGGATAACGATAACTTTTGTAAATGTTATGTTAAACACGCCTTGGAGAAATTGTGAACGACATTGCAGTATAATTAACAAAGCCCTAACCACACATTGGCAAGGTCGTATAACTGCTCAAAATAAAGGCGGTTATTGAACGCGCGAACGTTCCGAGTTGTTAATGTAAACAAAAGTTTTACATATTACCTGTCCAATAATAACTAACTGGCCTCAGCGTTCAAAAGTGACACATATTCAAAGTTTTAATACGTCCGCATTAACTGTTTTAATTAGCGTTTAGCTCGCTAATTATGCGGCCTTCGACTACTTCACCATTTGTAAACAAGCAAGAAACATTTCACAAATGCTGTACGGGATCTGGGTAGGGAATAAACATGTTTATTAATATTTTAACAAGTTCTCTAAATAAATAGACGTTAGGTAAACCTGTCTGAAGTACGTTTTGCGGCATCATATCTCGAATTCGTGATCCAATCGTGGAAAATTAGGCACTCAGCCAATTTCCTGTATAAGAAAATTTGTAAATTTTACCTTAATACCTAACTGCCCTCAGCTTGTAAAGAGGTACACGACTACCAAGTCTACCAAGGTTAATGAGACACATTTATATTTATTACCTAATACTAAAATTTTGGCATTGGTTGGTTTATTTGTTTATTTTATCAGTCGGCAGTCAATACCACTTAAAAATAAAATGCGCAATATTTTTGTGTACAATACAATACTGCACATACTAATGCAAGTATAAGTGTAGTACTTACTCGTATCTAGAAACTTCTAGTAAAGAAAACTCCGTTGGAGTTAACTCCGTAGGTTTAAACTAAATACTCGACAATCGATATGATGTAGATGTAATGTCTGCATCTTGCAGGTTCCATCAATTACATGTCGCCGATATCGAGAGTTTGTAATAAAAATTAAAGTATTGAAATGTCAAAATTGTTGTCATTTTTGACATAACGATGTATAAAAAGTCAATGGCCTATCGAAATCTTTTGTTTGAAATTAAGCTACTATTAAATTATGCACAGATAATAAAGTTTTTTTTTGTCCATTTAGATGTATTTTATATGCACAAGGAGTGTAATTTAAATTATTTACTTTAGGATATATCCTATTTTTTCAATAGACGACAATGAAGAAAACTGTCAGTGGTTACCGAAAAGGTTAGATAGATAGAATATATATTTATTGCTTGCAGACATTCAATTAAACCGTTTTTGAAATTATTGTAAAATATTTAAATGGAAGAGATTTTTAATTTAATCTATTACTACATAATAAGTTTAGGATCCAAGCTTAGTTAATTTAATACCGATCTTAAAAATAACTTTATATTTTTAAAACCACGACAGCCGAGTATTTATCGAGTGGTAATCGAAATTCGAGTCAAGAGACCAGATTTCGATCCTCAGGTAGTAGGCTCGTATGAATATTTTTTAAAACATACGTATGATTTTTGTTGTTATTGCCTTTGTAAATGCTCTATTGTCATTGCCTTTGTTAATAATTCCATAAAACGTTTTGAATCCTCGAGGTTAGAAATAATGTATAACAAAATAATAACACCTTTTAGTGTTGCAGTATCAAAGTGCAGATAAATGATAAAGGACATATTGTTATTCTCTGAAACCAGTCGATACTTAAACAGTTTTACATTTTACTTTACTGTTTAGACATAAGTTTAGCTGGTTTTAATTATTAAAAATTATTATGACATGAGACCCAATCCTCAATAGCTTATAACACATGATGTTTAATTACACAGATTTATATAGATAAATATGCATATAATATCTAACACGAGTACAAACATTCACATTTATTATTATTTTAAACATGCCAATGGAAAACGAAAGTATAAATTTGAATGATACAGGAACTTTTCGCGATGAATGAACATTCATATTGATTAAAGAAGAATATATTTAATTGTCATTCAAGAATGTTAACAGATAGACTGAAACCTTACTATATACCAGTGCACTGTCGCTGAAGTTTAAACCTTTAACACAAGGTTTACCACATTATTGAAGCTATGCCAGCAACTGGCGATCGCAGCACCAGACGTCTCGATACTACTATCTTTTATGGTACATAATCGAGGTCGCCATTTCGCTTTTTATAAATCGTTATTCTGCCAACCTTCGGTAAACATTGGCATTTCAAGGTTTTCCTTAGTCACATTAACAACCTCAGATAAGGAGAGGCATGTTATTTACCTTGATACCACATGAAAAACAATGTTTTTCTTGTTCACTGTGAATTATACGAATTTGTATAGTTATGAAGAATACAACAAAGTTTAGGAAATTCATCAATGTGGCAACGCAGATTGTTATCATCTCTGGTTAACGTTCTAAAATTGCCCAAGAAATGTTTATACCTTTACACTTCTTATTTAATTCGATGCACTAAAACTGGGTGTCCTCGGAACACTTAGCGGAGGCCGGTTTGTGTAACGAGCTTTAGGAAAATATTCGAGACAAATAACAACTTTATAACTATGTATTATTTTTTTTCTGACGGACCATTCTCTGTATTTTTAGGTAAGGCTCATTCAGTCTATCATCAGCTGTGAACTCTTGACTGGTTTTAATGATGACGATGATGAATCTTTATTTTCTTTATTTAGTGCCAGAGGTGCTCGATCTTACCTAACAAATTTTAAAGAACGTTGTTAAAAAATTTACACATATAAGTTATGATTTTTTGTTGTTATTGCCTTTGTAAATGTTCTATTGTCATTGCCTTTGTTAATAATTCCATAAAACGTTTTGAATCCTCGAGGTTAGAAATAATGTATAACAAAATAATAACACCTTTAGTGTTGCAGTATCAAAGTGCAGATAAATGATAAAGGACATATTGTTATTCTCTGAAACCAGTCGATACTTAAACAGTTTTACATTTTACTTTACTGTTTAGACATAAGTTTAGCTGGTTTTAATTATTTAAAAATAATTGCTCACAAAGGTTTGATAAATTAATTGTAGAATAACATACGAAAACTTTTAAATATATTTGAAAATATTTAAATTATAATTTGTAAATGTATTCTAAATATAACAAAAGAATTCATTTAATATAAGTTGCTGGATCACCTTGAAACAGTGAACTCGTGACTAGTCAGTTTACCTTTCGCTTCTTTGATTTTTGGTCGTGACCATATAAAAGTTATCTTACAGTCGATATATACGTGTCAGTTAATACACGACGTAATATTTACGTAATTTGTTAAAATAAAAAATCTTATGATTTTTAAATGTTACTAGCTTAGGAGGTTATACAATGCGTTATATGTTTATTTAATTTTTTTAATTTTCTTATTTGTTGCTTAACTGAGAATTTTATGTACGAAGTCTTTTTTGGAAAATTTAGTTAAATTTATTTCCTTTCTTGCTGAAAGAAAATACGTAAATTATAATTTGTAAATGTATTCTAAATATAACAAAAGAATTCATTTAATATAAGTTGCTGGATCACCTTTTGAAACAGTGAACTCGTGACTAGTCAGTTTATCTTTCGCTTCTTTGATTTTTTGGTCGTGAACATATAAAAAGTTATCTTACAGTCGATATATACGTGTCAGTTAATACACGACGTAATATTTACGTAATTTTCCGTTAAAATAAAAAAATCTTATGATTTTTAAATGTTACTAGCTTAGGGAGGTTATACAATGCGTTATATGTTTATTTAATTTTTTTAATTTTCTTATTTGTTGCTTAACTGAGAATTTTATGAACGAAGTCTTTTTGGAAAATTTAGTTAAATTTATTTCCTTTCTTGTTTCAGGAACTACATATATACAACAATGTCGGACACCGCACACGGGAAGGTGGAAGGTGAGATTATTCAATTCAATTAGTTTAAATCGATAAATAAAGGTATATGACTTCTGTTAGGCAACCCATTGCGAATTCCACAACACAAATCCTAGAAATTCTATTTTTATTATGTAGGGCGCGCAACCTCATGATTGCCTGTTTCGTATTGTGTATCTCACCAAAGAGATTGTATATATCATATACTAGGACCTAGCCTTGATAAGAGGACTGGGTTGTAATAAAAATTAAAGTATTGAAATGTCAAAATTGTTGTCATTTTTGACATAACGATGTATAAAAAGTCAATGGCCTATCGAAATCTTTTGTTTGAAATTAAGCTACTATTAAATTATGCACAGATAATAAAGTTTTTTTTTGTCCATTTAGATGTATTTTATATGCACAAGGAGTGTAATTTAAATTATTTACTTTAGGATATATCCTATTTTTTCAATAGACGACAATGAAGAAAACTGTCAGTGGTTACCGAAAAGGTTAGATAGATAGAATATATATTTATTGCTTGCAGACATTCAATTAAACCGTTTTTGAAATTATTGTAAAATATTTAAATGGAAGAGATTTTAAATTTAATCTATTATTACATAATAAGTTTAGGATCCAAGCTTAGTTAATTTAATACCGATCTTAAAAATAACTTTATATTTTTTTAAAAACATACGTACGATTTATATCGTTTGCTTGGATATAAGACGGCGACAGGCTCACTATTTGTCACGTTGTCTAAAAAAAATTGTTTTCTGTGGAATGGAAGAATGAAGAAAAGAAAATAGAAGGAGACTTAATTGTCTAGACCTCTGTCTGCCCCAGAATTGTGAATGGCATGAAGATTTTTAATTATATTTTATAGAAATAAAATATTATATACACAATTATATGTATATTCAATAAAATATTTTATATTATCATTACATTTCTCAAATTACTTTATTCCGAAGACGCCATATAAGTGTTATGTTAAATAGTAAATTAGATTTTTACATACAAATAAAAGAAAGTATTCCAAATATATTCATTCAAAATTAAAACTGATAATGTGATTCCGTTCGTTCCACTTTTCACGTGCATGAAGCGCGCCAACGCGTGACTCTTTCAGTTTTGAAACAGCTCTGGCGAGTTGTATTTCAGTCGGTCGACTAATCGGACGATTTGTTGTTCAACTGTATAGGAAAATCCCTCTAATCATTCTAAATATTCACGATTCATAGCCAGAGCTTACTTCCCGACCACTTCACTAAAGCGTTTGTTTATTCAGGATATAATGATACCATTGACTTTGAAATAATTGAGATATTATTGCAGAGTTGCTTTACACATTTGGTTTTGTTTCTTTTGTTCAATAATTCGCTGTCTATTTAAAGGATTTTAGCACATTTAATTTAAACTACAATATAGGCGTCTCTAGAGCGAGTGGGTTTGCAACAATGTCATGCTGGATAAGCAGTTTGCTGATCTCAGTACAGAAAAACTTGCACCTCAAACCCCCTAACCGACCTTCTGATTCTGATTACTCCGTATACGTAATATAAAGTGGAAAGTTTGATAGTTGTTAGGTAGAGGAAAATTTTTTTAAAGAATTTCCCGCCTCGTCATCCGGGCTATTCTGAGATTTTGTTGCATCAAAAAGCAATATGTACGTAATACATAAGCCAGACCGCGCTTTGCTGTAAATCCATAAAACAAATTAAACAAATTTGTTTTATGGATTTTTTATATATTAATTAAATCCATAAAATTCACGTAACATTAATTTAAAAACACCAATCGATTGACTGCTAAAGTTCTAATTTTAATGGATTTTTATAAGTGTTTTTTAATTAATCAACCATCTTATATATGAAACTAATGTGCAACCACAATAAAACATTGTTATTTTTGAACAGATAACCCCAAAATCCTCTCGGGGCCCGTCTTAACCAACTCGCCGAACGCTGTGCTGTCAAAAACCCTTCTCAGCCGCTACAATGATCTTCCACTACCGGCTGACAAAATCCTCGCCACTTATGTCTGGATCGATGGCACAGGGGAGCACATGAGGTGCAAGGATCGTACTCTCAACTTTATCCCCAAACAGCCCAAAGGTAAGTCATATTGCTTTTTAATATTCTACAATTACTATAGCTGGTTGATGCGCCGTCCAAGTCAGTATTTTTATGAGCAAATTATGGTTGTGTACAAGGGCGGGGTTATTGTACACATGGAGAAAAATAATTCGCATTTGAAAGTTATTCAGAAGTTAAACATGTCAGAAGAACGCCATAGATTATTCTTTTTGAATACCATAGTTACCATAGTTTTAAACGCCATAGTTTTAGACTGAAACCAACCTTTCCACCTTAGTTCTCATCTGTGAAAATTATCATTCTTTAAACAGAATTAAAATAAGGTAAACCTCTCTTCTTTGTTTGAGTCTGACTTAAATACGTAATAAACCAGGATCAAATCGAAACTTTCTATTGCGTATTTTAAATACATACCTATATAGAACATTCTGTACGTTTTTCTTAGAACTACTAGTATTCTCTCTATGATTTTTTACTCTAGTATATGTAAATAATAATAATAATAAATATCTTCACGCAATTCCCAATACAGGGGTAGACAGAGGTCTAGTCTAGACACTTAAGTCCCTTTGACCCACCTTCCACCGAAGATATTTTCGGGACAACGTGACAGGTAGTGAGCCTGTCGCCGCCTTTATGTCCAAACCAACGATATAATTCGTACATAAGTTTTGAAAACTCATTGGTACGAGCCTGCCACCTGGGGATCGAACTCGGGTCTCTCGACTCGAAATTCCGACCACCGAACCACTCGGCTATCGAGACTAGTATATGTAATATTTATAAAAACATTATAATAATTTATACAATGTTTATTGTTCACAACAGCGACCAATCTTTCTGTCATGAAATTGATTTATTGCTCCCCTTCGAATTAACAAAATCGTTGCTAGAATTTTATGTTGGCTATATTCTCTATAAGTCACTCGGTATCACAGTCGGATAACGATAACTTTTGTAAATGTTATGTTAAACACGCCTTGGAGAAATTGTGAACGACATTGCAGTATAATTAACAAAGCCCTAACCACACACTGGCAAGGTCGTATAACTGCTCAAAATAAAAGGCGGTTATTGAACGCGCGAACGTTCCGGAGTTGTTAATGTAAACAAAAGTTTTACATATTACCTGTCCAATAATAACTAACTGGCCTCAGCGTTCAAAAGTGACACATATTCAAAGTTTTAATACGTCCGCATTAACTGTTTTAATTAGCGTTTAGCTCGCTAATTATGCGGCCTTCGACTACTTCACCATTTGTAAACAAGCAAGAAACATTTCACAAATGCTGTACGGGATCTGGGTAGGGAATAAACATGTTTATTAATATTTTAACAAGTTCTCTAAATAAATAGACGTTAGGTAAACCTGTCTGAAGTACGTTTTGCGGCATCATATCTCGAATTCGTGATCCAATCGTGGAAAATTAGGCACTCAGCCAATTTCCTGTATAAGAAAATTTGTAAATTTTACCTTAATACCTAACTGCCTGATTATGATTTGAACTAAAAGTACGGCAAATTTACTGAATTTTACACAAAACCTTAAAATTATGTGGAATTCATTTTATTTTTTAATAGTAGAATACCTGCACGCTCTTATACAGGTGTAGGATTAAATCTCATACCCTGCCCATATCTGTGTACTTTTTTAGAAAAATCGTCATCTAGACTCGAAATGTAATGTATTTAAAGTAACACCTACAAGAATTATTTTATCCATAGTGCCATAGCTTCTAAACTTATACTATCATTATTGCATAATAATGTAATAGGATATACTGCTAAGGCGTACCTATTCGTGCCTTCTTATTAGCTTAATAATATATTCCATTGAAGTCAGCTTGTAAAGAGGTACACGACTACCAAGTCTACCAAGGTTAATGAGACACATTTATATTTATTACCTAATACTAAAATTTTGGCATTGGTTGGTTTATTTGTTTATTTTATCAGTCGGCAGTCAATACCACTTAAAAATAAAATGCGCAATATTTTTGTGTACAATACAATACTGCACATACTAATGCAAGTATAAGTGTAGTACTTACTCGTATCTAGAAACTTCTAGTAAAGAAAACTCCGTTGGAGTTAACTCCGTAGGTTTAAACTAAATACTCGACAATCGATATGATGTAGATGTAATGTCTGCATCTTACGGGTTCCATCAATTACATGTCGCCGATATCGGGGATTTGTCACAAAATGCGGGCGCTATTGTAAATAAGTTGCCCAACCTTCTTAATGAAACCTTCGGAAGCGTAACTTTTAGGGTTGCCAGTAAATGTAAATATAAAAAATTATTACAATTAGTAAATTGTACGTCGTATTTTTGTTGACGTAAACTTCTTTAGAATCGTAGTAATTTGAAACTCGATGAAATAAAAATACGTCACGATACGATACGACGCAGTGGGGTTGTGGATAAATCTATATGTACAGCCTAAACTCGTTATGAGACTCTTAGTTTCTCTTTCTAACTATCGCGGCGCCTAGTTTATAAAAAAGATAGCAAATAGTCATTTAAAGAGGTCCAACCGTATATTGTACTAATGCATAAAAATGCATATCAATAATCTATATGCATATGTTAGTATGTTAGTTTAATATAGTAGTGCAGTTATAACTATCATTTTGAAATAATTAATTGAGTGAATGATAAACACACTAACTTATTTAACACTATAAATAATATTATAAATATTATAAATAATATTTTATTGACAATCCAAAGATTTAGTTTTTTGTATAACAGTAGCAACCCTATCATATACTCTTATGGTGCATTAGATTTAATTTCTATTGCGTATATATAAGTACAAGGGACTAACGACCCAGAAGATAACTCTAAGTGGCTTTATATCTTAACGGCCGATTTCGACAGGCTACGTGTCATTTGATTTTCGATTTTCTACCAATTATAGATTTTATCTATTATAATGCTTTTGATATACAGGCATTATTTGCCACTGCACTTAGATATTAGTTTATATTATAAAAACTAATTTCGAAAACTAATGTATTCTAATGTATAATAATATTTCGCCAGATAAAGCATTGTATTTCTAGTACGTCATTATAATCATCGTCATCATAATAGGCTATCAAACGAACTCTGCCGAGCAAATGCCTCCCCTTAAGAAACAGAACATAGTCCTACATTATTTGTATCTGTCGACTCCCCAAAACATAGTGCATGCAGGTCATCGCACCGTCTTGTGGAGGGCCATCCTGTACTGGGTTTGCCTTTACGAGGCGTTCAACCTTTTTTTCCAACGTTTGTCCCTTCTATTTGTTAAATGCCGTACTATGTTTTAATTATGATCCTAGTACGTTCTACGTTTTAATTGTAATCATTATTGCACAAATGTTGCTTTAAATATTTTACGTATGACTAGTGAAGAGCATTTTAGACGTGGAAAAGGCATGACCCTCATCCTTCCTCTACTGAGAGGCAAATCTGAACAAACACAAACAGACGACCAACAAGCCTTTATAGCTAATAACTAAAATTGATAGTCCTTAGACATTGACAAATAATTGACCTGTTTTAAATGATAATTATTCTTATAATAATTGTATATTAAATTTTAGATAAAGTAACAGAAATTCTAGTAGCAATGAATGAACGTTGGGCCAGTTTAATGAACAAGGAACTGGAGAGATCTCTTGAAGGAAATTATTTACCGCATCTCTTTAACCCGGAGGAGGCTGCAGTTCCCGGTATCTGGTGCGAGCAAAGGGATACGAAGAATAGGGACAGTTTTAATGAGAACTTCAGAGGTTTCTGTAATAACGTGGACGTAGTCTTAGAAGTGTTCATACGTAGAAACGGATGGGCTGTCGTTATTTAACTTATTATTGTTGCGTTGTTAACTATTGATTGTTATTAATTAATTTTTACGTCGCTACGAATACCGTAATAGTCGTAGAAAAACACATAAAAATTTTTCGTAAATAAATTGTACTGCGTCGTAGTTTATCTTAACTAAAGCGAAATTGTTAAAATCTATACAAAAACTCCTCCTTTTTTTTCTTTCTGTAAATGCATTTAGCTACTAGTAACTTCATTAAAATTGTTGTTTCTTAATATTTATGTTCTTAAATTCTTATCCTTAGAATAGTTTTGAATTAACTAAAAAGAAATTGAGTAATAATTAGTTGAGTAAAAAATATATAGAATATAGTCATCGTTTAGTTACTGATTATGTTCGTTGTGATGGCTCTTGTTTACAGAAATTGTGACTTATGAAGGACACTTAAACACCTTTCAGCGATCTGTTAGTCAATGTATAACATTACATTAACTATTCTCTATGTTTATTTTCTCTAACGTTGTGATTACAATCTCTTTGATATTTATTCTCTTTGACACTGGCAGTTCTAACGAGTTGTAAGACTGCTTCAAATTAATATTCATAAATTAATATTAATATTCACGATAGTAGTGAATACATAATCTTTGTTATTATTGTAATTACTTAAATTACTTGGAGTAGGGATGGACAATATACATCAATGTATTAAAAACAGAATGTAAATTATCCTTACAATTAATCTATCAGATGTATTGTTAATTCGTCAACATGAAGTAAATATCGATGTTTTTTATTCGATGCATCGAAGAGGTACTCCAGCTTGAATACCATTGGTTTCGCAAAAGCTCCGCTACTTTGCGTAATTATTTAACCGAAAAGAGAATTTCATGACTGGGGTGACATATTGCAAAGTGGCGCTTATGTAAAGTTTACCTAACTACATTTGTTGACAATTCCAATCCAGGCATTAATAATGCCTGGGTCCCATATTTAGTTAAGATTTTACAGTCAACTTATTTGTTGGCGGTTCTTCGGCAAGCGAGACTTATACTTAGTCCTTGTTTAATCTTATTATAGTCACGATTGCCGAATGATTTTTGTGATTTAAACTCGAGTCAAGAGACCCAAGTTCGATCCCAAGGCTTGTAGGAATGGTACTTATGTACGATTTATATTGTAGGCTTGGACATAAAGACGACGACACGATCACTACCTGTCAAATTATCACAAAAAATATCTTCTCTGAAAAGTGGTTCAAAAGGACTTTATTGTCTAGACCCCTATATACCCTCGTATTGGGAATAGCGTGAAGGTTTTGTAACTGATGTTTATTTTATATCTGTCCCTTAGTTAAAAACGTTTAAAAAAAACTTTTTTAAACGCCACATTTTAACCGTGGTGGAGCCACGCATCAGCTTTTGTTATTGCATGAATGGGCCGGCTCGACCGGGGAAGTACCACGACCTCACAGAATATCGGCGTGAAGTAGAAATAAAACAAGCTTCTGCGTTTCGTCTGGTGAGTGCGGGTAACCGAAGGCCCACACACCCCCCTCCCCCAATTCGGGGGGGGGGGCACTCTAGACTGGCAACGCATCTGCTATGCCTCTAGTATTGCGGGTGTTCATGGGCGGCGGTAATCACTTAACATCACGTGACCCACCTGCTCGTTTGCCTCCCTTTTCCATAAAAAACATTCATATATAATAATTAAAACTTTGGGGAGATATTACTAATGAAATAATTTAAATGTAATTGTTAATTAGAATTAAATTATAATTAAATTAAAGTCACGCCCCGTCTCGCACAGCACAGTCGGGGCACCTCCAACTCACCCTGATGTAGGATCTCCGACAGGTCAGGAACTAATACACGAATTAAGTAACATATCTAATTTGTTTAAAAAAAAAAAACAATCCAAGTATATAGAAAATATATAGAGTCATGATGGCTGGGTGGTCGGAATTTCGAGTCAAGAGACCCGAGTTCGATCCCCAGGTGGCAGGCACGTACCAATGGGTTTTTCAAAAACTTACGTATTATATCGTTGACTTGGGCATAAAGACGGCGACTGGCTCACCACCTGTCACGTTGTCGCGAAAATATCTTCGGTGAAAGATGGGTCGAAGGGACTTAATTATCTAGACTAGACTTCTGCCTACCCCTGTATTGGGAATCTCGTGAAGATATTTTTTAAGTATGGAAATTATCGATTTATTTCTAGGATTTAAATTTCTAAATATATCACAACACAATATTCCAATTCGATAAATATACCTAAAACACGACGATTGAAAATTCTAATAAGGGCAAATTTGCTTTCCTAGCATAAACATATGTTAGATTCTCAGGCTATTAAGGTATAGTCATAGGGTGAATACATCCACTTTCGCTTATTAGTGTCTACCAATTATACCAAATACCTTTCGAAACTAATCGAAAACGTCAATTTTGTTATTACTTATTAGTCACAACTAATCTTTGTGACAAATACTTATCGTTAACTACTCGTTCTCGTAGTAACTTAGCAAACAAAACAAAAAAAAAAACAATCTTTGAAATGTCAATAGCATAAAGACGGCCTACATGAAAAATGGCGATTGTCCCAGATTCGATTCCCGGTCGGGTCAATGCAGAAAACAGTTTTTCTACATTTCCTCTTATCTGGGTGTACTTATGAGGGTGTCACTAGTACCTCCGTTGTTTCTGATTGCATAATACAAGAGCTTAAGCTACTTACTTTGAGATCGGAGCAATGTATGCGATGTTGTCCCTATCTATGTAAATATTTATTTATTAAAAAAAACCGAGTCTCCGTTAACCGCCTCTTATCGCGTGCGCAAGCGCCGCTAATCCATAAATGACGATAAATACTTTTTATATATTTATTTATCTAATTAGCACAAAATATTATAGATTTGCCGGTGTGGAATTTCGACGGGAGCTCCACTGGACAGGCAGATGGTCACAACTCTGACACATTCCTCGTGCCGCGCGCTCTGTACAAGGATCCGTTCCGTCGCGGAAACCATCTCCTTGTCATGTGCGACACCTACAAGTACAACATGGAGCCTACGGGTGAGATTGTATAATTATCTTTTATATTTCATTGTTTCTTTTCTATTTAACGAGAGGTGAGTGTAGCCCAAGACGACTACAAAAAATCGATGTTAGTTTCACATAACTATTTTGTACCATTTTTACACGTGTACGTTACATTCGATATATTTTTGATCCTCTGTAATGCAATAATACTCTGTACGATGTATCTGTCATATCATCATCTAACACATTTTTCAGTAAAAGCTGCTAGTGATTGCGCACGCTATCAAACTGTTTCTCTGTAGGTAAATGATCACCGAAAACAATATGTTTCCCATCATAATACCAGAGGAATTGCTGGTGTTACACATAGGAAGAACTAAAATTCATTTCCTAACACTTGAATAAATATAATGCAACTTGAACAAATCTATGCACTGAAGTTTTTAGAGTAGTGGTTCACGAAAGTACTTTTATTTTACAGAGAGCAACCACCGGGTGAAATGTCAAGAAGCGTACGACAAATGTAAAGACGATGAGCCTTGGTTCGGTATCGAACAGGAATATATTCTGCTCGATTCGGATCTGAGGCCATTCGGCTGGCCCCCAGGCGGTTTCCCGCCACCACAAGGCCCTTACTATTGTGGCGTTGGCGCTAATAAAGTTTTCGCTAGGGACTTGGTCGAGGCTCACTACAAGTAAGTTAGCTCACTACAATAAGTAGTAATAGAGCTCAGATGTTTTGTAGTTCCTTAAGATTCCGCTTTGATCGTTCAGCGTTATAGGAATTATGGATAATCATTAAATTTGGTTCTGTCAATACATATTTATTTATAAACAGGTTCTTGCTTTATTCCCGTAAAAACATTTGAAAATAGTTCGTACGTTTTAGAGAAAAAAACGGAAATGCCGTATAAACACATAGAAGAGATCCACTATAAGTGTTTTTATCAAATTTCTAATACCTAACTTTGTATTAGAATGTATTTAATTATAACATATCTATAATATAATATATCTACGACATTAATAACTATGATATAATATATCTTAAAATTTTGTCTTTGTGAAAAAGTTACAAAAAATGTCACATTCCAGCAACAAATAATGACCGAAACTAAACGTTTTACATAGTAAAATCTTAGCAGTAAATACAGTTATTACAACATCTTATACTCTCAATGTTACATTGTTCATTTTTGTTGTTATGACCGTATAAAGTGAACCGAGGTCTCCGTTTTAGTGTGTTCGATAGATAACGAATCGGCGTATGATTCAAATGAAGAAGATATAATTGAATGACGTCAATGATAAATCTGAACGCAAACAGAAAACAAAAGCAAATAAGTCAAGCTGTTACTAAGTATTCTTATACATTGATTTTGTTGCTGTCCGAGTTATTAAGTAATAGGTAGATTCGTTCCATCATATATCAATCAGTAAATAAAGATAACGTACTACAGTATTTAACAATGCACTACAAAATTAATAGTACAATGTATTGTTGGTACATTATTTATAGATTTAGTACACTTTGTATTATATCATTCATTGTACATTATATTTTAAAGCAAAAGCTGAGACTAAAGGACTTAATTGTATAAACCTCTGTCTATGTTAGCATTGGAAAAATATGTGACGATATAATAAAAAAATGTGTACATATGCCAGTTGCGAATAATTGCTTTGGCGCACTACCAATTCAATCCAAGTTCAGTGTAGACAAAAGAGGCGTCAAAAAAGCACTATATACCCCGCGTGAAAGTTAGAAAGAATGTACTAAACATTAAAAGTAAAGTATGTAGCAGCTTGTAAATGTAAGAGTTACTACTGGGTTGATGAACTTCATTAATTCTCCAAATACGTTGTTTTTAATCGTGTGAATTCTAAAATTATATTTTTAACAAAAATTTTACGTGTTCCGACCTATAGATCGAACCGGTGTCACACGTGCTCTAAGCCGAACACTTTCACATAATGATCTGCAGTGTATTCCGAGTTGCAGTTAAAAATTATTACGATATTTTTTCAACAGATGTTGCCTTTACGCTGGTGTGCCAATATCTGGCACGAACGCGGAAGTGATGCCATCGCAGTGGGAGTTCCAAGTTGGCCCATCCGTGGGGGTCACTGCGGCCGATGACCTTTGGATCGCTCGTTACATTCTGCACCGGCTGGCCGAGGAGTACGGGGTCATCGTGACCTTCGATCCTAAACCAGTGCAGGACTGGAACGGCTCCGGCGCTCACACCAACTTCTCCACCAAGAAAATGAGAGAGGAGAATGGCATCATGTAAGTAGCATTGATGTATATTTTACCAATACCATACTTACCATCGTAGAATCTAAGGATGCGATGGAATTCCATATTTTCTGCGCAGATTGTTACACAAATTTTACTTGTATATATTATTGTTTTGTGTGTAGGAACATTGTTTCAAACATTATTTTTTTGTATTTAGGAGTATGAACCGTGGCGTATTAAGTTACAAGCATGAACGATTTTCTTTAGAAGTATTTTAGTACGTAGTTAATTTAAAATTCTTAGCAAATCTGCACGGTACTGACGTAAAGAACTACTAAATCTGTTATTCCGTATTTGTCTTAAGAAGTGACTAAATAAAGGTGAGGTAAGTTCTTGAAATCATAAATAGAAATACTTTGAAAATAACTCAATGCGTTACGAATGGTAACTTACTGCGGTAATTTACTATGTCCTTACAAATGGTAACTTTCTGTGGTTGCCTTGCTCACAAGTAGATTGGCGATCCCAATATCTCTTCGGTGTGTTTATTTGCGTTCGGTAGTTTTTGGTAGTTGCGTTGATAGTCATAGGGTTGTTCCAGGACTTTTGCCTTAGTCGTTTTTTAGTATACGCTCGGGAATCCCGACACTTACTCTATTGTGAACCTGCATTATAATAAATAAATAAAATAAATAAATAAATAAATATCTTCACGCAATTCCCAATACAGGGGTAGGCAGAGGTCTAGTCTAGACAATTAAGTCCCTTTGACCATTTGACACATTCCACCGATATATTTTCGGGACAACGTGACAGGTGGTGAGCCTGTCGCCGCCTTTATGTCCAAGCCAACGATGTAATTCGTACATAAGTTTTTTGAAAAACTCTTTGGTACGAGCCTGCCACTTGGGGATCGAACTCGGGTCTCTCGACTCGAAATTCCGACCACCGAACCACTCGGCTATCGAAACTTATAATCATACAGATTATACTACGTATACCATTTTCTGTTAAATCTTCTTATCTTATTTTACCTTGTTCACAATTTGGGTCGAGGAAAAAATTTAAGCGAGCACTGCATATCGCGAAATGCATTAAATAAGGTCATTTGTTTTTGATGATATTCGGATTGCCTTTGCTTACTGGAGTTGGCCCATAAATGTTATGTTTTATTTTATCATAGATTATACCTTGAACAGAAAGGAGACTATTTATAATAAATAGATTAATTTCTCTGCAAGTAATTTAGGTAACCTAAATTGAATAGGGAGAACTCACTGATAGTCCATTACCGGACATAATTATATTTATAATATAATGATAAAGAAATTGAGAATTAATAATATTTAAGTTGTCATCATTGAATAATATTATAATACCGGTGTCCATGGTACACCAGGCTTGAGGTTCGATTCCCGATCAGGTCAATGTAGAAAATGGGGGTTTTATAATATAGTCTTGGATGTGGATGTTTGTGGTACTTTCATTGTTTCCGTTTCCAAAGCACAAGTGCTTTAGCTACTTTGGGATCACAGCAATGCATGTGACGTTGTCCTTACGTATTCTCTATTCTGAGTAAGCAATAACATTGTTACAGTGAAATCGAGAAGGCTATAGACAAGCTGTCGAAGGTGCACATGAAGCACATCAAGGTCTACGACCCGCGCGGCGGCAAGGACAACGAGCGTCGCCTCACCGGCCTCCACGAGACCGCCAGTATTAATGACTTCAGTGCTGGTATGTAATGTATACTGTGGTTGGATGACGTATGCGATTTTTCAGAGTGCTTTATTTATTTCACATATATAACATCTTTATCCGTTCCAAAACTGCCTCGGATAAGGTCCCTTTTTCAACTGGTGACAAGTTGATCCTCATAAAAATTTTACGTAATTAATAATTTTGGAATTTCAATATAATTTTCACATGTATATACCCATACATATATAAATAGCTCCGAGACACTACTTTTTCCTTCAACTCCCCCATGAGATTTTTAAGACAGTTTTTGTCAGTACTTAATAAACAACTTGTGATCAGACCTTCGCCTCTAAGTGATTTGTATGTTACCGAGGGATTAGAAGCTGAGGACCTTCGACTCTTGGCAGACTATGTTCAAAAGCTTGAGTACCTAGCCAACCCAAGTGCTGGTAGGAGGATAGTCGTGAAAATACGCCCAGTTCTTAGCGACTGGAGAAGTCTATACTCACTATACAATACGAGGCATGGCACGAGACATGGTTGTTTTAAAAAGTACCTCTTTCGGGTAGCCTAAAGAGAGTTGTCTACTGTCTGCCAACATTGTGACAGCAACTAGTATACAGCACAGCATACACTACAGTGTCAAATATTAATAGTGATTGTGCCTTTATCCTAAAACTATCCAAATACCTGAAAATGTTAAAAATTTTTAATTTTAAAAAAATGTTATGTCTCTACACACAGTTGGCGTCACATAGATACAAAATTTCAAGAAGAATCAAAACTCTTGAGAAAATTAGCGTTTGTGGCTAATTATCTGAAGAGTTTGTGTGAGCTGGCTATTTTGTCGGATACTGAACTCTTACTATATATATGTCAGACTACCCGCATAGTTTTCAGCTTTTACGAATGGAATCACGAACAAAAGCCTTTGTTTCTACTTTTGATAACACTGCTATTAGTATACCCATTAGAGATAAAGCAACCAAACACAATGCGTTAATCTCTATTGAATAGTTTTTCTCATTAACATTAGAAGAAGATAATTTTAATTTAACATCTTTATAATGAATTTCCGCAAAGTAACATCTCAGTCTATTGACTACATACGACTACATTGGCATTAAACCCAACTCCTAATCCGGGCTAATTACCCTCACCATCTGTCACGTTTTCCTGAATAAGCTTAATATAATAAGGGTAAGATTTTATTGTATAGACCTGTCTTTCCCAAAAAAACCTTTGCCCAATTATAACATTAGAAAATTTAATTTGCAGGTGTTGCCAATCGCGGTAGCAGCATTAGAATACCGCGCACCGTCGCTGAAGAGAAAAAGGGATATTTGGAAGACAGGCGGCCGGCTTCGAACTGCGATCCATACGCGGTTGTGGATGCTCTAATGCGTACTTGCATACTCAACGAATAACCTCGCTCTGCCGCGTGCCAGCCGATGAGCGACATCTTTGTGCTGTCACTCACTGGTAGTGTTGCCAGGCGCAAAAACGAAATTTTATTAAAACGCACTGTCAATTTAGTCGGGTGTTATACACGATTCACCTTTACATATTTTTTTTAATCTTTGTAATAATAATAAGATTATTAATGATAATAGAGTAATGAATTTTTGCAGGATTTGCCGCGGCTGTGGTTTTTAATAATAAGTGAATCATCGCTTTATATTTTGTTTCGAAATGCTTAAGCTAGTTTAAAAATCTAGAATCAGATTAGACTCGTCAATTTTAATCATAACGAACATATCCGATTTAAGCAAATAAACTGTATTAGGTTCTAAATTCATTTATTGATGTGATTTATACAAATCCAGGTAGCATGAAATAAAAATATGGACATCATGGATGTGTTCGTATTGTGTGTAACTTTTACTAAGATATATAGTAACCCAATCGCCTTAAATAGAGATGAATGATATACATGTGCATTCTAATAATCCGTTAGTCTTCCAAACCAGACAACAACACGTAATGTCTAAATGGCAATTGTATATTATAATAGACCGACTTAATAATAGAAATTGGGACATAGTTATTTAAATATTGATTACTACTTCTCATATGAATTAAATTCAGTATTTTTAGTATATTTTGTATTGATTTCAAATAATGATCTTGTCAATTTAATTCAGGTTTGCGTTAAATAAATAATAATTACAACAAAACAAAGTTATGAAAATGTGTTATAAAATTATTTTTTAATACAATATCAAAATATTCTTATATTAATAAGCGGTCTATTGTTTTATATCATTACTGGCAACACTCCACAAATACCTCCACAAATAACACCAACATAATTATTAAATTATAATAGTGTCGCAAGCAACGCTGGCTCGTATTAGAAATAATGTACACAATGGACCACATAAGATATTATAAAATATAATTAAAGTAGATAAAATATTTTTACGAATATTATGTGATATTTAAAATTTTATTGTTAATTTTGATGTTTATAGTTTATTTGTAAATTAACCACATATCATTATATCTAACATATTCGTATAATAACAAAATAATTAACACGGGATGTACACGAAGTAGTTTGTAGTTGACTTCTAGTACTAACTTTAACGAATTTAATGCAACTCTAATTATTTCAACATTGACAAATCTATCAAAAACATAAATTACACTACTACTAGAAATTTGCGATTAGAATGCGCTCATGGGAATTGCAGCACAAAAAGTAACATTGTGGTAACAACAGATTATATATAGCACAAAATTATTTACTAATTTCTATACCGTATAGTTTAGATATTATTTGATTTATTTAGCATGCGTTAGGCGGTATATGACGAATGTTTTAGTTGTATATGAAACATGTTATTATGTAATGAAATGTTAAAGAAATAAAAATACTATGTTGTATTAGTCGTCTTTGTTCTTTAACGCCATAAATCCTATTCTGTTATGTACAAAATTTTAAGACCACATACTCTCATGTTTAACGACATTAAAATTATACTCTTTATAATATTATGAAAAAATATTTTAATATTTGGCTTGATTTGTGCCAATGTGGTAATCTAGTTGGGTTTTTAATATTTATGAATGTTCGTACCCAAGTCGGTGACATGCTTATAACTACATTTCTAACAACATCTTTCCATTTTTCAAGGCACAGGGCATTATAATTTGAAAGTCGTGGGTATATAATAATTTGAAAAAATAATAATTTGGAAATTTCATTTAGTGGAGAGCTCAGTATATAATATTACTCCGTATTTGTTATGACGTCTTTAAAAATATCCATTTGGGAATATGACCAGGATTTACTGTATCTTTCCTTTCTGAGATATTTAGAGGTAAACTACGTCTAGTTTAAGTTGCTCTAAAATAATGTGTGTGTGGGGACAGGGGGGAGTAGGGAGGTAAGGGCGGCGATTTTTCTTTTCACAAAAAGTTCCCGTATAGTATATATTACCTCCTAACAAAGCCATAATAACCATTTTTATACTTGAATTATTAAAAATATCACATGATTTAAATGCTTTTTTCTCCTATTTATAAATGATTGAACTTCATAAGTTCCAACGTGATTTCTGGTAAGTTTATCGAGTCCAAACATACCTTGGATTCAATTACATAAAATATATTTATTAAATTCGTTGATTGAATTTTATTTATGATTTGATTATATTTACTTATTATGATTTGTAACCGCACAACCTTATCTTAAAATTATAATTGCAATCCACTATCTGAGTTTGGATTTCTCTTATTATTATTATTTATTTATAATTTATCTTCACGCACAATCCATGACGGAGTAGCCAGAGAGAATCAGATCACCCACAGATCGCCCAGTGTTACGATCCTTACATACCTCTTTCGCTTCATTCAGAATCATCATTTTCTTCATACATGCACGTCGAGGTATCCGAGTACTCTTGACCCTCCCGTCTTCAAGCAATTTGCTCACATGGTCTTCAAAAGTTAGTCTCGGTCTACCTCGGCCCCTTGTAATATTAACTTTCACTTATTATATTCTCTTCACTATTCGGTCTTCGCTCAACGTGCCCAAACCATCGAAGCACGCCTTTATCCATTTTAGTGATAAGGTCATCTTTCAAACCTATCATTTTGCGAATCTTTTCGTTTCGCTTCCGGTCGGCCAAGGTAACGCCGCACATTTTTCGAAGAGATCGCATCTCCACTGCATTCAACCAGCTTTTATGCTTCTTCTGGCATACCCAGGTTTCGCTGCCATATAACAAATATTATTATTAAAATAACAATTCTGCTTTGCTAATATTCTGCTTAGTTTTCACCGGGTATTCAATTAATTTTTTTTATCCATATTTTAACTTACTATTTCGAAAATTGGAGGTTATCCTTTGTAACTAATAATGTAACTAAAAAGTCACGTTAGCCGAGTGGTTGGGTGGTCAGAATTTCGAGTCTAGAGACCCGAGTTCGATCCCCAGGTTCGGTGGCAGGCTCGTACCAATGGGTTTTTCAATAATAATAATAATCTTTATTTGCTAGCATGGTACGTATTAGAGTTGGTACAGTTTTTAAATTGTCTCACATGCTTACCGAATAAGGCATGCAAAAATCATCTAAGTTTCTATAAGTAAACGCAGATAGAATTAATCTCACTTCACAAACAAAAAAATAATTATCAATTTACTCTTCAATTAAAATTGCCCATAATTTGTATGTCAAGTGAAGTTCCATGTATTGAATATGTGTATTAATGTCATACTGTTACTCATTTGTCAGAAATTCATCAATGTCATAGTAGCATTTAGACAAAAACCATGTTTTCAGTTTAGACTTAAATCTCACGATTGCCATTGGTTCCTTTAAGTGGGATGGCAATTTGTTATAAACCTTTATTGATATGGCATAACAACTTTTTTGAAAGAATGCCGTTTTTAGAGCTCGATCGGGAACAATTCTGTCACAGTTTCTTGTTTCGTGGAAAAACATCAATTGCCTTTTTAAATGAATCTTTATTAGTTTTAACGTGTACACTGGCTTCTAGAATGTACATTGCCGGTAATGTTAGAATATTTAACTTCTTAAATAATGGCTTACAAGATTCATGCCAACTAACTCCACCTAATACCCTGACGCATTTTTTGTGCAATAAAGGCCCCTTTTCCAGTCGGGGCAATTGCCCCAGATTAGCAGTCCGTACCTGAGTATAGATTCTACATATCCATGGTATGCCGTTAACGCTGTCTGAGGTGTTGATGTTTTCATCAGTTTTCTTAATACATACACAAATCTATTTATCCTCGTACAGACATATGCCATGTGTGATTTCCAGTTGCATTTATTATTAAAAAGGGTGATGCATGGTGGAGTGACGAAGTGAAAGAAGCTGTATATAAGAAGAAGAAAGCATGGTTAGACTACTTGGCCTCTAGTAATGATAAGGATATGAGAGAGAAGAGGAAAGAAAGATATAAGCTCCAGAAAGTTCACACGAAAGCATTGATTGAGGAAGTGCGTGAAAGGAGTAGAATGGATGCGGACGAAAGGTTGTCGCACAACTTCAAGGAGAACTCCAAAATCTTCTGGAAAGAGGTTGGAAGGACCCGGAGTGGTGCGACAGCCTTAAGAATGAATAAAGTGCTTTCGGGAACCAATGACGTCCTCTCAGAAAAATCGGACGTCATGCAGCGATGGAGCGAATTTTTTAGAGAGATGTATGCGTGTGATGATCTTAGTGAGGGATCCGGGGGTGATGCCGTGACTGGTACGCCAGACTCGGACCTCGATAACACTGAGGTCATCAGTATGAAAGAGATTGAATGTGCGATTAGAAGTTTGAAATGTGGTAAGGCTGCGGGACTAGACAGAGTTACTGCTGAAATGGTCAAGTATGGTGGGCCACGCGTCTGGGACAGCTTTCATCTGCTGTGCAATTTGTGCTGGCGAACGGGGGCTGTTCCGGATGATTGGCGATCCGCGGTCATTGTGCCTTTATATAAAGGTAAAGGTTCACTTTATGACTGCGGGTGCTATCGGGCGATCAGCTTGACCAGTTTAGCAAGTAAAGTTTACTCGAAGGTTTTGACACGTAGGATGCAAGAGAAATCGGAAAGATTTCTATGGGAGGCACAATGCGGATTTAGACCTGGAAGAGGATGCACGGATCAAATGTTTTCTCTTCGCATGATCACGGAGAAGCTTCTGGATGCTAACCAGAAGATTTTCTGTGCTTTTGTGGATCTTGAGAAAGCATTTGATAAGGTTGTAAGGAAGAAAATGTGGGAACTGTTGCCGGGGTATGGTGTGGATGGTCGATTGCTAAGGGCTGTGCAGTCACTTTACTGTGACTGTGAAGCCTGTGTGCGGGTAGAGCATGACCTGTCACCCATGTTTAGCGACCAAACGTGCGTAAAACAGGGTTGTGTCATGTCTTCCTGGCTGTTCATACTGTATGTCGACAGCTGTTTACAGAACCTGAAAGATAGCTGTTTGGGTGTGAAATTGGGTGACATAAAAGTAAATTGTCTGCTATATGCTGATGATGCAGTGCTTATTGCACCACCAGAGGCAGAACTGCAGGCATTAGTCACGTGTATGAAAGAAGAATGTGAAATTAATGGTCTCCGTTTGAATGCTAATAAAACTAAGGTTTTGGTATTTGAAAGGGACGAAGAAAGAACGAAGAGCGAAATTTGGGTAAATCAGGAATGTCTAGAACAGGTCAATGAAATACCGTGCGGCCTTACCATGGCCGACCGAAAGCGAAACGAAGAGATTCGCAATATGGCAGGTTTGAAAGATGACCTTGTCTCAAAAATGGATAAGGGCGTGCTTCGATGGTTCGAGCACGTTGAGCGAATGAGTGAAGACCGAATGGTGAAGAAAATATATAGCGCGAAAGTTAATATTAAAAGGTGTCGAGGTAGACCGAGACTAACTTTCGAAGACCATGTGAGCAAATTGCTCGAAGAGGGGAGGGTCAAGAGTACTCGGATACCTAGACGTGCAAGATGATGAATCTGAAAGAAGCGAAAGAAGTATGTAGGGATCGTGACACTTGGCGATCTGTTCTCTCTGGCTACCCCGTCAGGGATTGTGCGTGAAGATAAATAAATAAATATATATATAAATATATTCCCAGAAATTTTATTTAGTCTCTTTCGTTCAAATAGTCATTATTAAATTTTATGTCAAGTTTAATTTTTTTAGTATTTCTATTTTTAAACTGAATAAAATTAGTTTTGTCTATATTGAAATTTTATTTTAAATTATTAGAGTCTAACCAAGTGATAATACGATTTATCTCATAATTAATGTCATGATGTCTATCAGTAACGACTATCGAAATGTCATCTGCGAACACTATACATGGAAATGTTGCTATATCCAGTAATTCATTTACGTATATTATAAATAAAGAAGGCCCAAGTACACTTCCTTGTGGAACACCACAGTCTTTAAACGTCAATGGTGATCTAATTGATTTTAATATGTTATTTTTCTTTGGTCTCATTATTTCAACGCACTGCTTGCGTGATGTCAAATAGGATTTGAACCACTTTAGTGACAGACCTCTTATACCATAGCCTTCCAACTTTTTAAGTAAGGTATCATGACAAACAAAGTCAAATGCGTTTGACATATCAAAGAAAATTGTGGTTACATTTTCTTTATTATCAATCGCATCAGAAATTATTTTGACAATATGAAAGCATGCTAAAGTCGTTGATTTATTTCTCTGAAATCCATATTGTTCCCTTTTTATGTATTGATGTTTGTTTAGATAATGAATTAATCTTTTCTGCATAGCCCTTTCAAAGACCTTTGCAAGTATTGAAAGTACGGTAATTGGGCGATAGTTTCTCAGATCCCGTTTGTAAGCTTTCTTGTAAATAGGTTTGACTATAGAATATTTCAAAAGTTCTGGAAAAGTTCCAGTCTCAAAAGACAGGTTTATTAAATATGTAAGCACTGGTGATATTTCATCTCTACTTTGTTTAATGACTTTTGCGCTTAAACCGTCATATCCCACAGTCTTTGAATTTTTTAATGACCCAATTATTTGCTTAGCCTAGTTTATCGTAACTGGTTCAATATACATACTTTGACATGGTGTATTAATTTGAAGCGATAGGCTTGAATTTGTTTTTTTTTTTTGATGTTAAATGTCTTAGTCAAGCTGTCAAAGTATGTGCTAAACTCGTTGGCTATCTGCTGTGGCGAAGAGAGGATTTCATTATCTTTCTTTAATGTTTTTATAAATTCCATTTAACGTTTCACAATTTGTTTCACATTTAATAATGTCCCATGATGACCTTCCAATGTTTTTACTGTTTTTTAATATTTTATAATTATTAATTCTTTTTGCCATATCAATACATTTTTTAAGCAGTTTACTATATATTTTTAATTTCGTTTTATTCTCATTTTTATTACCTTTACAATATGCAAATGCGAGTTTTCTCTTAGTCAAGCGACTAAGTTTTAAGCCTTGTGTCATCCATTTAATTCTATGACCACTTTTTTGTGTCTTTTTTTATACTCCGGGAAGCATAAATTATGGAACAAAACAATTTGTTCTTGAAACGTATTGTATGCTATATTAATGTCTTTGCTGTCGTAGACCTCCATGAAAGTGACATTTTTTAAACACTCCCGAAACTTTTTAATATATTCTGGTTTGTAGTTCCTTCTGAACTCCCAAAAACTATGTATCGTATTCATGTTAGACCTTAGAGCATCAAATGATAAAATTTGTGCGGTTTCATGGTCTGATATATATAATTTTTTAGTATGAGTCATTACATTCAAAATATTACTCAATATATGATCAATTAAATTAAATCTACGTGTTGGCTCATTAATGTGGTTAACAAGGTGAAAGTTCATTAAGATATCATTAAATTCGCTTGTTATTTTATTGTTTTCCAGAGTGTTAATATTGAAGTTTCCGGCTATAACTATTCTTCTCTTGGAATTGTCTGTCAATTTTATTAATGATGCTTGAAATTTCCTAAAGAATATATTAATGTTTGATTTAGGTGTTCTATATAGGCATATTATACATACATTGTGTAAAGGTAAGTCAATACCGCAACATTCAAGTTGTTCCAATTCAGTAAGTTCCTTTACATATTTAATTTCTTGCCATTCTATGTTCTTTCTTAGCATGATACATACACCTCCACGACTTTTTTTACGACCAAACCAACTGGTGAACTCAAAACCATTTAAATTATAATTTTTATAGTCTCCTAACTTAACAAATGACTCTGTTAAACATAATATATCAATATGTATATGCTCTCGTTCGCTCATATCTTTTAATGTTAATTCAATAATTTCTTTTTTTGAGTAAAAACCAGCAATATTCTGGTGTAATAAATAGTGTTTATTTTTACCTTTATGGGCGAAAGGAATTATTTTGTGCTGTCTTATTTCTACCTAGAGGATGAAAATAATAAGTTATCATGGATTTATTTGGTTTGGAATCTTTCTATTTTTTTCATCGTACTTTATTAACTTATTTTTTAGTCTATGTATATTAAAATAGTATAGAATGGTGCCTTTTACATATTCCTCTTTTACAAATTGTTTTGGTTGGTTTTTTGGATTATCATTGCAAGTCCTGTTTTTTTTTAATATACTTAAAGAAATATATGTGCTGTCATAATCAAAACAGTCAATATTATAATTTATTTTTTTAGACATGTGTCATAAATACTTGTTGTGACTATAACAGTTTTCGGTAATTGTCACGAATGTAAATTTTTTATATAATTTAACCAATGCGGAAATGTTATCATTTAATGTTCTACTGTTTAAATAGTTATTATTCAGTACTTGTAGAACATATACTTTATGACATCTTAATCTATGCAGTACAACACTTAAGTAATTTAATAATTTCACGGGATTTTTGTCATTGGCACCGGTAGCAATAACAACTCTGTCATCATATTTTAAGTTATTTATAATTTGATTAGAATAGCTCAATGATTCATCACAAAGTGCATACGGTTTTGTATAAGCCGTAATTTTATAACGATTATTATTCCTTAAGTTACGTTCCATTACCAATGTAGATGCAAGCCCGGTAGCTTGTTGATCACCCAGCACGTAAATTGTTTTACTACTATTTTTTAAGCTTTCATCATTTTTATCTTCAATACTTGTTCGGTTTAAATTGTTTTCATTTTCTATATTAGAGAAAGCTCTATCTAGTGTGCATTTACGTAAATTTTTATTACAGTTAGGCAATTCGTTTAATTTCTTTTTATCCTTGACCATTACCGAGCTAACACCATTTTCATCTATTGTAGTAGAATCAAAACTGTGTAAGAAACTCATCCTAATTTTCTTTTTCTTCACAGAACCCAAAGTTTTATGTGAACCACAGCAAAGATTGTTACAAGTATTACGTAACTGTGCAATAATTTTTTCTTGTTTTAGGTTTTGTTTTTTTAGTGAACTATTTTCTAACAAAAGTGTTTCAATTTCTAGATTAGCGCTAGCTAACGAATTTTTTGATTTTTTCATTTCATCACGAAGTTCATCCTTTATAATTTCTAACTCAAAATTAAATGTAGTAGAAATATCGGGTAAACTTTTAATGTCGTATTCAGAGTCGGATGAAGATGCTGACATATTTAATTGCTGACTAATCGAGGTATAAAACCTCGATTAGTCTTTTAGTATTTCTAAAGTTATCCTTTTAGTATTTCTAAAGGTGACATTATTTAGTTCATTTTTATCTATATTATTTTTTTCACTAGTTACTTGCGGTTTACTTTGTTTTTCAAGAATGGTGGAAGATTTTTTTTTACTGTTATATAATTTGTTATCAATGCAACCAGTACATCTCCATTTCTTCCTTCTTTCCTTAGTCATTAAATTAAAACAGTTAGAATCCATCACTTTAATGTAAGCGTCCTCTATGATCGTTTTTTATAAATGCTTTTGTATGTCAATAGTTAATTTGTCACATTGCCACAAGATGTCATAGTCAACAAGTTTGTCGTTTCAATTAAGTTTTCAAATAATTTTTCACTCAATGCCTCCTGTTGCACATTAATTGTTTTTAATTTTTTATTAAATCACACATTAGAGTTATGCTATACACTTCAACACAAGTAATTTTGTTTATTTATTAAGATAAATTGTCCGAAACTATTGGACATATTTATGTCTATTTATTCTTTAACTGCTTAATAATACACTTGGATAACACTTGTTATGAAAGTTGATAACATTAATAAGTGATTTAACACAGAAACACTAATTAACGATTATGAAATATATATTTAAATCAAAAACTTTATACGAATCATATCGTTGGCCTGGATATAAAGATGTCGACGGGCTCACCACCAGTCACGTTGTCCCGAAAATATCTTCGGTGGAAGGTGAGTCGAAGGGACTTCATTGTCTAGACAAGACCTCAGTCTAGCCCTGTATTGAGAATTGCGTGAAGATATTTATTTATTTAATTTTATCCTTTGTAACTAGACAGAATTATTACAATTGTTTGCTGTTGTTGTTTTTATTATTCGCTCGAGAGACCTGGCAAGGGAACTATTCCCGCTCTTTCTTGTTTACAATTATTCCATATGGGAAGGAGGCTTTTGTGCTGCCAACTATAGTTCGGGACTGAAAGTCGAACCACAGATTAAAAATATGTATGAAAAAAATCGATATTTTATAGTCATGAAAGTAATTTTCTAGACTGTAAAATATCAATTCTGTTACAACTTAACTAAATTGGTTTATTATTCATTAATCAATTAAAAAAGGGCCTTTATACTACCTTTTGCTTATTGTTATAATATTTAACATTTTATTTTAAAAATGTTTGCAATGTTAGCGATTTATTTATTTTGATACATATTCTGTACTACATACTCGAGAGTATATAATCACGGATTCTCACTCCACAGTATATATTTCACCGATACTCCAGAGTATATATTTTCTAATTCTATTTAATAGATTGTACGTTAAGGACTTCTTAAGTTTCATATTTAGTAGGAATCAGAAGTTTCATATTTAGGCCCTAGATGTTACTTGAAACTACGATCGTTAATCCACCCACTAAGAATTTTTAATCTGCCATTGTCATATATAACTATACCAATAAGAGTATTAATAGATTGTTAGATGTTGATAAAGGGAACACCAAAAACATACATATAAATTGAAACGCGAATCTAAGTTAAATTATTTATTGATAACATATTATCTCAAAAACCACATAAATATCTAAAGAGGTAAGATTTCTAGAATCAGAATATAATATCAACATTTATAGTAATATTAGCCGAATTTAGAGTAACAAAAACAATTAAATATACTTTAATGGAAAGAATCAAATGAGTGCTGCAATATTCGATAGAAACATAAGCACACATTCCAATACAGCAAATTAGATATAAGATACAAAAAATAAATTCGACGAATGTATGCAACGGTATTCCGGTAAAGAGATAAGTTCTTAATACATAATATAATAAAATTACTTTTTCCATTTAGCTATGTTTCACATTTATATTTCGTGTAATATATGTTAGTAGTATAATATATTTTTATTTACCCCGATTACATTTTATGATAAAATACATTTAAACATATCAATAACTACATAATTATGAATAAAGGCTACGCCCTACATCAAGAATTAGTAAATTTTGGTTTTCAGGAATTCACAGAAGCTATCGTGTCGATTGTGAGCTTCATGAATTTCTGTAAAGTTTAAGTCTACTCATTAAATATTCCATTAAAAGACACACTTATATGCATAGACATTTATGACATCGACAACATGAAGATGGATATATTAACATTTACACTAATAACATTGACAATATTATGATGAATTATTATTAAATTGACACCGACAACATTGGTAATATTAAAACAGATACATGTGACATTAACGAAGATATTTCTAATACGTCAACTGTGCTTCATTATAAGCTAGAATAAACATTAATATTGCATATCGAAACCAAACTGAGTGCGTCATGTATCATACAAATGTTTATTGAATCTTTATTCAAAAAAACTATGTTTTATGTCATTATAGAGATGTTAAATGTGTTATATAGTTCTATAGTCTGCATGACGAGCCTGACAAAACCGTACGGCGACCGAGCCGAACGAAATCCATCGGTACTAGCACACTAGCATTCGTCGATGAGTCACAACACGTGTCCATACGCAATGCGTATACGGCGTTTACATGTATTATGTATCGCTGTGTGTCAGTATAGTGCGTATGTGTGAGCTAAAAATAAAACATAATACAACAGTTAAAGGGTGCATTAAAACACTAAATAATTCGACACTGTATCTGGCCAGATTTAAGTTATTAATGTGCGTGTGGTATTGTAATTGCTTGGTGTTCGTAAATAACGCCGTATACGACAGTTGATTCCGATTTCACGATCAATGGACAATCACCTCTCTCGACAACGTTTCACAAACGCTAGTACGTGCTAGCACCGTATTTGAAACGCCGCTTGTAGTGTACAGCCATGTTCCCTTAAATACAAACCCGGATACCGCCGCCAGTAAAGTGCAATTCATATATTAAATTTGTATACAAAATAAATACCATACAACAAGATACACTTAAACTATTTAATAGAATAAAAATTATCTCCTTGTTCAAAGTACAATCAAAACAGGTCAATGGTGTAGCAGCAATGACATCAATATAGTGCACGATAGGCCTTAATTCTTACCATATACTAATACAAACTTGCAGTTTCATTAGGTAATTCAATAACTAATTTGATTGCGAAATATTTTTCTCTTTATTACTCTAAACAAAGAGTATTTGGAGTCCAAATTACATCAACGTTTATAATTTTAACTTGATCTTGAAAAGTATTATTTGGAAATCACAACTGGTAAGTTAATTAAGCTATAGTATGTATTACATGAAAGAGCGCAATCAAACCGTAAAGTCGAAAAGAAAATATAATTTTCCTCTTTATTAAATTAATTGATAATAAGGTTTTAACGAAAAGTGAAAATCACATTTAAACAAATTGTTACAAATCATTTGTTATTTAACAATAATCATAATTAGTAATCGATAAATATAAGGCAGATCATAATTAAAGACGAAACGAGAGCTTATACATATTTTTATATTACTCCATAGAATCTCTAAACCTATTTTAACGCTAAGTAAGAATTCTTTCGATAGGAAAATATTTTGAAACCCTACAATTTCTGTGGTGTTTATTATAATCAGATTTTTTTTTCGAAACAAAGTATCAACTCTGTTCCTACATAGGACAAATAACACTAGAATTTATTCAATAAAATGTGATGTTGATGTTGATTTAAGCTCGATTAAATCTTCGATAGTAGCGGTGAGGTTAGAAGTTCCAAAAACCGTAAGTGGGCAAGCCGCCATTGATTAATAATTTCACTATTGTACTTAAAAGATTCGCCCTGCAATAGTGGGCCAATATAGTTCCAGCTCACTGAGTCCCGCACAAAGATTGCTTCACTTCGAACCGTCAACAGCAAGAATCCAGAAGTCATGATCTCATCGCCAAATGTCCTGATATTCCGATAAGGATCGCGTTCACAACCTTAGTTCCAATAGAAAATACTTCATTGGAAAAGTATCGACAATTGGAGCTGTGCTATAAGAGAAAAACTAAACATCGACGTCGAGAGCGCTATCCTTACAACGCCATCTATGCACACCACTCGTAAACTTCTGGAAACCACTAGACGTTCAGTTTAGTGGGTAAGTATGTACCCAACAACGAAGGTGACGGCTGTCGCGAAGCATACTGCCCAGCCTATCATGAGCCTGAGCAGTAGAATCCTTTGCTATTCTCTCAGCTCAGGGTCCATCTCCTCAAAGTACTCCATTAGTTAATTGTCAAAATACACAGTCTCTGGGGGGAGGCCGGTCTCGAGAGAGGCGAATTTTGAGCAGTTGTTAATCACCACACACGCCAACTCTTTTATAACTTCATACGGTTCCGGGTGCTTCAATAGATCGCGCAAGAGCTGCAGGCCGCCTTCCGATTCCACCAAGCCGCAATATTTGTCAGCTGGAAAATGACGGGAGACAATTAATAGAAAATAAATGATGAAATAAACAAATAAATATCTTCACGCAATTCCCAATACAGGGGTAGACGGAGGTGTAAGACTAGACAATTAAGTCCCTTCGACCCACCTTCTACCGAAGATATGTTCGGGACAACGTGACAGGTGGTGAGCCCGTCGCCGTCTTTATGTCCAAGCCAACGATGTAATTCGTACATAAGTTTTTGAAAAACCCATTGGTACGAGCCTGCCAACTGGGGATCGAACTCGGCTCCCTCGACTCGAAATTCCGACCACCCAACCACTGTGGCATTTAAGATATTTTATATTTTAATAGAAAATAATTATAGTAATATGATCGAAAAGAAAATGTCGCAATCACCGACCTTTTGGTAAAGGCGTAATATTACTCCAGCTAGTCTTTCTTTCCCGTGAGCTTCGTAAGAGGCGTAAAGAGTATTGAAAATGGGATTACCATCTCGAAAAATACCAAAAGAAAGCAGACTTGGCGTATAGCAGAATCTAGGTGAGGTGTGTCACGTACTGCGATCGCCAAACCGCTAGCTATGTGTGGCGATCATGAAGAATCTTGCAACTGTCATGAGGTTACGAAAATATAGCCTATCTCTTGTCTTGAAAGAGCAAATGTCTACCGATATATGTCACATTATCCCGTCGTCTTAAAAATATCAGAACAGATATTGGCAAATCGGTGACCAGTAGAAGAGTACAATGTGTAATTTACTGTAACTACCAATCTCTCTTGACAATTCATTCAGTTAGGGCAAATCGGGAGAGTTTATGGTATAGTTTATTTACCTTCCATGTTTACTTACGACGTCCTGGTACACACACCGATTTTCATGGTGTCGCCCGATCGAAGGTCCATGGTTCGAGACCCAGTGCAGAAAGCCACTTTTTCAACATTTCTCGGATCTGGGTGTTTATGGTACCTTCATTGTTCCATAGCACAGGTGCTTTAGCTACTAACTTTGGAATTAAGGCAATGTACGTGATACTTTCTCGTCTGTTTATGCTTTACATGTATTTTTGCACTGCAGTAAGTTTATCCTCGCTTAAAACTGCTAATAATAATATACTTAAAATCCTGTGAAAGTCCATTGCAGAACTTAAACCTTTCCAATAAACAGGATTGATAAAATAAAGACTAAGGGCACAGTGGACATGCGATCTTAGTTCTAGGTAACTAGCACCTTTACCAGGTTAGTTATCATCTTGTCACTAAGGGGCTTTGCAACCTTGACTTGAATACCCACTATGAACCCAGAGGAACTCACAGAATATTGTGAGCACTGCTAGCCTCCTAAGCGAACCTCTCCAATTGCGAGGTGGTTGCCTCTCTCTCTCTATATCCTAAAAATTCCTTTAGTCCTATTTATATTTATATTTTATTATATTACATTAAATTTTTTAAGCAATAGTTGTAAGTTCATAAAAATAATACAATAAGGTGAACTCCGTTGGGTATCGTAACAAAAAGAGTGGCGAATTAAAATCCAATATTTTTTATGTTTCATAAGTAAACATAATTCTCGACTATGTTGTATTTCTTTGCTTTTAATTATATGATTATTAATACGTGGATAAAACGGAGATCATGTCTAACGTGTGTTTAAAAACAAGAGATTTGCAGTTCGATGAACAACCTATTAATACTGCACTTTTTTAATGAGAAAAAGAGGAAGAGAGATAGAGAGGTACATCCGCTTCGCTATGCTGACGCTCACTGATCTGTTCAGCCACCAGAAACATACATAGCCACCATTCAGCCTGGAGACAGCTGAAAGAATGTTTACAGTCCGTGTGTACGCCACTTACGATAGACTGTGGTGAGGTTGGCGAGGGCCCAGACCGCCCAGTGCTGGCATTGTGGGGTGTGGTGGGCGTGCAGCAGGCTCAGGATCGGCTCGAACGAGCGATAGTTGATGTTCCTCTCGGCCTGCAAGTCCCAGCGCTGGACAGCAGCGGCCACGCGCTCGAGGACCGCATCCCGAGCTGGCTCCTCCACGGTCCAAGCGTCCGGACCGTCCGAGGCCATGTGAGCTAGCACACCGGCTGCATTGTAGCTCACCTGATCATCAAACAAGTGAACTTATTTGTCACAATAAAACATAAATAAATAAATATCTTCACGCAATTCCCAATACAGGGGCAGACAGAGGTCCAGTCTAGACAATTAAGTCCCTGTGACCCACCTTCCACCGAAGGTGAGCCCGTCGCCGCCTTTATGTCCAAGCCAACGTACATAAGTTTTTGAAAAACCCATTGGTACGAGCCTGCCATCTGGGGATCGAACTTGGGTCTCTTGACTCGAAATTCCGACCACCCAACCACTCGGCAATCATCAAGACTTAAACCATCATTATTTGTCTCAACGCATCAAATCGTGAATGAATGGCGACGATTTCCTTGGAGGAATAGCGTAAACACCGGCTTTCAAGGTGTCGCCATCACGAGGTCGCGGGTTCGATTCCCGGTCGAGTCAATGTAGAGGAAAGACTTTTTTTTACATTTTCTCGAGTCTGGGTGTTTGCCTCATAGAGGGCCATACCTTAAGTGCTTTAGCATCTTACATTGGGATCGGAGCAATGTATGTGACGTTGTCCATATCTATATATGAATAGGTATATCTATGTATGTATTAAATAAAATAATTAATTAATATATCAAAAATGGCAACAATTCTAAATGTACAAATTTTTTAGTGCAACTTGACGGCACCTTGTCTGATACAATACAGTTGTATTGTATTCTTATCTCAGTATTTATAAATGGGGAAGAGACCTTGAGAGAGAGACCTTGTGGAAACGACTGTTTTTCTTGGAATAACTCTGAATGCATAACTTCAAAACCATTTATGTAAACTTACAAGATGACGAAGCTCAGCAGCATATGAGGAAAATAAGTTATTCTACTGATAAGTTGTCTTACTGATGTGATAACGGCTAGAATTGTTTATTTTAGTTTTTCCATAGCATAACGTCATAAAGTATTTTGCCGTGGAGCCATTCAGAAATGATGTTTACTTTGTGAAAGCTTCCAATTACAATGAAATTCGAAAACATCTCCATTGCTATCATCTCTGTTGCTATCAGAATCAGAACTAAGCTTGTAATGATTCCATGAAGTAACTCGTGCATGGGGATAGTGGTCCAAGAAATTTATATAAGAAATTCTTTACAAAAAGTGTTATTACAATATAAATTTGTACATTAATGATACCCTTAGGATTTTTCTTGGTCGCTCACATGCTTTTCAAAAACTTATGTACGAATTATATCGTTGGCTTGGACATAAAGACGGCGACGGGCTCACCACCCTAATTATCCCTAAAATATCTTCGGTGGAAGGTGGGACGAAGGGACTTAATTGTCTAGAAGAGACCTCTATCTACCCCTGTATTGGTAATTGCCTGAAGATATTTATTTACTTATTCCTCAGAAATGGAGATTCTTTCATCGTTTCCTCTCTGTTAGAGGAAAGTCATTACGAAACACTGTAGGACTTCCGACTTAACAGATGTTAGTCTAATTCTCCTACTAACCTCTATGCCATCACTTGAAGAATTGAGAAGGTCATAGAAGACATTGAGGAACAGCGTGTTCATCAGCTGTGGTCTCAGCTCGGCAACTTCCGCCACATTACCAAGCAGGCCCATCATGTTGCGAAGCAATTCTTCCTTGTCCGGGAAACTCTATGAATGTCAAATAATGTCCAAGATGAGGCAATGCTCTAATTCATAGGAAAAAATTTTTTGCTGTATAAAAAAGAAGATATGCTTTTTTTCTCTGATATACAGCAGAAATAAATGAAAAATATAATCGTTAAATAATTAATTATACTTTATAAATAGCTGTAGCTTGGAGCTAACGCAGGCGTGAAAACCCTTTCATCGCTCGAATATTTTTATGGACTAGAATTATCAATGTCCTTCATCATGATACCAAGCCATATACTAACGAAATTTTATAAAACTCAAGTTTAGCCATGCTAGCGTTAAAAACAGACATATAAAGTTACCTTCACATTTATATTATTAGTATTGAAATGTGGATTGGCATGAATCTATCTTTTACTTGGTCTTATACAAACTTAAAACAAAAAACAGTTTAAAACTGCGAGTAAAAATAAAATTAATATTGGGACTATATATCTTTTACAACGTTTAGTTACTGATACCTCGTTACCGTTATGATGATTCAATGTAGATAGAAAATTTGGTAATATAATATTTCAAAATTAATTAATAGAAATGAGTACCTTAATAGCCTGTCCTTACACACAGTTCCATGTCAACGACATATGCTTCTCCCTTTGGGAGGATATGGTATAATCGAGATGCTGACGTGGATTGATGTCCAAAGTCTCAGTATATGTTGCGGCTTGTCACCGGTCTACATATATTTGATTAAATATCACCGCTACAGTTACAGACATATAGGAGCAATTGCGACGTATTAACGCCAGAGTTTTATTGTCGGTAAAGTGGTTTGGTGTAGTGGCATAGTAGGTTTTTCTTACCTTGATGCAGTGATGACGTACTCCCTACCATTGTCTTGTGTATTTTTCCACGATTCTGTGAATCTTTGTCAATATTATACTAGATTTTTATAAAAAAAAACCAGATCATTCCGTAATGTGCATTTAGAAATCAGGACGATACTTTATTAATACTTCTATTAATACTTCAGTGGAATTAAAATGTTCAAATAAGTCTTTCCGTTGTGATCATGTATACTCACAATACTTAATGAACAAGTTACAAAGTTTTTTCTTTTTTACTCCCTAAATTCATAAACGTTCAAAATGCATTTCACACACGAGAGACCCAAAAACTGTTCTAAGATATACAAAAATATAGATACAAGACAGACGTACAAGTATAAAACGGCGAAATTTAACTATTAATAAAAAAATAACGTGAAACATGATAGGTAAAATGTGTATCATTATAAATTTTATATCAAAACCTCTGTTTGGGCTCTCACCTTCAAGCACGCGAGAAAGTACTCCATGCCTCGGTTCTCCAGGAACCGCTGGCAGTTCTGCGGAGTCTCATCGGTGACGTTCCACATGGTCGACCATGCCACTTCTAGCACGTCGTCGCATAGGCGGCGTTCGAGACGTTCAGAGATCAGGTTCAACATTTTCTGAAACAAACAGTTTTTCAACTTTAGCACAATCGTACTTTAGCTTGTTTAACTATTTCTTTATTAATTTATGTAAATAAAAAAAATTATAACATTAAATAGTCTTAAAAAAGGTACTGCTTATTTCTTAAGAATTTTTTTCCAACAAATCTGCGATAGGAGAGTGGTTTTGCTAGGAGATACATTGCGAGCGTATATAATAAAAAATATATTTTTATAATGCCATAATATTTAATATATTTGTCAACCTATTCCGAGACAAACCGAGTGTTATATGTTAGCGGTCATGTGATCTGTATCAGATTCTAATTAAGCGCCGTCTATGTAGTAGTCAACCATATATAATACTAATATTCGGATAAGATAAATTGTAGTGACATTATACTTTATAGAAGTTTAAAGTAAAAAAAAAAGTTCAAGTTAAAAACAAGTTTATTATAAATAGGTTACAAAATCACTCATAACTAATGTTTTTTACACTTCCATGAATTTAATTTTGGAGCCATTTGAGACAAAGACGCCTCTAGCTGTCTTCACAATTTTCTGTTATATTTTTCTCCTGTTTTCCCTTTTTATCTCATCTACCCATGCCTTACACGACCTTCCTGTTCTTTTTTTGTCTCTTGGATACCAGTGTACGATACTTTTGCCCCTTTTATTGCTATACTCATAATATGCTCATGAGACTCCCTATACCTTTTCCAAGCCTATCCTATAATGCAATCTATTTCTTTTGAGGTTAACTCTCTTGGTACTCGTAAAATTACTTGGCCAAGGTACTTACTTAAAAGGACTTAATAATTTACATTATAATAATTAATAATTTATGTTATTGTTGCTTATAATAATTGGTCTCTGCATTCCATTCATAATAATCTTTTTTTCTTAAGGGTTTTCATAATTGCCTGCCTTTTAACTTTCCCAGTTTACGTCATTTAGCATTATCTGGAGTGGCTAGCCTCTGATCACTCCAGAGCAGCTAGCTGCAAATCTATGATGAGAAAATTAATCGACGTAGACAAGGTTTCGAAACATTTCTTTCCACAACTGTTGTAGTTTGTGATTTGTGGTCACCGTTACGTACTTTGTCTACTTATTTTCCATTTTCGCTTTTTAATATCACTTTGATATTTATATAGATATTATTTAATAGATATATTTATTAAAGAAGTCTGATTCTCAAATGCCTGCTTAATAGATTCCCGATTAAGTGAATTAAGCGCCTTTATATAGCCGACAAGACAGCAATAAAAGCTGATAATGAATTCCCGTTATACTGTCGCTAATAATTATATCAGAGTAACTGCTATAATTTTTAATGTTTGAGAGGTAAAAAGTTGCTTACAGGCTGTGAGGCAGATACTGTATTAGGCTAGGAAAGAATTCCATCTCCTTCTAAGATTATTAACGTAATGACAAACAAAGACACGGTACAGACAAGCGACAGTTTATCCTGCGGAATTGGCCGACTAGACTGGGATTCTACGGCCTTGCATAAAATCGTCGTAACGTTTCGTCTGGAGAATGAAGAAAATTTGGTTAGTTTTTTTCAATTTAATATTTTCTATAAATCAGTATTAACTTTCTGCGATTTACTTTGTTTTCAGTTTTCTATTAACTGTAATGTATAGTTTAAACATGTGGTAATTCGAAATCGTTCCTAAGAAATGTTGGAAACATTTATATTATTATTCCCACCAGTAATGTTACACTAATTTTTAGTGTATATTTTCTTAAAATATGAAAAAATCAAGAGCCCTAGGATACCCCGGTCAGCAAACAAGCAGTTCCTAACCGATGATTGATAATGCTTGAATCTACTGAATAATGAAGAATTAGTAAAAAGTGACCAGAGTTATGAGGTTAATTTTTTTAAGTTTAATTTTTTATTTCGGTTTTTTTCTGCCTTATTTAATATTTCATTAGGATGAATGTCTTATAGGGAAAGCAATCACGGCCAAAAAACTTTAACAATCATTTCTGCCACCGATGCATAAAGTGATCGCAATTTTTAAACCGTTACTTCCTTAAAAGTCTCTTTGTACCCAATTTTGTCAAATTTGTAAATATTTAAATATAGTCAACACCAATGCGCCAATCACTATGCGCATAATGATTCGATCTTCCATCATTAACATATCCTCTTCCGGGATTCCATTTGATTCGCAACGATCGAATATTTTTTTTAGGTAAAGACGTTTCTTTTTATATTTGTTCTTATATTCAACCTGAGAATGATTCGAAGTACTTGATTATCGAGATAGATTCGTGACAAGTTACTGAATGTTCTTTAAATTCCTTCTTTCCTTTCTTTGTACACAAAATACGCGCTCAGTCGTGGAGTCGGGGAAATCAGCCCGTCTAATCTAATCTATGTCGATCCTTTTCGCTAGACTATTTTAAGACAAGGTCTTCTAGAATAAGAATCTCATTTTGTAATAAACATCGTTGACTTTAAGACTTGTTTTATCAAAAAGGATGTGCGATTTTCACAACTCATCGAATATGAATATCTCGTCTGAAACTCACTTCTTTCCAAATTGAACTCCCTCTCTCGTTGATTTGGTTATTGTTTCTTCTGTAGATGGTGATAAATATGGTCAATACGCTGGTAGCATCGTTTCGTATCACGATTTCATGTTCCTTTCTAATGCAATTCTTCAGGGCAATTTTGTTACAATAGATTTAGATAAGTCTGCAGGAAATGGCACTGTACACCTTATTGTATTGTACGCTAGCACAGTTGACTGGTTGCACTATTCAACTCGCCCCTTATTAAGATTTGTGACATATGTAGCTTCTGTTAGTCCAGCTCTAATATCTTACCATCGTGCCCGGAAGGTTAACCGATTTTTTTAGATCTAATAACTGAAATGATGGCGAAGTACAGGCGTTTATATAATAAACACAACAAGCTCCTTAAATATTTATAACGTTGCGTCATCAATAAATTCATAAATTTTTAGAAAATGTTTCAAGTCTCATGGAAATTTAACTAAACTTAGCGGGGAAAAACTGTTCTGTGCAGCATAGAATATTAAGCATGTCTCGTATAACGTATTAACCAAATAATTTTTTCGAAAAAAAAATGAAGTCAATATTGGTTCAAATAGCATATTATATAATATAATAATTTATTAGCCAAAATTTGACTGAATACAATCACACAACTATATATTATTTTATATATGTATCAATATTCCATTCTGAGGTAGGAGGAGGTTGTCTAGGCAGAGGACTAGACAATAAAGCTCTTTTAACACACGGAGATAATGTGCCGAGTGATGAGCCGTCCTAGAAAAATATTTGTAAAAACATTCAAACGTCCATGACTCGAGTCTAACATTCATATTTATCACACGAATGTTTGTCCCTAGCGGGAATCGAACCCGCAACACTTATCGTCTAAGGCTGGGTCCCTAATTTCACTAATTTAATACTTTCAGCGACATTGAAGGTACGCGATGCGTCGGATGCTAAGCCAATCATAATATAAATCCACTCGCCGCATCTGCAGTGCAGTTTTATAAGCCTTTAAAAACGATAAACGATCAATCCTTTTTCCTGATTGTGACTACCAAGACTCATAAATTGATAAGATTGAAGGAAATAGAGAAGGAAAAAGATTATCGCCCGAATATTTTTCTGATTATCAATGTCCTTCACCATGATACCAAGCCAGATGCTTATGAAATTTTATCAAACTCTAGTTAAGCCATGCTAGAGTAAAAAACGGAGAGAAGGAAAAAGGGAAATAGACCCGTTACTTCATTAACCGAACGCCAATTGCTTCCAATTCACTTACGAAGCTAAGAACAAGGCACCCTGGTCTGATTCAACCTACTTCTTATACTGAAACAAATTCATATAAAACGAAGGAACACACATCGTAATCGAAATTTGTTTGCAAATGGAAATTTTACAAATAATTTATAATTATATTGGATGGCTTCTTTAAAAAATTAAATCGAACTTGACGTTGTTACGTTGAGCACACAAAAAGAAAAAGAAAAATTCCAATGATATTAAAAATGCGGTCTAACAATAATTGTAGTTTAATTTTATGATATTGTAACCGACCATTTATTAAATACGTATGATATAAAATAAACTTCACTTATTTTGCCAATAATGGCACCAGAAAGGTATACTGAGGGAGAGGACAATTAACCATTTGACCCACTTTCAGTCGACGCCTATTTTGGGACAACGTGACAGTAGTGAACCGATCGCCGTTTTAGTGTCGAAGCCACCGACACAATATACTTATACAGATACATATTTATATGAACAAGTATTCATATTTTTACTTCATTTGCTACGGACTCGATCTCCAAACCCTTGAATCGAATGCAGGGCACCTACCAACTAAGCTACAATCATTTTTGTGAGGGGCTGGTACGACGAGTAATAAATAAATATATCAGTCAATTATTTCTGTTTTCATTTTGTGTATCGCTGCAGTTGCAATTGCAATCGAGACCACGCCAATTGCCTATTGATAACATATCATATTAACACATCTGCTGCGCGTGAAATCAATTCCTTCAATTATACAAACGGTCACGAGACAAAAATATCCTGTATTGCTATGATATCTTTTTCTGCTTTACGAAATCTAAATAAAATTTAGAACTTTAGATATTGAATTGTTACTCAGGAATACACTTCAAAAACATTAATTTTTTTTATCTTTACTTTACTTTACGTACTTTCGAATTTAGGGATAGCCAGTGACGTACAAGATTAAGTCCTTTCAACCCGCATCTCACCTAAGCTTATTTTGGGGTAGCGCGACAGGTGGTGAGCCTGTTGGCGTCTTTATGTTCAAGCCAATGATATAAATCGTACATAAGCTTTAAAAAAACTCATTGATACGAGCCTACCTCTTCGGGATTACCTTTGATTTTGCTTTCTTCAATATAATGAATGTAGGTAGAATACCCTTCGATCTTTAGTCCGCTCTAATACTTTTAGCCTTAAGTCCGCTCTAGTTCTTTTACATTTTGTAAAGTGCAATGAAGTAATAAATAAATACGATCCATTTATTATTTCGCATAAGCGTTACATCCGATGTCGGGAAGCGGAAATAAGTTACGCCTCAGTTTTTCGTACACACTTAACGACAGCAGACAGTGCTGTAAAGTTTCCGCAGCGGAATGGCCCAGGTGGTGCGTCGTGCCAAAGTAACGACAAACCATAAAACCTCGATCATTTACAGCCAGAATAAACACATCTCGTGAAACTGACTCTGACATTGTATAATGTCGCAACCATCGCCAGCCGTTCGCGAAGTACATGTGTCTTAAGTCGTCATGAATACGCCAGCATAAGATTAACAGAGAAACTTGTCGTCTCAGTGACAATGTCCAGCAATCGAATTTACAGGTGAAACTTACGATGAAGAAACACAATACCTAGATTCAAGTTTGATGCGGCTCGGCCTAATTTAATGAGTCTGTGGTAAGCCAAACAATGAGGTGGTCTGAAGCCTAGATCCCTTTCCTCTACCTTAACATTAGCATACTTTCTCCTCCTCCTAGGTGCTAACCTGTTGTGTATATTAACTGGCAGCGGTAATCGCTGACTCATCATCAGAAGTAAACTTCTAAAATAGGGAAAGAGGGATTGTACTAATGAGCTTTTATTTTGTATTATTTGTAATATTAGCCTATAGTTATAAAATCTGACTCTCCCCCCAGCGTAAAAGCCTGCTAAGTATCACGATTAAGCCAATATCTTGGTCAACCTCCATAGCTACAAGTTCTACAGTGGAACAAAGTAAAAGATGATGACACTGTACCGCAAATACTCGCATGAAGACTGGTATGGATTTTGTGGCTCTAAATTTATCTGATAAATACCCTGCAAATGATGCAAAAATAGATAAACAGCATGATCAAACATACATACATACATAACCCCCTCCCCCTCTCTCTCTCTCACTCTCTAACCCATTTTCTGAGCAGATGAGTGAAAAGTCATCAGCACAAGATAACACATGACATTTTTTAAAATATTACATTAATTTAAGAAAAATCATATTGCATCGCGACATATTTAAACGCTTCAAATGACAAAAAATACATAATAATGGTTAACATAGGCAAAAATTGTTTTTAGAATTGGATATGAAAATTATCCAATAAATGTAGTAGTGGCAGCGCCGTCTTAGGTAAGTTACGATTTCCTAGAAATCCTCGGTTGGTTTATTCAATAAATAAATAAAACTCTAAAATTACACTCATAAAACAAAACTCGCCAAGCATATGAAAAAAAGGGGAGGGAAATTTAAATTTGAATTAAAAAATGATTACCCGTTACAAAAAATTAACAAAATTATAGACCTGGTAGATAAACCATATCGCTTCATATATATATATATATATATATATATATATATATATATATATATATATATATATATATATATATATATATATATATATATATATATATATATATATGTATATATATATATATATTCGCTTGGGTGCGCTACGCAGTGAATTGTTTTGCGTCATGCCCTACAAAGATATTAATTTCCTCATGAAATTTTTTCTCGATATCGGGACACATGTCTTAAAATTAGAATAGATTAAATGTGAGCGAAAACATACTCCACTTTGGGACATGTTCTCTTTGTTTGGCTACATGGTTAGAAATTACGCGTGAATATACAGTTTCAGGTCAAGTGCCCGTCGCTACAAATAGGACTACACTAAGAAAAAAAACAACTATTTAATAAAGATAATTTTCAATTTTTGTTCCGACCTGTGAAGTAATTCTCTATAAGAGAAAACAGAAACAGTACAATATTACGATCGTTTCCACCGCAAATAAATTGAAAGACAAAGTAATCTCCAGCGGTAAAACATACTTAATAGTATATATAAAGTATATATGTGAAACGTGCATCATCGTGAGAGTTCGATAACTTGAAATAACCCCTTTTAAATGAATGCAATGTATTCTGCCGACAAATCACATCGACCAGCTGCTCTTATAGTATTGGGATAAGGCATATTTTGACGAGCATCGCGTTCTCGCTTAACCTTTCTCGGTGTTAATAGAATCAAAATAAAACAAATCGTATTCCGTCTGATCGATTAGATTACATTTATTCAGCAAATACGTTTCAAGGAGGCATTTTAAAAGTCATTGTCAAAATTATTCAACCGATGCCAACCAGGCATTGGACATTCCCCTACGCTATCAATTCTAGATTCGTAATATACAAACAGTTTTCAGTTCAATCAAAGTTATGAAGTACTGTTGAAGTATACTAAGGAAAAAAAAACAACTCTTCTTAGAGAAGCCCACCAATAAGCAACTTTTCTTAAACTCTGTATTACAGTCAGAAGCCCGTCAAATTTTTAATCAAACCAGAAAAACCCTTTTACCAGTGAAACAAAAAGTACTAAAATACAAACATTTTCCAAATAAACGTCCCTACAGCACTGAGTAATTTTTATTGCACATATATGTACTCATATATGTGTATACAAATATGTGTAATATAATTTAAAAATTTTACTTTATGGGATTAACTAAAATAACCTCTTAACAGATTAATGAAATAATAAATAATGAACAACTAAAAAGAAGACGACACATTAAAAAGTATAGGTAATAATGGGCACAGCGGCATCTATAAATTATGTATGAATATCAATTATGTACGACGTCGTTCAGAGATATTATCAGCTTCAATGACGTAAATACAAGAAAATGTTATGTACGTAATGTTAGGTACGTAAATTAAGGAACTTCTACTTGTGTAAAAAGCACATTTCGATGGATATATAACAGGCATAATGGCTTGTAAAAGTACACTGAAGAACACCGGTCTTCCGTAAGGAAAAGAAAGAAAAAGTGTAATTAAAAACAAATAAAATCATACAAAAGACAGTATTAAAATTCGAAATAAAACTAAACCAACAAATACTTAAGCATAAAACGTGTGAGTAACACAAAAAAATATATTTTTATTAAATCAATAAAATCTAAGGGAAGGTTTGCCACATCGCCACGCGTAACAAGCGGAATTGCGATGCAGCACTTTTGACGCCATTACCGATTACATATATAGATATTTTAATAGTTTTAGTGTTTAACAATAAATCACATAGCCTGTGGAATAGCATCTGGATGAGAATATTCCACCTCATTTCTTCCTGGGGTTGTCGCATAAAACAAACACCGGTATGTCAAAAGCTATTACAAAAACCGTTTTAAAAAGTAAAAAATAAAATACCGCATGGCATATAGTACGTTATATATTAAAAGAACGTAAATACGCATTACCATGTGGTTAGATAGTAAAAATATATAAACCTTTCAATCCTTCAATCCCAATATATATATATATATATATATATATATATATATATATATATATATATATATATATATATATATATATATATATATATATATATATATATATATATATATATATATATATATATATATATATATATATATATATATATATATATATATATATATATATATATATATATATATATATATATAAATATATATTTTTTTTTAATAAAAAAATTCATAAGAAAAACTGTTTTAAAAACAAAGAAAATCGTTCACTATATGTAACAGATCAATAACTTTTTTGGATCATCCATATCTTAATGACAACTTGCAGTTGGTGTGTGATGTCACAAAAAACTCTGCCAAAAATTAAAAATAGAATGCGATGGAATCCGTTGTTTTGGTTGCTCAATGCGGACGCTTTAGCACCGTTGATTATTCTTGACAAATGATGCATAATTACTAATCCTTTCAGTACATATAATGTAAGCAGTACTATGCTACCACTATGCACCATGTACTGGGTTTGAATTTCAAATAAATCTAATTTTTATGTTAAAACATTAATCATCTGCTGTGTTTTCACTTCCTTATCCTTAAATGTTGCGGTAAAATTTGCGTCTTTGTGTTTGTCCGTACAGTTACGGTACTTATCTCCTACGCAGTTGAAGGCTGCTGTGACCTACCGGTAGTAGTCACCGTCGGATATTTTTTACATTAAATTTGACATCATATATATAATACGAAGAGTATTTAAAAAATATTTAATATGGCTCGTACCAATAAGTTTTTTGAAAGCTTATGTACGATTTATATCGACGGTATGTACGACTTATATCGACCTGTCACATTGTCCTACAAAACTGTCTACACTTGTATAAGGAATGGCGTGAAGATATTTTTTTCTCGTTTGCCATCCCTGCACCACTTTAATTACTATTATTAATTGCTACGATTTCTTCCAAATATTTTTGTAACAAAGGATTTTTGTTACATGGTAACTGTTTATAATTTATAACAGATAATTTTCCAATAGGGTAATTAGCCTTAAATACTTTTTTTGTTTTGTACCCTTGTGGCTCCTTCACCAAATAGCAACACAATACACTATATACATTTCTATTTTTTAAGGGATTCTAATTATTTAACGATATTTTTCTTTAAAATAAAAGACATGGTGGATTGTAAATATCAAAATGGGTAAATACTAGTCGTAAGTTTGACTGAAGACTTGCAAACTCAAGAAACTCTGTTTTAGGACTTATGTACAGATACTTCATTGACTTGAATATGAAGAGCACAGCAGGCTCATTCTCATTGATCATAACAAAGTAAGCTTTGGTCAAATATGCTCTGAAACGAGTAAAGAAGGTTGATCTTTGATCACCCCATATTGCAAACCCATCATCATTCCTAAATTAGACATATACTACTGGAAAAACAAAGATTAGACATTATCTTTAGTACTGTTATTTAAAAACCTTTGAAAACCCTAAAATCAGATCAAGAGCACAAACCTCAACCTAATCTTTATCATGAACTTTTTTTTTAATATGTAAAGTTATAGGTACATACCCCAATTGCACCGTGGTTGCCCAAGAAGCGCTTCTGTTTGCCATCCACTTGGCAGGCAAGTGAGTTCAGCAAATATATGGCGATACGTTGCACGAATCCTTCTTGGTTCACGTCAGCTACCCCATTCAAAAGTATCTGTACGACGCGCTCATATTCAAATAACTAAGGGAAAGAGAAACCAGTATTTAAAATTAGTTATGACATTAGCTATTACTAATTTTTAATCTTCTCATTCTTTTTTTTAAATAAATACAAATTTAGACAGGGATAACATCACATACATCGCTCCGATCCCAAAGTAAGATGCTAATGCACCTGTGGTATGGGAATAGGAAAAAATGAAGGCACCACTTTTTTAATTCGTTTATTTTCTATTTTTCTAACATTTTCATAGTTGTCGTGGCTGGACCAGAGGCAGTCCAGACCAACCTGAGCAAGGATAGCCTTCAGTTAATTTCATGCCTTGCTTAGAAAGTCTGTGTAACTTCCACATCATGATTTATCTAGTGCAAAATCCTCAATCCCCATGAAGCAATGCCATCTATTCATATACAGATTTTTCTTGCTGGGGAAGAAAGTTCATGGCAATGTGATAGTACTATTTGATTTTCTACATTTTTATAACTTTCTCCCAAATTGAGTTGCTCATTGGTGTATAGTTGGAGAAGTAGTGAGACAATTGAGAGAAATCTTTACATTTACACTAATTATGAATCATTGAACACATTAATCTCTTAGCGGAACACACAACCACATTAACTTACCACATCAACTGGTATCTTGAACTGGCAAAGAGTGAGGCAACCATTCCTCATCATTGTGTCATCTCCAAGGTGAGCTTCCATACCATCAAGCAATGCTGTTATTATACGGCGCTTCAGTTTAATTCCAATAGAAGCTTTTTTCTTTCCTTTTACAATATAGAACAGAGTGGCGCTACAAAGTAGAAAGTTATAAAAAATAATTAACATTAACAAAAAAAACTATACATTAATCTATACTTGTATATCTTTTCACACATATGGATGCTGGGTAGTAATAAGACAAGCAAATCCTGGATGTCAGAGTGATGTATAAAAACTAAGTTGATGATTTACTCAACTCCATAAATTTGTTAAAAAAATGTAATTAAAGTTTCTTAAAATTGAAATATACACATACCTTCCAGATATTTGAATATGTTTCTCAGAAACATGTTGATCCATTGCATCTAATACCACTGTAAGAGCCCGACCTACATATGCATTGTTTTCATAGCGAAATAGATAGTAAAGATCATTGAGCACTCGTGTTAGCATTGCTGGTCGCTCCATGTAAGCCATAGCAGCAGTTAAAATCTGCTCTTCATTAGCATCACCAGAGATCTATGACACAAAAAACAAAATTTCAATATCATGTAATTTGTTAGCATATATTCATGATACCCAAGTGGTTCGGTGGTCGGAATTTTGAGTCAAGAGATCTGATACAATCCTCAGGTGGCAGGCTCTTACCAATGGGTTTTTCAAAAACTTACTAACTTAAAACTCAGAGGTTCCATGTAAGAGGAGGTAAATGTTTGGGAGGGAATGAATTCTCTCCCTCTCTCTCCAGGTTAAACGCACCAGAACACAGATGGGTTTACTTCCCTGGCATTCAATTATAGTAATAATTTCAAATATTAATAAGTTAATGTATGAAACATAACAGTACATTTATATGTTATAATATAAAACGAAATTAAGGACACATAAAGTATGAAAAAATAAAAGTAATGTGACAATGGTAAAAAAATAGTTACATGTTACTTACCACTTTCGCTGGGATGTCATGTCTCTTACAGGCTCCATGATGGGTTCCATACAGGCCAAGAAACTCCAGAGGATTATTAACACGACTCACAAGTCCTGGTATATCACAACGAACATGGGCCTCTGGTATTTCTCCAGATGTACCTTCTTTTACAATTGAGACCGCTGCAGCTCCAGAACCAGCTAAGTTTGTGCCTGAGATATCTAAAGACTCAAGATGCGGCAAACTGTTGACCACAGAGGACAACACTTCATTCGGATTATAGTATTTTCCATGGCGCTCATTTGAATGAGATAAATCCAGATGCCGCAACTCATGTAGGGTTGTGATCCAATCAATAATTTCTTTAGACCACAATACATTGTGCAGTACCAGCGATCTTAAGTTTGTCAGCTCATGCAGTGCACATGTAGACACAGTGGATGTAAACTCTGACAGTTCTAAATGTGTTAAATTCTTTAAAGGCTTCAATAGAAGTAATGGGAAAATAGTGAGGCCGCGACATTGTATTGTTAAGCGTCTTAGATTAGGTGCATCAACAACGTGTCCCCTTTGTCGAAGGTGACTTTCATCTTGTGAAATGACATATGTAAGGGGACCAAATTTTAGAGAAACTAATTTTTCGCTGTTGACATTTAATATGTCCAGAGATGCCTGAGATAAGTACTCACACTGTACTAATTCCACTTTGTGGGGTTTATGAATCATGAAACAGCGAAGGCCTTCATCCGTTATACGTGAATTCCGAAGCTTCACAATGTCTAATCTTGTACGCGAGCGATCGCGGAATAAATTTGCGATATTATCATTAACTCTGTTTTTCTTTTGGTAAGTCTGAATGAATTTCTCGCACAATTCAGCTGGCAATATTATATCATCCTTAAGTTTCCGCCAGCGGCTGGTGGGATCTAAAGTCGTAATTGTGTTCAGATTCGCCACAATATAATCCATACATATGTCCAAGAGTGAATCTGGTGAGCTGTCGTACAGAGAAAATACTTCTTGATCGGACGTCATTTTGACTGCGGTAATGATTTTCTTTTTCAAGATGTAGAGAAATTACACACGTATGATGGCACCATTTCACATTTTTACTGGTTTGAATTATTGAATGTTGCTGTAAATGTCATATAGTTCATCATTAGACGTAATTTTTTACACAATGCCTTAACTATAAAAATATTATAATAAATACACATCTAATACGGAAGCAAAATTTTCGCACACAACGCAACCACAACTATCACAATCACAATAGCTATTTCATTACTACATTTTTATTTTTGTAATGGCAACAATTGACAATGTTTAAAACATTGCTGAGTATATTATCTATCAGGTCTTTGATATTATTTTAAAATAGTTACACTTACTACACTTTTAATAATAAATCGTTTTGTAAGCAACATTTATTTGTGTTATAAAAAAGATAAACAGTTTTTTTGTAGTGACTCCGATGAGCTTGAGGATTGTTTTAGATTGTTGAGGAGCAACTGTTTTCTTTACAAGTCTCTTGTAAAGAAAAACTTGTTCAATAAACTAATAGTTAACTTTTCGTGGGAAACGTCGATTTTTAGAAAAATTTAAATAAAAAACATTCAAAATAGGAATAATTTGGTTCCGGGAACCATAGTGAAATCAATTCGACTAATTACAAATTAATTAATCGTTAAGGCATTCTCGTTATATATAATAAACATATTCATTTATTTTTAAATTAAGGGGACCAAATTTTAGAGAAACTAAGTTTTTTAATAATTTTAGAATTTAATTTAATAATTTTTTTTCATTAAATTTTAATATTTACTTTAGATCCCACCAGCAGCTGGCGAAATCTGAAGGATGATATAATATTGCCAGCTGAATTGTGCGAGAAATTCATTTAGACTTACCAAAAGAAAAACAGAGTTAATGGTAATATCGCAAATTTATTCCACTATCGCTCGCGTACAAGATCGCGTACATTGTGTATAATTTTAAAATAATTTATTAATAAAATAATTCATAGAAATTATTGATTAGATCAGAACCCTAAGTGATATTATATTATAATATATAATATATACATTATAATATATATTAATGTTATAAAAAAATAAACTAAAATTAAAAACGCTTAGTGGTGATACAATTTTGATTCCCGGGTCATGCTGCAAACGTTGTAAACATTTTTTAATATTTTTAAGTGCATAACGTTTACGAATACTTTGGTAAAGCGTTTGACAGCAAGTAATATATACGTTTAAATGGAAATAAAAACACATTTTATTTCAATTTGTATTAAAAATAATTTAAAATAAATAAAAAAAAATATTTAGAAATTTATTTAAAAATTGTTGATCAATGCGCAGCGATAATGCTTTATATTTATTTAAAAAATGTTTCATAGATATCTGAAAACAATATTAACTATAATACTTGTGCTAGTGTGCTGGTATTAACCTTCTAATTCACTTATTATAAAAAAAATCTTGTCAAGAATTTCAAAAAAATATTTTCAAGAATAGTTGCGACTGCATTGTAAATTGTTTGTACTTTGAGATTAGAAATTATTATTATATTATAATTATATTTACCGTATGATACACAATGACACTATATTTAAATTATAAAAATGTTCTTGAATAGGTTTTTAAACTTTTATTAAATTAATTTAAAGTTTAATTTATAAACTATCACATTTAAATAAAAGTTACAAACTCTAGGGACATAGAAATCAAAAATCACATCATATAGTTTCACTAGAGACGATACGTACTATCTGCTCTCCAAACACTGACTAAATGTTCGGGCAGCACCTGGGCTGTTTATATTCCAGATTGTCAAACGTATACTGGTAACACACAAACAAACTGCACTCTGTTACTACACAGGTAAAGTAAAATCGATATTTGCACGCGGATTCATGGTTTTGATACTTTAAAAGTTTGTTATCTCCATGCTTAAAAAAATCTAAAATCTTTTTTTTTTCATTAACTATTTAGTTATGGCTGCCCATGGGACCGGGACTTGAATATGCGAACGCTTTTTCCATTAATCCACTAAGTAAAATTGTATTGATGCCTCTCGGTAATTACTCTTAACAAATCAATCAGCATCATTACCTATAAATGCTATCGGGGTCATAAACTATGATATTCTCATAGAATTAACCAAAAATTCAGTGGTTAAAGCAAACATCGTTAAGAAACAAAGGCAAAGGTAATGTAAACAGCGAAAATGAATGGCATATATGTTTATATATAGGTTGATCAGCTAGTCTTGTCAATATGGGGATGTAATACCTAAAGTACTTAGGAGTCGCGTAGTTAACATGAACATTGTAGTTCTGTGTCAGAGGACAGAAAGAGTGTGAAATTGAAATAAAACTAATTCAAGTACTAGCTATTGCTTGCTTATAATATTTTATCATTATACTTGATGTACAGTAAAACAGGGTTGTGTTATATCCTCCTGGCTGTTCATACTGTATATCGACAGCTGTTTACAAAAGCTGAAAGATAGTTGTTTGGCTGTGAAATTGGGTGACCTAAAAGGAAATTATCTGCTTTATTCCGATGACGCAGTGCTTATTGCAGCGTCAGAGGCAGAACATCAGGCATTAGTCACGTGTATGAAAGAGGAATTTGAAAATAAAGGTCTCCGTTTGAATGGTAAAAAGTTAAGGTTCTGGTATTTGAAAGGGACGAAGAAAGAACGAAGTGTCAAATGTGGGTGTAAATAAGAAATGTCTAGAACAGGTGAATGATATTGTATGCGTAGGCAGTGATTTTAGCCGGGATGGAAGATGTGACATAGATGTGGACAGGCGTGTTGCAACAAAGTCAACGGTGCCCTAACTGCGTTAGGCCAAAGGCAAGGCGTAGTGAAAAATGCACGCCGTGCTGGTACCGACTTTGTTATTGTACACAGCGAAACCTGGGTATGCCAGAAGAAGCGTAAAAGCAGGTTGAATGCAGTGGAGATGCGATCTCTTTGCAAAATGTGCCCTTATATCGAAGCAAGCCCTTATCAATAAAATTGATAAGGGCTTGCTTCGATAGTTTGGGCTCGTTGAGCGAATGAGCGAAGACCGAATGATGAAGAAAATATATAGCAGGAAAGTTAATATGAAAAGAGGCCGAGACTAACTATATAAGACCATGTGAGCAAATTGCTCGAAGAGCTTGACAAGAGTACTCAGATACCTCTACGTGCATGTAAGGATCGTGACACTTGGCGATCTGTTCTCTCTGGCTACCCCGTCAGGGCCTGTGGGTGAAGTATACTTGACTCTATGATTTAATTTTGTACATTTAGAATTTATAGAAAAGATTAATAAAAATGCATATTTTGGAAATATCAAGATTCCAAGTTTTGCTATACGATGCACACATTTGAAATCTTGTTGCATTTATGGACATGCAAAATATATGAACGTAACTACGTATGTGTTAAATACGCCCACAGGTAAATCCCGAGTATGTATTTGATATTTCTGCATCCGTAAATGAAGGGTTCGTATCACGGGCAATTTTTAGGGAGGGCAGATACCCCACAACCCACATTTTATTACGTTTGCCGTTGGCAAAGCCTTGCTAATAGGCAAAAGCGGAACTGTTAATGAACTTATAAAGGCTGGTTAGTTCAACGTTGCATGATATTCCCTGTAGTTAATGAATTATATAAAATTTCCTGTAGTTGAGAATTAAATTTCATCTTGGGAACAGAATATTCCTGCATATCCTGTTATGTTCTCTACATATCTATCAAGTACGACTTATTCGTACCGTCCGGCTAGATCCGAGAGACTCCAACTTAAACACAGGTAGGTTCGGCCACAAAGAAGTTTTCAAGGAAATGTGTACCCGTTCATGCTACTTCCCTGAGTTTTCAAAACCATTCATTCGAACAGGCGATGTATAATACATTAACGGCTGAACTGACCTCATCCTTAATGTTATTAAGGATGAGGTCAAACTACGCCTGTTTTATGTAGAAAAAAATTCTTTTCCAAGGTGTATTTATTTCATAAAATGCCTGCGAAAATAAACTTCAAATAATTGCTGCATTGTATACTTGATAACTTATTCAGTTATCAAAAGAAAAGGCCAATTTGTGTTTCGTATTTAAGTGTCTGGCCTTTCAACAACAAATGTCAGTCTCTAGATATTTTATAATTTAATATAACACATGTATATGAACCTTTTGTACACTCAATCTTCTTCATAATAGTAACGATCGGTAGAAAAATAATCCCCGAAAAGAAGCAGGAATGCTTCTCTTCTCTTGCTTGGGAGTATTTTTAGAAATTTTTTATCTTGCTAAACAAAGAAACGTCCTGTGGGAAACGATTGACTATTGTTTTTTTTTTCAAACAATCGAGTCGTTTTTCAAACATGGAATTCGATTTAGAAAAAAATGACGACCACGAAATCAAATTACAGTAATCAGATTAGAATTTTTAATCAACATTTTAGTGATATTGTCGTATTGTACTTCTTCGTAGGTTTCATGCACTGAAACCTACGAAGAAGCAAAAACTTCATACAGACAAACCATCCCAAAATTTGAGAAAGTTTGAGTTTATTATTTTGTCGATAATCTGTATATTTCCCAGATGCCTGAGCCCAATATAAACCATGTCAAACAATATGTTTTGAATGGTATAGTGGGATGTCTAATACATTTTCCGATGAGAAAATTAATTACAAATATTTAAATTTATTAATATTTCTTGCATGATGCAAAGAATGTTTTAAGTAGGTATCCTCATTGTTATTTGAAGTAAAAAGAAGTAACTACACACTAGATGCGACTATTAAAACATTCGATATTGTTGCCAAATGGAATAAAGGTTATATTAAATTTTCTTCTTTATGTAGAAATTGAAATTTTATAGTAAATTTATTCAATTCTTTAGTAAAATGTCGAACTACTGTGAGTACTGTTGATAATATTCTTACTACAGGCATGCCTGTTAACCACTCCAAATAAGCTGCAAAGATTACTTCACTTCAAGTTCACGATAGCGGACAGCAGAATTTTATTATTGACATATATTTAGCGATACTAAACAATAAATAAAATAAATAAATATCTTCACGCAATTCCCAATACTGGGGTAGACAGAGGTCTAGTCTAGACTATTAAGTCCCTTTGACCCACCTTCCACCGAAGATATTTTCGGGACAACGTGACAGGTGGTGAGCCCGTCGCCGTCTTTGTGTCCAAGCCAACGATGTAATTCGTACATAAGTTTTTTAAAAACCCATTGGTACGAGCCTGCCACCTGGTCTCTCGACTCGAAATTCCGATCACCCAACCACTCGGCTGTCGTGACTATTAGATTTAGCGATACTGATTAGGCTTACTGCTTTAAGTAAGCCTAAATTGAATAACAGTGTTTTGACTTTGACTTCAACGGATATGGATACAGAACCATCACCCAAGAGGACTAAAATCCAAGCTCGTAATTAATTTAACAATTCATACATTTCAAACGTGAATATAAGAGTTGTTACACCATTATTAGGTACCATAAGAGTGTGGTACTGACCTAAACAATTCCTAGGAAAAAAGTACTCTATCTACAATAGTTACTTCAGAATCATGGCCGAAAAAACTGTAGCTTAGAGACGGTTCCGTCTCTAGAAAGAAGTAACGCTTTAGATAATAAATAAATCCCCTTAGAGAAGAACATACATTCCATTTCTTGCTTATTGTTAACATCGAACAGCGTTTGTTCTGAAACAGATTCTACGGCTCTTCTTCGAATCGAGGATTCAGGACTAATCAAGAGCGTTTGGTCGAACACTATCAGATCATCGGGTCACTGTAAATCTTGCCCATTAAAGACAATGATCACCCACCTTGCATGGTCTCGCGCCACTCCCATACTCAGTGTGAGATGCACCATATTCAAAAAAGTCGCATAGTTAGTATATTCTTTCCATCAGTTTTACCTTTTTATATACTTACTAAATTTATACTTTAATATTATATGAAAGTTATTTCTTCTTGTCAATAGATGGCGCTATATTTATACTAAATATTGATTTATTGTCAACGAACTCTAGAAATGGCTCCTATTTTTCATAGTGCAATTGATAATTGCTTTTTAAATGGTTCTTGTGACTGTCTTTTACTTAATGGTTTTGGTATCTATTACGAAGAAGCTTTCGTATTTATCGAAAAAAAAAAAAGTTTCTTTATTCTCATACTAGATGGTAGTAGTAGTTTCTTTTTGTGTAACAAGTTGCAGTTATCCTATGTCTTGATGGCAAAAAAGAGGATCAAAATCTGTCCAAATATGGTACCGTGGTATACTCAGTGGAACAAAAGTCGTTTCAACCAATCTTCCTCCGAAGTAAAAATCCTAGTTTTATAATTACACTAAATATTTTTCAGTATACTTCATACTGAAAAATATTTAGTGTAATTATAAAACTAGGATTTTTACTTCGGAGGAAGATTGGTCGAAACGACTTTATTGTCTAGACAGCTGCCTACCTCTGTTTTGGGAATGGCGTGAAATTTTTTTTATTATTTTAATATGTTTACCAGGATCATCCTGCATCCCGCTTTTAACAAAGTTAAACAATTATTCTCTAATAATTATTTTACATGAATGTAAAAAAGATAGAGCATATACATGTATTATATCTATAGGTATTTTTATTTATTTTCTACAGTTTCGTGCAGATGTATCTCAAGGTATTTATTTGGGCAAATAAGGGTTTACAGCCGCCTCGTTTAACCATATAACATTGTTTCTGCTAAAAGTACCAAATTTTTCACATATTGATGAAACTGGTGATTATGTTATTTGTCCACACACATTCAAAATACTAGGGTAATGAGGTATCTTTAAAATTTATAAACCTTTGAAGCTAAATTTTACCGGATCATATAATTGGACTGGTGAATGTAGCTATTGACACTTAATTTTCGGAAATAATTTTTTTTTTAATTTTCAACACGAACGTACACCTCACAATTTAAAATCTGATTAAATAACTACTCGACTATCGTGGATCCTTGTCATGGTGAAGTGTGTATAATATAAGAGTGTCAGTCAAAAAAAATATTAAAGTCATATGTCATCAGAAGGACCGGGCGACCTTCTGATGACATAAGACTTTTCTAAATTACGAACATCTTAATGCCATGGATTTAATTTTCATTTCTAAAACATAGAAAACAATCATAATTTATTTACGTGGGGACAGTGTTTAGAAAAATGTATTATAATCTTCATCAGATTTATAAAGTATTTAACCATTAAACGAATAATTGGTATAAATCACTTACTGGTATAATTCTTAGTTATGAATAGACTCACGGCCTTTAGAGCTATTTATTAAAATGTTTTCAATTCAAAAACACTATTAAAACGAAACCATTTTTCCATATTGCGACGGGTGACGATATTTGTGGTACCTTCGTTATTTAACTTTAAGTTATTAAACTTATTTTGGGTTCAGAGATATTGTTCCCTATCTATATATTTATTATACAATAATAAATATATAGTGCTAAAAATAAATAATGCTCCTGTACATATATGTAAAGAGAAATAATGTGCCAAATACGTTATGACCAAATTCTGAATACTTTATCTTAATTCCTATGTACGTATGCGATAACAGTTTTGAAATGATAATAACGAGTTTATAATGTATTATTTATTGGAACAACAACTACATTCAATATTTTATCTCTTTATTGTGGTGGCTAAGCTCCGTAACACAACGGTTGCCTATGCCTGCCGATCGGTTACATGTGAAAACTATCTCTACAAGTAATAAAAAATTAATGGAAGAATCTAGAAAGCGTGTTATATTTAACAGAAAACTTTTGGGAAGAAACGAAAGTGATTACATGAGCGTTTAATAATTATTAGTAATGACAGAAACAATATACCTTTTTTGAAAATTATGGCATATATATATATATATACATATATACTCACACATATATGTATATGTATACACATACATATATTGTCTCTAAATGTATTAATCAATAGTATAAATTACACTAACATCTAATATTTAACATAATATTACGTTACATAAATTATTTTAGGTACAGCTTTATTATAACGTCCACGTGGTTAACATTGAAGTCTAAGAGTGCGGTTTTAAGCAACGGTAAGCTAATATTTATAAAAATTGTTCTAATACGTGATTTTAATATTTTCTTTTCAAAATCCATTCAAGTAAAACTGAAACATCGGATACACAATCACTCATACATCGACATTATATCTTCACGTGTGGTTTGTTTACGCTATTAAACCTAAAATGTAGATAATGTGCCTTAAGCACATTCACAGTAATCGCAAGTAATGTACCCATTATGAAAGACGCATCCATATAGAACAGTTGCCTCTATTTACATCACGGTTGGTAACAAATTTAATTAGTAACAAAAAACCGATGGAATCAGACGCTCTGCCGTTGTTGAGGCCGGGCAGAATATTACTTAAGGCGAAGCACTCAGTAGGTGGGCGTCGATGTGGACGCACGGCGAGAGCGTCTCTCACTGCGGCGAGGCGTTGAGGTCGCGAAGACGGAGATGGTCGGCGAGTGGATGTGGGTGCTCTTCTGTCCGTTCGTTCTGATCTGGCCATTTGACGACCATGTCCGTGGCGGCGGGAGGCAGGGTCACGGGCGGTTCAACCAGTACGGGCACACCGCCTTCGCGGTCGGGCAAAACGTGCCCGATTATGGCCCCAACGCGCTGGTATGCCAGCTGTGGGGCCGTATTCTCTCTGCTGTCTTGGAGTACCCTGACGCCGGCGCCCATACGCGTGACTAGTATCACGGGGGTTTCAGGCACTATATCGTTTAATGCCCGCATCAGTACTGGAGCCGCTGTCTGGGGAGAGACGCACGTCGAAGTGCCACTGACACGTGCGTTTAGACTCTCTAAAACCGTCACTAACTCATAATGACGATCGTCGCATAACACAGGATTATCTGGAATGAAATATTCTTCGAACATTATACAAAGTCTATAAAAAAAGTCTATAAAGTATATAGATTTTTTTAGTATTCTACTATGAAATGATGAGTAATAGAATAAATAATTTATTCAAATAAAATAATATACGTATATATATAGTGATCAATAATACAGTCGTTACAAATAAAATTACTCATTCGCAGAGACAAACATATTAACATCATAATAGCACCAAACAATCTCGCTTAGCATTAAGCACTAAAATAACTGGTTGTGTGACGTTATTGATAAATAATAAGACTATAAAAAATAATACTGCATCCGCATTTCTAATGAAAATTACACAGAAAGAGTAGATTTCAGATTTACATTATCAAGTCAAAAGCTTGCTAAACAAAACCAATCCATAAAGAAAGTTAGCAGATGATAAATCAGAATAATGCATGGCCACGAATATGACAATGAACTAACCTTGAAGGTAGATCTTCATTACACTGGGCACACCGTTAATAGTACACCGAGACTTTGAAACTAGCTCGTAGTTTATGGAGCGAATGTTGTTGTAAGACAGATCAGCGATACAAAGTGACGGTAGACCGTGGAAATCCTTATCGAGAACTGTGATGTTGTTGTGATGAGCTATCAGCTCCTCCAGAGACGGCAAAAAAGTCTGTAAGCAATTTAATTCGTTAACGATATTTTAATTATTAATCATATTCGCTTCAACAAACATTTTAATAATCCGAATATCGCATAGCTCGCTAGCGTTATTATATTAGTGATTCCAAATCCTTGACATTTAAACAAACCTTTGATGTTTCTTCCAGAGATGTTATATGGTTATGCGACACGTCTAGGAGTCTTAAGTCTTCTAAACCAATGAGATCGTCTGGAGATATCTGCTCAATCTGATTATTACTCAAATTAAGTCTTAGAAGACCGTGCAGACCCATCAGGGCTCCACCCAGACTCAGGATGTGATTATGATCTAATCGTAATTCTAATACTCTTGTCTCAACGTCCACAAGATTCTGTAAAATAAAAAACCTTTTCGTATTCAAATTGGTTAAAAAATAGTATATCAGCCTTGGAAACGTAGTAAACTAAAGAAGTAGAGCAACTATCAGTTGGTATTTATCGAAAGAAAAAAACGTAACCCATGGACAGTTATATATAATATAATAGTTTAAAAAATTAAACTTCTAAGTGAATTCAAAATTGAAAATATTATGCCCAACGTACTCAACTGTGATAAATAACATAAAATGAGTATAAAAGAATTGTAAAAATTTATACATTTAACATTAAACTTCATTTATTCTCATTTAATCTATTTTATGTCTTTTACACTTATTTCTAATTATAGACTCACTTCCATATTTCCAGTTATGCGGCTTATTTTATTATGCGACAGATCTATTACTGACAATCTTTTCAACCCTTTAATTTCTTGTAACGAAAATTCAGTCAGGAAATTATGCGTAAGATTTAAATAACGCAATGACTTCAGGTTTCGTAACGAACCATTAAGTGATTTGAGTTGATTATAAGCAATATCTAAATCGGCTAGGATCTCTGCTTCGGCGAATTCATCCTCAGCTAACTGTAATAAAAAAAAGATATTTCTAATTAACATGCAAAAGGCTAACAAAAGAATTTTACTTAAAAACCAATAGCCTAATGTTTTCGGTAGCAGATTGTGAAAGGTGATTAGCTATTTCTAGTCATCCATTAGTCTATTATGAAGTAGTAAGTATATGTAGAAGTAGTAATAGTAAGTAGTAGTTAAGCATTATTATATAAATTATTTAAGCGCGAACTCATTCCACTCACCCCGATGAAGGACCTCCGATAGGTCCGAAACTAGTCGGTACCTACACCGATTATTATAACGTGAGTTTAGCCGTTTTTAACTATTTCATTATAATATAGACTATTAGAACCTATATTTTACAGCTATGTTAGTAATTATTTGTATGATATAATTAGCATTAAGCAAATGACGTAAACATAAAACATTTACTTACAAATTCAATTTTATTGAACGACAAACCTATCCTCATAAGCCTCCTTGACTTTTGTAAAGCACCATCAAGGGATCTGATGTTGTTGTCGTAGAAGTATAAAGACTCCAATGACGGCATTAACTTTAAATCTTTGGGTAAGCTTTGTAATTCATTATGCGCAGCGTGTATTAATACAATTTTTTTCGCTTTCTGAAAATTTATTTAGATAACATAAATAATAATGTTTGTCTCTATATCGGGCTTATACAAAAATAACTTGGTAAGAAGTTTTTAATTTAATTAAAATAGTATATAAATATTTATGTATATAACCCGATATGGGAAATATAAATAACATAATGAATTATTTTAATTATATGCGAAGGGCATTTATTTTTGTACGTTTGTTTTAGAAACATCTCCAGAATTTGTGACACATAAATCAGCAGATTGGGCAGACGAATCTAGACAGTTAAGTCCTTTTGGCCCACCTTCACCGGAGGTGGGTGATCAGAATTCGAGTCAAGAGACCCGAGTTCGATCTGTAGGTTGCAGGCTAGTATCCATGATTTTTTTCCAAAACCTATGTACGAATTATATCGTTGGCTTGGACATTGCGACGGCGACGGGGTCACCACCTGTCACGTTGTCCCAAAAATATCTTCGGTAGAAGGTTGGTCGAAACGACATAGCTGACGAGAGCTCTGTCTACTGTATTGGGAATGGCGTGAAGATATTTTTTTTTATAAATCAGCAGAGTAAATTCACGGCAAAGCATGATCATGGCGATAATTATTTAACTAAAATTTAATATCTTATAGATAAGAATTGAAAACAATGTAATTTCAAGGAAATGTGAGATCCGTATATTTTCTCTAAAGCAGGATGGCAGACATTCTCCTGTTCCAACATCTGTCTGCCCATCGCCTTTGAGCAGCAGTGGGCATTAACAGGCTACAACTTTACTTTTATAGTTTAAGTTTAGGGCAGCTGTGTTGCTAATATCTTAGTTTTTTCACAAATTATAGCAGGTTTTTAATATCTGAAAGACCGTATCAAATGTAAAAAGTCAATAGCAAAAATCCTAAGTAACACTTTATTTGTGAACATACTTGTCATAAAGAGTTTTCAAGCAACTAAATTTTTAATTAAATAACTTCACGCCTTCACGCGGAGTAATTAGAGGTCTAGAAAAGTAAGGCTTTCCACTGAAGGTCTTTTTGGGACAACGTGACAAATGGTGAGGCCATCGCCGTCTTTATATCCAAGTCAACGATATATAAATCGTACATAAGTTTTTTGAAAATACCCATTGCAGCATGGGGATCAAACTCGGATCACTTGAACCGACTTCCAATCACACAACCACTAGACTATCGTCTCAATTATAGTCTGTCAAATTTGTTTGACCTTATTTTACTTACCACAGGTAGTTCATTGTCGATGGATTTCAAATTATTAGCATTGATGAAAATCCACTCTAAATCGTCTAAGTCTCTCAAAGCTCCATTTAGTGTACTCAATTTATTAATTCCCAAGTGAACATGCTTAAGAGCCTTCGGTACAGCGTGCCTTTCTATCTTGGAGATCTGATTATCGGCAACAACTAAATGTTCCACTTCTTGTATATCCTGTGTAGATGTGATAATAATAATTATAAAATATAAGTATAATTATTACATAGTAATGCACAAATTTATTTATCTGTTGAAAAAAGATTAGAAAAGGAAAAGATAAAAGAGCTGTTGCTATTTTTGTCTAATCTTAGACTCTTGAACCTACATTCAAATGACGGCGATTTTACAAACATAATCCAAAATAGAAAAAAAAATAAGTCCATAAGTCTCATCAGTCCCTCCAATTACTTGTAAAATTTCATTTGGTTATAGATATAAACATCTAAATAGCAGCCATGACAATTCTAGGGCTGTATGAAAAGAAAATAGTTATTTTATGTGCCTAACAATATTAGGTTATAATTTCATTTTGTTGGTACGATACTAACTTTACCCAATATCAAGGCTACATATTTAGAACTTTTTAGCATTTAATGAAGATTAAGCTAACTTACTTTAAAATCCTCTTCGGAAAGCTTCGAGATCTTGTTCCTGCAGAGATCTAGGGTCTTGACGTGCGGCAAATGGCGCAGAACGTTCCGCGGCATTTCCGTCAAGGAGTTGTCAGCCAGGCTGAAGTAGTCCACCAGGTCCATCTTTGTGAATACGCTCTCCTTCAGTTCGCTGAAATAGAATTAATGAATCCTTATTCTTATGCCTTTAACAAACACATTTAAGGATTTTCTAATTAACATAAATTATGCTGACTTTATGGATGATATCGGTGACGTAATGAAGATGCATACACGAAACGTGTTAATAACAGTGTAGTGCTATGTCGGTGTCTACATCTTTAAGCTGTGGGTACACTTCGCTTATTGCGACAGACACTAATTCGAACGGGTGTCGAGGCTATCCGCAATAAACCTAGTATTATCGAAATAACATTTATCATTATATAAGAATAAGTACGCTACAATGGCAATTAGCCGAACAAATAGATAGCAGAACTGAAAACGATTGGGGAAGAAAGTTAATCGAGTAGCAACCTCGTACTAGAACGCGAAGTGTGGTAGGACAGCTGCCCAAAAGATTTAGCTCCCTGAACAGTACTTTAGGACATCAATGAATATAGTTGATAGTTTGTAAAGAAGAGAAAATAATTGAATGAGCCATACAACGGATTTAGCTATTGTACTAACTGGTCGGCTTCGCCTCACAGAATGTAAACAATACGAATACATGTCTTTAAATGTCTTTAAATGCAAAAACATTACATTCTATTATAATGACTTTGCCTACTTGCTCTACCTATACTCGAAACCTTGTTGGCAACAATTTTTGACTTTTCATCCCTACTCATTCCTACTCACCTTATATCGCATAAGTTGAATCACATGAACTAATGAGTTAAACATTAGACCCTGGGTAGTTTCATCTCATGAAATTAGTGCATTAATCTTAATCGACCGAGGTTGGCGCTTATCTCAGAGCCTGCAACTTTTTACTGGAACATTAACATCCTAGATGTTACTTCACTTTCCGTCAATTGTACTAAACTGGTAAATGAACCAAATTTTTCTTACGTGGGCCACCATTGTACACATACTATGTGCAGTGGACTGTGATAAGCCGGCAGGTTAAGATGTCGTAAATTCTGACACAAATACTTCATTAAATAAATTTATTATTATTTTCAAATACGTTTTCGTCACTTATAACATTAAATTAAAAAAAATATTAAATATTCTGATGATATATAGTCGTCAAATCACTACGATTCAAAAAATGTAGCGCGTATACTACGCGATGTCGTGGCAGGAATTTGGCACAGGATAAAAAGGGGAAAACATTTAATTTTTTAAACAAATTTATTAAATTAAAGAGAAAAAATATTAAAAAATACCACACACTCCAATCCAATCCAATCCGCGACCTTAGTCGAATCGTGGTAGTAGCCAGAACTTAATAACAAAAAGTTCAGCATAACTTACTCGTAAATGTATATTATAACATTATATATAACATTTTGGTTAGCTTCGACGAAAAGTGGATCGAAAGGATTTCAATACCTAGTCGTCTGCCTAGCCTATTATGGGAAATTACGTTTAGAAAAAATGCAGCATTCGTATTGTTTATGGTCGCAAATTCAAATGGCAGTCGATGTAATGACTAGATTGTACCCTAAAATCCCACGAGAATGAGAAATATGCCAATAACTATAATATTGTATTTATTTTTGCTCATAATTCGTTTCCGGTAAGTTGTCATGGTAACGGATTGTTACTGCCTGACAATATTATTGATTACTATTAAATATGCTACGAAAGTAATTAATAATTTTATATTAATTAATCGATTACGTTTCTTATATTATCACATAATCGGTTATCGTTAATTCAAATTACTTTACATAGGGGCCGGGGAGGCATGAGAGGCGGCTGGATCGGGTAAGAGGCGTAAATAGGAGTCTTTGAAAGGAGACTAGGAGACCATATATTTGTTCCATTTGCCATAGAGACCGTTGGTCCGTGGGGTTCTCGCGCTATACAGTTTGCTGGTCGTAGCCGTTGGACAAGAGGACTGGTTCTTTTCTCGCTCAATAGTTAAGTCTAGCCATTTGACGCGGAAATGCAGCCAGCGTTCTTGGTACCATTTCAAGAGTAATAGCGCTCTCTGATTATTGCAGTTTTTAGTTAATAAGTATTATGAAAAATAACAGAATTTTGTTACTGTAAATAAAGTATTATGAAGAATTGAAATGCGATCCTTAAGTTTTTAACCGAGTTCTTTTGCATGTGTCAACATTTGAGATTTTCTCACACAGAAGAGTGTTATAGAGCGATCTCTGCAGCAAGCTGAGCAACTTTGGGCTTTCTCAGCACGATGGTGTAACAAAATTTTTGGTCCTATAAATGTCACTGCTATAGAAATTACCCACGCAATCGCTGTAGATAAAGTTATTTTTTAATAAAATATTATTTCAATATGCAATAAAATAAACAAAAAGTTCATTAGTTGTAGTAAAATAGATAGAGAATGTGTTTACTTAAACACCTAGGGCATCAGAGCACAAACGAGTGACATGACTGAAGGATAAAAATAATTCATGCTGACGAATATAACTTTTTTTATCTTGCTCTATGTGACATCAGAGGATGAACATATTTATAACTTTTCTAAGTGAGATATGTTCATTTACGATAAACGTTGGCTCACATTACCGATGTCATGCGTGGCATTATTATCGGTGCTTGTTAAAAATATAAAAAGAAACAAAACATGTTTTGCTAAATTTTAATGAATCTCAGTTTCTGTCATATATCTTTGACTTTTAAGAGAAATATTGAAGTGAATCGCTGTTATTCATGTTACATTTATCGAACACTAGATTTATTTTCTAATCGACAATGAATTTAATAGAGGTAGTTAACAACGTCAGAATAATCGTTAGTCCAAGTAGTTTAGTTATTAATTAAACAAATTCAACGTATCTTTAACGTTTATTTTAAGCTGTCTCATTGCATTAATTTGTACTATTTCCAAAAAAATCGGCCTTGTACTTTCTCTGCATACGCATGACATCCAGTTGCCGTTCGGAACTGCGATGCCAACGTGGAACTTCGGTGTCCTATAGGTTACTATATATTCTATAAATAAATAAATATTAATAAATAAAGACATACCGCTAGTAGAACTTTCTACCTGATGGTGATTATTAACCTTCTACAGGTAAACGCAGTATACGACGCCCTCTCACAAACAAGTATTAGAACTGACAATGTTGCAGGTGATTTTGGTTTTGTTCTATTAAAATAATTTGAAGAGGCTTATGAGGTTCAGCAGTGAATTTCTAATAGGCTATTAACAATATTTTACTTTATCGTATGGTATTGGCATAAGAATTTCACCACACGCGTGTTTTCGTGAGCAGGGAAGAAAACAAAAGCCACAAAAACAACAATGGCTACTGATAGAAAGTGAGATAATGAATTAATTATTACTATTATAACACTGAAAATTATTTTCATTAATGTACTTATATTAAATAGTCTGCAAAGGTTCATTGTTCAACAGAGGCTTCCCCAAAACATTTAATAGAACTAATCACCTATAAGGAGTATTTACACTATCACTACATTTAGAAAGCGGTTTGGCGATCTGTTTCATTATACCTTTGGAAATTTTTGAGATATTTACTCCGTCATCTGCCAGATGCAATAACAGTACTCAGGGCCTATTTAACTTGAATAAACAAATAAAAATGAGGTAAACTGTATTGTAAAAATGGTATTGTTCGATTTTCTTTACTTAACTTGTAAAACATTTGGTAAGAACACCGATATCTTGCTTTTGAGTTAAAAACTTATTCTAATCCAAATAAAATTTTACAAAAAATATACACTCGTTGCAGGGAAATAGCTATTTGTAGTTTAAACGTATGTTGATACAAAAAGTATACATACAAACATAGCGGCCTATTAAAGTCCACTGCTGGACATAGGCCTCTACAAAAGGGGACGATTGCCATTATAGCCATGCTAGGCAAGCGGATTGGCGATCGCAGTAGCACACCACTCACATCTCTGGCGATGCTGCCCACCTTCTGGCCATTTTGGACTATCCCGCCATGTGTCGGTTACTATAACGATATTCCTGGCTGTTTCCTTTAGTCGCCTCTTACGACACCCATGGAAAAGTAGGGAGTGGCAATATTCTTACACCGTTATCACACAGTTACTCAAAAATTATATGAAGACTTAATTAAAAATGAATATCATCTAGTCTGATGACGCGATATTGTTAGTAATCTGGATCCTGGTGATGATGAGAATAGTTAGGAATATCCAAATACCTTCACGCCATTCCCAGTATAGTGGTAGAGAGACTTCTAAACAATTAAATCCTTTCGGACCACCTTCCACCGATGAAATTTTTTGAGAAAAATTGTCAGGTGATGAGCCTGTCCCCGTCTTTATGTCGAAGCCTACGATATAAATCGCACATTAGTTTTTTTAAAAACCCCGATAGTACGAGTCTGCTACGTGGAAATCGAACTCGGGTCTCTTGTTTCGAATTCCAGTCACCTAACCACTTGGAAATCGTGATCATGATTAGTGACAATAAGTCACGATTTGTGTATATTGTTATAATATTGTATGCTTAAATGCCTATATTGTATAATATGCCTGACAAGTAGGTTGTCGATCGCAATAATGTTTATTTCGCAATTTTACACTACTGTCCGTCAGTGGTCTGCTTAGTTTTGATTTTCTAAAAATAAATGGTTAATGTCTTCTTTTTACAATTTTCCTACTCGTTACCCAATTACTTTTTAAAGTTTCCCGTCCACGGCGTATTACTACAATATTTTATTATGACTTGGTAATAGTCACGAAGGCCTAGTGGTCGGGTGATCGGAATGCAAGTCAAGAGACCCGAGTTCGATACCCAAGGCTCGTACCAATGGTTTAGCTTGGACATAAAGACTGCTACGGGCTCACCACGTGTCACATAGTCCTAAAAATTATCTTCGGTGGAAGGTGGGTTGAAAGTACTGAATTGTCTAGACCTCTGTCTATTTCTGTATTGGGAATGGAGTGGAGACATTTATTTATCTTTTACTTCTTTCCTTTGAAAAAAAGGTAATATTCAATACAAACTTCCATAGCTATTTTAACCCGTTTACCCGTTTTTCATTTCTATTACTTATTGAGGGTCTTTTTTGGAAGAGCACAATGGTATTGCTTATTTTTAGGAAATGGATGGCCAAACCAGAGGGATTAAATAATTTAAATACTCTTATAGGTAGTTTACAGTATGGTCAATGTAGATATCATGGGGTTTGTAGGGTTTTTTGTTTATTAAAATGTTTTGGTTATTTCTGGCTTAGCAATGGTTCCTAAGCCCAACTAATGGGCTCTTGAATGAAGCCAAATTATGTTTAAGAGAACAATTACATTTGTATCTATATTTCCTGAGTTTTTCATTAAGATGAAGAGACGACCTCCGTGGACCAGTGGCGTACACACCGGTTTTTATGGTGTCGCCAGATCTGCGGTACCTGAATGGATTCCCGGCCCGGGTTTTTGTAGTACTTTCTATGTTTGTGATTCCATAATACAAGAGCTTAAGCTGCTTACTTTGGGATCGAACAATGTATGTGATGTTGTCCCTACCTATGTATGTATTAGTTTAACTAAGAAATTTAAAAAGTTATTTGTAATAAAATTAATGCTATAAGTATGTGTTAAAATCTCATAAAATAAAAGATAATTTTAATCTACATTACATAACAAACGTAAATAACATTTTATTTTAATAAGGATTGATAATAAATAGGAGATAACAGACCACATTTTTATTCGCCAAATATTTTTATTCATAATTAGTATATATTTGATTCATACTTTGAACATAAAACAAGTTCCGTTGAGCTAGAGATAGACTATCACGACAGTTTTTTGAACCTTTTTGTGAAGAGCAATCCTTAAATTTTCGAGTACCTCTAACTATTTAAGAAGCATAGGCCACGACAGGTGTTCAAAAGAATGTTTCCCCCGGTTTTCGAAAATTATTCTACATCGTGCATACCTTATGGTCTTAGATTGTTTTATACTTCTTAATGACAAATACTTCATCCAACACAAAAATATTTTATGAAATCGATCTACTAATTCCAAAGATAACCTATTACAAACAAAAAAATAAAGTTTCCTTTTTATAATACTTGTACAGATAAATGCCCAAAATAAGTATGTTACGGACAATCACGGGAGTACCGCAATTTGAAGTTAAAAAATATATAAGTGAAAATCCAAATTTCTACAAAAGGTAGATAGACGGACCACCCAACCACTCTGGTAACGTAGCCGAGTGGTTAGGTGGTCGAAATTTCGAGTCGAGAGACTCCAGTTCAATCCCCAGGTGGCAGTCTCGTACCAATGGGTTTATCAAAAACCTATGTACGAATTTTATCGTTGGCTTGGACATAAAGACGGCGACAGGCTCACCACCAGGTCGTCCCGAAAATATCGTCGGTTGAAGGTGGATCGAAGGAACTTAATTGTCTAGACTAGATCTCTGTTTACCCCTGTATTGGGAATTTCGTGAAGGTAGATATGGCCCAATAGTTCGGCTAATGTACTGATGATCTGTAGACGTACGCGTTAATATATAATGTATGAAAACCTCACCTCATACAAAAAAATTTGGAATAATTTACAAACACATTATCGATCGTTACCAAGAACCTTGTACTTCAAACGTTGCCCATTATCGATTTGTACATTATTTCGGTTTCATTATATCGATGAATAGGTTGTTATACTGTCACTGAGACTACACGCCTTTATAGAACATGTTTTCGATGTGAAAACATCCAGTATTAGGGTGGTTGTAGATTGAGAGATTGAGTAAATATTAATTTATTTTACACTTCTTACTAAGAGACACCCGTTGTAGCGGTGATGGGGTGGGTGGTACAATAGGCATTCTTTAACAGTTAACCTTTGTAATAATAAAGAACGGTGCGAACTAAGATTAAAAAATATAAGAGAAAATCTCCTTTTTCTTCTTCTTCTTCTTTACAGCCTATCAAGAGTTTTCCACAACGAACGGTCCCCAGCCACCTGCATCAATCGATTTCCTGCAATATTTTGCAAGCCGTCACTCCATCTCGTGGGGGGTCGTCCTACACTGCGTGTGCCTGGTAATTAACATAAGTGGTATTCGGTTCGTAATGGTAGTCGGTTCGTAATTAACATAATATTAATGATTAAATAAGAATGGAAGAAATGAGTTCGTAAACGTGTACCAGTTGGGAGCGGATTTAATCTAAATAGATGCGGCGTGCAACGCCGTTAAATCGACTCGAGTGCGACTGGCTCACCACCTGTCACGTTTTCCCGAAAATATCTTCGGTGCAAGGTGGGTTGAAGGAATTGTCTAGACTAGACCTATACCTATAGACCTAGACCCTGTATTGGGAATTGCGTGAAGATATTTATTTATTTATTATATTGAATGAATGAAGATAGTGAAAGTTATTCATAATGTATCATACATTATGAATAACTTTCACATAATGTATCATACATTTTGAATAACTTTATCTTCAGATACTAGAACTATACCACACGACATGGGCATCTTCCGTAGAGGAAGCTTTGCCGTAACCACCATCGCGATTGCTGACATCATAATATTACACTTTAACCGCAGCTAACCATAACGGATCTGTTAAATTTTGGTCCATTATTTTTGGAGATAGTTATTTCACCACCTATGTGGGCAATTGCATTTTCAAGGCTTCCTCTTTATCGCCTCTTACGTCAACCGAGTACTAACGGAAGAAACAACAGGAGAAAGGGGGTGTTATATGCTTATGCAGAAACCACACAGCAAAAACAGAATAGAATAAAAATGGAACTTGGGATCTACGCCTACTCGATTTAAGGTACTCTTGACCTGGCCTTTTTCGGAATTCAATGAAATAATAAAATAGAGTTGAAAAATAACGAAAACGTTACAGGGGACATATGTATATATTTACCGCCTACCGTAGCTCCCAATCTATATCCGGCAATGTAGAATCAGCAGTTTTTAGCCTGAACGGCCTCACCGGACGTCAGCCGAAAAGATACGATGAGGTCCAATCGAAGGGTCGTGTCGAAAATCTGAGGTAAGTGAGATAGGATATATAAATGTAGGACATCGTGAACAACTATATTAAACCATTGGAACCAATACCGTTAATTTTTGTTCATACATACTTTTGTCGTCATTGAACTTGACAAGTGATTAACATGAGATTTGAGCGCTTTCCTCACCTCAGCGGTGGAAGAATTAACCATATGTTCATGCATATAATATATATTATTTAGTAGCTATGTGAACTGATTAATAATACAATGATACAATGTTTCATAGCATTGTTTCTACTATCAAAGATATCTTTGATCATTAGATCAGGGTTTCTTACAAAATATACATTGTACGATAATTTACAACATATAATAATGCGAAACATTTAAATTTGGTCTATATAACATAGATCAAATTAAAAATTTTCTTTTTAAAATACGTTAAACGTTCAATACGTTCACGTCGTTGCGGATTCGTCACCATAACGGAGTGTAAAAGGTCATTCATCGCACAGGTCTCCCCTATACCCATCCTGGGTTGCCATAATCGCCACCCGCACCTAAAACACTACCGTCTGCCACAGATCTGCATATATATGAACTGGTCTAGTATTTTTCAAGATATTTGTAAGTATTAAGCATCTATAGCATCTGTACAATGGAGTCAGAAACAATTGAGGCACCACAAACATCTAGACCGAGAGAATACAGAAAAAGTTTTCTACATGGACCCGTCCACGAATCAAACCCGGGATCTCATAGGAGGCAACAGCTTGAAAACCGATATCAAATCAATCATTACCAGGTAATAAAACAATAGCATGTTGAGTATTTCATATTAAGTAAATAATATTAATAAGTATTTTTTTTGTATCTAATAGCTCGCTGAACAATTGCGGCGAATGTAAGGAAACGTAGGGTTTTGTCGGGTCAGAACGCGTTCCGTTCGCGTGAAATGTTGTTGGACACCCCGGGCGCCGACAGTCGACCATGCGACCACTTGGCGCCGCCCCTGCCTTGATAACCTCGGAACGTTGACCCCTGCCTTAGTGTTTACTAAACTCGACACTCGCATGCATTACACTGCACTTGATGCATGTCCATTGCCACAATTAACATTTTATGTGATTGAAATGAGCTGATTTATCAGTAACAAACATGCCCGCTAAGATCGTTAAAGTAGGGATGAAACATAGTTGTAGAATAATTTATAAGAGATGATAGAACAATTGCTCTTATACTTTTAATCTAATTTTTTCAGTCTTTGCTGGCCATCTGACAATTATACGTCCTCAGCAACAATAATAATTTCTTGGACTGGCGAATTACTAAATATGATAATGGAACGCGTAATCAGGTTTTATGAATGGCGACGTAGCATTCTAGAAACGTATATATTCATATATTTGATTCTTAAGTATTTTTTAAATATCATAAAACCAAAAGCCATAATATATAACTACTCGTAATTTAAGTTCGAAATACAAATGTTCAGTACGTACTGGTGCAGAGGCAATGGTATAAGCCAAATTATCTCTAGTGAAAACATAAGCAAATATAGTGCAATGTGTTATAATAATTGTAACTTTCTTCTGGTCATTTCCGTAAAAGTATCCATTTGATCGCAGACGTAAACAAATTAATCAGCGAGAAGTGCGATAATAAAAGTGCCATTATAAGTAAACCAGTCTAATGACACGAACTGTAACTAAACTTATTTAAAACTATAAACGTAATATGTTTACGGTGCATGAAGATTTTTCAAAGAACACCTTAATGAAATTTTCAAAGAATGTCCTAATTAATCAAATGAATACAAAAAAATCATATCAAAATTGTCTTCCATCCATTATATCGGAAAATTCATATCCAAACATTCCTGTTTCCAGCCATTCCTATAACGAGTATATCCCAAATTTACAAGTCTACCAATATTCAACCCTTTGCACTTAGGTACTGCTTTAGTCATTTGTTAGATAAGTAACGTGTCATTCTTAAACATTTCCTATTAATCTCTTATATATTGTATAAGTTGAGTCTGAGAAAACGGAAGAGTATTTGACAATCAAAGAATTACGAAATTATTATTAATTTCAGCTGAAACATTACTATGCATCGTTACCAACAAAACTGTGGCATATCTCAATCATTTGGAACATTCTGCTGATATTCATTTAGAATAAACAGTCAATGTTATAATCATATTATCATCATTAGAAACTAAATGAATTTATAAAATTATTTTATCTCAAACAATTGGGAATTCAATTAAGTACGGCTGATGAATTATACTTAATTGAATAGAGAGCTCACTGAAAAAGCGATTTTCATAGAAAACTTTAAAATAAATATTTACAGACAAATTATTGTAATTTATGCTATGTAGCTTTCTGTTAGTGTAATAGTTTTTAAAATTCGTTAAGGTTATAAGGTTTTACTTCGTAACAAAATAACTTATTTTCGCGTTCATAATATTAAAAGAATCCTCACCCGCTGAATGAACTTTTTAGCAAACTAATAAAGTTACTGGCTATGTGTTATAAAAGTTAAATATTGTTCATATACAATTTAATTTAGCTATTTACTTTAGATATTAGTATGATAGAGGTGGTATATCTGAAATGAAAAATAGTGCACACGTATAAAAGGAGAACAAAAATTTGTTGGCTAAAGTTTATGCTTATCCATAGTCTTTATATAAACTATCAAATCAAGAACACAAAACAAATCAATTGTTAAGAAATTATTCTAATTTACAGGTACACATGAATATTTACCATTTTATCATTTTTAAATTTTTGCCACTGATAACCAGTTTGTTCGAACTGTAGGAACTGTTTAAACGTATTCTTTATTATAATCTCTTTTTCAAGGGAAATTATTTCTATCGGAACAATTTAACCCGGTAACTTCAAGTCCAGCTCTCCCCTAGTTTTAAGATACCATAGCTTATTACGTAGTTTAGTAATGTTAGTAGATTACTTCTTTATTTTTCATTAGAAGTTTCAAAACAATGGGTCAATGAGTATGAATAATAGGTCGTAAGCAAATCATAAAAACTCAGCGCGAGTTTGAAATTTCTTAACACAGCAAGTCTACACATTAAGTAACTTAAAATTGTATAAATTATATTAGTATAATAATTGTAAAAATATCTTAGAAAGAAAGTATGCTTCGAATATATAATGTATAATTTTTATCTACGAGTACACCCATTTTTTCATAACTGGGGTAGACATACCCCTTCGATTCAACTCTCACTAAAATTATTTGTGACAACACGACAGGTGGTGAGCTAATCGCCGTATCGTATGAATTATTCATTCGTATTCATTGAGTATTCGTGTCTGTCTCGCCGTGTAAAGCCTTCAATCGGCACATACTGTAAAAGAAAGCTTCATACAGCATCGTCAGAGGTGTGAGGTGTTAATAATGCTATAACAATGCGCCTGTTATATGTATAAATTCTCTCTAGATAATTTTTAGAAATGTTATTTGCAGTTACTGGGTTATTGGGAGATCCCACTCGAAAAGAGCCAACATGTGTCATTGGATTGAGAACTTGACACAATGTCAATTCATTGAGAAGTTTTCACTTTTACCGGAAACGGCAAAGCTTTGTAATGATGTAAACAAATCGTTGTACTTTAGTTATAATCAGAATGTGCGGTATATTTTGACCTTATAGCCTAGCATGTAATCAATTTGTACGGCAGCGGGTCCTTTGAGAATGATTGCTGCATTTACATTATCACTCAAGTTTTTACTAATAACCTTGTTTAATTTCACATATCGGGGGTTTTTAAATTCGTCTCGATAGCCGAGTGGTTGGGTGATCGGGATTCGAGACCGGGCTCACACATTTTTTTTTCAAAACTTATTTACGATTTATACCGTCGCCGTGGAGAAAAATGTGGTGGCAGGTGGCAACTTTGGGACAACTTGACAGACCTGTCAAATTGTCTCAAAAATGTCTTCAGTGAAAGGTGGGTGAAAAGGTCTTATTTGTTTAAACCTCTGGTTGAGCCAGTACAGGAAATGGTGTGAAGATATTTTTTGGGAGAAGATATATTTAAGCTCCCATGCATATATCTCTTTAGTTGTCCAGGGCGATGTACTAATTTAAAATCTATTTTATCACGTAAACTATTTTTTCAATTCATTGAAAGAAAAAATCTTAATAAACTTATTTGAATAAGCATTGATAATAAATTGGAGGATGGACGTGTTATATTTTTGTCTGTTTAAATAATTATTGTGATTCTTTCTTAGGAGATAGACAGATCGCAAATTTTTTGTAGAGCGTTTAAGAAGAACGGACCACAATAACGTTACGTTCCTTATGTAGTCATTTTCGTTGTAAAGGCAGCGAATGCTAGGAAAAGTTTTAGAAGGGAAAAGGGTTTGCTTCCTGCTTTCTAAACATATTTTAATATTCTGCCTATCTTTTAAATCTTAGTTTGATGACTATAGCCAAGTTTAATTGTTTCAAAGCTCTTCTTTACTCAAAAGGAATTTTTGGAACTGATCTGGTAATACCCGAGATTATCCCTAATAAATAGAATACACTGAAGAAGGGTGCTACCTTCAGCTGTCTGTTCCGTGCTGTAGGAATCACTACGGGCATGCAACTAAACCGCGCTACCTTCTTCTGTCATGACCCTTCTCCTGTGACATTAGTATCCTACTCCCCTTTTCCCTCATAACCACCCCATAAAGCGGAAGCCTCCAACCAACAACGACTGGCAATCCCGGCCAGTCACAAGACCTCTTAATATAGCAGCTTATATCGGCGTTAAAGGTCTCGCTAACATCACGTTCCTAGCTCTCTCCGATAGTAGCGGTCCTCCGTTCCATTGGACTCAGGGAGGCAGGGGCCAGAGTGCATCTTCGTTAGTGCGAACATTAAAATTTTTAGTGTATCAGGCACTGTAATATCTCCTGCGCAAATGACTTGGCTGTTAATAGATATATATAGATTATATTTTATATAAACTCTTTTGATACTAGTACTAACAAACTAGTAAAATAGTAGTGTAAACAGAAACAAGTATTATTTTATTTACTTTAAATATATTTTAAACTGATTCACTCTGACTTAAACATATTTTCTGCTGAAATGCTAGAAAAAGGAAGTACAAAGTTTTCTCTCTATTTTTGGATTAAATAAACTTTGTTAAGGTCCTTTATTAGCCTTTAATAAACTTTGTTAGCCTTTAGTATATAACATCTTGCACCTTAGATACTGCTGCTCATCTCCTGTCTGCTGAAATTTTGGCCTGGAATGTTTTGTCATGGGTCAGTGGCCAATAGTATGTACTCTGGCCTACCTTGATGGCCTTTACGTAAATCGTTTCTTACGACGACAGGAAAAAAGGGGTAGAAAATTTTTCCGTCGACACCGCACGTCAAATTTCAGATCACATCAATTTAAGTATATTCGTAAATGGGCTACAACTTCCTAAGTGCATATTTGGTACTGCGATCGCTAATCTGCTTGCCGAGCCGATCGCCAATCTGCTTGGTGATTTAGCAAATCTTCCTTACACGAGAGCTATATCGTATAGAGCACTATTATAGACCTAATACGAAAGAGCACCATTAGTTCAGAAGAGGCATTATGTACTTAAAAAAGATAGTAATGGGATTTGATATCTAGTTACGAATTGCCTGATTTTGCAGCGTTATATGTTAAATAAGTATAGTTGGAGCTTGAAAAATTTTTATGACAGAACTGTAACAACTTTTGTCTCGTCAATAACAAGTTTTTTTCCGATCCTATCAATCAATCGTTGCGTCTGCTAGGAAAGGTCTTCACCTTCTTAACGAATTAATAGCTCTGTATTTGCGCAGTTGCTTATAACGTAATACATCATGCGTAGATGGAAGATACATCTAGTTACTGCTAGATGTCACTGCGAACCGTTAGATATTTTATCGACTTTTATCAAACTAGCAATAGTCCTAGGAATAAATAGGATAAGGTATGCTCGATCGAAAGGGCTAAGAGTTGCGAATTATTATTTGTCACGATTCAGTCATTACTAACCAAGGGGTTTTGATTAAACCAAATGGACTATTTTCAATTTTCAAAGTCTAGTCTACATGCTTAATTTCGTCAGAATATGCACAGGAGGGAGCCGCGGGTTAAATTTCTAGGTTTCAACAATGTTCTCCATACCAAACACAATTATAGTATGCTGATGGCAAATCTGTATAGTAAAGGTGTATTTATCCACGCGACTTTAATATGAAGTCTGCAGTATATCACTCGGAGAATAACAAATTAAGCTATCAAAACAATTGTACGTGTTATTTAGGAGCATACTATAGTAATCTTCAGTCAGAAAGGAAAAATATCAAAGACACAGTCGGAAATAATAGACATTTAATCGGTTATTGACATCCATCTAAAGATTTCATGCTATTGTAGACAGCTGACCACAATCAGGTGCTCGATAAAGGGTTATTCGTGTTGAAGTACACAATAACATTGATGTAAAAGAATATTAACGTTTACAATGTAGAGAGTTGGTGTGTATGCATAGTCGAAGTTGATAACAAAGAAAAGTAATACATGGTTTATTATTCTGAGCGCATCATTTACAAGCTGGACATCTCGTAGCTGATATTGCAGTTATGACTTCTCTGATATAATTAACTGAGATTAAATATAACAATGTACATAAATGTTACAAAACAAAAAAGAAAATGATAAGATATTACGTGGTTGGGGTGTAGTTGTAAATAACAACATACGGTTAAGTAGTTATATATATATACAAGTCTTTTAATTTGATATTGGCCTAAGTAATAGTCAAAACTATTTTTTTTTATTTTGGCATGTGTAATATCTGTGAACGTTAAAATAACAAAAACAAAATATCCTAAAGGGAAGACCAATTAGGTAATTATTGAAAATGGTAATAGCTACCGACAGTTAACGGGAACCACCACGATAATGATCGATAATGATAATCTGCCATTTCAGAACAAAAATAAGTAAATCGATGACGGGGAGTAGACTATTCTTGGTGTCTGGTACAGTTATATGCAATCGCTTGCCAATAAATGCAATGCTTATTGCATTTATTGGCCTTCAACCTAGCCGGAGTGGCCTTTTATAGGCAGTTTATTACCAAGACCTTGTATATCTTAATATTTTTAAATGACTGCTTTAAATATTTGTAAACCATAGCATAACATCATCGATGGTAAAAAAATATATGGAAGAAATATGGATAGTATGGTTAGTGCACCAGAAAGATTAAGTGAAAGAGTAGTAGAGAAGAAGAAGAAAACATAGTTAGACTACTTGGCATCTGGTAATGAAAAGGATATACGAGAGAAGATGAAAGAAAGGTATTAGTTGAAGGTTTAAGAAGCATTGATTTAAGAAATGTATAATGGTAGCGGGCAAAAGTATGTTGCGCAACTTTAGGGAGTACGCGAGGCTCTTTTAAAAAGAGGTTAGAAGGGTTCGAAACAGTGCGACAACTTTGCGAATGAACAAAGGCTTTCGGGAAAAATTGGACTTTACACGACTTTAGTGACGGGGTGAGTTTTACTTTTTTATGGAGAAGGGAGGCAAATGAGCAGGTTGCTCACGTGATTAATTACAGAGAAATTTATGTATGGTAAGGCTGCAGGTCTACACAGACTTCAGCAATAATTATTTTCCAAACGTGAAAATAGTTGCTGCTGAAGTCTTCCATATGTTATGAAATTTATAAAGGTAAGGTTGGCACCTTACCTTTATAAATTTCATAACATATGGATTAAGGCATTTCGTCTTTAGATAAATATTTTTTGTTTCTTGATTGGACATGCTATTGTTCGGATTGCTTGAGCAGTTTAAAATATGTAGTATGCATTCTACGCGTCAAAAACTACATGAAGTTTTGAAGCGTAGTGTCGGGTAGGGGTTACGGGCGTAATATAGGGATTTGTCATGTCTGCCTGGCTCATATTGAACCACAATACCTGTTTGCAGGTTTTGAAAAAAGTTTTCTGGGTGGCATGAAAGTAAATTTTCTTTCGTATGTTGATAATGCAGAGCTTATGTAATTTATCATTTAATTTATTATACCTTTGTAATATCTGTTAATAATATGACCTTATTCTGTTTTGTAATATTTCTTGTAATATGTGTTGTTTTGATATTTATATTGCTTAGTAACGAATTATTTATTGTGATTCGGGCACTACCAGTCCAAACGGGGTGCGCTGAAAATCAGTGCACCCCGTTTATATTGCTTGTTATGTTTTCGTCTATCTACAAATTATGTTTTGAGCATACCCGTTTGTTGTTTTTCTTTAACGCCTGCAACAGTGTTTGTTATAATTCGATTCACTTTTTATAGCACTAATAATTTGTTATTTAGAATCACTCATTTTTATTGAAATATTGAATATTTAAGTCACGATAGCCGAGTATATTTCACATTTACATAAAGTATAAATGTCGGAATTTCGTGTCGAGAGACCCGAGTTCGATCCCCAGGTGGCAGGCTCGTACTAATGGGTTTTCAAAACTTCTGTACGAATTATGTCGTTGGCTTAGATATAAAGACGGCGACGGGCTCACCACCTGTCACGTTGTTCCGTAAATATGTTCGGTGGAAGGTGGGTCGAAGGGACTTAATTGTATAGACTAGACCTCTGTCTACCCCTGGGAATGGCGTGAAGATATTTATAATTTTAGTAATACGTATTTATTCATTAAGTCTTTATTGCATAGGAAATCTGTGCATACGGTAGAAGATAACGTTAAAAATCAAAAGCGATGAAGTTAAGATGCGTGCGTGAAGTTATAAAATGTTGATCACTACTCTCTCTAGAAAGAAGTAAAGTCAGACTAAGCCACAACGAAGCCTACTAAGCCTTACTAGAACTACGAACGATGTAGCTAGTAAAAGTACTGTTTTATAATTCTTTTACCACATATAGGATATTCGAACAGATTCTTTTGTTCGTGAATATAAAAGGCGGGCTCCGGCGGAGAGTCGAAGTCGAACGATTCATAATTGTCATTCTGGCTTGGGCCAAAGGGTAATTAAATTACAAAACTGGACCAATTAAACGAAGAGCGCTAGCCCGAGCCGAGCGTGATTGCTGGCCGTGGGCTCACTTACACTACAGTACCTTTTCGCAAAAAAAGTGCGAACATTTTCTAAGTAATGTAATTTACATATAAATAAAAATATTAAAAATAAATATTAATAGTTTACGGTAAACTGTTTTACATAACATATTTTTCGGAATAAAATATAACAGTTATCATTATATTTTAAGTAATTTACCCAATAAATTATAACAAATTATATGTACTAAATAATAAAGACGAAATGAAAGAAAAAAAATATTTAAGTTTGTTCGTTTGTTACGCTTTCGCGCCTACACCACGAAGTTCTTATAAATTAATATCGTCGGCCAGCTTACAATAACAATTCGGCCGTTTCGGATTGACTTTTTAAAATAGTAAATAGGAGAATATTCTTTTGTGACCTTTTTTAAATTATTGTTGTACTTTTAAGGTATTAAAATATCAATATTTTTTATTTATTTATATCCTTATGCATTTATCCAATACTTCAGCACCTTTTAGGTCCACTTTTCACTGATGCCTATTTGTCAGGTTCATCACCTGTAACTTTGTCCTTGTTACAGGTGATGAACCTGACGCTGTCTTTGTGCATATTAGGAAATATAAATATTTATGTATACACATAAACATCCATAAATCAAGTACAAACATTAATAACACATACATATCACACAAATGTTTGCCCTAGCGGGACCCGAAACCGCAACCCTTTGATTCGAAGTCAGAGCCATTCACCAACTAGGCTATTGAGTCGTCTTAAAGACATCAAAGCTAGTTTAGTTTAAATTTAGTCAATATCGTACAACACTTCGTCTCTTAGTGATAATGGTTGACATGCGTTTAATAAATTTAGAGTTATCATGTATAGATAGACAGACGTGACGATTTGTTTTTTTAATAAGTAGTACCTATATAAAATAAATAAATAAATAATTGTATATAGCGTTGATGTTTGTTTTCATATTCACATGGATTAAATAAAGTATTTAAACAAAAGATTTATTGGAACGGTAAATATTGTATAGTAATAAGTTTAAAATTTCAATGTGGATTTACTGAGGTCTGTCAGATCCCTTTTTCTGTGTGTTGTGGCTTAGTAAACCCACCATGTCTTAGACACCTGCGGTGAAACAAGCAACATCAGGACTTGGACACAACAGGTACATTATAAGAATGGTTTGCCGCATTTGACCGCACCAAGAGGTATCGGTCAGACTGTTTTGAATGCGTGCACTGTCGAGAGAGAGGTGTTCCCCGCTCTCCTTGAATAGTCACTAGAACTAGCGAGGGCCACGTCTCTGATACTACTGAGATGGGACGACGGAATGCGACGAGTGGTTTTATCATAGAACAATCCAGCTCTTTGCGGCCTAAATCTAATTAGCGGCGGAGTCACCTTCATGTCACCCAAAGTTGGGTTTTGGAAGTGTTGCTTTTTAAAACATCATGATGCTTAGAAAGGCGGGTTTTCAACATCATGATCGACAGAAAGCGGAAGGGGTGTTCGTTGTCCAAGACTGACTTTGAATACTGTGTGACGATGCATTTTCTGTCGATGACTGCTGCCTGGGCTATCAGCGTGGAAGGTATCGCTGGTGGTTGCAAAACCATTCCCATGGCCCATATTCGGCGGGAGGCAAAATATGTTAAGGTTTTAATTATATTTTGAAACGTTTTTTTTAATAAGTGTTAAATTCGTATCTTTAAGGCATAAAAATCAATTTATACACTAAACACACATTAAAAAGTTATATATTTCGATATAGAATTAAATGTAAACATTTTCTACTGTACAGAAATAATAACCGAAGAATTTTAAAATTTTCAAAACAATCTATACCTTATCTATTAGATGTAAACTAACCTTCCGCCCCGGAGCCCGTTTTTTTCTCACGACGGATTACCTCGCGAGACTCGCGCGTGTACCTACTATTTTGTTTAGATATTTTAATCAATGCTTTTGCTTTGTTTAGAATCTACACATTAAAACAAAACTGTTATTTTTAATTTTTTTGGAGCTCATATCTAAGTGAATAAACTATTAAAAGAAATTTTTAGAATGGTTATTTAGACGTTTGTTGATCGTTCTTATTGTTTGACCTTATCTTAAAAATTGTTGAACTGAATTTGAAATTACACGAACAAGTACGCTGAAAGAATAGATTTATACGCAGTGATTTATTAGCTTAGACTTATATATATTTTAAGAAACTGCGAGCAAGCTGTTGTTATAAATACATAGACGAATGCGATTAAATGTCTATTATCTTTAGAATAAGCAGAGAACAAATAGGTCATTCTCTGGGATCAATCCCCAAGAATGTAATCCCATAAATATTACATACATTAATACACCCGGCCCGTTAAAGTCCACAGCAGGACATAGGCCTCTCCCATAGGGCTACCACGCTTGGCAACCGGATTGGCGATCGCAGACCACTCACACCACAGACGCTACTGCCCATCTTCGGTCTGATTATTTTGATCTGATATTTTTAGAGGTGGTTATCCTGACATCTTTTCGGTTACCATAAAGGGCTGTTTCCCTGAGTCGCCTCTTACGACACCCACGGGAGGAAAGGGAGTGGCATCATTCTCACCTCGGTAGCACACGCCCATAAATCTTGAAATAGAAATATTTAATATAAATAAGTTATAAACAACAGCTATTTTCACATATTTTACTCAAGAAATTACATAATCCCTTACAAATTACCTATTATAAATGGCTAGCATTTAGAGTTAGCATAGTATGTATGTACATATTAGTTTGAAAATTTAACTTTTTAGTAGAAGAATGAGGTACAACGAAAAAATAATTTTACACAAAAGGAAAAGGATTACTTAGCAAAAGTGTTCTAGCATTATAAATAAATAAATAAATATCTTCACGCAATTCCCAATACAGGGCCAACCAGAGGTCTAGTCTAGACAATTAAGTCCTTTTGACCCACCTTCCACCGAAGATATTTTCGGGACAACGTGACGGGTGGTGAGCCCGTCGCCGTCTTTATGTCCAAGTCAACGATATAATTCATACATGAGTTTTTTTTTTTTGAAAAACCCGTTGATACGAGCCTGCCACCTGGGGATCGAACTCGGGCCTCTAGACTCGAAATTCCGACCACCCAACCACTCGGCTATCGTGACCTTCAATAAAAATTGAATAAGTCGGTTTGAAACTGTCAATTCAATTACTTTGTACTTTAGCTATGCACATAAGCTATTATCATATCTAACAGTAGAATATCGGTAAGAATAATGCTTTTAATGTATGTAAAAATTAATCTTTGTAAAATAAATTCAAAATCAAAAATAACATGGGACTTATTGTATGTATTTTGATGGTTACAGTTTAGTGTTGATTATTATGTCATGGTAGTAATTTTCCTACGCCGTGAAAAGTGTTTTGTTTAAAGTTTTAACGATTTTTTAGGTCAGCGTGATTTGGGTAAAGAGTTCACGAGACGAGACTGTCAAGCAGTCAAGCTGTCATTTGTGTTTGTCTCGCAAATAACATATTACAATAGATGGTTGTTCGAATTCTATTTTCTTATTTCTCAGCCACACTAGGAGTACAAGTAGAAACAGCGTACACACAACACGTAATACATAAAAATTAAAACATGTAAGTACAGAAAGGATGTGTGAAATCCTTAAAAATGCATTTAATATATTTTATTTTTTAGAAACTCTAATATGGCAAAATATACTTTCAGTTTTCTTTATTAAAATCGCTGAATAAAATAAAACAATTTTGGAAATATTTTTATTTTGTTTTTTTAATTACTTTCTTTGAGTTACGTGCTGTTACTGTTATTAAAATACATTATAGAAACAAATAAAAAAATAAATAAAAATATCTTCACGCCATTCCCAATACTGGGGTAGACAGAGGTCTAGTCTATACAATTAAGTCCCTCGACCTGGTGGAAGGTGTCACCGAAGATATTTTCGGGACAACGTGACAGGTGGTGAGCCCGTCGCCGTCTTTTTATGTCCAAGCCAAAGATATGAATCGTACTTAGGTTTTTGAAAAAACCCATTGGTACTGCCATCTGGGGATCGAACTCGGGTCTCTCGACTTGAAATTCCGACCACCCTTCCACTCGGCTTTCGTGACTCATTATAGAAACGAGTCACGTTAATACATTAAAGATCTGACAACTGACAGAAGACAACTGGACTAGATTATTAGAACGTGTCTAGGTCTCAGACACGTTCTAATAATACTCATTTTTGTAATTCTCGTCTGTTTGTTCGAGCTTAAGGCACATGACGGATTTTGATTCGGTTTAAACTATACAATGTATTAATTTTTTACTTAAAAACTTATGCAATAATTATTTAAATACCTCAATATTCACTCTTACATAATATATATACGCTAAAGAACGATTCATCCCGCAGGAGAATTAGTTATTTGTTTATGAATGACACATTATCTATTGAACGGATATTGTGGTAATTTTCAATGTTTAAATTAATCTTATCATCCAGCTCAAAAATGTAATTTTGATTACTACATTATTTGATGATGATGTATGGGAACTTATTTACTATTAGATGGATATTATGCTCTTTTCTCTGACTTTATTTGATTTTTGGTTACAATGTATTAGGAGTATATTCAGGATTATATTGGCATATCACAAACCGATTTATGTCATTTTGATCAATCAATTGAATTACATTTTGCAGTCATAATATTTTAGAGTGAATTCCAGTCCTCATTAGTAGATGTCTTTTAAATATTTTGTTCACTGATAAGGACTGTTTGCCAACCTATTGATAACCTGTTTTTTATACATAGGGAAAACACCAGTTGTATACACGCCCTTGCGAGGTCAAGGATAAATTATGTCAGTTTTTCACCAACTAAAAACCCATGATGTTCCGTCTCCATCGCACTTCGGTAGCATATCATCGCGAGAAAGTTCGCCCGTGCTGAGTGATTGGGTACTACGGCACTCCCTCGGAGCAGAGCGCAGAAAACATGGTTTCTGCTTACCATGCCGAATCCATTTTCGGTATTGCCGATATAACTGATGTCAGGGAGAGCTTCCGTTGAATATTAATTCAGAATATTAGTTCATAAAAATATTTTCATTTCACGGAGATGAAGCAGGAGAATCCTGTATGAGCGATACGGGTATCGACTTGAGCCAAGTGCCATACTTCTTATGTATTCTAAAATACTGCCATAGGTTTCTAATACCTACTTCCATTGGATCGCTGTCACCGTAATGAAGAGTAATGCAAATTCAAAAAACACACATATATGCCTGCTAGTACTTCTGAAGGTACAAAGAAATTGAGCAAGGTGATGCTAAAAAGGGAAAAGGGTGTGGCCCTCCAGATTCCTAACTCTCCGGATGAAACTCAGCAGCATTCCTCTAATTCACACTGGTATTCTGGAAGGCCTTGGTCTTGCCTTAACCCAGCTACGGTCTAATATTAATCTTCTTACAATGCCTCTTCTCTAAAAAGATTGCGACCATCATGGCTATTTTTCCTTTTGAAATTGTAGCTCGTAAGTATTGAGATTGAACTCCTCATTAGTGAGTTCTTTGGATTCGTGTTATTTGGAGAATTCCGTAAGTACTCTGTAACTCTGTAAGTCCACGCTTCGCTTTAAGTATCTTAAGAAGTAACTAATTTACCTACAGTCGAACAAAAAAAATTATTAAGTTAAGGATAGCGTAATATGTACGCATAACTTTCCTCCTTTTGAAGTGAACAAACTGCAGACATATTGGACAATCTTTTTCGCAGTTTATGGTTAAACCCTTTACAGCAGAGAGTATTCTTCATTTTTATAAATGCATTCATAACATGTATAGTGCGTACACGAATTATCAACTGCTATCTCACTAAGAGATATAAAATACATAGACGTTGACAACCTGACATATATATTGCACTAACCCCCAAGTAAGTAGCTAAAGCACTTGTGTTCTGGAATGAGAACTTGGAACTGGCAACGTCGTAATAACCGTTGTTTGCGCCACTCGGCCACAGGGGTCATCGATCTGTTCGCTGATCATCATGTAACTCCATAAATCTTTAAACTTATTTACACGTCCTTTTCGATGACTTTCTAAAATATAGTACTTATTTCATGACAATCACAACGGCCTTTAAAAGTCCACTGCTCGCCACAAATCACACAAAACTTACATACTGTGTGATTAGGACATTAAGATGGCAGTGCAGTCACTACCTGTCACGATGTCCCAAAAAATGTCTTCGGCAAGAAGTGGGTCAAAGGGTAATTATCTGGACCTCTGTCAACTCCGGTAATGGGAATAGCAAGAAGATATTTCCTTTTGTTACCTCTTACGGTACCAACGGGATGAAAGGTCTACCCTCTTTTCCCGTTAGTAATTGGATAAAATTCTTATGTCGTCGCCACACAGCGGACTTTTCAAAACTATGGTTAACTTAGTGTTTTCTTTTGTTAACTGTTTGTTTTAAAGCTGTATTTATTACTTGCATCATTGATAAGGTTCAGCATTCAATAAAGACCTTATATAATACCCTTTACTATATGTGTGGTATCATTGTCGTAGCGTATATTGTTTATGGTCGATTTACACAACAACAATTCAACCGCTTTAAATAAGTAAACTAAATGACTTTCGTGAATCCCTTTTTGATGCTTCTCTTTGGTAATCAGTATTGATATATATGTATATATTGGATGATTAAAAAGAAAATAACGAAAGGTTCCTACTTTTTATATTGTTATGTAAGATATAACGACATAGACGTGGTAAAGAATAACGAATAAAATAACGGTATTAATACTAATATCACCATCGTATTAAACCAATCTAAAATCAACGGCTGAACATAAGCTTCCGCCAAAGATTGCCACATAGATTGGTCGTGCGCCCAAACCAGACTTATAGTATAAACATTTCAACACTTCGATATACCGAGAGTTTACCCGGCACCTAAAATTCAACCGAATAAAGGCTTTCTCATAGTCCACAAACCCCAAACATAATGGCAGGTAATCTTTCTGTACAACCTGGTGAATAGTATGTATGTTGTTTATGCTGTTATAGACTTTCCGTAAACCGGCTTCTTCAGAAGGCTGGAACTCGTCAAGTCTGCCAGACAGACGAATCGAAACGACATTCAAAAATACGTAGAGCCGTCGTAGAAGCGCTATTAGTCCATAATTCTTCAAACGGCAGTTGACCAGTTTCTTAAAGAACAGGAAATCTACGCTTCTCCTGTACGCTTTCCGTGTAGCGCCACCATGGATGACGGGATTGTACGGCTTCTTACTGTTTTAAAGCTCTTTTAGAGCCTTTCTATTTTCGCTCAGACTGTCGTCCGGTATATGTGATATAAGGGAGTAGTTCCGGAAAAACTTCTCTTGTCGGAGTAGCTTGAGTCGCTACTGACATTAGAGCGTCATTTCAGCGACGATGTGGACAGTAAATAAAATCTTTCGATCTAACTTTATCTCATCTTCAATGTAACTGCGCCTTTGGCTTTATCCGACAGACAGATTTTTAGCGAAAACTTATCAACGTTGGTTCCGCTCAATCGTGTATTCAATTCGAGCCGTACTGAGCTTGCGCTTGTTGCATTCTCGACTCATAGATTTGGAGACCAGCCTATTCAGTTGCCGGTATACTGACATATCTGTTGTACATCACTGTCAGCTGTCGCCTGGTTATTATAATGAAATCGATCTCATTTTGAATGGAACTGTTCAGGTTCACTTTATGTGGGGCCTTTTTTGGAAAAAAGAGTTCATCATGTAGAGTTAATTCTTGATCAAGTTCATGAAGTTGTCCAGCTGTAGGTTTCGGTAACCAATTCCGAAATTGCCCACGATCTACTCAATGCCTAGTTGATAAACAATTCATTTAATCAATCAATGAATGAAACAATTCATTTATAAGTCACGATGGCCGAGTTGTTGGGTGGTCGGAATTTCGAGTCGAGAGACCCGAGTTCGATCCCCAGGTGGCAGTACCAATGAGTTTTTCAAAAAACTTATGTACGAATTTCATCGTTGGCTTGGACATAAAAGGCGGCGACGGGCTCACCACCTGTCACGTTGTCCCGAAAATATCTTCGGTGGAAGGTGGGTCAAAGGGACTTAATTGTCTAGACTTGACCTCTGTCTACCCCTGTATTGGGAATTGCGTGACGATATTTTTTTTTTATTTTTTATTTAATCAATCAATAATGGATTAGGCCAGAAGATAATGGCCGGGGCGGCATCAGAGGCTGAATCTGGTAAATAAAAGTATGAAATTAGACTATGTATTTGTTCCATTCCTCGTAGAGATCATCGGTCCGTGGGGTCCTTGCGTGGTGCAGTTTCGACTGGTCATAGCCGCTAGTGTCAACAGGGCTGGTTTTTTTCTCTTTCAACGGTTAAGTCGAGCCGTTCAACGTGGTAATGGAGCCAGCGATTTTGGTACCATTCCTAGATTAGGGCACTACGATTATTGTAGTTTATAGTTAATAAGTATTGTATATATAAATATAATTTTGTTTCTGTAAATAAAGTATACAATATGCATTTTAAAAGTAATATTGATGGTAAAAAATAAATTGGACTCGACTAAAGCTTAAGTAAAGAAAATGAATAGCGTCTGGAAAAAGTTAATAAAGTAGACGAAGAGAAGAACAATGTGTAGCTTAACGAACAAAACATCATTTTTACCTGTGACCTTTTTGGTACAATGAAAATAAGGTAAATAACCTCTTATGAGCAAAAACCTAATTTTAGTTTTTTAATTAGGCTAAAATTGATGTGTGGGGCCCGTCATTAGTATGACTGTAAAGACAGACGTAAAAACTTTCTCAGTATCATATTTTATGTCTATTTCCTACGTTTTTTAAGGTGTTTTTCTTCAACGTTAGGTGCTTAGTAAAATTCAAAACTATTTTGGTTTAAATTTTATTAAAAATTAAATATTTTTTTAATTCAGTCAATCCAAGTTATTTTTCATCCTTCAAGTTATCAAATAGTCTCATAATTATGTAATTTTGTAAGATTTGAAATAAGCGATCGGCAAATTGTAATAAGTATATTTTTGACATAAAAACGATGGGTGATATTTTCCAATGCTGCATCATTATACTCGTATTAGCATTTAAATGTAGAATATTTGAGTAACTTTTTTTCACTCCAGATGCCAATCAAACTTTAATCTTTATTCTTTAAAATAATTTTATGTATGACATATATAAATTAAACTTTAGTACGAACAGTGAACGCTCTTTGAAAACATTATACTTGATAGTTTTAAATAATCAAACTATAATTTCTGAGTAATTAGATAACAAAGTGATGTACATTCAATGTTTTTTTTTTAATATTTATTAAATAATGAACAAACAGTTGATAAGATTAATGTATATGGCAGAACTCAAATTGAAGTATCGCAAGTTTTAAGCGTAAAGTGAATACATTTACAGTTGTTTCAAGGTAATTGCTCCTTAGTAATTAGACAATATCCGAGGATTAGTTAATTGATAACAGCCCTCTAAGAGCAAACAACGACCACTGTAATTTGTTGGTACACCATTTATGGGCAAACATAGTGAATACGACACGTACAATATCATATCATTCAATTTTACTGCTTTAGAAGTGACCTAAGATAACCCTGTGCATCAGGGAGGACCGACAGTTTGTCGGTCCTGCTGCTATCCCAGTATGTAAATGTAATTCATTTAATGGCACTAATAATAATTGAGTAACCTAATGATTGATACATAATTTTGTAATGATAACATAATGTTTATATATATAGATATTTGTGAATTTGAAAACCTCGCTTTCGGTGCGACTTTGACCCTTGATAATGAGAGAATAACAATGTAGACATTTATCCAAATCATGTACGAGCGCGAATGTCATTGCTTTTCGATGAGTCATAATTAAAGAGAAATTAGTAACTATCGCTGTACCGAAAAGAATTCATTTATTGAGACACTGGAAAAAATTCCAGTACATCTTACAAGAAGAATTGAAATCTCATAAGATCAATTACGTGGTCAATAAGGGTCGGCGGTCGGGTCATGGACGTCCTAATTGCCTTCTTTAGACGTCCGAAATTATTGGAGGAGAATATATCGTAGCACGCAGAACTAAATGCCTCTAAAGTCCTGCGTAAGCATGTATTACAATCATAGCCACAGCTGATAAGCTAAACTGTTTCAATAATAAAGTTGTTCCTAAGGGAAATTTATTGGGTGATCCTATCAATTGCACATTAGAAACATCTCGGACAGCATTACATTACAGGATGTTACGGGATGGTTGAAATCAGCGATCGATATGCACCCTCGGAGGCAGCGGCGTTCACTATTTTGGTGACCGCTCAATGCTCATTAACGTCACTCCGTTACCTGTTGTTTATCTTTTCTATCCCCCTCTGTTAAGACATAACATCACATTGTGATCTTCGTATTTGACGTGTACAAAAGAGCATAAATTTCGCTAGAGACGATATAGAATAACTTGCCTTAGATTGTCGAAGTTGAGCTTGAGCCTCGTGATAGAGAGACCGAGCTCGCGGAAGCTGTGATGCTCGAAGTCCGGTAACTGGGAGTAGGAGATGTCGAGTTTAATTTTTGTTTCGGGACTAAACTTGTTAGCGAGGGCTCGGGCGATGTCCTGGTAGGTTGCGATTCGTTGGCAGACGACGACAACGGTGTCAGTTCCGGTGTCCTCACGTCGGCAAGTGCATGGGGATATTTCGCGGCGCATTGCGCAGTGGAGGCTGGCGCCGGCGCCGATTTGGCCGGCGAGGGCGCAGAGCAGCGCTGCGGCGAGCGCGTGCGCGTGCGCGAGCATCGTGCGTGCCGGGCGGAGATGAGCGCGCAACTGTCGCCACCGCAGAGCCACCGCCACCGCCCGGCGTCCCGACGCCACCCCGCGCACGCGCATCCTACAACCACCCGTCTGCACTTTTCCCATGGTGTCACTTGTTTTTTCGGCAATTTGCTCATGAAGACGAAGGCAACCTTTAATATTTCTACGCACAACTCGCCACCCTTATCAAGTCAATATTAAAATACTAAAAAAATTATGTAGGTTATATAAAAAAATTAAAAATGTAATATTTATCAATAAAAAATAGTTTTATACATGTATTTTACCTAACAACACAGTTTTAATTATTTTTACTAAACGGAACTTATTCACTTTCGTAAAGTTTTTTTGGATTTATATTTGAATTTATATTTTTCGTCGGTATGTTATATACGACATATGTATAAATACGTAAAAATTAAATACCATTTTATTTAGTGACATCTAGTGCGCAATAACAGAACTAGGATACTTAGTGGCGCGTATCAAAGCGCTCTGATAAATTGATCGAATCGAAACCTCTTAACATTGTCACAGTAGCGTCATCTTTATTTTAGACATCGCACTAATATACATCAGATAAAATCAATAAGAAGATAATTTATTTCTTGAATTTACGCGAATGCTCCTCATTTAAAATAAAATAATTTTCGGATTTTATCGTGTTTTTAATTACTTTTTGACAAACTATTTTTACTTCCCGACGTTTCGGATGATGGCACATGAGAACTTGATCGCGATCAAAAACGCGATAAAATGCAAATATCGTTTTATTTTAAAAGAAGATAATTACTAATCTAATCAACAAAACTGAAGTAGATATGTTATAGATATTCTTAGTAAATTTACTTCAGAAATCATTTAAATTCAATAATTTTCTTAATTGCTACATTTGTACCGTTACAGAACTTGCCTTCCGGTTATTATTCGTAAAAACTCTTATAAAAAAAATTAAAATGATTTTTTATAATAAATATATATGATACTCTGTTAATATTGTACCATGGCTATCTAAGAAAATTTACAAACTCAATGGCAGAAATTCATTGATTCCTGTACTAAAGTAAACTTTGTGAGAGCGAGATTCAACAAAATTTTTAAAGGCCACTTGAGCATCCCTAATGACCTTCAAAGATTTCTAGTTGTGATTTGGCGTCCAAATTTCCTTATCGGAGTTAAATTCTTCCCTCGTTTAATAAAAATCTTCACGCCATTCGCAATACAGGGGTCGACGTCTAGACAATTAAGCTCTTTCGATCCACCTTCCACTAAATACATTTTTTGGGACAACGTGACATGTGGAAAGTCGGTCGCCATCTTCATTTTCAAGCGAAGCTAACTAATAATCGTATATAAGTTTGTGAAAAAACCCATTCGAACGAGCCTTGGGGATCTAACTCGGGTATCTTGACTTGAATTTCGATCACCTAACCAGTCAGCCATCGTAACTAAAACTTATGAATACTACGAATACTAATACGTGATCATTACCATGCATGAACTTTCTTTTTAATTTCTTAAAATAGTGGTTATCAGTTGGCGCAAGGCCCGAGGTGTTTGGTGTCGAAAATATTCCAGTCGATGGTCTCCTAATTAAGCGACCGTCAAGGGTCCCGTGAGTGGTCGAGCAATGTTCATGAGGACTAATGTCCTAGAGCGATTGACCAGTCTAAGTTGTTTTATGGATAGCTTTTCCATCGTCGTTTGCCATTGTTCATAATACACATCTGCCGTAATTGTTAGGCTAGATCTTAGGAAGTTCCAATGGATGATACAGGCGCTAGTCTGCCATATACTCACCAATAATTATTTTTAATTCAACTTTCATATGGGACAGAATTTGGCTGGTTCTCCTGGGTTCAATCATTGCAAAGAGCGTTTTCGGATATCGTACTGAATACATTTTTCGTCAGGAGGATTTTAACGATGCGATTTTAAATCCCTTCATCAATATGCCGGTTGTTGAGAAATGAAACGCAACTCTCGACGCGTGTGTCTCTAAGCTTTTTCACCTTTCTATTACGTTTCAAATGAATTATAATTGTTGTTTCTCTGACACCGAAGCCTGGCGCTAACTCTGACATGATTTGCAATGGGTCAGCTTCCGCAATAACTATACATTCTTCTTTATCAAATTGGGTCTGAGGCCGTCTACAAGACATGTACTGTTGGTCAAAATTTGATATGGCACCGGCCACCGATAGATGGCGGGATAACCATCTCGAAAAATACCAGACCAAAATTCAGCATACCAGTGACGGAAGGCAGCGATTTAAATTAAAGGTGTTTGGTACTGCGATCGCTAATTCGCTTGCGTGTCAATTACGGCATATCCTTCCGAACGGGTGAGGCCTGTTTCCTGCAGTGTTGTCCTAATAAGGCCGACTGAAAATCAGCACTACAGTTTTAATTGAACTGCAGCATTTAACTGAGTTGGTCTCTTTGCCCATTGCGTCATGACTCGTGGGTAAATAATAAACAACCTTTTTTTTCAGTGTCATTGTCGTATTTTGTTTATAGGTATTTTAATTTATTATGTTCATGTGTGTCATTTATGTGTGCAATAAATGTTTTTATTCCTTTTTCTTTCAGTGGACTTCTACAGTCCGTTATGACGTTAGTAAATGAAGATGTTGAACAAATTCTGCTTTGGATCTGGCTAGGTGTGAGGAGCCGACTAACGCAAATATTCTACTAGGAGTTATCGTTAACGGCGACGATAATATTACGACGAACCGAAAGTACATCGTATAACTCGCAGCGTATCTGAAGCCTTTAAAGATGCAAAGGTACTGAATGTGTTAGTGCATTCTATGAACACATTAAGTGTGTGTATATTATGCAATAATATTTTGATTTAAATGTTTTTTTTCTGATGGTGTCACACATAATAAAATGTTAATATGAATCTATATTGTGTTTGTGATTACTTTAATGGAAAATAAAAATTTAAATTTTTTTTAGTTTACCGTAAGAACTACTACTACTACTACTACTACTACTACTACTACTATTGCTAGTAGTAATATACTATTGCTAGTAGTAGTAGTAGTAGTAGTAGTAGTAGTTCGTACGGTTAGTACGTCGTTATATCATCGGTAATTTGGTTATATTTATATATCATTGGTTATTTACTGGATTCTACCGTTTATCTTTTCCCAGAAAAAAGAATTTTCGAAGTCGGTTTACAGGTGACAGACGCACAACCGCTCTGCTCCTTTTTGAATCTCTTTTTCCTTTACAGTATCTGCCCCGTCCTTTCTTCAGGACTGATGCAACGGTGAAACTCGTATTCGTTAATACCGCGTTATCATAAGTTCTTGTTTAAATATAAAGAATAGAACGATTTTAAAGAAAACAAATGACGCGATATCAATTGAATTGCTGAATTCGAACAAGTACAAGCACATGAACTTAAATTTGAAATTCCTTTGAATTTGGAATTCTTGGCAAAACACCAGACATTTTAAAGCAGTGGCAAAGTTTTATTCAAATGTAACAGTTAGTACAAAACCCTTTATGAAAGCTGTACTAATATACGCGGATAGGAACAAAATAAACTTTAAATTATAAAATTATAATATATTGTTTAAGCTTTTTTTCCTTATCAATTTCGTAGGTTTGTTGGCTTTTTTCATTGTTAAAAGACGCTTTTTTCATTGTTATAAAATACAGGGCTAGATACACATACATTGCTCTACCTATATATCTGCTATTTCCTATATCTGCTAGACCCCAACCTAAGACCAAACCCGAGAAAATGTAGAAAAAGTGCTTTCTACATGAATTAATTAACCCGACCATAAATCGAAGCCGGGACCTCAGAGCTGGTGACACCATGAATACCGATGTGTACGCTACTCGTCCACGTAGGTCGTCGTTAGCCAATCGAAAAATCTAATCAAGCAATCGGAAATCAAAGAATCTAGCCACGAGGATTTCAGAGACAAAAATATTGAAAATAAACATAATAATAAGAAAAATAAATATCTTCACGCAATTCTTAATACAGGGGTAGAGAGAGGTCTAGTCCAGACTATTAAGTATAACCAAAGATATTTTCGGGAAACATCTTCGGTGGAAGGTGGGGCAAAGGGACATTAAAATAAACAATTTTAATAAACGTTAGTTTAACAAATGCCTGTAGTAGTTCCTTTGCTTGCCTTTTAATGTATAAATATCCATTTTTTGGTTAACTAACAAATCTGTTATACCCGGATCCCAACGTACGTTACCGACATATTTTATAATGTACTAATTGATTTATGGAAGTTCTAAAATTATTAAAAAACCGTTGTTTAATTCGATTTACACCATTTTTATCATACTACAGATGGGTTAATAGCACTGATATGGAAGAGGTATTTCTTCAATTCTTAATTAGAAAAACTAGAGCTAAATAGTACCCAAAATAAAGCAACAGTGGCCATCAATAATATATTGCGATTTAGCGACTAAACAAACTTTAATAAAGTTTACATATGGTTCTTTATGTATTTCTTAGCACAGATTTTCCAAAGCAGCAAAGATGACGTGACGCAATACATGTCTCACACAGATATTTTTTTAAGACAAGTATAAAGTAATGTCTAATAAAATATACGCCCTATGTTTATTTATTTTGAAAAATTCTGTCTAGTTTACCGAGGATTCCCTACAGTTACAATTAAACCAAAAAAAAAAATACGTGACCATAGCTCATGCTTGGCAGTTTTAGAAGTTTGGAAGTTCTGAAGAGACAAAACGGAGCCGATAATATTTACCGATGGATTTTTTTCAATACTATGATAATATTATATGTCTATCAAAATGAGTCAGACTGTGTAAGTCCAATTTCAATCAACGAATTCAACTCAGCTTCGAGTATAGCGCAAAGTTTACAACCAGTGCGTGTTGCCAACGATGACATATGGATTTCAGACGTGGTCCTTCTCTGCATGCCATATGAGGAGGCTCAAAGTTACAGGCCCTTTTCATAGCACGTACAGCACGTGCTATAAAAAGGGCTATGCTCGGGATTTCTCAGTGATCAGAATCCGTAACGTAGACTAGGCAATAGAATCAAGGTAACCGACACAGCCTTAAGGGTCAGCTCGTTGAGTGACAGTGGGCTGGCCACGTAGCTCATAGAACTGACAACCGTAGGAGAAAAAAGTATCTGGTATAATAATATGATTAATAGTGGCGATGAAAAGAAAACACAAAAAGATGAAAATGTAAATAAATGAATATGCAATGCAAGTGACAGTTTGATATTCCTGACTTTTCAATTAGGAATTTTCAATACGATAACGCCAACTTAATTTTTAACAGTGGTAGAGCCACGCATCAGCTTTTGTTGTTGCATGAATGGGCCGGCTCGACGGGGGAAGTACCACGACCTCACAGAATACCAATGACGTCCTCTCAGAAAAATCGGACGTCATGCAGCGATGGAGCAAATTTTATAGAGAGATGTATGCGTGTGATGATCTTAGTGAAGGATCCGGGGGTGACGCCGTGACTGGTACGCCAGACTCGGACATCGATGACACTGAGATCATCAGTATGAAAGAGACTGAATGTGCGATTCGAAGTTTGAAATGTGGTAAGGCTGCGGGACTAGACAGAGTTACTGCTGAAATGGTCAAGTATGGTGGGCATCGCGTCTGGGACAGCTTTCATCTTCTGTGCACCATTTTTATCATACTACAGATGGGTTAATAGCACTGATATGGAAGAGGTATTTCTTCAATTGAATTCTTCAAATTGAACTTGTGCTGGCGGACGGGGGCTGTCCCGGATGATTGGCGATTCGCGGTCATTGTGCCTTTATATAAAGATAAAGATTCACATTATGACTGCGGGTGCTATCGGGCGATCAGCTTGACCAGTTTAGCAAGTAAAGTTTACTCGAAGGTTTTGACACGTAGGATGCAAGAGAAATCGGAAAGATTTCTATGGGAGGCACAATGCGGATTTAGACCTGGAAGAGGATGCTCGGATCAAATGTTTTCTCTCCGCATGATCACGGAAAAGCTTCTGGCTGCTAACCAGAAGATTTTCTGTGCTTTTGTGGATCTTGAGAAAGGATTTGACAAGGTTGTAAGGAAGAAAATGTGGAGGAAGAAAATATTTGTTGAACTTTGATGTGATTAAATGTGGTAATATAATCACATAAAAGTTCAACATAAATATGCTTTAAAAATCAATAAAATTGCATATAAAACTTTCATAAGTTTCTTGAAAAAATTCTTTGGAACGAGCCTTGGGCATCGAAGTAGAGCTCTTGACTCGAAACCCGATCACCCAAAAACTCGGCTATCGTAACCGAAAATAAAAAAAAAATAATTACAAAAAGACCAGGTAAACTTTTGCTGTAAGTGACCAAAGATAAAAGCAAGTGGAAGGAGTAACAGAAGGCCTACGCCCAAGAGGCACTTACTGCGAAATAAGTAAGGTATTTTTTATTTAAGACTTTATTATTTTTAATTTAATTTATTTATTTCCTTGTTTTACGTATCGTCCCATGTTTTTTGCATTATTAAAATAACATTAGTTTTCTTTATCGGGTAAAATAATGACAATAATTAATCCTTAAGTAGTAGAGAAGTATAGTAGAAGTAGCGGTAAGCATCACACAAGTTAGCAGAACGGCCATTTTGTCAGTCTTGGTAACGACTGAGTACAATTGTGAATAAGTGAATGTGATTTTTTTATTATTTACCTAAACATTTCATATAAAATATTTTTTTTATTATAATTTGTGCATAGATATATTATTGTTATATATTATTGTTAAGTATGAACAACCTTTATGCCCAGGGATATACAAAAATGTGATACAAGCGACAATAATTTTATAGTTAATACGCAAACTCGTACGGGCAAAGACAGTAGCAGGCGGCTACATAAGATGAAACCACTAAAAAATAGCTTCACGTCACTCTCAATACTGGGTTGTCTACCCCATTAGATCTTAACAATTAAGTCCTATCCACCCACCTTCCACCGAATACGTTGTTGGGATAGCGTGACAAGTGGTGAGCCTGTCACCGTCTCTATTTCCAAGACATCGATATAAGTCGTACATGTGTCTATGATTATTTGAATATATGTAGCGACTACTTACCCAATATGCAAGAAGTCGATGTTGTCATTTATTAGCAAAAGGTGTATGTCCAGCAATGGACTTTCCTGTTTCTTAATAGAAGTTTACCTACAATAATTGACAGGTCCATATGAAATTCGCGCTTGACTTGTTTTATAAAGAATACAGAAGCTTGAATTATTAAAAAAAAACTCTGACAGCTCCGAAACTAGTCGGTACCTACACACGTTGAACGTGAGTTTAGCCGTTTTTAATCATTTAGTTAATACAAAATCTGTTCACAACGATAGATAGATAGATTTATAGATATATCCAAACGTGATTGTAATGCAATTAGTTATATACGATAAACGTTAATATTATGTAAAATATAAGACAAGTTGTTGTTGGAAAGGTAACTTTATTTTTTTACAAAAATTAAAAGGTTAACAACCTCAGTAACCAATAATATATTAGGAATAGTTTTTGAACTCTACAATTGGCTCTGACTGTCTTAATGTTATTATAATTTGTAACAATCATCCTCATAACAGGCTATTTTTATTTTGACTATCTCCATGAACCAGTGGCGCCACACATCGGTTTCATGGTGCCGCCCGCTCTTAGGTCCCGGGTTCGATTCCCGGTCGGGTCAATGTAGAAAACACTTTCTACATTTTATTTGGTATGTGTGTTTGTGGTAACTTCGTTGTTTCTAATTCCATATTAGAAATGCTTATTTTGGGGTCAGAGCAATTTATGTGGTATTGTCCCAATCTATGTACCTAAGTATTTTTTTAGCTTTAAAAAAATACTTAGGTACATAGATAGACTGTTGAATATAAAATTATTTTTATAATTATTGAAATTAAATCATTTCTTCATTGTAAATTCATTCTCAATTTTTTAACAAAGAAAAGACAATAATGCACATGGAATAATGAGAAATAGCATGGAAGCGATTATCTCATTCCATGAGGTTAACATCGAAAATGAACTTATTAACCGAGGGTTGAAAATTTATGATTGTAAGTATTTTTTAATGTTGTATCATAAAAAAATTAAAAGAAATTTAGGCGTGGACTACCCTTAACATTTAGGGGGATGAAAAATATATGTCCAATTCTCAAACCTACCCAATATGCACACAAAATGTCATGAGAATCTATCAAATCGTTTCGGATGAGTTTAATTGCAACCACGAGAATTTTATATATCAGATATATGTGAACACCAAGGTTGTAATATTTATTTCCTACAGTTTTTTTAAGATATGCTATCGAATTTAAGTAGATTACTCTAATCCCTCTTTTACCAAATAATTACGGGGACGTAATAAAATAACATATAACATTTTGATACGAAAATAACGAAGATAAACAATTATATCAGGTATAATTATAGCAGGTTTTGCATTAATAAGGCTTCTTATTTTCCGTGCAGGTTATATATGCATTATCATCTTCTAAATTCAAATAAACTTTAAAATTATACAGAGTTGACGACAACCGGTCATAGAACGCCCAATAAAAGTCTTACAAATGACTCAACTTGAAAAATAATTATGTAAAATATCATACCTAAATGAAACAAAAGAACATATTTTCAAAATTTTACGTGGACAACTTTATAAGTAGTGTATTTGTGTATATGTGTTACTTTTACACTAATTATGTTTATTAATGTTATTTTTATGTTGTTTTATCCCTAAGAAATGAATTAATTGAAACATAAAAAGTCCTGAAGACTTACCTCTTACACATTACCGTTAACATAATATCGATTTCGACAAACTAAAGTGAAGTTACAGATAAACCTAAACTCATCTTAAGGTTACAGTACAGAATCAGAATTCTGATAATTTTGGATTGACTCGTAACATTTGAAGTACGAATCGGTCTCTAATAGGCCATGAAGAGAGGAATTTAAACAATAAGTATTCATAGACCGCCAGTGTTTTCGGTTATTTACCAAGAAAACATAAGTCACATTATGTTATTTGATAGTAGAAGAGACTGAATAAAGTAAAGCTTATATGATTTGTTATCAGAGTCATACCATTATATCATAAACGTCTTAAGCTACATCGTAGCCCGTACGTTATTAGAAAAATAAATTAAAATACTCTTCTTTAAAAATATTCCATGCTGAATATATTAAATATAAATCATAAAATCTTAATCTAATAGAACGTGTTTTAGAACGTAATAGTTTTTTGAACTTTGAATTTCGCATTTTAAAACAGCCATCTTATGTATAAAGTATACTTGAACTTGAGGATCATACTTATGTAAAAAGAACTAAAACTTTTATAATTAGTAGTTTGCATGCAAATATAATTAATTTGAAAGAAAACTACTTGATTTAAAAATAAATATCGTAAACCGGTTGATTACGGCATCGACCGAATGCGGACCTGAATCCAAATTGAATACTAACTCTTCAAATAACCTCTGTCGTTACAAATGCTAGTAGAATCATTAAGGATTTATATCATAATGGTAGCGGATGCATTCGCGGATGTTATAAATATATAATATTATTTCATTAAAGACTTTATAAAAAGCATAAGGTGATAGGTTTTATACACTCTCGAAGAAGATTAGAAAAATATTCTACTTCATGTTTCATCTCCATTTGTAGGCTTTGTCTTTGGAAAATCCTGATGTATTACAATTTGTTAATGTGATAAGTTTTAGGACAGATCTGAAAATCAATGTGAGTCAGGCAAAGTTCACCAAAAAAATATTACATTAAATACATTAAATTTATTATATTATTAAATAGTACTGGACCCCTGTCAAGTTAGACGCTGCTGCCCCTCTGCCTCTTACACAACCCATGGGAAGAAAATTTTATGTCCGCAATATTTTTTATTGAAAATTTAATATATCCTGTATGATCCCGCATCCGAAGTGGGCTGACCAAGCCCAAGTTGGGCTGTGGAGGAAGGGTTTGCGTCGTTGGCTTCGCACCGCTCTTCGTGCCCTCCACAGCCGAGGAAGAGTTGCGATGGAAGAGAAGTTGATGAATGTAGGTCGTCACATCGTCGCTCCATCGTATTGGACGCCGTCCTACATTGCGTTTGCCTGTACGAGTTTGTCACTCGTGAACCTGTTTACGATATGACTATGACTATGACTGTTTACGATATTTTAACAGTGATAGAGTCACACATCAGTTTTTCTTGTTGCATGAATGCGCCGGCTCGACCGGGGAAGTACCACGGCCTCACAGAATACCGGCGTGAAGTCGAAGTTTAACAAACTTCTGCGTTTCGTCTGGTGAGTGCAGGTCCGGAGGCCCACACCTTTCTCAATGGCCGGCAACGCTTCTGCTATGCCTCTGGTATTGCGGGTGTTCACGGAAGGCGGTAATCACTTACCATTTTCTATAAAAAAAAATTAATCTCACTTACATATGTATTATATATTCTTTAAATTTTCATCATGCCTTGTCCAACCATACACTACAATAATAATAAAAAATATAAAGAAAAATACCAGGACTATTTAAATGACGTGATCTATGCTGAACCACTTTCCCAGAGAGGTTTTTCATAAAACATTTTTTTTCTGTTAAAGATTACGAAACGTTTATGAATGACGTAAATTTTCAAAAACAAATTTCACTTACAGTTATAATTTACAATTAACGCATTTATCCAAGAGTGTATGATCAAAAACATAATTTGCAATAAACTTGTAATTTTGACACTTCTTGTTTTCGTATTGTAATTTATTCATATTATCATTTTCACTTACACCAAACTAAATGATTTTCACTTTTGCAGATGCAGACTAAGGGAATATTTATTGTTAGCGATTCTTTAATATGTCAAGCGTGGTGGTGAGTGAGCACCTCGTGTGTTAATAAAAAAGGATGAATAAATGTTGTTAATTAATCGTTTTCTGCAGTTAATAAACAAATAAAAGGCTATGAACCCGAAACTTGAATTTCTTTCTTTGTCTATTATCAAAAATTCATTTCATCATTATTAGTCATTCATTCATCATTAGTTCATTTCTCTTCACTAAAACTTATATGGGACAAAGTGACGGGTGGTGAGCCTACTGCTGGCTATTATATTTAAGAGAAGCTTGTTTTACTTAAAAGTAAACTGAACCTATCTCATGGAAATAAAATATTTAAATTTTTTAATCGTATGGTCTCATATCCTATAGTTATTCATGAACACGATCACCTTCATGAATTGCATTAATTTTAAAAGCAAATTAACATTTCTCTGAGATCTTCTTTACGATTTTTCTTTTTTCTCTGAGTTTCTGCGAAATCTGTCAGGTATAGTAAGTAGTCGACCGCGGGCTACGTATTATTACTTAAAAGACCAGAAAAAGTTAAGTTTAAAAATTAAAACGAATGTGATTCTTGCAATATTCCAGCATATAGTCATATACTGAGCTAATTACGACAACAGCCAAGTTCTTTTATATGTTTTTAGTGACAATTATAATAATCATAGCTATATTAGTCGCCTAATCACATCTCTACATTTTTTTCTCTGTGCCTCGTTGGTGTCAGGCGTTAACGATGTGAGTGTCAATAAAATAAATTAATCAATGAAAATAAATTATCAAATAAAAAATTAATGATGATAATGGAAATGTCTACTGGTGAATTAAATAATAACAAGCAGCCAGCGTCAAATTTATCTATAAGTTCTCAACCAGCTGAAAATAAATTTCAATCTTTACGCTTATTATTTCTGCATATTTAACTAGTGAAATACAGTTATTAAAATGTATCTTGCAATAAGCAATTTGCTCCTAGTGCCCAAAAATAAGAGCTTACAAACAACAACTATATATACACAAATATGTAGAGAATGCCATATTTATTTGAAATAACGTTTATCACTTCCTTATAGTTCAGAGAGTAAATACTCTGGCTCTATATTAATAAAGATATTTGTACATTTATCTTTATTCCTTAATTACCTGAGCAAACCATCTAAACCTACTTTTTTCAGTTTTAGTCCCTGCATCTTCTTTTATAACACAATTTTCTCTCATAGAATAATTTGTAACATCCTATAGTTCAATTTCCTCTACCTTTCTCAAAATATACATATATATAGAACTACTTTTTATACAATGCTATTTACTTTCACAAAATATATCTATATATCCTGATTTTTATTCTTTTTGTGAGTAAATTATGACGATCATTGTTTCATCTTAACAACCGATGGAAGTAAACAGGTCGATTAAACTCTGTATTCCTTCCAAATACTTTAAGAAATATATTCTTTAAGAAAAGGGGCCATAAATTTTACAAAAACGAAAAAGAATATAGAATTTGAGCATAAAAGGTTATATTGTAATTTTAATAAAACACAAAGAACCGCTTTTTTTTTAAATAAAGTGAGTAATACACGGGTGCATACCTCGTGAATACCTTAGCCTAATTCCATTAAGTGCTAAATAACTATATAGTGTATCTTATGGTTTCATAAATCTACAAAATGGTTAAGTAAAGATATATCAAAAACTTATTAGAAGGAGTGTCAAATCTCGTTATGATGAAGTGTTTGAAAACTCCTTATTAGCGCAAAGTTGTAAACTTGATAAATTTAAAATAATGTAAATTATCTTTGGTCTATTGAACCATATACGAAATAATGTTATTTGTATAGACGAACTGCAACAATAACATTTATAGTACAGTGTATTATAACTTTGATTTGTAAGTGTTCTTCTGAATATAAATAAAACAAATACCACACATGTAATATCCTTTCTTAAAAGCAGTCGATGGATTGACTTCTGATAGATGGATTTGATTGATGGAAGAATTTTACACTTAGTGTTTGTAAATTGTCCGTAAATTTCAACTATTGACTACGCTTCGAGTGTATATTAAATATTCGATTACTTTAAAAGCGAGCGTGAAATTTTTGAAGTACATATTTTTTAAAACAAAACGAAGATAATATAAAAAATATGTTCGAATAAAACTTAGAGGTCGAAAGAAACGTAGGAATAATACTTTATTAATTACAATATTTTTAGATGATCCACTGACACCGCATATGCACAACAGATGTTGTAAATCTGAATCATAACAAGTTTCCTGAGTGTCGCAATTGGAATCTAATAAATTTTTGTCATATTAAGGAATCGATGTCAGGGTTAAAGCTTGGAGGCGTGTTAATATGTTAGACAAATAAATGCTCAAGAGGATTTTTATAACCACCACGATCATGATACCTTCAAAGTGCCCTTCGTGATGTATGTGATTCAAATATAACATAAATGCTTTAATGCATTGATATAAAATAATGATTAATAATGTTTGAAATAATTGTATTGCGAATGTAGATAATATGGTAATTTTTGATATGCCCATATTTCTACGTCAGAGTCGCATTTTTCTCTGTCTTATTGCATCTGTTAAACAATTCCACTAAAAGAAGGCTGTATTTTTAAAGAAAATCATGTAAATACATAGTCTGCAAATAAATTACTACACTGGCTCTGTATACGCATCAAACCGGAACAAAACAATTGTTATAATGTTGTTTGACTCCAAGTCATAGAAGGAGTCTACCATATTTCTAGTCGGTGACATATTGGAAATAGTAACTTTTGTCAAGCCTAATCTTCATTCCTATGTTGCAAAACAATAAATACGATTTGATTTAATTTGAGAACAGAAGGTCACGCAAGTTCTCCTAATCAAGATCCTGTAATATTGTACTCCGATATTGATCGCCCAATAGCTTCTATTATCTTATAGTGAAAATGAAGTTAGATTGAAACTAAAAGTTGGCGATCGGTCGTTTTATGGTGAACATTTTAATGCTGAACTGAGTCTAAATATAAATAAGGCAGGGTGTAATAAAAAGTGCACGCTTTGCGATACATAACGCAGCGAAAGCTGGGACTGTCAGAAGAAGCATAAAAGCAAACTGAATGCTGTGGAAATGCCATCTCTTCGTAAATTATGCGACTTTAAATTGTCCGTCCGAAAATGAAATGAAAGGTTACGCAATGTGCCAAGTATCGACTTACTTTAGAAGATCATGTGAGCCGTGCGTTCATAAACAAATATATCTATGTTTTAAGTTCATTTTGGTTTCCTCCAAGTGTTGCCATATCTTGTAATCTAACGGATTCAAATCTGGACTGGAGGAGGGCCAGTCTCCATGCCGGATGAAGTCGATTTCACGCGCCGCCAGCCAGTGCTTGCCAGTTGTGTGCTCTTCGCTCTATGAGCTCTCGCCGAATCTTGTTGGAATACCTAGTGCCTGTTATTGAACATGGTATGAGAAACAGGTTCCACAGGACATCAGGACTGTATTTTGATACACAACTGCATTCGTTTTTACACCTTTCTCACAAAAATGTACCTCTATTAAGCCCCAATAAGAAACTCCCAACCATACCATGAGCGAGGATGGAAAATGACCTCGTTGGACACGCGGAATACGGTTGCTCGTTTCTTTACTACTGTGTGCGTACACCTTATCATTTTGTTTGTTGTAACTTTCTTCTATGGTAAAAATTTTTTCATCCGAAAAAAGAATTTCCCGATATTTTTTTCCCGCATACCGCTTCAACAAAGCGCGGGATCTCTTCAGTCTCAGGTCCATTAGACGAGCATTCAAACGATGTCTTGTTTTTCTTCGATATGCCCGAAGTCTTTATTTAACACCCTTTTGACTGTGGTTCTGCTTAACCCCATCTGAAGGGCCAACAGTTTCTGCTTACGTTTGGGATTTCTTTGAATTCGAGCCTTCACAGCTTTTATCACTGCTGGAGTCCTAACAGACCGAGGGTGACCACTTCTTGATCTGTCATCTACACTAGAGTCTTCATTGTATCGTTTGATGGTACGATAAACGACTCTTTTGGTTATATTAAAATTTTTCAGTACGTCAAAAATTTGAATTGGCGCGTAACCGCAACAATGCTACACAATAACTGCAACACGGTCTTCTTTAAGCGTCCACTCCATATCTAAAAATGACTAAAATTCTAAAAAGTACACAGTTTTATTTTCAAGAACAATTCGAAATTCGAATACAATAAACTTTTTTGTGGCCAGCATTCTAAAAGAAAAGTTTTTACTGAGTGACAATACTTATGACCTGACTGTGTATATTTTTATAAAAACATTTATATGTTTAATGTAATTAAGTATGTGCATTAATCATTATTAATTAACTGAGTCATAGCTTAATGTGAATTCACCAACCTCATTTGCTATAATTTGTGACGAATATCTTATACCGATTTTAAGGTTATTTTAGTTATTAATTCCGTCACGATAGCCGAGTGCTAGGGTGGTCGGAATAACAAGTCGAGAAACAGGAGTTCGATCCTCGGTTGGCAGGCTCGTATCAATGGGTTTTCCAAAAAATATATGTGCAAATTGTATCGTTGACTTGGACATTGTGACGGCGACGAGCTCATCACCTGTCACGTGGTCCCAAAAATATCTTCGGTGAAAGGTGGGTCGAAACGGTTTCATTCAATTCCTTCTTACTGATAAAGTTATCAGATAACGAAACACATTATGTCATTCCACATCACGTTATTTATTCAAATCGAGTAAAATGAACCTCACAAATTTCCAAATAAGTCTCGAAAATGTCCGTCCTGTTCGAGTATTTAATTCTTCCGTGAAAGTATATCCTTGTATAGCGCTGCTAAGGTCACATCTTGAAAGTGTCGGTACACGAGTAAAATATGAGTAAACAAAGGAGCTCCTAGATAAGGTGGCGATTATTAAATAAATACTAATAGTATGAATCTACGCTATTAAATAAATATCTCGCTTATAAATATCTCCACGTTATTCCCTATACTGGAGTAGACAGAGGTCTCTTCAATTAAATCCTTTCGACCCACCTTTCATCGAAGACATTTTTAGGACAACGTGGCAGGTGGTGAGCCTGTTGCTGTTCTTATGTCCAGATATAAATCTTACACAAATTTTGAAAAAATAAAACCATTGGTACGATCCTTCCAGCAATTATAATATTAAGTAAGGGAGCTGTCGGAGCTTCCTAGTAGTAGACTAATGAAGGAAAAACCTATTGCGATACCATTGCTGTATATAAAAGAATTCAACCATAACATTTTCTTAAACAACTGAAAACGATGAGATTAATTGGATATGAAATAATAATTTAAATATTTTATTATTAATTAACTAATGATAATTTTCTATTTACCTACATTTTTTATACAGTTTTTCCGCTATCTTTTGTTAGCAGATTGTTGTTTCAATATCAAATCGAATACTAAAAGTAGTTAAATTTTATTGTCGATTATTTTTACTATTACAGGCTCTTTAGGCCTTTAGGCCGCTAAGAATCAATTAAAATAGCATTAAATGTTGCATCTCAGATGTATCTTTAATTTTTTTCTTTTGTCAATTTTTTCTTTCATTTTCCGGATACTGAGCGTGAATTCAGATCTTCCCTCCTTTTTTTATTAATTATTTTGGTTACAAGATTAACATTAAATAAATATACAATATTTCAAAAAATAAGTCGCATCCCCCACCAAAATTTCAAACATACAAAATATTTTTGACTATAAATTCGGAAATGAAAAGTAAATTATTAAAATAAATATTTTTTATTTTATAATAAAAAGAATATTTAGCTGTGAACAAAAGTGAAAATTATATTTACATTCGCCAGAAATAGATCATCTATGCAATTATAGTTATTTACATTTTTATTTAATGTAAATTGTTTAATGAATAATTGTTCAAATAAAAAACTTTTCGTCCTTCGTAACATCCGTGAACTCCAAGTGTTAAAATTTTATTTCATTTAACAGATGTAGTATGACATGCAAGTCTAATAATTGCATAAATTACAATGTCCACGTTAATACGTCTGGTAATTCTTCATTTCTCTCTCGGTATTGATTTTTTTTACCTCGCAACTACTCTTAATGAGTCACTGTATCTACTTGAAGCATAAGGTTCAGCATGCGTTATACTGAATTCCGACCTACGAACCATGTATTCGACCATATAATAGCTATACTGAGAAATTTAAATACGGTTAACATGAAATTACCCAACTGATAACTACACAATTTAGAATGACCTATGATACGACCAGTAACGCACTTTTGAATATATTTAAAAACAAATATCACTAGTAATAGATTTAGAGGGTTAAAAATAAACTATGTATTATTTCATTAAAAAAGAAAGAAGACATTAAGAGATAGTTATTCAACTACTTCTCTAAACAAAATTTACTACAGAGAAAATGAGTAGATTAATGACGCCTGTCCCTCTACTTCGGCCCGATGTCGAAAATATTGCGGTAAGCTCAAACCCATTTCCTGTTCCCCATCTTTCTTAATAGTGAAGACGCATCCTCTACACCTTGAAGTGCGTGTTCATTGGCATCAGTCAACATCTACCGACCGATAGCGGGGTTGCCATTGGATCCCAATAAACCAGCAAATTTAGTTACCAAGAACCGCATGACAGAAAAAATAATAATTTTACTTATCTTTAAAAAACTCTTTATATTCCATTGAAATGGACATCTTTGAAAACATTTTAAAATCGTTTCCCAACTTTATGGTCACCTTTACTAATGGTAGATAAGGTTCCCAACATAGGTATCAACTAATTTGAATTATTTTTTGCGTGGGTCGAGATCTTTACCAGTTTCTAAACGTTCTTTTCAAATCTATTAAACGATTTTGTGTCTGGGCTATAAGCTATTTGTGGTTTGATTATAGTTTTAACGATAAATTAATAAAATTTACATAGACAGTTAAGAGGAAATCTTATTTATTAAGAATAAATTAATTGAAACATCTTATTTGTTGTTTTAACATTACTGGAATCTAAGGCTCTGGGAATTCCTTAAAAGTCCAAATTAAAGTTTTAACTGTATTAGTTTTAGAGCATGATAAAGTTGTTATTGAAAAAGTTACTCTAAAAAGCGAAGCTCGATAATGCCTTGTTTTGAGGCGAAACACGTGTCGCGTTTTCGTTGGTGGTATATGTTACCTGATTTGAGTGTAGTGGTGGTGGTGCCTACAGTGGAACACCATCACCAGCACCATCCTCCCTCCCACAGTGCACGCATCTGTGGGAGGGAGGATGGTGCTCTTCTTCCCGTCGGACCAGGTAACATATATGTTACCTGGTAAAAAGATATACCTTTTTATATTTGCATGCGGAATGTTGCGAAGTAACTTTTTCAATAACAACTTTACAATGAATTTCCGCAAAGTAACGCCTGAGTCGATTAACAATTTCAGAGCATTAGTAGCATTCACTACTAAACTCTTTTCCCTTGAATGTTGTATAGGCCATAAAGAGCATAAGATACCTTTAATCATGCATATAGTACTGAATGGTAAAAGAACTGATTGTCTCAGATCCTGATATTTAACACCAAAGCTGCTGGTCGTTTTACAAGTTTATTTTCATTTCATTATTTTTATGATACTTCTGTATCCATTATTTGTAACGACTTTTAAAACTTTTTCCTTTGTTGGCTTTTAAAAACCACCAAAATAATTAAATTCTTATGCAGATATTCTTTATCTTAACTTTAAATATTCCAATACCGGTAGAGGTCTAAATGATTTAGTCCTTTCGATCATTGTATCAGAGTTACCATATCATTCTTCGAAATTAATGATTTACGGGACACGACACGGCAAACTATAATGGATACCTATTATTTTAGTTTAGTAATTAATATGCTTTTTTCACATGTTTATATTGAACCACAAATAACACAGGCTTTTGTTAAATACTATATAAATGTCAATGTCATGATGACCAGGGTCAAAATGTAACAAAAACATGTCAATTTCCTTATATATAAACCTTATAAAACGTTGTAACAATTCTATGTTTATTAATTTCAAAGCTCTTCATAACCGTGTGGTAACGGTGTCAGAATGTTGTCACTCCCTTTCTTTCCGTGGGTGTCGTAAGAGGCGAATAAGGGAAAGAGCCTAAAATATCCTAATGGCAACCGATGGATGGTGTGATAACCATCGCTGAAAATGTCAGACCAAAATAATCAGACCGAAGATGGGTAGCAGCGTCTGCGGTGCTAGTGGTCTGGTACTGCGATCGCCAAACCGCTTGCCAAGCGCGGTAATTATGGCAAATCCTCCCCATGGGAGAGGCCTGCAGTGGAATGCAGTGGACTTTAACAGGCCGTTATGTACTCGTATGTATGTATATAATCTCTTCATTTCCTCTTCGCCTTCTTGACATTTCTCGTCAACTCTTGTCTTTGTCAATAGCAACAATGTGAATCTGTGTATGTTATAAAGTTTTTGTTACCATTTGTGTATGTCTCATATTCTACGTTCTGTAGGTAATTTTTTCTTAAAAAGATGTTTGTTTTTTGTCCGCTGTTGAAAAACGCAGACAAGTTGCATTTGTTAGTGTATAACTGGATCTACAAAAGAGTATTATAAACATATATACAAATAAAAAAATAAAAATTGACTGCCGAGTGGGGCCGAGTGGTTGAACGATCGGTATTCGTCTCAAGAGAACCAAGTTTGATCCCCAAAAGCTCGCACCAATGGTTTTTTTACAACTTATATACGACTTATATGTGTGGCTTAGACATAAACACTGCGATAGGCTCACCACATATCACGTTGTCCCGAAAAGCGTCTTCGGTGGAAGATGGGGCGAAAGTACTTAACTGTCTAGTGTCTGTATCTAACCCTGTATTGGGAATGATTGTTTTTTATCTAATTTTGTTCATTTTCGTAAAACGTTTTTCTATTCAGTTTCGTTGCTATACAAATTACTTTTGTCACAAAATTGTACTAGAATGTTGATAACTTGTCTCCACTAGTTACCTTTTAAAAAGTAAATGTCATAATGTTTCTTCTATTTATTAAATCAGTATTTATTTTTATTTCATTTTTATTAATTGTACAAAAGAACAAAAATTTATTTTTCAAAACAAACTCGCCCAAAAGGAATTCCGCAAAGCGCTACGCAGGCTTTCAACTGCTCCATTGAGAAATGGGCGAGAAATTTCGTCTTACCGGTTTCCCGTCTCGAAGTGTATTGTATGCGTGACACAACCTTGTTATTGGACCTGGGCATCGGACATCGGGCAACTCATCTCTTCATCTCTGCTATATAAGACAGGTTGGTTCGGTATCGCGACATTTGTGTCTTCGGTTGCCGGCGACGCAGCAACATGAACACTATTTGGGTGCGTATTCGTAATTCATAATTACATAAGTTACATCGAACTTCAATTAATAGTGTTTCGTACTTTCGTTCTTACTTTTTTTCTTAAGTATTGTGTTCGGTACTTTCGTATTGATTTATGTCAAATCCATGGGAAGCATTCGCGATTGGTCTGCTTTGCGAATTATGATTAGTGGAAGTTATTTTTTTTTTAAATTAGACTTGTCCACCATGGATTTCTGTATATATTAATTTTCTTTATCCGGGGAAAATACGTAGCAAATATAAAAATACGTAAAAATATTATTTTGATTTTTTTTAATTAAATTAAATTACTATGTTTCAATTATTTTAAATCATTTATTTTAATATTTATTCAGTTCGTAAAACGCTTTAGAAGTGGCACGTTCTTGTAAGCTCATGATACTTCCTAATTCAGAAGTTTTTATAGCAGTGTACGAACCGCAATGTTTACTACTAGCTCGTATATAGTGACATAAAAATTACATCATCAATTAGTACCTATTTAACATCTTTTAGTGTTCGTCATCCTTTTTAAATCCGTTATCTAAATTTATTAGTAAACTGTTATCATCAGTCAAGGGTGCGTGTATCCTGTAGGTATTAGAGGAACCATTCGGATTTTTAGTTATAATCTTAATTCTTGTTTTATTAAAGCTTATCTTGATATAAGTAATGTTTTATATATACAGTCAGGATTTTTGCTGTACTTCATTTCGTTGTTATCGTTAAACGTGAGAAGTATAATATATTCTATAATCCGTTCTATAATATATTTTCATATAATATATATTAAAGAACGGCTTTTCAGACTTTGAATAATGTGAAATAATGAGGAAAAATAGGTTAAATTATAACTTGAGATGAGAGAGATGAAACAATAATTGACGAAAAACCTACTTGTGAAAAATCGGCGAAAAAGCCCTCCCCAAGTAGACAATTTCATTCACCTGATCTAGACAGTCCTGATTTACCTATATTTCACGCTAGTTTCCTCTACGCCTTTTTTCAAGTATAATTTTAGCGTTCAAACCTTCATTTTCACACTCCTCTTATAACATATATCTTTTTATATAAATCCACATATAAAAAGATATATGTTATAAGAGGAGTGTGAAAATGAAGGTTTGAACGCTAAAATTATTATATATATTCAGTTTTGTGTTGTAAATTCTTACTTAATCAGTCGGCGTCTGGATCCGGGATATCGCCTTAATGGCTCCGTATTTTTCAGAATTGTCAAAGTTTCTGTAATATCTTGATTTTCTGATATCATTCAACACAAGAGATTCAAAACATCAATAATTAAGGATAAATTTTCAACCGGAAAGTCGTACACTGTCATTATTTTGAATTACTCCGTCATGAAACAACAAGTACCACGATTGGTTAAAAAACTCAGATCACGGATATTGAGGCAGGATATAAAAGATGTATAGTCTACAAAAAAATAAAACTTAACAGGACCTTGAAGACTAAGACATAAATTTGATTTTAATTATATGATTGATACCAGAAGCATCGCCGATGTTTACGCCGCTGATACTAAATTCTAATCTCTTTATATGTCAAGGTGGCATACAAACATACGAGTTTTAATCATAACGTCTACTGAAGCGCATACATTGTTATTCTTTTCAAAATTGCGATGTCAAACTAAATATCAATATCACTATTAAGTAATAATGACTTTATGTAAATTAGTATAATACAACTACCGCATATTTGTGGCCGCAATAGTGAAGTAGCGGATGATGTGACTTGAAATTTTACATGTTGCATTTTTAAGTAACGTGAGTTTGAAAACACATTCTGAGTTGAATTTTTTTTAAGAATATGAGTCACACATATCATTACCAGTATTCCTATTAAGGACTTCAACTAAGCTGCAATGCTTGTGTCTGGAGTGGTATACGTTAGTAGTTGAATGGCGGGCCCCAATCTTTGACGTTAGTTTTCGCAGTCCGCACCCTAAACCATTAGACTATTGGCGCTTCAAACAAGAACAGGAAAATATTTTTCGATAATTATTCATGCCGATGAAAATTCTACACAATATAAAATATGTTTTAGAACCCGATGACATAGTTGATAGTGTCTTCAAAGCTAATGATTATGAGTTCGAATCTCCCTGGGCAAACGTTTGTTATAAATATGAATATTTGTATTAGAGTCGAGGATGTTTATACGTTTACATTAATACTTATCTTCATATATATTTACCCAAATTAATAAGTGTCTATGTAAGTACATTGTATCGTTAACGTGTTGACAAACAAATGAGCGATTTTTTTATGTAAAACTTATCGATGCATCACCCTTTGTGTTTTGTATCGATAAGTGTGTTTTTAAAAATTACGTAGAATTTGTATCGTATACTTGAACGCTAAGAGACGGACAATCAGTCACGTTATCCCCATTAACCGCCGGTAATGTATTGAAATAATTAAATTGCGTAGACCTTAAACATCTACAATCTAGACATTTGAAAAAGTCACGATAGCCGAGTGGTTGGGTGGTCGGAATTTCGAGTCAAGAGACTCGATTTCGATCCCCAGGTGGCAGGCTCGTACCAATGGGTTTTAAAAACTGATGCACGAATTATATCGTTTGATTGGATATAAAGACGGCGACGGGCTCACCACCTGTCACGTTGTATACCATAATACATACATAATTTATAAAATTTTATTACGCCAAAATTATGAATGATAATGTGACCCTTGATTCCGTAATGACGTTTTCCGGTAGGAATTTCATATGTGTGATATATGATATATGAATATTCGTAAGATCACACTAAAACCGCCGTCCTCGACATTCGGTTGTTAACTGGCACTCGTACGTTGCTTGGTCAACAACAACACAGACAGCGCGTTCACGGTCATAGTGACGAACTTGAATAATTTGTATCTTCCATTTTAGGTATTCTATAGGTATATTTTATAATTTTATAATCGCCAATATTAAAGTATGTAAATATAAAATTGTTTGTAATATATAGTCTCTGAAACTACTAGTGCGATTCCCATTTTCTTTGTGTTAGATAAAGTATTTTTATCTTCGGGATCGAACTCGGGTCTCTTGAATCAAATGCCGATGACCCAACCACTCGGCTATCGTGACTGTCAACTGTTAATAAAATATTAGTGTCCCGCCTAAACGATAAAAAGCTTAAGTAAGAGCTTATGGAAATATTATTATTATCTTAAGGAAACAAATAGCCTATGTAACATCAATCTAGGAACAATAGGGAAAACACAATAGTTTAAAAGGTTTCGAAAAGCGAAAATAAAACTTCATAGATCTTCGTAAAAAAATCTTTTTATTTTAGTTTATTATAAATACTCCTTAAAAAAGTGTGTGATTTAATAATGTAATAAAATTTCTTTTAGGAGAAAAATCATGGAAATGACATTTTATTCTTAATTCAAGAGCAATATGCGTTAGTACTCATATTCCTTCCTTGACCTTCTCACAGGGTACGATAGCTGACAACTTGATCACATCCTGGGCTATAAGGTCGATGCATAATCGATTACACCGACTGTTCAATAATCTACCTACATCGTACAAATGTTTGCAGTTACGTGTAAAAGGGTCGCTAGCCCTCACAGTAAACAAATTTAATGGATAAACATTCTCAATGACTAATAGACTTAAATAAAGAGTATTGATCCCACGGGTATTTATATATTTATACACATCTTATTTTGAGACCATATAACACTAAACTTAATCGATAGATCGTTTAGGCGGGACACTAATACTCTTACATTTATTATCTATGTGCTTTTTTTAATTACTGCTTAGGACCTACTAGACCTACCTACTTACATATTGTTTTGAAATTCCTTATGAAAAATGTGAAAGGAGTTCTCCTTGTAGCTACGGTAGTAATATGGTTAAAACCAAATGGTTGGGGGCCGCAAATATGTAAACATGAAAATGTAGACATAACAGGTAGAAAATGTAGATATAATATATAAATTATTAGATTTGTCGGCCCATTGGTAAACGAAGGCGGAAGTAGGCATACCAAATCCAATTCTAGAGCTCATTATCTCCAAAAACCCTACTAAACTTAACCTATCTTTCTTCACCTGATTCTTCCTATTTGTATCCCGAGGATGGTCACGACAGTTATAAAGGCAAACAGGGACTAGAATATTTTCATGCGGACGTCCTCCGTGGACGAGTGGCGTAAACACCGGTTTTCAAGGTGTCGAAGTCCCGGGTGCAATTCCCGGTCGGGTCAATGTAGACTTTCTCTACATGTTTTCGGTGAACACCCAGAGTGTTTGTGGAGCCTTCGTTGTTTCCGATTCCCATATCTCAAGTGCTTTAGCATTTTACATTGGGGTCGGAGCAATGTATGTATTTATTTATTATTTACCGAATCTTCAATACTGTGTGGTATTTTTGGCAGCGTTAGAATTTACTAACCCTTCTCTTCTAGTGAATTTCGTAAGAAGCAACTGCGGAAAGCAATAAAAATCTCAATGACTACCGGATCAGAGCAATAGGAGTATATCGAAAAATATCAGTTAAAAATTAAAATAACGTGTAGAGTCTGGAACTCCGATCGTCAACGCGGTTGGCGATTTTGTCGATTATAGTAAATCCAACTTACAAATGAGGCCTTGCCGTGGAATTTTGAAAGGTCCGCTAACAGGTATGCAAAAGGAGTCTGTGACATCATTTTTCGGTCCGGTCACCCCGGTCGAGCCGGTCTATTAATGAACAGCAGACGCTAGGATCTATGACGTGACAAATTATGCGAAATTCGCTAAAATCCCATCTTTTACAGTATTTAAGAAGCACTCGGCAGATAAAAATAAATTATTATAACTACGTATAATGTATGATAATCAGATTCTTCGCAAACAATGTACAAACTTTCACGTGTACGAAGTCGCGGGCTAAACACAGTAAATTAATATTATTGTAAACTTAAAGAATTTCGAAAAATGAGGCGTGAATCGAAAATAAGGTGTAGGTTAACCTTATTATTATTATCCACGATGAACACGCCAACGACATTAAAGGTTAAATGTCACGTTAAAAATAATTATCGAAATATATTGGTTGGCTAACCAGTCATTACATAGCTCACAAGTTTATTTCTTATATATCCTATTTCTCTTTCTCGGTCTATTAAAATTAAATGCCCGGGTGTCTGAACTTCACTTGGCACCATAATCTTTATTCAATAAATAATTATTAATGTTTATAACCTGCTCTAATTTTGTCAAAGATTATAAAATGCTATTAATTTTATTTATTAAATTAATAATAAATATCTTCACGCAATTCCCAATACAGGGATAGACAGAGGTCTAGTCTAGACAATTAAGTCCCTTCGACCCACCTTCCACCGAAGATATTTTCTGGACAACGTGACAGGTGGTGAGCCCGTCGCCGCCAATGTCCAAGCCAATGATATACGTACATAAGTTTTTAAACCCATTGGTACGAGCCTGCCACCTGAACTCGGGTCTCTCGACTCGAAATTCCGACCACCCAACCACACGGCTATCGTGACTTATATATTAAACTATGTATATATATTTATACCGATATTTTTGGCTATCTGTTTTGTCTGGCAAAACCTTGACGGACGGTAGCCAGACAGAACAGATAGCCAAGAGTCAAGATCAGAAATGACACCAATCTATATAACCTTAGAGTATAAAACCTTATCTAATTAGAAAATACTGGTCATATTCTTAAAGTGCTTGTTTATACTGTATACAGTTTAGATATAAATAATAAGTTCGTATAAAGTAATATGTGTACAAAAAATAGCACGTTCATAAAATCATGCTTCCGTGACCTCAGACCTACCTTCTTCGTAATGATCATATAAGCAACCCTGTTTATGGTACTGCAGTCGCTTTTTTGACACTCGACATACCGAAGTTCTTGTCAAAGGCTCTAGGTAAACGTTGGCATTAACCCGTGTATGGATAACAATGGGTCAATGTAATTAAAAACTGATAACTTTTTTATAATATTAATGAAAATGTCGATTTGTTTATAAAATAAAAGTAGACGCGGACGTTTAATGTAAATGTCATAAATTCATTTTAATTAATATAATATAACTCCATTCGGTACACCGGAGAAGAGCAGACAAGAGCTAGACAGATAGACCTTAAAAAAGATTAAAAATTACTATTTTGTGTTTTAAAGATTCTCTTTAGTTATTTCTTTTCTATTTTATACTATGAAATATAATAAAAATAGAACATTAATTCAATATTTACTATAACATTCATATATTATCTTTATAGATACTGTCTGCTTTTTACTCGAGGAAATTGAATTCGAGAACTACGAAACAAACACGGACGAAGTCGCGGATATACACAAGTAATATATAAAAATAGCTACGATAACCGAATCATTGAGTGTTTGGGATTCGAATCAGATGAAATTCGAAAGTGAGGTTAGATTCGAGAAAGGCTCGTGAAGTAATGTTTTTTTTTCGAAACTTAGGTGCTATTTGTATCGATGGCTTGACATTACACGGTGACAGGCTTACCACCTATCACTATGCCCTAAATAATTGAGTGAAATCCAGATCAAGTGAAATTCGAAAGAACTGAAATATCTTACGTAGTTTTTCAGTATATACGCACTTTTTACCTACACCAGATTGCTTTCTGCTATATCCTGTCAACCCAAAGGTCTGCAAAAAATCGCTTAGTGCGATAGGGCCGCCCATTGTGCTACCATTAAATGATTTACATTTATATATTTATTTTTTTACAGTATTTCATTTGTTTTTTTGTTGTACAAATAAAGAATTCTCTCTCTCTCTCCCTCTTAAAACTCTTCGCTTCAAAAAAATTCTATCACCGATTAATGTGCTCAAATATTCCCCGTAGTTTTAGCGGTCCAAATAACTGTGCACTTGAAACTCGCTCCGAATTGCTTAACAACACGTAATAAACGAGATCGTGAATGACTCGCATTACGCAACGGCATTAATTTTGACGTGCGTTTCCTCTTATGATAAACCCACAATTATGACGCATGCGCGGACGCAATATAATTTGAATTTGTTTATAGGCTATATATGACTACGATCGTCTTTTCTAACAGAATTAAGTCAGTTAAGTTAAAGCATGGTGAAACTGTTGATACTACTGGTGGTGGTTTTTTGGGACTACGTAACAGGTGGTGAGCCTGTCACCGTCTTTTATATCAAAGCAAACGATATAAATCGTACATATGATTTCAACTCTGATATGAGCCTATCACCTGAGAATCGAACTCGGGTCTCTTGACTCGAAGTCCGATCATCCAACCACTTTCTTGACTATTTATATATATATATATATATATATATATATATATATATATATATATATATATATATATATATATATATATATATATATATATATATATATATATATATATATATATATATATATATCTTTTTCGTCCCTCGTCGGCCTTACTACGTCCACTCGATCTATGTATACAACATTGTGTTGTACTAAAACCAATGATAGTTCCGCTAAATTCATATATTGCTAAATAAACCCAGCCGGCTTTGCTTTTTATAGTACTCTAAAAGAATATTTTAAAATATTTAAATAGATAGGTAGATATAACATCACATATATTGCTCTAATCCCAAAATAAGTGTATATGGAATCAGAAAAAAACATGTAGCACTACCACCCAGACCTGAGGTAACATAGAAAAAGCAGTTTTTTTTTAATTAACCCGTCGAATCGAATTCGGGACTTAAGAGCTGGCGACAATTTGATAACCGGTGTGAACGCCACACGGCCATGGCGTACGTCAAATTTAATGATAAAAATGATATCTCGAATTTTAAAGACTATTTTGCAAAATGTAAAATGTTAAAATAGGAAAAAAAAACAACTTGCCTTTCCTTATAAAGAAACTACTCACCAAATTTAAAATGTGTTATTTATACTTATTTAATACCACTTCTGCTTAATTACGAAATACCACACACTGATATGCCACGGAACCACTTGAGATTTAATATTTAATTAGTGAGTGGTATTTGCTTTTACATATGTAAATTTAGTTATAAAATGTTTCTACGGTATTCAAGAATTTAAGTTTATGACTTCACATTACCAAAAACCATCTCTGTTAGAAATATACTTATCATCTTGAACCCTGGCTTCATCCGGCCGTTAATTTACAAATCGAAAATGGAAAATTAACTAAACCGTTGACATTATTTAGAATTTATTTTTGAGGAGATCTACTTTTGTTGCTATACCAAATGTCTTGTGCTCCATCCTAATATCCACTACCCACCCAAGACATTTTTGGGACAACGTGACAGGTGGTGAGCCCTTCGCCGTCTTTATGTCCAAGCCAACGATCTAAATCATACATAAGATTTGAAAAAAAAAATCCCGTTGGTATGAGCCTTGAGAATCGAACTGGCTCTCGTGAGTCAAATTCCGATTAACCATTCGACTATCGTGAAACGTACTTCAAATCGCAATTCTAAACACCTCATATGTTACACACTTTTACAAACATTAAAGAGTTTTAGCTTTCTTTGTAGCTTATTTTAGCATTGCAGTTACTTTGAACTTTAGTCACGATAGCCGAGTGGTTGTGCGATCGAAATTCTAGCCAAAAGATCCAATTTCGATAACAACCTTGGGTTTTCTAAAAAAAACTTATGTACGATTTATATCGTTGGCTTGGACATAAAGAAGGCGACGGGCTCATTACCTGTCACGTTGTCCCAAAAAATGTCTTCGGTGGAAGGTGGGTCGAAAGGACTTAATTGTCTAGACAGACAGAGGTCTACCCCTGTATTGGGAATAGCGTGAATATTTTTTTAGAGATAACTGGTGTGCTCCCTGGCTTTGATCACGTTTAACGCAGACCTCTAAATTATTGTTCAAAAATAAAAGTAGTCTAAGATACTCCTCATAAAATCATCTATTTGCCTGTGAATGTGCAGACAAAATTGATCCAGCCATTTCCAATACTATCCGGAATAAACATACTAACTAGTGACAAGCAAACAAAACAAAATATTTTTGTTATAAGGGCCGTATGTACCTATAACTTTCATATGTAATGAATTAATGTAGTTAACGTTATTATTTCCACATCACAAACTTTTTATTCACCCTTATAGTATAAAAAAATAAAGTTCTAAAAATGAAAAACAAGTACTAATAAAGTATTTCGATAAAACCGGAATACACGCACCATATCACAATTTATCGTCTATCGAATATCGTAATTAAATAGGTAAGCCATTAGTAAAGTTTTGATTTAGTGTCCCCTCCATAAAATACTTCTCCGCGGACGGCCTTGTAAGAAAGTGGTCAGGGTTCGTTGCTCTCAAGTCACGGTCACTAAATCTTACGCAACACGGTCAACGAGAGGTAACAGTCCGTGTTATGTAACCAGCAACGACTTACTGCAACGTACAAAAAGAGGCGTCATGCAGCAACGTGAATATAGACCTCACTCTCGTACCCGACAGTTAAACATGCATTACAATTAAATACATGTTTGTTATCTGTTTTGTATCTTGTAATGTTCCAATTATGGTGATGTCACTTTAAATATAAATACCTTATTGTTAGTGTGGAGTATTAATGTTTGTGTTGTTTAGAATAAATTTTGACTGTATTAATATTTGTATAACTGCGCATGTAAAGGTCAATATTAACGAAATATATTCATATTTTCAGAGGATATCGAGTATTAACTTCGATAATACTAGCAGCGTTTGATAATTTTATTTAAATTAAATCAATATTGATTTTGGGCACACTTGACTTGTACGTTCATCTTATTATTACAAATGAATCAAGAATGGTAGACAAAATATTTGTATTAACTGAAAACTTGTTTAGCTCCTCCAGTCGCAGAATCTCGATGAGACGCAACAGCAACACAAATGAGCAAAGTTTAACAGCCAGATCTTATTGAGGCAAAAATATCAAATTTTTGACCAGAATTAAAAAAATGTATTTACAGAAAAAAAAATGTTAATATTTACAATACTTATCAACTAAAAACTATTATAATCGTAGAGCCCTACTCCTGGCTGTATTTCCACGTTGAATGGCTAGACTTAACTGTTGAGCGGGAAAAGAACCAGCCCCCTTGTCACCAGCGACAACGACCAGTCGTGGATGCAATTCCTTTAGAAACTACTCGTACATCGCGCGGGGACCCCACGGACGGATCGGAGCTTCTAACATTTTGACATCATCTATACAGATCCGCCACTATGTTGTTATATTATAGCTAATGTGCATAACGAACCACAACTTTGTTTAAATCTAAAAAAAAATATCTTCACGCAATTCCAAATACAGGGGTAGACAGAGGTTAAGTCTAGACAATTAAGCCCCTTTGACCCACCTTCCACCGAAGACATTTTGGAACAACGTGACAGGCGTCGTCTTCTTTGTGTCCAAGCCAACGATGTAATTCGTACATAAGTTTTTTGAACGACCCATTGGCTCGTAGCCTTGGAGATCGAACTCGGGTCTCTCGACTCGAATTCCGATCACTCAACCACTCGGCTATCGGGACTGTTCACAATTAGATTTAATATATCCGTCATAAATCCGTAATAAGGGATAAGGAATAGACAATTTTCAGAAGAATAGTTGTCAGCCAAGTTAATTTGAGTGATGCTTGATAGTAAAATAATTAGTGATTATCTTATAGATAAGATAATAATGACTATCGATAAACGAATGTATATTCTTGTGTCGATAAATAAATGATTTGATGTGATTTGATTTGACCAATTCCCGTATACACACACAACAGAGAAAATATACGTGCTTTATAATAAATATGAGAAAAGGAGAACAAGAAATACAAAAAGGGAATGGGCTTCTGGTATCTTCATTAGTTTATCGTACTAACCTAGTCGTGCTTCTCATTCGTGCAATAGCAAAAGCTTGTTGCTTGACTCTCCAACGTTAAATTTATTTTCCATCTACAGTCCATAAAGTTAAGTTGCATTAATTAATTAATATCCAGAGTAAATAAATTGAGTCCAGAGTAAATAAATATCCAGAGTAAATGAAAATTCATAAATGAAATTAAGAGGTTCTAAATAACTTCACACCTTTCGCTATACTGGGGTAGACCGAGGTCTAAAGAATTGAGTCCTTTCAAGCCACTTTACACCGAAGACATTTTATGAGACAACGTGGCAGGTGGTGAGCCTGTGGCCGTCTTTATGTTAAGGCTCCAATATAAATCGTACATAAGTTTATGAAAATAACCATTGATACGATACTTGGGATTCAAACTCGGGTCTCTGGACCCGAAATTCGATCACCCATCCACTCACCTGTCGCGAATTTATGTTAAATTATTTGAAGATGTTTGTTATATTCAAACTTTATTCTTGTAGGTTTTCGCCCTTGCTATTGGAGTAGCATCTGGAGATGTCGGCCTTGGGTACCATTACAAGGTACCGCATACATCGTACGGTGTTCCGGCCTACCCGGGAAGCAGTAGTAGCGGATCAAGTGGTATCTACAACTCAGGTGTAACTGGAAGCTCAAGTAACAGTGACTACAATGCCCAGTACGCCAATATCTTGGGCACTGGTTCCAACTACTACACTGGACAAAGTAGCAATCAAGGCGGACAATCAATCTCAAGCACTGGTCAAAGCACTGATTACCATAGTGGGTTCCAATCAACTGGAAGTTCAATTGGAAGTGGAGCAAACAGCAACTATTACCAAACTACAGGATTCAGTCAACCAACCTACCAAACTGGAGGAGAGTATTCCGCTCATAAGCAGTACGAGACATCAAACCAATACCAAAGTTCAGGTGTTGAAAAATATCAACAGTATTATAATGTGATACAGCAACAGCCACCTCAAGTGTTCAAGCATTACTACGTTCACGCCGCACCTGAAGAACCGGAAATTCCCAAATCTCCGAAGCCAATCGTCTTGCCGCCAGCGCAAAAGCATTACAAAATCATATTCATCAAGGCACCTTCTGTACCAGCACAGGCGCCTCAAATCGTTCCAGTGCAGCAACAAAACGAAGAAAAGACCATTGTCTATGTTCTTGTACAGAAACCTGAGGATGCTCAAAACATTGTCTTACCAAAAGTGGAGCAGAAGCCTCCGTCAAAACCAGAGGTATATTTCATTAAATATAATAATAAACATGATTCACAAGCAGTGATCAACAACATAGTGTCCGACTTAAACAAAGGAGGAAATGATTCTGGATATTCAGGCCTCGCTGAAGGTATTAATATGTATACTAATACAAATGAAGGAAGCTCATCATCAGGACTGGTGTTCGGACAGGGCTTGAGTTCATCGGGAGACCAAGGATCATCGTCCACATTTGACTCCTCAAGTACTCATGGATTTGGATCGGGTACCTCTGGCTCTAGTTCAAATGTATTTGGCTCTGATTCATCTGGGTCCACTACTTTTGGTTCTGGTACATCATCTAACACGTTTGGTTCCACATCGACGGGATCAAATGCCTTTGGCTCCAGCTCAACAGGATCAGAAAACTATGGATCATCAATTGGATCTTTCGGATCAACAGGTTCCCATGACGCATCGTCAAATGTATTTGGTAGTGTATCTACTGTTGACACTACTAATAATGGATATGACAGCTCTTCTGGACTAACAAGCATTTCTTCTACATCCGGCCCGCTAACGGGTTACGAATCAGGCATAATTTCGACTAGTCAAGGTGTCCCTCATGAGACTTACGGAGTACCTAAGTTCAAAGTAGTTTAGATTTAAACGATAATATAATACACTGACTTTCATATTTTTAAGTACTTCATTAAATTAATTACAAAAGAATAACCTGTTTTTGTTTTAAGTATATAATACGAATTGCCGTGTTGTGTTAACATAAAAATTTACCACCCCTTTCTTCTCGTGGATGTTGTAAGAGGCAACTAATGGAGACACCTTTAAATGCAATAGGCTGCCGATAAACGGCGGAAAAACTAAAATTCAGAATGGCAATTCAGCAAAGAAATTGTTTTCATTACATTTAATATTACCTATGTTCTAATATAAATAACAGTGTGTGTATTTAAATCATTTTCACATTATATATATATATATATATATATATATATATATATATATATATATATATATAAATCATAGTTACAAAAACATATTGACTACAATCTTTATTTGAAAACCATCCTTGATACTGATGCTTCCATAATTATAAATCGCGGTATTTCCGTCGGCGTCAGATGCCTTCGCAACACCCACGCCCAAACTACGTCATATTCTCTTATTTAACATTGGAATTATCAGGTGATTGTAATTGAAGTTGGCACAATATTGGTATTTTAATAGGCGGTCCATCCGCATAGCTTTCCGACATTATCTTGATTCATTTGATTCCAAGCTTTCAGTGGTTCGAGCCAGAATTCCCCTCTGCAGTCGCTTCATTAGGCTAGTAATGGCTGGCTGATAGTATCAATGAGCGTTGTTTATGAATGACTTGACTTTATTTCGGGGCTGTGGCGCATGACTGTTTAATGGTGTATGGGAGATTCATTGAGATGTATTCGCATGCACTTTTCTCGGAGACGTGTGGAATGCCGCGATCCGATTACGCGCCGGCGCCATCGTAATTGTTGTGTCCATTCGACCGGAACGCCGATAATCAGCTGAGTGATTGGGGTTACCATCGTGTTTCATACAGTCTAGGAACTGTTCTTATTTCAAAAATGTAACAGACCGCAGGATGTCCTTCGCGCAACAATTTATTATCGACGAATTGATGTTGATGAATTAAGGTATGTAGTAAACATAAAGCTGCTTTAAAAGAAAATTTGCGCTTTCGTGTAGTATTGTTATAATTAATTATTTAAAAGCATATACTTAGAGAGTCGCATACGTAGCCTTATTGTTATCCTGCGATAACAATTATGATAATAAAGAGCATGTACGATATGCGGAAAATTACTACCAATTGAGTGGAAACCTCTTGCTTTTAATCCTCGAACTGATTTCTTATTGTTAGGGAGTACAGGACACTGCATGGAAGCCATTTCATCATTAATAGGGCAGCAATTCGTAATAAATTTCAGACGTAAAAAAATAACATGAGAAAAGAGCTGAGAATGCCTAAAAATTAAAAAAAAATTGATAATGCCTTTGTAGTCACTTTGTAGTCACGATAGCCGAGTGGTTGGGTGGTCGGAGTTTCGAATCAAGAGACCCGAGCTCGAACCCCAGGTGGCGGGCTCGTTCCAATGGGTTTTTCTAAAACCTATGTACGAATTACATCGTTGGCTTGGATATAAAGACGGCGACGGGTTCACCACCTGTCACGTTGTCCCGAAAATATCTTTGGTGGAAGGTGGGTAGCAGGGACTTAATTGTCTAGACTAGACCTCTGTCTACCCCTGTATTGGGAATTTTATATTTTTAATTATTTTTTGATAATGCCTTTAAATTTTGGGGATTTCAGCATCTCAACTTTGTAACTAAGTAACCTAGTAAACATTCCATTTCATCTGTCTGTACGATAAAGTAAATTACGTAAACATGCAAACTTACATAAAATTATCCCATTTTGAAGTCGGTTGAAATTTAATTTTAGGGTTATTGTCTTTCATTAGGTTTTATTAAATTATAATTAGATTTTTTTATAATCCAATGAGGTCCACTTGTATTGAAAATAAATTTTGGTTCCCCTACACTAGGCGCCAGGAGACGTAAGCTACGGCGCTTGCCTTGAAAATATTCCGTAGAAGTTTCCTATTAATAAAATATACATTATTTTATTTCTTTCAATTCTCGTCCCTGCTTGAAATCAGCATCAATATACTTTTCTACGTAGTATTGATATGTTTTAAGCCTGTATCTTAAATGTCACAATTTCGATGTTGTTGCTTTGAGCGTTTAAACAACTTTGGAAGTATTCGCTGTTCCATATGAGATTAATCCCTCTGGCTACCCCGTTAGCGTTTGTGCGTAAAGATAGATAAATAGATAGATATCAGATTAAAGTAACGTGTACTTTTGATAACAAATTTCAGCTCAGTAATAAGTTAACCCCGATGTGGTTTATACCGACAGTAGTTTTTGTCACGTCTTTTAATCCATCTAAAAATGATAAAGTTGAATAACTGTTTGAAGTATACCGTTTTTGCTCTTATTCTATCATAATGATAAGAGAGTCCCGGTAAAACTATAACAGTCCCGTGTATAACATAGGCTTTCTCCCTAAGTGAGGTTACTGAACCTAACCCGCGGGAGGAAAGGGGAGGGGGTGGGGGTTATATATATTCTTACTCCATAACCACACGGCATCATTTAAAACAGACAAACAATTTCAAAGTTCCATAATCTGTTTTTTTGTTGGAAATATAGATTTGTATCATTAATTTTTCGTATTTACCTTCAAAACCGTAAGAGCTTCTTTTTGGGGAGGGGGGGGGGGGATGACAGCAAAGGAATATAGTTAATTGACTCAGGCGTTACTTTATGGAAATTTCATTTTTTTTCATTGGAAAGTTGTTATTTGAAAAATTACTTCGCACCATTCCGCATACAAATTTAAAAAGGTATATGTAACCTGGTCCGAAGTGAAGAAAAGCACCACCCTCCCACCCACACACATCCCACAGATGCGTCCACTAATTCCACTGTATGCACCACCACCACTACACTCAAACCAGGTAACATATAACACCAACGAAAACGCGACACGTGTTTCGCCTCTCAAATGAGTAGACTCTACGATGAGCGACCGAAGACTCGTCTGTCGCTCGTCGTTTTTAAATTTGCATGCGGAATGGTGCGAAGTAATTTTTCAATAACAACTTTAGCAAAGTAATAATCCGCTCGTCTTTTGGTAAGTGATTGCCGACGCCTTTATCACGACAGAAGGTTTTTGTAAATTCACAAAGGCTGTGATGACTTGGTAACGAGAAGGGCGAAAACAGGGAGGCAGAGATGAAAGTATCAGGTTTCCTCACCAATCGACTTTGTTCGTTTCATCAGAAAACAAATCACAAGCGAGATACGCCATAATCCTGTTGACTGAAATAATGCTGATAAAGCCAATGATTTCTTATCAGGTGTAGTCCTTTACTACAGGACAATATATGTTCCAACTATCAGTATTAATATTAAAATTAATAAACTGGACATAGTGAACCTCGACCGACCCTCTGCTTAATTTCGTTGTAGTGTCATGAAGGTCAAGTGTACGCTATAGCGTTAAGGATTTTAAGGGAGTTAAACTGTAAATAAATTTCCTACATCTTTATTTTTTTCTCACATCTCTACATATTACGATACGGGGTTAGAAAAAATGAAAACTTTTTTTCATTTATTTTCTTATGTTGAACAATGAACATTTATCTATAGATAATTTTAACAAAATGTAATAGTTTAATAATAGTTAGGTGTTTTGAAACTGCATTACTTAGAGGTACACTTACATTTAATAATAAATGAGACAATTCCGTTTGGTAACTGTTCTGAAAGAAAACATTATATTAAGGTGACCTTCGTGGACGAGTGGCTTACACACGGGTTTTCAAGATGTCACCAGGTCTGAGTGTCCGGGTTCGATTCCCGGTCGGGTCAATGTAGAATCACTTTTTCTTCATTTTCAGGAGTCTGGGTGGTTATGGTACGTTCGTTGTTTTAATTCCATAACACAAGTGTTTAAGCTTCTTACTTTAAGATCAGATACATACATATATACAAAGGACCAACATCACATACGCAATCACATATGTATATATTTATCATTATTATTATTATACATAGAATAACACACAGATGTAATACCTGTAAGAGACCTCTCTTTAAACAAAATCCTTATTTAAGTAATTCTAAATAGCATGTATCCATAGGTTCCACGCAATACTGTGCAAAACATTACTTTCGTTTGTAGCAATATCACTATTTTTATTCACTTATTGTAGCATAGTAACATAACCCCATACAGAATTAACCTCGACACGGTGTAGACCAAAGTGAGACTAACAGAGTCAAAAAGTCTTGACCTAGACATCTCCACAAAAATACTTAAAACCTACTAAAAATATTTAGTCTTCACCATCTCTAAACTAATAATTCCCAGCTAAACCTCATTCCCAGCCAATAAGCAACATATTTGGAAAAACAATCTTCTGGGAAATCAGAAGTAAGAAAGATATCCGCGAGGCGCTATGGTAAGGCTGGAATCTGAAGTATGCAAACCACCACAAGGGGACAAGGCCTCGAGCAGGCGGTTACTTTTTAAAAAGTTGTACGACTATTATGAAAATAACATTCCTTATCCAGAAAATTTTAAAAAGTCCTGGTCTGGAATCTGGAAATATCCTATTAAACACAACTCTCTAGCTAGCAGTATCGAATCGGATACGTACTGAATCATGAATATCTCCTCCACACAGCAAACAAATCGAGTATTTCGCAACAAATTTCAAAAAATGGTTATGTAAGACATATAACAAAGCACCATCATATTTAATTCACAGCTAATGAAATGAAAAAGATAACGCTATCCATAAATATCCACACAATCTCAACTTAACATTATTAGAAAAACTATTAACGTGTTTTTAGAAGAGAATAATGAAACATATAATTTATGTATATATATATTCAGACGTTTGTCTAATACTGGGGAAGACTAGACTAGCCAATTAAGTCCTTTCGACCCACCATCGAAGCCTATTTGGGACAATGTGACATGTGGTAAGGTTATCGCCGTCTTAGTGTCCAAGACATCGATACAATATACATAGATACACATTTAGATAGATAAATATTTATACATGCTCATAAACATCCATGATTCGAGTACAATAAAAAAAATAAAATTCAGTACGCAAATGTTTGCCCCGAGTGGAACTCGAATTCGCAAGCCTTAGCTTTAAACAGATTAAAGAGACGGGCTCACCACCGGCCGCTGTGTCGAAAATATATTCGGAGGAATGTGGGTCAAAGGGACTTAATTGTCTAGACTAGACCTCTGTCTACCCCAGTATTGGGAATTGCGTGGAGATATTTATATATATATTTTTTTAATTTTTTTTAGATTTTAACAAAGTTGTGGTTCGTTATGCACATTAGCTATCCTCCTCCTCCTGCAGTCGTACTCCTCATGTCTGAGGGTCGTGACCACCACCGTCCAGAATCCTTTCTTTTATTATGGCACGCCATCTATTCCTGTCTTCGGCATCGTGCATCGCTTTATACACCGTGGTGTCTAGCGCAGCTCGGATCTGGTCGGACCAACGTTTCGGAATTCGGCCTCTAGATCGATTGCCCTCTACTTTTCCTGTAACCACTAGTTTTTCCAGGTTGTCTGAATGTTTACGGGCAATGTGGCCAAAATACTCAAGAATTCGTTTCATGCATATAGTAGATAATCTTGTTTTAATTCCAAGTTGCTTAAGTATCGAAACATTGGTCCGGAAAGCTGTCCATGGTATGCGGAGCATCCTTCTCCAGCACCACATTTCGAACGCATCTATACGCCTCCGATCATCAGTCTTCAGAGTCCACGTCTCAGCTCCATATAAAAAAATAGAGAAGACTAGAGTCTGCACCAGCCTTAATTTGGACTTTAAACTGATTCCTCTATTCCTCCAAATCTTCTGAAGCCGAAACATAGCGCTTTTTGACATTCCAATGCGCCATCGTACGTCTGTTTCACATGAGCCTTTATTGCTTATAGTGGACCCGAGGAAAACAAACTCATCAACCACTTGCAAGCCCAGCACGCCAGTGAAACTTAGAGGTTTGGCACGATCAACCACCATGATTTTCGTCTTCGCCTTGTTGATGGAAAGGCCTAATTTGTTACTAATTAGCTCCATTTTTGCCAGCAGAATCGACATTTGGGTCTCACTTGCGGCCAAAAGTGTCGTGTCATCGGCGTATCTGAGGTTTGTGATCTTTGCCCCGCCAAAACGCACAACTCCATCCCAGTTGCCACAGGTTTGACGCATAATATATTCTCCGTACGCGTTGAAAAGAATCGGTGACAGGATGCAGCCCTGGCGGACACCCTTACCAAAATGAAAAGGCTGAGATGTGACTTCACCAATCCTGACAACACCTCGACTGTTGTAGTACAAAGTTTGCAGTAAGGACGTCAGATGTTTGGGTATACCAAGATCTGCAAGTACTTTCCATAATGATTCCCAGTTGACACAGTCGAAAGCTTTACTGTAATCAATGAAGCACATAATGACTGGTACGTTGTATTCCCGTGCTTTTTCTATCAGTTGTCTCACGTTAAGAACCTGTTCTCTAGTGCCTCTGCCCTTCACAAAACCTGCTTGTTCTTGAGGTATTTGCGTATCCAAATAATGCCGAATGCGATTGTTCAGTATGTGAAGCAGAACTTTACTAGCATGAGAAATGAGTGACAGAGTGCGATAGTTGTCACATTGTCTAGTGGAACCATTCTTGTGTAACGGGAGTATTATAGACTTTGTCCAGTCATCAGGCCATTCTCCAGTACCCCACACTAAATTGCATATGGCATGCAATACATCAATGCCACTATCTCCCAAAGATTTCAGAGCTTCAGCTGTGATAGCGTCGGGGCCTGGTGCTTTACCGTTTTTGAGAGATCGAAGTGCTGCTACAATCTCAGAACGAATGATATCTGGTTCCATCTCACATCTTTCAAAGTTCCAAGCCGTGTCCAAGGTATTCTGCGTTGGGTTTCTGTACAACGACTCACAATACGAACGCCATCTCTCTGCGATCTCGTCTATTTGGTGTAAGAGACTCCCCTCGTCATCTTCAATTACCCAACTTTTCGGTATAAATTTATCTGTGAGCTGCCTCACTTTCCTGAAGAGATCTGCAGTCTGATACTTGTGAAAGTGGTTTTCAATTTCAAGGCATATCCGATCTATAAAGTTGTTTTTATCCGTCCTACAGCTCGCATCTATCTCTTTACAAAGACAACGGTATTCCTCTCTGACTTCTGGATTCTGTAGTCCTTTAATCTTAAGGTCCTTCCGATGTTGAGTGAGCGTCCACGTGCTATCGGATATCCATGTTGATTTCTTAGAATCCTTTTTCTGGAGTCTTTTTAGCTCATTCAATGCCTCGTCAATTAGAGTCTTCAGGTGAGTCCACAGAGCATCTGCATTGCTGTATTGGTCCGCAATTACACCCGCCAGCCGATCGTTCATAGACTTTTCCAGCAGTTTGCATTCCGTTGATTTAGATGTTTGGGAAGAGCTTTGGGACGCTTTCGTGGTGCCTTAAGCCGAAGCGCAAACCTAGCAACAAGTAAATTGTGGTCTGAACCACAATCTGCCCCGGGATACGTCTTCACGTTATTTACAGATGATCTCCAGTGGGAATCCAAGAAAATATAATCAATTTGATTTCTATACCTGTCACCTGGAGATCTCCACGTGTATAGACGTCTGGGATGATGTTGAAAACATGTATTCAGGATGGTTAGATTCTTGCTAGCACAAAAGTCTAAAAGTCTTATGCCACGCACATTCCTAATTCCTAGGCCATACCTTCCGACAACATCCCGAAGATGGTCGTCATCTCTGGTGCTCCCAACTTTTGCATTAAAATCACCGAGAATCATAGTCATCTCTCGACCCGGGATTGCATCTAACACTTCTTCAAGTTTATTGTAGAAACGTACCACTTCTGCTTCTGAATCTGGCGTAGTACTTGCTGGAGCATAAACTTGAACGATGTTCATTAAGCAGGGCTTGGTGTTAAGGTTTACAGTGATGATGCGGGCCGATATTGGATTATATCCAAGAACGAAACGGTTCATTTTGGGGGGCACCATAACTGCAACTCCATGCTCACTAGAGTCACCGCAACCTGAGAAATACATAACATTGCCTTCAGCAGTTTCAAAATGTTCCTTCCCTCTCATATGAGTTTCACTAATGCCTAATAGACTAAGCCCTAAATTGTTCATTTCCTTTTCCACTAAGGTCAACTTTCCTGGTTTCAGTAATCCTCTGACATTCCAGGTAGCAATGAGGTGGTGGCCTCGCAGCGATTTCCTGCCTGCGGTAATCGGATGTGCAGTGTATAAAGGTGCACTATTGTGCAAGGTGATATCTCTCGAAAGAGCTTCGGTAGCATATTTCACACCATCCAGCTCGGGTACTGAATGGCGCCGAGTGTTAGTCGGGTCGTCCAACAAATCGCAATCTTTCCTGGTCGTATTCATGGTGGTGGTGGTTTTCTTGGGAAAATACTACTCGGTGGGGCCCCACGTCCTTCCGGCAACACTTTTAGAGGGTATTTACTCCTCAAGGCTCATGAAGCCTCATCCATCCGGCGATGGGCGTAAGGTTATACCGCCTTTGCTCGGTCGCCATTGCCTCGTCTGTTGTCTAGCAGGGAGCACCGCGGCGACCCGTGGGTCGTCGCCGCTAGCTATTCTGAAAAGAACCACTAACGCAGGCAGGTGAGGATGGCATTTGGGTCGGATAGATGTTAAACTCCGTTCACCCCTTACTCCCCAACATTAGCTATAATATAACAACATAGTGGCGGATCTGTATAGATGATGTCAAAATGTTAGAAGCTGCAACTGACTGTTGGTTCTGTAATCCTAAAAACTAGGCTGAATTTAAAACTTTAAAAATGATCGGTCCGTGGGGTCCCCGCGCGATGTACGAGTAGTTTCTAAAGGAATTGCATCCACGACTGGTCGTTGTCGCTGGTGACAAGAGGGCTGGTTCTTTTCCCGCTCAACGGTTAAGTCTAGCCATTCAACGTCTAAACACAGCCAGGAGTAGGTTATAATAGTCTTTAGTTAATAAGTATTATAAATATTAACATATTTTTTTTTTCTATTAAAAAAACTAATAAAAAAAACTATTTCCATATCGTGGTTACCTATAATAAGACATGTGTTTAAATTATAGATTAACAAACTTATAAAAGAAACATAAAATACATATTAAGGTGTTTAATTGGCTAAAATTTAACTGATCTGAAAATCTATGAATATGATCAGAACAATGTAATGGTAAATATATATGTAAAATAATGTTAAATGGCTGATGACGATACAATTGACAACCCTAGCAGAACATCATTGAAATCCAATTAAATCCTTGATATTTCCAGGCAAATTAGTCCTCCAGAGTGAAACTCGGTCATCCATATACCAGTTGATAACGTATAGGTTTAACATCCACCGATACGTTTGTGTGCAATATGCAAAGGGTGGTAGATAGGATATGAATTGGTTTGAGTTGAGGCGGCACACCCTGCGGTTTGTATATAAGGGAGGTAAACTACCTCTCCCTTACACGTGCCCAATTCGAAGAGGTTGAAGGTCAGCTCTCATATATGACGGACTCGGAATCCTAAAAAATATATTTTTTATGTTAATTACGTTACGCAGCCTCATTTTATTTACTTTGAGTATTTTAAAATAAGTAAATAATAATTAATAATCACAATCATAGATAGGGACAACCTCACATAACTTGCTTTGATCCCAAAGCTACTTGATAAAGCACTTTTGTTACAAAATCTACAGCAACGTAGGCACCACAAACGCCCAAACCCGAGAAAAAAGTTGAAGAAATGGTTTTTCTATATTCACCCGTCCGAGAATCAAACCCGAGATCTTAGAGATGGCGACACCTGGAAAACCGGTGTGTACGTCGTCTACGGAGGTCGTGAAATCGTCAATTCGAAGAGAGACTAAGTCATCTAGCCATTAAACAAAAACAAATAAAGCGATTTACAAATAAGCTAATTAATTACTTCATTGTTCTGCAGATTTCAAAATAATACACAGAATATATATAATAATATCAATTCAATAATAATATCATCCTCATTGAAACGTGGATAAAAACATCTCTATATCATGCGTAATACATACATAATCCATACATTCATATGTAAATATTTAAGTATTATATTTTAGTTAAAAAATATTTCACAATAAACCATATCAACAACACAACAAGTACACTGCACAGAATTACTATGGAATTCAACACAGCAAGGAAATTCATTAGTTTATTTTAGCTCAAATAGCATTGATAGACTAATTATTTTATTTATTTTATTATTTTTATTTATCTTCACGCACAATACCTGATGGGGTAGCCAGAGAGAACAGATCGCCGAGTATCACGTTCCCTACATACTTCTTTCGCTTCTTTCAGATTCATCATCTTCTTCATACATGCACGTCTAGGTATCCGAGTACTCTTGACCCTCCCCTCTTCGAGCAATTTGCTTACATGGTCTTCGAAAGTTAGTCTCGATCTACCTCGATACCTTTTAATATTAACTTTCGCGCTATATATTTTCTTCACCCTTCGGTCTTCACTCATTCGCTCAACGTGCCCAAACCATCGAAGCACGCCCTTATCCATTTTTGTGACAAGGACATCTTTCAAACCTGGCATATTGCGAATCTCTTCGTTTCGCTTTCGGTCGGCCTTGGTAAGGCCACACATTTTACGAAGATATCGCATCTCCTCTGCATTCACCTGCTTTTATGCTTCTTCTGGCATACCCAGGTTTCGCTGCCATATAATAAAGTCGGTACCAACACTGCGTTATGTATTGCAAGGTGTGCACTTTTCAAGACGCCTTGCCTTTTGACTAACGCAGTCAGGGCACTATTGACTTTGTTCCCGGCAGCGACACGCCTGTCCACATCTAAATCACATCTTCAATCACGACTAAACGCACTAATTATTAAGGTGAAAAACCAATTCAAAATAATTATACAAAATAATAGTACAAGTTCTCCAGTGGAAAGTGTACCTGCCCCGACATAAAGGTAGAAGAATATAGAATAATTAAAATAAGGAAAATGAAAAGAAAAAACAAATAAAGCGATTTACAAATAGGCTAATTAATTACTTCATTGTTCTTCAGATTTCAAAATAATAATATTAATAATAATATTAAACGAGAATAAAAGAAAAATCCATGAAACCAACTTTGTGATGGTCAATTCATTTAAATAAACAGTTAAATAAGTTGGTTGTTGTTTAAAAAAACGTCTCTACTCTAACGGAATGCATAAATAACTTTATTGAATAGTTAAAAGTCTATAAAACTCCGTTGTGGGTATTGGGATTATAAGTAAATAAGGAGAACTTGCGATATTCGCCATGCAAGGCTAGCGGACATGCGATCCCTCTACCTTGTACCATACTCCGGACTATTTGCTGAGGTATGATATTTTTACTACACTATCCATCACTCGCTTCACCATTTCCAATGTTTGCCTTAGTTGATTATCTGACACCCACGGATACCACGGAAACCACCAGGTTCTGCATTCACTGGGTTCAAAAGTCGATATATCTACAAAATTTGGGAGTCCTATATTATTTAATATATTTTAAATGCAGGTTTGATACACTGTGACCTCATAAACTTCACAGTTACTACTTCGTTTTTTGTATTTCAAATGAAATTAAAGAAAAAAGAGTACTACTAGTACAAAGGGGCAAAATTTATGCAATTACTTTCATGTACTTTATATAATATAAAATTAAAATAGAAACCTAAGTATATATGTTTATACTGCTCTTAAGTGTTTGTACATAAATTTAAATTTATAATGAGTATAATAAGAGTATAACATAGTGAGTATAATATATATTAACCAGCTAAACCGGCCACACTTCGCTGTGGCGGCCTATTCTACAAATGAGTATGATAAAGTGGTTATTGAAAAAATTACTTCGCAACCCTCCGCATGAAAATATAAAAAGGTATATGTTACCTGGTCCGAAGAGAAGAAGAGCACCACCCTCCCTCCCACAGATGCGTGCACTAATTCCACAGATGTGTGCACTAATTCCACTGTATGCACTGTATACACTCAAACCAGGTAACATATACCACCACCGAAAACGACTCTACGATGAGCGACCGCAGTCGCTCATCGTAGAGTCTACTCGCTTGAGGATGCCTTGTTTTGAGGCGAAACAGGTGTCGCGTTTTCGGTGGTGGTATATGTTACCTGGTTTGAGTGTAGTGGTGGTGGTGCATACAGTGGAATTAGTGCACACATCTGTGGAATTCGTGCACGCATCTGTGGGAGGGAGGGTGGTGCTCTTCTTCTCTTCGGACCAGGTAACATATACCTTTTTATATTTTCATGCGGAGGGTTGCGAAGTAATTTTTTCAATAACAACTTTACAATGAATTTCCGCAAAGTAACGCCTGAGTCAATTAACTATCTTAATGAGTATGATGTTGGCCATCTTTGAAGATGTTAATAAAAAGTCATTGAAGAATATCATTTGTCAGACAACAACAACGATTGCAGTATATATTTTACAAAATGCCATTCGAAAACACAGTTGTAGTATAGAAAATATAAAAATAGTAAAAATAATAAAAAAATATGTGATAAAATACTCTTTTCTCTTTTTATCTTAGTCAGTCACAGAAAATAGACATAAAAAAGTCTATCGTGAGCAACGTGACAGGAAATTTAAATATAATATACATTATTCATATTCATTCTTCTTCTTAATATTTTCAACTAGTTACTTATCTACCCTTACACACTTCTCTTCTTTATCTACGGTTAGGTGGTACAGATTGCATTCTAGCATTAAGCTAGCCATTCTATTTTTTTATGATATAAAGACTGAAGAAAATAAATAAATACTTATAACTCAGAATACATACGCATTGGAAACCTAAACCTATATACGAATTACATCGTTGGCTTGGACATACAGACGGCGACGGGCTCACCACCTGTCACGTTGTCCCGAATTTATCTTCGGTGGAAGGTGGGTCAAAGGGACTTAATTGTCTAGACTAGACCTCTGTCTACCCCTATATTGGGAATTGCGTAGATATTTATTTATTTGAATTTCAATAGAGAAGATATGTGTGTATAGCTGTTATAAATAAAATTCAAGTCCAAGACCAAATGTATCATAGGAAGACCTCGAGACGCAGTGATGTCATTCTAAATAAACCGAATCAAAAATTAATACATAAAAGTTGAGACGAAATTTTGACGCGACGTAAAAATTCGAATACCCCCCCCCCCTCCCATTTTACCCCCTGGCTTAAAACTTCTAGAAGTTTTAAAAACTAAACGCGGTAAAATCTTAAACTAAACGTTTTATTTACATTTTTACCTTGTGGTAGAACTTTAGATAATGCCTATACCTTTATACTTACTGTATATAAAGTGTAATGTCAATTATAATTACATTTACAATTAATGTTAATAATTATATTTACCGTGATGCTCCGCACCATTGAAAATAAAGTTAAAGGATCACACTAACTTTCATCCAATTCAAGCAATTTGAGTGGACAAAAACTCAAATGAAAAAGTTCGTCTTTTCCTGTTCGTGTGTTTCTGTGTCTGTAGACCAAAAAGACCGAAGATTTATACATAAAGCACGCTATGAAGATAAAAAAAAATTGGATTGATGACAAATCTAAGCACCAATACCATTTCAATGAAATTTTGTGGCAAGTGGTACGTAGCTACACGTATGTAGTATTTGATGAGCAAACTAAGCGTAATAAAAGCATTATGTCACGTTTGTAACTATCCAATTGTTTAGCAGGTACTAACTATACACAAGTTACAAATTGACGTTAAAGGTTTTTAATACAGAGCCTATGTACATAACGGTTTCTATAAGAAAATAAAAGGATATTAGCGTATAACATCTAAATCCGTTACCATTCATTTTATTCCAAATATAATGCAGTCGATGTACATATACAACATTACTGCATGACCTTTGGTCTCTCCAAATTGCGTAGTTAGGGAGATCGGGAGGGAGATCAAGCTCTCCCGATGCATGAGAACCCTGATGCCACCCTAAAAATCAGTGGAGGCCGGAAGTTGAAGCTGATAGCCAATTTATCAAATGCCAATTACATTCATAAGGTTTAAGGGCTTGGGTTCCTTGATAGAATATAGCGGAAACCCAAATTTATTATTGTTGAACGAGAATATACACTCTTTATCTTTATCACACTCTTTATACCAGATTGGGTTAAAAAAATTAACTTTCCTAGATAGTGTCCACCATGTTCATAACTAAAAGTTTTAAATATTTAGTATAAATGCAGTGTTATGCATATGCCATTACATAAATACATTTATAATGGTTTGAAGAAATCAACCGCAAAACATTCCATTCGAAGGATTTCATTCCAAATCGTTACGCTTTGCGGGAGGACTGACGATGACTGTACCAGACACCTTGTCTCTCTGACGCACCTGACCATCGTTGTTTTGTTGAATTTCAAGAAATGGTTATGCTGGCGTCTACCCGTAGCCAAAAAAATATCAAGGACTATTCCTATTGCAATCAGAAGGATGGCAAGAAGGATGACGACATAGCAGACCGGTTACCGGTTTTTTAAGCATTTATCTTAATTATTAAGCATATATATTAAAGTGCTTTTGTTTCTATATTCAACAGTTATTCAACACATGGTTCAAAATTTCTTCTTTTTAATAAAGTGATGAATTCCGCCTGTAAATTACTATTTTCCCGCATAAATATCCTATATGATAAAATCAAGTAATAAACTAGCTGTGTGCCCAATTTCATTACATACCGTTCAGCCATTTTCGCCTGAGCGTTACAAGCATTCATATTGTTATAAAATAAATGAAAGATTTTAAAATAGAACGTTCATCACCATCAGTTTATTTTTAACTCACTTAAAAGAGGAGGAGGTTCTAAATTCGGTTATATGGATTTTGTCACCTCATAATGTCGTTATATGTTAACCGATTTTGAAATTTGTTTTCTTATTTGAAAGTGTTCTTCTAGTTTGGTCTCACTGTCATCGAGTCAGAATCTAATGGAATGGATCAGGGTGGATGGATGAAACCCATAGTAAAACAAGAATTCCTCAAATTGTGTAATGATTTTGAGAATTTCAACTCTTTTATAATGAAATTAAGTTGTTTATGTCTTTACATCATGATACAAGGATGCTGCGCTGATGACAGAAGTCACAACATTCCTTACAGTTGGGAGTTACGCAGAAATATACGGCTTGTTGACAGATATTGCCCGCACATAAGTATTGGAGGACAAGAGACGTATTGGGCGTTGAATTAGAAGGTTTACGTATATCGTACTCATTATCACCATAATTAAGGTGTCCTGCCAGTTTCTACAGTTAAGTATGGGCCTCCCTAAGTAATTACCTTTAAAGTACTATCTTTTCTAATAATAAAAATCGCACAAAAATTACTGATTAAAAAAAATTAAACCGCCTTCAAAGATGACACAAAATGGCAAAAAATTACTTTCTTACCTAAAATTGTTACTTACCAAATAAAATTAGATAAAATAAAATGTTCTAATAAACACATTTACTGATGTGGTTTATCAAAGTAACTGATGGAGATTGTATCAATATAACAGCTGAATCTTAATTGAATATAATTGTAATGTCAACTTTATCAAAACCTGGTGCCGATATCTTTGTTAACAAAAGTGTGGATCTTTATTCACGAATATTATGTAATGTGCAAGGAGCATTTTTTTACAAATGGGTTGCATACCTAGCCTCCTTTCGCGCGGGTGTAATTTGATTAATCCTGCCCCGCAAGGGAAAGGAAGCAGGCAACTCTTAGTCTAATACCACACGGCATACTACTGTGATTGTCTCATACATTATTGGGTATTACAAAGGTTACGGATAGTAAACAAAGGTTACGGATAGTAAATCTATATCTTAGTCTAAGTAAGTATAAGTTTTTTACCCGCCCCTTTTAAATATCCATAATTTTCAGTGAAAATATGCTGCTTTTATTTTTAATAATAATTAATTATAAAAAGGGGTCTTTCTAAAACTCATAACATGTATTTTAAATTAATAATTTAAGTATGAAAACAAGTAGTGTGAGTCTACCTTGTATGCGCTGCCCAGAAAATGGACACAGGACTGAGAAGCGATATTTTTACCCTACTTTTCAAAAACCTTTTTCTATATCATGTCACACCTATAGCTCTTAACTGATAGCTTATTTAATTAATTTTGTTTAATTTTTTTATTAATGATAATGTCTTCACATATAAAACTGCGGTTGCCAAAACGGTCCAATGATAGTTTTGGGGGATGTTCAGCAGTGGACCCTTGATAGGCTGTAAAGAAGAAGAAGGAGAAAATATAAATCTGGCGATAGCGATGCTCGTGCGCTGCTCGCAATGTTCTGCGCGTGTGTTTTTTTAAGTTAGCGCGCCATCCCAGAGCTGCCAGCGAGTCGCTCGCGCGGCACGTACGGCGTGCATCGCGCGAGCAGCGCATTCGTACAAACTTAGACACATATTGTGTGGCGTATTCGCCGCCCGCTTACCCGCTCAGTTCGTTCCTTATTGCCGAAGGCTGAATGCTTATTATCACGGACTGAATAGAACTACTTGCAGGCGAGTAGCTCGCGAGCGGCCGCAAATTTGCGGCGCATTTGCTAGATTTATACACAACATAAACAGAATCTTTGAAATCTTTGAAAATCAAATTGCGATTTTCGAGAAACAGCTTCGAACCTCGAGAAACCACACGGTAGGGTAATCATACTTAGTAGTAATCTATGGGGCAGGATTGCATATAAGATTCAGCAGGGGATTTTTGATAGACGGAAAAAAGAATAAAGTGAGTAGTTCCGGGTTCCAGTTCATATAAATAGAAAAAATATGCTTAGACATGTTGTTCATCATCACATGAAACTCTGAAGGTCATAGCGGAAGGGCAAAGGCGGCTTGGACTTGCGCGTAACTCAACGATGTATTGATTTTGATACAGATAACACATGGACATAGAATCATAAATGTGTTAGTGCACCACACACTGTCACTTGAATTCACAGAAATAATTAATATAGCTATTACTATATCGCTTACAACCTACCGAAAGTTTTCACAGATTCCAAAACTTATATTAATTATTATGTTATGGTTACATTAACATATGTACTTCTATCTCTATCTATCACGACTACTTGTATCTTTCATAACAAAGGGCGGGAAAAACTTATAAAACGCGAGAAAATTTAAATCAGAAATATAGCAATCTGCAACTTTAAATAAAATTATAAGTTTTAAAGTATAGGTTTTTATATAGGTATAATTGTAGCATTATTCTGTACTGGACGTTTAATTAGACTTTAGATTAAAATTGTGTGAAGGGGAATAGGTAATCCTGCAAAAACTTTTTTGGTGCACATTTCGAGGACTGATTGTATCTAAGTTCTCTTATTAGATAAAAGCCTCTTTTATAGCCTCTTTTATCGGCTTAGATGGAATGACTTATGTAGTGATTACTCTGGCATCATTAGAAAAAATTTAACAATTATATAATGGAAAACTGCCTGGAAGAGGTCCTTTTAAGGTAGGTAAGACCGCCAAATTGCGTATTGCATCCATTTGTGTATCCTTCCATGTGTGGTGGACAATAAAAGAATTTTCATTCATTAACTAATTAGAAATAATTAAAGAAATACTCTTTTTATTTTTTGTCAAAAGAAAGTTAATAATCTCACGCCTTGAGGCATTCTATTTTAGCATGCACGATCTGTAAATTATGCATTTAAGTTTAGGGACGGGTGTTACATGCTAATGTGGCCATTATTCACTAGGTTGACTTTTAGCTCATTTCTCACCCTTCTCCAATAAAAAAGAAAACAAAAGGACCATAATGAGATGTGACACAGCTCATGCTTGTCTATACCTCTTGTATATAACAGACACAACAGTTTAATTGCGTTTAACGGAACAAGTAAGAAAGGGAATCTGGCAATCAGTTTAAATTTATAAATTTTTCATTTATAAATTAAAAAATATTGCAGCGCCAAGTTTTATAATAGACTACATTTTGCCGAAATTTCAAACAGTTACCAAGTTCCATCATTGGACTGTGGTTAAGCTTCATGTTTACATTGCGCGTGTAGGCCTATATACTTACGTAGACACACTAACTGAAGATAAATTCGAACAACATAAATATCAAAACTTGACATTTAACCAATTTTTGAGTATTTTATTATAATACATGTTCAAAAAGTACCATTTTTCTTTCAGAATAACAGCATGTTACAGATTACCGTATCAGTCTACAATTGAAGATTGTAGATAATATGCTTCCATTGAAATTACCATAGTCGCCACTTTCAGCGAGCAGATTAACGATCTTACTATCAGAGACACTGTGAGGCTAAGCCATTGAGGCCCTTCGTCGTTTATTTTTTGAAATGGTTATCTCACCATCTATTGTTGGTGATTGAAAATAGGCAATTGCTATTGTCGTGGTCGCCACATAGAACTCTTTGTAAGTTATTATCGATGCCACAACCTGTTACGTAACGCCGCCCTTTGGAATTAAGGGTAGTCAAATGGGTGGATATTCCTCTTGCAAGGCCGAGACACGACCTACACACTATTGCGGAGAGTCTAAGGATGTATGTGACTCAGGAGTATTTCTAAAGAAAGCCGTTTGTGCAATAGAAAAAATATTATTTTTTCCCAATTTACATTTTCCCCCATCATTGGCCTATTACTTGTCTTCTTCGTTTTAAAAAAAATATATAAAGTAATTTACCATCTCAAAGCCTATTTTACTTTATAATGCAGTACATATAAATAACATTTCACTACATTCTTAGTCGTTCATGCGTGATACGTAGATAGACACGACCTCAAAAGACTAACATGAATATTTTCCAAATGCATAAACACATGAATATTAAAATGTTTTCATATCACTTGGCTTTTACTTATGATTTCCAGCTTAGTGAATCCTGTCAGAATATACTTATCAGAAAACATTCCGATTATCAGCATTATAACATATCTTTGTGATACTTAGGGTTAAATTGTCTAAATAAAAAATGTATTTAGCTCACTGTTGTACAATTTTCCTTGGGGGCCTTAATTAAAATATTGATTAAACTACATCCTTTATTTTTCACGAATAAAATGTAAGACAGAGAAAATCGGTGACGAATTTAGGTAGTTTAATTACAATTTTGAGTATTAGTACAAAAACATTGAACATAAAGTTTAAGTTTACTACAAAACAAACTTTTGACAATAAAAAACATTGATTCCTTGTTTTTTTGTAAAATTTTTCATTTATAACTTTTATTACAAAAAATTTTAGGGCGTTTAAATAAAAAAAATAATAAATAAATAAATATCTTCACGCAATTCCCAATACATGGGTAGACAGAGGTCTAGTCTAGACAATTAAGTCCCTTTGACCCACCTTCCACCGAAGATATTTTCGAGACAACGTGAGAGGTGGTGAGCCCGTCGCCGTCTTTATGTCCAAGCCGACGATGTAATTCGTACATAAGTTTTTGATAAACCCATTGGGACGAGCCTGTCAACTGGGGATCAAACTCGGGTCTATTGGCTCGAAATTCCGACCACCCAACCACTCGGCTATCGATACTTACTTATCGTGGCAATACAGAACAATTGTATAATATATTAAAAATACTTTAAGAAATTTAAAATAACAAAAGTATGACTGCCATATGGTTAAGGAATTTTTCACAAGTTTTGTCACAAATATTGAAATATATATTTATTAATAAAAAAATAATATAAATATATATTTAGAATATAATTAAATATATATATATATATATATATATATATATATATATATATATATATATATATATATATATATATATATATATATATATATATATATATCTGTTTTTCTTGTTAATGATACACCAGTATTATCATTAAAAATATTTTCACACCATTCCCAATACTGGTGTAGACAGAAGTCTAAAAAATTAAGTCCTTTCGACCTACCTTCACTGAAGACCCACTCACCCAACCATTCATCTATCGTGGATTATAAATATATTTCTTTTCATTTATTGTTAAAGTATTTAACAATAAATGAAATGAAATCAAAGTTTAAACGCAATGTACGACGACCTCGCACAAGATGCAGTGCTCTGATATATATGATCTGCAGTAGGCTTAATGAGGAAGAGTAAGAATAACAATATAATACAAATACTCTTTTAGTGCAATATGTACTTTTTAAGCCTTTCCAATAAAGAAAAATTCCAATAAAGACTTATGTATTTCTGTAAAAATGTGTCCAAGCCGTATTAATTCTTTCCAATAATAAACTGGGAGACTATTTTATATTACTTCGACTCACGCAATTCCCAATACAGGGGTAGACAGAGGTCTAGTCTAGACAATTAAGTCCCTTCGACCCACCTTCCGCCGAAGATATTTTCGGGACAACGTGACAGGTGGTGAGCTCGTCGCCGTCTTTATCTCCAAGCCAACGATATAATTCGTATATAGGTTTTAGAAAAACCCATTGGTACGAGCCTGCCAACTGGGGATCGATCTCAGGTCTCTTGAAATTCCGGGAATTCCATTCCCGGGAAATTCCGAACACGCGACCACTCGGCTATCGTGACAGTTACTTCGACTCATTGTTTAATAAATATATTATATTTCCTGTCATAGGTACATCTAATGTTCGGTATTTCACTGCGGCCGGGCTGTGCAAACACACACAATAGCGGTGTTGACAAGTTCATGCACGTCAACGAAAGTCACAAGGTAAGGGAGAGATAGCGTATTGTTTCTAAAGTCACTTTCCCTTAAAATTGCTCTTAATATGAGGAAGAGGATTCGTGAAAAAAATTAGGAAGAGAAAGATAATGTAAAGACCTGCTAAAGATCTGATACCGGCGTGAAGTAGAAGTCTAACAAACTTCTGCGTTTCGTCTGGTGAGTACAGGTAACGAGTGGCCCAACCCCCGCCCCTTCCCCAATTCTGGGGGGGGGGGGCACTCTAAGGGAGGCAACGCATCTGCTATGCCTCTGGTATTGCGGATGTTCATGGGCGGCGGTAATCACTTACCATCACGTGAGCCACCTGCCTGTTTGCCTCGCTTTTCTATAAAAAAAAATCAACCCTAATTTGTAGTGTTATGAATAGTAGACAGCTCAGAACCATTGTTTATGGTGTACTCATCATATTTGTAGTTCGACAATGAACATCAGGTTCTATATAAGATTCGTATATTTTAGTTTATAGAAATTAGATATTTTTTAACTTCATATGAAAAAAATTGAGTAACTGTTCAAAAAATTTTTAATAAAAAAAAAGTTACAGATTTCACGCCCCGTATTCTAAGATGGTAAATCTTTTTAATTATCATAGTCCTTATAACACGGTCAACTTGTAATTGCACAAAAATCTTAAAATGTTCCCAACCGTGTTCTTTAAGGATACATGGCTAAAAGAAATGTCATGTATAGTTTTTAATACCGAACTCTTACAATTACTAAACGTATATAGTTTGTTCGGTTGTTAGGAGTAAAGCTCATATAACCGTATATTTAAATAAACTACTTGACGTATGTCATAAACTAACAATGACACATGCCGTAAGTTCATGAGCTGTTTTCATAAAATAAGCACAAACATTGGGAAAGAAATCTGTCATAAAATTAATACAAATGACAATGTCAAATTGGCCATAATGACTTCAGTTGTTTTCATAAACTAGCTCTAGCGTGGGAAAGAAAAATATCTGTCAAAAGTTATTTAAAATGTCAGTGTCATATGTGACAATTTTTTATATTAGACGTCAAACATTGTCATTACAACTTTTTCCCGGATCTCGTTATCTTTATAAATGAATTTTGACGGCATATTTTTATATAATTTCCATACAGTATCGAATTATAAATAAACGGTCATTGATTTTATTATAATGCTAAAGTGAATTTAGTACGTTCAAAGTTTCAATTGATCTTAATATATTATTATTTATAACTCAATTTCTAACTCTAACAATGACTGCCGTACCAAGTGGAACACATAATTTCAAAGTAGTGTTGTTGGGCGAAGGATGTGTAGGCAAGACCTCATTGTTGCTACGATACATCGAAGATAAATTCAACGATAAGCATCTTACTACGCTGCAGGTAAAACTTTCATCATCATATACTCGTTTTTATGTTAATATTACGTATATTTTATTGATAAACTAATTTAACCAATTGACAGGCGTATGTCATGTTAACTTCTTTGATAGTAGGAACATTAGACGATAGATTTTTTTCTAAAAAATTTTTGTAAATCATGTCTAAGGCATTTAGAAATATTTATTCATTTTAGTATTGTGTAACATGAGCAGTGTGTATAATCGCACTCATACACGCGTATTTATTTTAAATTCATATTTAACTATGTATTTCAACACACACAGAACAGAAAATATGTCTTAAAAAAACATTCTATTTCAATGGCTTCCTCTACAGTCAGTATTAATCCTATCATAATATAATGTAATCTTGTTAGGACTTGCGAGATTTACGTAAGTATTATATGCTGCCACCTGCCAACAAAATTACAAATTTATAATTAGGTTTAGGAATTTAATAACAATAAAATGATGAAGTTCAGAATACAACTTAAACAAATTGGGTGAATATAATACAATCAATTTTGATGTCTAAATTTACTTATGAAATTATTTTACATAAGCAAAGCCTTAGATATCTGCTGCTAACAAAATACATTAAAACAATGTTAATTTTATTGATCTCTAATGTTATCCATATTGTTATAAATTTATTGTGTCTACATATTGAATGTATCTGAGAAACACAAGCATTATAGATTACTAAGATATGCTATCTGAAATTATTTTCAGTATCTCAGTCAGAGATTCACTTTGAAGCTGATGAACGTAATTTGGTTTAATTTTATTTCTTTAAAATTGTTTAATTGTTAATCTTAGCAATAATGTATTGTATGCTAGAGCTCCCCATAACAAATAGTTGAATGGTCAAATTAATTTGGATGGTTTATTCTCTGTATAATCTATCTATCATGTGTACTCTGTAAATATATTGTGATTGTATTCAATAACTAGCTGTCTTGCTTACTGAGATGGCGGCACACATCTTATTGGCATGTCCAACAGTCGCAGAATACAGGGCCAATCATCTCGGTGCACCAAGATATCTCACCAAGGTTACCGGTAACCTCAAGGCGCTGCTGGGATTCCTTGAGGAGCTGGGTTGGCTCGAGTAAGCTTAGACAATCCTGCCCATACGCAAAATATGCGCTAGTATGTGGAGTTGCTGAGATCAGCCCGTCTAATCTAATCAAATCTAAAAAAACTAGCTGTCTTCCATGGCTTTGCCCGCCTTTAACACTTAACATGAACACCTAATTATTTTTATAAATTAAAAGTAAATGAAGTCTTTTGTAAAATTTACAGTTACAGTTTTAAATTCATTTAACTTTTACTTTTTTACTTTTGCTACAAATGGATTGATAAAATACTTAATCATAAACCAATGCATCACTACTTTTCACCAAATAAGTTCACAATTCTATCAATTTGAACAAACAGATAACTATCTATCTCTAGGATATTGTATTCAACTTTTTGTTGGTTAATTTTATGACTATCATGGTAGGGGAAATATAGATGCTGCAGGTATAATTATGGTCTGTGTGGTTTCCTGTATCAGTTTCAGGAGATGGAGTTCATCTGCTCCATCAATTAAAGTATACTTGCATAGTCTATGGTAAGTCTATGATATGAGAGTCTCTTATACTGTGATCCTTTTAGCCACACCAAACCAACAAAAAATTTACAATGTTACGATTTTTTATTCGATTTATGATTCGCCACAGATCGGTGAAGGTAGCAGTTTTGAATCCCACCCATGTCAGTTGAAATTTTAACTTTTTTCTCTTTAATTTAATCACATAAAAGTTCTGCATAAATATGGTTTAAAAATCAATAAAATTGCATAATTTACAATATTACCAACTATAATGTGTAACTGATTAACATGTTCTTTCTATATTACAGGCCACTTTCCTGAACAAGAAATTAAATATTAATGGTAAAAGAATTAACCTTTCAATTTGGGATACTGCTGGTCAAGAAAAATTCCATGCACTCGGGCCCATATACTACAGAAATTCAAATGGTGCAATTTTAGTGTATGATATTACAGATGAAGATTCATTCGGTAAGGTTAGTATTTGCCAGCTGTATGAGTTTGTCTTTGGACATATACATACAAGTATTTTTATGGATTTTTGTTGCAATATTCTTGACATATTTTAACATCAATTTGTAAATATATTAAGAAAGTCACCTACTATCTTTGTCCATGCAGTTTGACACTGATTACTTCTAGACATAGTAAGTTTTTATTTACTTATCCTCAGTTATTTATTCACAAAGTTAAAGGAAATTTCCATACACTTCATTGTGTACAATTAGTTACACAACTATTTTACTATTTTACTTATTTTGTAACCACATGTATTTTTTAAGGTTAAAAATTGGGTAAAGGAATTGAAGAAAATGCTTGGTTCAGATATTGTACTCATTATAGCAGGTAACAAAATTGATTTGGAACATGAGAGAACTGTACCTTTAGAAGAAGCTGAAAGGTTTGTATAGTTTCATTTTGAAATCAAATATATAAATATACTTTGATGCACAGAATCTTTTAATCCCCTTTTTAGGTATTCGGCAATGGTTGGTGCAAAACATTATTATACATCGGCCAAACTAAACCAAGGTGTAGATGAACTATTTCTCGATCTAACTCGAGAGATGGTGGAAAGGTTTGAACAGAACTCTCAAGCTGATGTTTCCCGGACGTCTCGAGTGCTTGTTGTAGATGATGAAACTCCTGTTCAATCTTCATGTTGCTCTGGAGCTAGAAGCACCTAAAACCAAATAACACCAACAACATTGTATTCTAATCGTGAAGAAAATTATGACAAGCGTAATTCTTCATTAATTGTTATGATATTTTTATATGTACATTTTAAGGGAATTGGGGAGATGTGTCGATATAGGCTTGATGTATAATAATGTAGTCAAAAAAGCCAGTGTGCCTTGTTTAATGCAAGGCTCAATTAACTTGCTTAAGTGCCTATTTACACAATATAATATTGTGATATTGATACACCAATGAATAGGCATTAAATTGATTTGTCCAATGTATTCAGATTCTTATTTACGATAACATTAAATAACATTATCATTATTAAAGGCACAATTGGTTAGACAAAAATAGTTCAATGTTTATATAATTTTAATTTAAGATATATATAGTGAAACGAGTATGTTGTAATATGTTCTATTGACATCAAGTATTATTTCTTTACTTTAAAGTCTAAGTCTACTAGTCTATTGCCATGAATTGGGTGCATTCTGTGAAAATAGATGCTCAATACTTATTAACATTTCAAGTGGGAGTAAAAGTTTAATTACAAACATTAATGAGGCGTCATCATTAACAGTAGCAATGGTAAATTGTTTTTAAAATAAAAGCCTTAATTAAAATCTTTACAGATATTGGTGGTTTATCCTTTTCATTTTTCGTATAGTATTGATCATATTTTTAAATATCTCCAACCTATCTCAATTTTGCTTTAAGTATTATGCGAATTTTTTTTAATACATAGGTAGACCTTATGTTTTGTATTTACTGTAAATATTAATGTTCGGCATATTTTTCTATGTTTACTGCTTTTAATTTATAGCGAATGTTTTATATGCTGTGCGCTCAATACTGTCTGGGCTATCTCGACACGTTTCTTGCAAAAATAATTTAACGTGTCTATAAAAGATACGTCTACTTATGGCTTTGACTACTCAGCCTTATTGTATAATAAAAAAATTACATTACCTATTTATATCATACTATCTGGGCGTTTTACTTATCTCTTCTAAAAATATATTTACATTTTTGTGTTATGATTACTATTTTGAATTTAATGAAGTCAAGATTACACGATTTCATTGGAATATGTTTGTTACATTTTAAAACACATAACATACTTCAAGAACGATTACCTTTTAATGTTATCGTGCTAAATTTGTTATACTTAATTACGCATTTATTTTGCGTATATGTAAGATCTCTTTTTGCATTGACAAATTATAATACAACTGAATGAAGCACAAGGTCAACCAAACACCGCATTGCATATTTAGTGTAGAGCCGTCGTAATTTATTTGAATTTAGCTACTAAATTTCATGTACAACAAAGGCCAGTTAGTATTGTGCACTGGCATGCGTCATACAAGGCCTTTAGCAACCAGTGAAAACCGTGGGCGATATAGAAGAACATTAAATGTAACGCTTGCAATTAAAAAATAATACATATATTTTATTTATTTATATATTCTTTCTGGCACACCAAAAAAAAGAAAAACATTAACAACAAAACACGCCTGTTATTAAAGTGAGCAATAGGCGGTCTTATTGCGGCCGTATACTTTTACATATTATACAAACATTTTATATGTTTATATTTAGAAATTATTTACATTCTATGTTTATTTGTCGTCCGTATGCATACCAATGATGGGCCTCAGCCTCTAAGGTGCAAGCTGTCTGATGCTGCGATCACCAATCCGATCCACAAATTCGATCTCAGCTGAAATTCGGTGAATTTATTATATAGTTATTAAAAATGATTCATCATAATTATAGCGGACTGTAACACTCCTCACCCACATAAGGTTTGACATAAACGCTACGCTTGGCAAGCGGATGGGCGATTGCAGTAACAGACACACTGCAACCTAAACGCTGATGCCCCTTCCGGGTTGCCCACCCGGGTCTGGGTGTTTGTGGTGCCTTCGTTGTTTCCGATTACCATACCACACGTTTGCCTCCATAAAAGGGAGGCAAACGAGCAGGTGGCTTACGTGATGGTAAGTGATTACCGCCGCCCATGAACACCTGCAATACCAGAGACATAGCAGATGCGTTGCCTCCCTTAGAGTGCCCCCCCCCCAGAATTGGGGAAGGGGGGGGGGCACTCGTTACCTGCACTCACCAGACGAAACGCAGAAGTTTGTTAAACTTCTACTTCACGCCGGTAATCTGTGAGGTCGTGGTACTTCCCCGGTCGAGCCGGCCCATTCATGTAACAACAAAAGCTGATGCGTGGCTCTACCACTGTTAAAAAGGATCTTAAATTGGGATCGGAACTATGTATGTGATGTTGTCCCTATCTATGTATTTATTTATTTTGATATCAGTAACTAGTTATATTTTCAAGGCTTTTCTCTTGTCGCCTCTTACGGAAACAAAGTGTGTATTATGCCGATATCATGTGGAAAAAAAAATAAAAACATAAAGCTATGCTTGATCACCTAAGAACATCTAAATAATCATCTATAGTGTAGACAGAAATAACAAAAATTGTATTACTTTAACATCTTACATTATATCACATATAATCAACAAATGAATAAATAAAAGAGTATGACGAAAAAAGGACTGCTACCACTGTGGTCATGAACCTTTTCACTGACAGTAAATGGTATGTTGGAACTAGTCTTCTTAATCATTTTCCTCCCTTCATATCATAGGAGACATTTAACATCATAATGGTTAAAAGGTCACGATAGCCGAATGATTGGGTGGTCGGCATTTCGAGTCAAGAGCCCCGAGTTCGATGCCCAGGTGGCAATACCAATGGATTTTTCAAAAACTTATGTACGAATTAAATCGTTGCCTTGGACATAAAAGCGGCGACGGGCTCACCAAGCGTCACGTTGTCCCGAAAATATCTTCGGTGAAAGGTGAGTCGAAGGGACTTAATTGTCTAGACTAGACCTCTGTCCACACCTGTATTGGGAATTGCGTAAAGATATCACAACAACCGTGTGGTTGGGTGGTCGTGGTAGTATGGATTACATCGTTGGCGTTGGTAGACGGCGACGGGCGGCGGTAGGTGGGTCGTTAATTGGTGGCTGTAAATTGTTAGACTAGACCTCTGTCTACTGTATTGGGAATTGCGTGAAGATATTTTTTTTTTTCATTTTTTACTATTTTAAAAATTTTGCGTTCTTGTTCCTAAATTTACTTATCTACTTCGCTTAGGCTCATGGAAATGTTCTTTTTTAAATTTAACCTTAATCTCAAAATAACTTAGAAAAAAATATTAAATTTATCTTTAGGCTCATCTAGCTGGACTCAAGCAATATTACGTATTAGATTTGGAGGTATCGGTATGAGAGGTTTCAAATAATATGCTTCCGGCTTTCCATGCCTCCGTACACAGTGCCCACGATTTATCCAGTAAAATTCTTAAGAATTTATTTTTCTTTTCTTTCTTTTGTTCCCGAAAATATCTTTGGTAGAAGGTGGATTGAATGGACTTAATTGTCTAGACTAGAACTCCGTCTACCCGTGTATTGGGAATTGCGTGAAGATATTTATTTATATATTTGTCAACCATATCGAAGTCCTTGTGGCAACGACGTCGACGAGTTAGGCCTCTACGGACTTTCATGCCAAAAAAGTGTCGGCAGACTGACTCGTCACGGCTCCTTCAATTAAATCATCCGTAGGTCTCTTGTTTTCATAAATATTCTCGCGGTTTTAGAGCCTTCTGGAATATTTAGGGAGGATGGTAAGAAACCCGACAGCTTGACATTAGTCCCTTGTGAGAGGGTAAAGCTATTGTGTGGAACGCTGCTTGCGTCGATACACATCAAGGGTACTCTATAAGGGCTTAGGCGGCTGAATCGGGTAAGTGGCGGAAATATGAGTCTTTGATAGAAGACTATGTATTTGTTGCATTTGCCGTAGAGACGATCGGTCCGTAGGGTCCCCGCACGATGCAGTTTCTAAAGGAATTGTATGCGCCACTGGTCATGCAAATTATTTAAAACTAACCAAGTAAAGGGATTACGAACTGTTTCTTATTACTTTAAGATTTATTTCAGAACGCCATCTGTAATTTGTATCAAAAATATAAAAAGCAAGGTCACAGCGGGTAAATGTCTCACGTTTCATTTACTTTAGATAATTTGTGAGTATGCTGGGTTACATTATTATCATTATTATTTATCAGATAAGACAACAAGAAACTTGAGTAAATATTTCATCAGACTGCCTAAAGTGCAGCATCTATCACTGTGTCATAAAAAAAGCATCCATTATCCGATGCGTCACAAAAGACAGCGAAATTCCTTATTAATTTCTCCTTCATTAACGTGAACGAGTAAGTAGTGCCTATATTCATAGACAATAGTGTGAAAGTCTAGAAATATAAACTCGAGAAAAGCGATTGCTTGGAATAAATTTTGGAACGTAGTTAGGTTTTGAATGATAAAATTATTCCTATAACATTTAATTATTTCTAATATGAGATCACATACGTGAACTTTACAGATTTTTACAATACTTTAACTGCTTTCACTATATCCTTAAGAAAGTTGTACTAACATCTTTACATATAAACAAAATTGGTGTGTCTTTTTTGTTTATGTTTGTAATATTGAAATAACCGTTGTTTACTACATGTATATGAATATCTACGATACATACACCAAAATATTTTTTTTTATAATAGTTGTCTGTCTGTATGTTCCGGCTAATCTCTGAAAAGGCGAAACCTATTTTCACTGAAAGATAGCTAATATTATAAGGAGTAACATAGGCTACTTTTATTTTAGAAACATTGTTAGGGTTCTGCGTTAAGTGTTAAACTGCGGACAAAGCCGCGGGAGACAGCTAGTCTATACATATAAACAAAATTAGAGTGCCTGTTTGTAATATTGAAATAACCACTACAAATTTTTACTGCAGGATACTGCATACGGCTATTTTAGAGGAACTCTACAATGAGATTCTGATATTACAAGCTGACTATGATAGGATGCCTAAACAATTTATCTTTAATAAGAAATTTAAAATACAATTGATCCACGAGAGCTGAGAGTGTTCACTGATGGGTCGAGGGCTGAAATGCGCACCGGCTCGGGTACTTTCTCGGAAGACCTTGACATCAAAATAGGCATTCCATTAGGCGCCCATACCACCGTTTTCCAAGCCGAGTGTACTCGTATGAGCATTATACAAGCAACCATAGCAATCGCCAACAGGGACGTAAGAAATTACACTATACGACAGTATCGCTGTACTGCAAGCCCTAAACAGTAATGTTATAAACTCACGGTTAATTTTAGAACGCTACCACAGGTTAAATGAGGTATGTAGATCCAACAAAGTAATCCTCTAGTGGATAAAGAGCCACAACTGCTGTAGAGGTAACGATGCGGCAGACGAATTGGCTAAGGGTGGATCCAGTGCTCATCCTGTAGGACCTGAACCCGTCATCCCCCGACCCTTTAGCTTCGTACGTAACCGCAGAAGGCAACAACATGCACGGCTCTGGGTAAGCCACCCAGAGAAGCACTACCGGCAATCAATGTTAGAGTTGCTAAAATGCTCCTACGTCTGAATAAGCCTCAAATTCGGAACATAACTAGTGTTTTTAGTCATTACTGACAGCCCTCTGTGCCGAGCGTGCATGGAGGCCGAGGAGACGGCGGCACACGTCTTACTGCCGTGTCCAACGGTCGTGGGACACAGGGCCAATCATCCCGGTGCACCGAAATCTCTACGAGGTTACCGGTAACTTCAAGGGGCTGCTGGGATTCCTTGAGGAGTTGGGTTGACTCGAGTAAGTTTAGAAAATCCTGCACATACGCAAAATATGCGCTCGGACGTGGAATTGCGAAAATCAGCCCATCTAATCTAACCGTTTTTACTACATGTATATAAATAAATACGGTACGTACGCAAAACATAATTTTTTAAATTTTTGTCTATCTTTCTGTTTGTTAGGGCTAATCTCTAATACAGCTGGACCGATTTTAACACTGACAGACAGCTAATGTTACAAGGTTACTCCTTGTAACATTAGCTATCATAAGATACTTTTAGTTTAAAACATAATTAGGGTTCCGCGTTAAATGTTAAACTTCGGGAAAAGCCGCGGGGGGCGGTTAGTCTATAAATATAACTAAAATAAAGATAATATAAAAATAATATAAAAAAGGTTGTCCGTTTAAATGAAAAGAATAATTTTTAAGATTTTTGGTCTACCTGTCTGCTTGTTCTGACCTCTAATATCTAATGGCTTAACCGATTTTAACGGGACTTTTGCTGACAGATAGCTGATGTTATAAGCAATAACTTGGGCTATCTATATTACAAATAAATAATAAGGATTTAGCTAAGTACCTGTATTAAATTCGTCTTGCTCGTTTTGTAATGTACTTTTACAATTTACAAAATAAAGAGAATTTTAAATGTAAAGACTTTTATTTTACTTATTCAGTATTATTTTGTAAAAGTTACGATGTATAAGTCCGTATACATTATTTTTTTACAGTTTGTTGTGTTTTTAATGTTTTGTTTTTCCGCATAATTTAAAACAAACTTTCTTTTTGTCACAGAAGAAATGACATAAAGGAAAGCTAATTGTAAAAAAAAAGTCTTATTGCGTCCTAGACCGGTCTTGACTTGGCAACACTATTTATCACTCAATATGTGAGTATGTAATCATACTCTTTGGTCGAATTCACTATGGTCACAGTCGCCCGCCTGCCCCCGTCCTCCCAATTTCTTTCGTCAAAGTTGTTCGGTCGTGGTTGGTCCCGCAAAGAATTGTTTTAAGTTTTTATAAATATATCCAAACAAAAATTACTAGTTTTATGAGTTAAAAAATAAAAAATATTAACATGTCGTGGTTATTTGGATATAGCCGACCACAGGTACCCCCGGCGGACCAACCGGTCGCCGAAGGCGGAGACTCTGGATCAACCGCGCCTCCTGTAAACCTAACCAAAGCTGAAAAAAGGGCCATGGAGGCCTACAGGTTTGACTCCAGCGCCTTGGAGCGAGCGGCCCAAGCTGCTAAAGAGCTCGAAAGATCTAGTAAGTATTTGCGGGTTAAGACATTTCATACTATTGCATAATGTGACCGTATAACCTATAGCGCACATTGTGCTAAATATCTATAATATTTAATTAATTCAAAGATATGAAATGACACGGGTTAAATTAGTTTTTAAAATGAAACGGGTTAACTTATCAAAACATTCATTATTAACTCAGTAATTATAATTTCCACAAGTAATTATACCAGTGTCCATAATTTAGCCATAGTGAATTATGTATGTGAATTATAGTGAAGTAAATCGCAACGACCCTAGTCTGGAGTGTCAGTATTTCACTTATCATCATGTCACTTATTAAAGTAGGGTGCAGGTTAACTTATCCATAAAGTTACGGTGACATTTATTACTATTATTATATTACTATTTATTACTATTAAATAGAGTGGGGTATGTGAAAGAGCATGTATTGCCAATGTAGAAAAGTATATCTTCACACCATTCCCCATGTTGGTGTAGATAAAGATTTAGACAATCAAGTCCTTTCAACCCACCTTTCTCCAAAGATAATTTCTTAGGATAATGTGAATAGGGGTGAGCTTGTTGGTGACTTTTAGTGGCCAAACGAACAATATAGATTGTACATAAGTTTTGAAAAACCCATTGTTAAGTGTATAATAATTTGCTTAATTTAAAATCAGTTACAGTTTAGGCCATATATCTCTTACATGTATTCTCAATTTTAAAGCCATTGTTCTTACCATGACAAATATTTACTCATTAAACATCCTTATACTTCATTTCTCGAGCATAGTTCTGTCATCTCTGTAACATCATCCTATAGCTATTGTGACAATTGGTTAATGTAATTAATTTAAGCTAAATTTGATGTCTGTAAGTGCATATTTTTATGTTTTGAAATGTATGAATGAATGCATATAAATGTTTTTATGGTTGTACATATAGATCCATTTATGTTTATGTATTTTATCATTTATTTTCATTTGTATATAAATATTTTTATTTCATTATTTTCACAATTCTGCATTACCTCTTTGTTCAGTGGCAGAGAATGCTTTAAAATCTACTTTTTCTATATTGTCTCCAGTCTGGGTGTGTGGTACCTTTATGATTCTTGATTTTTTAAATGTCGTTTATCTACTTATTTTGAGATCAGAGCAATGTATGATGTTGTCCATACTTATATTCATTATTTTTTTTATAAACAAATTAAAAAAAATAATTTTAATGTTATAGAAAATAATTGTAGATCTCATTTTATGGATAGACCTATATGTTACATATTTTTTCTGAATAATTTATCCATTTGTAATACTTTCATTCTTTTAACTATAGTTTTTTAAATATTATCATATTGTTTAAAAGGACATGCTAAAGAAGCATTGGAGCTTAGTAAGCTGCAAGAGGTTACACGGCAGCAGGAGCAAATGACAAAGATCAAAGAATATGAAGCAGCCATAGAGCAGTCAAAAGTTGAGCAGAAGAAAGTTGACTATGAAGAGAAACGAAAAACATTACAGGTCTTTAAAATTATTGGCCAATTAAATTGATGTCAGCCACATATTATATTTTAGATATTCAATCCCAGTATACCTTTATGCTACTTATTGAGCTCAATGTTTGACAGACCTTCTGATCTTGTTTTCTGCTAATTACTTCATCGCATTCCATTACCTCTATGTGGACTCCCATTTAAAAGTGTCCAGAAGCAAAGTCCATTGTGAAAGAATTAGATTTCTTCCAAAGTGGCTGTCCATTATTCCTGTATGCAATTTATTCTTTATGTAAATCTTGGTTATAATCTAGATGCATATTGAATTTTATTAAAATCTTAAGACAAATTTTTGTTTGAGTAGCTAACATCCAGATGTTAATGTTAATAATATTTGTAAGAAAACTAGCAACTTTGTTTTAACATATTCTTTTCCTGATTGATTGTAGGAGGAGACCAAACAGCATCAGATGAGAGCACAATATCAGGACCAGCTAGCCAAGAAGAGGTATGAAGAGCAACTTGCACAGCAACAGAGATCTCAGGAGGAAATTCTAAGGAAGTGAGTTAATATAAAATATCAATTTCGTAAGGAGCTTGTAATTAAATTCAAAGTAATATACAAAATTGCGAATGGCTCTAAAAGTAGAAAATTGAGGATAAACAATATGCAGCTCAATCAAACTGTTTGACTAATATTTTGATTGAATAGTTAATGTGAATAGGCTAGATCTAAAATGAATAATTATCAATCAAGTATAGTATTATGCCTTGAAAGAAACACCAACAATTTGCTTTTTGCGCCAACATCGTAAGTGTATAAGTATCTTGTAAACTTATAATACATCTTTAGATTTTTAGACATTCGGTTAAATTTTACTCTAACATATCTCTCATCTCAATTTCATGAACTGAGCCCTGTGATGTTCGGCTAAACTTTCCAATATGGACCGTCGATTTAAATACTCGTATTTTTATTGTATATAGTACTCACTAAAATAATGCGTATTTTAAAGTTTTATATTGCGAAAACTTACGGTTCACGAGATATATTTATTTTAACTTTTAACTTTTCCATACAAATTTGCAAATAACAAATCAATTGACGTGTCAAATAAATTTGACAACTGATTGTCATACTTCAATTACTTCACTTTGCCCTTACAGTTGAAATCGTTTAAAACGTACTAAGTTAATCAAACAAAACAAAACTGAATCAGAGCACCCCACTATCCACGTGGTGTTGTTTGCCCTACCCCTAGAGTGTATAAAAGAGCTCGGAGGCGCGGAGGGTGAGCAGTGCCCGCCCGCCGTGGGGAAGGGCAGGCACTGAGATCGTGTTAGCGGCTGAGGCAGGTCGCCAAACGCGACCAAAAGCCGAAGCTGTTAAGGCGAGTAAAGTGCCTACGCTTCCATACGCTAGGGCGAAAAGACTGCTCATCCCGCAGCGGCTGCCACGGAGCGCCAGAGCACGGCTTCCCCGCTTCTAAAAACAAAAAAACATTTAATCTAGTGTCTAAAATGCAATTTCGTATATATTTTTGTTCATATAATAAAGTAAAACGATGGTACGGAAATATATATAATAAAGTAAGACGAATGGCAAGGAAAGAAAATATCAGATTACAATCATCCTATTGACTAAATATCGCTATTCTAACCTCAAAATTTTAACCATGAATATCTCCATAACCATGGGGTTCCACAGAGTGTGAATGGCCCTGGGGGGTAGCTCTCCCCCCTTTCCACCCTTCGCCCCTAAAACTTGATATATTGATGGTCTTTAGATTAGACGGGCTGATCTCCGCAACTCCTCGACCTAGCGCGTATTTTGCGTATTAGATTAGATTGATGTGAGTCCATATTGGAACTATTAACTGAATATCGCTATTCTAACCTCAAAACATTAACCATGAATGTCTCCATAACCATGGGGTTCCGCAAAGTTGGGAATGGCAGGGGAGGTTTTTTCTACACCCTCTCCCCCCTCCCCCACTTAAAACCTCAAATATTGATGGTCCATATTGGAAAGTTTAACCTAATGTTCTTTTTTTTGTGTAAATAGACATCATCCTTTGGAATAAAGAGTATATTTATAGAAATCTAGGCAATAGTTTGCATAACTTAAGTTAAAATAAAAACTCCAATTAAAACAGTTCTATCTCCATTTAGTCTTTAGGCTTAATAGTAAATATTGATGATTTTATATTTTATTGATTAAGTATTTAGATTACAACTAATTCAATTAATTGATTATCTTCTCAGACAAGAAGAAAGTGTTGCAAAACAAGAAGCTCTACGTCGCGCCACCATAGAGCATGAGATGGAACTTCGCGAGAAGAATAAGATCAAAGCAATTGAGGCAGAGGCACGGGCCAGGGCGAAGGCTGACCGGGAGAACAGGGATATTACTCTTGAACAAATAAGACTAAAAGCAGCAGAAAACAGAACAACTATATTAGAGAGTATTAAGTGAGTACTATTCAACTATTTGAAGTTGAGTCATGTAAGTTTCAATCCCACAATTCCATTCAATCCCACAATCTTATGTTGTCGATACACATGTATCTTCGGATTCCAAGTTCATTATGGTAAGTATATTGATATATGACAAGAACTAACATGTGTAATATATTATTATTAGATAATAGGATTTCTCTTCGACTGCTAAGAAAAACATACCTTTTAATGTGTTGTTTTTTTTCTTTATCAGTTAAGTGAGAGAATTTCGGTTTTAAATTCGAAGATTTTTTTTTTAATTTACCAGAACAGCAGGTACTGTGGTTGGTGCAGGCTTGAATGCACTTGTAACAGACTGGGATAAAACTCTGGCAGCAGCCGGTGGTCTGTCACTGTTAGCCCTTGGTGTATACACCGCTAAGGGCGCTACATCCGTGACAGCGAGGTTCATTGAAGCTAGGATAGGTAAGTGTGTTAATATGTAGTAGCTATGCTTCCTTATTATACCTGCCGTTTAATTAAAGGAAAAGAATATTAAAGAGAAAAATTGAAAATGTTCAAATTTCCAACTCCCACAGGCGCGATTCTAACCCGCAATCTTTGACAAAACTATGTCAACTTTGCCGAACCTTCGGCAAAGGTTGCACGTTCTAAACCAGCCCATGTTACTTGAAATTTTAAACATTTTAATTTAGTAACAAAAAGTTCAGCATGACTTGTGACTTGTAATGCTAAAAACAACTGTTAAAAGTTTCAATTCAATGGAGTGAACTTATTTGTCATTGTGAACATTAATTCTTTTTATGTGGAAAGGAAAGTTTATATTGTTTATTTAAGAAATTCTTGGCACATCATTGTGTGACATTTGTATAGTTGAAGGTTATATGGATTATGAGTACTATATTTCTCTTTGCCACATGCCCTACCCTATTCCCATACCCATTCTATGCATAGCACTTTTTAAATTAAATAAACAGAATTCTTATCACACACCAAGTACTTTCAGTTTGAATGATAATTTTCAGGTAAACCAACACTCGTCAACGAAACATCGAGATTCTCTCTATTAGAAGCGCTGAAACACCCAATCCTGACAGTGTCTAAGGCTGTGGCTAGTTTCAGAAAGCCCTCAGATGCTTTAGCAGGTGTAGTATTGGCTCCGAATTTGGAAAGGCGGCTCAGAGACATCGCCATCGCCACAAAGAACACACGCTTGAACAAAGGCTTCTATAGGAATTTGCTGATGTATGGACCTCCTGGTACCGGAAAAACATTGTTCTCAAAGGTAAATTGAACTTGTTATCACTATGAACCTTGGTTTCTAGAACAGTGTGGATGAATTAAATTAGAAGTTTGTCCTTGACACAACAGCCAAAAAGAATAAATTGTCTAGTGGTACAATCTTTTCATGCTTCTTTTGCTTCTCTGTTTATAATTATTTTCTTTTTTTCTATGACCTCCAGGTATCTGAGTTATTGCATTTTTGCATACAATTCAGAAGTAATAATTGCACTTATGAAAAAAAATTTTACCATTGAGTCAGAATATAACTGTATTTTAAGTATTCAATATATAAATAGATTTTTTTCTTTTAGAAATTGGCAAAACACTCTGGAATGGACTATGCAATACTTACGGGCGGTGACGTTGCACCAATGGGCAAAGATGCTGTGGCAGCTATACACAATGTTTTCGACTGGGCCAACACTAGCAGAAAAGGTAATATTAGGATTATAAAAAAATTGCATCTGAAATGGTCCAATATAATTGTATATAACAACATATACATATAATAAGGACTTAACACAAAGTAACATACATATAAGTCTGTTAACTATCTTTATAAGTTATGTCACTTCTTTGTTTAGGAATCACTGTAAATCAATCATCACTTAAAATCGTGTAAGCCGTTTGTTATATGAAACAAGCATGTCATAATAAATATATTCTTAGTTGATCCTATATAAACAACAGTTATTCATTAGCAATATTGTTACACTTGGAAAACAAATTAACTGTTACAGTGCATTATTGACCTGTGTAATTTTAGCTTAATATTTTTTAACATGCATTTTTTTTTAAAGTAAACTCATCCTCATATGACATTGATCTCATTAATCAGGGCTATGTCACTTTGATACTCATGAAATGAAAAAGATGAGGGTGACTGTTTTATTTTTAAACTTAAATCAAAAAACTAGTCTCCAAGTAAAAATTTCTTCTTCAGGGGTACTACTGTTCATTGATGAAGCGGATGCTTTCCTCCGTAAACGTTCCTCAGAGCATATAAGTGAGGATTTAAGAGCAGCCCTCAATGCCTTCCTCTACAGAACCTCAGATCAGAGCAGTCGTATTATGTTGGTTCTGGCTTCCAATACACCTCAGCAGTTCGACTCTGCGATTAATGACCGTTTGGACAAGATGATTGAGTTTGGTCTGCCCGGATATGATGAAAGAGAGAGGCTTATACGTCTGTACTTTGATAAGTTTGTGCTGCAGCCGGCTTCAGAGGGCAAGAGGTGAGTTGCAAACATTGATACAATATGATGTCATAGTAGTACAGTAATAAGCTCATTGACTACGAAGATAGTGAAAATATGTTTTATGGAAATTGTGTACAAGCATTTTATTACTTAATACTTTCATAGACTGTTAAGCTAACTCTAACTCTTTAGTTAATGAAATATTTTCTCTATTCTCTTTATGCTTTAAATCCTGTAAGAAACATTTGCTACAGTCACTACCAATGACAAGTGTATTGAATGATCATGTTACCTGATTTGTCATACTTTATCAAAGGAGTGATTCTTTGATAAACATTTTGGTTGAGTTTCCTCAACTTGTAGGAAAAAATCTCAAGCACTGCAGATTCTATATATTCATATGTTAGCCAAATTAGGAAAAGGGCTCTACAGATTAAGATTTCCTTCTATTCAAATAGCATTTTACTTTCCGATTCATATCCGAGGAAATGTTTTTAGTCACTATTTTTTTATATCTATAGAAAAAAAAATATCTTCACGCAATTCCCAATACAGGGGTAGACAGAGGTCGAGTCTAGACAATTAAGTCCCTTCGACCCACCTTTCACCGAAGATATTTTCGGGACAACGTGACAGGTGGTGAGCCCGTCACCGTCTTTATGTCCAAGCCAACGATATTCGTACATAAGTTTTTAAAACCATTGGTACGAGCCTACCAACTGGGGATCGAACTCGGGTCTATTGACTCGAAATTCCGACCACCCAACCACTCGGCTATTGTGACTTCTCACTTATATCTATAGGCATTTTAAAATAGATCTTGGACAAATTTATTTTATCGTCATGAACATGTGAGCCTGTTGCCATATATTGTTAATCCTGCTAGGAAATAAAATTAATAAATTTTCAACAAATGAAAACGTTTGTTGAAAATTTATTAATTTTATTACCTAGGTATGCTATGGTCACATGGGTACCTATTTCTTAAATGTTTCCATAAATGCAGAAATATATATCACTGTTCCTTTTTTCATTGGATAGATCCTTTTATTAGTCATGATAATGGAGTGTTTGGGTGATCGGAAAATCAAGTCAAGAGACCCGAGTTGGATACCCAGGTGTCAGGCTTGTGTCAATGGATTTTTTTCAAAGCTTATGTACGACTTACATCGTTGGCTTGGACCTCTAAACAGGGTCACCACATGTCACATTGTCCCAAAAAATGTCCAGTCAAAGGTGGATCGAAAGGACTCAACTGTCTAGACCTCTGTCCACACGAGTATTGGGAATAGCGTGAAGATATATCATGTTTATGGATTATAACAAACATTAATTCCTTGTACGTGAAAAGAAAGGTTTGTTAATAATTTATCAGGACAAATGAGGGCCATATTTTGGTATAGGTCAAAGCTTATTTGGAGTAGGAGTACATAATTATATTATGCCTTAATTACTTTGCCTTACATTTCTTATTTACTTAATCTAAACCTTTCTTAAAACACACTTATAGTTTTACTCGTATATTCTCTTCCTTATGGTCGTTCTATAAACTCGTCCTGTTCCTCAAGTCTCAATTATCAATACTGTCCAGGCGTCTAAGCGTAGAGCAGTTCGACTACGGTGCACTTTGCGCCAAGCTCGCTGAGCGTACCGCTGGCATGTCTGGCCGTGCCCTGTCCAAGTTGGGAGTCGCTTGGCAAGCCGCTGCTTATGCCTCGGACGACGGTCGCCTCACTGAACAGATGTGCTTAGAGATATGCGACGACGCTGTGGCTGATCATCGACAGAAGGTAAGTGCCCTTTAGTCTTGTGGGCAGTAACCTAGTCTTTGTAGCCTAGGGTTACGACTCCAAATTGTACTAGAATATGAAGCACAAGTCATGGATGATTGTATGTGTAAATTATCTTCTATGTATCGAGTTAGCAAGACCAGGGATTTTCATGTATTGGTTGAATGACTTGTGTAATAAGGCATTAATTATTAAATGCTAAATTTTGTGAAAGATTTTTATTGAATCATTGTGTAGTTGATCTACACAATGATTCGATAAAAATCTGGAGCTATTCTAACTTTATTTTTTAAAACTGTAATAGTGCTGCAAGTAGCAACAGGTTAGTCTGAAGATCACAGTATCTGGCGTCTATCAACACAGACACTGTTGTCTGTCCCTGATCTGCACAATTTTGTTATTTTTCGAAAAAGTTGCTCACCTCCTAAAGCAGTTATAGCATTTTACTGAATATCCTTTAACAATTATTTAATGGTAACAGAAACCACAACCACAATAATAAATACCCAGAATTGAGACAGTATAGAATAGTGGTTTTGTGCATAGTTATGGTCAGAAATCGAACCCGGGCCATTTAAGATGCTAACTTCTTGAAAATTTATGTGTAAGCCACTCGAACATGAAGGTTAGCAAAAATACTTTTGATAGGTATACACCTAGTTTTGAATTAAATTCCACTTGATATTGAAGAAAAAATTTTTTTTATAATAAATAAGACATGAATAATGAGTGTAAAACTATTTTCCTAATACATTGTTGTATCTGAAACCGTGTGGCTTATATTTAAATATAATATTATGTTATATTAGATGGAGTGGCTGTCGGAGGAAGAGAAATCTCGGAGTATGATGCCCTATCTCCTGGACTTGCCACCTCTGGATCAGACTATGAGCACTGGAAAGGTTACCATCACAGAACTACCCAACACAGAAGAGAATGTTGCATCAAAGACCACAAAGCAGACCACAAAGAAGTCTTCAAAGGATGCAGAAAGGGAGAAGTGACACTCCGTGCCTTACATAAATAAAATTCTATCCATTGCAAATACCAATAACACCTACTGTGATACAAAACGTACCATTTACAATTGTAAACATATAAGAGCTATTAAATGTGTGCATTTGAATGATCAAGAAATGAGAGTTATAAAAAACTTAGCTCTAAGGATGATGTTAAGGAAACAGAAAGGAAATAACATTGCTTTTAAGGTGCATGGCTAATTGATTTTGGAGATTCAACCTCCACAAAGCTCAAATTACGCAGACAAGCAAATACTCCATATTTAAAATTTTGCATTGTAGGAATTTTACAAAACTATTTTTAACATTGTACAAATATATTAAACATTAGAGGATATAGTTTATATGATAAACAATAGGTTGCAGCTTCTCAGAACACAAAACAATAGTATACCTATAAGGACAAAATTTCACAGGTATTTAATTTACTGACCTATTTTTCTAAATTTCTCATCACAATAAATTAGAGGTACCAAAAAGGTTCTTTAAATAAAAATACTAAAATCATTATGAATACCGAATATGGTTATGGTTTTGTGGTTGAAGAAACACAAAGACAACTTAAAGTGAGACCTGTATCAATATGGAAGCTAAAATGGAAACTTTGTATATTTCATTAAATACAATGAAAATATGTTCCTAATCATTATATAATTACAATATTACTTTAAGAGTAATAAAGTAGAGCAATATTAATTAAATATTTTAATAACACCGTAAATATTTTACAATTGTTAAATTGCTGTTTTACAAAAGTAATAAAGTATAGTATTTTTTCTAAATTTACTATTTAACAAGGACGCTCCATCTATTAAAAAGTAAATAAAAGCAATATGAATATAGGTTATAGTTAAGAAACTTAACATTTAGCGTAGTAATTTTACTATATTGAATTGTAACTAAATTTTGGGAGTCTTTTAAAAGTTACATTAATTAGAATATATCTACTTTGAATGCTATTTATTAGCCTTTTTGTCTTTCATAGATTTTAAATAGAAGGATTAAGCGAAAAATTTATGTGGCTGAATAATTACTGTTAAACACCAATTACTTGGTGACACTGCCTTTGAAGTTAAGAGGGTATTAATTAATGCCAATTAATATAAATATATTAAGTCATGCATAATTGTGTATTTATATGATTATTCATATATGGATCTTGTCACTGGCCACTTTGAGAATAGATGGCGTGTTTACTTTTTAAAATATTATTATTATTACATGGAACAGAACAGAACTAAAATTCAGTTTGGTATTATATTAATTATAAAATGACCTCAAAGGTTGCAAGGGCATTTATTATATCCTAGAAAAATGTTGTCGGTTTCTGTATGGATTTGTGGTTTCTATGTGTGGCTGGTTTATACACTATGGTATTAGATTAGAATAGTGTTCAGATGGTTATTTGGTATAATTGTAGCCTATTTCATAGTTGTTCAGTTATAACATTTTGTTGTTTTAGTTAGTTGTTTGGTGTTTTATAAAAAAAATTCGTTATGAAGAAAAAAAATCATAATTTTATACTGCTTTACCATTGTATAAGTAATATATTATTTACATAAAGCTATGTAAATTGCTATTGGTTAAGATTGAAATTGATATGATTCCGATTCTCGTGTTCAAAAATATTAAGCAAATATTAGTCAGAAACATAGAGTGTAAATTGCTTTCTGTAGAAATTTAGTACCTTCACTGTAGTAATAAAAATTTGTTAACTATTAATGTAGTTTTATTTTTAAATTTACTTTTAGTAAAACAAACAAAATATATACGATACTGTTTAAAATCACGTTAATCGCACATGCAGACGCAGCTCTAATCAAAATACCCTTGCGCAAGTAGGGTCCCTCCCATTCAAGAGCGTTGCCTGTCCCAAGGAACTAGTTTTTTGCCGTACTCTCCTACTTAATATTTCACAAATGAAGAAAAAAGGTTTGTCAATAAACAAAATAAATTTAAGAAGGACCAGTGGCCCTTCTTCAATTTATAAATAAAAAAAAATTGATGTGTGCGATTTACACAAGATAGAAGTGAAACTTCAGTATATCAACAAAAGAATGAGATGAATACATATAATTTAAACTTAATTTAACTTAAATTATAACAAGAGTAGAATAATTACGAAGTTTATTTATAAAATAGTATGTATATTTCTGTCTATTACCTGTCGCTTTTTCCGTTGTATCCGGTTTCAAATCACAACGATTGTAAAGAAGTTTCACTTCAAAAAAATCAATATATAATTTAAACTGATACCAGACTTCTTAGATTCACCATCCAGTAATGTAATCTCAAATAAACTTCAGTGAAAACTGGATATAAAGCACTAACTTGAGTTGACCTCAAACTACCTCAGTATTGAAAAATGTGTGAAGACTGTGCATCATTGCCTGAAACCGACAAATGTGGGGCTCATCATCAACTCATCCATTTATGTTACATGCGTTGCTCTTCATACAAATAGAGATTGGTTATATTTTCGCTGTCAGTCAAGAATTACTAAATTCACCACCTGTCACGTTGTCCCGAAAATATCTTCGGCGGAAGGTGGGTCAAAAGGGACTTAATTGTCTAGACTTGACCTCTGTCTACCCCAGTATTGGAAATTGCGTGAAGATATTATATTTATTTTTATTTTAACGTTTTCATTAAAATAAAATGGCAATTGAATGAAGAATATAAATATTTGTTCCATTCGTAGAGAAGATATTTGTACAGTGCTTTAGGTACCTCTCTCCGAGAAGTATAATAATGTCGAGTTGATACTATTTTCTGAGAATTTATTATATTATATTTGTTAAGTTTACTTATATCCTTAATAATCATCACACAGCAGTGGCTATTGTCACTGTTCTATTGGTCAGTTGACAATCGTTGGGAAAGAGAAGTTGTCCAGTGGCAAACACAATTTATGGTGACCCATGGACTAACATTTATAATTTTGCGGTGAGTCCATTGATGCGGGTGTCAATGGGCTATGCTTTATTATGAACTGTGTACAGCAGTTAACTTAAGATGTATCGCACTCAGAAAAATGAATATGACTTCCAATCAGCTGCAAATAAAAGATACTTCATAGTTCTATACCGCAGATTTATTAATATTTGCCAATGTTAAATATGATTAATTTGATAATATTAAAACATTAAAATTGCATTGTCCTTGATAATAAATAGTTGTCTTACATATACTCGTAAATATAGATATAAAAACTGACAGGAAAAGTGTGGAAAAGTTTATCAGTTACCTTACTTAATTATATTGGATTCAACAATAATTTCAATAAAAACTATTATTAAGTGGAAATAATTTTACAATGAACACATTTAAAAGTGGCCACGGCAGTTTAAATAATATCTTTGAAAAATTACAATAATGTATAAAAAGTATAAATTAAAGACAACGACACATAAAATGAAGCGTAAATACGGCTGGGAATCATTTAAAGGCCGTGTAAATTAATGGACGACATAAGGATATGCAAAAACATAACAAGAAAGGTAATCGCTATAAAATAATAATGTATTATTACTTATTTATGACACAGAGTTACTTAATTCTAAGATATATATTAGATACAATTAGAAATCGTCCACAAATAGAAACACGTTACACAGATCTTTGTATTCTACAACCATAGAAGCTGCGATAATTAGTATAGCTGCAAACTTACAACAAATATTCACTTATACATTTAAAAAGCAACGCATCCTAAACATGTACCCGGAATTATAAATTGTATCCGTTCATATTGGTTTATAATTTTTTTTTAATAATATTTAATTGATACCACTAGGTTTATTCATTTCAATAGATACTTGTTAAGATATAAGATTCTAATTTTTACTTAAAAACTAGTCACAGATCGGTCCAAATATAAACAAAATGAAATGCCGAAACAAAAAAAAAATGAAAATCATTTACGGATATATTCGATTATAGACATTAAAGAGATCTTATTGAAGATAATTGTAGTGTATAAAGATATTATTTTCTATTTTATAAACATACATTCATTCACGACATGGTCCTTCAAAACAAATAAATCAACATATCACACATAATCATAGAGGCAACTTGGAAAATTTCGTTACCATAAATAATTATTGGTGAAAGTGAACGAACTGTTGGCAAGAAGCATTGAGTACTCTTTGATAATAATTCATATATTCTTTAATATTATTTTTACCAGATGCTGGAAATGATGGATGATGGAAATCCTCCAGAGACTATGCACTATACTTTTAGTTTGACACATTTTACTGCTTATCAGACATACAAAGAGACAGATATAGAAATATTAAGATAAATTCAAAATGTAATAAAAATAGATCTATTATGATAATACAAAAGATGACTTAGACACTGCAAATGCGTACCGCCCTATATTACATGGTGGTGATAATGTGATGCTAAAATAGACTAGCACTGTATTTAGTATTAATTGGCTAGTAAGTATGTTCAACTTTATTGTGATATCAGATTCTTGCAGCAACTTGACTCGATACATGACTGTTAATAATAAAAATGCTGATTCATCGACGAAAGCGGCCGAGATAAGTCCCACAGTTAGGGCACTTGTGATGAACGTCCATGCAGCTGTCTATACAGCACGGGATGAGGCAGCATCCGCAGAAACATCTGGAATAACAATAGCATAACTAAATATTTTATATTTTTTATAGCTTCAGGTAATTTTCCGTACTAGGTAGGTAGGGGTGGGTAAAGGTAAATTAAGTTCTTTCGACTCACTATCCACCCGAGCTTATTTGGGAGAACGTGACAGGTGGCAAGCTTATCGCCGTTTTAATGTGTAAGCCAACGACTCACCTACATACAAATTCACTCATATCTCTTCTTCTTCTTCTTTAAAGCCTATCAAAAGTCCACTGCTGAACATAGGCCTCCCCCAAAGATTTCCACAGAGAACGGTCCCGAACCACCTGCATCCATCGACTTTCCGCAATGTTGTGTAGGTCGTCACTCCATCTTGTGGGGGGGACCGTCCAACACTGCGCTTGCCAGAACGAGGCTGCCACTCGAGAACTTTTCTTTCCCAACGGTTGTCCGTTCTACGAGCTATGTGGCCGGCCCATTGCCACTTCAGCGTGCTAATCCTCATGGCTATGTCGGTTACCCTAGTTCTGCTGCGGATATCATCGTTACGGATTCTGTCACGCAGAGAAACACCCAACATAGCCCTCTCCATGGCCCGCTGAGCAACTTTGAGCTTGCTCATCCGGCCATAAAGACAAAGACATTGGACATAAAGACGGCGACCGGCTCAACACCTGTCACGTTGTCCCGAAAATATCTTCGGTGGAAGGTGGGTCGAAGGGACTTAATTGTCTAGACACGACCTCTGTCTACCCCTGCATTGGGAATTGCGTGAAGATATATTTCTTTTTCTCATCCGGTCAGCAGTGAGAGACCATGTCTCAGTTCCGTAGGTCATCACTGGCAACACGCACTTATAACAAACACTCATATTTATCAGTGTAAAATGTTTGCCTTTAGCAGGATTCGCATCATATATACCCTTAGCGTCGAAAGTGGAGTCACTACCGACTTTGCAATCAGATCGTGAAAAAACATTTAATTATACCTTTGGCTAAGCAAAGCAAGTCAAGCAGGTAAATAATGTAGTAGTGACTTTATGCGCAAATCCTCATTAATATTGTTATGCGAAAATTGTTTGTTTAATACACTCTACTTTTAATTTGGCCCGAAAATATCTTCGGTGGAAGGTGTGTACAAGGGACATAATTGTCTAGACTACACCTCTGTGTACCCCTGTATTGTGAATGGCGTGAAGATATTTATTTATCAACGAATAGCATAGGCTGTATTTATTTCATTTGGAGATCGGGTTTACCCGATTGAAAGCTAGTGCGACATCAATGTACAATTCAAATACGTCGACTAAAGTTTGTGCTTTAATACCATCACTTTTCTATTTCGTGATATAATTCCCAGAAAAAAACGTTACAAAGTAATTTTGTTATGTGGTTTATTAAAACGAGACTATAAACGAGAGTTATTATACAGTTAACCGATCAATCAGAAATATTATCAATATTTTATTGTTACTTTCATAATATGCATCACAGATTTATTAACAACAATGTTTTCTCAATGTGACCCTGTGTGTCAAGGTTAAATAAGACAATCTGACGTTCGCTACGTTATGCAATAATAATAAATTTGCATAAATTTTTAGTACAACTTAGTAGTGTTAGTTAAGATCATTATATATTGACATTGGTACTATTGAGATATTGTATTAGATGACACGTCTAATATACGAATATCATTCGACGATCTGTTAAATAATAATCACGTATTATTAACACACTTCGTTTAAACAATGGTAGCTAAATTTGAATTGTTACATGTAAATTTTAAAATTTATTAATTTTAATAAATAAATAAATATCTACACGCAATTCCCAATACAGGGGTAGACAGAGGTCTAGTCTAGACAATTAAGTCCCTTCGACCCACCTTCCACCGAAGATATTTTCGGGACAACGTGACAGGTGGTGAGCCCGTCGCCGTCTTTATGTCCAAACCAACGATATAATTCGTACATAAGTTTTTTTGGTACGAGCCTGCCAACTGGGGATCGAACTCGGGTCTATTGACTCGAAATTCCGACCACCGAACCACTCGGCCATCGTGACTTTTAAAATTAATTTAACATTAACAAACATTTACGTATTTAATGGAGTAACGGGGTACATTAAATATTATATAATATATACGGGCGTTTGTAATCTCTTAGTTGTGTCACATTAGAGTATAAAGTTATATACTTTTTTGATTTTATACGTAAATAATACGTTTAGGTTAATATATTCATACAAGTGTAAGTGCAACATTGGATTATAATATTATATGTTCTTTTACTACGCCGTCTAAAAAATTGCAACATCAACTCTATATGCAGGTGGTACATTGTACCTTTCGAAATTCGGCAAGGCCATACTTTCTCTTCAACGACATACAAGGCATACAAACATCAAACCGCAGAAAGACGAGAACTTTAATACTAGTATGTTCGGTATACTTACGAGAATTTTATACCCAACACAAAAATATATGTAATTAAAAATGAAACAAATATCTTCACCCACATTCGCAATGTTGGGATAAACAGAGTTCTAAACAATTGTGCCCTTTCGACCTTCCTCTTTCTTAGGTCATAAGCCTCTCTTTTAAGATTTCTGCCATTGTCAAGTAAGTCCCTTCGACCTAATTTTTACTGAAAATTATTTGACACAAAGTGACAAGGAGTGTACCGTCTTTAAGCTATTAATTTTTTAAGCTATTTATTCAAAACAAATGTCCTTAAGCCCTCATCCGCAAAAACACCACGCAACGTAACTGATAACTTATTTTCGCTTCTATTTAACATTCTTACATACTTGTAAAAACTAAATGTTGTATATTTATATCGGTAAAAGTGAAAGTATATGTATTTGAAAGTATGTGTAATGTTGCGCAAATATAATATATTTTAATGAAGACTATATATTCGCTCCATTTGCCGTACAGTCAATCGGTCCGTGGGATCCTCGCGCGATACAGTTTCAAAAGGAATTTTATCCGTTGTAGCCACCAGTTCCAGTGACGGGAGAGCTGTTTCAATTTTCGGTAAACGGTGAAATGCATGCCACGAGGAGCCCTAGATGTACGATTATCGTAGATTTTAGCTAGAGTAGTAGATATATGTAGATATAAATAAAATTGCAGTCCCTGTTTGTAATTCCAAATAAAAAGCGTTTCCCTAAATGTACATGAAAATATATACGATACTTACGTAAAAGAAAACAATTTTTACAATTTTTGTCTATTTGTTCCTGGTAATCATCATCAGGCAGAACTAATGGACCGATTTTAACGGGACATTAAATGGCCGATAACTGATGTTATGAGGAGTAACATAGGCTTTTTTGTTTAAAAAAATATCACAAGGGTTTCGCGTTGCTTTTTTAATCGCGGTCAAAACCGCGGGGGCAGCCGGTAAATCCCCAAGTTTGTTTAGTGCAAAGTTATAAAACCATGAAAAAAAAAATTTCATTTCTTACCCCACGAGGAATATAACGGCTCCCGAAATATAAGCTATCAGGCCGGGTTTCGTTTTCGTTTCTGTGTCAATTTCCGAATGGCAGCTCGGGCATATCATGTGCGTGGGTTGCGATCCCACCGGTACCACAGTTGTCACAATTTGTGGTCCGGCCGCTAAAAAATCAGAATACATACAAATTTGTAGAGCGTCCAGACAGTGATCACTTGCATTTTACATTTGGTGAACATATTCTATTTTGTTTTACATTCTTCCAACCTTTCACAATCTTATCTAATGAGAGCTTTACAAACACACTGATAACTAGAATCTAATAATAGGAATAGTAGAATCTATTAAATTAATAATAGGAAAAAGTTATGAAAGTTATTAGAAGTATAAAAATGTCTATATAGGTTTTAATGAAATCAAATATTAATCAATAGTTAAAAATTATGTGTTTTATGTTAAGGTTTTTTGGGAGTTAAAATGTGAATTAAAGTTTATGTAGGAAACCCAATATTGAACAAATACCAGTAATAGTATTTGTTGCATGCAGGGAAAGCTATAGATAGAAAGGTCCTTTAATTTTAGTAATATATTTTAAATCATTGTGATCTTATTTACTATAACAGGTTGATCTAATATGATAAAGAGCAAATCTTAGTTTTACTTATAATACATTTGTAATAATATTTTGTTTAATGGTTGGAATATGCAATTTGAAATTAAACTTCCAGCCAAATTTTAAAAATTCTGTTCAATTTTTTTTATGTTAAACTTTCTAAACAATTTCTAAAATAAAGAAAGAAAGAGGGTGGGAGAGCACTTTATTTCACACTTTATTTACTAAAATTATTATTGCTATTCAATTTAATGGTAGTACAAAGAGCGGTTTCATAGCTCTAAGCAATTTCTACCAGATAACCTTCAAATAATTGTCTATAAACTATTTAGCTTAACTAAAAGCAATAGATGAGCATACAAATGATAAACTACTTAAATCATTACAAGAATTCTTACAAGTTGATTGATATCGTTGGCTATATTGAAAATGCTATACATGCCTATAAGAGATTTTAATTTTAAGGATTCTTCTGAAGATTTGACAAGAACATCTGAGATGCCATACAACTTTCATATTTACTGATTCTTATTATATTTAAGATTCAATGATTTATCTACATAATACAAAACATTTACTCTTTCCAACACTCTAATGGTTCAAACTTTTTTAATAGAAGTCATATACATCAAGAAAGAGTGCTTTTCATAAAGGCAGTTGTTTAATTGTCATTTTAAAGTAAATGTCAATGTCACTAAGCTTATTACAAAATTACAATTTTGCGAGGCTGTTTGTTATCTAAATTGTAAGAGCCTTTCTTATGAGCCTTCTTACTTAAGGGTTTAAATAAAAATAAAAAATACTGTTCCTCTTTAGATTTCAAAAAATACATATCGTATTATCCAATAGTCCAAATTGATATAAACAAATTGCTCAATGGCAGATATTATAACATTTTTATCAATGGCCATTCATAAATCCTTCTCAAGGTCTCATAAAGGATTGATGATAGTGTATCACAAGATCAGGGATAAATCTATGTTAAGTTCTAATTCTATGTCCACAATCATTGCATTATAAAGCCATCAGTGTAATAATACCATTTCGTTTTAGCTTTGTATATATAAAAGCGAATTTCGGATCGATGTGTTTTAGATAGTAACAATTATTAAATGGAAGCCATGTTGAAATTTATTGATATTAAAATTTAAAGGACAATCTGAGAAACCTTTTTTAACAAAAATCTTCTTGAAAACTAGTTTATTTTGCTGTGGTTATAGAATTCTAAATGGTTACAAGGCCAAACTATTAGTCATACTTTATATTTACGAATTTTTAAGGTCATCCTAAAAGCTAATGTATGAATACGTATATAACACTTACAAGGCGGGTACTGTGGGGTGTAAGGACTAGATGGTCCAACACCTCCTACGGCTTGTGAATAACTAGGTGGTGCTGCTGGAGGAGGCTGCACGGTGTTCATATTGCCCCATCTATACGGTGGCGGATTAACACTTTTTTCCATTTTGGGCTCTGAAATACAAGTTTATTTTATAACTACCAACCACAACTAGTTTCAAACAATAGCTTAGTAAAAAGAAAGCCTAGCATGTGATGCAATATAATCTTATAGCTATTTTTAGGTATGATTCCATCATATTCACGACAGATGCTTGCACTTAGCATCATAAATAAGATAAAATTGTTTATCAACACGTACTGTTTTTGTATGCTCTAACTTCGACAATTAATTCAGTTATGATAATATGCTCGACAAGACAAATTAGAGTTCGTAAATCGTGTTTAACTTTTCTTCGATTTTATTTGGCATCACACCATCTCTATTTGTATTACTATACTCTATGACACTGACACTTTTTTGTATCTCTTAATCCACTCTATGCTATACTTTATGCTTCACAAAAACACAATTTAATCCAAATAATATACCAGTGTTGCCATCCTCTTTCTCAGAGTTTCTACATATCCATATACATTTATAGAATAATGGGCAAAGGTAATAAGCCTAACACATATTTATATATTTTCCAACGAATTATAAAACGAATATTTTCCTGTTATTTGTCAATGCTATAATATTTATTATATTCCTTAATTAATGTTACACCAAATTCTACAACAACAGGCAATAAATTCATTATTACCTGTTGTATGTTGTATTGCCCCATACCACTGAGTAGTTAGACATGCGTACATCTGACTGTACTAGATCTGTGACTAAAACGTAGCGATTATATATTCTTTGTAGTACATTACATAGATAAAAAAATGTGTCTTTAAATTGCAATTGCAAAACTACAACTTTAAAATCAGTTTAAAGTAAATATCCATTAATTTTATTCAATGAAAATACAATCAATTGCTTAGTACTATAAATAGTTAATGACTACTTGTTGATGACTCATTAAGTGATTGATTCGCAGAAGATGTCTTCACCACGCCCGAAATCACCAAGGACGCCAGTTTTGCCCAAAAAAGAAGATAAAGAGGAATCCTTTTGGGATAAAATTGGTACCATTGGACGAAAAAAGCGTATTAAGGAAGGTATGTTGTATTAGCCTCAAGCTACTTCCAACTCAGCATTCTTCCCACACAACAAGTTTTGATTACCTCATATTACTTTTTCAAATTCTGAAATTTTTGCTTTGTAAAGAAATACGTATATTTAATTCTTAACTGCTTATTACTTAAACAAGCTTGAAAAACATTAAAATAAATAAAGTAGTGAAAAAATTTTCTCTTTATTTTTATCAAAGTAAAATCTTTGTTCTGATCCACTTATCCTTTATAGATGTTTCTTCACTTCTGTAGATTATGATCATGTGAGAATCAATAAATCTTGAATGGATTTGTGTTTTCTATCAGTCTTTGTTGGCGTTTATTTAATGTAACTTTTACTACATACAGGTGTTCCACTTCCAATGAAATTTGTGTAAAACACTCACACTCTTACCACTGTTTTATTATGACAATTCACTTACAGTGAAAATATCAAAGAAAAAGAATATATGTATTCTAATAAGTTTATTTAATACTGTGTTGATTACAGGTCTGTTGTAATATTTATTTCTGGTAATTTCTCCAAAGTGGTAAAAATATTATTGTCAATATAATATTATGATATGAGATTGCGGTTGGTTCATGTTTGGAAGTTGAAAAATCTTTTACAAGCCAGATTCTAATATTCCCTTATACAAAACCTGTTTGTGGTATATGATATGCACACACACAAGTGAGGTCATTTTTGCAATGAAGTATAACATATCTATTTCTTGCTACCAGTTATGCAGTTTCAGTAGTGTAGCAAATTTATGCGAGAGGTGAAAGAGATGACTATAAGTGGCTTCTTCTTATTAGGGTGTTTTTTTGCAGTTATCTCTTGTGTACCCTTCAGGGGTGCCAGGAAACTGACAATGACTTCTGCTAGGATCAAACATGATCAAACACAAGTATTTTCCAAAATATTCATATGACACACATTGCAAATGTCTTTGGAATCATTTTGTAAACTACATAGATGAGATATTGTCACATAGCGTAATATTGTAAAGCGAGCTACAACACCACACTTTACTGTGGCTGTCTGTTATAAAAAAATCAATAGGAATAACAAAGACCTGTATCTTTTTTATTGTTATCTTTGAAGATAGTAGTTGAAAATATCATTTGTCTGACAACAACTATAAGTCATTTATTTTTAACAAAATATTTTTAGTTTAAGGGAAGTTTATTATTAAAGTATGTACAAGTACTCTATGAGTATTACGTTTACAAATTCAATTTCCTGCACCAGCAATAACCACTGATCAAAAGATGACATTACCTATTAAATGTGTAAGTATTACAAAGTGATAAAGACATCACATCTGAAGGAGCAAAGGATGTTTCTTTGAATAGAATCCATTCACATTGTACTTTGTGAAACATAAACAACCCAATAGCCTAAAGATGCCTAATACTATACTTATACATTAGGGATTTATATTATGTCTATCCCCGCCCTGTATGCTTTGCCAGTAACAACTAGATCTGAGACAACATTCACTTAAAAATGATCACTTGCAATGATTATTCAATTGGTGGATTGGGTACTATAAGGTTTTAAGAGAAAGATAGGCAAATCTCAATATTTAAAATAGTTATTTAACAGTTCACTGGAAAGTTTTCTACAAGTTATATATATATATATATATAATAAAATATTTATATATAATAAATTCTTAATTCATAATTATGTGAACAAAGAAAATCAAATTTCTATTTTGTCTCCAGTCTAGATATTTTTTGTTTCCGGTTGAATTACACAAGTGCTATATCTTTTTACTCTAGGAGAGCTGTATCTAATATTGCCTGCAATTGTTTATTATTATTTAATTAAAATATATAACAAAAATTTATGAATATAAACTAAAAATTTCTGTTAAAAAATGTTGTGTTTTATAATTTTCTTTTCATTTGTACAGTACAAGATGTTCAAGCAGAAGGGAAGTATGCTATTGACTCACCTGGCAGTCCAACTGCTCCCGAAATTCCGCCTGAAGAATATAGTCTTCGTAAGTCAATTTTATTAGTTTTTTATGGGTTTCTTGTATTTTGTTTTTGTGCATGCCTTATCACTTATTTAATAGTTGAAGTACATGTTTTGGTAAAGTTTCCTTAGTGTAAGTTTTTTACAAAACTGATTACAGTTGTATTAAATTTTGTTGTATTTTAATGTATAACATTATATTAATATTTCTCCTTAAAAATTGTATACTACTTTCATCAGGTTTTAGCATCGCAGATATTAAAAGTAAACATAAAAAAAGAAAAATAATTTTATGTTGCTTACTTTTCTTTTCATAAATCATCATAGAAGAAGATAAGTTCTTAATTTTTCGATTAGTATTTTCAGTTAGTATGCTCCTTTGAAGCTCAACATTTGATAATTCCCATCTGAACAGGCCTTCACTTGGTTATCTCATGTGTTCTGCTTTGGCTTCGTTTTATATTAATTATTCTAAAAGTAAATTAAAGTATTCTTGTAGTCAGAGAAACATTGACAAAATACTTTAATCTTTCAACATAATACTCAGCTTGAAATTTAATATTTTCATAGGAACTTTATCCTACTATATATATTCTGAGAATAAAAACACTCTTATATAGAAATGTATTATGTAAAAGTTTGAGATGAACCCATCAACTAGTTTGTGGACACAAAGGTTTCAATACTGAATTTTTATAAGATTTATATATAGAATTATATTGGATTATTGTATATGCAAACAATATACAAGAATTGTATATGCACTAATTGGTAATTTCCTGTGCTTAACTTGAACTTACTACACCCTTAAGTCTAACACATCACTATAATAGATATTTTTCACATATTTGCAATTTCTAATTTACACACACCACACATTTACACATTTTTTGCAAATTTCTTTAGAAATTATCATTATTAATATTATGAATAATAGTATTAAATATTACTGTTCATTACAAATCTACATGAAACAACCAAGCCAGGATGGCTTGCATGTCATTACTGATAAGTTATTTTTAACTTGTTGTAATATTATCCTTGTGTAGCACAGTTGTTTAAGAGATAAAGCAATAGTTATGTTCCAAAGTTTATGTGTTGTCATTGTTTGACTGAGTGAAAAGTTATTAATTTTTAATAGTAATGGCTGTGATATCACAAAGCATTGTAAATATTGTTTCAGATGACAATGAAGAAAGAGCTATAATCGAGCCTAGATCTCTAGAAGATCCTAGAGTTAAAGAACTAATTCAAGTTCTAATTGATTGGATCAATGATGAGCTTGCCATGCAGAGAATTATTGTTAAGGACATCAGTGAAGATTTGTATGATGGGCAGGTCTTGCAGAAGTTACTCGAAAAGTTGACCGAGACAAAGTTGGATGTGCCTGAAGTGACTCAATCAGAGGAAGGCCAGCGTCAGAAACTCGGCATTGTTTTGAGAGCTGTTAATAGGGTAAATATTTCATAGCATTACTTGTTAACCTACTTATAAACCTGTTTGTTTTTAATACTGTTTTACAAGCTATTTTTTGCAAGAGGTACGCCTTTATTATGATGTTTACCAATATAAACACACCTGTACAAGAAATGGGGTGGATAGATGTCTGGAGAATGAAATCTTTTCGACACTCATTTTACTAAATATTGTTTTGGTACATATCATATCTTTGAAACATTTTACAAATGTGTACCCCTAGTGGATTCGAAGTCACAATCCATAGTTTTGAAGGCAGGGTCACCACAGGTCAAGTTTATCATTCTAGGCAGGCTATCCAGTTGCACTGGCACGCATAGCCCGTTACGGAAGTGTGACGGGTTACTTCATACAGTTAAAAAATATTCAATAGTATTAAATATCTGACTTGAGAAATGAAAGTTAGTAAATTTGTTTATTTTTTAATTAATTAATTTAATTATTTTATTATCACACGAATACTAAATGTTAGTTCAACGAAAATATATTACTTATTCTTTAATTCCTACTAGTACATAGTAATAATTCTATCTAAAGGTAGCGAGGATAAATAGTAGGGCTACCGGAACGTTGTTTAAATCAAATACCAACTTCGGCCAAACATTCGGTAAAAAATCTAGGACAGAGTTCGATAGAACATGGGTTATTTTCGGTAAGCTTTCTGGAGTAATGACATGTCATAACTTGTTTACGTGCTCATTTAAATTATTGATAATCAGCACCCAATCGGTTTGTTGAAAATAAATTTCTTAATGTTTTACAAATACTAAGCGTTATAAATTGGAAAAATATCAAGTGTTTGAACATATTATATAGAACGAACTATAGGTAGAAAACTGAAATGACTTCGTGTTATTCCCAGGAATCTTGTGTCCACGCAAGTATCATAGTAGGAAAATACGCAAAATCGTATAAAGCAACAGAAAATGTCGTACCTGCGTACAATTATATTAAATGTAAATAATTATGACAAATACCGTACCGAACTTATAGTACAGGTTTAAAAAAAATATTTTAGTTATTATTATTTTGATCAAAAGGCTTATCTCAGTATTTTTTAAGAAATACTGGACTATTGAGATATACGGGCCTAGGCCAAGAGTATTCCATGGGTTATGCTTGATTGTTTGTTGTGCGAGTTATTGAACATCATTGTGTGCGTTGTATTTGTATGTCAGTATGCATGAACTTATTATGTTCAAAATATTTGCTTTATCACAATGTATGCTTTTACCGAATGTTAGGCAATTGAGCGCATATTGAGGGTCCGATCCGAAATTGTTCCGAAATAAGAATCAAACCACCAGAGTTCTGTACTAAATCAATTGTGAAACTATTTTCATCCACCCCCAATAATAAAGGCTAAAATTATTTTATAGAGGAACTCTATCGTAGTCCTCCAGCGTAACAAATTATTACTACTACTACGTACTAAAAACCCATTAGTACGAGCTCTAGCCATCTGGGGATCAAACTCGGGCATCTTGACTCAAAATTCCGATCACCAACCACTCGGCTATCGTGACTCTTTAATATAACTAATTAATTCTATAAATTACTATATTACTACTGTTTCTAATTCTGAAGATTAGTGTTGGTTAAACTCTGATCTGTTGAATTAGGCAAAGCGTGATACTAAGTGATAATGAAAAAAGCCTTAAAGCTATAAAATCTTAAGACAATGTTGACTGGAATTACCATACAAGTGACATGAGTAAGTGACCATTATAAAAAAAATTTATATTTCATTCTCGGTTACCTTGTGTTCATTTTGTGGTCGCTTGTTATTAAAATGATGTCATCAATTGAAGCATGAAATCATGCCGTTGCAGTAGCATTATTTTGAACTTAATTTTCTATGAGAATGCCTCGATTTAAACGTGAGGCAGGGTTATTTATTTTATGTCTTTTTCCGAGTATCCATAAGTATTAAAATATAAATAAATAAATATCTTCACGCAATTCCCAATACAGGGGTAGACAGAGGTCAAGTCTAGACAATTAAGTCCCTTTGACCCACCTTCCACCGAAGATATTTTCGGGACAACGTGACAGATGGTGAGCCCGTCGCCGTCTTTATGTCCAAGCCAACGATGAAATTCGTACATAAGTTTTTTTTTGAAAAACTCATTGGTACTGCCTCCTGGGGATCGAACTCGGGTCTCTCGACTCGAAATTCCGACCACCCAACAACTCGGCTATCGTGACTCTTAAAGTAAGTATTAAAGATGTGAGTATTAAAAGACTATTACACTATGATAAAATAGTTAAGTTTTAGTTACGTCACTTCTAGTTATCTAAAAAGCTCAGACTATACTTAGGTTTTTATGAGACTAATGTCGGAGTCACAATATTTAACAATATTGTGCGTAATAATTATAATCATTTATTACATAAAAATAAAAAAGGTTACAACAAAGTAAGATAGTGACAAAAGTTGCCCTTATAAGCGTGGTAATATTAACTGTAACAATGCTCAGTCCTATCACATTTAGTTAGAAAAATCAAGATATATTAAAGAAATTGAAAGTAGACAAAGGAATAGACTGTCTATTTTTAATGCTTATGTAAAAAAATCGTTTAGAGTGTAACATGTGCGATCTATCAACAATTTTTTTAAATTAAAAGAACTTCCATTTAATGGTTTTATATTATTCGGCAAATGAATAAAAACTTATTAAAAACGTACGTGCTTTTAAAATATATTTCATTTTGGATTTTCGGTGTCTTTAAATTATTCTGGTAGCTCTTCATTACTGATGTAAACATGATATGCTTTTTGTACTGACTGCACTATAATCGGAACCAATGTATAAGTTTCGAATAATTTCGAATAGGGGCGGAGACACATTGTGACAGGTTTTAGCCTGACCGCGTGTTTTTATTGTTTAGATTTATTTTTTTTCAATGGCCGAATTTCATCATGATCCGTTCAGATGTATCGGAGTTTGCCTGGCTAAACATCGTGACTACTTGAGATCGTTCTTCGTGAGATCTTTAGGTATATATGATTTAATTATTAATCAAATTCGTATTCTAAATATCATGTCAACAACATTCCAGCATGTAAATTGCATTGTATAATTATTAACTCTCTCTGTATAATATAAATCTAAACCATAGTGTGGTCTTTCCAGTAAATATAAACGGGCATAAGCCTATTGAAAACATTAAATAAAATAAATGAAAACAAAGAAACAAATACAATAAATGAAAAGCTAAGTATTGATTAGTTTCTATTAAAATTTTAAATTCGTTACGGTAATTTATACAAAAAAGAAGTCACAATAGCCGAGTGGAAGGGTGGTCGGAATTTCGAGTCGAGAGACCCGAGTTCGATCCCCAGGTGTCAGTACCAATGGGTTTTTAAAAAAAAAACCTATGTGCAATTCATATCCTTGGCTTGGACATAAAGACGGCGACGGGCTCACCACCTGTCACGTTGTCCCGAAATATATTCGGTGGAAGGAGGGTCAAAGAGACTTAATTGTCTAGAATAGACCTCTGTCTACCCCTGTATTGGGAATGGCGTGAAGATTTTTTTTTTAATTTATACACACAGTATACGTATTGTATACTCCTAGGTTCTGTTCGGCACATCGAAACCGGCACAGAAATGGAGCGTGGACTCGATTCACTCGAAGAATGTGGTCTCGATTTTGCACCTGCTGGTCGCGCTGGCGCGTCACTTCCGCGCCCCGGTCCGTCTTCCGGAAAACGTCAGCGTCAATGTTGTGGTCGTTAAGAAGGACGCTCCCAACCAACTATCGCATAGGTACGTCTGCTGTGCGAGAGAATTGCTCTAATAATATAATCTGTGCGATGCTGACGAGTAATATAGCTGTGTGTTGTAATAATATAGCCGTGTAATGCTGACGAGTGGAATACACATCGGTTCTCACGGTGTCGTCGGCTCAGAAGTTCTGGATTCGATTACCGGACGGCACAATGTGGAATAAATGTGGTCTGCGTGTTTGTGGTACTTTCGTTGTTTCTGATTCCGAAACGCAAGTTTGTTAGTTATTTGTCTTCGGATTCAATGTATGTGACGATGTCCTGATATATCTATGTATTTATTTCAATGGATGTAAAAAGAACGATAATATAGAATGTAGAAGGTGAGGGAAGCTTTTTCAGTTAAAACGATATGACACGATTATTCATAAAGTTGCAAAGCAAACTGGCTCTTCAAAATACAAGAACCCACTGATTTATTTGGAGTTCTGGATGTTAAAAAAATCTTAATTAAACTGTTGTTAACACTCAAATGGTTACTTGCTAAACAGTCGATTTACTCTTTTTGTACTCTAGTCATGGATGTTAAATATGTATATGTAATAAATTATGTGTGTAGTGCGTATATGTTGCATTGACTTGCGCTCAATGCACTCGCACGTTCAGCGGTAAAAATCGGTTACGTCAGTCACCTGCGAGCACACGAACGACGCTCGCAATAGTTCCAAGTCGCTGTGGCCGAAATTAGTCGGAATACTATATGTATATGTAGCATTTTATCAGAAAGACATGGAAATCTTTTCCGTATGTACGAAATGATGTTTCGAATTTCCAAACTGCCTTAAGTCCCGATTCAGTTCTTTTACCTAACTCAGTTCTTAACTAATGGTTTACAGAACTTTCATAGAGGACATTACGACAACGTACGACGACCTCGGAATGAAGTGCGAGCGGGACGCGTTCGACGCCCTGTTCGACCACGCGCCCGACAAGTTGCAAGTTGTTAAAAAGGTACCATCGAATTGTATTTAACACGTTATGGTAACGTTTTACGAATAAATAAAAGTTGCTGCTGTTGCTTAAATAGATTTAAACATCTTTATGTAATAATCTTTATACACAAATAACGAGACATTGAAAATTAACCATACATTGGTTGGCCCTATCTGTGGTAGAGCCACGCACCAGCTTTTGTTGCATGAACGGGCCGGCTCGACCGGGGAAGTGCCACGACTTCACAGAATACCGGCGTGAAATAGAAGTCTAACAGACTTCTGCGTTTCGTCCGGTGAGTGCGGGTAACCGGCGGCCCACACACTCCCCTCCCCCAATTCGGGGGGAGGGGGGCACTCTAAGGGAGGCAACGCATCTGCTTGCCTCTGGTATTGCGGGTGTTCATGGGCGGCGGTAACCACTTACCATCACGTGAGCCACCTGCTCGTTCGCCTTCCTTTTCTATGACAAAAAAAAAATGAATATAACCAATTGATTCGCTTGATAACCCTGTCGCATCGGCGTAAGACGATGATGACAATCATCGCAATACTTGAATGACGTGTTCCCACCGGCAGTCCCTGGTCACATTCGTGAATAAGCACCTGAGTAAAGTGAACCTGGAGGTAATGGACCTGGACAGCCAGTTCCACGACGGCGTGTATCTGTGCCTGCTGATGGGCCTCCTCGAGGGCTTCTTCGTGCCTCTCTACGACTTCCATCTGACGCCGCAGGACTTTGATCAGAAAGTGCACAACGTGTCTTTCGCCTTCGAGCTGATGCAGGACGTCGGGCTCGCCAAGCCAAAGGCGAGGCCTGAAGGTGTGTGTATATATATATATATATATATATATATATATATATATATATATATATATATATATATATATATATATATATATATATATATATATATATATATTTGTATGGATGTTTCGTTTGTAAATATTTTGTCTTTATAGCTTTGCCGTTTGGCGTTTATATCGTTTACTTGGATATGAAGATGGTGACGGTCTTACCACCTGTCACGTTATCTCGAAAATGTCTTAGGTGGAAGGTGGGTCGAAGGGACTTCATCGTCTAGACTAGACCTCTGTCTACACGTATTGAGAATAAAATATACATTATCTTAGACATACAGTTTCATATATTATCGTAATATCGGTTTTTAAATAAAGTGACAATATAAAACACGTGAAAAGAAAAAAGTACTTAAGAAATAAGAATATATTACCCTCGTCTGTAAAAACACAATATAATAAAATTTTATAAAAGCTCATAAAGCGCATCGGAGCTCATAAAAATTGCCGAAAAATGACTGGACAGAGCCAGTAGAGAAAAGTTGGTATGGGCAGTGACTTCGCCTTCGGAGCGTTATGTCGCAGTAGTATTATTATTAGTGGCATTTATAAAGTGTAGGAATATTGCCATTACCTTTCTTCCCGGTAGAAGGGTGTCGTAAGAGGCGACTAAGGGATAAGAGGCGATATGGGGGCCTTGAATATGGTTATGGCAGTCGATTAGTGGCGGGATAACCATCTCTAATAATATCATACCAAAATAATCAGACCGAAGATGGGCAGCAGCGTCTAAGGTGCGAGGTGTCTGGTACTGCGATCGCCAATCCGCTTGCCAAGGGTGGCGATTATGGCAAATCCTCCTATGGGAGAGACCATACATCCTGCAGTGGACTTAACAGGCCTTTAGTTATGGATGTGTATGTATAAAGATGCTATTTATGTGTAAATATCATATTCTCCATTACAGATATCGTGAATCTCGATCTGAAGTCAACTCTGCGAGTGTTGTACAACTTGTTTACTAAATACAAGAATATGTCTTAGTGACTCCGTTGGATTAATAACGAACTACAATATGTCTTCGTCTTCTGTAACTAACAATGATATTGACTAAAATATAATCTAAGGATAAGTATAATTTAACCAAATAAAACGTATAATTTATTAACAAACAAAAAAAATGTGACGTGCCTTACTTATGAGAATTAAAATATAGTTGTTTAACAAAAGGGTTTGTTTATTTATTCTGTGATTTCAAATGTGATCTCCTTTCCTTTTTTATAAATACGCCTCTTGTTTATATTTATGTAAAACTAGCTCTGCGCGCTGCTTCGCTTACTTTGATGTTTTTAAATAAATGTCAAATCGTAATCATTACAAAGAAAATCAAATTATTACATGCTACAAATAGAAACAGCTGATGCTACATTTAATTGAATAGTGAGCCTGGCCACTGATATTTCCTTATTGAAACCTTTTGTCTTTTACACTTGTACATAGTTTAATGTTTAGTGCCAAAGTTAGTTACCTGAATTATACCTAAATTTTTTCTAACAAGTAACAAAATGACAGAGCACGGTTAAATCGAACAATTTATGAGACAACGTGACAGCTCGTGAGCCCGTCGGCGTCTTTATGTCCACACATAAGGTTTTTTGAAAAACCCATTGGTATGAGCCTGCCATCTGGGGATCGAACTCTGGTCTCCTGACTTGAATTGCGATCACCTAAACACTATCGTGAAAGAATTTTGAAAAAAATCATTTAGTGGTTCAGGCATGACAGCTTAACAAACAAACCAATATTCGCATTTATAATGTTATTTAGGATTAATATAGCTCTGCGCAATGCGTTCTTATTATTTCTATTTCTGTTGTCTCTTGGCGAGAGACATCATGTTACCATTGACCATTTACTTCCCTCGGCTTTGTTGGTGAAGTCACTTCCCCCAGTTTTATAGTAACCCTTTGGTTATTAAATCCAGGAGTCGGTCAAAGTGTACAGCGACAAGTAACCAATCTGAACCTTTCTACAATGGTACTGAAATACCAAGTACTTATAAAATAGGTTCATTTATATCTTTAAATTTGTGTTTTGCTCGCGTGCTTAAGACGGGATATTTTTTATTAATTTCAAGACTGAACTAAGTCTGCTGGGCCCGCTAGTATTTTATAAAGAATTTCAATTAATTATGTTCATAAATACATACCTACATAAGGGCCTATTAAAGTCCACTGCAAGAAATAGGCCTCTCCCATATTAATATGCCATAATTGCCACGCTTGGCAAGCGGATCGGCGGTCGAACTATCAGACCAGAATTGGGTATTTAATTTAATTTAAATTCTATTCCAACTTCAAATTAATACGAAGCTTTGCGTAATTCTTTTCGTAGAATCGGAAATAGGCGATATCCAATCGAAAATTTTGGCCGCTAATACCTGGCCTATAAAATGGTGACCCATGCAGCTTTGTCTGACTCGTTGGGGATTTATATGTGAGTGTAAATGTGGACTGCATTGTCCTTTACCATCAGGTCGAATAATGGCTGTTTTGTAAACCTTTTCTTCCAAGTTTGGTGGGTCTAATCTACACAAGTGTCTTATGATATGCCAACAGAACACCGAAGTAAAGTTTATTTAATAAATATCTTCACGCCATTCCCCGTACAGGTGTAAACAGAGACCAACCTTCCACTGAAGATATTTTTGTGACAACGTTCAACGGGAGACGGTGTTAGTAAATATAATAATATAGATGCTAAATAATATTAGGAACTACTGCTAAAAGTTTCAACTTATTATTTCTTGCGGATGGCTTTATTTTTATGAGCGAGGTGTAATCTTAATGTAAAAAATGCTTTGCAATTATTCAAATGTTTTTTATAGAAATTACGTTAGCGTAAATGGCATCTAGTGTCGTATCTCGACTTCCGTCTACCCCAGAATGGGAAATTCTGTGAAGTTTGCTAGTTTTTTAGCTATTGTTTTGCTAGTTCAGGAGAAGTCAATGTTCAACAATATTGACTTCTTTTATGTTTATTTTTTTTCTTTTATGTTTATTATTAAATTTTGAATAGGCGTTTTAGACCAGGCTCGGATAGAGGTGATTGTCAGCCTGGGAGATGAAGTTACAGGTCTTCTGATTCTATTAAAATTAAAATTTTGGTCTATTAAAATTGCAATGCAAGTATTTTTTTTTTTAAATATTATCACCTTAAATTCAACTTAGTGATATATTTCATTAAACTGCCATAACTATAAATAGATAAAATATTACATAGTATACGACGACCGTGGACGAGCGGCGTACTTACTGGTTTTCATGGTGTCGCCTGCTCTGTGGTCCCGGATTCGATTCCCTAATTGGAATATTTTTATGTGCTTACATAAAAAAGTGGAAAACTAAATCAAATTTATACTGTAAAGACGGCTATGCTATAGGGATAGGTTGAAGTGTAGGTAATTTAGTCCTTTCGATACACATTTTACTCGAGCTTATTTTGGGACAAAGTGACAGGTGCTGTCTATCGCCATCTCTATGTCTATGCCAGTGACATAAATCTTTCGAAATTTTTTGAAAAAATCTTTCGTACCAGCCTTCCTTCTGCTGATCGAATTCGGTCTCATGACTCCAATTCTGATCACCCAACCAATAATTAATCGTAATTTTTATTCAAGTTTCTATTCAATTAAGTTCCTTAAGAAACATTTCTATCTAGAAGAAAAATATATTATTTCTATATTTATATTTAGTACAATTTCTAAACTTCCAAATATATAACAAAAAATAAATGTATGGGACTCGAAATGTTTTCCCGCCACCTATATGGAACCATAGCAATTTCCTTAGTCTTGCGACAACCACAGTAAGAAAGAGGGCGATATATATGTGCGCTGTTTACGTAAGATGTTGTGAGGGTTTAACCTTATCAATTGCATTGTAACCAGTGATTTTTCGCTAGGTCAGCTTTATGTGAATCCTTAGTAGCGTTTTCCTAACACTAGCGTTATCTCTATATAATTTGCTCAGTAGATAGTCTGGTATGAGAGAATTAGAAACCAATTGTGTACATGATTTCCACCGATTCGGTTTTAACGGACTTCAAAACATGTCTTATTCTTCCACTTTCCTCATCTTAGTACTCACTCCTTTCTCATGTCTTCTCTTCACACAATCCATCCATCGTTTTTTTGGTCTCCCCATAGCTCTTCGTCCTAACATTCTTTTGACTATATTACATTCATCCACCAATACATGCCCGAACCATGCTAACCTACCACTATTCACTTTCTCTGTCACTGGTGTTACTTTCAAGCTTCCCCTTATATACTCTTTCTTTATTCGATCTCTTCTAGTCACTCCACACATCCATCTCACTATTCTACACACAATATGGCAATCGTGCATTGATTTTATTCTTTATTCTGTTCGAATGTGTTTACTTTCAAGCGGCGAAAAGTTAGATGTGTATATAAAGTAACACTAGAATCTGTTGTTTGTACACTAAAATAATACATCTTCGCGCCATTCCCAATACAGGGGTAGACAGAGGTCGAGTTTAGACAATTAAGTCCCTTCGATCCACCTTCCACCGAAGATATTTTTCGGGACAACGTGACAGGTGGTGAGCCTGTCGCCGTCTTTATGTCCAAGCCAACGATTTAATTCGTACATAAGTTTTTGAAAAATCCATTGGTACGAGCCTGCCACCGGGGGGATCGAACTCGGGTCTCTCGACTCGAAATTCCGACCACCCAACCACTCGGCTATCGTGACTTTTTATAATAGCGATAGCTACTGACAGGCTGCCGTATCTGTTACTGCGATCGCTTAACGTGGCCATTATAGCAAATTACAGAAGGATCTTTATTGCATAGTAGACTGAAAGTAGTTTAAGTAGCCAAGAAAGCTGTATAGCGTTCTACCTGTGTAGTGTAAATTTGTGTGTCCTTTTTAAAAAACTTTCGGCACCCCTTACCCCGCTTGCCGTGAATTTCTGCAATATCAGGGGACTCCACTTTAATCTTGATGCCGTCCACTACCATTATACCAACGCCTCGGCAGCCTTGAAGGTAGCGACCTGTCCACCCTTTGGCTACGCATAGACAGCGACGACCACCCTCGCGTCTATGGGTGCCTCTATAGGTCCCACAGAGGTAATGTCGAAACTGACCGACTCATCGACCACATCCAAATGGCTGCAGATTCCGTGCTACAGTAGATCCCATCCGCAGAGATCGTGGTACTCGGCGACTTCAACGCCCACAACGCCGAATGGCTACGATCTCGATAAATTATTTTTATATAGAAAAGGGAGGCAAACGAGTAGGTGGCTCACGTGATGGTAAGTGATTACCGCCGCCCATGAACACCCGGAATACCACAGGCATAGCAGATGCATTGCCTCCCGTAGAGTGCCTCCCTCCCCCGGAATTCCCTCAGAGGGGGGTGTGTGGGCTCGAACCTTTAATCATGCGGGGAGATCTGTTTTGACTTTGCCTTAGCATATGATCTGACACAACTGGATACTTCGATGCCAACGCGCCCTTTGGGTTCATCGGACCACTGCCTGATTCGGAGTAAAGTGCCCATTGCGGTCGCGATATGCAGGCCACCGCCGTGTGTGGCACTACAGGTCAGCGGATTGGGTAGGGATGCGGATTTCTTTCCTCTGTTGTGCCCATCGGTGATAGATCAAAGCCTTGGTTTGGTGGCACCTGCAGAATGGCATCTCGCCAAAAGCAGCAGTGCTACCGGGCCTGGGTTAAATAATCGGCGTCTCGGGATTCAAAAACTAGCGTTTTTAAGAAGGAGTATAACTCTGACGCCAGGTCCTTCAGAAGAGTCATTACTGCGGCAAAGTCCGGGACATTGGCAGAATTGGCGAGAAACTAGTTCGTCTTCCTTCGGGAACTCGTGCGTTCTGGTACCTCGCCAAGGCTGTCCAAGGGAATTTCAGTCAGCCATCACTACCGACAAGGAGGACTCGCTGGCCCATGACGCAAAAGAGAAAGCCGATTCTAGGTTCACTTTTTGCGTCCAACTCGACTCTCAATGACAGGGGGAACTCACCGCCGACTATCCCGTGCAGTGAGTGCTCTATGCCGGACATCCGGTTTTTCCAGAGCTCAGTGCGAAAAGCCCTCCTCTCCCTGGACATCCAGAAGTCGAGTGGGCCTGATGGTATCCCCCCTATTGTGCTGAGGATGTGTGCTCTCGAGTTGGCACCGGTTCTAACGCGTCTTTTTCGGTACTCCTACTCTGAAGGCGTCGTCCCGATGACATGGAAGACAGCTTTGGTGCACCCGATCCCTAAGAAAGGCGACCGTTCAGATCCGGGTAACTACAAACCGATCGCCATCACTTCCTTGTTCTCCAAAATAATGGATTCCATTATAAACTGTCAGCTCTTGAGGTACTTAGAAGATCACCAGTTGATCAGTGACCGCCAGTACGGCTTCCGGTTGACGGTGCATGCTCGGACTCCAAGTCTGTGAACGCTGGTGTCCCACAAGGCTGTGTGCTATCGCCAACTCTGTTTCTTCAGCATATCAATGATTTGTTACAAATTAGTAACATCCATTGCTATGCAGATGACAGCACTGGTGATGCCTTATATACCCGCCGTGCCGATATTTCTCGGGAACACGTCGACGAGTACCGGAACAAACTTGTGCCTGAAGTTGAGATTTTGTTAGACAAAACTCGGACTGGGGCCGACTAAATTTAGTTCAGTTCAACCCTAAAAAGATACGAGTTTGCGCGTTTACCGCTAAAAAGTAACGCTTCGTCGTATCACCTCCTTTTGAGAGCACTCCCCTAGTTGCCTCAGCCAGCATCGGAATCCTTGGCGTCGACATATCGAGCAACGTTCAGTTTCGCGGTCATTCGGAAGGGAAGGCCAGATTGGCCTCTAAAAAAAAGCTTGGCGTGCTCAGTAGAGCACGACAGTACTTCATGCCGGCCCACCGCTTGCAACTTTATAAGGCGCAGGTTCGGCCGCACATGGAGTACTGTTCTCATCTCTGGGCGGGGGCATCCCAGTGTCAGCTCCTTCCATTTGACCGTATCCAATGAAGAGCGGCTCGAATCTTCGACGACCATACTCTATTTTTGGCTTTACGAAGAGATGTTGTATCTCTTTGTATTTTCTACAAGATCTACTACGGGGAGTGCTCCGAGGAATTGTTCGGAATTATCCCAGCCGCTGAATTTCACCAACGTACCTTACGGCATATTCAAAAATTTCATCAACACCACCTTGATGCTTGGCATTCCACCACAGTGTCTTTTTCGCGGAATTTTCTGCCACGCACTTGCACTTTATGGAATGAGCTGCCGTCAGCAATTTTTCCGGATCGATACGACTTAGGGACCTTCAAGAAAAGAGCCTATACCTTTCTCAAAGGGCGGCAACGCATCTGCTATTCCTCCGGTATTGCAGATGTTCATGGTCGGCGGTAGTCACTTACCATCACGTGTGCCACTTGCTCGTTTGCCTCCCTTTTCTATAAAAAAAATCAACGAACCGTTATAAGCTAAAGCCATGACTTTAAAAGCTATAATTACTTGTATTTGCATTTGTCTCATATATTCAATTTGTTTTATATTCAATTGGAATACAGATCCCCACTTTTTAAATTTTGTTTTTATCTTTATTCTTTTATTTTTGCCATCAAACAAAGATCACGGTTTGATATCCCCAAGTTCAAGTTCCTAGCCGGGGAACAAAGAATGTCGAACAGAAGGTCAGCGTTAAGGGCGACCCCCTACCACCAAATCTAATATCGACATGCATAATGTTATTGGAAATGGATGGATGCAAGTATCACAGGCCGATTTATATGTTACATACTGGGGATGGCCTGGGTTCTACAGTGAATATTTGATAGTTAGGAAGAAAATAGATTCTTACAGATTACCTATGTGATACATAAATAAATAAATAAATAAATATCTTCACGCAATTCCCAATACAGGGGTAGACAGAGGTCTAGTCTAGACAATTAAGTTCCTTCGACCTACTTTCCACCGAAGATATTTTCGGGACAACGTGACAGGTGGTGAGCCCGTCGCCGTCTTTATGTCCAAGCCAACGATATAATTCGTACATAAGTTTTTGAGAAACCCATTGGTACGAGCTTGCCGCCTGGGGATCGAACTCGGGTTTCTTGACTCTAAATTCCGACTACCCAACCACTCTCGGCTATCGTGACTTTACTAGCCTGTGTTCTGCAGTGAATATTTGCAAGTTAAGAAGAAAATAAATTCGTACAGATTACTTTTGTGATACGATTGAATATTTGCAATTTATTAAACCTGTAAATTTAAGATCGGTAAATAAACACAAAAAATTTAAACAGAGTACTTTATTTTTAAAAAAGACATTACAACTGAATCTATAATTACCGGTATATATTAATCATACAATGGGCAGGGAAAAGACATGACGTAACAGTCGGCGACAATAATTACAAAATATAAAAACTGCCTAAAGACCCTTGTGTAGGTCTTTACGATGCAATTATTAATTGGCCCGATAAGCTATGAAAGTTACAACTTTACAGGCCGCCGTGATTTAGCTCTATGTATTTTTTTTTTCAAAATAGACAATTCTCCATGTGCATTTTCAATGTGTTATATTACTTTCGATACAAACGTACAAAACTCCAATGTTGCACTTATATTGTTGGTAAGTCTATAAAAAGGTACATTGATTTTTTTGCTAATTTTGACAAACTTACATCTAGCTTAGTCGAGCCCAACATTTGGCTTAACATATATATATATATATATATATATATATATATATATATATATATATATATATATATATATATATATATATATATATATATATATATATATATATATATATATATATATATATATATATATATATATATATATATATATATATATATATATATATATATATATATATGTTCATATATTATATTATCAATTTCGAATAAAAGAAAAATCACTAACACCTAAAATCAATATAAATAAATTGATTATCGTATAAATTCAATAAAATATCTTTTTGCTATTGCACACACTCTTTTCTTTACTCAGTGATTACCGTAATTAGTAAATAACAAATATAAAATTGGAAATGTCACACGTTATACAATTAAAAGTCTATGTATGTACATAAAAGGAAATAATTATACTATTTCTTGTCAATTACAAGTCTAAAAGAATTGGGTGGCGCAAAATGACAAACAAAAATTGCCCCAATATTTAAAATTAGTAATTCAATACTTAGGTAAGAAGTATTAGGCATACATTTATTCGCACATGTACTTTTCGCCATAATACCTAAGACCTGTGTGTATCGACATATCGTTATTAAACTAAACACAATAAAGTTATAACTTTATAATTGTTTTCAATACAATAGGTTGCTAGCTGCAGAAAAATAAATACCCTATAAAATACTGTTCGATTCAAGCGAGCTTCGTTTGAGATGTGGTGTAAATAAAATATAGCGATCGGGATATATTTTCTATAAATATATAGATATGAGTGTTAAATTCATTCGTTCGATTTATTGAAGCGTATTTATGAGCGCGAATATTGATTCACATGACATTAAAATTATATTTAAATGGTAAAGCATTGAATCTGTAGCCACCATTAATATTAAAAGTTTCGTAATATATTTCAATTAAAATTTTGAAATGGCAATAAATAGTATTATTTTATATTGCTTCATTCAGTAATTGACGACTGACGGAATTATTAATCGGAATGAATGTCTTAGAAAAGTTTTGATTAAAATGTAGTTAATACTGATCCTGTATAAGGTTTTTAATTTAGAAATGTATCAGAATTTTTAAATTTAGTTCGTAACTTGGTAAATTTTAACTTGAACATATAAATTTCGGAAAATTCTGTGATGTATAATGTTTCAAACCGTTGCCGATGTTAGAAAATAATAAATAATTTCTAAAATAATGAGTACGTTTTTAACAGCAAAGCAACATTATTTATTCCTTAAATCCTATAAAATATGCTACACTAAGTACGTTCTCATGTTATCGATTCGGCTCGTTATAGGTTCGAAAGAAAAATAATGTTACATATTTTTCATTTTCAATAAAATTAATATTTAAAATATAAAATCTGTATTTTGTATATATACTTCATTTCAATGAGTATTTTTTTATTATTTTTGTATTTGTTGTAGTGTTACATAATACATATTATATATAAAGGTATAATATTATTTAAAATGTTTCAAGCTTTCGACAACATAAGAAATAAAGACAAGAATTAGCTTGTGTTAAAAAATCACATAAAGTTTTATTTAATAATGAATATTAATTCCCACTACCGACATTTAGCTAATCTTACACAAATTTAAAAGATACTTAAAATAAATTAAAAACAAAAAATGGAATGTTTCTCTTAAATCGCGAGTGGAGTTATTAGTTAATACTTGTATAAAATATATGATACAGAACACTCGCAAAAAGTCATTCAGTCTCTGTATTTTTAACAGCGGAACCTGCTTTTATTATATTATCAATGTCTACATATTTTGAGATACAATATATGTCAAAGAGTTGAAATTAATTGATATGATAACATTAAATAAAATTAAACCGATACAAATATAATGTAAAATTCTCCCTCGAACTTTTGTGGTAATGAAATCCTAGAATGTCAATATTACAGTCAAACACTATCAAGTGAATTATGATAAGAAATATTTATATTATTCATTATTATAACGTCTTACACGTTAATTAGCCATTGCCAATTAAGCTAGAGGGCACAGTGAAGTGTGAATTGAGATCAGAATGATCGAATTGATGCATATAAATGATGAATGGTTTGAATGAGTGTGATTCGATTGTGAGAGCATCGAGATTTAGTTGTTGTTATTAAATGGGAAAAGAAAAAAACCTTTCGTCCTTACCCTGTTATCATCACTAAGAAATTAATTGTGTTAAGTTAGTAATAAATTAAAGAAAAGAATTCGATCAATGCAATTGGTTGATTAATTCTATAGTTTCTGTAATATCTTGGCATCGTGGCTTACGCTGACACAATTTTATATGCCATTTAATATTTTAATGTTTTATCGTCCAAAGATCTCGACGTTTTAACACTAACTCTAACTATAAAAAGTCCTATATAAATAGAAAATACAATATTAATTTCAAATTACTAATAACTATATAAGTAATCATACTAGTTTATGTTATGACTTATGACGCGCTACCTATTACATTACTCTGGTTAATTTTGAAGTTGAGCTAAATCGCATTAAAAAAATTACTATTGCTTAGTTTGATTTTGTCTTTAACAAAATAAGAGGTCCGTCTAATAACTATTACTATGTTATATACGTCGATATTACGCAGCAACGTATGCTCCTAAAACTATGCCACGATGAGCTAAATAATGGCATAGACTTTGGACAAATTTTGAGAACGCTTGTAAATTCTGTACATATGACTCGGACTATAGGAAAATAAATGACAACTAATCGAACTCAATATGCGAAAGTAAATATGACGCATTCAAGTTTGATTAATATACTAAGTGGAACTCAATTGTATTTTTAAGAATGAACAAAAGCTTAGAGGCGTTTAAGTTTCAGAATTGTTTTATCACATAACGCAATACATTTTAATAAAATTATTATTTTTTTCATAAAATTATTCTTTAAAACAGAATGTCAAGTGTTCAACGTGTTTTTATAATATGGGCACACATTTACATGCACTATGACTGTGTGCCTATGTTGTAAACACACACACAGTCGCACGTGTCTGTCTCTATGCCATCGTAGCTCCCAAATATGTAAAGCTATATTTATTTTTTATAAAACCGCTTTGATATTGAGTTTACTTGGCCATGATTTAAGAAAATTAGATTAATTAGAAGGGCAAATTACTATTTTTTAATTTTTAATAAATATAAATCATTCAAATATATTTTTAGTTACCATATTTTGATTAGAAGAAAACACGTTAAAAAATATCACAATTAATGGTATAGTGGAAATAACCCCACAGGTATTCTCATTTTTAACGTAACGATGTGTATGGTTAAATTTACATTGTTATAGCAAACTTCCTGAGGAATAAAAAACACGCTTTTGGGTTGGACGTAAATAAGTTACAATTTAATATAAATTAAACTTTATCATTACGTGATTTAATTATTATTATACTGTTGGCACTCGGATAAATAGTTTAATAAAGATATATCAAACAATTATTTAATATTCGATTTCGTTCAAACTCGTCTCACTATTTAATAACGAGAGAGACGTATATATTTATTTTTTCCGTCCAATCCAAACGCGCACACGAAATGTTTGTATGATTGACTTATGGAAGATACAGAGATAATCTCATAGTAAATTTATGATCTAATTTCTGCGATAAACAGATATAAATGTCTACATACATTGAACTAGTTAATGTATCTACATTATCTATAAATCCTATTGTATCACTACAATGTAATTAGAAAAGTCATTAAATCGATATAGTTCCAATATATTTAAACGCATGTCTAAGAAAGTTAATTAAGAATTAAAAGTTACTGAAAGTTAATGTATTTCATACTTTACAATACAAAAGTACTTAAAAACACTACCGAAGTATCAATACACGATTCATCACTTAGTCGACAAACAAAATTATATAAAGCAGAAATATAAGAATACAATCTACAGGGAGACGAGAGAGCTGTACTAACGCCTATTGGTCCTAACTCCTGATAAAAAGACGTTTCTCACAGATCTGTTAACTAGATGAAAACAATTTTATATGATATAATAACGAAAAGTAACGCGAAAGGTTTGCCTAATATACCCAAGATATATGCAATGCTATTCACGCAATTCCCAGAACTAGGGTAGACAGAGGTCTAGACAATTAAGTCCTTTCGACCCGCCTTTCACCTATTAAACCGGTAAGTTGGACTATTGATTTGTTTCATCTGCGTGTTTCTGCGCATAATTCGCGTATGTTCATTAAATATAATATTTTTTATTTTGAAATTTCAAAGCAATGATCCACACCGCATCAGATACTTTTCGTTAAACGCATGAAATATTTTTCATCCGGCCAACAGAGAGTGAGATTAAAAACGATTTTTATTACGATCTTTCGCTGTATTACATTTCATCAAAACTTTTACGAGTTTTTCCAACAAATAATATATATTTTTCAATCACACAAACAATTCACAACTGCTTCGGGCTCTCCTAAAGCACTCGTGATTTATTCAAGCGATAAACCAAAACAAAAAAAAATACAACAAAATTACCTCACAAAATTTTTGACAAACAGGAGGAGTACTGAACGAACTCTTGCTTCTCTAACGCAGGGCTCGTGACAAACGGGTGTTTGTTACGTCGATTTACGGGCGGGTAGGTCGAGAGAAGCGGAGGACTCCCGGCGCAGTATGAGTTTCAGCTTGTCGTCTTCCTCCAGATCTTCCTCCACGGAAACTGTGCGGCTGATCTGAGCCCTGCCGAGTGCCCGCTGCTTACAGGCCTCTAACCTCATGACCTGCGTTTTATATTTTGTTATTATATGAAGAATACAATACAGACGCTACTGTGTTATTAAACGTATGCCAATTGTATTCGTTATCGAGAACGATGAAATTCATACAGGTAAGTTTGTGGTGTTTTTCGAAAAAAAAAGGGGAAGAAAATTCATTTTATGGGAAAAAAAGAAGACTGTACAACTATATTGCTAGGTTTCAAAGGTATGTCATAATCAACTTTTTTTAAATGAAAAAAAAAAATACTCAAATTATAATTATATTATTTTTACCACTTTCTTTAATTAGAATAAATTAGTAAACATCTGTTTCTTTAAATGCTTCACACATCAATTTTTTAGCATATATTCGAAAAGCACTAACATAATAAAAATTACGGGGTTATAATACGTCAATCATTTCATTTCCCGCTAAGGCGGGACTAAATTGACAGTTTTCTCCCCACAAAGGATTTATTAACATCGCAGTCATTCTAAAAATATTGAAATATTTAAATATTACTGGATTGTTAAACTATTTATTTTTATTCTCTTCACCGTCTTAGCTGCCGAAAATAACCTTTTAATATATTTTTCGTTTGTTAGTTTTCTTTGGGGTAATTAATGTAAGTTAATTTTAATACATCAGTGAGTCATTCAGTGGTTTATCATAAATAAATCTTAAATTAATAGTACTTTAAACTTATACCTGGGATATGTTGTATATATTCCTTCAAAACTATATTAATCCAAATTTATAACACAAATAGATTTATGACAATTGTTATATTAATACTTAAAATATAGACTATAAACAAATTAGCTACAAAATATCAAATCTACTTTAACATAGACGTTGGTGCACTTAATCTACATAATATACCGTACCAATTGTTACAATTGACCAAACAGAAACAAACATCACTGCAGAGGCACACAACAACACATATAAGAGGCAGAGCAAAAATCTTTTTTAAACGAGCTTTAGACTATATGGTTTTATAACATCAATGACTAGGGTTTGCAGAAATGAGGTCACAGCGTCTGAAGCAACGTAAAAATCGTTCCTATTTAAAAACACGATAAAAACTTTATACCGTGCGTTTGTTGATTATTTTTCACAAGTAAATCTGTTGCGTCTAAATTTAGATACAGATTTATTGTCACTTCATTGCACTAAAAAACAACATACACCCAATAAAAAGGCGCAAGTAGTCTTTGTCGATTGTAAAACACATTCGTAGAGCCTGTACGTAGTATTGTGTATCGTGTAATGTATTAATTTGAAATTAATAAAAATGAATGTTTTTATAATAAAAATCCTTTTTCAGCTTATAACGATAAATATGTATATTGTAATCGATAAATATGTATATGTTGCTATACAGGGTTTGCAAGTTAAAGATAGATTGGAGAATTCCATCATACCAACAGAAAAAGCTGATGAGATGTTTGTGAATAGTTTTTATGATTTGTTGCGCAGCCCCTATGTTAGTTGAACTAAAATATAAGCATATGCAAAGATACATGCAAATAAAATAATGACATGCTAAAATTAAAGGAGAATTTGTGCTATATATCAGGAAATGTATAATAGGATTACAATACTAAATGTTAGCATGAATAATGAAAATATAGGATGCCAAAAAACAAGCACAAGAAGTAAAATGTTATACTATTTTGTTACACTACGTTATATCTCAAAGATACTGGATAAATAAAAATTAATCACAAATTATTCAATGGGCACTAGCTCCGCTAAAACTTCAATAAACAAAGCATTCGTAAATGTACAAAAAAAAATCTAAATGTAAATGTATCGTTCAAAAGTAGTCCAGTCCACCTTAATTAAATATATACTAATGGTAATTAAGAAACTTCCTTTTTTTTCTCCATTTAATCATCGAACTGGTTTACTTTTGAATTGGATATACCTACTTTTATGATTTTTATTAACAGATTTTTAACACACACCAAATGATAAGTAAACCGAGCGAGTTGAATCGAATGAAAGATATTCTCGTTTGATCAGTTATTTCTAAGTTCCTTTTAGTTTAGCATTCAATAACAAAATTTAGTCTATTTACACTGATTCGCTTTCCAAGGGCTGTGATCCAAAATCATATTTTAAGTAATAATTATTTTATACGAATCCATGTACTGAAGTGAAATTTTACAGGCCGTTAATAAAGATCTCCTCTTACATGCATCCGAACTGCATTATAGCTATTAAAAAGTAAATATAAAATCACCACGCAGATCAAAGCTAATGTGGGGCGCATCATTCAGACTTAAAAAGGAAATTCTCATGTTAATTGCGTTAGCTACCGACAGATGGCAGTATAGAAATCTCAAAAAATTTCAGCCCAAAATAAATTAGACCAGTAACGCCCAGAAGCGTTTAATGTTTATTATGTTATTTTTTTATTCTAATAACTAGATCTCTTGGAATAATAGAATTTGCAGTAGACCGAAATTAAATTTTTGAAAAAGTTACTTTAAATAATATATCATATAATTTTTAATTCTATTCCGTGAATAAAAACGATTCAACTCGCCGAGTCATTTAAAAACCAGTACAGTTCTAATCGACAGCCAATGCATTTATTGAAATGCTGTAACTTGTCTATGAACATACATATGGTTGTCTGTGGCGAACTCTTCAACTCTAGATATCTTCTGGTTCTATAAAAAGAAAGCGTACATAAAGGTTATCGAACAGTTTTGAACTCACCCGAGCCATTTCCAGGGCTCGGTTTCCGGTACGGTTAAAGGTGTGGGATACTGTGCGGTGCCAAATGGAACGCGTCGGTTCAACCAACGGGTATAATTACATACTTGGCTACATAAAAACTTATTTGAATAACTATTCAACCATTTTGAAGGCTTCGTGGAATTATTTGTCATTCTCTTACTTGTAAACATGTAAATTTAAACATTAGCATTTGATTCTTTATGCAATGTGTGGTGAAAATGTATGTTACGTCTCATAAGTAACTATTTGCGTCCAATTTAGAGGTCACGGTAGCCTGCATTTAACCCCTAATTCTGTGATAAGGTATGGCTTATTTGGTTGCTATGATTTTTTTTTTCAATTATAAGTATATACAAGTTGTGTGTAAAGGGAAAATCTATTTGACTATTGACACAAAGTGAAGTTTAAGTTAAATATACGGAATATTAAGGAGAATGCAGAAAACTAATTTTTTTTATTAAATTAAAATATTTACCATTAGGTACATCGAAAGCCATGATTGAATTCAGCGTAGTAAACTTTAGTGGTATTTATAACGTGACTAACTGTTGCATTTATGTTAATAATTTGATGTATAGAATAAACGTTTACATCCAAACTAACTATTGGAAAGAAATAATACTAAAGATATTATTGTTACATTACCTCTTATGCGAGTCGTACGACTTAAGCACTAAAACCTAGAAAGTTATAACCTGAGATAACCTGAGAGAAATTCAAAGTTTTATTTGGTATTAAAAGTCTTAGAAAAACGTAACTTTCATCATTTTTCACTTTATTTCAATTGCATCGATTTAGCTGAGTACAATGAATTCTGTTGATAACAATGAAATAAATAAAATTTAGAGAAATTAAATCAACAATGAATACATTTATTTAGTCGTAAATACGTGTGTTTCTTAATAACTATGGTCCATGTGACGTCCGATTGGCAGAAAGTTATATTAATTGTTCATGAAAAAAATTGTACACATTAATAAATTATCCTATCTTAAAAGGACCACAGATATATTCAAAAATATACTTAATTGTTTGTTTAGTTAAATTTTCTTAGTTATGTCAGTTACTAAACACAGACAAAGCGTGTGATATTATAAAGCGTTAATGCCCAAACTTACAGTGCTGTTAAGAGACGCCAGCAATCCATTTTATGAAACCATTGTGTTAATTATTTTGGTGAAGCGAGTATATACAGGAAAGGTAAATGTGAAATTATACAGGTTTCCTGAACCTTTACACTTGTTAACGATGAAAATATTTTTTAATTAATAATACAGGGACTTGTTTCTGAACAAGTTCTGAATAATCACCTTAAAAGATATTTTAGTCGTTTCATTAAGATTTTTACCATAACAGAAAAAATATTACTAAAGCATAGAATATGACAAGGAACAAAGAATATACGGATAAATAGAATATAAGATAATAACACACATAACTTTAAAAATATAAAAATAACAATTTTTAACCACACTTTCTCTTACTTGTAATATAAAAATAACAATGTGCTTTAATCTGTAGAATTGGTATTAATTCGCCGGGGAAAATATAAACTTGAATATATTAATACAAATAACCTGTTCCCTAATTTCAACAATTTATCAAAAAGATCGTTTTGTAAACTAGTTTTTGTTATGAAAAAGACTGTTTCCTAATTTCTATACTTTAGCAATAATTTCTGCTGCTCTCATCATACAAAAGATTAATGGGTCGTTTAAAAAGGAGTTGGTAATATCCAGTACCTCTGCCTTCAGTTCTGCGATTTGCTCCTGCATCTCGCGGACTCTGTCCGAGTCTTCCATGCTGTTACTGCGCAGCTCACCTTCCGTCGCCATCACTTCATTCTGTAACAGCGAAATTTTACGAGTTGACATGGAGTACGGATTGAAGTGAAACGGGCATGAGAACATAAAGAATTAAACGTATATTCAGATATTTGAAAGAAAGAAAGAATATAAAGGTTTATTCGCTAGAATGACGCCGTGACATTTGGAAATTCAAATAGTAATCAAAGCTGTATATAATCTGTTATAAAAAAAACAATTACTGAGAAAAAAAACCCCAAAAGTACCCCATACACGTATCTGTCAAAGCGTCATCATGGCGTCATGGCGCTCATTTGCAGCGTGTCCAACCAGTAACTTACGGAAATCAATGCTGTATGTAATCATGCATACTCATTTTATCAGCATCTTTTTAAAAAAAATATCTTCGTCCAAATCCCAATACAGGGGTAGACAGAGGTTTAGTGTAGACAATTATGTCCCTTCGAGCTACCTTTCACCGAAGATATTTTCGGGACAACGTGACAGGTGATGAGCCCGTCACCGTCTTTATGTTCATAGATCTCTTTTTACGTCACGGGTCATAAAGATCTCTTTTTTACGTTTTTCTATTTTGTTTTATTCCCTATTATATTATATTTCGAGCATACGTGGAGAAATGCAATAGAGATGGAAGCTCTTCGTATATATTGAACAGCAAGACATTATTATTTATAGAATCACTTAGGTTTTATCCTTCTTTTATTCCTTTTTTCCCAATAAAAATATTAGCAATGCAAAATAACATTACTAGTATTCCTGTAAACCACTCCAACTAAGCTGCATTGCTTGGGTCTTGTGTCTGGGACATTGGTTTACGATACTAGTAGGAGGGCGGGCTAGAAACTTCAGCGTAATATTCATTCTACGCCCTAAAAATTTGGCTATTTCCGTTTCTTGGGGTAAACGTAGATGTTTATTTTTTTTTACATAAGACTTATTTAGTAAAGTTAGTAAACAGATAAAAGAGAAAGGCAAATAAAATAACTTATTTTTTTCCAACCGAAAAATGCATATTTATAATATTAATTGGGACATCATCGAAACCAAAACAGAAAACCTGTGTTAATATAAAACAGCTATCTATTTTTGACATATTCAACGAACGTGACATATCAAGCGAGGCTCGGAAGAGTGAAATAGAAAACGACGTTCTAGGATATTATACGGTGGAAAATGATTGGACATTTAAAAAGACATGACAGCTTCTTAAAAACATAACGACGACCTTCCAAGATAGAAAGTGGTAGAGGCAGAGGCAGATATAAAAATCTGGTGTATTGACGTATCGAGAGGTCAAAGATCTGGGGTATGACTGAGATAAATGGAACATTCCACCAATCAGATAATAACTCTTAAATAGATAATGATGAATTTGGCTTACCTTCAATTTGTATTCGGATACTTCTGTTTCGAGTTCTGCTATTCTTTGGGCGTCCTCCATATTGCGTATATTGGCCTGCATGGAGTCATATTTAGCCTATGGGAAAAATCGATAAAGAAAATTAACGTATAATGTTATAAAATTACGAACATGCAGTAATACCAAGGTATGGTTAGGGTGCTCGCTTTATATACAGAGCTGGCCCCAGGTGGCAAGCTCGTACAAATTATATGGTTGGTTTTGACATAAAGTCGGCGACGGGCTCACCACCTGTCACGTTGTCCCGAAAATATCTTCAGTGGAAGGTGAGTCAAAGGAACTTAATTGTCTAGTCTAGACCTCTGTATTGGGAATTGCGTGAAGTAACCTATATAAGAGCACTAGTTTACGGATATAAATCACATTCCAATAATGTACTTCTGGACTGTATTTCAAATGAAAAAAAAATGTATTTAATATTAAATTGAAAAGCAAACTAATCTGCAGTATGTTGATGTCGTAGTGATGGCACTTCTGACAGGCGTTAGTTAAGTTTATCAAAGAGGTTGTGTGAAAATAAAGATCTTTGTACGAATGTTAAAAAAACTATGGTTCTAATTTTTAAAAGGAATGAAGAGAGAACGTAGTATGAAATATAGTTAAATATCTGTTAGAGCAGGCGAATGAAATTTTATATTTTTATATTTTTTAATTTATAGCAGAGATTAAAGATGAGACCCAGATGTGGACAGATCTGCAAAAGTTGTTAGATTACGGGAACTAAGTTAACGGACTAAAACAGTCAGGTACTGCCGGGCTTCAAAAGGCAGGGTGTAATGAAAAGTGCACGTAATACAAATCCTTGTGATACGACTTAGGCAGGTACCGACTTTGTTATATCAACCTCGACAAAATAATTTTTAAAATTATAAATAAAATTATTAGTAAGTGCAATAAATAATAATAATAAGTTGTTTTAATAAAAATAAAAAGCAATAACATAACAATAAGTGTTTAGATGTCGAAATATAGAGACTAGACTTTTTTTGATTTAATGTCATATGAAATCATATTTTCAACAACTCTCATTAAATTTTCGATGTCCTTAATTTTTTTTCATATTTTAAAAAGGGCAGCATGTAAACATGAATTAAATACGAAATATAAATGTGGAATAAGTAAAAGTGAATTTTATTGTGTTTAAAGATAAAGTTCCACCAAGAGACAAGAAACGCGAGTATCCAATATTTAAATGCGACTTCTTCTACGAACCTTGCTCTCTAAATCTGCGTACTTATGCTGGAACTCCCTCTGCCTGACCTGCAGGACCCTCTCCCTCTGCAGGGCAGCGTCGAGGCTCTCCCTCAGCTGCCTGGTCTCCTCGTCCTGCCTCCGCAACTGGTTCGTAGAGACTTGCACCTGTGCCTCCAGCTCCATCACCTGCATTCATTCGGAGAAGTATAGCCGGGAGAATTTATGACCTTCCCTCATCCCGTGGATAGCGAAAGTGGCGATTTAAGAAAACCTTTCGGAAATCGCCAATGGATACTGGTCAGAGAGAGAGAGAGAGAGAGAGAGAGAGAGAGAGAGAGAGATGCCGACAGTGTAAGGATTACGGAAAATACCAGGCGGACATAAGCACACCGGTGGTGATTAGAAGCCTTCAAAGTACGTTGATCTTGTTTTGCACCGGACTCGTATAGACCGTTAAAATATGAAGAATAGTTTCAATTAAGTTACATATTTTATCTTCATCCATTTCCTAACACAGGGTAGCCAAAGATCTAAACAATTTAAGTCTTTTCTATTCACACTGTACCAAGCCTTATTTTGGGACTATGTGACAAGTGGTGAGCCTGTCGCCGTATAATATAATATCCAAGCCAACGATTTATCGTATACAAGTTTTGAACATAATCATCGGTACTTGCCTACTAAGAGACCCGTGTGCGATCGCCAATACCATTAGGTTTTTTCAAAAACTTACGTAATATTTATATCGTTGGCTTGGACCTAATGACGGCGACGGGCTCATCACCTTTCAGGTTGTTCCAAAAAATGTATTCGGTGGTAGGTGAGTCGAGAGGACTTAATTGTCTACAAATCTGTCCACCCCTGCATTCGCCTACCTTACGGTGATCGAACGCGGGTCTATCAACTCGAATTCCGATAATCCAACCACTCGGCTGTCGCGACTTTTGTGTCTTTGGTTAAAGTAATCACAACAAACCTTCAGCCTCAGTTCTTTTAGTTCGGTGAGAGCTTCGACCTCCCGGATCCTGGTGGTCATCAGCTCCTCGTCCAACTTCTGCACGTCAGCCGAGCGTCCCTCCCAGGCTCGGAGCAATTTCTTTGGTGTTGCCATTATGTCGGACACCACATTGGACTGCACCGGGGTTGGTGGAGTCTCTTGTCTATGCTCCTGTGAAATATTACAAAGTATATTGTAATTATATTTTTATGAATATCTTCACACAATTCCCAATACAGGGGTAGACAGAGGCCTAGTTTAGATAAAACAATACCTTCCACCGAAGATACTATTCGGGACAACCTGACAGATGGTGAGCCCGTCGCCGTACTTATGTCCAAGGCAACGATGTAATTCGTACATAAGTTTTTGAAAAACCCAATGGTACAGGCCTGCCAACTGGGGATCGAACTCGGGTCTATTGACACGAAATTCCGACCACCCAACCACTCGGCTATCATGACTACAATTATTGTGTGAATATTTTTTATTTATATAAAAACCTTCTTATACACGTTTCATTGGCATGAAAACTAGTATGTATTATTAAATTAAAGAGAAAAAAATTTTTCTCTTTAATTTAATAACATAAAAGTTCGGCATAAATATGCTTTAAAAATTAATAAAATTGCATAATAAAAACTAGTATGTATGTCTGTTAAGCATATACTACATTATATTTCAAAGTTTTCATAATTGAATCCTGACATGAGTAGTCATCCATATAGTAGTGGTTCGGAATCATTTTGATCTCTCATCCTCTCTATACGGTTGTAAAAGATTAACAATCGCAAATACAGAAAGGAAGTCAGTTAGTGTTTTCAAAAACTAATTAAACCAAGATACCTGTAGATGCCTTTGCCAGGATTCGGAGAGTTCAGTGACGCGTTGGCTCAGTTCCTTCAGCGACAGATTCGCCTCGGCCTCGCGCAACTTAACGGCAATCAGTTCATCCTGGTGAATCAAAATATGTGATTATAATAGAATGGAAATCGAATGGAATCTCTGATCAAGGGAAGCATTCAACGACCAAATGATGATATAAAAAAAAATAAAAATATCTTCACCCAATTCCCAATACAGGAGCAGACAGATATGCGGTCTAGACAAAAAAACACCTTCCACCGAAGATATATTCGGGACAACATGACAGATGGCGAGCCCGTCGCCGTCTTTATGTCCAAGCCAAAGCTATAATTCCTACATAAATTTTTAAAAACGAACCATTAGTACGAGCCTGCTCGATCGAACTCGGTTCTCTTGACTTGAAATTCTGACCATCCAACCACTCAGCTATCGTGACAATTAAATGATGATATAATTTATTTATCATGTAATCCATAAGCGATTTACAAAGAAAAAACATTAAAATAGTTTTGACAACGAATAAGGCCAAAACGGATTACCCCAATATATCAAAATCCTACATTAAATTTAATTTATCAACTAGCAATTGCCTAATTATAGCTGTATATGTATGTGCATGTGTGTGTGTGTGTGTATGTGTGTGTGCGCGTGTACAATACAATCAATCACGCCTCTTTCCCGTAGGGCTAGGCAGAGACCACTTCTTTGCACTTGCTACGATCCTTACATACTTGTTTCGCTTCGTCCACTTTCATTATTCCCTTAAAACATTCTCTTCGATTCAGGGTACTCTTAACCTGGCCTTTTTTCAGGACGTCCCTGATTTGGTCTCGAAACGTCCGCCTAGGTCTTCCCCTTCCAACACTTCCATTCACACTCGCCTTATACACTTTTCACGTCAATCGTTCTTCATTCATTCTCTCGACATGGTCTAACCATCTTTGCATACCTTTCTCAATTTTAATCACTACATTTTCTCTCAGACCACAACGTTATTTTGTTGCGCGTGTATTTAATATTAATAGCACTACTTAGCATGTAACCCAACATTCAATATGAAATTCAGTAAGATTATAATTCCTGACAGTGACAGTATTGTTGTAATTTGAATATAAAGGTTCATGCAGCTGCCAAGATAGTCAATCTATATACACTGGATTGTTTATTCAAGTTGTAGTTCAACATAAATATTCAAAAATTATGAATCTAAAATGTATAGTATAATATAGCAGTATATAATTATACAGATTATGAGAGGATAAATCTTTGTACAGGCATGATTTCAGATATCAAGGGAAGCAAATTGCTCGAAGAAGGGAGGGTCAAGAGTACTCGGATACCTAGACGTGCATGTATGAAGAAGATGAATCTAAAAGAAGCGAAAGAGGTATATAGGGATCGTGACACTTGGCGATCTGTTCTCTCTGGCTACCCCGTCAGGGATTGTGCGCGAAGATAAGTAAGTAAGGGAAGCATGTTCCATGTTTGTCAATGTCTACGAGTAGTGTCACGATAGCCGAGTTGTTGGGTGGTCGGAATTTCGAGTCGAGAGACCCGAGTTCGATCCCCAGGTGGCAGTACCGATGGGTTTTTAAAAAAATTATGTAAGTATTTCATCGTTGGCTTGGACATAAACACGGCGACGGGCTCACCACCTGTCGCGTTGTCCCGAAAATATCTCCGTTGGAAGGTGGATCGAAGGGACAATCAATTGTCTAGACTCGACCTCTGTCCACCCCTGTATTGGGAAGCGCGTGAAGATATTTTTTTTCCCACGAGTGGTGTATTGTACGACAGACGGAGTGTACGGTGCAATGTGCCGTGCGGACCTGCAGATGCGCGACGTTGTTGTCCACTCGCTGTCTGCGGAGACTCTTGTTCTCACTCTCCAGCTCGGCGATTCGCGCGGCGAGCTCCCTCTCCGCCGCCTCTCTCTCCGCGGCGTGGAGTCTCGCCCTCACCAATTCCCGCTGGAGGCAGCGGGCGAGCTCCTCCCCTCTCGCACTGCCCCCCTCCGTTCCCTCCAGCGAGGACTGTCGCGAGTTGTTCTGTGCGGGGGGAGAGACGTGGATGTCGTGTATGTGAGGTAGGTTTTTTTTTCATGTTTCTTAATAAACAGTTTTAAAAAATTTAAAAATATCATAATTACAATTTTATAAATTTTTTTGTTTGTGACAGAAAAGGGAGGCAAACGAGCAGGTGGCTCACGTGATGGTACGTGATTATCGCCGCCCATGAACACCCGCAATACCAGAGGCTTAGCGTAGCCTCCCTTAGGATGCCCCCCCCCCCTCGACTTACTTCCCCGCTCGAGCCGGCCCATTCATGCAACAACAAAAGCTGATGCGTGGCTCTACCACTGCAATATAAGTTTAGTAGTCTTAGCGTAGCTTTAAATGATATTTTGTGTAAAATTGATGTCCATATTTATGGTTACTTCCAAAAATGAAATGGAAAATATACTGTTTACTATTTACTCACATCATACAAATAAAGAAACAAATTAATTAATGAATACCTCTGCAATAGTCATCTCCAGGGATCGAATCTCATCCTGCGCGACTGCCAATCTTTGCTGGGCATCAACGTTTGCCCGCCGAAGGGCTTGCACTTCCCTCGCGAGTGCAAAAGTCTCCTCTTCTCCCTCTGCGCGGTCCACTTGTCCCCTCACCAGTCTTTCAGCAAGAGCAGAACTCTCTTTTTCTAGAAGCTCAACTCTCTGTTTAAGGAGACGATTCTCTTGACGGAGACACTGTGAGTAAATTACATTTGGAATTTTAAGACCACCGGAATATACAAACATACACATAATTTTTTATTACATACTTTTTCATATTTATACATATAAATAAAATTGGAGTGTCTGTTCGTAATATTGAAATAACCGCTTTTTACTACATGTATATGAACATATATACGGTACATACACCAAAGTAAAATTTTTTACAATTTTTGTCTGTCTGCCTGTCTCCTTTGTTCCAGCTAATCTCTGAAACCGCTGAACCGATTTTAACAGGACTTTCACTGACAGATAGCGAATGCATTAGGGAGTAACATAGGCTACTTTTATTTTTGAAATATAATTAGGGTTCCGCGTTAAGTGTTAAACTGCGGGCACAGCCGCGGGGGGCAGCTAGTTTTTAATATGACTGTTCTTTTATTTAAAATCATTGCATCAAATTTTTATAATAAAAACTATAACTTTAAAATGTCTTCTATTCTATGAACTTTCTTCGAACTAATCATTAACATGTATTATTACATACTAGCTTATACCTGTATTTTCATTCGCACTTCTTTAAAATAACTGTGAAAGTCATAGTCGTTATCATTAGAATGTAAATAAAATGTGATTTTTATCGCTCGCGGCTCATTAAATTAAATAAATAAATTAAGAATTGAGCCAAGTTTAAAAAAACTGAAAACATATTTTTGCTTGAAATAGATGAATACATTGAAAGTATTAACGTTTAAAAAATATTTTTTCTTTAAAAGAGCTCAAAAGTGAATATTCTAGGATGCTACTGTATACTCTATTATATCTTCTTTCATCATATGCAAGGGTCAAAGCGATCTCCATAGCAACCAAAATTTTCTAATAAATAACAAAATGTCAGATAATGACTTTTATAGGCAAGTTTTTGATATCTTGTATTGTATTATGCAAATTTTCTTAAGCTAATTGACTTAATTTAAAGCAGAGATCTTTAATATAAATACGGCCTATGATACTCGCTATTAATGTAGCTGTTTTCTATTCATGAAAGAATTTTTGAAATCAGTCAAGTGGTTTATGCGTGAAAGCGTAACAAAGAAACAAACAAGTTAAGTTTCGCTATTATAATGTTATTATAATAATATTAAGTCCAGGTACGGCCATAAAGAAACAACAAACAACGCAATAAAAACTAAATATAAATATAAATAAAATATAAATATCTTCACGCAATTCCCAATATAGAGGTAGACAGAGGTGTAGTCTAGACAATTAAGTCCCTTCGACCCACCTTCCACCGAAGATATTTTCGGGACAACGTGACAGGCGGTGAGCCCGTCTTTATGTCCAAGCCGTTACGTACATAAGTTTTTGAAAAACCCATTGGTACGAGTTTGCCAACTGGGGATCGAACTAGGGTCTTTAGATTTGAAATTCCGACCACCCAACCACTCAGCTATCGTGACTAATTATATTAATTAATTATTAACACTTACTACTATGACTAATAAAATTATTGTCACTAACTACAAAAATAATTATAGAACGCATACCCTTAGGACGGCGATATCTCCCTGCTCTTTCGTCTTGATAACCGTGTACTCCTTCTCCAATTTCTTCATCTTCTTCGGGTTAACTTTGATCGAATACGCGAGGTTCATGAACGCGTCTTGGTCCGCCTCCGCTTTCGTCGGCAACTCCTTTTGTATGTACTGCAATTATGTTCAATCACTATCAACACGATAAACCATGATAACAGCGTTACGTTCTCAGATATTATAAGCCCCTGTGAGATATCAATTGTTTTGGCTAATATAAAATTTATCTGCCTGTGTAAACAAAGTATGGAAAAAAAAATGCGTGAAGCCGAATCGCGGGCCGCCTTAATCTGTTTTGTTCTGCTCATTACAGAAAAATAAAACTATGTTTATTTTTCTCTATGCGTCGTTTCTCAGCATTTTTACAGCATATTTTTCCATTTTAATTACATAAAATCTTTCAAAAATAGAGATAAACATGGCCCTTGAAGATCGCAGGTTAAAAATCTTATAAAAATATTATAAATAACACAATTAATAATGAACAGGAATGTCTTAGAATACTCCATAACACAAGTGCTTTAGGCAACTTATTTTGGGTTAAAATATTTATGGGCTTTAGTATTCACTTATTAACAGACTGACAGCTCGTTTTTTAATTTATCCAAAAATAATTAACTGGCCTTGTAGCGGCAGCAAATCCCTTATTTTCTATTCTATTGATGATATTCCTACTAGAAAGATTTATCTTGTAACTATATTACCGTAGTATTTTAACTAATTATAGTTAATATATGTCATAACTAAACTTATTTTTTTTAGATATCGTATTTTTTTTTAGAATGATACCGATTAGAGAATTTTATATAATTTCATCACTATATGCATCTAGTATAATATCCCGACCGATTTCGGCCACAGCGACTTGGACTATTGCGAGCGTCATTCGTGTGCTCGCAGGTGACTGACGTAACCGATTTTAGCGCTGGACGTGCGAGCACATTGAGCGCAAGTCATTATATGTAATATAGATATAAATTAACTGGTAATAGTATAATTACAAAGAAATAAAATAAATAAATACATAAATATCTTCACGCAATTCCCAATACAGGGGTAGACAGAGGTCTAGTCTAGACAATTAAGTCCCTTCGACCCACCTTCCACCGAAGATATTTTCAGGACAACGTGACAGGTGATGAGCCCGTCGCCACCCTTTTGTCCAAGCCAATGATATAATTCGTACATAAGTTTTTGAAAAACCCATCGGTACGAGCCTGCCACCAGGGGATCGAACTCGGGTCTCAAGACTCGAAATTCCGACCACCCAATCACTCGGCTATCGTGACTTATTACAAAGAAAGCTATAAGAATTCAGACATCCATAAGATTCTTTCCTAAAAATAAGAATAACAAAACATGAATGCAATTGTCAGGAGTTTCTATTGTCTATTACCTTGAGAATGCTTTCCATGTCTAGGGAAAGCAGGTCGTTCTTGCCCAGGGTGAGCATCGCCAGGGCAACCTTGAACACGATGTCGATCCCTTCGGAGAGGAAGACGTCCATGATGCGACAGGCCAGGGGCAGCGACAGAGTTGTCGTGAATAGCGTCAGGAACCAGCTGCTCGCGTATATTGACGTACTGAAGCCCTGTTAGAGGAATCTTACATTTATGCCGGAGCATGTGAAGAATACAAGTAATTAAAATTAAACTTATCCTCACGATATTCCCAATACAGGGGTGGACAGAGGTCAAGTCTAGACAATTAAGTCCCTTCGACCCACCTCCCACCCGAAGATATTTTCGGGACAACGTGACAGGTGGTGAGCCCGTCGCCGTCTTTATGACCACCCAACAAATCGGCTATCGTGACTTATAAAACTAAACTTATTACACCTCTCAAATTCGGACACGATAGCAGAGTGGTTGGGTTCGAGTCCAGCTCCGCCCGCGTTCGATCCTCGGTAGCGTTGGTCTCGGACGAATGACTTTTTCATAACTTAGGTACGACTTATCTTAAAAAGTCACTATAGCCGAGTGGTTGCGATTTCGAGTCATGAGAGCCGAGTTCTATCCCCAGTGGCAGGCAGGCTTATACGAATGGGTTTTTTCAAAAACTTATGTACGAATTATATCGTTGGCTTGGACATTAAAACGGTGACGGGCTCACCACGTCACGTTATCGCAAAAATATCTTCGATGGATGGTGGGTCGTAACAACTTAATTGACTAGACCTCTGTATACCCCTGTATTGGGAATGACGTCAAGATATTTATATTTTTATATATATTTTTAATGCTGGAGCATTTGGAGAATAGAAGTAATTAAACTAAACTTATTACATCTCTCATATACGGTTACGATAGTTGATTGGTTGAGTGATCGTAATTCGAGTCAAGAGACGAGTTCAATCCTCTAGGTGGGCTCATAATGTATGTATGGTTGATATAGTTTGCTTGGCACAAAGACGGCGACTGGCTCACCACCTGTCACGTTGTAACAGTGAAATGTGAATCTATCGGGGACTAAATTGTCTATACATCTGGCTACCTCTGTATCGGCAAATGCGTGAAGATACAGAACCGGGTATTCCATCTAGATAGAACTCAAGTTACAGAAACACAGCCCCGTCTAAAACTAGTCTATCATGTTCGTTACATTAATTACTCAACATCAATTAATTATTATTAAAAAGCTGGCATTAAAAAAATCAGATAGCAAACGTAGCACTTTCGTTGATTACATCACACGTTAAATTACTTTTTAGCATAAAACTTTAAAAGCAATTTTCGCCTGTTTTTATGTTCCGCAATTAAGGAAGCGCGTTAGTGGATGCGAATCTATTATAACGCGGCATATTAATTAGCAATTACAATGCGGTGGTGTTGAATACTAGATCTTGTATTTACAAATATTTAATATATATTTAATATTAAAAAAACGTTGGCCTGGACATAAGACGGCGACGGGCTCACCACCTGTCACGTTGTCCCGAAAATATCTTCGGTGGAATGTGGGTCGAAGGGACTTAATCGTCTAGGCTAGACCTCTATCTACCGCTATATTGGGAATAGTGTGAAGATTTTTCATTTCCTTTTATTTTCATAAAAATCGGCGTGGCTCAAACATGGTTATCAATCACCCACCTTCCTTTTTGTAAGATTGCTTTAGAAAATTTGATCAATCCAATTTAGTGCACAGCAGGTTAAATAACGGTTAATTACAGTGGGTATTGTTTGTAGTATGAGATGCGATATTATTTATAGTATGTTACAATATAAATTGGGTTAACATTATATAATTTTATTTAAAATAGAAAATGCATTTCAAAATAATCTACTGCCATCAAAGCAAAAAAAAATCAAACAAGGGAGTTATTAACCCGGCCCTAGAGCAATAATTGTAAACAAAAGTAGCTCCAAATACAAATCGATTATTTGATTGAATAATAATTTTCGATTAATTTAAATAAGAATCGAAGTCGGTGGGAGATCTTAACTAATATCGATTAATTTCATTCAATTTTATAGCCGTTTGTATAATTTATATTATAATTATCATTATGTTTCACATAATTTAACCGTTTGCTAAGAGGAAATGATAAAGATTACTTCAAGTTGTTACTGAAATAGTCATTTATCCATACCAATCGAAGACAAATAAATGTGAATTCAAACAGTATGAATGGCAAAAAAATAACGCTTCTTAACATTTAATCAATTGAGAATGAATCTTTAATAGTGATCGGAAATTTCATTTTCCAATCTACTATTTAATGGAAGTTGTGTTCAACGAGGTTGTATTATTAATCTCGCAATCAGAGACTCACTCGTTTAACAACAGTCCCAGCTCTCAATAGACCTGAGAGCCAATTATTTTACAGTAAATATTGACACATCAAACTACGCGTTATATATTAGAGTTATAATATCGAGGGAATAGAAAACGTAATCACGACAGGTTGCAGGTCGAATAACAACAAATAATTCATTTCAATCAAACTGTTTACATTAGAAATCACAAATGAATACGAATGGTTCGTAGTTTATTACAATATAAACTGACGTATTTGCTTTGTTTCCTAAGAGGCTATATATCACTTAAACACTCAAATAGATGCTTAAATATAAAAGTATTGATTAAAAAATACTATTTTCTCATTAAGGATAAGTCTAAAATCAGAAATATTTATAGAACATTCAAGCCTCTGCTATCTGCAACTTGATAATTTGTGAGTTTTTTTTTTTAACATTTACCAATACTAATGAAGATCCATAACATACATTATTATGAATATTTACTCCAAAGACACAGATTTACGAGTTTATTTCTTGAATTACCAATACAAAAAACCTCATCATACATCATAATAGCCTATCAAAAGTCCACTGCTAAACCTCCCCAACGATGGTCACATAGAACGGTCATGTGTCATCTACATACATAAAAAAAATATCTTCACGCAATTCCCAATACAGTGGTAGACGGAGGTCAAGTCTAGACAATTAAGTCCCTTTGACCCACTTTCCACCGCAGATATTTTCGGTACAACGTGACAGGCGGTGAGCCCGTCGCCGTCTCTATGTCCACATACATGTACTCAATATTCTCTAGCTCGTCGCACCATCCTGTGGTCCACTGCCTACACTGTACACAAAGAAACCTTCAAGTGTTTCAGAACTATATGGTCTCACCTGCGACTGAAAGTGCACGTGAAGATCGGGAAGCAGTTCCTGCACGAGATTCTCCAATTGGAACATGCAAAGGCCGAGCTCGGCCATGCTCGGCTTAAACATGTCGCGCATCCGATGTTGCTGCATTATCTTCACCAGAACCGCGAAAGCCTCCTCCTCGGGCATCTATTGTATATCATTCGAAATTATGATATAATAATAAACTATTCAACTTCAGCTTTATCGTAATCGAGACAACTTATTTGCGGCTGAGGAACGTTTGAGATTAGAGTTTATTTCTTTGGGAAGGAAACCGATAACACACATGCATCGACGAATAAGTTACTATTTAGGTAGACTGAATGCCGATGAGGGGGTGATATTAACCATACACCGATTCCACATGATGTGTTTGTATACGTTTCTACTTTATGTTGTCAAAGTTTCCGTGTCAAAAAAGCCGCATTGGAAAGTATATGAATAAGTTTTATTAAAATCAGTTAATCCGTTTTCAGGTGAATGTGCCAGAAAACCACAAAATAAACAAATACTTTTATATTTGTTTATTGATAATTTGTTTAATTGTTTAAGCAGTAAAATCTCTCAGTTCACAATTCGGCGACCTCCGAATACGAGTGACGTGCATTTATCCCAGGTCCCGGGTTCGATTCCTGGATGGGTCGATGTAGAAAACCGCTTTTTGCACATTGTTTTGGGGCCTGTCGCATTGTGGTACCTTCGTTGTTTCTGATTCTATAACACAAGTGCTTTAGCTACTAACTTTGGCATCAGAGCAATGTATGTGACGTTGACCCAGTGTAGTAGTCTGAATTAGTAACAATGTTATATCAGTTTCTACCAGATTATTAGAAAAGTACGCATCTGTATATAAATTAATAATTTTGTGTAGAATAATAGCCACCAGTTGGACTAAGGCGTTTCCCCTCTAAGGTGGATTTGTAATAATCGTAGACCCTTGCATTTTAGACAATGCTGTCCTCCCCGACACTAAGACGGCGATAGGCTCACCACCTGTCACCTGTGACCAGACTTCGGTGAAAATTTCAAAGGACCTCTGTCTATCCCGATATGCGTAGGCAACGTTTGAGATAGCTATGGCGTCATCTGTTAGTATTCCTAGTCATTTTAATGGTTGTTTGCCTCAGTCGCCTCTTACGACACCAGGGCAAATATTAGATAGAAATAGACGAACAGAGTAGGAAAGGGGAACAGTGCTCATGAGGTTTATAAACAGAGAAAATCATTATCATCACTAACCTGCATCAATAGCAGGCCGACTATGAACCCGGATCCCTGGCAGTAACCGACTTCCCGGTCATGCAGTGAGTAGGCTTTCATGACGTTGAAGAGTGATTCTTGGCCAAGGCCGTCCTTCTCCTTAAAGAAATCGTGCTCGGGGTACGTTCGTGCTATGTCGCGGCGAATCACCTTCTCGCACGCTGACTTAGCCTGTTCAAACAAAAATCAATTCCATGGTTTGTCCCCTTTTTCTCATATTCAAAACAAGGAAGAGATTCTTAATTCGCTTGTTTACAGCATAGCTGCATATAAATAAATAAATATAAAAATCTTCACGCAATTCCCAATACAGCCCATTGGTACGAGCTTGCCACCTGAGGATCGAACTCGGGTCTCGCGACTCGAAATTCCGACCACCCAACCACTCGGCTATCGTGACTTTTTTTAGCATAGCTGAGATATAAATAATTTTTATTCTTTGTAATGGTATACATTCAATTAGGTCGTAATGTCACTAAAGGCAGGACTGATGACGAAATCCCAAGTAAATCAAGAAAGTTAACGAAACTAAGGTAGGTAACTCAATTACAGCGACAATAACAGTTTAACTTAACGAAATATAATTGTTGAAAAAACTCTAAAATCTAATATGATTAAAGATTTGCCAATGTTACGTGAGCAAGGTTCTAATAATACAAAATTTATTAATATAAATGTTAATATTAATAAATTTTGTATAATGCTCAGCAAAGCAGAGCTTATAAGAATATTTTATTTAAATAAGAAACAAGTTAATGTTTTCGTATGTTTTTTTAAAAAGGCGGTTACATTTAATAAAAAATAATGGAAATTGCGCTAATTTTGCATGAAAATATAAAAGGTGGGCTCTTTCTCTGCCTAAGGGGTCGTCGGAGTTAATACTTCTTATTTTAACATTTAAAACCAGCATGATTAAAGTCTGCGAGGGTATAACATTTTATTCCTAAAAATATATTTATATCTCAGCTATCCGAATAAAATTATTTATATCTCAGCTATGCTAAAAAAAGTCACGATAGCCGAGTTGTTGGGTGGTCGGAATTTAGAGTCCAGAGACCCGAGTTCGATCCCCAGGTGGCGGGCTCGTACCAATGGGTTTTTCAAAAAACTTTGTACTTGTACGATATTATGTAGATATATATCTTTGGCTAATTGCGTGAAGATATTTATATTTATTTTATTATTTAATAAAAAAAAAAACAAACGACTGATCAAAACCTGTTCAAACAATTTTACTATCAATCAAACACCCTCGCAAATTTCACCGATGAGAAACAATTTTCGAAATTGATGGATTAGAAAATTTTAATAAAGTAGCGCGTAGCTGCTATGTAGGCCAGTAATAAATAATTTTAATATATTACCATAATGTTAATATAAATTTTTAAATGACGATGAAAATATAATGTTAATATATATTTTTAACAGTGGTAGAGCCACGCATCAGCTTTTGTTGTTGCGTGAATGGGCCGGCTCGACCGGGGAAGTACCAAGACCTCACAGAATACCGGCGTGAAGTAGAAGTCTAACAAACTTCTGCGTTTCGTCTGGTGAGTGCAGGTAACCGGAGGCCCACAATACCCCTCCCACAATTCTGGGAGGGGGGCACTTTAAAGGGCGGCAACGCATCTGCTATGCCTCTGGTATTGCAGGTGTTTATGGGCGGCGGTAATCACTTTCCATCACGTGAGCCACCTGCTCGTTTGCCTCCCTTTTCCATAAAAAAAATAATATAAGTAATGCAGTTTAATCGTTAACCCACCTTAATATACGAGGCGTAAAGCTTCTTCTCCGGTGAAGAGTCGACGCCAGCAAGTAGCTGCCAAACGATGCCTCTGAAGTGATGAGGCACGCCCTGACGCACGAGGTCGCGTACGAACTGATTGCGGCGCCGCCACTCAGTCTCCCAGTTACTGACCAAACGGCCCCAAAGGCCCCAGAGGTCTTCTTCGCCATTACTGCCGACTCTGGGTTCCGTATCATGGCCTGAGCTTGTGGCTGTGTAACGATAAATGAATTACGTATTGTTAAGACAAGATCATTGTCAAACGATTACTGAAAGTGTAATATGCAACATAAAAAATTGTCATCTAATTTCTACTTAAGCCTATTTAGTTAATGTTTTTCACAAGCATAGCCGTGTGATATAGGCACATGAACGTGCCAAATTTATTCTTCCTACGGTGCCATAAGGAGAAAACTTGCAAATGTAATGCCTACTGACAGATGTCAGAAAAATCATCCGAAAAATCTGACCAAAATTGTGTAGTCCCTTGGGGGGCAATCTAAACGCAGCAGGCCTTGCGATCCTCTACTGTTTTCTTAAACGTGGCGATTAAGGATTAATATTTTCTTTGCGAAGTTGGTATTTACAGGTCGTTAAGTCAGTAAGATTACTCAAACAACCTTATTTCAAATGAATATGTTCACTGTTTCAGTAATTAGAATATTCGATAGAGGCGCCAGCAATCGCAACTGATGTTATTATGTTATTGTAACGCGTCAGCTATAATTAAATACATTGCATCCAACCACCCAGCGGATCAGTTCAATTATCGGACGTAGTTATTAATTCCGCCTGCTTCGAATACGCTATTATGGAATGTGCCTTCGCTTCTCGCTTCACATTATTGCATCTGAGGGGTTTTCAAGCAACGTTATTTCGCTCCGCCACTACCGTTATATATTAAGGAGCTCTCGTGTAATCTCATTATCAACCCATGTATATAATGAATTAGTGAAAGAAGGGTTAGCGAATTGTGCAAATTTAAATCGTTCTTTTAGGAAAGTGACTAACAAACTTCTTAACTTGTTATGCAGTTGTAATAATGGAAAACTTCATATTAATAGAAAGCTCATGTAGATGCCGCCTGTGCTGACTGATGTGAGCTTCTCATAAAACCACACCACGATCAAACACACAAGATATTTTGGTTATGAAAAGTCGTTGAATTGAACATCATCTCATCTTAGAATTAAAAATTATAGGACGCTAGCGAGCATTGATATTTCAAATATAAAACCTAAATCGTTACACATCATGAAAGGTGATACAGTATATGTTAGTACGAGGTTTTAAACCGCTCTCATAATTCCTGTTCCCGACCTTCCACTACCCAGATTAAATACTAAAAAAAAACATGAGATGTAATATCCTCGCAACGTACATAAGCGTTACATCATTAATACAAACGCAAAGACATATATTACGGTATTTTTTTCACTCGCTTTATTGCTGTAACAAAAGATAACTGAAATTCGCAAAGTTTGTTAAAACATAAAAAGTGCGCTCATGTATGAAAATAAGGTAAAGTTAAAAAATATAAATATGATGCCTGGTAAAGGGCATAGGTAACTGACTACGCTCCTTCAACGAAGGCAGGCGAGCTTCATACTCGTGCGTCCTACGATATATTTTTGTTTCTCAGATATGCAAAGGTTTGACGTGTCTTTCCTTTACAAAAGTGCAATTTTAGGTTCTGAATTACAGTTAGCATAGCTATTAACATTTTAAGTGCCTCCAGCAGGTTATCTACTCTTGTACTGTGATGTAATGTACCGTATGGTTACGGCGAGAAAAAGTGAATTATCTTCCTAACTCTTCCTTCTCATGGACGTCGTAAAAAAAGCTTTGAAAATACTATTGGCTGTATCTTAGCCTTATCTTGAAACATATCAGAATAATATCAAGCCAAACGCCGACGAACAGCAGCGTCCAGCGTGGTGTCTGGTACTGTGATCGACAATTCGCTGTCCAAGCTTGATGATTACGGCATAACCTCTCCTACGGGAGATGTCTATGTTCTGTAGTGTACTTTAATAGGCCGTTAAAACGTTGATGATGATTATATACTATAAAAAGCGAGCGCCCAGCATACCATACTTCAACGACCTTGTCTTATTTATAGAACCATATATCATAGCTTCAAAGAAATTCTAAAACATGTCTGAGACATTGTAATTAGGAATTTGAAGACGCCACGCTAACTTGGAGATAGTACGTTTGAACATGTCCAATGAAAATAGGAGCAATCTAATATGAGCATGGCAGAGTTCTATCACGCTCTTTTACAAAACTGAACTAGTCTTTCGGTTTCGTGACGCACCAGATACACTGATTACATTTTTAATTACATTTTCAATTTCGCATTCGCATAATATAGACAAATCTTAGAAAATTCGTTACAATTAAATGGATCCTCCTCTAGGACCTCTACTAGGCCAAAGAATTATTCCTACTAAATTTCAAGTTTATACACATAAATAAAAATTATTATTTAAAAAAAATTATAAATAAATATCTTCACGCAATTCCCTATACAGGGGTAGACAGAGGTCTAGTCTAGACGTTTAAGTCCACTCGACCCACCTTCCACCAAAGATATTTTCGGGACTACGTGATAGGTGGTGAGCCCGTCGCCGTCTTTATGTCCAAGCCAACGATATAATTCGTACATAAGTTTTTGAAAAACCCATTGGTACGAGCCTGCCAACTGGGGATAGAACTCGGGTCTCTTGACTCGAAATTCCGACCACCCTACCACTCGGCTATCGTGACTTTTAGCCGCGATAAGAGCGGCTAAAAGTATAAAGCTATGTTACTATGTAACATATTACTAAATGTTACATAGTAACATCTAGTAATAAATGTTACTATAATAATTTTAAATGTTACTAAAATTATCATCGTAACATTCATTACTAATAGATGCTTAACACCCGGGGTGTTTGATAATTAATGTGTTGTACGGATAAATTGTGTATTTTTTTTTTTCAAGAATAATAACTGTATACTTGTAACACGTGTAGCTTAAAAAATTTAGATTCAAGTTGACATGCCTTCAGAGCGTGTCATAAAAATGGCATAAGAAATTTACATAGCATGCGTGCAATGCAAATAGGCAAGCGACGTGTCATTTCTTATGCACATATTCAACATCAAAAACGTTTTCACAGAAGGTTGTAGCACCTAGTCAACACCTGGTCTTTATACAAGACAAGATGATTGAAATTATGAATATAGAACTTAACTGGGTAGTAATATACCTATAGCATATACCTATATGTTATTATTTTATATTTCAATCGGTATTTATTTAATTTCTGTCGGTATGAGTAAGAATTCTCTTTTATACATATAAGAAAGAGGAAAGGAGAAAAGGATTGGTGACGCCCACGCATATTCAAGACACTACAGAAGCTGCAAGAGCGCTGGAGAGAGTCAGCAGCAATACTAGCAGCGTATTATTTTTAAATGTAGAGCATTTAAAAAGAATACGCTGCTACTTATACTTCCTCATCTTTCTTTGTACGAGTATTGTTGCCATATTAAAGCCACTGTGGAGAAAAGCCTCGAACTCCAAGTTAGTATGATCAAATTTCTGTATGAGAATAGGAAGATAAATATATTGCACATCTTTCAAGAAGCTGCCTTAACTTGTTTGTTTTGATTATAGCAGTTCTAGCTAGATGCGAATGCATTGTCAAAGCATAACAAACAAATGAAATAAAACAAGAGACGTTGGTGTCAAAACAAAAGGTAAACATAAAACACTTGTGCGACGAGTTTCATTATATGAGTCTAAAGTGTCCAACGCTTAGTGTTAAGCGGTGAAACACGAGCGGCTACTAAAAGCCGGACGAAGTTCATTGAGACACACGTGGACGAGTCACCTGTAGCTAGGGATGCGGACAATTTTCCGGCTGAATAAAGTATTATTATTTTAAGATTGAGATAAAAGATTAAGTTAAAATATAATGAATATTTTGTGGTAACAGTAAACGACCCACATCGATAGTATTTTTGAAACATTTCTTTAACTAATCCTTAGTGTCTAATCCTTTTGAGTACCAGAAATAATAAGAATTTTGGATTAGATTGATCCGATTTTCCTTTAACCCTTTCTATTTTATATATTACATAGGTTTTCATCAATTTATAGCGCATAGCCTTGAATCATATAAAACTGCGATTGGCAACCCTACCTATGTCTGCAGTCGAAACAATTTAAAAGACCCCACATGGAAGATGTAATACAAGCCACACTGAGTGGTTTTCTAATGTATTTGTTTACAATTCAAAAAAAAACAAGCCCACCGTGTATTGTTATGAATAAGATATGATGTGTTGATTTAAATTGCCTAGTTTGACACTAAAACCATTATCGTTATTACTCATTATCAAAACGTAACCAATTTTTTGTTTTTTTTTTCGTCTGGGAAGCAGGCTGGCAAAAGGAAGGGCGGTCTGATAAGCAAACTTCAGGACTGTAGCACAAGTTTTGCTGCTCCCAATAACTGTTAGGAGGGTTTAAATTGATATTAACAATATATCGCTACATATTTGTAAATGATAAACTCTGCTATTTTTTCTTCACCAAATTCACGCTATACATAGCTAGTTAAGATTACACAAAAAATTGTTCTTCCACTTATTTCATTGTTATAAATAGCAAAACGTGACAGGTTTTAACTGTGAGTGCAAGTTTGTTTGTTTTACACCCTTTTTTTATAATTATTTTACCAATTGAAACATATTTACAATTACAATTACATTGTCATAGTTCTAATTATTTACCCAACTTGTCTATAAAAGTTATTATTTAACGTGCACTTAGAAATGCTACTAAGCGACGACAACCGGTAAGTGTCATTTATATTTAAAGCTATATTGAATGGCTTTTGATACAGTTTTTACGATATCCAGACAAATTATTCTACATTGAGAAATACTTGACCTCAAACATTGCCCCTTCAGCCCTTGCTAACGATGCTTTCGTCTGAATGAAATAAAATGCACAGAAATGAAATATGTTGCATTTTTATAACCTCATATAACCGTTGTTAGTTGCTTCTCTCCTTCAAACATTAAATGATTCACGAGCGTCGTACGTAACAAATTAATGCAACTGATGAAAGTTTCACTAAACTTGTTAAATTATGATTATATGTTTCATGTTAATTATATGTACATTTTTTTGTTTCTATGTGCCATATCGTAAGCACAAACACTATGTTATGTTAAAAATCTCAATCGATTCGGTTCTACACAAGAATTTGTTTTCTATTTACTATTTCTTATTGATTATTACCCAATAACTTTCTCATAAACTGCTTTGGAAATTACTTTTACAATTCAATTCAATTCTGTGTACTTTGCTGGCGGGTTTATATTTCAAATAATGGTTTTCCTGTGGACAAAGCAATATACCTATATAGAAAGCTTTTTTATCTCTTTAAGTGCCACACTAGGCTATTCTCCTATCAAGTCTATTAATATTAAATGTTGTAACTGTTTGTGCAACGTTTGTGTTTGTGTAACTGTTTGTCAAAAAGTCACGATAGCCGAGTGGTTGGCAGGTCGGAATTTCGAGTCAATAGACCCGAGTTCGATCCCCAGTTGGTAGGCTCGTACCAATGGGTTTTTCTAAAACTTATGTACGAATATCGTTGACTTGGACATAAAGACGGCGACGGGCTCACCACCTGTCCGTTGTCCCGAAAATATCTTCGGTGGAAGGTGGGTCGAAGGGACTTAATTGTCTAGACTCGACCTCTGTCTACCCCTGTATTGGGAATTGCGTACTATTATTTGCGGTTGCATCATTTACCTGCTTTACCTTACGTTTTGGGTGTACTGAGATTCGTTATACCGTAAATAATGCGCTTGTGTTACATCAGCTTTCCAGCGGAAATTTATTTTGATTCAGTGAAAACATTATGTCATTACTTCGTGATAAAACGGCTATAAATCAGGAAAATTATTTATTCTTTGAAAAACATAGTAACTTTCTTGTTTTTTCGTATTCCTCTGTGGTGGTCAATAAATTTTTAGTAAATGATGCTGCTTTGCACATGCGAGTAAATAAAAATTTAGATAGGTACTTACTTTCAAATTCCACGCGTATGAAAATGCGAGGAAAAGTTAGTACCAATATTATAAGGAGGTAAAATGTATAAGTAGCATGGAGTATTCTCATAAACTGTTACCAATCCTCAAAAAAATTTTACTTGATAGTTAAATTATCTTTGAGTTGAGAGTATTATATTATGTTACATATATTACTATATTATATATATCTTAAGTACAAATTATAAACTTATCGTGCAAACATCACAAAACGTAGTGCGGGCACCGGCTTTGTTAAATTATATTCATGAAGTATAAAAGACGTAGAAGCCAGTCGTTTCTTTATTGTTCTCGTATGACATTCAAAAGTTACTGCTTTGTTCCTTATAAGATACTCTTGAAGTAGTTAAAACACTTATTTTTAAAGTTAAATTACTTATTTTATCTATTGTGGAAAATTTTTCTTATATATTTAACAAAAATTTAATGTTGATATAATGACTTTAAGTAACGGGGATGTAATCCGAAAGTCATAGAAAGGTACACATGAGCGCAAAATTTAAGACATGGCAGGAATATTAAATATTTCAGCAACAGATATTAAGACCATTAATACAATGTATTAAGTACAATACTCGTCCCTAAGCCACTATAAAACGTCCAAGTTGCATTATGTAACACCGCATGGCATGGAAATAGCCCCAAACTAATATACCCAAGTTTACATACCCAAGTTTATATTCTCCAACACACTGGCAACGTAGAACTCTAATACACTAACACCGAACACATCGATTTTTTCGTTCATTTCAATAATCACATCTCACGTGGTTAAATTCGTGCGATTCGGGATAAACTGTGATATCAGCTATCGAAAAGTAGATAAGAAATAGCGTCTCGTCGTTAGATTTTGCGTAGTTTCAGTATGAACACTTGTTATGATTTACGTAACTGCCTGTGTCACGTCACCTAAATAATGATTTTAACTGCGTCCATACGATGAAGTTGAGTCAATAATTACAAAGATTTTTTTGATAAATAAAACTATTAACAGAGAATACTAAGCTATTTTACGACACTTTTTTATTAGATCTAGCGCATTATTTATAACGTAGTATATACAACGGAGAAAGTTTGGGTCTTAAATGTATATTTAAATAGGAAGTTCTTAAGTAATAGGAATGAACACATTCAAAATAAGACCTGCGCATCGAGGCTCTGTTTGTAAAATACTGAAAGTTACGAATCGCGATTCTGTTGCAATTTTACGTAATCTGTTTCGTAAATAATACGCTTCGCGTAGCACAAACGTTAAAATTAAAGATAAAAGTAAATCCGGACTGAATTAGGCAAATTTACCAGTCAGTGCGCTCACACAAGCAAGGTACAGGTGTAGTGTTATGATTTAATTAGCGAACATTTAGTGATTTTTGATCTTCGACGACAAACAAAAATTTTCTTCAACATTTTTCTTACTTAAATGTTAAAATTATTTTAAAATAGAGAAAAAATGTTAAAATAGAGAACTATATATTTTTAATAAGTCAATAATACTTAATAAACAAATACATAGATAGGGACAACAACACATACATTGCTCTGATGCCAAAGTAGCTAGAGCATTTATCTTACGGAACCAACGAAGATACCACATAGACCTGTGACTATGTAGAAAAAGGGAATTGACCCGTTCGAGATCGAAGCCGGGACCACTGAGCTGGCAACATCTTATAAAGCGTCCATGGCCGTCGAGTTCATTTTATCTATTGATAGTCATTGTTTATTCTACCACTGTATAGTAATGAGCTACCTCTAATAGAGAAGAAACAGATATAAGAAACTGTGTCGGTAAATCTCAACATTCCTTTACTTAATAAGATATGAAATATAATATTTAAGAGGATATAATTAAAAATAGCATAGAAGTATTTCAGTACCTAACGTAAAGATGCACAATTAAAGTCAGATCAAATACACGTTGGGGTTCAGGTTTAAACTGAGATGAAACACAATTATGCACTAACTGCAGCCATAATCACATTATAATAACCCTAACAAGAAACGTCTGCAACACTTAAACTTCAGGGCAGACGTATAGTGATAAAACACAGAAGGTACGAGCAAACTAACAAGACCACTCTGAACATAGGTTTAAAACTTTCGAACATAAATGTTTTAGAGCATATATTATGCGATCTCATAAAAAACTTGTAAGTGAAATTGTGACTTAAAATAAAATAAACAACAATATTTTTCTAAATCTTTCAATGATTATCCTTTTGTTGAGCATTGCAGCTAACTGTGTGAACTCATGGTCATTATGACAATATGCCCCCAGCATGGACAACTTCAAAGCTTTTATTCGACTGTTCTAAAATAAAACGAGGCAAAGAAAATTAATTGTTGTTTGATGTTGCCAAGGAATGACTCATAAATAGTTTTTTAACAACACGAGAAAGCAGTGTAATAACACACTTCGATTTAAAGGTGAGATATACAGCCGTAAATTGCATTTCCATTCGTTTTTCGTGACTGTTTCGTAAATGACAAGTTACTTAAGCAACGAGAAGGTACAAGTAACATCAATCACCTCTATAAAATGGCATAAAATCGATTCTATTCAGGAATTCGAGTTACTTGTTCCGACGCTATAGCGTAAACAAAGAAAAAGTAGCGAAGAGTGGGTTGAAGTTTGACGACGCTTGGGTGAACGTTTCCATAACCTATATTTAAATCAACCGTTAATAATTCAATCTTAAAAGATACATAAATACTATATCTCTATAGTCAAACAGTCGTACGGAGTTGAAATTACTTATTTAACGGTAACAGTCTAAAAGATATGTAGCCTCTCCCAGTAGGACGATTTGCCACGATCGCCACGCTTGGTATGCGAATTGCCAATCACATTACCAGTCTCCTGGGATCTTGCATGCTTTTATACGTCATTGGTCTGCTTAACTTTAGTACCGATTTTTTTTATCGACATCAAATCTACTATAGATTTGAAATGTGACCTTATGACTAAAATTGAAATGGGCGTGCTTCGATAGTGTGGGCATTTTGCGAAGGAGCGAAGACCGTATGGTGAAGAAAATATATAAAGTTAATATTAAAAGGTGTCGAGACCAACTTTCAAAGACCATGTGAGCAAATTGCTCGAAGAGGGGAGGGCCAAGAGTATTACCTAGGCTTGTATGAAGAAAATGGTGATTCTGAAAGAAGCGAAAGGGATATGAAGGGTCGCGACACTTAGCGATTTGTTCTCTCAGGTAGTGTGCGTGAAGATAATAATATCCTATAAGACAATAAATAAATAAATAAAATAAATATCTTCACGCAATTCCCAATACAGGGGTAGACAGAGGTCAAGTCTAGACAATTAAGTCCCTTTGACCCACCTTCCACCGAAGATATTTTCGGGACAACGTGACAGGTGGTGAGCCCGTCGCCGCCTTTAAAGACAATAAATATATAATAATAAATAAATAAATAATATCCTCGAAATAGTTACCGTCTCTAGCCGTTGCAGGTAGCGGATGCCATTTTCACTCATTGCATTGGCTTTTCCCTTAGTCGACTTTCACGCCACCCACGGGGCGAAACGGGGGTGAGAAATACTTGCGCCAACACCAAATAAAATGATTAGATTGTCAGTCAACAATTCCAAATAGTGATCAATCGATAATTAATCAAACAGCGGTCGAATTTAGACTACTGACACGACCGCCATTAGAAATATACTCGCAGTATTAGAGAAGTAACAGAAACATTTAAAAAATGAAACTCTTAAGTAGACGATAGTTTTAAATTTTTAAACAACATTGCTTTGGAATACAAAAAAGTATAAGATATATTTTCCCTTGAAGTTCACAAGGGAGCGAAAAATTTGAAGCGTAAAGTTTTCCAAGAATAAAGAAGGATTAAATGATATGCTTGCTCGACGAATCTATGTTTGCTGAAGCTGTCATGTCTGAGCCTTAGCAAAACTTCGCCTGGTATAGATTGTATAAAATCTACCTTAGTAGTACAACCAAAACCAAAGTAAAAGTACCTAGGTGTAAATATGTTTTGTTTTGTATGTGTACGATTTTCTAAGAAATGACAACATAGGTGTCATTTCTTAGAAAATCATAGATAATATAAACAACGATAGAAAAAAAACACAAAAAATAAAGGTTAAACAATTTTATATATGCACTATACATATTAATGTATATTTTTATATATATTGCATGAGAAATTGTACAATATACTTTTAAAATAATATTTTTATTATAATAAGTTTTCGCAAACGGCCGAGTTTTTTGAAATAGTAGAAAATTACTGTATTTAAAATAACTGTGTTTTATAATAAACATATGCACATGTTTACTTATTAAATCCCATATGATAAAACAAAATAAATGTAATAATATAATTGCAGCAGTTAAAAAAATATAATGGTTATCAGGTATTTCTTTTTAATTTCCTGCAATTCAATCGTCGTTTATCCGCAAAGTGCAACAACTCACCGGATGCAAGTGAAATCTGCGAGGTGTCGGAACTCTTCCGGCTGTGGACGTTGGTCAGCGAGGCGCTCTTCGCGTCCGCCTCTATGCGCCTATTTTCCTCCTCCAGTTTGGCGAGCAGCGCCCGCTCGGGCGTCGGGATTTCCGCGACAGGAACGCGGCAATCTGCAACATTCATGCTCTCCTGGTATCACCGGCTTACTTTAGATATTTCTCAGTTAGGTTTTGCATAATTAAACGTTCTTATGTTATAGCGTCAACGTCATTAAACAAGCATTATGATAGCATACAATTGGCAACTTTACAGTAATAAAAATTTGTGTAATTAGTGTTTTTGTGGTTTATTTACAAGAGACTTCAGATGGAAAGTTACAAAAAAGGGATGACGAGGTTAACTATATGTCCAACTACAATCTATGCACAATGTACTAAACAAAGGCAGAACAGTTTGTTATCTAAGTGAGCTGCGATAGTTAGGTTAAGTACATTTGCGCTTTCAATAATTTTAGTAGTTTAAGATCATTAGAAATTGCAATGTTTTAAACTTTTATATATAATAGGAATGCACTACACAAATAGACACACACAATTGTATGCGCCGTGAGAGATATTATTATTGCGGTTGAAGATTGTAAGACAGGAAGAAGCTGTGTAAATGAAATGGGGAACATGTTAGAGCAGTAAATACTTGTTAGTGCGCTGAATACAATATAAAATACGTAATAAAATTTTTTCCCAACTGTCATTATTACTATCGTGTCAATATGTTATTTCTGTTATTTTTTCTTTCTAGTGTATACTCTATAGTATATTCTTTATAGTGTAACTCAGTAACAGTCTACTACGGTAACAAAGTATGCAACGAACGGTGTGTAAAAGATCAACATAATATACGTAGTTCCAAATTTAAGTGGTATATTTTATATCGTGTCGTTACACCTTACTTAATTACACTCAACTGTCATAGCTTAAGGCATATTAGCCTTTGCCTATGCATATTATAATGTGAAGTTGAGACGAAGTAAGGCTGGCTGCTAAATTCCACACTTTCCACTTCACACTTTTTCACTTCCACTTGGATGTTTTTATGAGACTATAAAAACGTCAATAATAATTTATTAAGGCGTGACTATTAATTACTCAGAGACAAAGAGGATGTATTAGTAGAGAATTTTATTTACAGTATACTTGTATTTAAAGCGAAATTGCTGTATGCAACCAGTAAATAAATAATTAAGGAGTATGTAATGCGTAACAGTGTTCTATAAAAATATTTTTCACATTACAATAATTAAAGCTACCTTACATGCTGAAAATAATAGAGGCTACAAAGTTCAAATTAATTTTCATACATTTTTTCCAGCAGATATTGAAGACTAATGAGTCCGTTGATTCATATTAATTAATTGGACAAGCCTCGCCTGAAGTATAATAAAACTAACAAAGAAATTGTGGTACAATTTGCTATTACCTCCAGTATGAACGTTTATATAATTATTAATATGTCCTGCTACGAAACCTTATTACAATTCAGTTACCGAGATAAGTAACCGACCCTACTTTTGTAGTGGATGACTTGGCTTGTGATTGTTCAAATTTTATTTTGCAAATAATCTTCAGCTTCTACGTATTATTGTTGATGAAGGGAAAAAAGTCCTATGGGAACACATTCAGTCGTGTTAAATTGAATACTAAAAGTAATGAATACATGGCACGAATAGCACTGTAAAGCGAGCAACACGCACATGAAGTGTCAACATTATCATTTTGAAGCGGGTTGAAATACATTATTTTTGATTATTTTTTAACCTTGCGCGTAATAGTTAGTGAATTTTTACAAATTAACACTAATCTACATTTTTTTATATAAAAAAGTCGAGACGATCTTCTCACTATGATTATGGTAAATTAACCGATTAAATTAATTACTAAGACAAATTAAGTCTATTAAGTAAGCCTATTAATAAGTCACGATAGCCGAGTGGCTAGGTGGTCAGAATTTCGAGTCAATAGACCCGAGCTCGATTCCCAGTTGGTAGGCACGTACCAATGGGTTTTTCAAAAAACTTATGTACGAATCTCGTTGGCTTGGACATAAAGATGGCGACGGGCTCACCACCTGTCACGTTGTCCCGAAAATATATTCGGTGGAAGGTGGGTCGTAGGGACTTAATTGTCTAGACTCGACCTCTGTCTACCCCTGAATTGGGAATTGCGTGAAGATATATTTTTTATATTTATTAATAAGGTATTACGACATCCGCAACAAGATAAAATAAAAAAGCTCGAACAGGGTCGAGATTCGATACACTCAAGCATAGGTACCTAATCCAACTACATTTAAACCTGACCAAAGTGAATGAATTGAAAACCCACCATCTTTTTTGTCCATAGGAAATTAGTTACTTTTTTCAAGTTGTCTAGAATGAGACTGCAGACGGCATTTCGAGTCTTATTACAGAATAAACGCGGAGTGCAACTAATTGCATCCATCCTTTACTATCAGTTTCATCACAGCGTAATGTCGTAAATGGAGTATTTATGTTACTGAATGCACGGAATGAAGGTATGTACATTAAAAATATTTCGTGTAGTGTTAGTAGTTAAGTAAGGAAAATTAAAATAAAAAATACAAACGTAATGTACAGGCATATTTAAAGCTTAAAAATCCTTCTTTAGCATGCAATCACATTACCAGAGATATAAATGACCACTTAGAAACAATTAGAGCTAAAGTAGTATACTGGGATGAGAGATCCACTTGAAACCGCGGTGGTAATGAAAATAGTTCTAAATTTAAAGCTTATCTTCGCTTGGAATTACTCTGCATTATAAGACTTCTGAAATTATCAGGTATTCCCGCGCTAATCTCAATACAGGGGTAGACTTAATTTTCCAGACTAGACCTCTAGTCTAGAAAATTAAGTCCCTTCGACCCACCTTCCACTAAAGATATTTTGGGACAACGTGACAGTTGGTGAGCCCATGGCCATCTTTATGTCAAGCCAACGATATGAATCGTACATAGGTTTTGAAAATACCCTTTGGTACGAGCCTGCCACCTAGGGATCGAATTCGGGTCTCTCGATTCGCATTCCGATCACCCAACCACTCGGATATCTTGACTATGTAGGTAATCAACAACTTCCTAACTTTAACCATTGTACCCTAACTTTAACCTTTAACCACATGTAGTTTAGTCAATAGAACAGCTGCTTATTCCTTACGGGTCGTGCTAGAATCCTTAAGATTATACAATTACTTAAATTGGTCAGTCTACATTTCCGACGGTGCATTTTTAAGTCAGCGACATTCCGCGGTAGGAAAGTAATTCGGCGGTAGGAATCATTACAAGGTAGGAATTGCTAGCAAGCTTTATAAAAGCTTAACGTTTTCAATGACTTATAGTTAATATAAAGTTTAAGTTGTCACAACTGTATATCAGTCAGTTATAAGTTATCAGAATTCGAACTACAACGACTAATCAACTCAATTTGAAAGTTTAGAAGTAGTTAGTGTTTTATTTCATATATTCTAATACTTTATTGCTTGGTGCCTTGAAAGCTCACTCCACCATTAAAATAACAGTGCGTCGAATGTACTCAAACGTTTTGGAGCTCTGTGTTAAAGATAAAGATGATATACTGAACTGAATTGTTACTAGAGCTAAAATTTGGGTTCCACATTATGAACCTGAACGTAAGCAAGACTCCATGCCGGGCCTATGGATAAAAAGATACAGTACCTCTCAAGAAATTTAATTTTTGGGACTCTCATTGAATTCTTATTGATTCTTATTGTCGGCATTCAGATTGTGTCTCAACCGATTAACAGGATACGCAAAAATGCTAGAACAATTAAAAGAAACCATAAAAGAAAACAGACACGAAAATTAAGTAGAGTTGTCCTGCTATTGCAAGACGAGGAGCCTGTCCACGTTACAAATTGATTCGTCTTGCTGGAAATTATATAATATATTAAGAAAAAAATGTATTTTCCCTCCATGTGCAGAAAATGAAATACTTGAATGAAAAATTAAATAATATAGTCACGATAGCCAAGTGGTTGGGTGATCGAAATTCAAGTCAGGAGACCAGAGTTCGATCCCCAAGGCTCGTACTTAATGCGTTTTTTCAAAAACTTGTATACAATTTATATCGTGGGCTTGGACATAAAGATGGTAACAGGCTCTCCACCTGTCACATAGTCTCTCTATTACTGTATTGAGAATGACGTGAAGATATTTACAATTAAATGATCTTTAAACAAACCGCCTTTTATAGTTATATCAAGGAGATCGTTAGAGTGATTATTGGAAAAAAAAGGTCAAAGGCGGTTGCCTTTTTCACTAGTCAGAAGTGATTTATCAAACGACATTAGGAATGTCTGTGTAAGTTAAGTGATAAGTGGCAAAGAAAAAGGAACAAATGGGACGAAGAAAGTTATAGTAAAGAATTTGATTGGTATGGATGACTATAATATAGATGTTACTTTTTTAAATCTTTCAGTCTCATGAAGAATTTTTCATTTCGGTTATTTTTACATTAGATAAATATTAAAAAAAAACTTCGTACAAGTCGCATACAAAAAAGTTCCAATAATCCGATAAATGTCAATAAGTCCGGTCCGATATTATAATATTTTTTCACAAGATATTTCAGATTCATCTTTTTTTTTTTTAAATCTAGTTATTTCAATTAATCATACATATGGTACGTATAAAAATAAATGTCTAAGCTATTAATATCTCTTCGAGCGAACATGCCACCGATGAAATATTATTAAAGAGATATAAATCTCAAGGGCGCAGGCTCAACAGAGTCTGTACGCTTCAAAAATTTTCAAAAGTGTCTGATTAAGGAATAGCTGAACGACGAGGTCGTCTTTTCAGAAATGCCAATACAAATTTATTATCGACAATTTTGTGTGAATATATGCTTGAAAGTGTATGTAAAACAGAATTAGTAGACATTTAAGACGACCTCCGTGGACGAGTGGCCCTGAGATCTTGTTCTGAGATGAGTGGTGATAGATCTTGTCCCGGGTTCGTTTCCCGGTCGGGTCAAAGTAGAAAAACAACTTTTTCTACATTTTCTCGGGTCTGGATGATTCCCACACCTCTAGTGCTTTAGCATCTTATCTATTCATATATGTATTTATTATTATTCATAATAATGTGTTTATTTAACTTACGATACGGGAATGTTTTTATATCAAATATTCAAATGTAAAATTGAACATTTTATTACCTGTTTAAATCCACTACCGATGTAAAAATAAATATTTAAAAAGCTTAGCAAATACTGTAGTCCGCATGTAAGTTAGGCATTAGGAATAGTGAAGGTTTTCACCCTTTTACCTTTTTTTTAGGAATTTACCCTTTAAAACGATGGCATACTACTTCTGTGCCCAGCAGCCGTCTGGATCGGTGTTACACTTTTGGTAATCGTTACCACCATATAAAGAAAAACAAGAGACATATTCCAATTTGAAAGTTATAGCAAGCCAACATAATTATAGGCTATGAGATATTCCATCCTAGACCTCTAGAATGATGACCTTCATAAGGTACCCCTGATTACCTACGCTGGAAATCATTTGCAGATATTCAGTGCTAAAAGAACCGCTTAACATCAGGCTAACTGTTAGCTAGTTTTTATTTAGAAATTTATTTAAAATAGTATTTTCAATATACTCACCAAATATGTTAAAAATACAAGGTATTTATTGTTACTAAGCACTGGTGCTTACAGCATGCAAATACAATTAAAAAATTACTATACTTATTAAACACTTTCTACTCTTATCCCATAAAATACACAAAGTATCAATGACGTAGTAAAAAAGCAACAAATCAAAGGGAAAATTACGAAGCAAGCTTATGTTAGACATACAGAAAGCTACGCACGTTGCAAGCCTTTTCAATATATGAGATTAGCCAAGTTAGTTGTACATTGGCCTCACTTCAAAATTGAAATTTGTTTTAAGTGAAATTTGTGCGCGTGTGCTTCAAGTTAAAATTTCTTTTTTTTTTTCAATTGCAGTACAAGTGCGGTCCCAACATGGCTATGTACAGTGCGATGTCATTATGGCTATATACAGTGCGATGTCATTTGTTAGTCGTGTTTCATAACAAACCGTCAAGTGATGACACAGGCGATTCTGTATTACTAGCGATCAGTGTGGATGTGGCGGAGGTGACCTCCGCGGCATCGGCTTCCACCTTCATGACGACTCGGGTACTGCCATATAGAGACCGGCCCTCCCGCTACGCCCCGCTTCACCAAGCTCCTCTCTGTACCAGACAGGCGCATTCACGCATCATGTTTGTCACAAGGCGCCTTGCTCATGGGGCTCTTATGACCTTGTGTACAATATAGCCCAAGGTTTTTTATTTCATGGCTTTGCTCATGGGAACCAAGTGTTTAGGCCTGTTGTTTATACCATTCGTTCATCCGACTTAGAAATTTTGCCGTCTGAAGAGCGTGCCGAGTATGTTGGTATTCATGGTTTTATATGATCGTCAATGACTGTGTCCATATATTATATATTTTTTAATTACGGCAAAAGTGACTCAAACTAGCAGCAATAGTAAAATCTTTTTCATCAAACATAATAAAAATGTAAACAATATTTTATTATAATATGTGACTATTTGATACATGATTATTTTTATATATAAATAATATAACCAAAATTACAAAAAAAAACAAATTTTACTCCTTTACCTTTCTTTACTATTCTTCTTCTATTCTATATGAACCTTCTTAGTAATTAACTAAATTTATAAGTAAATAAACGGTGTCGGTTGCATGTATAACTTATCAATTAATAAAATAAATAGTAAAGATTAATGAACAATATTATAATGAACTATACTCAATACTTAAGTCACTTACAACATTTTCATAATAAATCATATTGTAATGAAATTTTAATAGTTAACTTTTCTCTTCTTTTATTACATGGTATACTAATAATGATGTACTAATAATATAATAAAAAACCTTAAACACGCCATACCTCATTCAACGTAGTGTTCAACGAAAGAATATTTTTTTATATTTTAGCAATTAACTTAATTGTATCTCATTGAAAAACACGGACATATGATGATACTCTTACAGTTTCTCTCTTTTTGTTACTTTTACCTTTTATATATATATATATATATATATATATATATATATATATATATATATATATATATATATATATATATATATATATATATATATATATATATATATATATATATATATATATATATATGTATATATATATATATATATATATATATATATATATATATATATATATATATATATATATATATATCTTGAGACGCTTACGGTGTGGTTTCTGTGACAGCCTTGGTTCGATACCAGTGCCGCCGCTACAAAATTTTTAATAGTAACTTATTTACTGAATTTACTACGCTTTCTTTAGAACGAAACCCTAAAAAAGCAGTCCAATCATTTTTCTGTGGTTCAATGGAAAATAATCAAAGAAATTTTAATAGCATTATATTAAAATGTTTTATGACAGACTCTTTTCAAAAGATACAGTTGAAATTTTGAGCTATTTGAAAAATAATTAATAATTTATGACATCGTTTTTCTCAGAATTCAGAATATAAATTAATCTTCACGCAATTCCTAGCGGCTTATACGGCTTTACCAGCGGTATATTTAAAAATTATATATATATTACGGTATATATATATTAAAACCATTCTATTATTTCCCAAAATCAGAACAAAAAACTGTCACATTATTCTGTATATTAATATATCTTCACGCAATTCCCAATACAGGGGTAGCCAGAGGTCAAGTCTAGACAATTAAGTCCCTTTAACCCACCTTCCACCGAAGATATTTTCGGGACAACGTGACAGGTGGTGAGCCCGTCGCCGTCTTTATGTCCAAGCCAACGATGAAATTCGTACATAAGTTTTTGAAAAACTCATTGGTACTGCCACCTGGGGATCCAACTCGGGTCTCTCGACTCGAAATTCTGACCACTCAACAACTCAGCTATCGTGATTCTGTATCTTGTTGCCTTTATTCTAACAATATTTGAAGAATATTTCTGTATCAAAACATCAGTTCCATAGAAAAACTTGAAATCACTTTTATTTTGCCCATGATTTTATCCGCATAATCTTTTCTAGCCCTTACCTATTGTTTTAATGCCTAAATCATCTTGAGATTAAAAGTATTCAACCATTTTTTATGAAAAATTCTTCTTTTTTTATATAGGTCAGTATTTTTTTATAAAATCCTTGCGAACTTATTTTTAAAATACTTTAACGTACTGAACAGACGTATTGTTTGTTTTTATTTTTAATTTATATTTCACAAATAATCACAGACGAAATGGAAAGAATTTAAAACGTAAACTCTTAATTCATCGCGGTCAACATCTCTGTAGGGCATAGCATGGGTTAACATTTATAAAATAATTATCACAGTGCCCAAAAGTAATCTAAAATAAATAATATGACATACATTAACAAACAAAGTGCTGTCGTGTTAATATCAAAAAATTTATTTTCCAAACATTTAAACAGCCAAATTCAACTTAAAATAAGCAAAGTATAATTGTATATAGTTTTCTTGCATCAACATAAATAAGAAATCATTCCATAAAAATAAACTTTTTAAGGCAACGTAATGGGGATATCGTAGGGGGATCTAAACACAAACATTCCATCAATTTGTTAACAACGAATAGCACTAACATGTGAACCAGGGCTCATCCATCGCGTCACAAACGTTCTTGGAATTACCTCTAGGGGCGGTCATTGGCGGATTTTACTTTTACGCGTGTGCCGTATCGCGCACTTACAATATATAGACTAGCACGGGTGAAAGTCTGTACGATCCGCGCCGCGGCCGCCCGACCACTAAGCATGAAGTCCGAGATAGCAGAGAGCAAACGGCGCCTGAAATATGGCGCTCGGCGCGCGCTGAAAACTTCAGCGTGGAGAAATTTCACTTTAGCATTGTATGCAACTTTTAATAACCAAATATATATAAATATATAATAATAAAGATTATTAACCAAGCTATATGCGTCTTACTTGAAAATAGATTGCGTGTTCAGATTGATTATCAGTTCGAGAACGCTAATTCTGCTAATTCAGCATGTATTAATGTTTTGGACGTTGTCCCTAATGTTTACAAATAATTAAATAGATTATAGTAGTTCTTTATTTATTATTATTTACTTTTAACTGCTTTTTTAAAAATATATAGAAAAATTGTTCGGTACTTAAAAGGCCCTAATGAATGACAGATCCAATATGCTATTGGACTAGCCATTCATTAGAGCTTTAGTTAATCATTTGAATAAAAAGGTCTTTTATATTATGGTTACTTTTGTACCACAAAAATTTACCTAGGTAATGCGAATATTTGGTGACAGCATCAGTGCCATCTATAGTTAAAAATATATTTTAATGATAAATTTCGAAAAGATCGCTATTTTGATTTGATTTTTTTTTATTTTATTATTTGATTCTGTTTGAGCAACATTCAAGTATAGGTCTCTAGATAGGCGTTGTTTGCGAGAAATTTCGTTAGATACGGAAAAAATGCCATAATTAATAACAAATATATAACCGCATACATGGATCGCCAGGTAAGCTACATCTACTTCATGTACTTTAGATACTTATACGAATAAACAAGTTATTCTAGCAACGACTAAGAAAAGTTTCTCAATTTAATAATAATAATAAATAAATACAAATAAAGATAGGGAGAATATCACATACATTGCTCCGATCAGTTGTGGTATGGGAATCGGAAACAACGAACACACCACAAACACCCAGACCAGAGAAAATGTAGAAAAAGTGGTTTTTCTACATTGACCATTCCTCTCGAATCGAACCCGGCACCTCGAGATAGCGACACTTTGAAAAACAGTGTTTACGTCACTCATCCACGGAGGTCGTCAATTTCATAAATGATAAATATAATCACGATAGCCGAGTGGTTGGGTGATCGGAATTTCGAGTCGAGAGACCCGAGTTCGATCCCAGGTGGCCGGCTCGTACCAAAGGGTTTTTCAAAAACTTATGTACGAATTACATCGTTGGCTTGGACATAAAGGCGGCGACGGGCTCACCACCTGTCACGTTGTCCCGAAAATATCTTCGGTGGAAGGTGGGTCGAAGGGACTTAATTGTCTAGACTAGACCTCTGCCTACCCCTGTATTGGGAATTGCGTGAAGATATAAATGAAGGTTAGTTATTAGGAGCTAATTTTACAAGTAATTTAACCAATGATTATTGTGATGTAAAAGAGAGGTATTTGTATATATTTACACAAATATCTCATTATTTACTTAAAAACTACCATAATCGCAACACATATAAGTCAAATTGTTTCATCGATCATTATAATTTCTGTGGAAACAAAAACACGGGCCACTCTCTAGGATAATGTGGGTGAATACATATTTTCGTATCCATACCAATTGTAAGTAAATACAAACTACGTAGAAGGTTGTAACTTTAACAAAATGGTTAAATTAACTCGTTAAAAAATATACAGTCAAATAAAAATAAGTCGTGAAATGATGTCTTTCTGATTTTACAAAAATATAAGAAATTAGAGCGCTCATTCATAGTTATATAGTGTTTAATTATGTAAATGTCTGCTTTTCGCGTACACCATCTTATGTTTTTGTGTAATTGGGATAATTATACTTTTTATAAATAAACGAGAGATTTTTTAATTAGATTATTATGAACAAGACATTATTGTATACAATGAATGCCACGGTAGATGCTCTCAGCGGGAAGTTTACGTAGTGCATAGCTCAGAAGTAGATTTTCACAAGAAATAGTTTCGAACTATCAAGTCTTACGGCGAGTCTCTTACAAGTGAGTCTGGAGGATGACAAATTGTTTTCGTCGACTTAAGTAAATAAAAAAACGACACTTATCTTACTTTAATATCTTAAATGAGAAATTAAGTTTGTCTATACTACTAAATTGATTTTAAAAAGAAATATGTTTTATATTTCTTTAATGGAAAGCTACCTAATCTGCGAGTAACATTGCCTAAATTTTTAATTAGAGATACCTACTATAATTACAATAATACAAATTAACCCCCAAGGCATCAGAGATTTGTCTATAAAAGTAGTTATGTGAAGTGCGCTGCCATTTTATTATTTGTTTAAAAATTTGGGTTTCCATGATGATCCCTTTGTTACTTAACATTCAACTTGACGACCTCCGTAGACGAGTGGCTTACTCGCCGGTTTTCGCACTGGTGTTGCCAACCGAGGTACCGCGCCCTGATTCCCGGTCGGGTCAATATAGAAAAACCATATTTTCTCGGGTCTCAATGTTTGTGGTACTTTGTTGTTTCTGGTTCTATTTCCACAGGTGGTTTAGCTACTTTAGGATCACAGCAATGTATGTGAAATTGTTCCACTCTATTGTACGAATTTATCTATACCTATGTGCTATTGTCCGTCAATAGTTTATACGGACAACCATAGGTACCTAGGTCTCATAATTGATAGCCGACTAAATTGGAAAAAGCATATAAGTAACGTCTGTGACCGGCTAAAATCAATTCTGACAAAATTTGTACTAATTAAAAACAAAATTGACTTTCCAATTAAATTATTATTATATAAAGCTTTAGTTGAATCAATAACTTCGTACGGTTTGAGTAGCTATGGATTCACATTCAAAACATACATAGACAAAATTTTTCAACTTCAATTAAGGTTTCTAAAGATAATCGTCCCTCCTAAAGTAAAAAGTAAATATAAAAATAACTACCATATGTTGTTCGCGTATTGTAAAATAATCCCAATCCATGACAAAATCAAATATGTGCTCTTAAAGGAACAGTTTTTTTAACAAAGACCTGCAAACTCTAATATCACATAGCAAAGGTACTCGCGCTATGTCTAATAAAAAATTATATGTGCCTGTGTATAATAAGAATAACTATGGAAAACGCACACTCGAATTTATGATTCCAAAATTAATAAACGAATTACCACCCGCATTAGGTTACGAAATAAACCCAAACAACATCAAATCTAAATTAACTAACTACTACTTAGCTTTGCTACATGATAATTATATGAAATAATTAATAATAATGTTGACACACCCTTAGGACACTCGAACGCATTTGTTTCTTTTTCTTTTTTTTATGTGCTCGTCATTGTTATAACGACAAAAACATTCGCACCTAATCTACCCTCACTAAAAATTCCTATATCATGTTCGTAATTATTAATGTAAACTATCTGGTTTATAATAAGTAAACTGCTAAATAATGTTATCTGTATGGACGAACTCCATTTGTACAAAAAAAGCCACTTGGTTTTATAGTACAGTGTATTGTTGTTTTCATTTGTAATTTGTTTTTTTTTCTGAATATAAATAAATAAATAAAATAAATAATGTATAAATGTGAAAAAAAAAACCAGTAATTATCGGCAGTTAGCTTACTGTTCAAATAAGTATAGCATCATGTTTCTATTTCTTTGAGAAATAATCATATTACAATTTTATTTATTCTCTAATAATAATTATTAATACTTTAAAAAGTTCTGTAAAGATATCAACGCGGGCCAAAAAGTAATGTCGGTAATGGATAAACAGAAGGAACTATTTACTGCATAAACCATTACATAAAACAAATGTAACATTTTAATACAGGCACAGTCACAGCTCCGTTATCGCGCCAATCTTAGAAGTCGCTGGTGTAATGGGTACCTTTTTTGTATAAGAGACCCCGAAGAGAATGTAAATACTATATCACGCTATGACTCACTGCAGCGGAACAGTTTAAACCTTAGCAATACAAGCCCCGCGTGAATGTGGCATGACTCTTAAAAACTTTATGGGTGAAATCGCAGGGTGCACTATTTTTTTTTAAGTTAAATCGTCAAATCAATTGTATTTGTAGCGAATTCTTTACTGTTGCAGTACTATCGTACTGCGACTCCCAATGCAATATAGGCAAAAGTGGCGATTACAGCAAACCATTTTCAATAAACGCAAAATTGTATATATATAATGGAGTAGAAATTGCGGAGTTAATTCAATTAGTCAGAGTCAGAAATATGATTTTATTTTCCACTGTAACACATAATGTGACCACTGTAACACAGTGACACATAATAACTGTATTACTTATTTTCCAAACTCGAACAGACTTTAGAAAATCCCTCGCACCAGCAGGGGAAAATTGTTTATGCTATTATTATTGTATTGGCATTTTACAGTTCTCTGTCTGACTGTACCTGTGTAGGCGTAAAGGTGTATAATTGTAAAGAAGTTTTGTGCGGAGCCACCGCTGTTCACTACTAGGCACTACAAATAAAAGCAAGTGCAACGGGTTGCGTTCGACAGAGCGCCTTTGTAATATAGTGAAGTATTTAGAATGCAATGAACGAAGTGTGCCGTAAGAGAATAATTGGCTTTCGCATGATAACAATGTCGGGTGCGATAAAACGAAATATCTGTTTTCAAAGACGACTGTGCATAGCACTGTGATTTTGTGGTTAAAGAAATATATAAAACAGCAGATGTTTGTAAAAGGTAGTGGACTTTTCTTCCAAGTACAGAATTCACTCATCTGTTGTCCTTCCTTCTAACTCGCGAACAAGGTCCCGTGATTTGTTGCCGGAAAATCAATTAAAATTTTCTAAGCCCATGAAGCATTATTGTAAAATTTTATTACTAAGAATTTGAAAATAATTACTACTACTTTTGGAAGATTTACTAAAAAAATTTTTACTGTTAAGACACTCATTAGACATGATGTAAATAGAATCACATGCAAGTAACATTGATATTTCGTAAATAGAGTTAGTAAGTACCGCAATAAAATAACTTTTTTCTAGTCGGACAAATGAAGGAAACTGCTTTCTCGGAGGAACTTTATTTCCACAAAAATCTTTCTTTTTTTTCATTTTCTAAAATGGTAATAATCACTGCAAGCTAAATCGGCCCCATAAAAGTAGTTAATTAAAAAAATTAAGTCCACCTTGTGCAAGGCAACCAGTGCGACACAACTGTCACATCACATCACCCACAAGCGCATTGTCGTGCGCGCCATTTCTGTTTTGTTTCTAATCAAATCAAATACTTAACAGGGTGATAAGTTCTGACTTTACATACATATACAATATTATAACGTCCTATTATAATAAAAATATATTCAGAAAGTTCAAAACTGTTTATTTATTTTACACTTTAATTAAAAATTTATCAACAGGATTAAAAAATCTACCAACCCATACCATAAAAGGATCAAAGTTTCACCTTATTTGTTTTAAAAAAATGCTTATATCTCCGATTCGTTTCCGTCTGTGTCGTGGCAAAAAGTTTAGACGTCCAATAGAGGACATTACACCCACGGGGAGGGGCGTGGCTCGAGCAGACAGGGTGCAGCAGTCGCTACTTATTTATTAGGCTATGTTTGTTAATATGGTTCCCATTATTTGGGACGTAAATTTTGTTGATGAATACTTCTTTAACTGTTTCGTAATTCGTATTCATTTCATATGCGTTTCTTTATAGAGTTAGATTAGCATAGCAATATGTGGAAAATAAACATCTTTAAAAAGAAGTGTCTGTGAAATATAATACAGATTTTAGACGACTCATTATCTTCGGTTGAACTGTCGTGTAGTGAAGCTCGGTGATGCATGTGGCAATTGATTTTTATTAATACAGTTTTAATTCTTTATTTAAACAAGCCATATAAAATTAATTAAATGTTACATATTAAAAAATTCAAAAATTTTAAGGAGTTATAAGTCACGAAACATTTATTCGTTCGATAGCATAACGTTATTAAATATACATTTTATTAATCTCAAAGTAGTAGTATTCACAGCGCGACAAAAGTGCTTCATTCGTTAGGCCATTTTTAAAATGATTATTCCACTCGTCATCCAACGAATTTATTACTATAGAGTAGGCTGCCGCTGTTTCTACGTGCAGATTGAGTTTTTTTTTATATTATACCGTAGCAATCCCTAGGCAACAAAAAAGTAAAGCCTTCCTTTTCATTCCATTTTCAAAACTCGTGCACTTCGGAGTTTTCAGACGGCCTAACAACTTTTTTGACATTTTATCACCAGGTTTTGTGTGTTTGAAGTGAAACTTGAACAAAATAAATTAAAATCTTTCAAATTTAGAAAAAAATCGTTAAAACTTTTAGTCATATATCTTATTAACAATGTAAACTTTTAGTGTCTCCATAAAGCACCAGCAAAAGAGGGCACATTATGAGAGTTCTGGCCATGTATAATTTAAGCCAAAGAAATAAATAAACGCTGCACTGTCACCTTTCATCAATGATGTTCCTGGCTGTCAAATAAATTATTCAGATAAAAATGGAGTTTCAGCCCTCATCCAGTTCAGGAGCATATATAATATACCGATGGGTTGAATCTTGGTAAATCAATAAAATATACGTTTGACATAAGATGTAACCAGACAGCGCCGACAAAACTAAAATGTTATGCATTAATAAAGAACTACAGAAGTTACGAAATAAGTACACCCAGTACCAAACATATGCAATGCTTTTCTTATTCAACACTTATTACTGCCACGTATTAGTAGAGTTCAGATTTTGATCTCAGAAGAAAGGCTGGTATCATAAAGTTATCAAAACTTATGTGCGATTTATGCTGTTGGCTCAGACACCAAAACAAAGACATACTCCTATGGTGAGTTCATGGTAAAAGAATTACATATGACTGTCTCATATTTGAAAAAAAAATATGAAGATGGCTAAAAGTTATTTTGAATTTAATATATACTTCCCTTGTAACAAAGACCATCAAGCATTACGTTTTGTTGGTGCTCGCCAATTAGAAAATACACAATTTCCAGCTTATTTCAAAATTATTGTAAACTTCCAGCAAATAGTCTTGTTAGTGACTTCTAGTAGTTTTCTTCATTAAAAACGACGCTCAGTCTCAATTTCAATATAAAAAATAAAAGAAATTATATCAAGTCGTTGCTACGTCGCGTTTCTCTTCCGGGAAGCGGATACTGGTGAAATGAAATTACTTTAAAAATGTGATTTGTGCTGGATTTGAATTTCCTCGCTGAATACTAGTGTATTATTACATAAATTATTTATTTGTAGTTATTGAAAGATACATGAAAGTAGTTATGTTGAATATTGCTCGTGCGCGAAAAATCTAACTTACGATAAGTAGTAAGTACAGTAAGTAAATGCTATATTGATGGAAACATACATGCTGGTAAAAAATAGAGGAGTACTTATTTCTCCAAAACTCTTATTTCTCAACTAAGCAAACATGCTTGTGTCTGTAGTGGTTCACGACCATAGTTGAAGGGCGGTCTCGAACTGGCGGTATCCCGCTTTGCAATCCATATCAAACCCTTAAACTTCCAGACATTCGAAGCTACGTAAAAATATCTGCATATTAATCAACGTCAGAGATAATTTTAACAATTAAAATTAATAGGCGTCATTCAAAAATAAATGTCCAATACAAAAACATTAATTTCCTGTAGGAGAAAGTAAGATTGTAAAGAAGTTGACGTAATAGTTAACTGCTCCTGCAATCTTGTAAAAAAAGAAAAGAAGGATTCAATAGGGTGTTTAAATTTAATCCCACTCATTATGCCATTTATTTGCTAGTAAGAATGTGCCTTTTATATCACAATATATGAAATCAAATATTTACGAAGACCGGACAATTCATGTTCAAACTCTCAATACAGTGTTAATACATAATAAAACTAAGCGTTAAGTTGTATTAACTATTAACATTAACAACACTATATCGTATTCATATTACAATAATAAACATAAAGATATCTGTTTTTCAATATCATTTGTTCTACATTATTATAGATAAATGAACTTAATTGTTTATCACACGTGTTTAATAAAAGAATTTATGAAATCTAAAACGTGCCTCTCCGACCATTCTATGCAACAAATTTGTGATTTTTACACCGTGTACGTACGCGCGGCTCTTAGGCGCCTATTAATACGTGATGACTGCGAGAACTTCTCCTATAAACTTGGTTTCTCTCTTCTTCTGACGACCTCCGTGGTCGAGTGTTGCACATACTGACCCTCAAGGTATCGTTTGCTAAAAAGCTGGTGTATCTACGTTGATTCAGATTGCATAAGACAACGTTCATTTGTAATTTTAACAAAATGTTCAGTCAAATAGATAGGAAATACACAAAGAACTAAATCGATCGATATATCAGCCCATCGGCAATGTTTTCCTAAACGGTTAACTATTAATTAGCTAGGCGTGTTACTTTCGCCACTCCTAAACACAGAAAGCATTTTCAATGAAACAAAATTCTAAAAGTGGGTAAAAGGGCATAACGAATTTTTTTAAACAATACTGTACGTTCTGTAAAAATTGCAGGACACGTTAAAAAATTGAGAAGAACGGGATTGAGGCATTACAAACTAAGTCCTGCTGGTGTTGGACTAGAGGAATCCTATGAATATATAGAAGTGTTTGCCGTTCATAATATCCCCTGTCGTGTATGCCTGTACCAATAACACATTTACAATCACACACAGTACAACCTAATCAGTACTAGACAGGAATGCGTTAATAATATATGATCGTCGCTAGTCCGTATAATTCAACTTAAGCGACACCGACGGGATTAGTACAAAATTTCACACATCATGTTCTTTTTATTAAAACTGCAGTTATGTATAGAACAAAAAGAAAATTTTGCTCCGTACATATATCTAAAGTAGTGGTATTTTCACTCCCTCCTCTCACATCATATTTTTAAATTGTGTTTATTTTTGACCGTCGCTCATTATCGGCGTCTATCGCGCTTAATATAAATGCTCTCGTGAAATATCAAGAAAGAAGTATGTTCGGAGAAATTTCAATAAAGAAAGCTTACGGCGTTTATTTTTGCGTATGTTGCGTATGTTGAATAGTAAATGATCAAAATTAAGTTCGTAGAAAAACTTAAAATAACAACTGGAAAGAATAGAAACTAATAAGAGATGCTTTTAAAAAGGCTCTTAGCAATAATTTAGTATTCTCTGTCTATTTAAGACTCTTGAATATATCTAAAATATGAGTTACAGACTCTATAGGTAATGTCAAACTACTACTAATGTATCTCATAAAAAAAAGAGCACTTGTTAATATTTACATGTCCCGATTAGTACTGGATGGCGTAATTCATAAAGAAGGTTTCAAGTATTAAGTTTAAATTAATGAATTAAAGATTTTCTGCAATTTTGCTGACACATGACAATAGCGATGATTTTTTTTTCTCTAATTAATAACTTTTTCAAATATTTGCACGTATGATATTAAAATACCTGCAAGACACAACTGGTGAATAGGCTCTACTTGCTATCTATGCCTAGCCACCCCTGGTAGTTATCTAACAATGTTAAAACCTAAAATACATAACATGCATTCTAAATACATCATGTACGGTCAACAGACACGTTTTTACGAAATATCTAACGTAGTAAACTCAACACAGGGTCAACGAGTTGTGAGTCAGCGATTTCCATTACGTGATTGCTGCGTGGATAAGCGGGCCTAACTTTGCGTGATGCATGGTCAAAGAGTATATAATTTGTGTTATATGCATGGTCTGACCACTGAATGAGCCGTTAGTAAAGTTCGTTGATATATTAAATACAGACAATCAATATTTTTCTTCTTTGTGACAGAAAATAGGTCTCCCCAATATTTCCAAAAAGAAGTGTTTTTAGCCACCTGAATCCATCGACTTCTCGCAACATTTTGCAAGTCGTCACTGCATCTTGTGGGTGATTCATCCTACATTGCGTTTATACATACAAGGTTGCCACTAAAGAACCTGTATTCCCCAAAGGTCATCACTAATCATTTACGATTGATGTGTTATTGACAAAATGTTTTGTAGTAAAAACTTTAAAATATAGAAATTAAGTTCAGCTCAGTTTCTTTTTGAGACTAATGTTATGATCTATCTCCTGTAACCAAATCATAAGGAGGTATTGAGATTAATTTTGAGCCAATTTACCTTTTTTACATATGGTTCGAGGTCTTTGGCGCGAGTATGACTCACGTTTCGACTTGTTTTTATTTGTACTTTATTGTTTGCATTATAATCACAATTTTTTTACTGTATAGGCAAGTTTTTTGTAAAAAAAAAAGAATGGTATGTTTTGTATTTTAGTACCTAAATAAAAAAGAGATAGAGAAGAGTATGAAAGCTATTATCCATACTATGGAAAACAGAGGAAAGATTAGGGAGTTATACCTATAATTAAAATAATAAGGGAAATTAAAAGAAATTCGTAATGTAAAGATTTTTTCTTTTAATCTACAGTCCTACTGTTTCTTAGATTAAACCGAGTGTGTAACATTACTAAAAATCTTTAACCCGAGGGTCCACTCGCATTGATGTCTTTAAATAAATGTTTTAACATTGGTAGAGCCACGCATCAGCTTTTATTGCATGATTGGGCCGGCTCGACCGGGGAAGTACCACGACCTCACAGAATACCTGCGTGAAGTAAAAGCGTAACAAACTTCTGCGTTTCGTCTGGTGAGTGCAGGTAACCAGTGGCCCCACCCCTCTCCCCCAATTCTGGGGGAGGGGGGTACTCTAAGGGTGGCAACGTATCTGCTAAGCCTCTGGTATTGCGGATGTCCATGGGCGGCGATAATCACTTAAAAAAACTGTCAAGGACATAATTTCATTGGAAAGTAAATGAAATAATACATTATTTTTTAATACTGGACTGGGATCATTAATATTTTTAAATTCTAAAGCTTAGTTTAATTATAATAATTCACAATAATAACATAATAATTTAGCTATACATTATAATAAAGTTGAAAGTATCTACATTTGACAAATAATTTGTTTTCATAAATAAACATTATTATAAAAAATATAATAAAATATTGCATAATAATTAACATGCATTTCAACCAGTCAGTTGGTGGTAATAGTATAGAAGTTTCCAACGTGTTACTGACAGAAACAGAATACAGATGTTGAGGCAGACAAACCCACTCGAAGTAATGCGGCGGCTGTGAGCACGTTAAAGGAAATAGTCTGACTGAATTTACCATGCCTTTGACTTTGATTGTTGTTTAAATTTGTTGAATTATATAAACACAGTATAATTGTTGAATTGTGTAATATAATAAGACACAGTCATGCAATAATGACTATAACGAATTTTGAAAGTACTCTAAAGAGGTAAGGCATTTAGTGAATAGTTTACATTTAAGAGACCAAAAGAACAAACTCACTGGTCACATAGGGTAACCACGATTTGTGAACCTAAGTCTTTAAGAGATTCTAATGCCCGACCTCTGAAACGGAGGTTGGTACCGCAAAAAATACAACTACAATAATTATAACCTTTAATTCTTTTTGCGGCAGCTGCAAATTATGGATGAAATGAAGTCAGCGTTATTTAATGGTAATTGCGTCCAGCCAGAAAATTTATTTAGAAAATCTGCATACGCGTAAATGAAATCTAAGCATCGATGTAGTTTCATACTGAACATGCATCTTAAGTACGTTACGCTCAAAGAGGTACACTTAAACAGTTTATTGAATATATGGCAAAAGCTTTCACGTGAGCCCCAAGCAGCATTTATGATACATAATGCAATCCAGCCTTCTACATCTACGTGGCTCTGAGTTTAAATGCAATTTTAATCATCTTTACTAGATCTCTACATAAATCAATTTATGGCAAAGCGATAGTAAAATGTACAAGTGAACTCTATAAATGCACATGTTATGCCTTATTATTAGATCAGAAGAGCATCTGAACAAGTTTGCCTTTGAAGTCATTTATTAGAAACGTAACGAACTTGGTTGTTCACAAAGGATTTGTCCTTATATAATTTGTTATACGCTAATATTTCTCAACTTGACAATTATTTACAGACACTATAAAAAGATATACAGCATTAGTCTTTATATATTAAATATTAGTCTTATTCTCTTATTATATCTTAATATATGACTAATATAATTACAAATATAAGACATACATTGGGACATAAATGTTAAATACATACTATATGAAAGCCTGAGTTATATAGTTAAAAATTACCTATTTAAACTATTTTACAGATGTTAATTGGTTTATTAAAAAGAAAAAACCATTCGATTGGAAAATAGGTCTGCGCAAAGAAAAAGATTTATGTATTTTATACATCGCTGTTATATAGATATATTGTTAGGTATTTGACGTGACATCGTCCAATTAGTAGTATCCCAAGAAATTTTTTAATTAAAATGAAGCAGTTTTGAGTTGAGTAGTTTCTTTCAAAGAGGGGAAAGGTATCCAAATACAAAACATCCCTACTAATATTATAAATATGAATGTAACTTTTTTTGTTATGCTTTTACGCGAAAACTACTCAACCGATCATCATGAAACTTTGTACACATATTCTTGGAGCTATTAGAAGTAACATAGGGTACTTTTTATTAAATAAAAACATTTAAGGAAAAATAAAAAAAAATCGACCAAAATATTTGCTGATGTTATAAGTAGTAACTTAAGCAAATTTTTTAGAAAAATAATTAGGATGCCGCGTTAAGTGTTATACCGCGTGCGAAGCCGCGTAGGGCAGCTAGTAGATTATAAATTATACAATTAAAAACAAAACTTACAGTACGTTTTAATTATGACACCAAGCCACCCCGAACCAGATGGTTTGAAGTCGCAAATCAATCATTTTATTTTTCCTATGCGACGCGCTTAATTTAATCGGTTATATCCCATAAACTTTTCATTCAAATAATGTATTTATTGATTGACTAGTTTGTTCTACATTACATATCAGAGGTAAGTAACGCATTGAATTGAATAAGGACTGATAATGAATAGGAGAATCAGGATTTATAATAGCGTCATATTTTTAATTCATAATCTAAATATAAAAATAATAATGATTGTAAATCTATCGAAACGAACCAGTTTCGTATATATATGAGTATATAGTATATATGAGCACTAAACATTGTTTTGTTACATTTAAAAGGGATTTGGTAGCGTTTTATTAATAATTTAGGTGGCGACTGCAATAACCTTACGAACTGTGGTCAAACTGTGAAGTCAAAGCCATTGCCGACCTACACCTCAGTGTCATTTATTATCAAGGACCAAAATAGAAATTAAAACAGAAAACAATATGAAGGAATTATAATTTCAAGGACAAACATTATTTTGAGAATACTTTAGGTGGATCGGCTTCATCGCTCAGAATAAATACCACTTAAGAATTTCAAGAGTCTTTACTTAGAGGAAGTAACTCGGGAGATCTTCTTAATGATATCAAATTGTTCACTTCAAGTTTTATTTAAGTTGGGGGAAAAATTACATAATAGTGTTGCATGAAATTACTTCTTTATGGTATTAAACCGGAGGAACATTCGCTACGCTATTAGATTCATGTCGAGCATGATCACATCCGATATGTATCAAAAGGCATTTTTCATGTGATTAAAGAGAAACAGAACATTTCATGTGATTAAACAGAAATTTTAAATCTGTACTCTTATATTACTTATGTCTTGTTTATTAGTTCGAATCCCGCCCGTGTCAATTGAAACATTGAGTAACTAAGTAATCTTTATTGAACTATATACCTAATGGCAAAATCGCTAAAGGAACGTAGAACGTAACGAACTATCCTCAATGACCTCAATGGTGTCTCCCAACAGGTTGGTCTTAAGATGAATGCAATGCCTAATAAACTTTTATTAGGCATTGCATTCATCTTAAGACCAATAAAAGGAATGCCTAATGTTGATTGGAAACAATAGAAGTTGAAGAAGAATATGTATACCTGGGACTTGTCAGACTGGGTAAGTCCTACTTCGCCTTGGAGGTCTATTGACGAATCCAACTGAGCTGGGTAGAGTTCGGAAAACTACGCCACGTATTCTCGAAGAGCATAATTTAAAGCCGAAACCACATTTGAATCTGAGACTGAATTTTAAGATTTTCCATTAGTCGCTTCTAACAGTACAGACAATAAAAAAAGGTGTGGTGAAATTATAGCCGTTATTACATGGCGACCCTACCAGTATTAATTTTTTTTTTTTGCTTTTTTCTTAACTTATATGTTACATCAAAGTGGTATAACTACGTCAACACTACTAGTTTTTAATTAAATTAAGACGTGGAAAATGAAATAGAATATCTAATCCTAATCAAGTTGAAATTTACCGTACTAGTGACCGCAAGAGCTTAGGAGTGTTTTACTGTAAAACATGGAATCATTGATTTTAACGGAACAATTAATCCACTTTCAACTCTACTTACGGGTTAATACCATTTAATCTACTTTGACTTCGGCTGAAAGCTATCCACTATATTACATCAGAGTAAAAGTTTTCGGATTTATTTCATAAAATATTACATGTCGTTTTCAGACTGATAAAACTTTTTATTACATTCAAGTCACTATATTCTCGAAAAAGTTTAGTATAATGGTGAATGGTCACTATTGTCACTTTCATGGAATTTTAGTACAAAGTATCCACAAATCAAAAAAGTTTTTCTTTATATATGTGTGGTTAACATCTCATTATGTGGCTAATCCGTTGTTAAATTTTATCCGAGGATAAAAATGTTATTACAAAATTCATACCGCGAAGCGACACGTGAAAGGCAAACAAATGTTTGCTCTTAACTGTCCCTATCACACCCAATTGCAACTTTACGATGATATAAGTAGATATATTAAAAAAAAAGTTAAATATAGTCATATTTGGTAAAAAAAAAAATATTTTACTATTAAAAAAAGCTCTTTCAAAAATTTTACGGAGACGTCTGTAACTCAGGACGAAGGTATATCCCGAAAAAATGAACGTATTGATATCGGTTTTACGAGGCATGCCTTTTAAGTTTTGCCTTTTGAAGAAAAAATACAACAAGAACATTATGGTACTTTTATTGTTTTTCAAAGTATTCACTACGTAGCTTAATACACTTTTCCATTGGTTCAAACCAGTTATTATAACATTTATTCCACTCTAAAGTTGGGGTGTTCAAAATCGCTGCCTTGAAAGCGTCGACTGCTTCTTCACCGGACTGGAACCTTTGACCATGAAGACTTTTCTTAATTTTAAGAAATGTAAAGAAATCGTTACGGCTTAGGTCAGGACTGTATGGAGGATGGTCAAGAATTCCTACTTTTTCCTGCTTCAAATACTCAATTGTTTGACAAGTGCTGTGCGAGCTTGCGTTGTCGTGGTGCAGGATGATGCGTCGCTTTGAGTTAGATTTTCGAAGTTCGGTGATGACTCGTAGTAAACAAACTGTAGCATACCACTCTTCCTTAACCATTCTACGGTTTTTCAAACGAACGTGGCCATCATCGTCTTTGAAGTGCTTCGAGAACGAATAATTTTAGTCGGCTTGGGATCGTCTTGAAAGACCCAGATTGTAGATTGTTGTTTGGAGTCAGAATCGTAGGCATAGATCGAAGATTCATCACCACTGATGATGTCGTAGACGTGATTTGACTCTCCTTGGTTAAACCTTTGCCGAGTTTTCTTACACCATCTAAAGCGGGCCGCCTTGTGATCGTCGGAAAGCAGATGCGATATCCAACAGTAAACTAGCTTTCTCACATCAAGCGCTTCATGCAAAATCTTCTGAGTGGTTGTCCCTACGATGCTTATTAGAGCTTCTATGTCTCGATACTTCACATGACGATCTTCGAGAATTAGTTGTCTCACAGCAATGATGTTTCAGTGAATGTCTTCAGTGAAGGCGGATTTTGGGCATCCTTCGCGAGATTTATCACTAACACTAGTCTGTCTACGCTGGAATTTTAAATACCAGCGTTCGACAGTCGACAGACATGGGGCTTCATCATTGAATACAGACACTCTTCAAAACACTGAAGCCGTATCAGGCCTCTTCTAAAGTTACAGAAAATTATTGCACGAACATTTTCATAAAATTCATTTTCGTACGTAACCTGACAGATTCCAATCGACACTGTGACTAAACAATAGCATTAATTCTAATACTTTCAACTATTTTGACATTCAAAAATTAAACACATTCGAATATAGAACAGTGCTAAATTTAAAAAGCATGCCTAGTAGTTTATTATCTTCAGCATAACATCAACTAGTTTTCTAGTACATATCAATAGTCTAGTATCCGCAGTTTAATAAAAAAAATAGCTCTTAATAAAAAATAACTTCGGAATTATAATGTCCAAACATTAATGGACTAGATCCATACTTTCGGCGCGGCGCCGCAATTGATGATGATATTGAACAGATTCTTAAGGACTACAAGTATTAATTTTCTATCTGCTTTCAGGTACATAAATGTTTAAAACGCAACCCTACTTGACACACTCTCGATCTTGACCATTCGTTATGATTCCCTTCAGACTTCAGACAATTCTGTAGTGTTCCAGCGTAGCTTGCACGGCATTTCTTTTAGCTCAAAGATATTTTCGTTGGTTCCCAGAGGGCCATCAACAGTCGAGCTGGAATTGCAGCCGAAGAGGATTTCCAATATTGCGTTACGCTATTTAAACTTTTTTTTTAATTAAACTTTTATTTATATATTTGTTATTTCCGAACTTCGTTACATATCAACCGTAATATCCACAAATTTCAAAAACTGTTTTTCATATTACGGATCCTTATATATGGAACTGGACTTTACGAAACTAAAGAAATAAGAAAAAAAATTAAAATATCATTTATGGTACAAAGTAATCGCGACAAAGAATGGATTGGATTGCCTTCTTAGTCACAGTTGCTTTATACTAACTTTGTAGACAACAAGACTCAGGAGAATACTGAGTCATCAAAGTTTAAGCTTTCAATTACTAAACAAATAAATATCAAATTTAAGGAAAATGACAGATCTTTCCCAATATTATAAGAATATTCTTTATTCAATCGTGTGAAATATTATCTATTGCAGAACTATTGCGGCAACGTAAAGAAGCACTATAACTCAGGTGTAGTTATTAAGCGCATTCGGCAAAAAATAAAAACTGTAAGATGCTGTAAGATAGAAGAAAACGTACCTTTGATAAGAGTATACTTTGTATACTGTAATGGGCAAGTTATAACTGACGCTGACTCGAACATTAACTGAAAAGAAAAAAATCATTAAGCGCTTCTATAAAAATATAATTATATTACCATTCCTTGTAAAATGTTTTGAAAATTGTCAAGATTAATGAGGTAAAAGTTTCTTATGGCGTTAATACAACCTATAAATATGCCACAGTAAAGCTAGTGTTAAAGTGTGAGAAGCTTGTGTAAGAAGTTGGTAGTTATGTAAGTATATTACCGGAGACCTCGCACAAATGATCTTGCCTGCCATCATCACTTTATATGTTCACACATTTCATAACACTAAGATGGTTTAGATTATATATATTAGTGCTAAATTACAAGAGACATAGCCTATCTTCTACATAAAAACCGTAAGAGTTCCGGTAATGTATTGTCATATTAATAATGACATCATCTAATGAAGCAGATGGGGGATGTTCAGCTGTGGACTTATAATAGGCTATTATAAGTATAATTACTATCATCATCATAATAGCCTATTATAAGTTCACAACTGAACATCCCCCATCTGCTTCCATCAACTCTCAGTAATATTGTGAATATCGCCACTCCATCTTGTGTGAGTTCATCACAAAGAAATTCCGAAAATGGCCCTTTCGATAACACCCTGAGCAAATTTGAGCATCCTCATACGGCCTGCAGTGAAGGACCACGTCCCAGATTCATATGGCATCACTGACTTGTAAGTATACTGCCTATAATCAGTTTATAATTTTAAGCCCTTACTATTAATAAAATTTTTTATTTAGCTTCCTACTATTAAATTAATAGCTACCCTATAAGTAAGAGAAATATTCAAAATCGGCCTTTAATTTCGGATGTTTTAAAACGCTTTATATTAGCTTCACCTGTATGTTTGTATATTTGTATGTTTGTAACCGACTTCTTTGGGCGCGATTTCGACCCACTTTAAACGGCCAGATTTCGTTCAAACTTTGTAGATTTATTGAGGACCGATGACAATACACTAATTTGATAAAAAAAAAAAAAACAAAAAGTAAAAATAAATAGTAGTTTAAAGAAACTAAAAAACACGCTTTTTATAGAAAACCGTACTAAAAAATAGAAAATAAATTTAAATTAAGACAAGCGTTAAAAATTTCAAGAAATATAAATTAATAATAGTGTGAATAAAAATTATTTGATTTTGAAAAAAGCGTGCGTTGCATGTCAATACTTATAAATATTTTATTGACAGATATGAGTAGAGTGATTATCATTTTGATAATACCTTAAAAAGCACCCCACGCTTTTTTTAATTTAAATTTATTAAAATTTATTTTCTATTTATTATAAAGATGAAGGAGGCGCTGGAACCCGAAGGAACTCCACACCGAAGGAACTGCATACGTGTTGCCGGCTTTTAATGAATAAACAACGCTCTTGACTTGAAGACACTTGACATAAAGCAATAACATTAGCGACACTTCCCAACTTAACTCATTATAATATTGATATTGTTAAAATAACATAGTTAATATACTCAGACGTTACTTTGTGAAAATTCATTATTATAGAGATGTTTTTATAAAATAGTAATGCACAACCGCATATACCATAATAAATAAATGGAATATATTACTTGGATAGAAGATAAGAATACCGGGTAACATTTATTTATTTTTGCGTGCGAAAATGCGTGATATAATTTTCGTCGAACTAAGTTTTTAAATTCAGGCATGTTTTCGGTGCCAATTTTACATAAAAGATATGTATATAACGAATACATTACTAGTTTCGACTTAGGTATTTAAAGGAATGTGACACCAACTACTTGAAGATTTGTTAGAGGCTGTGGTTCCCCATTTTACCAAATTACATAATAAATCATCACAAGGACCTCACTTGATTCCTATTTAAAAAGAAAATGTTGTTCAAGCAATTTTCCTAAAACTATAAAACTTGTTTATGTTATTTTCTTAAGTTGGTAAGCCATGTTGGGATCTTCGATATTCATGAAAATTTAAATATCAACCGACACGGACGAGATTCTATCTAGCGACTTTCGCCGTACTGTGATGATATTCTTACTAAGAGCTATGGCAGGTTGATTTTTAAAACTTTCTTCTTCTCGTTTTATTACAGAATATTCATTATGAAAACGAAGTCTGCGCTTAAATGAAGATAAGCTTCAACTATACGGAAACTTTTGTATAAATAAATTATTATTTATGCAAAAGTCGTTAAATCTAGGTAACACAATATATAAAATAGAAGTTAAAAATATTTGTCGCGAATATAGCTTCGTGACGTATTAAATATACTTTACTCATTAATTAATGCGGTTTGTCAGGCAGAAATCGCTTAAAGCGATATGACCACCGTTTGTAGTTTTAAGGTTTCCGAAATTGTAATAATTAATTCTATAAGACTATGTACAATAAAGAATTATCTATCTATCTATCTATCTATCTAATATATTTTACTCATTAATTATTAAACTTGTTGATAACCATGACTTCAACTGCATTACTTGATATCTTAAAAAAGTTTTCGTAGTTTTATTTGCGAAAGAAAATCCATCAAAAAATAAAAGATGCATTTCCCTATAGACAGAAGGGTAGACAGAGGTTCAGATAATTAAGTCCTTTCAACCCACCTTTCACCGAAGACATTTTTGGGACAAGGTCGGGTGTGTCGCTATCGCTATCTTAATCTCCAAGACACGGATACAAATTAACAAAATAAAAACTTAAAAAAATAAGTTTTCAACATACCCATTGACAAAGAAAGAACTCAGTTAAGACTACCATCCAATACTAATTCAACTTAAACTATTGATGTAATTTACTTACAAAATGCCTCTGTATACAATGTTATTCATTGCTCAGTTTTTAGATAAAATAAATAAGTTATCTGGGTTAGTTCCGTGAGATTAATATTATAGAGTTGACCGTGTGAAAAACAGCTAAAACTTAAGTAACTTTATGTTTAATGAAGATTTAGAAATTTTTTTTAGGTAATGGCCAAGTTCCTAAGAAATAAAACTGAACAAACTTAAGTGAAATCTATCCGAATCTCCGTTATTTATTTATATAGATTAATGCTTACTTTTGGTTGTGCATGACAAAATACCTCCGTATAATAAGAAAATAGTAAATTAAATAACCGCAGATAGTGGTTGCGAGCTGTTAAAGATTGATTGGAGAAAAAGAGGTAGTGGCTACATCGAGAGTTGGACGAGGACAGCGACTGCAGTGTTTTAAAGCCACTGTAACATTATTTTAATTAAAAACTTGCGGGAATTTTTGAATGGCACCTTAGCAAATATATACGAGTATTTCTCTTGGAAATTTGGCGTCGTCATTTCCATACGGTAATATTTTTACAGACGTGCGATATTTATCCTTCAGTCTGCATTAAACAACCCCTAGTTTTTTTACAGTTAAGTACCGACCGTGGATTATTAGCAACACTCACATACTTTTACGTCTGTCAGTAAAAGCAGTTCGTTGTGTGCATATAGGAACCAAACATTATTCTGATTCTTATTCTTTAGTCAATGACGATGGAGTTAACCCGGAGGATTTATATTTGTTCATAGAAACTGTCTGGTGCTAATCTTACAATATTGTTTTTATACCTATTTTTTTTAGTTTAGATTCCAAACAAACCAAAAAATAATAACGAAGAAATATTACTATGTTAATTAAAATATATGAAAATAATAAAAGACATCTATATATTTGCATAAAACTGAGAAACGAAAAAGACTCGATAAAAGTATTTAGGGAAATAGAAACGTAATTTACTGTGAGCTGATACTGATTTTCAGACCAGCCGACTCTTCGAGGCTACTCAGACGGCTGCTTCAGTGTACTTGTAATAATTGTAATAATACTTGTAATACAACGCGGAAAGGCGAAATTTCAATTATTTATGTATACCCTCATCCTTTTGTATAAACAGTGGATGTCATTCGTCTAATAAAGTTAAGTAAAATGTTTTTTTATCTTCACACATTTAACATTACTTGGGCTAGTCAAAAAGTCTAGAGAATTTAGTTTTTTGAACCTGCACTTAACCGCAGCCTATATGAGACACGCGATAGCTTAATAGTCTTTTTTTTATGGGGAAGGGAGGCAAACAAGCAGGTGGCTCACGTGATGGTAGATGATTACCGCCGCCCATGAACATCCGCAATACCAGAGGAATAGCAGATGCGTTGCCGGCCTTTGAGAAAGGTATAGGCTCTTTTCTTGAAGGTCCCTAAGTCGTATCGGTCCGGAAAAAACGCTGACGGCAGCACATTCCATAAAGTGCAAGTGCGTGGTAGAAAATTCCGCGAAAATAGCACTGTGGTGGAATTCCATGCATCAAGATGGTGTTGATGGAATTTTTAACTATGCCGTAAGGTTCGATGGTGAAATTCAGCGGCTGGGATTAATCCGAACAATTCCTCAGAGCACTCCCCGTAGTAAATCTTGTAAAAAATGCAAAGAGATGCAACATCTCTTCGCAATGCCAGGGGATCTAGCCTATCAGATAGAACATGGTCGTCGACGATTCGAGCCGCTCTTCGTTGGATACGGTCAAATGGAAGGAGCTGACACTGGGGTGCCCCCGCCCAGAGAAGCGAACAGTACTCCATATGCGGCCGAACCTACGCCTTATAAAGTTGCAGGCGGTGGGCCGGCATGAAGTACTTTCGTGCTCTACTAAGCACGCCAAGCTTCTTAGAGGCCAATTTGGCCTTCCCTTCCAAGTGACCGCGAAACTGAACGTCGCTCGATATGTCGACGCAAAGGATTCCGATACTGGCTGAGGCAACTAGGGGAGTGCTCTCAAAATGACACGACGAAGGGTTTCTTTTTAGCAGTAAACGCGCAAACTTGTGTCTTTTTAGGGTTGAACTGGACTAAATTTAGTCGGCCCCAATCCGAGACGTTGTCTAACAAAGTCTCGACTTCAGACACAAGTTTGTTCCGGTACTCGTCGACGTGTTCCCGAGAAATATTGGCACGGCCGGTGTATAGGGCATCACCAGTACTGTCGCCTGCATAGCAATGAATATTACTAATTTGTAACAAATCATTGATATGCAGAAGAAACAGTGTTGGCGATAGCACACAGCCTTGTGGGACACCAGCGTTCACAGACTTGGAGTCCGAGCATGCACCGTCAACTACGACCTTGATGCTCCGGTCTGTGAGAAAACTAGTGACCCAATTGCAAAATTGAAGCCCATATGACGGAAGCTTAGAGAGAAGCGCTTTGTGCCACACCCGATCAAAGGCTTTTGCTATATCCAAGCTAACTACCAGGGCCTCCCCTTTGCTCTCTACTGCCTCCGCCCATCGAAGTACTGTTGAGTACTTCGATGGACGGAGGCAGTACGATGAGTGAGGTACACAAGAAGATCACCAGCTGAGCGACCCCGACGGAAGCCGTACTGGCGGCCACTAATCAACTGGTGCTCCTCCAAGTACCTCAAAAGCTGGCAGTTTATAATGGACTCCATTATTTTGGAGAACAAGGAGGTGATAGCGATCGGTCTGTAGTTGCCTCGATCTGAGCGGTTGCCTTTCTTAGGGATCGGGTGCACCAAAGCTGTCTTCCATGTCATCGGGACGACGCCTTCAGAGTAGGAGTACCGAAAAAGACGCGTTAGAACCGGTGCCAACTCTGGAGCACATATCCTCAGCACAATAGGGGGGACACCATCGGGCCCACTCGACTTCTGGATGTCCAGAGAGAGGAGTGCTTTTCACACTGAGCCCTGAAAGAACCGGATGTCCGGCATAGAGCACTCACTGCACGGGATGGTCGGCGGTGAGTTCCCCCTGTCATCAAGAGTCGAGTTGGACCTAAAAAGAGAACCTAGAAAATCGGCTTTCTCTTTTGCGTCATGGGCCAGCGAGTTGTCCTCCCTGTAGAGAGATGGTAATGATGGCTGACTGAAATTCCCTTGGACAGCCTTGCGAGGCTGTCCAAGGGAACTTGGCGAGGGACCAGAACGCACGAGTTCCCGAAGGAAGACGAACCAATTTCTCGCCAATTCTGCCAATGTGCTCGGACTTTGCCGCAGCAACTACTCTTTTGAAGGATCTGGCGGCAGAGTTATACTTCTTCTTAAAACCGCTAGTATTTGAATCCCGGGACGCTAATGCATTAACCCAGGCCCGGTAGCACTGCTGCTTTTGATGGACACCACAGAGGAAGGAACGAAAAGTTCCATTCCTTGAAGCACCACATCGGCGACGGAATCTGCAACGGCGTCGGGACTATCCAGCGAGAAGCAACCTGCCCCCATGGGAAGGATGCAAAGAAAGATCGCATCCCTTCCCAATCTGCCGACCTGTAGTGCCACACACGGCGGTGGCCTGCATATCGCGACCGCAATGGGCGCATGATAGGCACTTTACTCCGAATCAGGCAATGGTCCAATGAACCCAAAGGGGCATCAACGGAGACCACATAGCCGTCCGGATGAGAGGTCAGCAGAAGATCCAGCAGGGAAGGTGTATGATCTTCGACATCAGGAACCCGCGTTGGCGAAGTAACCAGTTGTGTCAGATCATATGCTAAGGCAAAGTCAAAAACAGATCTCCCCGCATGATCAGTGGTTCGAGATCGCAGCCATTCGGCGTGGTGGGCGTTGAAGTCGCCGAGAACCACGATCTCTGCGGATGGGATCTGCTGTAGCACAGAATTTGCAGCCATTTGGATGTGGTCGATGAGTCGGTCAGTTTCGGCATTACCTCTGTGGGACCTATAGAGGCACCCATAGACGCGAGGGTGGTCGTCGCTGTCTATGCGTAGCCAAAGGGTGGACAGGTCCCTACCTTCAAGACTGCCGAGGCGCTGCGAACATATATCCTCTCTGACGTATACACAAACCCCGGCCCGTGGCACAAAAGAAATATCTTGGGTAATATCTCCCCAAAAGCGTTCCCGTCTTGGCGTGGTGGGGCTTAGAAGCTGTGGCTTGGACACCCACGGTGAACTAGGAGGAACTTCGATGACCGGTATAACATTGCGGGGAATGGCCAGTCCGAGGTTGCCGCTCAAAGTGGGTTTGGTAGCTTAGATAGTCTTCGGTGAAAGGTGGTTCGTATAATTTAATTGTCGAATTAACCTCTATCTACCCCTATCTCAGCATTAATTATGAATCCTAATATTAGCATGAAGATATTCATTTATTCAGTTTTAATTTTTTAATTTAGTTAACAATAGTTGTATTTTTTTTTAATTTATTTAGTATACTAGTTCTGATGATTATAATTTTTTTGCCAAACCATTTAAATATGAAAATTCAAGCAATGCAATAAATATATTATTTTATACTAAAATCAAAACTGTTATATTTTTAACCCTGTTTCTTTTGTTGCTAACTTCAGTCGTATCATATATTCAGACATATTTATATTTGAATAAAGTACAATTGGAATGCACAACCTGAAATACGTGAAATCATATTTGCAGGTTAAACTTAGAAGCTGTTCACGTAAAGACAAAAAGTATGTATGTAAAATGTAACATTTTATTTGTTATAACATGTTTTGTATTAGTTTTATATAAGTTATAAAACAACGTGATTGAATGTCAGTTTTGTTGCAGCTGAGCTAGCTTCACTTGTTGATTTAAATTGTAATGTAAATATATAGTGATTTACAATGTTCTTTTATATTCCGGCTCTCGCATTTGTTGTAAAACCGACAAACTAAAAGTAGGGAAAGTGGTTCGGTTTGTGAATTAAAAATAATTATGTATATACTCTTAATTTGTTAATATTTTGTAAAACCAGTATAGACCAATTGGAGACTACATGTTTTACAGAAAGTTACGTGGATAAAAACGGAAGGCTGAACGATTGTTGATGGTTTACAGTAACGGCATTTACAGCATATAACTAATATTACACTACGGCTATTACGGCTCACTACTACGTCTTAGTGTTGTTTAACTACCGAAGCAAAGACGTTTGAAATAGCATATCGGTAAGTTTTTCAAAGTATTCATTCAAGAAATCAGCTTGAAGATATAGTATTAACGTTTTCGCCTTATTAAACATAAGTGGGTGAGATGAATCGGTTAAATGAAAAACCCGATAGTTCTCATTTAAAACACAACGAGATATTGGAAAGTCTTGTTCAAATCGCTACAGACCTAGAGACGTGTATTCGGCCGTAATGAATCATCTCTCAGCAGTGCAGCGGTGCAATGCGATACAAATACTAAATTCGGTGCTCGTTCTACTGAAGTACGTCTGGTATCACGGCTTTTTGAGCACCGGATTCATTCCGCATCGCTAACGTACGAGACGTAGCAATTTTGTTTACGGCCTTATTGGGCCATGTTGTTATATAAGACGAAACGTTAATAAATATTGTGATTAAATACTTGGGTTTAAAATACCTAGACAATTTTTGTAAACCATTTAATAACATGGTATAGGCAAGGTTATGTTTTTTAAAAATAATATGTGCATATGTTTCTAAGTATTGTGGCTCGTGTACGAAAAACAGATTTTAATGTTACTTTCCTCACTAATATATTGTAATTTATGTAGCTTTTTAGAATTAAATGCTTGAAAAAATATAATGATTGTTTTATTAAAATTTGTAACGCTTTTTTCTTATAATTAATTTTAATGTTAGGTGTTTCCTAATTACAATTACAAATATTGCTTATTTTGAAGAAAATTAATAAACTTCGGATCGGGTTATCAACAATTGCCCTGGGATGATAAAAATCGATATTGTCTGTTTTCTGAAAATAAAAAGAATGACCTTTGGCAAATTTTTCGAGTAATATAATGGATATAAAGGATATGGTAGTGAAGTAATTGTAGAACGAACAAAGAAACAACACAACAAAGAAAACAATACCAAAATGTCATGCTAATGGCAGTAAGATATTCAAAAAGCGATAAGGTATCGGAGACCCAAGTTCAATCTGCAGAAATAATGCTCATTCCAATGAGTTTTTTTGAAACGTATGAACGATTCATATCTATAGCTGGGGCACTAACATAGTGAAAAGGTCACCATCTGATATTAAATAACCTCGGTAAGATGTAGATCTCAATTGTCTAGATTTCTACGTATTGAAAACTGGTGAAACAATGTATGCAAAACTTTTTTTTGATAGTTCATATCATCATTCTTTTATAGTTCATAAACTTAAATACGTAAGGTTGTTTTGGTAAAAAGTTGCTGTATGATAACTTAATTGTACAGAACTTTCGGAACGTGTCCGGCTCTTTTTATTGTCTATTGACTTTTATAACTAATATGACTATTATTTTATATATTTTTTCAATACTTTATTTACAGAAACAAAACAATGTTATGACACTTATTTCACACTGTATGTATTGACACTATGGTCTACAATTATCATACAGTCCAACTCCCCATGGTATGGTACGAAGAACGCTGGCTGCATTTCCACCATGAATGGTTAGACTTAACCACTGAGGGAGGAAAGAAGCAGCCCTGTTGCCACCAGCTCTGACCATTCGCGGATGCAATTCGTTATGAAAAAAACGCACAAAGGCCTCGCGATCTGATTCTACGGCAAACTTAATAAATAATCCATAAAATTCTCTCAAAAACTCCTTTAGAATCATATTTGCGCCTTATTCAGACGCTCTCTGATGCCACACCGGCCTTTATCGAAGTACCTTAGACATGAAGCCGTAATGTATCGACGGAACTAGCGTTCCACATAGAAGTTAGAACTCTCTCCCAAGGAACTAAAGCCGAGCCCTCAGGCATCTTGGCGTCCTTCCTAAATTTTTATAGGGTATATTTATAAAGAGAACTCCTCTGACGAGTTTATTTAAAAAGCAGTGACGATACACGGCCTGCACATGTCGTCTGTGAATGAAGGCCATATAACAAAGGCATATCTGTATACTACGGAGATGTAGATATGCAAAACAGGATTAAAATATGTTCAGATGTCAAAAAGGTAGGAAATACGAACATCACGAAACATTAATACTTTGGGCGAACATGGATGTAAGCTTACTTAAGGATAGAGGTAACTTAATATTCCATTAAGTGGAATAATATGCTGTACAGATATATCCCTTGGAGACTCCTGCCTCTGTATACATTTTAAATCAGTCTTAATACTACTAACGCCGGAAGATAAATTACCTAGTGCCTTTTTAATTCTCATTGCACTAGCAAATTATGTAATGTAAAATCGGCTGAATAATAAATCTGATTAAATATGAATTTGAAATTAACTTATTAATTGTTTTATTATTAAAAGTCACGATAGCCGAGTGGTTGGGTGATCGGAATACGGGCCGAGAGACTAAGGTTCGATCCCCAGGTGACAGGCTCGTACCAATGGGTTTTTTCAGAACCTATGTACGATTCATATCGTTGGCTTGGTCATAAAGACGGCGACGGGCTCACCATCTGTTACGTTGTCCCAAAATATCTTCGGTGGAAGGTATTGGGAATGGCGTGAAAATACATATAACTTGTTAATATTCACCAAATTTCTCAATACGTTATACGCAGTATGCTAATCTGCGCACTGTCTTAGCGTCAAAATTCAAAAAACCGAAAAGTAATATAATGGTCGTTTTTGAATTTGGTACCAATAAATAAAAATATATTGTTTCGTGTTTGTTTTCGTTTTGCAATAAAATTTTATAAGTATGGTCGCTACGTTATAAATTTTATTAATTCCGAAGTCGGCATATCGTTAACCTCTGAAGAATGTAACAGAATCCTGACAATGCTTGAAGATGGGCGCAGTCAGCGAAATACAGCAAAAACTGTAGATGTGACTCTTTTTACAGTTTAGCGTGTAATTCACGGTTTCCACGTAACTGGGTTCAATCTTCGAAGACTAGGCACAGGTCGAACGACGACGGCGCGGGAGGGTATATGGTGTCAATAATTATGAGACATCGCTTTCTTACGGCTGTTGACTGAGTCATCATTAACGAGCTGGAAGAAACAACCAAAGTACGGTTGCAGTAAGTCGGCATCTGGCGAATCAAAGCCACACTGGCCTGCAAATTATACCAGCAAATGACTCGAAAACTAAAACGAAACCACGGAAGCTCAAGGTTGAGTAGTTGTAAAGAACACGAGAATTGGTCTCAGACTTGGAATAAGAGTCAAGTATTATGTTTTCAGACTAGTTTAGATACAAGCACGACGGGAGTTAAATAGCATACACAGGAGATCGAGAACGCGCAATAGCCAAGCCTGTATAAAAGAAAAAGTACCAACACAACAGCGGAGGCATCGTTCATTGTAAAAAAAAAAAAAAAATATCTTCAGGCAATTCCCAATACAGGGGTAGACAGAGGTCGAGTCTAGACAATTAAGTCCCTTCGACCCACCTTTCACCGAAGATATTTTCGGGACATCGTTCATTGTGGGCTAGAATTTGAAAAAAGAAATTTTCATAGCTAATTTTTTCGACATTTAATATAAAATTGACACGGTAAGTTTAAAATGTGTAACACGAAAGTTAAATTTTTTTTTAAAATAGTTGAAGGTATCCGGTTACAGTCAAACGGTAGACTTCCTATCTCCCGAAAATTGCACTTCTAGACTTATTTAATCTAAAGTGTCATATACTAATATGATTAAAAAATCTCTTCTGTAGTGAAGTTCAATCATTAAGTCAATAAATAATAGGTTGGGGAAAAGTTTTCTCATATTTTTAAGAAAATCAATCCCTCCATTCCAATGCCATCACACACACAGCATTACCTTGTTAATCCGGGTTTCGCCACAGTCTGTGAGGCCTGACCGGTCTTTGACCACGACCTTTTTCGCACGTCCTTGTCGTACGTGATCCAGATTTCATTACCAGTTACTGGCTTCTTCAAAAATTGTTCTGTTTCATTACGTCGTAATAAAGAATCACAAATGAGTGCATGGTTCATTAAGTTTCTTTCAGTGAGCTCGTGAGGTACCCAAATATCGAGCTTTTTTATGTGCCCAATGTTTTTCAAATGCGACGAAACTTTTTTGTGGTCAATCCCCAGTTTTTTAGCTATGTCGTTATTACTGATATGCCGATTTTGCACCACTTTTTCAAAAATGGCATCAATTTTATCCGTAATAGGGCGACTAGAGCGACGTGCATCTTTGACATCAAAATTTCCGGATTGAAAACGCTAAAAACGAATTTGTCACAGACACTGCACTAGGTCCTTAAACGTCGCATTTTTACCTTTTTTGTAGAAAAATTTTAAAATGTGTCGAATTTATTCATTAGATTCGCTCATCTTGACTATACGAAAAATAAATGAAAACCACACATTTTCCCAATTTAAATTTGGAATTATCTTCTTTAAAATTTAAACTTTTAATGATAGCAAAACCAGCCAGATACGAATAGTATAGCAAAAGAGATTTTATTACAAGTTCACACATGCTACAATGCGAAGACTTTTTCCCCGTCCTATTATGTTATAATTTAAGTTTGTAACTTAAATCTGGAATACTGTTTATTTTCAGGTATTTTCATGATTGATATTCTGGTATTCATATCTAATTTTTACAAACGGATTTTGTAAATAAAAGCGATACATGTTTCCTACGAGTATATTAACATTAGAGAGCAACATTCAGAATCAGTTACATATAAAGTTAGTTAACTTTAGGCTTACAGTTAGTTTGAATTTGACCAACAGAGTAACAGTCCCACGGTAGTCACTCGACCACGTAGGCGATATATTTTAATTAAAAATACACAACGAGGACATCCATGGCACGTGGGTAGATAACCGTGACTCAGAAACGAGTTTTCTATTCTTCAAAGCAAAGCGGCTGGGCTCATAATGGACGAAATAAAGGCGATGTTACACAGTTAATTTTTTGCATTCATTTCGGTTTGTATACAGACAAATGTGTATCACGACTGGATTTTTATAAAACTGAAATATATTTCTTTTTTTTTAATATTCTAAAGCACTCTATTGCTGTTATTTTCAAATCTACTAATGTTCTATACAGTTTCAAAACTATTCTCACTTTCGATAATTATCATTATACATAAATATGACCATTAAATTACTATGTACTAATGTACATACACTTTACCATCGTTGCACAAATGAAACCTTTTATTTAATTATTATTACATAACTATCTATGTGTATGATATTTGTTGCGTCGTAGAAAACGGTTAAATTTGTAAATATTATAATTTTTACATAAAACTATGGGTAAATTTAGTTGACAATGCGTAATTTTTAGTTTCATACACTTTTTACGGTCAGAAATTTGTATTGTTTGTGATTAGATATACTTTTATTATATATTAATTACCTTTATTATACCTCACGTCACGATAGCCGAGTTGTTGGGTGGTCGGAATTTCGAGTCGAGAGACCCGAGTTCGATCCCCAGGTGGCAGTACCAATGAGTTTTTCAAAAAACTTATGTACGCATTTTATCATTGGCTTGGACATAAAGGCGGCGACGGGCTCACCACCTGTCACGTTGTCCCGAAAATATCTTCGGTGGAAGGTGGGTCAAAGGGACTTAATTGTCTAGACTTGACCTCTGTCTACCCCTGTATTGGGAATTGCGTGAAGATTTTTTTTTTATTATACCTTAGTGATAGAACAAAAATAAGTATATGCCTAGTCAAGTCATAAATTCTGTCACATGTTTAACATAAAATAATTAAAACAAGTTTATTCAATATGTAACTATTTATATACCAAAATAAACTTAACAAAACATAGATTCTTATGACACTAAAGTTTATTCAAAATGACCTCCGTGATTGAATTGAATACAGGCTTTCAATCTCCGCGGCCAGTCGTCTATCGCAGCACGAACGAGTTCCATGTCAATATCGGCGGCTGCCTTAATCAAGGATGTCTTGAGTGACTCCAAATTGGGATGAGGCTTTGTGCACGCCTTTTCCAAGTGTTGCCATATCTTGTAATCTAACGGATTCAAATCTGGACTGGAGGAAGGCCAGTCTTCGTGCCCGATGAAGTCGATTTCACGCGCCGCCAGCCAGTCTTGTGTGCTCTTCGCTCTATGAGCTGGCGCCGAATCTTGTTGGAATACCCAGTGCCTGTTATTGAACATGGTATGAGAAATAGGTTCCACAAGGTTCGTCAGGACTGTATTTGATACACAACTGCATTCATTTTTACACCTTTCTCACAAAAATTTACCTCTGTTAAGCCCAAATAAGAAACTCCCAACCATACCATGAGTGAGGATGGAAAATGACCTTGTTGGACACGCGGAATACGGTTGCTCGCTTCTTCACTACTGTGTGCATACACCTTATCATTTGGTTTGTTATAGCGCTCTACTATGGTAAAAAATTTTTCATCCGAAAAAAGAATTTCCCGATATTTTTTTCCCGCGTACCGCCTCAACACAGCGCGGGATTTCTTCAGTCTCAGGTCCATTAGACGAGCATTCAAACGATTTCTTGCTTTTCTTCGATATGCCCGAAGCCCTACGTCTTTATTTAACACCCTTTTGACTGTGGTTCTGCTTAACCCCATCTGCAGGGCCAACAGCTTCTGCTTACGTTTGGGATTTCTTTGAATTCGCGCCTTCACAGCTTTTATCACTGCTGGAGTCCTCACAGACCGAGGGTGACCACTTCTTGACCTGTCGTCTACACTAGAGTCTTCATTGTATCGTTTGATGGTACGATAAACGACTCCTTGGTTATATTAAAATTTTTCAGTATGTCAAACATTTAAATTGGCGCGTAACTGCAACGATGCTACGCAATAACTGCAACACGGTCTTCTTTAAGCGTCCACTTCATATTTAAAAATGTCTAAAATTCTAAAAAGTATACAGTTTTATTTTCAAGAACAATTCGAAATTCGAATTCAATAACCTTTTTTGAGGCCAGCATTCTAAAAGAAAAAATTTTACTGAGTGACAATACTTATGACCTGACTGTGTATGTATAAAGTTGCCATAATCAAGTCTATATACAGATCTCGATTTATAATTTGCATGTAAATACATTGCTAGTCTTCAATATGCCATGTTATTACATATAATAATAACTCAATCGTTAACTCTAACACCTGTATAGTGTATGATGGTATGTGATCCAAAACTACCGGTACAGCGATCAGTACAAGCAATTACGTTGTAGGTTCATTGGCACTGCACAGTTCAACTTGCGTACTTTTTGTCGTGCCCCACGCGATTCAATAGTTGATATTTTTAATACAATAATTGTATTTTTTAAAACGGAATGTCAAGAAGCATGCGTAGCGTTCTGTGAGCGCCTTAACAGTTTTTATTACGAGTATATTACAGCACTGTAAACATCAAGAGCTGACAGATCTTATTTATGTATATTACATAACTTCAATTTCAATACTTGGATCCATTTCTAGCATTTATAGTTTATCACAGCTATTTCGCATAAACAAATGTAAATATTCGCTTTCTACTGGTGTGTTTCGAAAGAGGCGACTCAGGGAAAATCTTAGAAAAGAGTAAAGGCTACCGAGAGGTGGTGGGATAGCCTATTTATGTAAGCCAAAATATAATAGACCGACGATGGGTAGTAGTGTCTAAGGTGCGTTGTGTCTGGCAGTGCACTCACCAAACAGCTTTTTAATGTACATGCCATACGAGATGTTATTAATTTGAAACGAAATACCAGCCATAGAAAATTACAAGCATACACAAATTTATGATTTAAGAGCCTAGGATTAGTATTCATCACTCGTAAGTTAGTTGTACGAGTAACTTGCCCAGTGTAAACTTGGCATAGACTGGACGCGGTAACAGCCGCGTATCAGTGAGGACGCTGTGAGCCGTCACAACACCGCGATGCGTTCCATACATCGACCCAAACGCTTTCTCTTTCGCACCTGCCTAGAATACAAAGCGTTGTCCCTCTCGTGAACAAATAATTTTTCACCACTTAGATTGCTTTTTCTCGTGGGTATTTCCGCTACTTTTTTTTAAAGCATTAATTTGTTTTTGCTGTATTCCTGACAAACGTTTAAAGTTATCAATTTGTATGGCGTGCTAAGTTCATTATAAGTGTACCACTTAATTTTCTATGTCGGTGGTATTGGAAAGTTCACATAATCACATTTATTTATCCCACATCTTGCTATGACTCTCGAGAGCCTCGTGATAAGTAAGAACAAAGTAAGTTACCGCCGCTAGCATTTTTTTTAAATTAGTCGAATTATTGGAAATGTGTAAACAACGGAAATTGTGACACAAAAACCACTCATAATTATTCCCAAAACGTAGGAAGTTTTCAGTAAAATTTCGAAAAATTTTCTATTCTTTTAGAAACTTTATGTCAACAATGATGATCATTCTAAACCTTACCGCAATTCGAAAAGGAATCTTCCTCAACGGTCTGCGAGGTTGTATTCGACGCATTGAAACTTAAGCATAACTAATGATCTCTGTTGTAAAATTATGCCAAGAAAAATTTATTTAATCACGTGGAACAAAGTTAATTTTTATCGTGTATGTCGAATGTCACGGAAAATAAGTAGATTCTTTCAGATCATGATACTTGCGATCAACACTATTCAACTATTTTAAGACTTAAGATTATATTTTAAAAAAAAATTAAAAGATTGAATTAAGATTATATCAAAAAATTGCTAAAACTCACCGACCATAACTAAAGATATAGCACAGTTAGGTCTAAATATCGGCACGTTATTGAGCAAGTAATAAATAAAATTGCTTTATGTAGGTCACAACGTCTCACGCGAATCTAGATTCAGTACTGAAATTGCATTAACGACAGTAGTTCTGCATTGAAAACAATACTCGTGTATGATATTCAGAAATGTTTTAATGTTTAGAGAACACTTGTTTTCTAAATGTATGTTAAGTAAAGGCCTCTAAACGTACATTTGCAAAATACGCGACCAATTTTGGCATGACTCATATGAAGGATTTAACATAATCGACATCTTTGCACGAAGGATTACTGTCAACAGCACTAGGCCCCTCGTAACTCAGAAACCGTCACGAGTATGTTTCATTTTTGTTTAGTACTATTAATATCTTAGCTTAACTCAGCTATAGAGCTATTAATTTCAAGAAGTCTGTCTGTCTTAGTCAAGTCTTTGGCTCCTTAACTTAGAATAAAGTAAAAATTAAGATTTTTGTACTTGTATTTTCTTCAAGCTCCAATATTAATAAGGCCATTACGGAGTGTTGTGGGAACGTCACCCGTTGATGAAATTTTTCACTGCGTCATTCATGGCGCTACGCAGAAAGTATAGAGTAGAAGCGTGGTTGTCCTGGTCTTCAAGATAGGGGATAACTGTCTATTGGAGGATTATAAACCTGAAGCGCTTCTAAGCCGCGACTATGTCTACATGTCGATGTTATGACCAATCCTTTGGAAAGCAGACTTGAAGACTTCCATCCTCCCTAACGAGCCGGTTTTCGAAAAGGCTACAGTACTACAGACCACATAGACACTCTTCTTGAGCAATACTAAGAGTGCAATTTACTATTATGTCTGACGTATATGTACTATGAGAATCCTTCGATATAGAAGAAATTTTGAGGTGTGCTACAGTCTCTTCAGCGATGCTAGATAGACTTTAGGTACATCGAAGTGGTGGAATGACTATACGATGAAGCTGCGATGTGTATCCGAGTACAGAACCAGAGCACGAAACTGCGCGAAGTTGATAACGCAGACGTACATATACCTGGGATAAATGGTCAGATTAGGTAAATTCAACTTCGACTCGGTGGTCAATCGACGAAGCCTACTTGGCTGGTCAGCGTTCGAGAAACTTACTTCCATCTTCTCGTCGAACATACCTAAGAATCTTAAGATGTAAGTTGCGCGCATTGTTGTGATGTCCTATGGAACCTAGAAGAAGTCTTTCAATGCTAGCCGCATGAGGAAGCTCTGATTTGGTCTGAGTGGCTCAGCATAACTAAAGTAACGGAGATAGCCATGAGCACCAGCACTCTGAAGTGGCAATGGGTCAGCCACATTGACGATCAGAAGTCGAATTAAAATAATCCTTTCACCTGACTTACTGTGTGATAAGTAATGTGCCTGCAGTTGGTTTGTAAAGAATATATTTAAATATTTTGCCATATTTATAGGAATTCAAATGTAGGATTTCAAACATTGTAAATACAAATCAGAAACATTTTATTGTAAACATAAAAGTAGTGTGCCTGGATGTTTAATTATCTATTATTTTAATTGTATCATATTATTCAGTAGCATATACAGTTAAAGCCTTCCACAAACGATAGCCGAGTTGTTGGGTGGTCGGAATTTCGAGTCGAGAGACCCGATTTCGATCCCCAGGTGGCAGTACCAATGAGTTTTTCAAAAAACTTATGTACGAATTTCATCGTTGGCTTGGACATAAAGGCGGCGACGGGCTCACCACCTGTCACGTTGTCCCGAAAAATATCTTCGGTGGAAGGTGGGTCAAAGGGACTTAATTGTCTAGACTTGACCTCTGTCTACCCCTGTATTGGGAATTGCGTGAAGATATTTTTTTTTTTTTTTTTTTTACAAACCTAAACTGAACATAAGCCCTAGCAACAATGAATTTAACTGCAACATAGAGAATCTAGAATCAATTGACATCCCGAAACAATGTATAAACTGAAGCTCTATCAAGTAGGGATCACTTTCCATTGAGTTACCCTTTGCAATGGTAATTGGTTCAGATTACATTGAATAAATCAATGGGCAAGATGTCAATATAATTTTATTGTGGTTTCTATTTGGTAATTACTTATGGAGTGAAATTTTGTAAAAGATGATTTCTATATTTTATATTGTAAAGAAGAACTATAATCAATATTAAACATATAAATTTTTATTATTTAAATTAATTATGTGCAATATTTTGTAAATGCCCATGATATTAAAGTATAAATAGATATTAAACAATTATTTTTCTTCAAAAGAATTCTATAAATTGTGCAATAAATTAAAGAAATGTTCCTACATTTGAAATATTTGACTCATAAAAGATGTATTAGTGTACACATCTACCAAATAATATAAAATAAAAAGAAAGCCACCAGCATGGAGGCCTATGTAATCTACAGAGAATTAGTAGAGTTAAGTTAAAGTTCCATTAGCCATTTTTTTTCATATTTGCATTTTTGGCTTGGACACTTGAACAGCAAAAGGCTGCTCTGCTCTATTAAATTGAATCATGTACTGAACATCTGTCCTTTTGTTCTAAATAAGTTTTGAAAAAAAAAAACAAGTTGAAATTACTAATATTTAATATTTAAGCGCCCAGCCCATAAATAGGTTTATGATAACAAAATCATACTTAAATAAATGTTTGTTAATATAAATGACCCAGTGGTTAAGAAAAATCCACTACATAGAAAATTTAAATCCATAAGCATTACAATATATAATTTAAATCCAGTGATTTCAGGCTTTCCCTAAGAATAAGTAAGGAAGAGGATAAGGTAAAGCACGAATAACTTTTTATCGAGTGAATAGAAAAATTGACTGCGGCTCCTCGATATTGGAGATGCAGGGTATTGTTAATATATTCTAATCGGGTGTATCATTTCTTATAAAACACAACAGCTAGCGTACAATCACAACCTAGTTTACTTGCATAGTTTACTCACTGAACTTTTCAGAAAAGTGGGTTTAATTAAATCATTAATTAATAATTAAGAGATATCCTGAAGACTGGATTATTTCTCAAGTTAAAGCTTTAACCCATTTCTTTTTGTTTCTAACCAAGAAAAGCCTTTAATAGATAGGTTACTTAGTAATAAGCCATAAGAATATTACTCATGTCGTAATACATAACAAGATAATCTCTTATGTAGTCAGAAGTCCACCAGGCATATATCCACCAGGCCATCAGGAATTGTCCCTTTTTAGGCCTAAGTTTAAGATGTCAAAAATAAAAAATAATTATTCTTATATTAGTTATTAGAATATTACTTTAATCATTCGCGGTTATTTATGACAACTTACATTATAAGTTTTATAACACAAAGAGTGGCAAAATAAGTTCTCAACAACTTGCCAAAAATTTAAAATAATTATTGAAGATTTCGGGGCAACAAATTTTGTTTAGAAACGATTACATGTTTAAATATTCAGAAAAAAAATAATCGGACATGAGAAAACTTTAGTTTCAAAAGCGAGCGTTGACTAAGTTTAATAAAACTTATCGAACATTTTTACTACGCTCAGTAAAACGTATCTGAGGCTATGTTTTATACACGCGTAGAATCCGTGTAGGTTACAATTATTGCAATCGGTACTGTTACTTTCGTTCATAATATATCCTATAAAGCTACATTGTTAGTATTGATCTGATTCGAAATATCGTAACTTATATAACTAATAATTACAAAATAATCGTACTTACATTTTGCAGCCTATGCACTCAATGATAAAAATTATGGATTTAATTAGGCTTCAAATAATTAAAAATTTTGTAGTTTTAGTTCAGCTTGAGTGTACAAAAATAAATATCGGAACCGCCCAGCTGGCAGAATTGTTTTCACACAGATTAAAAATGCCAAACACTTGAATAAGTTTTGAAATTAGGTAAAATGTAATACTTATTGTAAATATGTATATATATAATAGTAAAATAATTTCAAAAATCCTTGTGTTATAGATCCATAACTGTTTGAATTTTTATATTGTAATAAAGTATTAAAAATAAAGATATTATGTAGTACAATAATGTTAATATACTCTTTGAAGCAAAGTATTTTACAGAAAGTAGTGTACAACGTAGTAATTATAAACTCTTTGGTAATATAATCTGTGAAAAACTATAACCAAAGAATATTATCACTCCGTTATATTATAACGGCAAAACTTAGTAAAATTAACTTTTTGTGCTTACATCTTTTATGGACTTGTTACAAGTTTTATACTCGTACCTAATAGTCTCTATATAGGCCTATATGTTATGATATGTCCGACAATTGAACGGTCACTTCGATTACAGGTGATAGCACGTGCGAATAAGTTTTTCAAAATTTATTTCCGATATAAATCATCAGATTGGACATAAAGGCGGCAATAGATATACTGAACGCCTGTCGTGATACTATAAATTTTAGCCAATCAGTGCAAAAAAAATTTTATGACATCTATTAAAGTGCTTCCGAAATAAACATGATGGGATGGCGTTTAATGATTAATGATTAATGATTTTGTGGATAAGCTGCTCGTAAAGACAACCTTAACGAGTTATATACCTCATCAAATAACACAATAAATTCCACTACATCCTTTCAACATTGTTTGTTAGAAGGCCCTAACAGCTTATTTTTAGACTACCCAGTAGAATTATTTTTAAAATTATCAAAAGTCTAAACCAATACGTCAAATGTCTGTAAAGAACCGTCAACATAAATACGGACGACACGGATTTTCAGAATTTCTCATTTCGTTTTCTGGAGTTATATGAGTCCAAAACAATAGGAAATAATAAAAATTAAAAAATATATTCAGTAATTGCAGTTACTTAAATTTTTTATATAATTTAATAACTATGTTGCAGGTTTCAGATAGATTATATTATAAAAGGTAGGATACATAGATTTGTAGTCTTTAGGGATCGTGCTAACTGACACCACCGCCATCTAGTGTACAATTAGTGAGATTGGCTGTTCTATCTAATAAACAATACTCCTGCCCAATTCAGTACATTTTTTAAATTTCTCATATAATAACAAAATATTTTTAATTTACTTACTTATTTACACGTACTGACGAGGTAGCCAGAGAGAACAGATCGCCGAGTGTTGCGACCCTTACATACCTCTTTCCCTTCTTTCAGATTCATCATCTTCTAGGTCTAGTCTAGGTAATCGAGTACTATTGACCTTCCCTTCTTAGAGTAATTGCTTACATAGTCTTTGAAAATTAGCCTTGGCCTACCTCGAAACCTTTTAATATCAACTTTCGCGATGTATGTTTTCTTCATTATTCGGTCTTCGCTCATTCGTTCAAAGTGCCCAAACCATTGAAGCACGCCCCTATCAATTTCAGTTATAAGGTCATCTTTCAAACCTGCCATATTGCGAATCTCTTCGTTTCGTATTCAATCGGCCAAGGTGACACCGCATATTTTACGAAAAGGTAGCATCTCCACTGCATTCAACTTGCTTTTATGCTTCTTCTGACCTACACAGGTTTCGGTGCCATATAACAAAGTCGGCACGAGCACTGCGTTATGTATTGCAAGACGTGCACTTCTTGCCTTTTTATATAGTCAAAAGGCAAGGCATAGTGAAAAATGCAAGCAAAAAAATATTTCATTGGTGATTTAATATATACGATAAATCATCAAAATATTTCAATTTCATACATAATCACAATAAATAATAAAGTAAATGATAATAATGAGCCATTGTTGCATCAGAGGATGTGCTTAGTTAATAGTGTAAAATTGCCTTATAGACAAATGTGTAATTAAAGTGTAATTAAAGTAATGTTATAGTGCACTACTTAATAGTATTAAGTAGTCCTGAAGTGCGAGGAAATTTATATATTATGTATATAAATTTTGTAAAGGTATACGTTGTAATAACTAAAATTAAAAGTTGTCCTAAATATTATAAACAGAGAAAAATTACTAGGTTATCACAGACTAGACAGTACTAACTCAGAATTGATGAACATTGAACTGTACTATTAGAAATATTGCTTAGGTAGTTGTTTCGACAATCATTCTTAATTTAACCGTACAATATGCTATCTTTAAAAAATCATTTAAATGAAAGGCACATCCTGCTATTGTAGAATTGTTATCTATTTTATCCATTTTTTATGAAGTAACTATTGTTTAACGAAAATTGGCATAAATCGTTAGTTTAACTGCTCAGAATAATATAAACATTACTTGCGATATTGCAAATAATGTTGATATTATTCTGCTAATGATATATGATATAAATATAATATAATAATTATTTTGCTAAATGGGCTTTGTCTAAGGATTGTGTTAGGACTGTACCTTAATCACCTAGTTCACATTTCGTACTCTCAGGGGCGCGACTAATGGCGGTTGCACTGCCCTCTATACTTTGCGCATAGCCCCCCTATAGAGTTATATTCTCTTTGGACTGTGGACATAAAATGAACTCAAATATATAAAAGTACTCTGTGATAGTGGTAATATACTCTTTGAACAAAATCAAACAAAATTAAGACTACCATATTCTGTTTTGATGTTTCGGCTTCGGAGGAGTAATAAATAGGTAAGACGCAGAAGGACAGATTTATTTTGTTGCGGCTTAGTGAAGCACTCGTGTCTGGTGACTGCATTGTATTTAGATGCCGCATTTTAGGTAGTATCTAATTTTTTCCATTATTTATAAGATGAAAATATGTAGCATATTGGTGTGTATATATTAGCATATTGTTCGAGAAATTTGTTCTTTCCAAGTGTGAAATATAATAAATCTGGAACGTCTTAGCATATAAGTAGAATCGTATACTTTAGAAGTATTTTCTGTGGGATAAACGTTTATATCTTAACAGCGAGTAAAAACAAAGTGAACTCCCAGGAACAAAGACCGGGGGTGGACATATTGCAACATATGCATCGACGGTACTTGCTTTATTGCATATATTAAACTACGAAAGCTGGGTATGATAGAAGGACATATGCAAATTAAACGCAACGGAAGTGCAATTTCATCGCAACATATTTGTTTCCCTTTCGGTCCATACACGCGCCGAAGAAGCTTGCAATATGGCAGTTTTTTGAAGAGAACTTTTAGGGTAACAACTACGGTCCAATATTTTAGGCATATCAAAAAAAATATGTGATAAACAAATGTGTGTGTGAGAAATAACTAAACACTGTGTTGGGGTAACCCATGGCGCGCTTTTAACTCTGTCAACAAGTAGCTCAAAGATGGGAAAAAGCAGAATTGAATCAAAACCTGTAGTCTGGATATTTTGTCAAAGATAACTCTTCTATATCTAGATCTCCTATAAATTTAATGTAATTCTGATTAATGTGGAGGTATTATGCATTTTTATTATTATTTTATACTTTTGTGGGCTTTTTTAATATAAAATATTTCCTATCTCTTCCATACTGTGGCAATGTTCTTACCTCCAAGCAACCATATTGGACATGCATTAATGAAACAGAATAAGATGGGGTAGAAAGAAAACAATTCTAAATAATTCATATTTCATATTTAAACAGACTAACATCTACATTAATAATAAACAACCATTATTTAAATTTTCTGGTTTTTTTTTAAACAGTTATCAAAAATAAATTAAAAGGTTTTATGTTTTATTTAACTTTCATTAAGTATTTAATCTTTATTCCTTGAAGCTATTTTAGTAACTTTTGAAGATATTGAAGTTTTCTGAAATCTGTAAAAAAAATACTCAATAATATTAATACATCATCTAGAACTTTACAGCTATGAACTCACCTACATATTAATGCATCTATGCTGTGTTGGGCTGGGCTTTTTGATAACAAATAAATGAGTAACCAAAAAATGAACTGGTGACAGATGCTTCACCTGAATGTTGAATTTTAAAACTTTAAAAAAGTAAATGGGTTTTGAGTATACTAATTCAATATGTATATTTACATTAGTTACTATATGCCTTCTGTGCAGATCGTAGCTGCAATTTGTAGCATCATTGTATCTAGTTAAATAAGTAATAAGTAGTTAATCTAGGTATAAGAGCCACAACAGTACATCTTGAAAGTGTAAAAAAGACAAATTTATTAAGTTTTGTTAAAAGATAAAAAAAAAATAAAGAAATATCTTCATGGGTAGTCCCTAATGGGGTACCCAGGGACAACAGATTCCCAAATATCACAGTCCTTACTCTTTTCTTTCTTTCAAATTCATCATTTTCTTCATATATGCACACATCTGGGTATCTGAGTACTCTTGACCTTCCCTTCTTGAAGCAAGTTGCTCACATGGTCTTCAGAAGTTAGTCTTGGCCTACTTTTTTAATATTAATTTTCACTCTATTTATTTTCATCACTATTCAGACTTCATTAATTCCCTCAACCTGTTCAAATCATCGAAGCACACCCTTACCCATTTCAGCGGTCATTATTCAAATATAATCTCTGTGTTTCGCTAAATAATAAAACTAATGCAGTTAGAGCACCATTGACTTGGTTGTCCGCAGATTCATGTCTATCCACATCTAAATCACATCCATCTTATTTCGTCTAAAAGCACTGGTGAAGTATACAATTTCTTCTAGATATTCCTGATTCACCCATATTTCTCACTTTCATCACCCCTTTCAAATGTCAGAACTTTAGTTTTGTTGCATCCAAACTGAGACCTTTTTTTACAAATTCCTTTTATACATGTGACTGCCTGTAGTTCTGCCTTTGATGATGCAATCATAAGCACATCACCATCAGCATATAACAGGCAATTTACTTGCACATCACTCAATTCCCAACCAAACTATCAGATTCTGCTAACAGCTATCAACAATCAATATAAATAGCCAGGCAGACATGACGCAACCCTGATTTACGCCTGATTGGAAATTAAACATGGGTGACAGGTCATACCCTGCCCGCACACCGGCTTTGCTGTCACAATAAAGTGACTGTGCAACTCTTAGCAGTCTGCAATCCACACCATATTTGAATGCCGACATGGCGAAATACGATTGACATATATGTATAGTTTTAACTTCTGTAATTACCATATTTCTTGCAATAAAAAAAAACCATGCCCCCTGACAACAGTTACCACATTTTCTTCCTTATCAAATGCGTTACTAATATCCACCAAAGCACAGAAAATCGTTTGGCTGCCATAAAAATCTTTCCAATTTCTCTTGCACTCTAGGCGTAGAAACTTTCTGGTATTACTTTACTTGCCAAACTAGTCAATCTGATCGCCATCGTCATTTACAATGTTGGTAATGTGTCTAGATTACATTGTAATTGTTTTGTAAATTTGGAAAAAGATGTCAATTGAAATTTTTATTAATATTGAATAATTTTTCAGATGGTTCATGAAAATTAGACAAGATTGCTGCTCCGTCACGACACTGCTGTTCAAGGTTAAAACAAAATGGAATACCAAGACCATTCATATTGTAAGTGCTAATTTAAAATTCAGTGAATGTAAAGAGCTAAAATTAAACACACTCAACTCAGTATCTAAGTGTATGTTTTTGCATTTTATCGAAAATGGTTTACATCTAGTATAGGTGTGTACATATATATACATATATATATATATATATATATATACATATACATATATATATATATATACATATACATATATATATATATATACATATATATATATACATATATATATATATATATATATATATACATATAAATACATATATATATATATATATATATATATATATATATATACACATATAAATACATATATATATACATATATATATACATATCTTCTTCTTCCTGCCCTTATCCCATGCTATGTGGGGTCGGCACAACATGTCTTCTTCTTCCACTCTCCTCTATTTCCCGTCATGTCAATACTCACTCCTTTCTTTCTCATGTCTTCTTTCACACAATCCATCCATCGTTTTTTTGGTCTCCCCATCGTCCATCCACACTCATCTCTAACATTCTTTTGCCTATATTACATTCTTCCCTCCTCATTACATGCCCGAACCATGCTAACCTACCACTCTTCATTTTCTCTGTCACTGGTGCTACTTCCAAACTTCCCCTTATATACTCATTCTTTATGCGATCTTTTCTAGTCACTCCACACATCCATCTCCACATTCTCATCTCTGCAGCATGCACTCTTCTTTCATCCGTCACTTTCGTTGCCCAGCACTCTGATCCGTACAATACGACAGGTCTCACGATCGTTCTGTAAACTTTGCCCTTAAGTTTAAGAGGCATGCGTGGATCGCAAGTTACTCCCGAGACCTGTCGCCATTTCATCCATCCCGCATTTATTCTATTCTTTTCGTCCCGGTCGACATTGCCATCATTTTGGATCACTGACCCAAGGTAACGGAATTCGGAGCAGACTGGTAGGAGAACACCATCCAAGGCAATATGAGAAAAATTGGATGGACTACTGAAGTCACAGAACATGTGTTCAGTTTTGGTTCTGCTTATTTTTAATCCGACACTTTACAGTTTTTCTTGCCATTTTCCCAGCTTGCTCTGTACCTCAAGTGCATTTTCTCCGACAAGCACAATGTCATCAGCAAATAGCATACACCAGGGTGCTTCCTCCTGTATGTTCGATGACAGAGCATCCACAATCAGAAGGAACAAATAAGGACTTAAAGCCGAACCCTGGTGTAAACCTACAGACACATTGAACTTGTCTGTGATTCCAGCCTCAGACCGGACGCAAGTATTGGCTCTATTATACATCGCCTCAACAAGCCGCACATACTTCTCTGGCAGCCCTTTCTCCCTCATACACCACCACAGAACCTTACGAGGTACCCTATCGTATGCCTTCTCCAGGTCCACGAATACCATATTCAAGTTCTTTTGCACAAGCCTGTATTTTTCAATCAGTTGCCGAAGTGCAAATATGGCATCCGTTGTTCCCCGGCCCGGCATAAACCCGTATTGGTTCTGTGTTACCTCAGTCTCCTCTCTCATTCGTTTTGCTATCACTTTTTCTCATATCTTCATGCTGTGTGATATGAGCTTTATTCCCCGATAGCTGTTGCAATCTTGTACATCACCCTTCTTTTTAAAAACGGGCACCAGTGAACTGTTGCACCATTCATCGGGGATCACCTCTTCTTGCAACAACTTATTGAAGAACAAAGTCAGCCACTTCCATCCATCTGCTTTCAGATACTTCCATGCTTCTACTGGTATACCATCTGGCCCTACTGCTTTTCCATTTTTCATACTCTGTACTGCCATCCTAACTTCGTCTTCAGTCACCTCTTTAACCATGCCCATATTACTCCTAGCATCCTCTAGTACTCCATTCCACTGATTTTCCTCATTCAAAAGTTTGCTAAAATAGCTCTTCCAACGTTCTTTTATGCTCTCGTTTTCCGTCAAAATCTTCCCCATTTCGTCTGTCATACATTTCATGTGATTCACCTCTCTTGCATTCCTTTCTCGCTCTCTAGATATTCTATACAGATCTTTTTGGCCTTGTGGAGTTTCCAGGAAATCGTACAGCTTATCCTGTACCTTAGCCCTTGCGATTGCAACTACTTTCTTCACCTTCTTCTTAATAACTTGATAGGCAGACCTTTTGTTTTCTTGATCTGTCTCATTTCCCTCTTTCAAACTTTTCCATTCCTTAAAAGCATTCTTCTTTTCTTTCAAAATTTTCCGCACCTCTTCATTCCACCACCATGTGTCCTTATCAATCTTCCCTTTCCCCTTCGTTTCTCCAAAAACATCCCTTGCTACGTTCCTTACACATATCGCCATCTCATTCCAGCAATTATTCACTCTAATCTCTGCCATATCACCCATTTCTACAATCTTATCTACTACTCTTTTCCGAAACTCTTCGGCTAACTCTCTGTCACTTAGTTTGTTCCATTTCGTTCTAGGTAGGGGTTTAGGGTTCTTTTGCATACATTTTACTTTAAGACTCAAGTCTAGAATCAACAACCTATGCTGGGAAACTAGGCTCTCACTGGGAATTATTTTGCAGTCTTTGGCCGAGTTAATTTTGCTCCTTTTCATGAGAAAGTAATCTATTTGTGGAATGAGATAAGATGTTGATCTCTCTTTTGATACCAGGTGTTTACTACGGCTAAGTCAAAGGCCAAAGCTGCTTCCAGTAGAGTTTCCCCCTGTTGGTTCCTGACTCCGTAGCTATAACCCCCATGTACTCTTTCATATCCGTCACTTGTTCTTCCCACATGACCACTAAAATCCCCTCCTATATATATCTCCTCATATTCTGGTATCGCCGTAATTACAGCATCAAAATCCTCCCAAAATTTTTCTTTCAAACTATCATCACAACCGATCTGCGGTGCATACACACTCACTATATTTAAAACCAAATTTTCAATCAACAACTTAACTACAATAACTCTATCATTCACTCTCTTTACATCCATCACCTTATTCTTAAGTTCTTTATCTAACACTACACCCACTCCATTTCTTTTTCCATCACTTCCACAATAATAGAATTTATAACCCGCCCCGATTTCTCTTGCTTTCTGTCCCTTCCACTTCGTCTCCTGCAAACACGTAACGTTTATACGCCTCCTTTCAAAAACATCCGCTAACTCTCTTCCTCTTCCAGTCATCGTACCTATATTCCAACTTGCCATCCTCAGTCTTACTTCCCGGACTAGCTTCTTACGCTGCCCCCGTATATATATATACACATATATATATATATATATATATATATATATATATATATATATATATATATATATATATATATATATATTTCGCTAATTCCTAACATCCATACCACAAACATGTAGGACAGGTAAAGAATGCAGTTAAATATGATTGACTTTGCTCCGCGCATTGTTTATTCAAAAACATTGTTTAAACAAAGTAAAATGATATATATTACAGATAGCTTTGTTTGTTTTGGAAAGTTTTCTTTAAGAAATTGTTTAATAAGTCCAAGGTTTACAGTGATAATAAAGTTATCGCAGTTATGTTTTGTAAACAAATTGTGTACCACTGCGCAAACAACAAGACGCTGCCCTTACATGCTAAGCGCTTTATTTCTGCAATATAGATGTACCGTTTAATGAACGTTTATTGCACCGCTTGATTATTTCGCTGCTTGGCGCATAAACTCTGTATCATACAGGTACGCAGTTTACCGAATAAATAATATCTACAAATATGACATGTACTGGCTATTTAAAACTCATAACGCACCGATTATTTTCGCGTTGATCTAATTGTACTTGCGCTTATGAAATACTTTCTGCAAATATTTCGTAAAAACGTTTTTAATGGACATTTGAAAGAGAAACAAGTTCTTTTGTGATATGATCACATAAATAAATAAATAATATTTTTTTTTTATAGAAAAGGGGAGGCAAACGAGCAGGTGGCTCTCGTGATGGTAAGTGATTACCGCCGCCCATGAACACCCGCACCACCCGTACCAGAGGCTTAGCAGATGCGTTGCCTCCCTTAGAGTGCCCCCTCCCCCATAATTGGGGGAGGGGTGGTGTGTGGGCCACCGGTTACCTGCATTCACCAGACGAAACACAGAAGTTTGTTAGACTTCTACTCCACGCCGGTATTCTGTAAGGTCGTGGTACTTCCCCGGTCGAGCCAGCCCATTCATGCAACAACAAAAGCTGATGCGTGGCTTACCACTGTAATATCTTCACGCAATTCCCAATACAGGGGTAGACAGAGGTCTAGTCTAGACAATAAATCCCTTCGACCCACTTTCTACCGAAGATATTTTCGGGACAACGTGACAGGTGGTGAGGTAAGCCCGTCGCCGTCTTTATGTCCAAGTCAACGATATAATTCGTACATAAGTTTTTGAAAAACCCATTAGTACGAGCCTGCCACCTGAGGATCGAAATCGGGTTCCGTCTCTTGACTCGAAATTCCGGCCATCCAATCACTCCGCTATCGTGACTTTTTTGATGTGTTCACGATTCAATTAATGTCAATGTGATATAAGTATCCCGAATTATCATGCCCCATGGAGATATTCGGGTACTCTCTATTTTCATTCCACGAGCAACTGGTTTCCATGGTTCTCAAAGTTATTTTATACCCCAAACCCTTTTACTTACTATATATATATATACGCTCTAGAATTCACTTATCTATTTATCTGGTCCTCATCCATTTTAGTGACATAATTTCTAATCCGCCGAATTGCCGCCGACTGTTTGTTTCGTTTTGTCACAAATTGCCGCACTTTTTACGGAGAGATAGCATTTCGACTGCCTTCTTCACCTACCATACCCAGGTTTTGCTGCTATAACAAAATTGGTAAAACCATTGCATTACGTGTAACAGGTCCACTTTTGCTATTCCTTTTTGTTTATCTAATCTGTCTGCATTAGTTAAAAACAAGACAATTAATCTAGTTTCTAGCAGCTTGCAACTGTCAACATTTAAAAATTATACTTAGCATCTCATTTGATAATGCACAATTTCATTGACCAGTTCCATTCCCTCACGCTTCCACACACACGCACTTCTTCTCTACTACACTTACACTTTACTTTTGTTTTCAATCAAATCAATCATTTTGATTTCACTCACTCACTCACCTTTCGTGCATGTTACTAATGTCTGAAGTTCGGCTTTTAATTGCTTTTTATTTATTGTATTCTTCCCGTCACAACTTTAGCTTTTAACTTACTTGCTGATATCTGACTATGATATTCTATCCCTGATATCTCACTATTTTTCTTTTAGTTGATCTTATTGCTGTAAACCCTACATCATTGAACTGACTTATTTTTATTTTAACATACCCCAACCATATTTTAACCATATCATTATGCACAACGAAATTGTATGCATATTAATTTTGTTTTTGCTTTTCATTGCTATTAATTTTATTATTTACTAGCTGCCCCACGCGGCTTCGCACGCGGTATAACACTTAACGCGGAATCCTAATTAAAAGGTAAATTCTAAAAAAGTAGCTTAAGTTACTACTTATAACATCAGCAAATATTTTTTTTTTTTAATAGAATGTGAAAATATATGTACAAAGTTTCATGACGATCGGTTGAGTAGTTTTCGCGTGAAAGCGTAACAAATAAACTTCATTCACGTTAATAATATTAGTAGGGATGCTTGCGATTGCTGTCTTTTGGTGAAATAACATGTTTTTCAATTTAATTGTCGCACATTTGTAAACATTTATTGTTTTGACGTATACGATGTTATATAATGTATTTGAATAAATACTTTTCTCGTGTCGAACGCTGGCGCTGGGCAGTCTGTTCTCTGAGCGCTTGTAGCGGGCGATGGTGTCCTAAGAGTGATGTGTGCACAAATTAGTTTTGCACACATCACTCTTAGGACGAGACACGCGAGTAATAATGCCCGCGAGTAATAAAGCACGCGAGTAATAAAGTAAATATTTTTACTTTAACAACTATGTTAGTTATGATTTGTAAAAAAATATCTATTTAAAAAAAGAAAGAAATTGGATCCTTAAATATATTGTATTTATTTACTATCCAATATTGGAGACAAAACTAATAACCCATAGTTGGCAAAACAGTTGCATAGAAATTCCATGTTAATGAGAAAATATTTTATTTTTGTAATTGTTAAAAATCTAAATTACAATAAAAATAAGCAACGATAGCCGAGTGGTTGGGTGGTCGGAATTTTGAGTCAAGAGACCCGAGTTCGATCCCCAGGTGGCAGGCTTGTACCAAGAGGTTTTTCAAAAACTTATGAACGAATTATATCGTTGGCTTGGACATAAAGATGGCGACGGGCTCGCCACCTGTCACGTTGTTCCGAAAATATCTTCGTGGGAGGTAAGTCAAAGAGACTTACTGTCTAGACTAGACTACTGTCTACCCGTGTATTGGGAATTGCGTGAAGATTTTTTTTATTTTTTTAACTTAAAACGCGCACGAAGAGATAAAGTACGTTATATAGAGTAATTTTACCCACAAAAGTTAAAATGAACATTAAGTTATGGTGGTGACTATGCATACTACCAATAGAATTTGCAAATATTAGCCAAGTCGGAGAAATGGTCCGGCAAAAGAAGTAGATCGTACAGTTATAAAATGGTGTTGGTAAAGTCAATTTATGCAATGGTCAGTAACACGTTTTACTCTTAAAAAGTACATTCTAATTTTTCCTCTATCTATTGTAATCAGTACCGAAATAAGTTAAAAAATAAGTACAAAAAATTATTATACCTCTATTTCAGTAACATATTTTAGGAAGTGATCAGTAGTATCAAATGTGCTAATGTAAATTACCTAAAATGTAATTAAATATTTCGTATCCCAACAAGTCTTGTGTATTTACTGATCGTTACAAAAAGTCCAACCTACCGTCCTGAGGGAAAACAAAGTTCACTGGGTTATCGATGGCAACGATGGAAACGGGCCAAAGACATTTACTTTCTAGCATTCTGAATTACCGAACCGTTAAAATACGCACAATACTATCCAACACTCGTGAAACAAGAACCCGGAGAGAAGAAATTTGACAAGTTGCTCATTGCTTACAAAAGCAGATCTCGAAATGCAACTTTGCGCGATCGAAAGATTCAGTTACAGTCGATAAAATCGCATGGAAGCAAACTCAATTGAAACAGTTAAAGACAACTAAAAAAAATCCTGGAAAATCAAGTCTTGTAAAATATAAATAGGATTGGAATAAGACCAAACTATAAAATACGGTGTTCAAGATACAGAAGTGCGAATCACGATTACAAAAATGCACGTAGTGTTGCTAAAACAGAATTTGCAATAAGTGTGGATTATGCGCCTTTTTAAAAAATGTTGTTGAGGTCAGGGCAACAAATTTAAACAAAAAGAAAACCTAACGAACTACCATCTTCCTAATCGTCTATTCAGCAAGTGGAGTCGATGAAAACATGCTAATCGATTCGGGTAGCGAAAGCAACATAATCGAAGCCAGAACTTGGCAATACTTAAAAGCGAAAGCAGTTACGGTTTATAATCAGCAATATAGTTTAATGCAAGAATTTGTTGCATGTGGTTTTGAAGATTCACTTAAATTTTAAGACTCATTAGAAGCAACAATAGTCGCGTGACTAGGAAAGCAACCGGCTAAATTTTATGTAGTTAAAATGGACTCCGAAATTTGTTTCGGAAAGAAACAGCTATAAGACTTATAGCTGTTTTTTACTAAGCATAAAATCTATTAGTACATATACTTTTCCGAAATTTAAATATAACCATCTGAATATTAAAATTGATAAATTTATCACCCCAAGTTGTGAGCCCCACAGGTTTCCGATTCAGCTTAAAAACAAAATTGGATTTATTGAGTCAGTTGATAGAGCCACCACTTGGGCCACCTTCTACCAATTTGAATTTGAAGAATACCTTGGTGAGACATTGAATATTGATATGGGGTGTCTAATAAAATTATCATAAGGGAGAATCGTCATAAACTTTTTGGTATTACGTTTACAAGCTTACAGCTATGAGATAGTATACTATTCCGGCAAAAACAACATGGCAGATCCAGACTATGTCACGTTCAAAGATCGGTACCATTTGATAATGGAAATCACGTTAATCAGATTGTGAAGTTTGCTAAACCATTAACTATGTTTTTGGGGGAAATAAATATCTATTCACAAAAAATGCCAATTTTCAGCTAGTTATTAAGGCTTTTTTGCAAAATAGCAGGGACCCTTGAGCAAAAAATCTACAATATATTTAAACAAAAACTCTGAGTTCGTGGTGATGTTCTGTTGCGTGGAAGTGAAGTTGTTATTTTAGTTGAGCTGTGAAAATGGATCCTGGAATCGCCTTGGTATTATTCCCCAAGCGGGTATTATTTTTTCTTAGTTATAAATTACTATAGTCGGTACAAAGAATTTAAAATCATGAATTTATAACAAAGCATACGAAAGTAGCAAATATGGTCAGCATGATATCAGACAAAAGATGACAATTTATTAGCGAAGACTTTAAATCCTTTTCCTTTAAATTATTAAGTTTGGTATTAAATTATACAATTCCATACTTTATTGGCCACACTAAAGTGGAGAAATAGAAATACAAAACCGTTACAAATTAAGCGGTTAGAGAAAAGCGAATTCCAAAAGTCTGATTGCAGGGAAGACATCGTGCCTTATCTCATGATGTATTACAGTATATTTTTAATTAACAATTCGCAGAAAAAATACTATCTGTTATGATGTAGAAAACAGACACATTGATTTAAAAGTGTATGATAAAAATTATGTATGAAAGAAAAAAGGAAAGTCTCGGAAGACAGAAAAAGAAAAGAAAAAACAGTGATATTTGTGTAGGAGAAAAAGTTTATATAAGAATGTGTATGTTTAAGCAAAATTTTAATTAATTAACAAACAAACAAATATTTAATTAAAAAACAAAAAATAATGTTAATGTTTAATCATATTAAAGAAAATAAATTAACGCCTTGTTTTTGCTGCACATGGTTGTACGTACAAATGGAGGTGATATTAATGTAAAAAGTGATGAAACTGGACAAGAGTTAAGAAAAAATTTTATATATTTAAAGAAATTAGAAGGACAATGAAAAGGCGCTACTGAGATGGAAAACCATGAAGATTGAAATTCTATACATTATATTATTAATAAATATGTCCCGTTTATTGATTTGTTTCTATTAACGTGCATTTGTAACACTCTGTGCTTACATCGAGTGTATTCTTGTCACTGGTATCTGTAGATCATTGTCAATAGATCATAACTGTAGATTTTTATATTAGAATATTGATTTATTATAATCTATTTCTTATAACAATAATCATTAAATGTATCAAAATGTTAATGTTTCTTTACTTTATTAAACAAGAGAGATGTGACATTGTTGTTTGTATTTGAAGAAAGACTTTTCATATGTCGAACTCGCGCGCTGGGCAGTCAGTGTTTTTCGGGCGCTTTTAGCGATTAGTCGTATTCCAAGAGTACTATGTACAAATTAGTTTTATTTCTTGTAAACCCTATAACCTACTAGTCATTACAAAAGAACAACTTTATTGAACTATATTTTAACTAAACCAACCGGTTTCACATCACCAGCGTATTAACAAAGTTTACTATATTATACAATTACTCAAATTTTATGTAGAAACTACCCACAATAAATGAAAAATTTAAATATATAAAAATATTAGTCATAAAAGGTATATAGAAATTTAGGGATAAAATTCTAAAAATTCGGGGAAAAATACCAAAACGAAAAAAGGAAAAAGAAAATATCTTCACGCAATTCCCAATACAGGGGTAGACAGATATCTAGTCTAGACAATAAAGTCCCTTTTGACCCACCTTCCACCGAAGATATTTTCTAGACAACGTGACAGCTGGCGAGCCCGTCGCCGTCTTTGTGTCCAAGCCAACGGATATTCGTACATAAGTTTTTGAAAAACCCATTGGTACGAGCCTACCACCTGGGGACCGAACTCGGGTCTCTTGACTCGTAATTCCCATCACCTAACCACTCAGCTATTGTGCTAAACAAAATATAAATAAATAATTAAGTAATGAAATAAGCTATTAATAACATATTATTTATTCATTTCCAGGTGATACGAGACGCTCCACACCCGATACAGAATCGAGTGAAGATAGCGATGCTTCCACATTAAAATTAAAAAGTATTGGAGTAAAAAGTAAGTGATGGTCCCTTGTTTTGACATGTTAAAATGTGCCACTTCAAAGTCAATTGCAGGACAGATCATATCTCTGATCTTATCCATAATCTTTGGTGTTTTAAAAGCGTTTCGACGATTTATTGTTTTAATTTTTATATATAAATCGGTCAAAATGCGAGTAAAATACAATACTTTTATTTTAAGCAGAGCAAACGTTAAATTTGAATTCATGTGCATTACATTATGTACATTTATATTACAGTTACGATAACCGTGCGGTTGGGTGATCTAAATTCAAGTCAAGGGTCCCGAGTTTGATTTCCAGGTGGTAGGCACTAGCCTACTAATAAACTCCTTGGTACTAACCAACGCGTTTATTCAATAAATAAAAATATGTACAATTTATATCGTTGGCTTGGACATCGAGACGGCGACGGGCTCCGGTAAAATGTAGATATACGGTACTAAATTTTCTGGACCTCTGGTTACCCCTGTATTGGGAGATGCATGAAGATACATTTTGCACGTGTAATATTATATTGTTAGACATGGCGACTATGGTAAGGTGCAATATTGTGCTTGGCGCAGCAAAGTGATAGGCATAAAAATAAAAAAAATTACTTTCAGACACATAATCAATACCAATGGAAGCAATATCAGGTTAAGCCTTTAAAATGGTATTTTTGTAATATGTTTTGACTTATTCTCACTTTTTGGTAATATCTTCACGTCATACCTAATATTGGGGTTGACAGAGGTTGGGGTAGACCATTCAGTCCTTTCAACCCACCATTTACCAAAGGCGTGTTTTGGGACAACGTACAGATGGTGAGCCTGACGTCGTCCTTATGTTTGAAAAAAATACATGGGGACGATCTTACTCTTTAGGGAACGAACTCGGGTATCTTGACTCAAATTTTGATCACCCAACCACTCGGATATTCTGACATTCACTGTTTAAATATTTATTATTACTGTACTGTAAGTACTGTATTTTTAAACCGGTATTACAGGATCTCATTTGAAAACTACACTCAAGAAGTATTCACATTTAAATATTTGTTAAGCATTCTCATTAATAAGTCATTAAAAAAATAATTTGCATCATTTCTAAAGTTGTAATCCGCGTTTGGTTAAAAAGTTGGAACGATAATTATTAAAAAATATAATTTAATAGATTTTACGAACCAAGATCAAACTGTACTTGAATCTTGTTTCATCTGAGTGTTGTTTAAAAGCGTTGGTTAAAGAGGCACTTGATTTGATTGGTAACAATAACCAATTTTGATTGCTTTGAGTTTAATCACTACTTGAGTAGCCTTCTATATATTGTTAGAATAGATAATATATTGTGGTTTATATTGAAATGTTCATAATGTAGTTTAACATTGCGTAACATATGTTTGGTGCTATATGAAAATTAGCTAAGACAATAATAAGATAACGGGCTAACAACTAGTAACACTGCCCAGGGCCACCTGTACCGAATTCTGTTTAAAGGTTCATTATATTTATTTAGTTAAATATGTTTTACACCCCAAAATAAACTGTTCTTAAACGCATTTAGATTTGTCATGTACCCGGCGTTTGAAATTTCAATTTAGTTAAACACAATTAGCATATCTGTTTGAGTGACATAGTAATGCAAAATTTTATCACAAAAACAGAAAAATATATGCGTCCAACTGCACTGGCACGTGATATTATTTTGTATAAAATTAGTGTCAAGATCCAATGATTTCTCATCAACATCGGAGAACTCCATAATAATTCCATACTACTCGTAACTTCATAAATTTAACTTCCAAAGTACTAAACTAAACTACACTATATTTGTAAAAACACGCCACTTCACTAAACCTATTTAGTAGCAGCTTTAAATAGGGTCCCCAGTGTCTTTAGCTTTCACATTTTACTTTTTTTTTTCATAAATATTTATTTACAGAAAAAATTATGTTAATATTTACAATACTTATTAACTAAAAACTATTATAATCGTAGAGCCCTACTCCTCGTGGCATGGTACCAAGAACGCTGGCTGCATTTCCACGTTGAATGGCTAGACTTAACCGTTGAGCGAGAAAAGAACCAGCCCTCTTGTCACCAGCGGCAACGATAAGTCGCGGATACAATTCCTTTAGAAACTGCATCGCGCGGGGACCCCACGGACCGATTGTCTCTACGGCAAATGGAACAAATATATAGTCTCCTTTCAAAGACTCATATTTACGCCATTTACCCGATTCGGCTGCCTCTGATGCCGCCCCGGCCCTTATCGAAGTACCCTTGATATGAGAGGCCGCTAATGTATCGACGCAAGTTGCGTCCCACACAAGAGCTTTGCCTCTCTCCCAAGGGACTAAAGTCAAGCCGTCGGGTCTCTTACCATCCTCCCTAAATATTCCACAAGGCTCTAAAACCGATGGAATATTTATGGAAACAAGAGCCCTTCGGATGACCTCATTCAAGGAACCGTGACGAGACAGTCTGCCGGCACTTTTTTGGCATGAAAGTCCGTGGAGGCCTAACTCGTCGACGTCGCTGCCACAAGGACATCGATGTGGTTGACAAATCGATGCTCCCAATCGTATTCCTACAGCTATACGTAAACTTTCGTTATCTAGTAATGTACCAAGGTTACTTGATGGTAAAGCATGTAGCCAGTAACTGGATTCCTTTGTCGAAACACCTAGAAAGCGGGCGCGGTCTCTGTCATAGTGAAAATTGTTCAGTAAGCATTTCTGCACATTCTGAACCAACGGGATATCCCACCGTTTTTCTGAGTTAGGTTCCAGTGGAATATCCTCACCGGGACAGAGACGTAACCATGCTTCTCTTGCCTCGTTTGCAAAGGTCAAGTCCAAGTCATTCTTAAGAATTTTACGTGACAAATCATGAACACTGTGTACGGAGGCAAGGAAAGCCGGCAGCGCAATATTTGAAACCTCTCTTATACCGATACCTCCAAATCTAACATGTAAAGTAGCTTGAGTCCAGCTAGATGAGACTAAAGATAAATTTAGAATTTTTTCCAAAGCTATTTTGAGATTAAGGTCAATTTGTTTTAAAAAATCAGAGCATTTCCATCGCAGTTGTTTTTGTTGTTAGGTAAAATCTAATGAAAACTAAATTGTTTTTATGTTATTTCAGAATCAAAGAGGAAAAATCATTCAAAACTTATGTATGAAACACCTTGCCAAAGACAAATGAAATATATTCTGGGTGAAGTGCTAAAACTTAATAAAAGAGGTAATTCTTATACAACCAGACTACAAAATGCAGAAGAGCTAAATAAAAAAGTAACTTTTATAAGGTTTACAAAAAAAATGATCTCTCCTTCTAATTTCTTCAAGCTAATGCAATCCCGCAAAATGATACAAAAATCAATGGGCTTTAAATTAAAGGAAAAGATTTTGGCACTTCCTCTTTATAAAACAAGTCCAAAAGCATACAAATTACTTTCAAAATTATTTACATTACCTTCAGTTGTAACATTAAAAAGACTGTTAGCAGATATAAAATTAAAAACAGGAATAAACAAAATTGTATTTGACATGTTAAAAAATGTCGTGGAAGAGATGGATACTGAAGATCGCCTATGCGCTTTGATTTTCGGTAAAATGAAATTGTCGCCCAAAATATTTTATGATTCATCACAAGACGAGCTAAAAGGATTTAAAACAAAAAACAGCGAAGGAAAAATTGCTGACCAAGTCTTAGTTTTTGTGGTCAAAGGGATAAAGGATCATTACAAACAGCCAGTTGCCTATTATTTCGTGAGTACACTCAATGAAATTGAATTAAAACACATAATAACTGAAGTTGTGGAAGCAGTCCAAAAAACGGGACTTTTAATTTTATGTACTGTGTGTGACTCCAGCAAGGCAAATGTGAGGGCTATTAATGATCTGGTAAATGAAACTAAACGTAAACATAAAAAGGCGGTGAGTGAATGGCAGCATGATTATTTTGAAGTAAAAAAGAGGAAGATAATTCCTCTTTATGACGTGCCATGCCTGATAAGAGGTATGCGAAACAATTTAATCACAAAAAGAATGACGTACATTGACTTTGACGATGACAATAAAGTAAAATATGTGCAATGGGATTTCCTCCAGAAGTTACATCTTGTTGATAATATACATGGAGAGCTTGGATTTCTACAAAAATTGACCGACGAACATATTGACCCAAAGAAAATAAAAAGGAAGAATATTGAAACGGCTGTACAGATTTTTAGTCACCGCGTAGCCGTGGCTACAGAGCATTTGACGGCATTGGGAAGACTGCCATTAGAATGCCGCATGCTAATACCAATATTCCTATTAATAGATAGTTTATTTGATTCCCTAAATTCAACAACATACCATGTTCCTGATGGAAAACCATACAAAAGTGCAGTAACTAGGCAGAGCCCACACCACCAGTTGTGGAGAAAGGCTAAAAGCATATTGCAGACAGTAAAGTTTGTGAAGGATAAGGTAGAATGTGATAAAGTTGAAGTGGTTGAAATAAATTCACCAACTATCACAAATTTAATCAAGACCATTGACTGCATGGAAGGTCTTTGGAAAATTTTGTCCAGGAGATATCGCATTAATGCATTATTGACAAACATTTTCAATCAGGACTCACTTGAATCATTTTTTGCGGACATACGAAGTCTAGGAGTAAAAAACACTGCCCCTGATGGTGTTAGCTTTGAAAATTCATTTAAAGTACTTTTGCTTAAAGATTGTAACTCACCTTATTCACTTCAATTGAATTGTCAAATTCACAAGGATACCTGGCTTAAAAAACTCAATTTCCATTTCAAACAGATAAAAATGGTTCCTAATGCTCCTTTAGAAGAAATGACACTTGATAACTCGTTACTGGAAATGAATAAAAACATGGACGAGGATGCGGCGCAAAGAAATTATTTCTGTGGTTGGGTACTAACAAAGGGCTACCACAATATTTTCAAATCTTGTCTTGACTGTAAAGCTAACCTAACGAGTAACCAAATGTTTAAAAGTATATCTTATAACAGGGCAAAAGAATACACCAAAGACGACGAAAACCTGTGTTATCCTTCATATGAATTTGAAAAATATTTCTACAATTTACATAAAATCATATGTAATCATCTAATAAGAGATACCCCTGTATCAAGAGTAAAAGAAAGACTTAAAGTAATTGTAAATTCTCTTGTTATTTCCCCATTTAAGTGCGAATTGCACAAACAAATATTAAAAGACTATTTCGAAAATAAAGTCATTAATATAATAGTTTACGGTAGATGCCGTTCCATAAACAAGATTTTATCAGGGCAAGTTACCTACGAAGGGGATGATACATTAAAGTCGCTTGCCCAACAATGCTATGTAAAAGGTCTTCGTTCGAAATTAAAAAGGGGTGCTTAAATTCATACGTAAATTCTCTTCCACGGCCGACTACCATATTATTTAGCGACCCAGCCTTTGAATTTTGTTTTTACTCGAATCATAGGAAGTTTTAATATATCTATGTATGTTTATGTACGTGTATTTTGTCATTGTCCGTATACCTAGATAAGGGATTTAAGGATTTCATGACGTAATAATTACACTATATATTGTTACGGCTACTGACAACCCCATCATGTCTAGTTGGTGGTGATGCTATCTTCGAAGCTGAAGGTCTCGAATTCGAATCCCGCTTGGGATAAATATTAATATGCTACGGATGTTTTTAATCATGGATGTTTAAATGTTATAATTATCTATAAATGTTTATGTACGTGTATCTTGTTAATGTCCATATACCTAGACAGGTATTCCTACTTAGGAATTGGATGACGTGTGTAATTGTTAAATATATTATAATACCGAGGATCACAAAGTCTAGTTGGTAGTGATACTGCCTTCGCAGCTATAGGTCCCGGATTCGGATCCCATTGAGGACTAACATTTGAATCGTTTGGATGTTTTTACTCGAGTTTTGGACCTTTGAATGTATTTAAATTATCTCTGTAGATTTAAGTATATGTATCTTATCACTGTCCAGATAACTAGACAGGGAATTTTACTTGGGGACTAGTTATATAAGACAATGCTCTTACTGTCGTTCACATAGCCCGATCTGTCGCGGGCTTGAATTAGGCTAGGGTCAAATTTATTGTTTAGCTGAAAATTAATGTTTGTATCCGAGTCGTAAAAGTATATACCTATTAATGATCTTTTGACTGTATACGTATATGTATATACGTATCTAGTTCAGTTTCTTAACGCCGTTGTTTGCCTGGAAGAGATCGCCATGCGACATTGAGGCCGCGAAATTATACATATCTTTTAATTTTCCTTTTTCATGTTTCCTCGATTATGTGGTGTACTATAAAGTTCATTCATTTATTATATATCTTATCAGCCTCAATTTACTGTCGCTTCTGTTTTGAGGACGTCTGTGATTGACAAATAATTATTTCTCTATTATTTTATCTATATATATGTAAGCGAAATGATCTCACTCATCGAGAGATGTCTGAAACTACATCCGATAGACTCGCGATGGAGACTCTCTCTAAGAACGGATTAAATGCTCTCCAAAATAAAAAATTTCGATTGCCATTGTTAACTTTGAAGTTGCATATTAGGAAGATGGTAAATACGCTTTTGTTGTTTATAGTCCACACACCTAAAAACATATAATGCAATTTTTAGCGCTTAGTTCAAAGCCGAGTTTTATTAATTTTAAAACGATTAAATGTTTCGATTTTTTAAAATATTGTTTTATAATCTTTGCAAGATCTGAATAAGGAAAGAGGTTACTATTTACAGATTTTTTAGGTACTATTTACAGATTTTTTAGGTTTCTTATAAAGCAAATATGCTCGTGGTTTTTGTTTAGTATAAATTACAGAATCGGAATTTGTTTCATGGTTTCAAAAAATAACGAACTGTTATAAAAAGAGACTAACAACCATAGTCTATAGGAAAGGGTCTACAACCTTAGATCCTAAAGTGGTCAGTTGGGCCCACTGCGGTCCACGGGAGACTCGGCGTGGCAAAAAAATGGGGGTTCATAATAAATTTAATACTTTTTTGATGTCAACTCACAATGTAATCAATTTATTAACCAATCAATTTTTACTTTTTTCTTCTCACATTCGAAAAAAATTAATAAGTGACTGGAACTCAGCTTTCCGTCGTTAGATCTAATCATCAAATTTTTTGTCGAGCATTGGAAATATCTCTCTGTCTACCGGAACCAGCAAAATTTTAAAAATGGCCTATGAAAATAAAAATTCTGACAACCTTGAACTTGAGAAGGTGGAGAACTACGAAATCAAACCTGGAACCAGTATCTTCTCATATACAAGGGTTTTATTCGATGCAACGGAAGTGCTGCACTGGCTTGTGCGTTTCGATCTTTCGTTACTGTGAATTATTCCTTCTATCGCGATGTCACAAATTCAATTATACTGTTTCCTAATTATAAGACTGTTTCGAATTTATGTATACGAGCTTGTGTTAGCTAGGGAACTGGCGAGCATAATTTCGATACATCAAGCATCACGTAAGCCACCATAGAGCCGAGTCGTCAATTAAAAGCGCTTCAGAAGTGTTTTTTTAAAGTGATTTGCGCGCGTTTAGCTTGAAGCTGATATTTACAATAACCCTTCAAACTTAAAAAAATCAAAGAGCCTGACAACTATATCTGACTGTTTTAGTATTAAATTTTAAATTAAATTGATTTAAAAAACTGGCACACTTGGAAGACCTAAATTGTTCGATTAAACGCAATGAGGAGGATCACGGAAAAACAGTCGGACATGTCACAGCTATTGACGGAGTTTCAAAAATGCAAAAAAATACTTGATCTGTATTATGCGCACAAGTCTGTCTCTTGGACTAATGTTGAGATTGGCTTTAAAAACCAAGAAAATCGATGAGGCAAAGACTCCCAGGCTTCTGATATTCCGGACTATTTGAATGATTTTTTTCAACTCTATGCTCGCTTAAGTACAAAATTCTCAGAGACTACTACTACGTTCATCAGTGGCAGATATGTGCAAATGATTAAATATCCCCCCTTTTTAAGCAACTTCAATCCTGTAATATGAAAACGCGGCGACGAAGGGCCTTACTTGACTAGACTAACTTAGTTCATATCGATGTTAACTACTATACACCTAATGTGAATCTTGTGCAAATTGTGCACCGATATGCTCGCCAGCTCTTAAGCTATATTTTAACTAATTTTTAGTCGTACTTTTCTACATTGATGAATGTAGGTAATTATCATTGTACCAAACTATTTTTTTTTATTTTTACATAATAAGTTAGTAAGTACAGATATTATAAGTTAAATATTACCAGTGCTATTACATTTAGGCATATATTTATAAATTATCTGGTTTTTATGTTTTTGAATTATTATTTTTTTAATGACAATGTTGCAAAGTTTTTTCCAATTATTACTATTATTACTACAAATTTTGTCACAAAATTCTTGCTGTGCACAGCAGTTTCTTTAATCGAAAAGGTGCTGTTTATTTAAAATATTTTTTTTTTAAATATTGCTCTTATAAAGGGCAATTTTTCAATTGTCACAACAAAATTATAACGTGAGTGAGAATGAATTTTTTTGTATATAAATATTTTTATTATAATTGGTTTACCATTTCGATTAATAATCAAAATAAATGGTTTGTAATACTTCCATAAATATGAGTATCAAACATAACAATGCAGCTCTTGAATCGACTTAAAGTTCGATTTCACAGTTTTAATTATTTTTAACTTTATTAATTTTGTTGAGTGCAATATGTAAAGTGAAGTAAGAGAAATATAACAAAAATTTAAATTATATCTTTATCTTCAATATCACTTGAGGTCAGGCTGTTGTATATGTAATAGTACTACATACAGAGAATCTACTTCTTACAAGCGGTTTTTACTGCTCCTTTAGGATTAAGATTGTGTTTATAAGATTAAAAATATAGTACTATACATGCATTCAGTGCATGGAGAGGGTTTTAGAGAAGGGTAGGCAAAAATTAAAAAAAAAATAAAACTTTATTAATAGTATAACTTACATTTGATTACTGTACTCTTGCATTCAGATGTTGAGTGTAAAAAAATTATAAAAATAAACTATGTAAAACATAATTTAAGGAAATTAAAAATTGATGATTATTGTAATAAAGTTTTATGAAAAAAAAAAAACATATGTGTATAAATGTTAGGTATATTTCAACCTCCACAGCATTTGAAGATTTTAATGAATTAAATAATGAAGTATAAAAATAATTTAATTATATTATGTTTAGTACCTTATACAGGCTGTGTTTATTTTCGTTTATTTTTTACATTTTAATATCTTTTGTTACTTTGTTTAATGTTAAGTTTATCTAAAATGTTAACCCAAATTATGTAATAAGTGTACTAATAATAAATTTATGAATGGAATAAAACTTGTTTCATTTAATTAACTTAAGTGATAATTTTTATGCTGATTAATGCTGGCTAAAGCTTACTGTCTGAAGGAAAAAGCACACAGCTATACAACATTTAAAACTGTTTATTTAATGTACTTTGCTAATAATGCAAACTGTTTGTTGGTGTTGCCCCTCTTTAATTTTTACAAGCTATTAGAAGTACATTGTTGAACATTTACCTCCCCTGACTGGTCTTAGAATGAATCTTGAGCCACCTGCGTCCATTGCTTCCTCACAATGTGTTACAGGTGCTTGTTAGGATCGTCAGATACGCCAGCTAGATTTTATATAAATAGGTTTTTATAGGTTATGAAATAGTGTCATATGGAAGACGCGATTTAGATGTGGACAGGCTTGTGGCTGCCGGGAACCAATCAATGGTGCCCTTTCTACGTTAATCAAAAGGCTGGGTGTACTAAAAAGTGTTCGCTTTAAGATAAATAACGCAGTTCTTAACGATTCTGTCAGTAGTGTGTTGGTAGAAGTATAAAAGTAAACTGAATTCTGTGGAAATGCAATCTCTTTGTAAATTGTGCTGCATTTCGTTTCTAACGAAGAGATTTTATTAGTTTTGAAAGATGCTGGTATTACTAAAATGCACGATCGCCGAGTGGTTGGGTGGTTGGAATTTCGAGTTGGATCCCCAGGTGGCAGGCTCATAACAATGGGTTTTTCAAAAACTTATGTACGAATAATATCGTTGGCGTGGACATAAAGACCGCGACAGGCTCACCGCTAGTTACGTTGTCCCGAAAATATCTACGGTGGAAGGTGGGTCGAAGAGACTTAATTGTCAAGACTAGACCTCTTTTTACCCCTGTTTTGGGAATTGCGTGAAGATATTTATTTTAATTTATGTTATTACTAAAATTCATAAGGGCATGCTTATGAATTGGGGTTAAGCTTAAGGGTTGTTGAGCAAATGAGTGGAGAATGAATGGTAAAGAAAATATAATAAAAAGGGGTCGATGAGTCTAGGAGGTGGACAGGTCTTGTGAGCAAATTGCTCGAAGAGAGGAGGGTCAGAAGTACTCTTCCTTCGTGCGTATATGAAGAAAATGGTGAATATTTTTAATGAGAGATTTCATATTTTTTTATCGATGGAGAACTGCAGGCAAGAACTGCAAAAATATGAAGCTATCCGCTAGTACTTATTGCACTACACTATCTTTGCTACAGGGTTATAATGTTATATAATATTTATAGTATCTTTGAAATTATACTGATTTTATTTATTACTTTAATACAACTACTTTATATACAGAGTCATAAATTGGAACCTCGTAATTACTGAAAATAATTTTTCCGTTTATTTAATTTTTTCTTTTTCTATTTAGATTTAGGAACTAGGCCACTAAAATACTGTGAAAGATAATGCCCATGTGACTCGTTAAATCTTTAAATTTTTTATTGCTTTTAATGATTTAGTATTAGGATAGTTTTATTTCGGCAGTAGGTGTTAAAAAAGTAGACAGTGTGCTCTCTAATTATTTAAAATTAAAATTACATTTATGTGCTAATTTCCCTTTATTTTTACATAAAGTTGTACATTACTTACATTTACATTCAGTGACATATAGAGTGCACAGTTTTATGTTGCAATAACTTTTCTTTCCTACCACTTCCACCAGCTAACCTCTAAACTCTCTTGCACTCACAAAAAATGGCTTCATATGATTTAATTATTAAATAACAACTGACAATTGAATCAAACCTACTGAAAAAACTATCGAAATTTGAATCACAACTAAAACCAGCTGCACCTCAGACAACCTTAATACACCTTCAAGAGGAGTTCCAGAAATTTAAATCCCAAGTTTGGAGTATAATGGGTCTTCTTCAACAACAAATTTCAGAGTGCTTTAAATTCTTGGACATAATTGAAATGAGGCACAGAAGAAAATATCTTATGTTTCATGGCATTCCTGAAGACACCACAGGTGATATTTGAAATTACATAGTTAATGTTTTCTCTAATAAGCTCAAAATTCAAAACATTAGTTCCAATATCCTGAGTGCGTGCCATCGCTTAGGTAAATTAAGTGATGGTAAATGCAGACCAGTCTTGGTCCGCTTCTCAGATCCAGTTATTAGATCAACAGTTTGGAAAAAGAATGCTGGGCTTAAGGGCACATCTATTGTAGTCTCAGAGTTTCTCACTCGCAATCAACAATCCTTATTCATGCTTGCTCGAAAGCGTCTGGGCATCTGCAATTGCTGGACTGTTGATGGAAACATTTTTATTAAGTGTCAAGATGGGTTACGCCATCGCATTGCAACTGAAGAGGACCTTGTGGCTATTATAGGCGCCTCAGACAATGATTCCCATGATGCAATTAGAAACCAGCAGGGTCCATCTGATTCCCCGGTAGCTGAGTCTCATCTGATCAGTTGCCGAAGACGAAGAGATCCGCTCAAAATAAGAAATAACCTCATATTGTATCCATACTTTCTTTGTACTTTAAATTCACTTTCAACATTTCACACCTTTTGGTGTGTATTGTTTACTTTATTCTATCCTTTTTTTTGTTTACTCATAATATATACTTTTTATAGTGTGTTATGTAGGTACTCTTTTTATTGTTTTGAAAAGTTTCGATTGATTTATAGTTATAACTTTATAACAATGTTTAATGACCAAAGAATATAATACTCTCTATTAATGACACAAAGTAGTTGTCATTTCTTACTTTTATACTTAGTAATAGGCAAAGGTTTCAAGAACATTCTGCCTATTCTTTTGTTATACATTACTTAATAAAATTTATCTCTCACTGTCACTCAATTAGTTATTGCATTGGATTTTTGTTCTACCATATTAAGTTAAATGACTTTTTTCTTTATATTTTATTTTGTTATTATCATTATGACTATGTATGTATGTGTACGTTAAAGAAAATTGTTTAGAAATATCTCTCAAGTTTAAAAACAATGTATATTTTCATTAGTGTTATTAATTAGCGGTAGTAAGAACTATAGCAGCAATTCTATATTTTTTGTACTCAAATTTGTAAAATTTTCTGTTACGGTTAACCGGCTGGATTGGTAGTACGTATAATAATAGCTCTTTTTTTGTCATTATAGTATATTTGTTATTTTTAAAGTTTATTCATATTTGTATTTAATTTTATATATTTGTATGTGATGTCTGATGATGACTCCTTTTATTCTGCTTACGATTCATCAACAAGTACTGACTCTTTTGATAAGCCGGAAACTCGATAAATCCTTAGAACATCTCACTTCTTTCTTCAAAGTCTGCCACTTGGATGCACAAAGCATACCCTCTCATTACTCTGAACTTTTAGATACTTTCACTTCTGTCTCTTCAACTGTGCAGGCAATTTTAATTTCTGAAAACTGGCTGAAGCCTTCTCTTCCAAATTCATCATATAGTTTACCTGGGTTTGTCTTGGTGAGAAATGATAGATTAGGTAAGGGTGGTGGAGGTGTTGCAATATACCTACGGTCCAATATATGCTTTTCCGTTATTGCATCCTCGCCTTCTGAATATTCTGCCTCGGCTGAATATTTGTTTTTAGAAGTTCAGGTGGAGCGTTCCAAGTTAGTACTGGGAGTAGTTTACTGCCCACCCTCTACTGACTATTTCTCCAGCTTAGAAAACGTTTTAGAATCTGTATGCGCAGACTACACACATCACATAATTTCGTCACATCACACAACACACATCACCCACATTGGGTTCGATGTTTTAGTAAGATTAATCCAACGAATCTTCTAAATGATGTAAAGGCCATCGACTTCTCACCGGTTTATAGTGCATCATCTATTGATGATAAAGTTTCTATTTTCACACAATCGACTCTGAAACTGTTCGATGCCCATTCACCGGTGCGACCTATTAGGTTCAAGCGGCCTCCAGCTCCGTGAATCACGAGGGGAGTACGCATGGCGATGACTCGACGTAATCGAGCCTACAGACGGTTTAAACATGACAGGTGCAATGAGAATTGGGAACGATATAAAATTGCTCGCAATCGTTGCAACCATATGGTAAGGGCGGCGAAGCGGCATTAGTTCTTCGACAATGTCTCGCGTAATTCTTCGGCTGATACATGGAAATTTTTCAACTCTCTTGGCCTGGGTAAATCCTCCGACATGAATCAAAAAGTTTCGTTTCCTCTAAATGACTTAAACTCCTATTTCTCTACAGGTTCTTCACTTTCTCCAGTTATCAAATCTCAGTCAATCAGAAAACTTAATTCTATGGCCAAACATCTACATCAACCCTTTTTATTCTCGCCTGTCTCTGTTAACGATGTACATAAAATCTTTGTCTATTAAATCAAAAGCGGTGGTCTGTGACAATGTGAGTCATGCTCTCATATCTTTAGTTCTCGAACACTTTCTCCCAGTCATTACGCACATCATAAATTTTTTCTGTCTTCAGGGTTCAAGCTCACATAATTCCGCTTCCTAAAATTGCAAACCCCCTGCAACTCAACAACTATAGACCTATTTCAATTCTTCCCTTCCTATCAAAGATTCTTGAGTCTATAGTTCACCAACAATTGTCAGATTTTATATTTAAAAATAGCTTGCTCTCTCAATTTCAGTCGGGTTTCCGTCCCGGCCACAGCACAACCACTGCTCTTCTTAAAGTTACAGAGGACATTCGGGAAGGCTTGGAGAATAGAATGGTTACTGTGCTTGTTCTCGTGGACTTTTCCAATGCTTTCAATATAGTTGACCATGATATTCTCCTTGCTATGCTTTGTAATCTTAACTTCTCTCCCACCTCTTTAAAATGGATATCTTCCTACCTTTGTGGCCGTCAACAAGCGGTTCGAGTTGGTAGTGAAGTATGGTGGAGACTGGTGTCAACTTGTATCTGGCGTGCCACAAGGTGGAATATTATCTCCTCTATTGTTCTCCATTTTTATCAATTTTCCTTCCGCACATCTTAGCTGCTCTTATCATTTTTACGTCGAAGATTTGCAAATTTATGTTCAAACTTCTGTTGATTGCATTCATAGTGCAGTTAATAAGATTAATTTAGATTTAATTAAATTAAATAATTGGTCTAACAAATTCGGCATTAAAGTAAATCCCAATAAATGCCAAGAAATTTTAATCGGAAGTGTCCGCCAGTTAAGTAAACTGGACATTTGCTCTATTGCTCCTGTCACGGATTATGCATCACATATTCTAACAGCGTAAAAAACCTTGGCCTTTGTATCGACTCAACACCTAATTGGTCCAACCACATACGCACAATAAGTGGTTCAGTCATTGCCAAGTTGACTGCTTTGAATCGACTTAGAAACTTCCTTCCGATCAAGGTAAAGATAATTCTGGTGCAGTCTCTTATTTTGCCTATTATTGATTATGCAGATGTGTGTTGCACTGATCTTAATGAAAACCATCTAGACAAGCTGGATCGTCTCGTAAATAACTGTGTCCGATTCATCTACTGCCTTCGTAAGTTTGATCATGTTTCTTCTTTCCGATCTCAGCTAAATTGGCTTCCCATTAGTTATCTAGTAAAAGGTTATCTATTATTTATTTATTTATATGTTACCTGGTCCGAAGAGAAGAAGAGATACTTACATGCGCTATTTAGTATTACTAAATAGCGCAAGTAAGTATCGGTATATCGAAGTATGTAACTAGGAATCGAGTGGGAACCTCGTTTAGGAAAACGTAATGCAGAACGACCCTCCACAAGATGGAGTAACGCCTGCATTTAGTTGCGGGGAGCCGACGGGCTTAGGCGGCTGTGGACCGTTCTTTGTGGGAAACTTAAGCGGACTCTGAATAGACTACAAAGTAAACCATAGAAGTAGAGCTATCTTAAACTTATGTACTTTCTATAATTCTAATCACCGTCCTACGAGTATATATCTCTAACATACATACATACACATACACAGTGGCCGGTAATAGCCCACAGCTGGACATAGACCTCTCCTGTGAGAAGGTTTGCCAGGATCGCTACGCTCGGTACGCGCATTGGCGATCTCAGCACCAGACTTCTTGGACCTTAGACGCTGCTCCTAGTCACCAGTCTGTTCATATTGGTCGAGTATTTTATCAAAAATGTTATCCCCCTATCTGTAAAGGCTTTTCCATTAGTCGCCTCTTACGACACCCACGGTAAGAATAGGTGGCACATTCTAATGCTCTTAATTGAATAAATTTGTTGTTCCCTGGCCACATCGAAACAAACACAAAATAAGATAACAGAATAATAAAATGTATTTGTCAATTATCTTTTAACTCTAATGTCTAGAACAGGTGAATGAGATTGTGTACTTGAGCAGTGCTTTTAGCCGGGATGGAAGATGTGATGTACATGTGGATAGGCGTGTCGCTGCCGGGAACAAAGTCAATGGTGCCCTGACTGCGTTAGTCAAAAGGCAAGGCGTAGTGAAAAGTGCACGCCTTGCAATACATAACGCAGTGTTTGTACCGACTTTGTTATATGGCAGCGAAACCTGGGTATGCTAGAAGAAGTATAAAAGCAGTATGAATGCTGTGGAGATGCGATCTCTTCGTAAAATGTGCGGCGTTACCAGGGCCAACTGAAAGCGATATGGCAGGTTTGAAAGATGACCTTGTCACAAAAATTGATAAGGGCGTGCTTCGATGGTTTGGGCACGTTAAGCGAATGAGTGAAGACCGAATGGTGAAGAAAATACATAGCGCGAAAGTTAATATTAAAAGGTGTCGAGGTAGACTCGGATACCTAGACATGCATGTATGAAGAAGATCTGAAAGAAGCGAAAGAGGTATGTAGGGATCGTGACACTTGGCGATCTGTTGTCTTTGGCTACCCCGTCAGGGATTGTGCGTGAAGATAAGTAAGTAAGTATCTTTTAACTATATCATCACGTATATATTGATAAAATTATTTTATATACACAAATAAATTCACAAGTTCATTGAAAAACAGAAACTAATAACGAAACCGTTATATTTGTAATATAATATTGGAAAACAATATCAGTACACATATTCAACAAATTCAATAATCCGTTGAATACCGAAAGTTTCAGGTTCTCCAATAAGCTCGCAGAATACTTAGGTATAATACGAGGACTGAAATTCAATTACCTAAACGATCCATACGTAACATAGTAATAATAGTGTTTTTCTCAATAACTTTGAAAGTGTCTTAAAAGTACCTTCCGAAAATTATGTCTTTGACACTTGTTATATCTATAATATTGTCACTTACGTTTAAAAACGATCTACAAAAATGGTCTTATATATTTTTTTCGTAAAATAATAAAAAAAAGTTATATCGGAAAATATAAATGTTTTTCTCGAATTTCTGAAAATTTTCGCTGAACCCCAAATGTAACTTTTCAATGGTCTATTAATTATTTCTGTAGTTATAACTTTCGAATATTACTGTGGCGTATTGTCATAGACTGCATATACTAGCACCGTATCAGATATAATGTGACTTACTTCAGTTAAGATTCGCATTTCGTCACACGGACAAAATTGTATGTTTGTCAGGTGCGGTAACTTTTGCATATAATTTAATTTTCACCATAACTCTTTAGGTTACGCATAGATATTAGAAACATACCGATAATTTACATGCTTACTTTTATATCTATTTTCCAAACTGCAATATAATGTTTAAAATAAAACGATTTTCGGAGTTTATCGCGTTTTTAATTAGTTTTTACAAACTATTTTTATTTCCTGACGTTTCCCCGGGACGGGAGACCCCCCGTGACCACAAGACACAAATAGTTTGTAAAAACTAATTAAAAACGCGATAAAATCCGAAAATCGTTTTATTTTAAGTGTGTAGTATTTGCGTAAATACACGAAATCATTATTCAATATAATATTTTACGACATTTATTTGTCTTAATTTTTTAATATTACTATGGTAATATGATATGTATATACTGTAGTAATATAGAACTAAAAATATTTAAAGAAATAAATACACGCCTCTTATTAGTACCGATTACGGAATGATCGATTATGAAGGTACCGATTTCATAATTGAGTCCCGGAAATTTCGCGACCATCTGATAAAGCAACTGGGACTTTCATATTTCATATTTATATATGTTTATTCAGGTGGTAATATTTTAGATGGACTACTTGGTAGTGACCCATCCTTCGTTAGCGTTACGGGTAAAGTGAAAGTATTATGGGTTCAAATCCCGCTAGGGGTAAATATTGGTATGATGAATATGATTGTTTTTACTCGAGATATGAGATGGATAAATATATATAAATATCTTCACGCCATTCCTTATACAGGGGTAGGCAGAGGGCTAGTCTAGACAATTAAGTCCCTTCGAGCCACCTTCCATCGAAGATATTTTGGGACAACGTGACAGGTGGTGACCTAGTCGCCGTCTTTATGAATCGATATGAGTCGTACATAGGTTCTGAAACCGATTGGTACGAGCCTGCCACCTGGGAATCTAACTCGGGTCTATCTACTCGAATTCCGATCACCCAACTACTCGGCTATTGTGTTTTAAAGGACAACGAAAAAGGCGGAGACACGGAAGTTTAAATGTATATTCATATATACATTCATGTCTCCGCCTTTTTATTCCATATTTTTCAGTGTAAGTATATTAAGGGTACAATATATCTTCGGTGGAAAGTGGATCTTTACAATAAAGTCTTTTACTGTATTGTTTAGACCTCTGCATACCCCATTATCGGTAATTGCGTGAAGATATACAAAAACTATTCACTATGATGCAATTATCGCAGTTAAATTATAACAATAAAGTATATATAGTTACAGTAAAATAAATAGCTTAACTTATTCTTACTCCAACATTTAATTCGCAAGCGGCGAAGTTAATTTTCATGTAAGTGAACTTTAGCAGTAATCAAATTACCGAGGCCTTTATCAGACAGTCGCCGTGAATTTATTGCAGGCTCGAGGAAATTAATGACCGTTAGGGAAACTGTGATTCGACTGATGTGCATTCTACTTCGAATATAAACTGAGCTTGCGACAATGTTTCAAGTATAAACTGAGGTACTAATGGCAGGTACTAATCGTACTTGTATCCGCGCAGAAGTTCATACTTACCTCCGTTCGGCAGGAGTACAGGACAGAAGTAAAGCGAAAGAAGCAAACACAACGCAGTACTACTGTTTCTCGATTATTTAAAGTATTATTTGATTGATTCGTTAGAAGGTTCTATATACTTTATCATGAACTCATGCACTATGATCCTTTTATCTTGCCAAAATGCCTTAATATGAACTTCTATTCGTATTTAGTTTTGTTAACAGGAATGGCGCTAAAGAAAAGTAAGCTCATCAACACGGTCTAGGAATTTTCTTCACTTGAACACATGAATTCCAAAAAGTATGTCAAAATGTTTTATTTATATTTAAAATCCTTAAGTAAAGTTTAAAGTCACTCACAATAACATCACAAAATGAATTTCTAATTATTACAATGTTCAGTTGAGTTTTATTGCATATCTACACAACAAATGAATGGCTTTAATTTTAATAATGTCAAGTTCGTAACGAGAAGTACCCTTCAGGCAGAGAAACAACTTTACAGTCTCGCCGTCTGAGTTGCAATTATGACGTCTAATTACAATCCCGGAGATATTACGGTGTTAGATGAAAATTGTAGTATTAGTAAAAGTTCAGAAAAACATTGAACGTAGTGTTAAATACTACCATCACCACTACGTGTATTCAGTAACATTCAGTGCTGAGTAATATCGAAGCTGTTACGTTAATAAAATGTTATGTAGTTTAATAAGTATAATTTAAATAATAAGCAAGGATATTGAACAGAGATTGAACAGAGGTGTTTATATATTAATGATAGGCTTATATAAGTTGCTGTTATGACTTTTTTTGTTATGATTTGTTAGTGTCAAAATAGATCCTATTAAACTCTGTCATATTTTTTCCTGATTTAATTTTATTATTGTTAAGTAATGTTACAGTTGAATTTTACTAGATTAAGATGCTGCTCTTGCTGTTGTTGTCTGGTATGCACTGTATGAAGCAAGGAGTTAATAAAGATCTTGGAAACACCTAAAGTTTTCTTGTCTTTCTGCGTTTCGCCAGGCAAGTGAGTTAGGTGGACAATATAAAAAAAGTGTCATTAATTTTTTAAAGTTATATTAAGTTAAACTTAATGGGATAGATTTTCAAGAAAAAAATGCTATGTTGATTCAGTCACTCAGTCAATAGCACTCGGATACGTGCGTGTATGAGCGAAATGACGATCTGAGAGACACGAAAGCAGTATGCATGCGGACTTTTGTGATCTGTTCTCTCTGGCTACTCCGTTTGGGGATAAATGCGTTAACGTATAATAATAATAAAAATATTAATTTACACTACAGATGAAAACCATAACCAACAGAATAACTTTAAAGGACCATTTACGACTACTCCGCTTTTGGCTTGGCCGATTATATAAGGCAGAAGTCTACTTGGCAGATAGTTTAAAAATGATAATGGAAGATGAAAATTATATTTGGATAATTTGGTATTTGTTTTAGTCACGATAGCCGAGTGGTTGGGTGGTCGGAATTTCGAGTCTAGAGACCTGAGTTCGATCCCCAGGTGGGAGGCTCGTACCAATGGGTTTTTCAAAAACTTATGTACGAATTACATCGTTGGCTTGGACATAAAGACGGCGACGGGCTCACCACCTGTCACGATGTCCCGAAAATATCTTCGGTGGAAAGGTGGGTCAAAGAGACTTCATAGTCTAGACTGGACCTCTGTCTACCTCTGTATTGGGAATTTCGTGAAGATTTATTTTTTTATGGTATTTATTTTACGTGAGTGTTTACGTCGTCTTACATATATAACGATTGACTATTCCAAATTTCAAGACAATTTTAGTATCCGGTCTATAGAATCTCCTCTATGTAAGAAAGGGCTTGGCATTCAGACAGAGGTTGGAAATGCAATAGATTAAAATTGAAATCTTATAACATTCTAATCATAACAAATGCACTCAACCCATACCGACGGAAATACTTTATGTAAATTGATAAAAAAAATAAAAAAAATAGGTAACCCCGTTTCAATGTAAAGAAAAATATAACAGCTGCATATAGTTTCTTATTTTAAACAGAATTTAATATTTCGGTTTGGTTTTCATATTAATTTTATTTAACGTAAAAGCAATCTATATTTCTCTAAAGAGGCAGACTATCGGCCAGTTTATCGACAGACGACAACAATACCGGATACAAATCAAGCAGTTTGTCTTATATTTTGTAATGGATTTTAGCGGTCGTATTGAAGTATCATTGGTCACTTATCATCAGGTAATGCGACTGCTCATTGTCGGTGTCATAAAGAAAGTCATTAAAAACTTTATAGACATAATCTGGTTGGCGAGTAAAGTTGATAAGTTATGTTTAAATTACCGAGTTTGAAAGCCATAAATTATCTGATTGTAGCCTATCGATCGTTGTCGCAAGCAGAGTCTGTAGTACAGTACGTATGTTTGCATTGCTCCAATATCTAATTGACACGCGAAATATTGACGCAAAAACATTTGAAGAGATAGCGAAATGAACGGAATATGTATTTCTATTTTCTTTTTCATTTCTTTTATTTGGTAAATAAATAAATAAATATATTCACGCAATTCTCAATACAGGGGTAGACAGAGGTCTAGTCTAGACAATTAAGTCCCTTCGACCCATCTTCCACCGAAGACATTTTCGGGACAACGTGACAGGTGGGGAGCCCGCTGTCGTCTTTATGTCCAAGCCAACGATGTAATTCGTACATAAGTTTTTGAAAAACCCATTGGTACGGGCCTGCCACCTGGGGATCGAACTCGGGTCTGTCGACTCAAAATTCCGACCTCCCAACCACACGGTTGTCGTGACTACTAAAATACTTTGGTAAATAACATACAGTTTATCAGGTGAGCTTAAACAACCATGATTTTTAAAATCTATCTAATTTTATTTAAATATTTCAAAATAAATTCTTGCCAACATAATATTGACGCTGACCCGCGCAAAATCGTAAAAGTATTTTTGAGATATTTTGCATTTTAGCTGCACCGAACCCTTTATCTTAAATGGCAGTATTTCACCATAGCTACCGAAATTGCTCTCATATTTTTCATTCGGAGTTTGAAAACAATGGGTTAGTAGGTAAGTCTAATAGGTCCTATAATTAAAAACTCAGCGAGCCTTATCAGTTTCTTTACAAGCATCTTTTGAATCTTGACGACCGAAAACGCTAGTTGGTAGAGACTCAGTTTGAAGCTTAGGGTTGCGAGTGCAAATCCCGCTAGAGGTAAACATTTGTATGTTGTATATTAAGGTTTGTACTCTAGTCATGGATATTTATATGTATATATTTATCTTTGTAAATATATATGTATTAAGAATATTGTACGGTTAGCTTGGACATTAAAATTGCCAAACGATCACTCTTAGTCACGTTGTTCCAAATACACTTCGGTGGAAAGTGAGTTTTTGTGAGACATATATTTATGCATAGATAGGCTGTCTGATAAATACACATATCTTAAGTGGAATTTTTCTTCGTGGTAAAAAAATATCTTCACGCCATTCCCAATACAGGGGTAGACAGAGGTCTAGATAAGAAAGTAGTTTTGACTCACTTTCCACCAAGATATTTTTGGAACTATGTGACAGGTGGTACGCCCGTCGCGGTCTTAATGATGATGAAAGCTTTTACGATAAAAAAAACTTACTAATCTAACTTTAAACGTCATTGGGTGTAGAGAGAATTGGGCATCTTTTACCAAAAAAATCTCTTAATAAATTTATAAGATTCATAATTTTCTTTATGCACGTTCCAGGGATATCCGATTAAGGACCGAAAATTTCAATACGAAAAATAACCTGCACATGCTAATTTCTTGTTTTTCATTTAAACTTAAATAAGTAAATTTCCGAGCAGGTCGTGGTCACCACTAGCGAATACAGTCGAGTGAACAAGCGGTTATCACGAAACGCAAGCAAAGCGCTGCTACACTATGATTTATATTCATTCGGTGAAAAGTTTATTCCGACGTAGTACTATAATTGCGCAATAACTTGCAAACAGTAAAAGATTATTGACATTAAAATTTATTCTCACGTATATATTCTACACAAACACAAGTTTTTCTTGTAACTGTCATGTCGAGTGATATTGGTTTATATTTTGTAAGCCTTTTTCGTCTTAATGAGGCAACTTCTTGAGAACCCTCTGTCGATATTAATTGCATTGCAGTTTAGTTGCAGCGGTTATTAGTGTGCGTTGGAGTTGCGGTAATGTGAACAGTATCCCTTTGAAATTAAACGACTGTTTACAGATTTAAACGAGTTATTACATAGTTTTTTTTAACTTTTATAAAACTCGATGGAAGTCAAAAATAACAATGACAGCGGGACGTGATCACTTCCTGTGATCAAGGGTGCTGTATAAGATCCGAACATTCTAATATAAAAAAAAGCTTAATAAAACATTTTATTTACCATGGCTAGTATTTAAAAAAATCAAAGTCCACAATTTTTTATTAATTAACCTATTATTATGTTGGCGATAACAGAAAGCGCATTTGGTTAAACTAAATCAATCATTTACTAAATAGATTAATCAAACTTATACAACTATAAATTGAAAGTCTCACAAAATACGTTACAGACTGCATTAATATTTAATAACATTGTTGCCACATTCAAAAGCCATAAATTAGCATGAGAGTTAATATTGTCGTGGATTTATTTATCTATGTACGTAGCAATATTAATCAGTGATTTGTTGTTTAATAGGTAAAGAGACATTCATGAGCCGAGTAAATATTTATAGCATCATGAACTCGCGCATGTGTCAATTTAATTAAGAAACTTAATCTAACATATTTCAATTTTACATTGTGTGGATGTCGGTGAGGGTGCAGCATCTACTCTGTAGTTCCTTGTAAAAATCCATTGCAGAAATTAGACTTCTCCTATAGAGCCTATCCTATAGAATCAGGTTGGCGACCGCAGTACCAGGCATTGTGGCCTGGCACCAGTTTGCTTAATTTTTGGTCTAGTTATTTTAGAGATGATTATTATATCATATGCCTGATGGCTTTTTCTTTCCTTGGTCGCATGTTAAAACAATTCGTAACTGGTGTGCATAGGTTAGTAAATTCTGACACGGCAAGACAATTTACCTGCTATCTACTTCAAAGAAAAATATTGTGGGTCAACTTTTAAAACTAAGAGTAAAAATACTATCTAGTATAGCTCGTGCTGCCGCTCTGTACATTTTCTACTATCACACAGCTGTTACGGCTATGAATATGAATTATACTGTTGATCAACTACTATTATAAAAACTAGAAGCATATGACATAATTATTTCGTATAACGTGGAATCTTGTGGGAGGTATATGACTATTTATACGACAGATTACATTTGTGTGTTTAAAAAATGCAGCTCGCAAAAGGTTAAACAAATAAACTTCGATGTATTTTATCTCAATTATACGAACACTATCTTTTTGATGCATGTTTTGTCTAACTTTAATTGTAGTTTTTTTAATATAATCTCATCTCAAATAAAATATCTTTACCTCTTTCCCAATAGAGGGGTAGACAGAGGTCCTTTCCCACCTTCCATCGAAGACAAATTTGGGAAAACGTGACAGGTTTTCAAATCAAAACATTAAACAAAACCCGTAAATTAAAAAATCATAAGTTGTTTATGAATATTCTAAGTTATTAGAGTTATTATCTATTAAGTTATTATCTAGAGTATTCTAAGTAAAACAAAATGTCAAATGATTCACTTGTTTAATTATGAGCATGTGAAAAGTTTGATATACCATACCCAATGGTTTATTTCGAATTTTTCACATGCTCCAGTTGCAAATAGCAAATTGAGTTACTATCCAGATTGAGTTACTTTAAAATTGGATCGACACTACATCTGAACACATTCTGTGATTGTATTTTTGTTTTGCTACCATTTCGAATTCGAAATTTCTGAAAGCATTTGGCATTTGCTCTGTTGATTGAATAAATCAATCAAAATATTAGTAATTTAAAGGTAATGAGTGACACAGAAACGTAATATTAAAGTGATTATTGCCTTAATGGCAATAGACTGGCAATAGACTGGTCGCAGACCTAATATTCGTCGGGGAACCGTTGGTAATCCTCCAATCAATGAAATTATATTAAATGATGATAGGTGTTTCAGTATGTGACAGTCTACCCTAAAAATTGATTCTAACAATTCACAAGATACTAATTTAATTTTTAATCGGATTAGAGTACCATGGGTAATGATAAATAAAGTGGAGCTCTTTACTTAGGTTTAAGTAGACCGATGAATGATAAACACTGAACGTTTTTCAGTGTTTATAACTATTATTCCAATTACCAATTCATTTAAGGAACGTAACGATTGCGGAAAAAGTTTTTAGTCGACATTCTTATGATTTGAACCAACCGTTTCTAGATAACGAAGCTTCAAATAATTGGCGATCATTCTGAATTGTTTCCAGCTGTTCCAACATGAAACTACTGAAAATATATAATTAAAAATGAGACACAACAATCAGAGCTATGTCGAAATTGAACAATAGACCAGAAACTACACAACATATTATAGAATCTTACTTAACCCTAACCCTTAATGTCACAACCAACAAGTTAATATTTTAGATCGAGTATATACGTTATATATCGAGCTGTACACGTTTGTAGACAAACAATATAGGCATGCATGTATCATAGACATAGCTGTCACTAACACAAACAAAATACTATCAACCATCACGGAAAAAACACCAAATTCCAGTAACAAATAAAAATAATTTTAATAATTTGACCGTAATTAACTGTAATTGAAAATAAACATTAATATGAATGATGCGTAAGAGGTGAAACTTGGCTATCTGTTCTCTCTGGCTACTTCGTCAGTGACTGTGCGTGAAGATAAGTAAGTAAATCCCTTCTGCGTTTATTCAACCACTCTATGCTACTCCTACAAGAATTAAATGCGACTTTATATATGCATACCTGACATAGGAATAGTTAAAACTTAGAAGATATTAAAACGTAGAGACTTAAAAAAAACTTAGTTTTATCCCAATTAAAATATTATCTCAAAACTTTAAAAATGTCGGAAATATAATCACAATTAGTGAAGACATCGAGTTTACACCTTTTTAAAAAGCCCATTTGCTTTAGAAAATGCAACAGGATTAAGGCAAGCAATCAGACTTAAGCAGACAATATGTTGATCAACATTGGAATCACGGATAAAGGTGCAAACCATTTTAACTCTGTCTGTTACCCATTATATGCTGTTTGGGAGGTTTTCGGTCAGCAAAAATTGACTTCGTAGGCAGGATCACTACTAAACCTACTAGGTTATTTGTAAATTCTCTGTGCACAGGCATTTAATACTTAGTTTTTCTCCATTGAGAACAAATTACTACATTGAGAAAAAACAAAAGAGAATCGAAGATTATTTTCTTTATTAATATACAAATATGTATCTGAGCGGTGCCTGCCAGTATTTTTTTTCTTACCACGGAGTATGTCGGTCTTACTACTTTTTTATACCTTCCCGTACATCCTGCAATGGACTTTTACAGGTGTATAAATGCTTTGGGAGAAGTCCCAAATATTCTTTGAGAAAGATTAAAAAATGAGGACGCCCATACTGCATATGTCCTCGAAATATTACGTTTTTTATTGACATTATAAACTTCTATACGTTGTTTACCTTCACTGTGGAGTTAATGGTAAAAGTCAGGCATTGAATAGGAACTCTCATCCTGAAACGAGCGCTTTAACCACTAACCTAGTACGTGTCAATATCTATGCCTGTACTCAAATACCTATTGACAAAAATGCTCATGCTAATCTAACCTTCGCGAGCATTTCTTGGTCTAAACTTTTACTTCTTAAGGCAAAACTCGTTGGTAACAGACAGGTAAAATTAAAATAGAATGTGTGTTATTTCTATAAAAATTTACGCAAATTACAAGTGTACTGTGTTTTTGTATTACCATACCATCAGACCATAGAAATAGACACATATACATGAAGTTGCCTCATTGCAACGAGTGTTGACTGTGTCGCAGTGAGGCATGACACGCATACGTACTAAATATTCGGCTCGACCCAGCTTGAGTAATCTATTTAACACTAGTGACTGGGCACTCGCATGCTCTAATTCTAACAAATCTGTTTATGTTAGTTTCAGTAAATTTTGTAGGGATAATATTTAGAAGGATATTTAAATTAACAAAAAATAGTTATTTATTCTGAATTTCTTGCTTGTTAAATATATTCTTTTAAGTTTGCTACACGTATTTCAAGTAATTTTTCAAGATTTAGAATTTCGAGGCCCTTAAACTTGTTTGAGCCAAACTGAAACTTGTTGACCTTTGAGGTAGAGATTGTGGTGTTTCTTTATTTTCTGTTATTAAACACAAATACATATCTCTGAGTGTTATATTATATACATATTGTGTATATTGATTACAAATAAATAAATTATCATTCACCATGTCATCATCACAAAAGGCGTGTAAAAGCTCACGACGTTAGGCCTCTCCGGGAAAAGGAAGGCTGTGCCATACTCTGCACGCCTAGAAAGCATATTGGCAGTCGCAGTATCAGATACATCTGCCCTTCTTCGGCCGTCCTAATCTGATATTACACGATGATTATCCCGCTGTCCATGAGGAAAAAGGGAGGTATATTCTAACACCGTTACCACAAGCCAAAAATTTTAGTATAAAACAGGGTAATCTGCGATTACCACACACGTCAGCCAGTGTAATATGAAGTCATATATGAGAAATGAGTGCGAAGTTTTTGGGTTATCGGAATTCGAGACAAGAGACCCGAGTACCTTCCGCAGGTGAGTGAGTTTTTTCAAAAACTTTTGTACGATTCATATCGAAGGCTTCGACATTAAAGGCGGCAGGCTCACCATCTATCACGTTGTCCTGTAAAATGTCTCCCTGTCTACCCCAGTATTGGGAATACTGTGAAGATATTTATTTATTTAATTACTTATTTTCGTCATTGTTCCTCGGAAACGCTATTGTTTACAAGTTTTAGTGGTATCCGCATATTGATAAAAAGTTCATGATTTTACGATATTTTATGATATTTTACCAATATAAACAATACATAATTAAATAATTAAATATATAAATAAATATAAAAGGTATGGACGACGTCACATACATTCCTCTGATACCAAAGTAAGCAGCTTTAGCACTTATAGAATGGAATCAGAAAAAACGAAGGTACCACAAACACCCAGACCCGAGAAAATTTCTGAGCGAAAAACCGATTGGAATTCAAAACTTCATCAAAAACATCGTGAATACCGGTGTCCACCACTCGCCTACACAGGCCATCAAATTTCTAACGGTATAAATCAATAAAAAGTAAGCCTTATTTCATCTTATGCTGATTAAAAAAATAACAAATTATGTATTGAAGTAAATTCATCAAGTTTAACTTACCACGTTTAATGAATTTGCTTTTAATAGTTTAGTTTTATTGTACAGTGAGTTCCAATATATGTTTATTTTAATATAGTAACTTCGTTGTGCATCTCCGTTAATTATAAAATAAATATATTTTCTTTCCGTTTTGTTTTATTTCAAGGCTATGAAGTGTGTCCTTTTTAGTAAGCCTACATCACCAGCATTGGATAATAACGGAACGTTGCCGGAGAGCCACAAAGTAAAAAGTTTAAAAAATATTTGCAATAGCTCTATGTGTTCAAATATTCACTGGCAAGTGAACGCGTTTTGTTAACAAGGCCATTTAACGTTTGAGTTTTATTCAGCTGAAATGAAACATAAATATTGAACCGAATAGCACTGGAAAATTGCATAATATACGAATTTTAAACACTGTTACGACAACTACAGATAATGGACTATTCGAGCACAGACCTGTTAGGTTATGTTCTTAATAGCTTTTACTCGCAGCTTCTCTCACATTGATTTCATTAGAAAGTAAATATAATAATATAATATTTTTATTTCGTGACTGCAATCATCGGAATTAAAAAAAATTATATAAATTTGCTTAGAAAACTGAGCCCATATTTTATGATAATAATTAACAATAATTTAAGCTATTAATATTTACAAAGGTTAAAGTATCTTCGTAGAATAAATAGTTCCTCTTTAAACTTCTTTGTTTAAACCAATATATTATTCTAGGGTGCTACTGTATACTATATGTTGTTCCGACAGGTGTCAACGAGTGTCAATTAGTGACCATAGTAAACTAAGTTTTCTATGACAGGGCACAACAAATAACGACCTTTATTTAAAGTATTACGTTATTGTAATTTTATTATTAATCTCTAATTAAAACATACAGTATTTGTTACTCGCTGATAGTGCAGTTTGAATTTTCAAAATCGGATTATTGGTTAAGGCGCGGAAGCGTAGCGTTCGTTTCCATACATAACTCAAATTTGCTTTAAAAATTTGTTGTAAATTTCCGAACCATATATATCCACTCTGCGTTTCTTAATATGGTAACATATATTAAGAAACGAGCGGCTCCGGGCTGCAAGAACAATACGCAGCGCGTATTGTATCGGCCCATAGATAGGTGCGCGAACTTAAAATGCACACACAAAGATCGCGAGCAGCTCATTCGCCAGATTTGGACGCACTTTATCCCTACTGAATATCATAATAACAGAAATCAAACATAATAAAAACAGAAAAGAATATTCAGAATAGATCGCTATTTCTCATTGGCTTTAAGTTGTGTTTTTGCGTGATCCCGTGTATTCTTTGCGATAATCCGTTCGGTATCCGTAAATCAATATGTTCAGTACGTATGAAAAATAATAGGTTTTTAGGTTTAGGCAAACTCTCGTCTCAAGTACATACATACTTCATAATATTTAAAGGAATTTCCATAAAAGAAAATGAAGTAAGAAAATAAAATTTTATGCTTTTTTACTATTCTATTTAATTATCGTCATAATATAATTGAATCCAGTTAAAGATGTTTGGAGGTTATTCCAATCGGAGTTGTTTTCATAATTTAAATCAACAAACAAGACTAAAGATATCTTGTTACTCAATGTATAACAATGTAAAGTGATAGCTTCTTTATCGACCAACTCGTTAAAAAAGTTAATTAAAATATATATAAAAGTAAATAATTACTTTTATATAAATAAGCAAATTATTATGTATTTATAAATATTTATCTATGTAATAGTATAGTATTCTCTAATATCTATGTATTAGTATTTATAAATATATATGTAAGTTTAAATACATTGCACCGTCAGAATGGATATTAAGACGGCAGTGGGCTCACCACCTTGTCACGTTGTCCCAAATAAGCTAAGCTGAAAAGTGGGAAATAGTCCAGACCTTTGTTGTTCCCCAGTATGGTAAATTGCGTGAAGTCATAAAATAATATTAACTAAACTCATGAGCGTGTTGCACAGACATGGTCCTTCACTGCATGCCGTATGAGGAAGCTCAAAGTCACTCAATATAGTACGAACAGGGCAATGCTCAGTGTTTCTCTGCGTGATAGAATTTTAATAACCATATATTAAAGATTAATGAAACAGTTTTAATGTTTAATTATAGCGGCAATAGACTAATGGTTTAGGGTGCGAACTGCGAAACTTGGCGTCGCAGGTTCGGGCCCCGTCATTCGACTATTGACGTCAACCAACTCCTGACACAAGCATGGCAGCTTAATTGGAGTGGTTAACAGGAATACTAGTAATTTTATTCGGCATTGCTAGTATTCTTTAAAAAATGTATAATGTTCGCAATAAGCTAAACAAATTAAAAGGCACAATAAACCGATGTTGGCAACACCGACAAGCAACGATCTTATTAATTTGTTTCGAACCTTAGTTGTCTCTGTACCATCCCACTTAAAATTTCGATCCTAATAGATAATATATATATATATATATATATATATATATATATATATATATATATATATATATATATATATATATATATATATATATATATATATATATATATATATATATATATATATATATATATATATATATATATATATATATATATATATATATATATATATATATATATATATATATATATATATATATATATATATATATTTGATTTGAAATATGTAAATGACTATTTATGTCATTTATTGTTAATATTAAATATGCTTATACATTAAAATATTATACAATTTTCTTTTACACTATCGGTGTCTGTAATATATACTCATAGTTCTCACCAATGTGATTACTTTGTTTTCATCAGTTTATTTAGGCGAACTGTTGAATAGTTGTTATTCCAACTAAATAAATAAAATAAAATTATATTTTGTACTTTATTAAACTGTCAAAATGATGTGATGAGGAAATTTTCAGTTAAGTCGATTAGAGTCATTAATTGAATTGAAAATTGACCTTTGACTTAAATAGTTGTGCTAACAACTCAATCAACTAACGGATAATTTGGGACGTGTTGCGGTCAGGGTACGATAACATCTGAACAGAATAAACTTTTTAGCTGTTTTGTTATATAATTTACTACATTTATACTTTTATTATATTTATGCTGTATAAATACTGGTATTTATAGTGTTATAATATTTATTTATCTATGTAAATTTACCAACAAATTTATAAGAAAAATGTGGGAATAATAGATAGTGTATGTAGAATCATATATATATATATATAAAAGTAAATAATTACTTTTATATAAATAAGCAAATTATTATGTATTTATAAATATTTATCTATGTAATAGTATAGTATTCTCTAATATCTATGTATTAGTATTTATAAATATATATGTAAGTTTAAATACATTGCACCGTCAGAATGGATATTAAGACGGCAGTGGGCTCACCACCTTGTCACGTTGTCCCAAATAAGCTAAGCTGAAAAGTGGGAAATAGTCCAGACCTTTGTTGTTCCCCAGTATGGTAAATTGCGTGAAGTCATAAAATAATATTAACTAAACTCATGAGCGTGTTGCACAGACATGGTCCTTCACTGCATGCCGTATGAGGAAGCTCAAAGTCACTCAATATAGTACGAACAGGGCAATGCTCAGTGTTTCTCTGCGTGATAAATTTTAATAACATATATTAAGAAATGAGCGGGCTCCTGGTTGGTGGGCGAACACACATGCAGTGCGTAGCCGTGGCTCATTCCATAGATAGAAAAGAACTAAAATGCACACACAAAGATCGCGAGCAGCTCATTCGCCAGATTTGGACGCACTTTATCCCTACTGAATATCATAATAACAGAAATCAAACATAATAAAACAGAAAAGAATATTCAGAATAGATCGCTATTTCTCATTGGCTTTAAGTTGTGTTTTTGCGTGATCCCGTGTATTCTTTGCGATAATCCGTTCGGTATCCGTAAATCAATATGTTCAGTACGTATGAAAAATAATAGGTTTTTAGGTTTAGGCAAACTCTCGTCTCAAGTACATACATACTTCATAATATTTAAAGGAATTTCCATAAAAGAAAATGAAGTAAGAAAATAAAATTTTATGCTTTTTTACTATTCTATTTAATTATCGTCATAATATAATTGAATCCAGTTAAAGATGTTTGGAGGTTATTCCAATCGGAGTTGTTTTCATAATTTAAATCAACAAACAAGACTAAAGATATCTTGTTACTCAATGTATAACAATGTAAAGTGATAGCTTCTTTATCGACCAACTCGTTAAAAAAGTTAATTAAAATATATATAAAAGTAAATAATTACTTTTATATAAATAAGCAAATTATTATGTATTTATAAATATATATAAAAGTAAATAATTACTTTTATATAAATAAGCAAATTATTATGTATTTATGTATGCATGTATGTAAAGTAGTACCGATACAAACACCAAAATAAAAATAAAATTATATTTTGTACTTTATTAAACTGTCAAAATGATGTGATGAGGAAATTTTCAGTTAAGTCGATTAGAGTCATTAATTGAATTGAAAATTGACCTTTGACTTAAATAGTTGTGCTAACAACTCAATCAACTAACGGATAATTTGGGACGTGTTGCGGTCAGGGTACGATAACATCTGAACAGAATAAACTTTTTAGCTGTTTTGTTATATAATTTACTACATTTATACTTTTATTATATTTATGCTGTATAAATACTGGTATTTATAGTGTTATAATATTTATTTATCTATGTAAATTTACCAACAAATTTATAAGAAAAATGTGGGAATAATAGATAGTGTATGTAGAATCATATATATATAATATAATCAAAAATATGTAACAATCTGAAAACTTTGGCATTTATTGAACCTTCGAGTAAATTCTCGACGAAAGAGATTTCCGGAAGATATTGTAACTAGATAAATTGGAAACGTGAAACACTATCTTAATATAAAAAAAAATGTCCAAATTCTTATACAATCCTTTTACCATGTGGTAACGGTGTAAGAATATTGCCACCCCTTTCTTCCCGTGTTGCGAAAGAATCGTTATGGGAATCGATAGATGGCGCGATAGCAATCTTTACCAAAATAACCAGACCGAAAATTGACTGCTGGTACTGCGATCGCCAATTCGCTTGTTAGCGTGGCGATTATAGCAAATCCTCCCTATGAGAGAGGCCTGTGTCCTGCAGTGAACTTTAATAGGCCATTATGTATGTATGTATATGTAATGAACGATGTGGATCGTAACCTTGGCAAATAACATGGCGATAACCAGTGAAGGTGCTGCAACTCTCCCAGAATAAGCACTTGTAAAAGGTAAATTATAAATTAAATATTATTAGGCCGTTATGTATTTATGTATGCATGTATGTAAAGTAGTACCGATACAAACACCAAAATAAAAATAAAATTATATTTTGTACTTTATTAAACTGTCAAAATGATGTGATGAGGAAATTTTCAGTTAAGTCGATTAGAGTCATTAATTGAATTGAAAATTGACCTTTGACTTAAATAGTTGTGCTAACAACTCAATCAACTAACGGATAATTTGGGACGTGTTGCGGTCAGGGTACGATAACATCTGAACAGAATAAACTTTTTAGCTGTTTTGTTATATAATTTACTACATTTATACTTTTATTATATTTATGCTGTATAAATACTGGTATTTATAGTGTTATAATATTTATTTATCTATGTAAATTTACCAACAAATTTATAAGAAAAATGTGGGAATAATAGATAGTGTATGTAGAATCATATATATAATATAATCAAAAATATGTAACAATCTGAAAACTTTGGCATTTATTGAACCTTCGAGTAAATTCTCGACGAAAGAGATTTCCGGAAGATATTGTAACTAGATAAATTGGAAACGTGAAACACTATCTTAATATAAAAAAAATGTCCAAATTCTTATACAATCCTTTTACCATGTGGTAACGGTGTAAGAATATTGCCACCCCTTTCTTCCCGTGTTGCGAAAGAATCGTTATGGGAATCGATAGATGGCGCGATAACAATCTTTACCAAAATAACCAGACCGAAGATTTGCAGCAGCGTTTGAGGTGCCACTGATCTGGTACTGCGATCGCCAATTCGCTTGTTAGCGTAGCGATTATAGCAAATCCTCCCTATGAGAGAGGCCTGTGTCCTGCAGTGAACTTTAATAGGCCATTATGTATGTATGTATATGTAATGAACGATGTGGATCGTAACCTTGGCAAATAACATGGCGATAACCAGTGAAGGTGCTGCAACTCTCCCAAAATAAGCACTTGTAAAAGGTAAATTATAAATTAAATATTATTAGGCCGTTATGTATTTATGTATGCATGTATGTAAAGTAGTACCGATACAAACACCAAAATAAAAATAAAAATCGACAACCAAAATATGTCAAAATAATGTACCTACATGTACCCACATGTGCGTACAGTAAAATTAAATATCCTGATGTATACAATATTTTTTTAATTATTTTATGCACATGTTCAACGAAGTGCTTATTTGTGCAAAGTTATAAAGGTTTTTGGTCATATCCTTTATATACAAGATTAACTGCTTGAAAGAAAGAAAATATATTGACTCGAAATTTCGGCCACCCAACCACTCGGCAATCGTGACTTATATGTTATGTATGTGTGCACTCTACTATTGCATTCATTTCTTATCTTTAAGCGGTTGCTGTAAATAAACCATGGCATATAAGTTAATAAATTCTAAATTTAGAACATTTAATATATGGCGATGTTTTTCTGAATAAAGCTTCAATGAAGTAATCCTACGAGGTGGCAAAACAAGCATGTGTTATTCTCAGTGTGTACAATGGAAAGGTTAAATGAAATTTGGACAAACAGCGTTCCATTAACTGAACATGTTCCTGAATTACGTATACTAATTAAAAACTCAAATACCAACAGTACTTATCTCTATAATAGGATTTTTTCACTTTTCTCTTCGGTGATTATATTTTGATAAGTATTTTACGAACTACAACAGAGGTCTAATTCTTTTTCTTTCTTGAAGATCATTAATGTAAATGAAATAATGTTTAAAATACAATAGTCTGAAAGAAATGGGGTCGTTCAGAAAATATTCGATATCATTATAAGTACCTGAAGTAGCTTTATGAAATAAAGACTAAATTAAAGAGTATTTTTGTAAATTAAAAAAATAATTCAAGCTTTTTAGTTTTAATATTTTTTCAGTATTTCGTTAATGGATATTTTTTATTACTATACATAATTTTTGTACTTTGTGTTGCCTCCGCGACAGTACCACTGTTAGCGATTTGGCATACTTTTTATTAGCTTTTGAGGCGATGCTGCGGGAGATTCTGCAATTCCTTAGATCTTCTTTATTTCACGTAGCATGATTGGCGTTCATCCCGTGCATGATAACGACTTCTTGAAAAAGGGGAAACACAAGATGAGTTGTTTGCGGGCGGGTATTGGTTTTGCATGAATATAACATTGACGCCTATGTCCACTAAAAATGGATTAATGACATATCTTGTTGTAGTTTTTGTCTGTGGTAGAGCCACGCAACAGCTTTTGTTGTTGCATGAATGGGCCGGCTCGACCGGGGAAGTACCACGACCTCACAGAATACCGGCGTGAAGTAGAAGTCAAACAAACTTCTGCGTTTCGTCTGGTGAGTGCAGGTAACCGGAGGCCCACGCACCCCCCTCCCCCAATTCGGGGTATTGCGGGTGTTCATGGGCGGCGGTAATCACGTACCATCACATGAGCCACCTGCTTGTTTGCTTTCCTTTTCCATAAAAAAAAGTTAAAATTCAATTTTCTATTACCACTGCAACCACTCAGTGCGAATTTCGTAAGAAATCCAAGCCCTAACGTGAACAAAACTACCGCCGTATGGTACTTTAAACAGACTTTTGGTTATAGCGCTCTCTTGGTGTTCTATACAATTTTCGCCTCAACAGTTTTCGCTGTTTTTAGTAATTTAGTAGTTGTAGTAAAAGTCCACTATTGAGCATAGACTTCCCCAATCATTGCCATCGGTATCGTAACTTTCTGGGGCTGATACCATCTGCGTTATTGTGCTGAACGACATTCCATCTAGTGTAGTATCATCCTAAATTGCGATGGTCTAAACAAGGCTACTTTTTGAATCTAGTTTTGAAATTTCCAAATTTCTATGATTTCTAAGTTAATGTCATGTACCGTTTCTTTGAACTGATTTCTTTAATTAATTTATGAAAAATTGTGTATGAATACTGAATTTGAAATTAGCCAAAGTGTAAACGATGTTAAGGTAAGCATTAAATTGCGAGGAAAGCACTCTAGCAACACCAGCTTCCAACCGAATATTCCCTCTGGGCTCGTATGTCATTTCATTGCAATAGTCAAATCACGCTAATACAGTAGAATTTCCCGATAATAATAGTACTTGATTAAAATAACATTTTGAATGAAATGACATTGTTTGTATCTTTATAACATTATTTAAATTCAGAACTTAGAGTACGCGAGCGGAAATTTACAATCCTATAAAAAATATCAACTGCATCGCATAGTTCTGTTTTAAGGGGATGGCCGACTGGACGACGGGCTCACCACTTGCCTGCCCTTCAAAAGCGAATGTGGTTTGTGGAAGAGTCATAGACTTTTCCCACTGTGATAGAGCCGGGAATAAAAGAAGACTCTTCTTTATTTTTTAAATATTTCTCTTCAAACTTCGGCGGTAAGGGCCATTGTTACAAAATCAACTGCGGAAAATAAATTACTTATAATCTCTTTTGGGTCAGGTGGGACGGATGGCCAACGGAACGACAATTTCACTCGTTTATACCTTTGTCTGCGCTGACATCTGGAGATCGTTACCGTAACAATTAATTTTGACAAAGTGTGCACTTACAACTTCTGAGGTGCCCATCGCATTTTATTGAGGGAAATTTAATTTTTTGGAGTTTTATTACATCTTTATCACAACAAATTAATGAAGGAGACACGCCCTTGAGACTTATCTTATTATTTAACATGTTATGACATTTTGTATTGGTGTTTAAACAGTAATTGAAAGATTTTTGGTAACCAAATCTCATAATTTTGCGATGCTAGCAGGTTTTAATGTCAAGGAAGGAAATATATTATTATGAAAATGATACTGAAAGACTTTAAGCATTTGTATCAGACTGATTAACCCGTCCTGTTATTATTTTTTTATAGAAAAGGGAGGCAAACGAGCAGGTGGCTCACGTCATGGTAAGTGATTACCGCCGCCCATGAACACCCGCAATACCAGAGGCACCAGACGAAACGCAGAAGTTTGTTAAACTTCCACTTCAAAATTGTCCATTTATTGTAGTGACAACGATTTCTCTCAATCATCGACTTGTTATAAATATTCCCATAATGTCGTCAATTTTTCAAACCATTCGAGTTTTATTACAGCCATTAAGACATTACACAATCCTCAAATTGCCCGACTTAACGTTTGTTTTTAGTAGCTTCTTGGAAGCTGAGGACACTCGTTCCTTTGCCAAAAATGCTCCCAAGTTGTAAGAATCTATTGAAATACTTTAAGAAAAATTATTGTAACTTCTTAATAACAGGTTTCTAGAAAGGGCAACAAAGTTGTTTTTGTTATATTTTACTACAAAATGGTTTGATTCTGAATGACGTAGTAAAAAGAATGTCATCTCGTCCTTTCCAATAATCAATTTCCAGGGATCCAGGCAATAAAGTCCTGTCGACGCACCTTTCACCTAATATTTTTTTTTATTATAACGTGACAGGTGGTGAGCTTGTCGCCTTATTTATATAACAGCGAAATACGAAATAAATCTCAAGACAGCAATGTCCTTTGTGGTGGTTAATATTGTTATCATTTACAATAATTAAACGTCAAAAATTTTACAGAAAACATTTTGTTAGATGGCCACGTCGAATGGCCAGTTTAATACGTTGGACCAGAAACAATTTAAAGTATCATAACTTATGTATAACCTAATATTATTAGCATGGTAAAGTGACGATGAACTGGCCACGTAGAACTGAGAATCGTAGGGGATGAAAGGTTCTCTACTCGTGGCATAGTACATGCAACCTCCCACAGGATGTAGCGATTGCGAGTTGTGGGTAATTGACTAATGCAGATGGTATAAAAACTTGCCAATTTTGGGGGATGTGCCAATTTTTGGGGGATGATCACATTCAGCAATAGACTATTATACATATGACGATGAAGAGGTCGAATTATTATAAGAAAACAATTTTTCTTCAGGAATATGTGATTAAAATATCTGAATAATGAAAAGTCACGACAGTCGAGTGTTTGGGTGGTCGGAATTTCGAGTCAAGAGACCCGAGTTCGATATCAGGCGGCAGGCTCGAACCAATGGGTTTTTCAAAACTTATGTACGAATTATATCGGTGGCTTGGACATAAAGACGGCGATGGGCTCACCACCTGTCACGTTGTCCCGTTTGTCTACCCGACCGGATTTGCGTGAAGATATTTATTTTATTTATTTAAAATATCTGAATTATTTTCAACATACAAAAATTGTTTTAACTATGAAGAATGATATTAAATTAAAGAGAAAAAAAAAGTTTAAAATATCAACTGACACGGGGCGGGAATCGAACCCGCGACCTTTGCCGAACCGTGGCAGTTAAAATATGTAACATGTTCGCTTCACTGAAATAACAGAAAGTTCAGCGTAACTTACATAGTTGAATCAATAAAAATGAGTTATAAAGAATTATGAACTGAAATGTAGGTATAGCGTCTAGTTCGTCTGCCATATAGACCTAAGCCAAATTTACTGTAATGTAGACAGAAATAAACAAATACAATTAGATGTATACATCGATAGCGACAGCATCACATATATTTCTCTGGTCCCAAAGTAAGCAGCTTAAGCACTTGTGGAATGGAATCATAAAAAACGAAGGTAAACTCCTAATCTTCAGTTTAAAAATTTCAGTTTAGAAATTCAAAATATGCAAAAATGAAAAGAAAATCATTTTTGCATATTTTGAGTTTCTAAACTGAAGTTTTTATCAGTCTTAATGGAAAAAATGAGTAGTAAGTTTTTTGTGACAAAATAAGTTTTATTTTAATTTCCGTAGAAAATAAAATAAATCCTTCCTTAAATTTGAAAGGAATCAAATTTAAGGAAGGATTTATTTTCTTTTACTCTTATAAAAAATCCGACGAAGTATAACAAGAAATAAGATTACGCATGCTTATGTTGTTAACATTTCCAATATGAAGCTGCTTTATGTAATTAGATTATACAAATATAGCATTTATTGACAAAAGGATTATGGGGATTGTGCAACATATTATGAAGGAGGCAAGGTAGGCGAGTGGGAGTTGAGATTCTTCGAAGCCGAATTAAGAGTTGAGATTCTTGCGATATAGGTATTTTTAATATTTTTTGTAATTATTTGTATTCGACACATTCATGTTCATCACTAAATATTTGCCACTAGCGAGATTTGAACCCGTAACCCTTAGCTTCGAAGGCATGAAACTAACAACTGGTTTATCTGGTTGTTTTATTCATAACTTTGAAATAATATCTTCGTGCTTAGTCCCTGAGGTCGTTTTTTCTCTTTCACTTCTTTCTTCATCAATTTTCTCATACACGCAAGTCTAGGTATCCGTGTGTTCTTGATTCTCACTTATTGATCAATTTGCGCACATGACCTTCGAAAGCTAATCTCGGCTACCTTAATGTTAAATTTCGCGCTACATTTTCTTCTCCATTCTGTCTACATTAATTTGCTCAACATGTCCAAACCATCGAATAACGCCCGTATCCTTTTTACTCATCATCAATATTATTTTTAATCATATCAAGATTATTTTTAAAACTGAAAACGAAATGAATAAGATTCGGGTTACGGCAAGTTTATAAAATGTAATAGTATTAGAAATATATAGTAATTTAAATGGTAAACTTTCGAAAACCATGTACGCAAATTGCTCGAAGAGGGGAGGGTCTCCTTGGATACCTAGAGGTGTCTGGAGACTATGTGAGCAGCATCTCTAAATAATAGCAGACTTATGCTATTATTTAGAGATTTTTTGATTTTGCGTACATGGTTTTCGAAAGTTAGTTTCTGCCTAACCTGACCCCATTCATTTTTATTTTTCGCTCTGTAAATTTAAATTACTATATATTTAAAATTCTATTACATTTTATAAACCTGCCGTATCTATTATAAACCTCATTCATTTCGTTTTCAGTTTTAAAAATAATCTTATGAGTAAAAAGGATACGGAGAGTTTAGGAAATTTTTTGTTGAACATATTAATTTTTTAAATTTCTTAGTAACAACGGAAGTGGCATAAGACCCCAGGTTACAGATGGCCTGAATCGCATGCTTTCGCAGAATAAATTAGATTACTAAGAATCGCACTGCTGATCCCCACGGTAAAATATCACAGGACATGTTACTAAGGAAGTACGCGAACTGAACTAATTTTGCTGTAGATATTTGAATCAACTGTTTGGTATTTCTTATAGCAAAATTTAATTTTTAAACTTCAAAACTTAATCTCGAAGCTGTGTTATCCATAAGCGTGCATGAAGACATGAATCTAAATAGATTCCGAGAAATACAGTAGGGTTTTCGAAACTTATATTTGACTTCTCTCACTTAATTAAGGTTGTTTGCAATGACTTTGATGATGAAAACTGCAAAGAAATTATGTTTCTGCATTAAGACGTAAATTGTTAACGTCAAAATATTATAGATTCTATAAAAATATACCTACAGTGTACACAATATTAAAAAGATCTAATCAGGCAGAAGCATTCGGGGACGAGTTCATAATGCCCATGGTTTGGGCGATAGGGAAAGGAACTGGCGTATGATGCGAGCGATGTGGAGGAATTCCATTACATTCCATTCCATCCGTTACAGAGTTTGAGTCGCTACCGACGTTAGGAGGAGCTGACTGCGATTAATGTAGTCGCAAAAACTTATACGGGATAATTTCAGTCGGCATCATCACCTCACATATCAGTTACCCCATGAGCCAGTACAGACATTTTGCCATGGATAGGACGCCGGCGACGTTTTTTTTTTGTGTTAAAAAAAGAAACCGTCCTGTACCAAATACGAAAACAAATTAATTTAAAAACCATATATTATTATTTTTTTCCGCATTTTCCTAGAACTGGGGTAGACCGAGGTCTAGACAATTAAGTCTTTTCGACCCACCTTCCAATGAAGCTTATTTGGGACATGTTGATATGTAGCGAACAAAAGCTAATAAAATTCTAGCTATAAAATAGTTATAGGCAAACATGAAGAAATGAATAATTAATTCATAAACATTTTGTAACTACATATTTAAATTATATTTAACAATCTACTTTACATTTTTATCTACACCCAATTTCTCCTACTGTGACAGGCAATCCTCCAAGTCCTCTAAGCAATACAATGAATAAAAATGTACTCTAGATATTTACATATATTGAAACTATTATTAAAGAAATCGCATAAAACAAGTTATTGGCTATACTCATAGAAATATTAATGATGATTAGCTTTATGGACTTCTATATCACTAATGTTGTATTGAAAAGCCTTTAGGCGTCTTGTACTGTTATACAATATATTTGTAATAAGGTGATACGATTTAAGAAGGTGTAAAGATTTGATTGTTTAGTCTAAAGCTGTGTTTCTCTGTTACTTATCTTTAGCTTAACGAGTTAGTAGTCTCTAATTACTTCAATTTAAATATTTCGTTAGTCTCTTCAAGGGTTAAAATTTCACAGTATCAAATTTACATTCTTAATTGGAAGTTGTGCCTTTAATTATATATTACATTTTACATCAGTTGATACTTGAGAAATAATATTGAAAGGAATATATAGAAACGTGTATTTAGATTTATTCATTATACACAATTTACTATTACAAAACATATTTATTGCAACAATAAATAATTATGGATATAAATATTTAACAATATAAATAAAAAGTAAATTAAACATCATTGCAAATTACACAACAAAAGGAATAATTTTGTTATATATTATTAAGTGCTTAAAAAGTGGGCTTTTTAAGCGCCTAAAAATTTATTAAAAAGTAAAAAAAAATTATTGCAATTCGAAATAAATATATATAGTCATTTTTGTGCACCTATTGGATTCTTCATATCTATATCTGTAGTCTATACTCTGTTTGCAACCTCTCTAGCTATACTAGCGCTATTTTGGTGGGTTTCTGAACTGTAATTAGCTGATTACATCTTTAGTTCATCATTCTTACACATTTTCGAGTTTTTCCTTATAAAAAGCGGCCCTCCCTATGTCTAACCTGCATATTAGTTTAGTTTAGTCGGGCTGGTTTCCGCAACTCCATGACTTTGCACGCATTTTTCGTGTAAACCCTGTTATACCTTGCATATATTATGTGTGTATACGTCCATATGTATACATAAATTAAAGAAATTTATCATTAGCTATGGAAATAATTCAAAAGTGAATTTTCTTCTCCAAAGAAGGCAACGTAAACCGCGAATATAAGAATTGCGATTTGCATATGAAGCGACCGCATTGTGTAGGTAAAATGAATGCACCGCTACAATCACGTACAGCATACCAATAATTTGCATTTCCGGGTACTAAAAGGATATTTATAGACAGACTCACGATAGCCGAGTGTTGATCGAAATTCAAGTCAAGAGATCCAAGTTCGATGCCCAGGAGGTAAGCTGGTACCTATTTAAAAACTTATTACTATTTATATCGAAGTCTTGGACATAAAGACGGCGACAGGCTCACTTCCTGTTCTTCCGAAATAAGCTGCGGTGAAATGTGGGTCGATGGACTTAAATTGTCTCCACCTTTAGCTATCCCTTTTTTAGGAAATGCGTGAAGATGAAACAATAAGTATGTTAAATTTTAATTTGTGAAAGAACTATTTATATCTCAATAAACATATTTTGAGAGGAAATTGCGTATTAATAAAGAGAGTAAACTCTTTTTATTAATAGGCAATTTCCTCTATTTTACATAAATACATACATAAATATACTACAAACAAATTTCAATTATAAAAATGATTTCAGTTATTAATATAATTAGCTGTTACCTATTAATGTCACACGCCCAGAATTGGTATATCCGTGATATTATGTTAAGAAAAATGTTCTCCTTTGCTCTATTTTGCTCTATTATCTAAATTTTGCTCTATTATCTAAGTTTACTCTGCTTCGCCGCCATTATAAAAATTCAACTCTTACTCTTAATCTCATGGAATATTATTAAGGGATTTGTACAGGTTGTATCAAGATGTATCAAGATTTCGTTTTTGGAAAAAATAATTAATTATATAACAGACATTAAAAACATTACTTCTATGTATATTTACAATGTACGCTTGGTAATCCAGGTAACTGAGTTAAAAGGAAAAATGACAATATTAAAATAAAAAATGATATACCATTTAAATTTTTAATCTCACATTCGAAACGTTTCTGCTGCGTCTGACGCAAAATATTAAAATGAATAATTGGCTTATTCGTTGATTTGAACATTTATTGCTGTTTTTAAATTAAAATGTTTACTAAATGAGATTAGGAAATCTATTTCAGAGTATTTGAATAAAAAAATCAGAGCATATTATTTCTAGGTATTAGAATATGGATGTTGAAGTAACTATGTTTAAAATACTTTGTCAAACTTTATACGTACGCAACATGTGTGAAAAGTAGGAGTTTAACACAATGACGACTTCATGTCGATGGAGCTTTTTTAACTTTGAAGTCGCTGTTAAGAATAGAGGAAATACGAAGCCAAACTGCCATACAGAGACACTGAATGTAAGATAAGTACTTATTGAGTTTATAGTCAATCTAAAGTATTGAATTTTTGGACTATATGACTAAAACGAAAATACTATAGTTTTTTTTTAACTAACTTTAAGCATGGTACCCTTGTAGTTCCCCCGAAAGATATAGAAGAAGAAGTGGCTTGGGGCTTAGTAACCGTAGTTTGGTTGTGCAACGGTAAGCCAAGACTAACCTGCATGGCTAGCCTTACTTTGCAGGGTAATGGCCGACAGAGCATTGGTATTAAGGTTCACGATGCTACCTATGATCCGCGACTGTGGCGGAGATCGTACCGTTGATGTGACTAAGGTGAGGCTGCGGAGGGAGACAGGGCTTCTTTGCCCCTTTAGTTTTTGGAAAGCTCACAAATAGGATCGTTGTCCCAATCAGCTCCGTAGAAGCATTGTTCGAAAAGACTGACTTGTTGAGATCTCTGATTACCTCAATATTGGGAGATGCGTGAAGATAAAAAAAAAATTTGAATTCAGTTCTAATACTTTTTAGCGACCCGCCCCAGATTTGCAAGGCTAAGATAGCATACATCTGTTTTGTTGCTGTCTTATCAATACATTGGGCCAAGCATGAGGGTTTGATAAAAATATTTCAGCCAATTTACACAAAAACGTAATGAATTATCATCGATGAAAAAAGACTATTAAGTTGATTTAACAAATGACGATTCATTTCACAGATATCTAATTTGAATTTATTTCTAATGATTTTATATCTATGTTAAAATTGAGAAAGACGTGAGAAAGAAAGTGCTGAACGGAATTAAAATTGTAGTACTAGGGGCTTAGAGAGGATTATGCTGATTTTAACTCTTGAAAAATAAAGTATGTCGTGATAATTTTCACATAGTGTGCAAGAAAAGCAGACTGAATTTAGTATTTAAAGTCGAAATATGATATTTGAAATCTATACATACCGCGTATTTTAAAATACATCACCAAGTATTGTATATAGAGCAAGACAACGATACCTAAAAACAAACACACAAATATGCACTCAAACATACATGTAAAAAATTATATTTGCTTTTAAAAATATTATATTTTTCCGTTCCTTTGCGTAGTTGACTGAAATAGTCATTTAAAATCTACGTTAGAAGAAACTAGTTTTCTACGGTTGGTTTACGATTTTCTATGTCAATATGTTTCTGAAAATATAATCTTTCGCTACTTCCTTAAAATTTCGTAGTTTTTTTCCATGAAAAATAAGCAATGTACGTTTTTCAATAAACTTCAAAGCTTTTCCTTAATAAATTTCTATTTTGTAAAAATAAAATGATTTTATTTTGTTTAAAAATTATATTTTGACCCTCTTTGTGATCTCTTCTCTCCAGTCACCCTGTCAGGAACTATGCGAGATGATATTAATTATTATTTATTTGAATGATTATTTTTATAGAATCCGTAGAAAATACATATGACGAAAATCTTTGAAATATAAGATGTTATAGTGTACAGAACATAGCAAAACATTTGAACTTCTATGATTCCAAAAAGCCTCAAAAAACTCTAAATTTAAAATTAAAAAAAGTAGAAAAAGTTATTACGTTTTCAAAATAATGTAAAATTGTATGTAATTGAGAGTGAAAATTTAATGTAACTTGACTCCCATTAGAGTCATGTTACATTCAATTTTCACTCTCACTCACACTCTCTTCTTGATTTTCGAATTAATGAACTAAAAAAACTTTATATCATAAATAATACGTATTTTTTCATTATTATGTAGTTTATTTAGTGATTTATAACTAAAAACTATATCAACGTGGAAATGCAGCCAGCGTTCTTGGTACCATGCCACTGTTTCCCCATCAGTACTCTTTCAATTTGGGGTACAAATATAAATCGCTAGGCACCAAGTCTGGTAAATAAGGGGGGTAGTCAACCAATTCGAAGCCAGCTTGCTGAATGGCAGCCGTCGCAACTGCTGAACTGAACGCGGGTGCGTTGTCGTGATGAAACAGAACGCCCCTTCGAAGTATCCCTCTCCTTCTCTCTTTGATGACATAACTCAACTTGGGAATTAATAGAGTCCCAAAATATTGAGGCCATAACCTTGCCAGCCTATGCATCGGTACGAAACTTCTCCGGGGTCGGTGATGACGACCGTTTCCAATGCATAGATTGCTGTTTTGCCTCGGGATCAAAACGATGAATCTACGTATCGTCCATTGTTACGAAACGAGACAAAAAGTTTTCTGAATCTTCTTGAAACTTGTTCGACAATATCTTCAAAATGTCAAGTCAATTATGTTTCTGACTATTGGTTAACATTCTCGGCACTCATCTTGCGGAGACTTTTATCATATTCAAAGATTATGATTAAATTTGTTATGCTGAATTTTTATGTGTACTTTTACTTACGCGTACTTCTATGTGTTCAGCCAAAGGTTGTGATATATGCTTAAGAACCACTTTAACAATTATTTTATTGATTTGCAGAGCTCTTCCGAACGACTTTCATATTATAAATCAATTAATTTAATATTAAATTCTAATATTTGAACCAAAAAAAAAAAACAATGGCCTAATTGGTAATATTTATATACAAATAAGTTCCTTCGACCCACCTTCCACCGAAGACATTTTTCGGGATAACGTGACAGGTAGTGAGCCGATGAACGATGTAATCGTACATAAGTTATGGATAAACCCATTGGTACGAGCCGGCCTCCTGGGGATTGAACTCGGGTCTTGAAATTCGATCTCCCAACCACTCGGCTATCGTGATTTTTTTTTATAATTATCTTATCACATCTATTTCATATTAATCGTTTACGAAATAAATTATTCTGTATCTGCACGAGTAGAACCTGTGGTGTAGTTTCTATATGCGTACACTTTATTTTTTAATTTAAATTTTTTCTTTAGCGGTTTTTACACGATTGATTAACACAAATACACAAACTTTGACAATTGAAATATTAGTAGGATTTCAATTTAATTTCGCGACTCGCAATACAACCTCTGTAATTTTCGATTACAGGGAAATTTCTCAAAAAACTCGTTATCATTCTCCGATAAATCATATCACGCACTTTTTCAAACAGATGATCAGAGAGTTACGACACATAGTTGATACCTACTCAAGTACATTTCAAATAATTATTGCAATATTTACTTACTAAGTCGCCTGTTAAAATATATTAATATACATTTACCGCAAACCACACGCTTGGAAAATTCACGATCGCTCAGATTGCTCAAAATTTAGACGGTAAAGACATAGTTCGCTTAATTTTGGTTCGATTATTTTAAGACCACCATACGTTTTTTCCACAATTACCAAAATTAGACTTTAGCTTAAAAAAACATTTTGACGTTATTCCCAATACTGGAGACAGATGTCTACACAGTTACTGGTCACAGTTAAGTCCTTTTGGAGGCTCCTTTCGCTGAAGAAATTTTTTGGGTCGTGACAGGTGGTGAGTCTGTTGTTGCCTTTATTTATTTTGTTTATTTATTTATTTAAGCTTCAATGCACAGTGTAGTTAGTACATATGGCGGACTTAATGCCAAGTGGCATTCTCTACCAGTCAACCATCAGGCTAAACAGAAATAAAATGTATTAGCCTTTATGTCCAAGCCAAGCCAAGCATAAGTTTTTGGAAAAAGATATTGGTACGAGCCTTCTACCTGGGGCTCGAACTCAGGTCTTTTGACTTAAATTCCGATCACCCAACCACTAGTTTATCGTGGCTATACACCGTTACATTTAAAAATACATTAAACACTTCATTAATTTTACACAAAAATTAGCTGAAAGGGAATTCTTTTATTCTATTCAGCTGTCTACATATAAATCAATGTGATGTCTTGTCGACGACACGGACGTAGTTACCCATTCAAATGGTAATGGAAAATCGCTCAGTCTCCGTCTTTCTTTGCGAACCTTGAAACTTATTAATTGTTTGGCGTTGTTCCCAAAGAATGTTCAGGTAACGCTTTTTCCCTTAAAGTTTATAAATATTATTTAATTTTAGCTGGAATATCATATTAAATATCATAAACACGAAAGTAAGTTTGTTTGTACGCGGTTACGTCTTTAGACGTAATTTATTACTAAACGGATTTTAGTAAAATATTTCACTAAGAGTAAGCATCATTATCAGCTAATAATATGAGAATATTTTTTTAAATTTGTGATTCCCACTAAATTTACAACAATGTAACCCAAGATATCAAATATTCTTTATAAAAGTCATTACTTTTATGAAGAATTTTTGCGCGCCATTTAATGGGCTGCTATTTTGTTATTTGTAATAAAATTTGGGTTACGATGAACATTATTTTGCCTCTTAACATTCGACTGTGTATAATCTTAAAAAATAAATTAAGTTCCAATAACTATTTAATTATACTATTTAATTAAGAATAGTATCAGCTGCTTCTATTTTTTGGGAAATAATCATAGTATAATTTATTTACTTATATAAAAGAAAATATTTTCACGCAATTCCCAATACAGCAATTCCCAATACCGTGACTTGTATAAGATTGTAATTTTAACGATTCGTTTAAATACATACGACTACCTCTTTGTACCTCTCTTTATAAAGAGAGGCACAAAGAGGTGGTCGTATGTAATAATAATATATAATATAATATATAATATAATATATATGTAATATATGTAATAATAATATATAATATAATATATAACATCATAACGATCATAATACAAAGTTATAACTTTGTATTATGATCGTTGTGGTGTACAATAAATAATATACATACATACTTACATATTTATAAAATCATTCACTGGGCATTTGTAATTTAATGTTGAATATTCCTCGTTGGATAAAAAATAACACCGAATTTCAGAAAGAGATACCTCTTTTATTTTTATTAATAAAATCAACTGTCTTCTCTCAACATTCTACTTAATTTCACGTTTTCACTTCATTAAGTGTACAATCTTAGTTAGATACATCAATTCCAATGCAAATTATAAATCAACCCCTCTCTATTTCTCTCTGTCGCACCTCATCTGAAAATTGAGACAGATGCTTTTATTATTATATTTACGAGTTCCTTTCTTAAAACATTTTCTTCTCTGAATTTTATACAGTATTTATTTTTCCAGTTTTTAAAACAAAATATTGTAAATGTAAATTAAAGATAAGGAAAAACAACAGAGCTTGATATCTTACGATTATTTTCTATTTACAGATGCTTCCTTTTAATGAGATGAATTATTCGTTAATGATTTAATTAACTTTGAAGCCGAAAATAAGGAATGAGGCTTTATTTTCGGTTTTAGTTTGACAAAAAATTTATTGACGAAATTTTCTTTATGGCGACGGCGATGGGCTCATCCCGAAAAATACCTTCGGTGGAAGGTGGGTCAAAGGGACTAAATTGTCTAGACTAGACCTCTGTCTACCCCTGTATTGGGAATTGCGTGAAGATATTAATTTATTTACTTATTTGTCTTTATGGCCTTAGTAAATGCCACCTATTTTCCTCGCGTAAGTCATAAGGGGCGATTAAGCACAATTTCCTTCAAATGCTACGGTATTTGCGGTCTATTAACTGCTTTTGATAACGCGTGATAGCGTTTATCAAGTGTTATTTTCATTAGTCGCCTCTTGCTTTATTCAATATGGCGCTCGGCAGACTGCAGGGTAACCGTGTCGCAATGTACTAAGTCAAAATTAAGGCCAGAAAATGCAGCTTAAAGACACATGCTTAACAATGGAATTACGAAAGTTTTAGAATGATGAAGCAGTAAATTAATATGCCAGTTACGCAGACATGAATCAGAAATAGAATCCAATATCTTATCAGACATAATAAAAAAATTGAGTATCGACGGAGACAGAGTAGTATAGGGTTTTATCTTTATATAAATTTAATCTTTTAACTTACCTGTCGAAATACTGAAACAAAGGCCTTTAAGTAAACAGTTAAGCACCTCATAGACATGGCCCTCCGTCGCACCTGTCAACAAACGAGCCGTCTGTACTTATTTAACAAAACATCTGCCTCAATACATTAGACAAACACCGTCAGTTAAACCAGGGATTATGCGGGTCGTATTGTCCCTAGTTTAAATTAAGACGATTGCCAGGAGATTAATCTGTATTTTCTGAGGACTTTAATAATTAAAGCTTCGACAACAAATATAATAAAAATATGACTAATTGCGTTAAATCGTTAACAGTGGTAGAGCCACGCATCAGCTTTTGTTGTTGCATGAATGGGGCAGCTCGACCGGGGAAGTACCACGACCTCACAGAATACCGGCGAGAAGTAGAAGTCTAACAAACTTCTGCGTTTCCTCTGGTGAGTGCAGGTAACCGGTGGCCCACACACCCCTCTCATCCTATTCTGGGGGAGGGGGGCACTCTAAGGGAGGCAACGCATCTGCTAAGCCTCTGGACGTTGACGTTTGGGTCCTCCATATCAGGGGGGTGTAAAAGGCCCCCCTTTATGGGTTGCGAGTTTCGAGGCATTGCCTCATGACTCGGGCGTCTTCTCAGGGGGCTGCTGCTCCCCCGGTCCTGGGTACCGCCTTTCAGCGGCGTTGTGTAGGCGTGTTACGTACTTTACGTCTTATGTCGGGACTTTATTGCACTTCCCCGGTCCCCCCCGGGCCGGGTGGCAATGAGAGAATATCTCTCGGGAGGGGTCGCCACTCCGGTGGTCGAGCGTGTAGCGGTAGTCGTTCCTGGATCGCCAGGCGATGTAGGTGTTCGTGTGGCCCGTTGTCAGCGCGGTCGTACATTCCGCGCGACACCCGGACCACGAATTCTTCAACAGTTTCCACTTTTAGGTCCCTGGCGATGACATCATTGCGTACAAAGCGACCCGCTCCAACTATAGTACGTAGTACTATATTCTGTTGGACCTGTAGTCGCCGACGTTGGTATGTTGAGGTGAACGCGTACCACGCAGGCGCCGCGTAAGTTAATCTGGATCTTATGTATGTTTTATATATACCTATCTTGGTTTTTACAGGTAGCTTTTAAGCCTCTGGTTTTGCGGGTGTTCATAGGCGGCGGTAATCATATACCATCACGTGAGCCACCGGCTCGTTTGCCTCCCTTTTCTATAAAAAAATAATGGATTTATAAAAATGTGACTAATTTCTTTACTAATGTAATTTACTCAGGGGATGTTTTTGGAGACCGAGGTGACGATAGATTCGCCACCGTTGTAGTTAATAAGCTCCGGTAAAGTATGGCTTGAATGACTACATCGTTTATACCTCATAATACTCTAGATTAGAAAATTTGTAAAGATATTTGATTGATTATAGTACCATCGGCGGCTACGACCGGTCGCCGGAACAATACTTATACCCCACTGACTGTTTGTCATCTCTTCTCTCTCTCGTCTCTACAGCAAATGGAATAAATATATAATCTCCTTTCAAAGACTCATATATACGCCACATACCTAATTAAGCTACCTCTGATGCCACCCCGGCCTTTATTGAAGTATTTACGCAAGTAGCTTCCCACACAAGAGTTTTGCTCCTCTGCCAAGGGACTAATGTCAAGCCTTCAGATCTTTTGCCGACTTCCCTAAATATTCTACAAGACTCTAAAACCGAGGGAAAAACAAGAACCCTTCGGATGATTTCATTTAAAGAGCCGTGACATAACAGTCTGCCGGCACTCTATTGGCATGTACGCCCGTGGATGCTTAAATTGTTAACGTCGCGTCCACAAGGACATTGATGTGGTTGACAAATCGATGTTACCAATCGGATTCATACAGCAGTACGTAAACTTTCGTACTATCTAGTAATGTATCAAGGACAGTTGATGGTAAAGCATGTAGCCAGTAACTGGATTCCGGTGTGGACTCTATTACAGTTACAAAATTGTTAATTTATCATTTCTGCACATTTTAAACCAACTAAGTTTGGTTGCAGTGGAATATCAAAGCTTGGACAAAGACGTATCTATGCTTCCCTTGCCTCTGTAGAACAGGTGAAGTCTAAAACATTTTTATGCATTTTAATGGATAAATCGAGAACACTGTGTACTGTGTATATTGCCAGTTATATATAATAATTTACCGTATATAGGCGTAAATTTACCATCCACTTTTTTATCATGGATTTTGTAAAAGTCGACTATTACCGAATATGTCTGTCAAATTGCAATGACTATGAAAAGATCGGCCAATATAGAAAATAACAGACTAATTATAAGCAAATTGTGATCGGCAGCAGCGTTTGTAGTTCGTGGTATATGGAACAGATAAGCCTGCTTGTTAAGTGTGAATCGGAGTCAGCCCTTCCTTATTGGAAATGAAATCCTTCACCTATGAATCCTTTTACAGTTAGTTAAATTACAAATGTTTCATGAAAAAACTTTTCTTTCTGTATATTGTAACTATACGTGTATAAACAAATGATCCTCCATTTTGATGCTGGTTTTAGAAATAAAAACATTGATTTCATAACCAGTAATGCATACATTTTCGCACTTTATATATTCACTATCAGTCAATCCAGACAGTATTTTAGTTTCGGCTAAAGGACGGCTAGAGGTGTGCGATAAACTACAATATTCTATGCCAAAACTTTTATTTGATGTTTAGTGTTATTCATCAGAAGTCAAATATATTTGCAATAATGTTTTTGTAAATTCTGTGAAATGTGACACGCTTTGTAACATGTCACTCCCAGACTCACAAAGTTACTAATTACCTTCTCGCGGTGAGCTTGTCGCGTACCGCTCACAGAGGTAAAGAAACTCAAAAAGTGTCTGATTGGAATTTCATATTAAAATGTACAAAATGGTGTTTGTGAATTCAAGTGATTTAGTTTGGATTCAGCTTAAAAAACTTTAAATCACTTGCAGAATACCTATCGAGTTTTTCATATATGGATCGGAGTTAATATATTACTTTTAAACTATTTTAAAATGAAGAATTCTTCAGATAAAGTTAGAGTTTAAAATACTATCTAAATACAAAATGTTGGCTAAATCATTACAATAACCGAGGAACTTTTTACTTTTTACTCATTCTTAGTCCATATTCTTGACAAAGATCCGTGCGAAACTAATTTGATTAACGGGCTTGCTCGGTTCTTTATATATTTGTCAAAGTCATATTCTTTATCATTATGAAGTAAATGAAATTATAATATGATTATTTCCCAAACAAATAGAAACAGCTAAAGCTCTTATTTAATTGAGTAGTGAGCTAACCGTCGATATTTACTTATTGGAATATCATTTCGCCTTAATTTTTATTCACATGCACAGTTGAATAATGGGTGTCAAAGAAACCTACATAATTACCAAAAATTCCTAACATCAAAATGACAGCAGATATGATAGAATAATAGTGACTTTTATATGCAAATTTTTAATCCTTGAGAGACTTTTTGAATTTTTCGTCTTATTTAAAAAATTACAGTATGTTATTCCTGAACCTGCTATTGATAAATAAATTTTAAAATCTGTTTAGTGGTTTAGGCGTAACATCGTATGATACGAAATCATTTTCGCATTTATAACATAACGTACCAAGGCTGTGTGAATTGCTCAAGTGCACTCGGATACCTTGACTTGCTTGTATGAAGAAAATGATGAATTTGAAAAAAGGTAAAGATGTATGTAAGGATGGTGACATGTTGCAATCTGTTACTTTCGGCTATCGCCTAAGGTTTATGTGTAAAGATGTAATAATAAAAACAACACCAATAAAAACAAATTTTAATAATTTAATTTTAGAAATAAAAAAGTCGAGCCTATAGAAATAGCCGAGTTGTGGGTGGTCGGAATTTCGAGTCGAGAGACCCGAGTTCGATCCCCAGGTGGCAGTATAAATTAGTTTTTCAAAAACTTATGTACGAATTTCATCGTTGGCTTGGACATAAAGGCGGCGACGGGCTCACCACCTGTCACGTTATCCCGAAAATATTTTCGGTGGAATGTGGGTCAAAGTGACTTAATTGTCTAGACTTGACCTCTGTCTACCCCTGTATTGGGAATTGCGTGAAAAAAAATATTCACATATATTCTATTTCATACATATCTATTTTATATGTAATTCCAACCAGATAAACCCATATAAATATTATCTAGTAATTATCACCCAATAATAATAATAACTAGATACATGTAACTAATAAATGTAACAAGAGTCTAGCTTACACACTCATAACACACAGACACAAATAAGTTGCCAATATTATTTATCACTCCGAAAATATAAAAATTTGCTATATAAACAAAATATATAGGTAACATGTATTAGAATATTAAACATTCATTTCAGATATCACATTGGACAATAACAACAATAACTTTAACAGTGGTAGAGCCAGGCATGAGCTTTTGTTATTGCATGAATGGGCCGGCTCGACCGGGAAAGTACCACGACCACACAGAATACCGGCGTGAAGTAAAAGTCTAACAAACTTCTGCGTTTTGTCTGGTGAGTGCTGGTAATCGGTGGCCCAAACACCCCCCACTCCCAATTCTTGGAGGGGGGGGGGCACTGTAAGGCCGGCAACGCATCTGCTACGCCTTTGGTATTGCGGGTGTTCATGGGCGTATTGCGGGTCTGGTATGGGCGGCGGTAATCACTTACCATCACGTGAGCCACCTGCTCGTTTGCCTCCCTTTTCTATAAAAAAATAGAATTACCAAAACAAATGTCTTTATGGACAATACAGTACTAAGCAGCAGTATTTAACTGGTATCCCCAATTTTTCTTCGGATGTGGTAAATTTCTTGCATTTTACTTTGTGATTAATCTGTATAAATAAAAGCAATAAGAAACTTATTCATATACTGAATAATATGAAACCTCTAGAACTCCTTGACTTATGAAGGTCAAACTTAGCCGGAAGATTTTGAGTAGGAGACGAGAAAAATTAAAAATAAACTCTCTTGGTAATATGGTTGAAAGTGAAATTTTGTGTGAGATTATGTCATTTCTCATATGAATATGAAATGTTTAAAAATGTGTTATGTAGTCAATTGATTACAGTTAGATCGCTGTTCTTAATTATGATTTAATATTTTGAACTACTGTCACTCAGGATTATAGTGGGAATAATAGTTTACATAGGAATACGGCGATCTGATCAGCAAATCATGTTTTACACAATACTAAGTTTTACGATCGGTATTAAGTTTTATTTGTCGTCGTTAACACAGATTCAAAGTCAGTTTAAAAATCAAAATTCAAAGTAATATTTTTGTTTAAATATGAAACTTAGTATTAACTACGACGGTGTCGGATCAGTACTGTATTGACTGTCAAATTGGCCTGCTATGATCGAGCAATCACAGACGTAAACTACATTTCGACATCTTGCCGCTTCATCAAGGAGCTAAGCAACGAGCGAGTTTCAGTTTAGTAGAAAGTTAGTCAGCCGGTAATGTATTTAGTAAACACTTACAATCTTCCGCTTGATATCGCTTTGATAATAAGACATTAAAATAGATCGAAAAAACTTCATTGTCTACCCCGGTATAGGATATTGAGTGAAGATATAAAATTACCTCAACACATAATATTATTAGATACGATCTACATATATTATACAAAACTCAGTTGAGTAAAAGGGTAAAAGGGTATTGCAGGATATTGCTGTCAAACGGAAGTGGTTTTCATGATAGCTGCGTTTGGCAAGCGGATTGGCCATTGCAGTACCAGACATCTTAACAACACCTTAATATTGATAATTATAAATTATTTAATATAATTATAATGAAATACTTAATATTTATAGTACTATTAATATATAACTTTTTTGGTGTACCCCTCAAGTGAAACGTCACTGTGCAGTGAGTGTATAGGCACTTTTTTATAATTGGAAATGCCTAACGTATACTCGGCCGACCACCGATGTAAACTCCCACGGTGTGCCGCATGTCATGGCAAAGGGGACTCGCACACATTCACGACTCCAACAGCGCTGACCCTTTTCGGGAGGAAATGAAACCTCTTCCTTACCCACCAAGCAAGACGCGCCTCCAAACCCTGATGAACCCCCTGAGTCCATCACCAGGAGGCCAAGGGCAATCGAGCACGATTCTAGACTTCGAATCTAGACTTGCCGCAACAAGGCTCCGCCGCAGACCACACTTCGATCGGAGGACAGGGAGAGCGGCGCCTCGGAACACCGATACTCCTATCCACCTGCAGCCCCAACTCAGCCAAATCAGCGGTGCGACCCTCGCCAGAGTCGCAGTGGCTAAGGAGCATAGCTAGATGCAATACCAAAACTCATCTTTTACCGCGACTCCACCTCGGCTGTGAAAGATACCGAGAGCGGTGCGAAGGCATAGTCGATTGGCAGGAGGGTTTTTCTCCATAGCCCACCAACACGCATCTAAAGCGGGCTAACCAAGCCCACTTGAAGCGGCCACCTCGGGCCGGCCATACCCCACTTTCTCTCTACCTAAGTTATCACCTCATCAGCGACGATGCGTGAAGATATGAATCTATGTACGAATCTCGTACTCTATATACCGATCTATGTATGGATATGTTATTATATGAGGTGTAAAGTGTTTGTAAATATTTCACAAGTCTATTACTAGATCTTGCTAATTAAGTACGCGAGTACTGTCAAATGGAGACGCTATTAATTTACCAAAGTTCGTGCCGAGTTCATAGGAAGCTGACCGATAGTGGTCCTCCGAAGTTAATTACAGCGAACACTTCAGCTTGGAAATTCATTTCTCGATTATCTACTGGTAACTCAAAGTTTCTATGCTTCAAAATACACAGAATTCCTGATATAACTTTAAATATATTTCATAATCCATTCTATTTCATGTAATGTTATAGTCAAAAGTATATTAATCGATTTGATATTACATCCCAATCAATATCAATTTGCAAGCTATTTTAAGTTATTTCGTGGTGTACAATAAAAGTATTCTGAATTTTAAAACTTGATTGAATCGTTAAAAATCTAAAATTTATTAAAAATTTTGCAATACATCTTATTAGAGATGAAAAATGTGCTTGAAGGAATGGCTTAAATATTATCTACTTTTAAGTCTCTTACAATGTCATTTAATTAGTAGTCAGCTTTGCAGCCGCTGTAGGTAACTATTAAAAGGGTTTCTCTGTGAGATAATGGAAATAGCCTTATTAGCCGAACACAGAATTATTCTACTTTACCTTGAAGATACTATTCTACTATTTTCTGTAAAAATTAGGAAATTAAAAAGTAAATAATAGTGAACGAATTGAATTGGTAACCTGATAGCTTGTTGTTGTATTTGCAAGTTTGAGTCCCGCGAAGGAAAAACATTCATATGCGATTTGTTCTGTCTACACCGTCAGTGACTATGCGTGAATATATTTATTTACTAAAAAATTTCTTCATGCCATTCCCGACACAGGGGTAGATAAAGGTAGATAGATAAGACAAATAAGTTCTGTCAACCATTTATTACGTAGGTAACATTAAGATTTAACTAGCGGATCCCGCATCTTCACCCACCATTTAATTAAAAAAGAAGAATTTTTCGGACAACGTGATTTGTCCGAAAAAAATTCTTCTTTTGCCGTTTAATGTAAATTCGCCAACGATATAATACGTACTTAAGTTTTTGAAAAAAAAAAAAACCATTGGTACCAGCCTGCTACCTGGGAATCGAACTCTATTCCATCTCTCGAATCGAAACAGTTCTTTCAGTTTAATAAAAGGTAGTTACTACAGAAAGGTTGATTATTTTACGAAGATACCAAACGGATATAACAACTTTACAAGAAATATTTAATCATCCAAACTTCATAAGTTTGCTGAAACTGATTCCGTTGTTACTTCTACACCATTTATAACCGGCTTGAGGTTATCTTTTGTAGGTTTATATTTTTTTCATTTTCAATTAATCTATTCAAAGACTATAAATTAACGTTGTTATATTTGCTTTGAAGATCAGCTTAGAGAGCAGTTATTGTATTTGCTGACTACAAACTGCTCTAAATCGATGAAGCCACATACTAGTATGACACAAATTTACATAACTACTACAGTGAGACTGTTCTATGTTGCGTCTTGTGGTTAGGTTATTATATTATATAATATTTTGTGGATTAGTCTAAATTTATATGTGGTATTAAATTATCAATTAACAAGAACAAAATTTGAGCCTGAAACATTCACTGTACCTTGGGGATGCTTCTCTAAAAGGTTCGTGACTCTTAGCGATTTGTTGTCTCTGGCTATCCCATAAACGATTATGTGTGAATATCTTATGTTATTTATAGAAATTTCATAACAGCAAGCCAAGCAAGTTTCACTTGATTTATAAATCAAAAATATATGAGTTGTTTTAACTTCTTTATTTATATATATTAATGATCGTGACACTTGGCGATCTATTCTCTTTGGCTACCCCATCATACATTTTAACTTATGTATTAATCTGATATTAAATGACAACACAATAATGTTTATAGAATAAGTATATAATATTATAGATAAAAAACCTTGTTTGTATTTATACGAAGTTGGCGATAGGCTAATAAACTTTCAGTTGAGCCCATGCTCAACAGAAGAAATAAGATAAATTCATACATCGATATCCAACGGAGTGTTATATAAAATTCTTTTTTCTTTCTTTTTTCACAGCCTGTCAAGAGTCCTCTGCTGAACATAGGTCTCCTCCATTTTTTTCACAAAGAAACTTACCAGACACCTGTATCCTTTTCCCGCAATATTTTGCAAGTCATCTCGTAGGTGGAATGTAAATTATCCAAGCTAAAGTACCGTACTAAAGAATTTGTGGTTTTCAAAATGAATACATTATTCAGTTATTTTATTATTCATCATTCACGTATTATTCACTTCAATACACTTAACCATAACTTTTACGTTAGTTTCGTCAGAGTAATAATATTTAATACAGTAAATTTCGTACGTTTGAAAATGTAATAGTTTAACAAATAATCTTAATATTTAGTAAAATAATACCAGAGGTTCAAAGTGGAAAATCGTAAATTAACAATACTAACTCGCGTAATTGAATTGTTTCTAAATGTGTCTTCAGCACAAAGTAACAAGTTACAGTAATTTTATCAAATACACTACACAGAATTTAATTAACAATTGTTAATTAATTAGTAGTAATGTAATATATCTATTTCTGTATTATATATATCTCAAAATAATTAAAAAGTTGAAAAAAAACAAAAACACGAGGAGAGTAGTAGATGCGTTGCACTTAACTATATTATTTTAACTTTCATATAAAACTTACTCACATCAAATTACAATATACAATGGGATGTTAAAGAAAAGAGAATTGCACTGATCGCCTTGCACAAAGTAGGTATGGAGCTGTCGGTCATATTCCAGACACTTCCAAAGCTTGGTGACAGCCGTATGTTCGTATATCATACTATCAACAGATAAAACAACACTTTCTCTGTCGAAGACCAGAAAAAATAGGGGCAGCCGCGTGCTGTTAGAACTACAAAGACTGTTAAGCTGTTAAAGCCACAACAAGTTGAAACCCATTACAAAGCCAAAAATCTTATCGCGAGAAATGAAGATTTCCGCCAGGACTCTGTCGCGTATTATAAACCAAGGCCAGAAAGAAGCTCGGTGCTTATCGTCGATATACAGAACATGCCCTAAGTCGATCTTTACAATTAAAGAGAGTGGATCGATCAAAGCGCCTTCTTTCGCTGCTCAAGTGGTCGGAAAGTTACAATGAGGTCATCACTTTTGTGAAAAAGGAGTCAAAACTTCAGTCAAAGTGTATCAACATAGACAGTGTTGGATCATGTTGTGAAACCTCTTAGCAATACACTTTTTAAAATTATACGCCGAACTTTCCGGTAGGACTCTGCGCCTGGTCACAAGACATGAACTACCCAAGCCTGTCTTGAAACCAACGTCCCAGACTTTATAAGAGCTGAAGACTGGCCCTTATCTAGCCCAGACCTCAACTCTTTTGACTTCAAATTATGGTCAGTATTATGACATGGCATGCTCTAAACGACACGGTGACACTGAGTCTCTTAAAAAACCTGTGAAGCAAGCAGTGGCGAAATATCCCATAGAAACAGTGCGCAAATCCATTGATTCGTGGCCAAACAGATTAAAAGCTTGTATAAAAGCCAGTATGTACTTTATGTACAAAAGTATCAACAAACATTGTGCCCGTAAGTTGTTTAGGCGCAGATTTTCGTATATTCCCAAACTGACTCGGATTCCTCGATTGAACACTGGCTTGAAGTTGGACTTACCAAGTTTAAAAATTTCTCGCAGGTATAGACGTATGCGCTGATAAATTTTGTGCATATACAGCACAGTGTTACCAACAACAACTTGGAGTGGTCTATTATGGATGTGAAATGATCTTAGTTTTTCCCGTCACCATTTGAATTTGAAATTTAAATTCACGATAGCCAAGTGGTTGGGTGGTCGGAATTTCGAGTCGAGAGACCCGAGTTCGATCCCCAGATGGCAGGCTCGTACCAATGGGTTTTTCAAAAAACCTATGTACGAATTATATAGTTGACTTGGAGATAAAGACGGCGACGGGCTCACCACCTGTCACGTTGTCTCGAAATTATCTTCGGTGGAAGGCGGGTCGAAGGGATTTAATTGTCTAGACTAGACCTCAGTCTACCCCTGGGAATTGCGTGAAGATTTTTTATTAAACGGTGGGTGAAGATGCTGGATCCGCTAGTAAAATCTTAATGTTACCTACGTAATAAATGGCAATACTTTCTTCGTGTACCATAAATTGTAATATAATTAAGCTTTAACAAAGCACAATAATTTTACTTGAATGTGTTGGTCTTGGTAATAACGCAGGAATAACAACATTAACAAAATATATATTAATAAAAATTTCGTGACTAATCCACTTCGTTTTGTTTCATTTGAAAGTTAGGTAATATTAATTTAACATAAAATATATCTTACGCCTTAGTGGTTTTTTTATGCATATATTTTTTTTAAAAAAAGACCTAAGCTAAGTACACAGCTTCGGTTTTTTTGGGTTCAAACTGTAAAAAATATTTATAAATTTATATAAATTTACCTTTTTCTTATCACGTAAAATCTAAGCAAAATTAAGGTAAAAGTATATTTCCAAATAATCGGATACAATTTGGGGAGTTCTAAAATATTTGTGATTCAATAAGGCTGACAATTAATTTGTCAGTTCTTTTCTATGTGCGGTACGGCATGATTTTAGGTTTTCATATTTATTCCGCCTCACTGATTACCATACTTTGACAGCTATAATACTTATTTTAATTAATTAATTAATATTTCTACTAATAACTGATACCCGAGAACAAACCTACAATGAAATAATCATCGAAGGTAAAAAAGACGGACAAAAAAGAACGGTAAAAAAAGGTATGTATAACCTTATCAGACTATGTCATCCTCACTTCATTTTTTAGCCTATCGTGCCCTCTCAATCCAATCAGAGATGTTAATCAAATTAAGTTTATCGCTTCAAATTGATTTCGAATAAAATTATTATTATTATCGTAATGTACTTATGAGAATTACCTGCGAATACTAGTGAGACATACTGGAACTAGTTAAAAATAAAAAAAAAATAAAAAAATATCTTCACGCAATTCCCAATACAGGGGTAGGCAGAGGTCAAGTCTAGACAATTAAGTCCCTTTGACCCACCTTCCACCGAAGATATTTTCGAGACAACGTGACAGGTGGTGAGCCCGTCGCCGTCTTTTTTATGTCAAAGCCAACGATGAAATTCGTATATAAGTTTTTTTTTTAAAACTCATTGGTACTGCCACTTGGGGATCGAACTCGTGTCTCTCGGCTCGAAATTCCGACCACCCAACAACTATCGTGACTTAAAATAAATCTTTTCAAAATTTATATTCATCTATATTTATAACCCCATAGCTTCAAGACACAAAATTTTTAATTGTCGAGTTACATTGTATATTTTATCTTCTCGTGATATTTTGGCCTTTCACAAAGCGAAAACATTTGAAAGTCAGAAACATCTTGAAGTCAATTTCTCTTCTGCTGCTTCCTCAAGATCAATCTTATTGCCTTTACAAATTTAGGAAACAGATACTTCAGCCATTTTGTCTTTCTTAAACGGCTCTTCTGGCGGCATAGATGTAATTACTTTTGAACACCTTAAAGATCTTGTAGCAGTGTGTACGTGTAGATATGTAGCTCTTTCGAGTAATGTAACAAAATTAATTAATTTTATGCATTGGGGCGATATAAATCCTAATTTTGTTACTGCCTTATATGGCACAAAGTTGTTTGACATGAAAAGAATAAATGCAAATGGTATCCGCCCTGTAACTCCATTCTAAAATGAAAATAGCTGTGTATTCAATCGGGATATCTGCTTTGACCTGAGGCAACTGTTTTTTCTGTATATACTTTTTTACCAATTACCAAGTGTTATTTTGTAAATTGATCTTGAGAATGCTTTTACCTACCTAGATCAATTCTGGTGAAAAAGGCTATTCAGGATACATGGAAAGTTATCAATATATTTTTCTATATTACAGTTATAATACTGACTTATTTTAAAATGATCTTAACGCCCTTCCTAATATTAAAGTAGACAGAGGTGTAAATAATTAAGTCATTTCGACATATGTACCACCGAAAAAATTTTTGGGACATGGGACATGTGAGTGGCAGGGGAGCGATAAATGATAAAAATAAATAAATATCTTTACGCTATTCTCAATACAGGGGTAGACAGAGATCTAGACAAATTCCTCTTGATCCCCTCTCCACCAAAGACATTTTTGGGACAATTCTGAAGTGTATAAAGCACGCATTACGTTAAAACGCAGTTTTTCTTCCGCGCCATCGTATCCCATATCGCCAATTAATTTAATAATAAAAAGTCTCGATAGCTAAGTGGTTGGGTGGTCGGAATTTCGAGTCTAGAGACCCGAGTTCGATCCCTAGGTGGAGGGCTCGTACCAATGGGTTTTTCAAAAAAATTATGTACGAATTGCATCGTCGGCTTGGACATAAAGACGGCGACGGGCTCACCACCCGACACGTTGTCCCGAAAATATCTTCGGTGGAAGGGGGGTCGAAGGGACTTAATTGTCTAGACTAGACATAAATAAGCATTGCTTAAGGAGATTAAAATCAATAAAAATGTATCATAAAGGTGTAAATGGCGTTATCTTATTGATGTTTCATTGCAGCCATTTTAACTCAACTTCTGAACATAGGCCTCAAAGGCGTAAGAAAAAGAGATTTAAAATAAAAACCTAGGCGTGTGGGATATATGCGCTTTGCCAGGGTTTGCCTCCGGATCTGCCCGTGGCAGTATCTGCTCATTTTTTTAATTTCTCATTAATTAAGTAACAAAAATGAGTGGCTTAGGTGCTTTAAATTAATGTTGCTGATTATTTTGGTCATCAACGCTAGAAATTATAAATTGCTATACAAATTCTTTTAAAAGTAATAAAATCATATTTCGAAATTATGAAAGACTAATACTTATTTAAAAGTCAGGATATTTCTTAAAACTATTTATAAATCGAAAGTAATTCTGGATGTACGTAATTAAAAGAACAGTCAGACAGACAAAAAATATGTTCTTTGTTTTATATTATTCTTCCTTAGTTATTTCCTTTTTTTGTTACTTTTCTCGATATAAAAGTCTCGATAGCCTTGTGGTTTGGGTGATCGGAATTTTACTCAAGAAATCCGTGTTCGATCCCCAATGCTTTTAGCATCCGTATCTGGAAAAGAGTTTTTTTAAAAAAAAAAACTTACGTATGATTTATATCGTTGGTGTGGTGACATAAAGATGACGACGTGCTCACCACCTGTCACGTTGTCTCAAAAAATGTCTTCGGTGGAAGGTGGGTCGAAAATACTTCTGTTTACCCCAGTATTGAGAATAGCGTGAAAATATTTTTTTTTCCTTATCCAAAGATTTATAATATATTCGAAACAAAGCTTTTGTTTATATGTGGGCTAAATAACAAGTAACTCAACATGGTTTATAAAATGAAAAAAATGTCACGAACTAACATTGCGAGTAATAACTAAAAGTTCTTTGATAAGGAGATTGTACTCGTAATTAAATCCATGACTGATGTCAAATGGAGCAGCTATTAATTTCCCAAAGTTCACGCCGAGTTCACTTGGGATTGTCTGATAGTGGCCCCGCTAACTTAATTACCACAGAAGCGCTTTAGCGTGAAAATCAATTTTCGATTTGGATAATCTTGTCTTTGGTGTAACGATTAACGACTCGGCTACTTTAGAAAGATATTGTCTTAATTTCTAATGTCAAACACCTTCTTAGATTAACTTAAATCGTGTTTAAATGTGGAATATAGAATGGCGGTCACAGGTTCGATACCCACTCGTGCTATATGATTCATTATTTATTTATTTATTTAAGCTTCAATGCACAGTGTAGTACATATGGCGGACTTAATGACATTAAATCTCTTTTTTCAATTACATGCTTCAATTTATTAATTAGTTAATGACTTGATTATAGAATCAGAAGCAACATACGAAAAGACATTTTCTATGTTAAAAGGATCGGGAAACTAGCTCCGAAACTCAGAGCTGACGAGCGGACGAGCGTCACCAACATGAGAACAGGTTTGTGTGCCACTCGTCTACTATTTAGTGTACATGGTATGTACATGCTAACGTTTCACTTGTTTCCGTTTCAAATGTCGAACAATGGTGACGAGGATACACGCTAGAAAAAATTTATTAGGTTCAGATTTTTTGTCTACTTTTGACCTCAATTCTCGAACGTGATAAGTATACTAGTGCCCCAATAGTTCTATTCAAAACTCAGTGACAAGATGCATTTTATTAATTTAAAAAGTTGGATGAAATTCGAATATTTTGCATAAATTATTTGGGAAGTCATAAATAATTGTATACGGTAATTAGAACAAGTTTCTGCAGCGGCGACTAAGTATTACATTATTTTAGCATTACGAAGAGTTGCAAGCACTGTTAAATGGTGAATTATGGTACCTAGCGTACTGTTTTCAAGTTATAAATAAAATACAAATTTTGTTATAAGTTTCCTTCTGTGTAATAATGCTTACAAATAATCTCACTTTATCGCACGTTGTCATAGATTCGTAAGTCTGTATATATATAACTATTTCTCGCTGATATGCAGTAGTCAGCAATGTTTTTTCCTAGTACTTTATTCACAGAAATAAAATTTAAATTATATTAACCTCAAGCCAGTTTTCTATCTGCATATTCCCCCGTATGAACTATTAACTGTAAATGGAGTTTGTGAGGTATCTAGAAGTGTAATTAGTAATGAAAAGCAATTAACCAAATGTCAATACAATTCCTTTAGAAACTGCATTTATCTATCGATGTTTCTACGCAAAAACAGAACGTAAGTAATAGTTTTACATTTAACTTTATGAAATTTATTTATCTTTACGTCATTCTCTATACTGAGGTACATAGAGGTATAGACAATTAAGTCCTTTCGAATCATCTTTCATCGAATATATTTTCTTGGACTGCGTGACAGGTGATGAGCCTTTACCAACTGGGGATCGAACTCGGGCCGCTTAACTCGAATTTCGATCACCCAACCATTCGACTATCGTCACTTGCGAAATTAATGCGAAATTTATTGAAATTATGACACATACTTAAAAATAAAATATACATATGTCTAATTAAGGGCCAAGAAGTTACGATGTCGTTGAATTTGATTCATCATCTGGCGCCCGATTTGATATTCTGTATATACGTTGAACTGAATTAGTCATGTTGCAACATTCCAAAGCAAACTCCAGATATGCATTCAGCTATATTACTTATTGTTTTGCTCTAATGTACTACATTAATGATTCAAATCGCTCAGAAGCATTGCATAATTATATGCATATTAGCTTTTACACGAGGCTTCGCTTACGTTTCTTTAAACAACTGTCAAATCATAATCATTATCAGTAGAAAGAAATCTACTACATGATTATTGCTCAAACAAATAGAAACCGCTGATACAAAATTTTTGATACCTTGGTATAGAACTATTTTAATTAAAAATATAATGCCTATGTTAGTGTTAGGTGCGTTGGTTGTTGGGATAAATATATACAAATTCCAACTAATATGTGTATAAAGTTTTAGATAGCCGATTTTTTTAGCATTTTGCTTATTTACCATGTATTAAAATACATAAAATTGGTAAATTAAAAGTTTAAAGAAACAAATATATCTTGGCGCTGGGCTTGAAAACATAAGCATTTTAGATGAGATTAGTGATGAGCTCAATTCCAGCTTATGGTTATGTTGCTTATTAGATTTCACTGAGTGATAAGTCGTTTATGAGGCAGTGTATATACTTTTACAACTAAGACTCTTAAAGGGTATGGGAGCTGCTAGAAGCTTGTAAAATAAGTGTTAAAATTAATATTTAAAACATGCTTTAAAGTTTGTCTATATTTTGTTATTATAATAATTAAAATATTATATTGTACATTTTTCAAATGGGGACCATGATTTATCAACGATATAACTGATGTCTGTTTCAAATGATCAAATATATTTATACGATTTAAAAAAAGAAGAAATGTAAATATTTAAGCTAGACTATTTCTAATTACATTTAATTTTTAAATATGCCTCTTTATTTACTTCTTAACAAAGAAGCAGCATATTTTACCTTCCAATAATTACAACTACAAACATTAAATGTTTCGAAAGATTGGAATATAACTAATTAAATTATTTGTAATCGGTAGTATCATTTCAATGTTTTCGAAAATTTGGGGGTAAAATCCAGATAAATATTTAGGAGTGCACATAACATGTATTTCTTGGTTTCTTTTATGTAAGTAAGGTGGGATTATATCAACTTTGTCGTTTATATCTTTAAATCCTGCCACAAAAACAGTAAACTTACTCAGCGGTGAGCATCAAAAGCAATGCACTCAATGCAATCCGCATATTCAAGAATGTCAGCGGCTTAAAAGCCGTTTTAAATAAAGCTAATTTAATAACCTATTTAAAGCGAAAAAATATAGAGATTATTCATATTTTTCCGTATTCCTATTTAAATAATATGTACGGGTAACATGGAAATTAATGACAAAATAATTAAATTAATGATGAGTGATATAGGTTTAAATTCTATAAATAAATAAATAAATATCTTAATGCAAGTCCCAAACCAGAGGTAGATAGTGGTCTAGCCTAGACAATGAAGTCCCTTCGCCCCACCTTCCATCAAGGATATTTCCGGTACAACGTGACAGGTGGTGAGCCCGACCTTCTTTATGTCCAAGCCAGCGATATAATTCGTGCATAGTTTTAGAAAAACCTATTGGTACGAGCCTGCCACCTGCGGACCGGACTCCGGTCTTTTTACTCGAAATTTGTACCACCCAACCACTCGGCTATCGTGACTTGTTTAAATTCTGATGGAAACATTTTCAAAAAAGTTTCCACTAGACACAGTTTCAATTCTTTTATTTGGTTTTTTACAAAAATCACTATGAGCATTTTTAACAGACAAGCACGTATAGCACTAACTAAATATAAAACATTGCTAGAGCAGTTTCCGTGATATCAATGAATAAATTTTTAATATGTATATATAGCTCGTGATTTTGGCTTAATGTTGTCAGTTTTTTATTATACCTTAAAATTTGTAATATGTAAATAGTTTATATAATTTTAAAAAATCAGAAAATGCAGTTTTTATACGATGTGTAGAGGTCTGAGGAATTTTTGCTGAATTTTTAACCAATAAAATCAGAAATAGGTCTTCAGAATGAGAGTGTGAAGAGGCTTCTATTGCTATTAAGTTTGGTCTGGTGAGTGAGATAATCGTAGCCATATTCGTATGTCTTTATTTTCATTATTTTCCTTCCGCGTTTCCAATACTTTCCTTTGAGACAGGCAAAGTATTCCTTAGCCTAACTAGCCCCTCTGGTGTTGCATGTGTATATGACCATATGAGTGTGAGGTAATCACTCGCGGCAATAAAAATAAAAAAGCTTCGGAAATAAGTTCCACCTTTACGTCTCTGGGTTTTTTCTATCTTCATCAGTTTATCTACGTAAATTGTAAATTTAAATAACAATTAACTAAATCTTATTACGGAAAACGAGTAAAGCGTAGTTTAAAACTAAGTCAACGTCTCGTAAACTCCTTCTTTTTCAGTCTTATCGTTGGAGGAAAAAAGTTGGTCATTAATTAAAGTCCGCGTTTAATTTTATTATGCCGAGTTCACTTTATAACTTTTACAATTATTGCAGAATATACAGTGTGGGAATGACTAGTGGTGGGAGATAGTTGAGTAAAAATGGAAATATTAATATTATTTAGACTCAATTTGATATGAAATTTATTTTTAAATATGGCATTATTAATATTGTTTATACACATTCTAATATGAATGATATTTTTATCATACATTGTATGCACGGAACTAAAAAGTATGTATGATGTTAGAATGGTACCTTTTATCTCCAAAGTAAGTTACAAAACCTGGCGAGTATTGCAACTAAGTATGTTTAAAAGTATTTTGAATTGAAAATTGTTCCAACATTTTACCGATAAATAAATTTGTGGCTGAACAAAAAAGTCAGGAGAACTGACCACTGGCTTTGCTCGAAGGCAAACATGTCGATCAAAATAACGTAACAAAGCAATTTTCTTATTTTGAAATATCAATTAAAATGTCAAATGCAACAAAGTGTTTCTACCTTCCCGACCTATAAACTTAACGTGCTATAGTTCGTCTGATCAGTTCAATTTTTCCGCGACTGGGTACGCGTATTCTATTGATTTTGATGTTAAAATAAAATTCTGCATTACTCGCGCTGGATTCACAATACTTTAAATTAAAATCTCATAAGAAAAATTACGTTTCGTGATTGTTGATTTAAAAAAATATTAATAACGTCTTATTTCTTGGTTAGGATAGTAAAGGATGTAAAAACTAATAAATGTTATAGGTAACATACATAAGAAAAAATAAAGCTTATTTTTATCACCACGCAGTATATATTTCCCAATAATGGGACAGTCAGAGTGCTAGATAGTTTAGTCCTTTTGACACACTTTTCACAGGATCTTATTTGATACAATGTGATAACCTGATTAATTAAAAAGGTGTAAACTTATTTCGTCGAAAAGGTGACATGGTCAATACGCAGTTTGACTTGCTCTACTGTAACCCTCCCCCGCTATGAGTTATAGCATAATTTGTTCTGCTAGCTTTCTTATGTGAAAGGGGCTTGTAATTTGTTGCCTGATGTTGGAGCAAATGCTCAGTAATAAAAAAATATATTACATATCTTTTGTAACATTGTTGCAAATGTAAGCCAATTTATAAAATTTATTCACAAAAACGTAACATGTTTAAAAATCGTCTCTCTTTTAAGTTTAATACTAATGATTCTTTTATGTGTTTTGGGTATCTTATTTAAATATGAATAATTAACAATTTTTATATAACATAATAAGTATTACGAACTAATTTATAATATGTAATTATTATATTATAATATAATATGTATTTATTTTAATAAAATAAGAATTATAACAACAGACTTTAGGTCTTTGTCCAGGGTTGGAAATTGACAGCACTGGTACTACTAGTATTATATTTATAAAATCTATAGTAAATTTAATTTAACCATAATAAATATTCTACCGCTTTTCTCTTAAAAGTTCCTAATTCAAAGCTTGTAGTTTTTCCGGAAAAAACTTTTAAAATCCAAAAGAAAAAAAAACTGCAATTTTAATGTCAGTTTCAAGTTACATTTTCTCCTTCGGGGAAAAACTTCCAATTTGTTCGTTTGCATTATGACCGAAACGAAGAATTCGGTCGGCCTACTTTGTTGTTACAATAGGCGGAGACAATAATCTACCTAAATAAAGTACTCAGTGGAATAAAACACCCAGAAATACACAATTTTATAATATCCATTATATTATTACTTGATTCATTTTGTTAGTTTGCTTCCTTTTAAACCAATGTGTTACTTATATTAATCATAATATTTATTTTCTTTTAATACTTGCATACATGTTACAAGTGAAAATTGGATTCCCCTTTTGAGTAAAATTATGCTCGTAGTAGGAGAGTTTGCTCTTCCATATTAAATAAAAATTTAAGTTATGACTATATTAAAACGTAACATTTCTTAAATAAATAAATTGTCTTTTATTAAGTAAGAAATTATGAATATAATTACTATATTTATGAATATTATATTGCTAACATTATAGTACACTAAAGTAGGTAACAGTTTCCTTGTCATAATTTCTCAAATGCAAAGACTAATAAAAACATCTTGTTCGAAAAAAAATGTTTGCAGCTACTGAACGTGTCGGCGTCTTCGATTCATATTTAAGTAAATAATTTATAATTTATAAGTAACTAGTATACATTACATTCATCGATTGTAAGTTTTTAATCTGCTATCGTTTCGTAATGAGTTTCCTCTAACGGAGAAGAAACTCAACACATTCCTGGGAGTACTATCATTAATGTATTCATCTAGTTTTTACTTTTTTTTATAATGTTATTATTAATTTTGTTTATCTTAAGATTTTTTTCTATTAAGGCAGGCTTTGCGAAGTTAATGGGATTTTGTTGTGGAAGAGTATACACCACACCATGAATGAGCGAATTACTTAATTTATGGTCTGGAAACTGATATTGCCTTTTGTACTCTTTTTAAATAGGTCACGATAGCCGAGTGTTTGAGTGATCGACATTCGAATCAAGAGACCCGATCCCCAGGTGGCAGGCTCGTACGAATGGTTTTTTTTTTCAAAAAACCTTTGTACGATTTATGTCGTTGGCTTGGATATAAAGTCGGCGACGGGCTTTCTGTCTGTTACGTTGACCCATAAATATTTTCGGTAGAAGATGGGTCTAAAGGACTTAATTTTGTTTAACCCTATATTGGGTAAGGCATGAAGATATTTTTATTTTTAGTACTCTTTTAAAAATAATTAAAGATTTTATGTACATACATTACATTTTCACACAGATGAATGTGGATTTAAAAGGTTACCCACATCGATAAATGATGATTTGACTTAGAGTTTGGAATTAACAATAATAGTGGATACTTAAATTATAGAAACTAATTCATAATGTATTTTAAATTAATAAAAAAATTACATTAAGTTACTGTTAAAATAAATTATTCGCTACGTATTACGCTAAACTTTATTGATAAAAGGTTATCACATAAGAGAAAGGCGATGAAATTCGTTCTTATTCGTCTCTTGGGAAATAAGGCGTGATTTTTAGGAAATTACCTATAGCGTCTCGCAATGGACGGATCGGGCGTTGTTGTGTTTTTCTAATTATTATCTTACAAACCGCAATATTTCTATTATTAAGCTTCATTAGATATAACATTTAGTTTTCAATTTTGTTCGATAGAAATTCGGAAGACGTAGACGGAAGTAGTTCAATCCAACCAAGAACCAATAAGTTTAGTAGAAACATGTATGACTCGTATCCTTGATTGTGACACTATGTCGGCGGCATACTACCCATCATTTCGTCACAAAAGTAGCTCCAGTGAAGTTATAAAGTTTATAACTTCACTGGAGCTACTTTTGAAAATACTATTGAAAATTTTGAAATAAAAATTTAGTTATTCGTGACTTAATACTTCATAATAAAAAACTTCACTATAGCCGAGTGGTTGGGTGGTCGGATTTTCGAGTCAATAGACCTGAGGTCGATCCCCAGGTGGCAGGCTCATACCAATGGGTTTTTCATAAACTTATGTACGAATTATATCATAGGCTTGGAGCTTAAGACAGCGAGGGGCTCACCACCTGTCACGTTGTCCCGAAAATATCTTCGGTGGAAGGTGGGTCAAAGGGTCTCAATTGTCTAGACTATACCTCTGTCTACACGTTTATTGGGAATTGCCTTAAGATATTTATATTTATTTATTGATTTAGTTCATTATTCAAAAAAAAAATAATAAAAATGTGGCACTAATGTATTATTGCACAAACTTTTGACCAAAAAAAAATATCTTCACCAATTTGACCAAAAAGATATTATGTTTACTTATTTATTACTTATTTATTTACACTTTATTGCAAACCTTACAAAGAAAGTGATACAAGGGGCGGACTTAATGCCTTTAGGCATTTTCTGCCAGTCAACCCGATTATAATATCTGGTAAAGTGCAGTGCATGTATGATGAGTGACATTTGAGTAAATTAATTACAGTATTTATCAATAGATATAATAATATTCAGTGTAAGATTTTCATTAATTTCCTAGCTACTGCCCGCGACCAGTTGCACGAACGAAAAGTTGCGCTGTTTTACTAGAATAAGCTCATAAGGCATATAGTTTGCTCAATTAATCTGCTTAAAAAACCTAGCCTATATCCGCCCTCACGCGAGCAAGGAATGTAGATGTCGAGATCACACCGACGGCATCAGCCACCCACGCTGGCCGCTATAAGGAGTGCGCCTCGGGACAGAATTGGCTCTCTCTCTTTCCCTCGTATCTAATGCGCTAGAATATGGATTAGCCCGCGCTACTACGGATGTTAAGCACGGACACGCGCTAGACCTCCTTCACCTCAAATCTCACGTTGGTGACAGAAACCGAGTCGGCCACTCAAAGGCCGTTTGTCCCGGTTCCGAGTACTGGAACAAGTATTAAATTAATTAAAATATTAACCCATTACTTCGCGGCGGATTTAGACTTTGGTTCAGCCATCAACCACGAGCCATTTCGACACCAACACTCCTCTCGCGCGTGCCTTCAGCTCAGCCACATGCACTGAAGGCGCGGCCCTCGCCAGAGCTTTCTTTATTATCAAGAGTAGAATAAGATGCAAAAAGAGAGGACAGAAGAGGCCTTCTCTTTTGTATAATAGACATTCCCTTGAACTCCTTAAAGAGAATTTAGAAAGCACAGGTTTCCGAAGGAAAATATTTAATGTTCTTTTACTTTGCTCAAACAATAAACCTCTTTTAAAGAACTTGCTTGGAGAGTTATACTCCTCCGTACATGTTATATTTATGTCAGACAATAAAGTAAATAAACTTTTTGTGAAAACTTCAAAATAATGGTTTTTTTTTATAACTCCGGGGATGAGTGTGAATAAAGAAATAGACGGACAGATAGAAAAAAGTCTACAAATATCTAGTTCATTTTTTGTTGTTCTTCTTTGGTTGCCACAGTTATATTTTTATTACTTTTCTTCAATGAATAGAGGTACAGGACTCTTTTACTGTTCAAAGATAAAGGTTGCTTTTTCTCTTGGAGCTATACCCATTCAAATAGAAAAAGTAATATTTCGAATCTGTTTTCATAATTGATGTAGTTATGTGTCATCTAGTCTGTGAATGAAAATCATTTTCGCTAATTTATTTCAGTGGGTTTTATCGTCAGCTATCACTATTACTTGACGAGTCACAGACGTCAAAAACTGAATAACTTCTCTTCTTATTTTCTTCGAATAAAGATCTCATACACTCGAAATGCTCATTTTCTTTGTATATTAGCGATATCATTGATAAATTTTAAATAACTTTTTTTAAATTTTTAACTTCTTTTACGAATTTGTTGTTTATAATTGACAAAGTTATAGGTGAACATACTTAAAATTACACACCTAATGTCTAACATAGATTGTCCTCCTGTGTCTTGATGTCTACTACTTCGTTCGTGTGGATTTCCGTTGTGGTATTAGGATACTACTTATCCTATTCTATTACTATTTATAATATTAGATGAGATAGGGGATTGCTTAAAGAATCGAATAGTCTTAAGGATAAAGTCGTCGAGAAAGTATAAGGCGATCGAACAGTATTTACACATAATCCTTACATTTTAACAGTATACGCTTTATACTAATAAGGTATTTCTATTCAGGCGCAGTAGAACATTCAGTAGTTTTACTAAACTGTATCGTATTTTGCTCCTACTACGTTTATTTTTAGTACCAGGGCAAAATGTATACTGGCTTTTATCCCGCCTCAAGCAAAAGATTTTATATGAAATTGCATGCGTTGGTGCTTGCATAGAAATAGATAAACATCATTCATGTTTTTTACATTTTCTATTTGTTATGGAATGCATCGCACAGAAATATAATAGCTGTACCCGTAACTTCTTCCCTGTGTATTTGTTTATTTTAAACTTTCTTTTTAACAATCCTTGAATATTTTTGTATCTTCATGCAATTTCCCGTGCTAAGGTAGGCAGAGGCCTGGTCAATAAGTTCCGACCCACTTTGCACCGAGGATTATTTGGGGGACAACGTGACAGGTGATTAGCCTATAGCCATCTTAATTTTCAAGCTGTCGCTATAATATGCTTACATATACATATTTACATAGATAAATATCTATATATCAACATCGGCGTGAGTAGAAATATTCATAAGCATCACACAGATGATTGACTGTAGCGGGATTCGAAACTGCATCCTTAAATTTATCTATTATTTAGTTTATTAACCTTGAACTACAAAGACTGTTAAAGCTGTGAAAGTCACCATTTAAATTTTTTATCTACCATATTAAGAGGAATTAACTTTCTGGGTTTCTCACGCGCAAACAGCTACCCTACAGGGTACTACAGTAAGGCGTAAGAATTCACCTTCTATCCGGTAGACGTCGGAAAAAAGGCGACAAAGCGACTACGGAAAAACGTTGTACTACCGATAAATGGCGGCATGGCTATCTCAAAATATACCAGACCCAAATAATAGGCTGTTAAGTAAATAAATATTATTCTACACGTGCCATTTTTGCGACATTGTTCACATTAATTTGTTTTTTAAACATGTCGCAAAATGCATTAAATTCCACGCAGAATTTCGGGCAACGACCATTATACAATAAAATTACTACTTACGGTGCCTCAAATTTCCCTCTCAAAATTTTGATAGAATTTTAATCCTCCAGGGCGTTCATGTTTAAATATTAAATTCCAATTTCCTTCTTAAGGTCAATGAGAAACAAAAAACACTTTTTATTTAATTGCTTTTATTTAATAATGTAAATCGTGTAGATTTAAATGTATAATTTGCAATCTTTATGCTATCTTAGTTAAGCCAAAAATATCTGATGAAGTAATTGAACAAAATTTAATAAACCAACTGTGTCAGACGATTTTATATATTTTATTTAGTAGGGTGGGACATTTGTTTTCTAAGGTTTCTCATATTACATATTTAATAAAAACACACATCTCGCCTAGTATGTTAAAAATTTTGCAGCTTGTACATTGTAATATTTTTAAACTCACACATAATAGTAATAACAAAAATGTTACAAGAAAAAATTTAAGAAATACAACTTTTTTAGGTATTTGTATCTCGTAACTATGTGAAACATTTGATACGACATCTTCACTATAGAAATATAACGAAAACATTTACAAAGGCTCGTTGGGGTAACAGTTATATAATATGTATGGCAACCTTACGTATACAATCTGAAATTAAAACGTATCTTCTACCAAAAAACAAAATTTTATATCCGTACATGATTGATTGAATACATGATGATTTTTCTCAAATCAAAACAGAACAGGTAGGGTAAAAGTTCAATTATAGATATTAGCGATAAAGATGATTATCTCTGATAGAACTTGCAAGTTCTGGTTCCCAACGATCTCCATTTGATAGTAACCTTTCTTTGTTGTAAAGCAATTCTTCGTGCGTTTCCGTACTGTACTCGAAATTAGGTCCTTCGACAATAGCATCTACAGGGCAAGCCTCTTGGCAGTAACCACAAAAAATGCACTTAGTAAGGTCAATATCGTAGCGTGTGGCTCTGCGGGACCCATCGCTCCGCTCCTCCGCATCAATAGTTATGGCTTGTGCCGGACATATCGCCTCGCACAACTTGCAGGCTATGCACCTCTCTTCACCAGATGGGTAGCGTCTCAACGCATGCTCGCCTCTAAAGCGTTGAGATATGGGTCCTTTCTCAAATGGATAGTTTATTGTAGCCGGTTCTTTAAAAACGTGACCCAGGGTTACAGCGAAACCTGTGAAACACGGTGTTTTATTGTAAAATTAACAAAATACTTTAAAAAAAACTTTTAAAACGTCTCTTTTAAAATTTTTAAAGTACACTAATACATCAAATATAAGATTGTTTAAATCGATAAAGGTCATCGATTAATAAATATATGCATAACACACTATAAAAGACTAATCCGGAAAAATAATTTGCCAATATCGCAGCGCTTTCTGAGTAAATGGCGATATGCATATTTTGAATATAACATATTCCCGCAACTTTACAGCGCTAGTTAATGTGTTAATCTTCTTCTTTTCCTTTACAGCTTATCAATAATCTAACCTTGAACATAGGCCTTCCCAAAGTTTGCCACAACGGTCCTTGGCCTTCTACATCCATTAACTTACCTCTTATATTAATCCGTCATACGCTAAAGCGTTTAAAAGAAGTTTTTTTGAGAAAAGGGAGGCAAACTAGCAGGTGGCTCACGTGATGGTAAGTGATTACCGCCGCCCATACCAGACCCGCAATACCAGAGGCTTAGCAGATGCGTTGCCTCCCTTAGAGTGCCCCCCTCCCCCAGAATTGGGGGAGGGGGGTGTGTGGGCCACCGGTTACCTGCACTCACCAGACGAAACACAGAAGTTTGTTAGACTTCTACTTCACGCCGGTATTCTGTGAGGTCGTGGTACTTCCCCGGTCGAGAAGATGTTATAGGCAGCAGTTTTTGACTGAACTTGAATAACACAAAAACAACTTATATATGATCAGATTTTAAATTAATAACAATTATCTTAATCTAAATTAAAAAAGTTCTAAATTAACATTTACCCCGAACGAGTTCCGTCATGAAAACAGTCTGGGCGATGCGGTCAACGAAGTCCCTCATTTTTGTTGATGGCGGTTCATCATTAATAGCAACGAAATTTACATCGTACTTAGTCCTAGGCCGACAGTAGTGAGGAGGTGTTAGTGGAGGACACGGAGATGTCGGAGGGCACGGTTGGCATTCCCTGTCGGAATAATGTCGGCTGTATTTAGTAATGCATTCACCAAAACTTTTGCGACTTACGTCTAATAAAGAAAAATTTCTATAAGCCTTTGTCTGAAATCGTCCTTGCGGCACTTGAAAACGACGTGAATACCAAATTACGTTCTTTAGCATTTTATTTTAATCCAAATGAAATATAATCAGTGTTCGAAAATTGGAAAGTAGCAAAGAGTATATAATCACTACGTTTAGTACGCAATTACTGCGTTTCAAGTATCAATAAATTCAAAGAATATACAATCAAATTCAAAAAGGTAAATACCCTTTGACAACATATTAAACGAATGCAACCATACATTTTTACAAAAATGACCTTTTCGCCTAAAAGTCTAGATACGAGGCCATAAAGTCCTAAAATAAGATGATCTTTATTACAATTTTTTTTTTGGAAGATTTCAATTAAAATTAAGACAACGTACTTATACTACGATTTGTTATCAATTCAGGCATAGAAGTAATAAAAATAGTCCAGATTATATAAAATATTATATATAATCTGTATTATGTATATAAGTGTATTAAGTGGGTGTCTTCAAGAGAAGAGTGAATAGGCTTTTTCTAAGCTAGTGTGCCTACCAACAAAAACTACATCGCTACTTACCATCAGGTGGGATTGTAGTTAAACGCTAGCTTATAATAGTAAAAAAAATGTATATAAGTAAGCAAGTAAGTAGTAACCTCTGGCAGTAGGTTAATCGCTCCCATTTATATATTATGTTCAATTACCTTTGTTAAAAAAATACAAAAAAGAGGACGCCTACGAAGTTTCCTTTTGTTTTTTCTCCGTTAGAGAAACCGCATAACGAAAAGGTAGAGCAAAAAATGGCAACTGCTGGATATTATGTGTTAAACCTATATTAATGAATATAGAATTTTTGTTAAATAAAGTCTTAATTATACGGGTTACGCATCGATTTAATCAGTTGCAATAAAAATAAGTAACAAGCAGTTTAGCAATTACTTGTAGCATAATATTAATGTTTGATCTTTAATCTTTACTTTTACTGTGCTGCCTCAAAATTATTTGTTTTAGAATATAATTGATATATTTATATGTATGTATTTATTAAAAATATTAAAGCTACACAGCAAAAGTAAAGACTATGAAACATTAATATGTTGTATGTTGCGTGCTACACGCAATGAATAGCATTACTTTCTCATGGGTATCGAACTCGGGTCTCCTCATTCTAATTCCGATCACTAGTGCTAAACAAACTTAACTATTTTTGTCTGCACGCTGTTTATTTTAAAACTTAATAATATTAATTTTCACGAGTCACGATAGCCGAGTGGTTGGATGGTCGGAATTTCGAGTTAAGAGACCCAAATTCGATCCTCAGGTATCAGGCTCGTACCAATGGGTTTTTCAAAAACTTACGTACGAATCATGTCGTTGGCTTAGATATAAAGATGGCGACGGGCTCACCACCACTCACGTTGTCCCGAAAATATCTTCGGTGGAAGGTGGGTCAAAGGGTTTTAATTGTCTAGACTAGACCTCTGTCTACCCCTGGATTGGGAATTGCGTGAAGATATTTACATTATTTAGTATGTTAAAAAGAAATAATTTAATATTTTTGCATTATAAAAGGTTTTTTTTATATTTTATTTCCATATTCGAGAAAAATACGCTTGAAATATTATTAAGAAGAACATTATGAATATAGAGCTCAATATTCTCTTTATAAAGAACTCTTCATATTGAGGTTTAAAATGGAGATTACTACTCTTTCAAGTACTCCTTCAATCTCGGAAAAATGTATATACTTTTACAAGTATTTCAAAAAGTTTATTTTTCAATACTTGGAATATTGTACAAGTACATAAAATTCAACACGTTTGTTATAATCATGACATAAACGCGATGAAAGGCGGCTTTTCTTTACTTTATCTCATTATCCAAAAAATAAATAAGAATAAAATTTTACAGTTGCGTTGTATGATATTTTAGTTTCACGTATTTTCCCTGTACTGTGGGATACTTAAAAATGTCCTTTCGACCCAACTTCCACTAAAGCCCATTTGAGACAACATGACAGGTGGTAAGCTTACCGCCGTCTTAATGTACAAGCCAACGGAAGAATATACCAGCACAATAGTTTGAACCTTTGAACCTAGGTCACTCACGCAGATTGATTTTAAGGAGAACATCCTAACCGTCAAACTATCTTGGCACACGATTTTTTGTGTTGTGTTCAGAAAATATTGTTACCATAAATTTATGAGTCATGCCAGAAAGTCAAGATAATTTTTCAAAACAACTTATTTCCTTCGAGGGAAATTTGTACACAATTTTATCGCTCAACTCACGTGAATTGATTTATCGCCATCGTTTACGAATCGAAGCAAGTGGAATTTAATATTCGATTTACATTTCTTAATATATCCGGGAGCAATTTTATTTTTAGCGAAATGAAGCGACAAGTTTATTTATTTTATCTCTGTAAAAATTTAAGACATTATAGTCACTATATATTTTTATATACTTACTAAAATTACTTAAATTAACAATCATGACTGTATAAAAAAATCGTTCTTGCGACTGCCTGATTCCTAATACTAGGTATTAGAGAGAAATCTAGTATTTAACAGTCCTTTCATTTCATATTTCACCAGAGCTTATTAGGGACGGCGTATTAGGCCGTAAACTTGTCGCCGTCGGCAGCTTAGATAGTAAAATATTGGAGCAATCACACCCATCGTCAAACCTCGAAGTATAATTCTTAGTATCTATTCCTGATAAGATGGACATAAATAGCTAAAGCGAATTGAACTCCAAAAACATAACTATTTAACGTTATAATTAGTATTATTGGGTGGTTAATTTAAAGACATTCCGTTTTTCAAGCATGAACGTTTCGAAAATCAAATTGGTACATGTTAAGTTGTTTTGCTGATTTTTATGCTGCATTCGTAACTGTTTTTTTTTAGAAAATCCGTATCCGTAATCGTAGATGTTTTTTTGAAAATCCGTCGGAAAAGTAATAAATTTAGGATATCAGATAAGCGTTGTGTTTTCGTTACAAATAGAAGTTATGAGTGGTCCTTAAGAAATATGTAAGTGATTACAGAATCAAACATTTATTTATGTTTTGTGAAAGAAGTAAAAAAAGTAGACGGCACTTATTACCTTTTACCGGAAACTGCAAACATTTGTATGGTGTAGGTATATCCTCTTCTCTTATCTTCTGCATATTAATCGGAATATGTAGTATGCATCGACATTATAGCAAACAACGTGATCACGTTGTCCGGAATAGGGTCCTGTTAAAATGAATGCTACAAGTACACTGCACAAAAGTTTTTTCTTAATACCATTTTTCCATTACACATATACAATTTATAGCCTTCCAGACTATAAATTTGTTGAATGTGTTTTGAAATGTCAATCCTTAAGAGAAAGTTGTAATCCAACAAATCAGAAGGGTTTAAAGAATTCAAACTCTCTTGTAATGGTTTATGTCTCCAGGACCTTTCTGCACAATAAAATTGTTTATGTCATTTATGGCACCGTTACTAAGTCCAACTGTTGCTCTTGAATTTAAGTTAAGTAATACGATTTTCAAGATTGCCATCCCGCCATCTGTCGGTAATTATTTTCAAGGCTTTATACACTTAGGTTTTAGGACACACGCTTATGACATCCACGGGAATAAAGGAGGTGGTATAAATAACTCTATATAAACTCAGACGTATTAATCTATGTGAGGAACCATATTACGTAAGAACGCTATAAAAATATTATGAAATATTATATTTATTATTTTGGTTATTATATTATTACGGAGTAGATACATTTGAAGGTTATACATAGCAATACTTATACCGAAAAGATCATGATTTTATAAATAGAAGAACTTTATATAAAAAGCCAGCATCCGTGTAATTTTAGCCGTATAACTCAAAAGCAGTTGAAAAATAGTCTAGGAATTTTGAAAGAATGATGCAATTTCAACCAAGAGTGTTTGAAAATACTTTGTATCCTGAAGTATCCTCGGTAACGGGAATATTATGCTAAAAAATTACATTTATTTTAATTGACATTGTCTTTAATGATGTACAGGATGTTTTATACATTTGTTTTATTATTACAGTTGTTGTCATTTGTCATAGATAGTCATATTAAAGGTCCATCTGTTTGCACTAACCATAAAAAATTTTAAATCAATACCTAAATTATTAAGTATTTCTTAACACAGAATAATTATTAGACCAACCGTAAGACACGCCTAAGTACGCTAAGATATTTACGTCGTGGATTGAGCTATGTTTGAACCTTATGAATAGTTAGCAAGTGTTTTAATTAAGGTGTGGGTGGAGTATCAGTTATATTAAGAACTCAATCATGGCTTAGTTTCACAAGTTTCTGGACTTCATGCAAGATTTTATATTACTAGACCGTGAGTCGTGTGGTTTTTACTCAAGAATCTTGTTTTTCTTCATGTGGTAAAATGAAATTAAGGAAGACACCAATGAGGTAACTACGAACAGTGACTAAAATGCCGCAACAAACAACTCAAAAAATAGCAGCCCAAACAAACTGGTAACATTTAGCACCGTTTAAAGTGAGAAAAAAAAAACAAGTTATAAAAAAATAAAGAAGAAGATGGCATGCTACATACAACCCTCTACTAATATTTAAGTGCAAATGAATTTCTGAGTATAGTTTTGAAATGAATGCTAGTTGCATTTACTACGACAACGTACATTACTTACTATCACGATAAAAAATAAGCCACGATAGCTGTGTGGTTGTATCATCGTAATCCGAGTTAGATCCCCAGGAAGGTGGGCTCGTATCAATTGAATTTTTCAAAACGTATGCGCGATTTATATTGTGGCCTTGTTGATAAAGTTCCAAAACAAGTTTCGGTGAAATGTCTAAAGAAATAATTTGTCTAGACCGACAGCTCCCCCTATGTAACAAGATAAAAAAAGCGTGAAGATAAAAAAATAATAAAAATTAGGGCAAAATACGGCAATGGAACAATTAGATATCTGAAGCTAAGTGACTAACAAAGCCCAAATACAACCAATACCAGACTTAGTGCGTTGCCTATTTAGTGTTGCTCAAAATCATTATTCAATAAACTTCATGTTATTTTGAAATAAAGTAGTCTGCTAAATAAAATTTTAATATCAATACACAACCGTTTATGCACTATCGAGATTCCATAAAAAAAGATTCCATAGCATGTATTTTATAGATTTTAAATGGAGCGCAATATCGCAATATCGGTCTAAAGTGACATGTGTCATTGTATATTCTATTTCAAAAGGAAAAATTTCAATAAAACTCTTATGAATTCCAGACGGCCTTTGAAAACATAACTTTGAATGTTTCCATTGTTGTTTCGATACTATTTTTGGATAAAGCCTTTAACATGAAACAAGTAAATGTACGATTTGTTCAATTTAAAACAAAAATTTGGAAATATTTGAAAATTTGAATATTTGGAAAATTTGGTTATCTAATTTTTATTTATCACTAGAAATTGGCAAAAGTACTACTTACATGGCTAGTAAGCGGATAAATCTACTCCCAAAAAAAAATATTTTATTTGGTTTTGGTAAGCACACAAGATTTCCGAGATGGATATCCCGCCGTAAGTCTAAAGAGTCTTCATAAAAATACTTAAGATTATTAAATTAGAGTTACGATAGCCGAGTGGTAGGGTGGTCGGAATTTCGAGTCAAGAGAGCCGAGTTCGATCAAGCAGATTGTTTTTTTTTATAGAGAAGGGAGGCAAACGAGAAGCCGGCTCAGGTGATGGCTTAGTTATTACAGCCGCCCATGAACATCCACAATATCAGAGGTATAGCAGATGCGTAGCCGGCCTTTGAGAAAGGTTTAGGCTCTTTTTTTGAAGGTCTCTAAGTCGTATCGCTCCAGAAAAATTGCTGACGGCAGTACATTCCATAAAGTGCAAGTGCGTGGCAGAAAACTCCGCGAAAAACGCACTGTGGTGGAATGCATGTCAAATGGTGGCCGGCTCGTACCAATAGGTTTTTCAAAAACTTACGTACGAATTACATCGTTGGCTTCGACATAAAGACGGCGACGGCCTCACCACCTGTCAAGTTGTCCTGAAAATATCTTCGGTGGAAGGTGGGTCAAAGGACTTAATTGTCTAAATAGACATCTGTCAAACCCTGAATTGCGAATTGCGTGAAGATTTTTTTTAAATTAAAGAGATAAAAAGAGAAACACATTCTCTTTAATTTAATAACAAAAAGTTCTGCATAACTTATAATCTTTAAAATCAATAAGAAAATTACGTGATATTTAAGACTTTTGAAGCGTTTGGCAAATCCTTACTCGAGTCGAAGTCCTCTCAGCGACTTAAAAAAAAATATTTATGTACACACGACAACACGAGGATTAATAAAACAGATTAAAAAAGAATAATTAGAACAGTTTGGTTGTAACGAAAAAAGTAATGGTTAATTAATTAATAAAATTTTAATTTTAAATGAGTAAATCTATTTTTCACAATGATATTATTTATATTCAAGAACAGAAAACAAAGTTTTTGACGATAATTAAATTTGAAATTAGCTGTTAATTAAAATAGCAGTACGCCAGATACTTCAATATCCAATGTGTAAATACAAACCCATGAGCTAAAGCTAGCGATTTCTAAATTTCCCTGAACTAATTAAGATCTATTCCTATATCAAATGCATTAATGAGTGTTTATCTCACCCATAGAGTTAGGCATAAATTTAAATAATGTAAATAAATTCTTTATTTTGATTGACTGCCTGACTGATAAATGAACGCATAGCCTTAACCACTGGTCGTAAAAATAGAAATTTAGAGGAAGTATTGTTCATATGATATTGGCATATAGCCAATGAAAAAGGGTTTTTGAAAATTCCGTCCTGAAGGGAATGCAAAGGGTTGGTAAAGTACGAATGGGATATCGTTTTAATTTGAAAAAAGAACTTCCATGTCTAATTTTATCTGTAAATCTCAAGTACTCTTTTATAATAACTCTAAGACTTTTTTAATTGCAATTGGTTTAATTAGAGAGTTGAGTGAAATCGATGTAAGAATATATTCCATTATTTCCGTTGGTAATTTTAAAGATGTTGTTTCATAAGTGCGACCAAGAGAAAACTTATTGATAGAAATGAAAATGAGAATTTAGGAATTTCAAATACGGAATAAATTTTATTATACTATTGCCCCTTACTAGTATGCCCAATTGAGTAGAGAAAACTGTATTGTATTGCAATATCAGTTGAAACCCTCCGGCGGGGCTTTTATCCATTCTTATGTATTATCTATTTCTATGAAATTGTTTCCCTGATATAGTATTATTACAATGATAAAAAGAAGATAACGTCACGTAATTCATTCTGTTTCATTCTTTCCTTTGCTTAGAAGAAATCAGTTTCAAATAATGTTGACAAAATAAAATGTTTCATTCTATTTCATTTCTGTTATGAATTGTCTCAATTATTGTTTTAAATAAAGCTTTAGTTTCTGTGCAGAATGGATAAAATTGGTCAGTATGCACACACATAAGTAATAATTAAACTATATAGTTTAATTATTACTTATGTGTGTGCATACTTCCTTACAATACAATAGACACCTTCTTTATTATTATTATATAATAATAAAGAAGGTGTCTATTTTTTTTTACTTGACTGTGCGAAGGAGATGATTAGCACACATAAGTCGTAGCTATTTTATTTTCATTAATCTGCAAGTAAAATTACCACGATAAAAATATAAAAGAGAAAAATGATGTTTTCACAGCCTCAAAAAGCAAACAATCTCTGACACAACGCTAATGTCAGAATGTGTTAGTGTTTTAGTGTTAAGTTATAGTTTTATTTGTTGTTGTTAAGACATAGATTATTCGGAAAAAGTAAACGATGTCGATGAAATGAAATGTATGAAATGTGATGAAAGTAAATGATTCCGTTAATCAGAAGTGATGACTACCTGTTAAAAATTAACACTAATGGAAGTTGATTTATACGCAGTGTGTTCAGGAGTTTCGGATGACACTCAAAGCTGTTTTTTCGACCCCACCGAATACACAATTTTCCGGAATAAAATATATCTTAGTTTTTAATTGATATAACAGAATGCAATAAATACAAAATTGCATCTAAATTTATTTAATCAATCAGTGATAAAGCATTATATAAAAATAAATAAATATCTTCACGCAATTACTAATGAGAGTCTAGTCTAGACAATTAAGTCCCTTTGACCCACCTTCCACCGAAGATATTTTCGGGACAACGTGACAGGTGGTGAGCCCGTCGCCGCCTTTTATGTCCAAGCCAACGATATTAATTCGTACATGAGTTTTTAAAAAAACCCATTGGTACGGCCACTTGAGGATCGAACTCGGGTCTCTTGACTTAAAATTCCAACCACCCAACTACTCGGCTATCGTGACTTAAAGCATTATATGCTTGGGATTTATATCTCTCTTAAAAGTGTGGCAAAAATGTTCGGAATACATAATTTCATATTTATGTATTGGTATTAATTATTATGATGACGTATGAATTTATATATTATTATTATTATGTTAAAACGGCCTGTGATACTCCTTTACATAGGAAGTACTCTCGTAAGTAAGGGTCTGCCATAACCAATGGCGAAAGCAGTAATAAACATTCTCAACGCTACTACCCGTCACCTGAGTTTTGGTCTGATATTTTTCGTGATTTTTATCCGCCAACTGTTTGTAGCCAAGTGAAATGACATAGCCCTTAGTCGTCTCTTATGAGAATGGGAAGAAAAAATAGTGTTTATATGGTATACATATAACATAATAGATATAACTTTCGAGGTTCGTTCAAGGTGCTGATTTTTGATTATATCAGAGTCGGTGTCAGTTAGCGATAATTTTATACTGTGATTTTCAACTTTCAATGCCTAAAAATTTAACCCTTGACCACTCTTCCCTCTTGACATATGTCTGAGATATTTTTAAGTTTCTTTCAACCGAGATCCACGAAATACTTTGTATACCTACAATCACGAAAGAAATAAAGATACATTGCGCCAAATACGCATTGCGATTAGGGACGCATCCAAACAAGCTAGCGGTGAAGCTTACTATACCTGATACCATTTACCGTTTGAAAAAGCGACGGGATGTATTTGATGTGGATAGTCATTAAGAAAGCTGACTACACTGAATAAAGGACTGGCGCCGCTGGGAGCAGAGTCCTTCTCGTTAGCAAACTACATCTCATTATAGTCTATTGACTGATTGGAAGATAAATAAATAGAAAATTTCCTTACAGGTAGTAGAAAGTTGTACATAATTCAGAGTAAATTTTACCTACATTTTCTAAGAAGGAACATTTGTCCTCCTGTCCTATCACCTTCATTTTACTTTCACAACTAAAGAATACTTAAAGAAAGTATATTCTCGTAGATACTTGTACAATACAGTAGAAAATCGTTACCTTGTTGCAACTTGAGCTTATATGAAAGAAATAAATACAATAATTTTGAGTCTCTGAAATATTTAGATATTAAGTGTGTTTGTAAAGGTACTCTGCTTTTAGTTTAAAATTAAAAATAGTAACCTAATATTTATGGTGATGTGGTGGTGGCACATGAGGATAAGCAGCACCTTTTCTTTTCCATAAGTTTGTTTATCCCTCATTAATTATATATAACAATATTTTGATTTGTCGCAAAATATTTTTCAGGAAATATTATTAATTTTACATTTAAATGAACGACTTTTTCCAAAAATGAAACTATTGCTAACATATCCTTTTTTATATTTATGAATATATATCATGAGGATCGAAGTCGAATGTTGTGTATTTCAGAAATATTAATACGATATGATCTTTCATCAAAGTATTGCTATACGTTAAGCATATATATACAATAGTTGTAACTATATGCATACTACAGTTATAACTTAAAAAATCGTTTCCCGCAAAGTTTTCCCTCGACAAAAGGTCAACATCAACGCGTGAATGTGTTTACTTAGCGCTTGACACTCTTCAGCCTCTTGTCACCGCCCGCGAAGGACAAGTAACACACTTACTCTTCTAGCGCTACAACAACTAAAATATATTATAGAAATTGAATATAATATGGTGATGAATAATAACACAATTCAATGTTATTAAGAGTATACATATATATTTATTTATGTATTTTTTATGCACCTAACAATATGTGATGGAACAAAGGCGGAATTAATGCTAAAAGCATTATCTGCCAGTCAACCTTAAGGTAGTAAGAAAGGGTTGAAAGCGGTTACGGAAAAACAAAGAAATAAAAATGATATTGAATAAAAAACACATAAATTATTCATACAAACACTACATATACTACATACTTACATACAAAGACATATGAAACAAAAATTATACATTAATGAATATATTAATAATACAAATAATAAGTTGGAAAAATTCAATGTAGCAACTTTAAGAAATGCTTCTGAAAATTCTTCTTCAATGTTAACTTTTTGCAGGGTTGTCGCAAGTGAAGTGGAATAAAAAGTACCAGAGACTCTGAGGATTGAAGTTGTCGTTCATAAGTGTCGTGCAAAAAGTGAAGTTTAGTTTTTAAGTAATATGGAGAGTTATTATCATACAGAATTGAAAAAATATTGGAATGTACTCTTACTTGTCTTCGTTGGAGAATGGGAAGCTACTATAGCTGAGAGCGGAATACAGAAACATGATGTTTGATCATGTTACGTTACGAAGTTAAAAAATAAAGCGGCAATTGTTAAATAGTCGTTCCAACTTATCTAACAGAACTTCATACGTATATTTACTTAAACAAATAAAATAATATATAATATGTCTTTACGCCATTCCCAATATAGGCGTAGACAGAGGTCTAGGCAATTAATTTCAACCCATATCCCAACGAAGACGTTTTTGGGACAACGTAACCTGTTACGTTGTCCCAAAAACGAGGTGGTGAACCTTTCGCCGTCTCTATGTCCAAACCAACGATATTTTTCAGACTTAAGTTTTTAGAAGAAAAACCCCATTGGTTCGAGTCTGCCACCGGGAGGTTGAACTCAGGTCCCTTGACTCGAATCCCGATCACCCAACAACTCGGTTATCGTGACTTATATCATAAATAAATAAAGATTGATATAAAGATTACACACATTGAAGACCAGATAGTCTAGCTGTTTTTTGCAGACGTCGTGCATTTTTTGAACCTAAAAAAACCCGTCTAATTCTACATTTGTGGAATTCATATCAATTCCACAAATGTAGAATAAATCCTTATTTATTCTACATTTGTGGAATTGATATGAATGTTTGTACTCTATTCATGGATTTTAATATGTATCTATGAATATTTATCTTCATAAATGTTTATATGTAATTATTTTCTACCGTTACCTACACTAAAACGACGATAGGTTCATCACCTATCATGATATCCAAATAGGCTTCGGTTAAAGGTGTGTCGATAGGACTTGATTGTTTAGACCTCTGTATACACTAATATTGTGAAAGTTCGTGAAGATGTAAAAGTGATATAAATATTTACATAAATTAATTATAAAAATATCAATTCCATCAATTCGTTTCTGGCTACACAGAAAACCAGCCTTGCGCAATGTTTTAAAATCTTACTTCGTGACGGAAAGCTGCGGTGGAGATAATTTTAGTCGTTAATGCATAATTTTTTAATACCAAAACTTTAGTGTGTATTCTTAATTTTTTTTTCGAATCTTCGCAGGAGTCGAACACGCAACCCTTCACTTTGTAGGGTGACTAACAGTCTTTAAAGAGAGTAGCTAGAGTAGTTACTCTATCGAACCACATAACTTATACTCTTAATATGACTCTTGGCACTGAAACAAAATAAATTAACACCTTGATAGTTGGCAGGAAACTTGCATTTTTAGCAGAGTTGCAGATTTAAATCCCATATAAATTATTCAAAGACACACAGACACACAACACACACAAACAATCATACTCCAGTCATGGGTGTTTATATACATTACATCATAAATATATTTCTGTAGTGATAACCATCCACATTCATTGAGTTTATAAACTTTTAATATTTCGTTAGTATATACATATAAAAAGCTTTATACAAGTGCATGACAGGAGTATCTCCCGTCAATAAATGATGCGCCATAATCGCCACGCTTTGCTAGCGGATTGGCGATCGTAGTATTTGCATCTTAGACGCTGGTCTCCATCAACGGTCTGCTGAATTTTGGTGTAGTATTTTCAAAACAGTTATCCTGCCATCTGTTGGTAGCCAACTGTATACTCAAGGCCTTTCCTCCTTAGTGGTCTATTATGATTCCCGACAGGGAGACATATTATTTTTTGTTTTTTTATTCGTATATTCTTATTTTATTTTGATTTTATTTATTAGGCCGTAACTACACAGCCAATTATCATATTACGAAAATAATTGTCAGTAATGGTTCTACACTTATTTTTTTGGTTAGATGTGATATTGCAATAACTTCTCAAAATAACTTCACGCATAGTTTCTAACAACGCAACAAGAACTCTGACGAACACACCAACAACTCCAATAACTGTCACTATACCTACATACCTCTTTCTCATCTTTGAAATTATAATAGAGATGATTTCATTCATATAAATTATAACAGATAGGCGTTTCTCAATATTGTTTAAGGTTTTAACCCTTAAACAGTTTGATGACCCTATAGCCACTTTCTTCTTCTTTACAGCTCATCTAGAGTCAACTGCTGAACATAGAATTTCTTGAAGATAGATTTCTAACAGTGGTAGATCCACGTATCAGCTTTTGTTGTTACATGTTGCACGACCGGGGAAGTACCACGACCTCACAGAATACCGGCGTGAAATAGAAGTCTAACAAACTTCTGCGTTTCGTCTGGTGAGTGCAGATAACCGGAGGCCCACATACGGGGGTATGCCTCCCCCCAATTCTGGAGGGCACTCTTAGACCGGCAACGCTTCTGCTATGCCTCTGGTATTGAAGGTATTCATGGGCGGCGGTAATCCCATTACGTGAGCCACTTGTTCGTTTGCCTTCCTTTGCTGTTAAAAAAAAAGATAAAAAAAATAACAAAATACTTTTTAACTTTGCGTGATATCCTTTACGGAATATACGTTTCAAGTCAATAAACTTCAATCGTAAGTGGTAATACAAAGCAATATTTTCTAGTTGCGAGGTAACGTACTTGCAGTTTCTCATTTTAATGCTCGTAAACAAATACCTTTGAAGACTGTGATAAGCTGTGTTCAATGTGTATACATGCGGAAACATTTTTCTATGAAGTGTTATGAAACAATTTTATTCTATCTCCAGATACAGATTCATCAAAATAGTACTAATTTGTTAGTATTTTTTATCTTTAGTTATTTTGTTCTTTGGCTTAATAAAGACAATAATTATTAAATTAAAGACAAAAAAGGTAAAATTTCAACTGACACGGGCGGGATTCGAAACCGCGACCTTCGCCGATCCGAGACGACGCTCTTACCTCCGAGCAACCGAGTTTTACACGCATCAGTTGAAATTTTAAATCTATATTCTCTAATATTACTTACGCCTTGTTTATTGGCATACGTCGCCACGGATCGGCGGAGGTCGCGGGTTCGAATCCCGTCCGTGTCAGTTGAAATTTAAACTTTTTTCTCTTTATTTTAATAACATAAAAGTTCAGCATAAATATGCTTTAAAAATCAATAAAATAGCATAATAAAGACCATAATTGTTATTGGCATAGAGTGCTCCTGTAATAGTCATATAGCCCGTAATAAAACCTAAGCCCTTTTCATCCTGGACAAAGATCATATTCATTACGTTTGACAAGACTGTCTATCTAAACATTAACTAACTTGCGCCCATCTAAAAAAACCTGTTGTCAAGCACATTTAAAATAAAACGATTATATGCGGATTTTTTTTTTTAACATTTTAAATTCCCGTCGGTTTTGGGTACTTTGCTTCTGTGGTCACGGTGGACTGAGGTCTTAACACTTGTCATTGTTAGCTTCCGTTAATTTTTATTTATTACACACCTTTATAAATCGGATCTAAATGAATATAGTGCATTCGCCAGAGTTAGACACGCCCTTGCACTTAGACTGACATACATATATAGGTGGGTACTCGTTAAGCTGGATCATGAACAAAAGGTTATAGAAATAAAACGAATCTTTTATTGCTTCACTGTCATAATAATGTTGAAGGTCGGTATCAACTATGGTAGAGCCACGCATCAGCGTTTGTTGCAAGAATGGGCCGACTCGACCGGGGAAGTACCTCACAGAATACCGGCGTGAACTTCTAACCGGAGGCCCACACACCCCCCTCCCCTAATTTGGGGGCACTCTAAGGCTGGCAACGCATCTGCTATGCCTCTGGTATTGCGGGTGTTCATGGGCGGCGGTAATCACTTACCATGACGTGAGCCGCCTGCTCGTTTGCCTCCCTTTTCTATAAAAAAAACGACAACAGATAAAAAGTAAAAAACAAAAGTAAAATATCTTCACGCAATTCCCAATACAGGGGTAGACAGAGGTCTAGTCTAAATAATTAAGTCCCTTTGACCCACCTTTCACCGAAGATATTTTCGGGACAACGTGACAGGTGGTGAGCCCGTCGCCGTAATGATAAAAAGTAAAGAAGCATTTCTAAAATAGTGCTTTAATGTTGATATTATTGGTAAATGTTTAGGGCGAAAGGCGAAAATAGTTGAACAGTGTTTGATTCTGAAAATCTGCTATGATTTGTAAATACCTTATTTGACATGAAATCCGTGTCTGTTTATATTCAACTGATAATTAGCTAATTAGGTATTCGATTCGGTACACGATTCGAAATCCTTTAACAATCTTCACATCTGTTACTCTTTTTTACTTCCAACTCTACGTATATGTTGGAATTATATCATTTCAGAATTATATAGTTGGAATTTATATATTTAAAAGTCACGATAGCCGATTGGTTGGGTGGTCGGAATTTCGAGTCAAGAGACCCGAGTTCAATCCTCAAGTGGCCGTACCAATGGGTTTTTCTAAAAAACTTATGTACGAATTTTATAGTTGGCTTGGATATTAAAACGGCGACGGGCTCACCACCTGTCACGTTATCCCGAAAATATCTTCGGTGGAAGTTCGGTCGAAGGGACTTAAATGTCTAGACTAGACCTCTGTCTATCCCTGCATTGGGAATTGCGTGAAAATATTTTTTATTTATATTTATATTATTTCGGAAAGTCAACCAGGTGTAACGGAACAGTGTTCCGAGAAACATAGTTTGCGAAACACGGATGTCGTTGCATTGATACTGTGTTCAATACACCGGATGCTTACAAGTTACTATGATATAAGAATAATGTACGGAAATTATTATATGCTAGCATACAAGCTATATTGAAACTGTTGTGTGTTTTAACGTTTAATATAAATTATACGAGAATGTTCAAACACATTTTTATATATCCTTGTATTGTTTCATGACTAAGATTAATGTTACTACTCTGCTCTTTCGCTAGCTAGGATAAGATATTTTCCCCAAAAAATTAACAAACGGTTGAACACAAAACTAAAAAAATGGAACAAATTACTTTAATTTAGGTATTGTAGGAACTCTTAGTACACCACGAGGCCTTGATGTGTATGAGTTAACAACAGATTTATAAATAAAAAAATGCGTAAAAATAGCTTAACTGATTTTGATTAAATAAATTTTTAGGTAATCAAGAGTCCACTGCTGAACATGGTCCTCCCACCAAAATTTTCCACAAATAACGGCCCTCAGCCTGCATGCATCACGTCGTCACTCAATCTCACTCAGAGCAACTTGTTGCGAACCACTGTGGAGATTATTGAGTACAGTGCCAAATTCCTTCAGCGACCCTGCCAAGTCTATGTCATTGGCAAACCGAAGGTGAGTTATGAATTATATTAGAGTAACTCCATGGATGTTAACCCCGTATTCTTTCCAGTTCAGGGGCTTGAAAACATTTTCCAACGCAGCGGTAAAGAGTTTCGGGGATACGTAGTCATCCTGTATTCTTTCTGCAATTCGATATGTTTCGTACAGCATCATACTCGGATACACATCGTAGCCTCATCGTATAAGCATTTCAGCATCTGTAGTCTATCTGACATCGCGGAAGAGAGCGCCGCCCGACTGAATCGTAGGTCTTCACATAGTCTACATACGCCTTACATGGCAAATTGTACTCTTCAGTCATCTGTAAAATCTGGCGAAAAGTTCGTGTGCGGTCTATGGTACCGTGGCCTTTTTGGAAATCGCTTGTTCGGAGGAGGCTGTAAGTAGTTAAAACAGACGATCCATGATGACTCTCGAAAAGAGTGCGTGACGCGGTTTATAAGCTATGAGTTTATAGTTATTAAACAGGCATTTACCCCCCATAGTTATACAAAGGTGCGAGCTTTTTCTTTTTCTTTACAGCCTATCAAGAGTCCACTGCTGAACATAGGCCTCCCCAAAGCTTTCCACAACGAACGGTCTCCATCCATCGACTTCCTACATTTTGCAAATCGTCACACAAAGTGAGGGCTATTTTTACCTATTTATACAAAAAACATTAAAAAAAATTACTTTTCATTAAATATTTTTTTCATAATTAAGTCACGATAACCGAGTTGTTGGGTGGTCGGAATTTCGAGTCAATAGACCCGAGTTCGATCCCCAGTTGGCAGGCTCGTACCCATGGGTTTTCAAAAACTTATGTACGAATATCGTTGGCTTGGACATAAAGGCGGCGACGGGCTCACCACCTGTCACGTTGTCCCGAAAATATCTTCGGTGAAAGGTGGGTCGAAGGGACTTAATTGTCTAGACTCGACCTCTGTCTACCCCTGTATTGGGAATTGCGTGAAGATATTTTTTTTTTAAATATTAATACTTATTTACATATTGTTTTATTACATATAAAAATTTATTGCCTAGTTGATGGTAAACCTATCTTCTATACTAGGATTTGCGAATTGGAATCGAAAAGGGAATACGATTCGACCGAAAAAACTATGAAAATGATATTTGTGTGATGAAAATGAAAGTGTGCGTGCACTCGAGGCGTGGAAACTTGGGCGATAGACTCACCACATGTAATTCTGTTTTATATAAGATGTGGTGATAGTCAAAAGGACTAAAATAACAACTAAAAAAACATGCGAATATAAAGCTGGAGACGCTAAAGAAAGTCTGTTGAGAATTATTCTAAGATCTTTACGCCATTTATAAATGACAAAATACTTATGTAAATGTAACAAGCCGAAAACAATTCCGTACAAATATCCGAGGATTACGGAAATTGAGTAAGAAGATCGCAAACGGAAATCCAGGATTTTACTTAAACGTTTGGGACTTGCGCAAACTCAATCGGTAGATTTATTCTTAAGCGAAAAACAGGTGGTGAATTCTTATTGAATGAATATGAATACATTTAGATAAATCAATGAATTAAGCTATTTATACTAATAACGCAATTCCTAATATCTCCTGTATTGTAGACAGAGGTCTAGCCTCTAAGAAAGCTTACTCAGTGTATATATCATATTAACGAATATAATATATAATGCAATATAACATAGCTCTGGTCTAGACAATTTACCCTTTCGACCCACCTTTCACCGAAGACCTTTTCGGGACAACGTGACAGGTGGTGAGTCCATCACCGTCTTTATAGACGGGTCTTTACAGACTTGGCTTGGGCATAAGTCCAAGCTAACGATATAATTCATACAAAAGTTTTTGAAAAACTCATTGGTACGAGCCTGCCATCTTGCCTCACCACTTGCCACATTGTCACAAACAATATGCTTCGGCGAAAAAAGGGTCGTAAAGAATTCATCGTCTAGACCTCTGCTTAACCTAAGATTTAAAAAATTGTTTTGGCAGTTTTTATTCATGATCACGATCATCAAATTTCACTGTAACATACATTCCTGTACACCTATAAATCATGTTCCATACCGGCTAAAAGCGCTCCCCACCTATACAATCATTCACCTTTTCTAGAAATTTCTGAGCTACCCATATTTAGCACTTCGTTTTATCTTCATCTCTTACAAATATTAGACGGTAGAATAAAATTATATCAATAAAAAAATGTACGAAGAAAAACATGAAACATGAAGTCACGATAGCCGAGTAGGTGGGTGGTCGGAATTTCTAGTCAAGAGACCCGAGTTCGATCCTTGAGTTTCTTAAAAACTTATCTACGATATGATTACACATTAAGACGGCGACGCTGTGCCGAAAATATCTTTAGTGGAAGGTGGGTCAAAGGGACTTATAGGGACTTAATGTATTGGGAATTGCGTGAAGATATTTATTTTATTTACATTAAGTAAAAAGAATCATGCCTAACCGATAGACATTGAAATCCGTACACGACGTTTATAATTTACATACATAATAATAATTTACAAACATAAACGTTTATAATTTAAAACTTAATACAAATCCAATAAGAAAACATGAAAGCTTATTTAAAAAATATTACGATAATTGAAGCAAGTGAATAACTTTTTTTTGGATTTTATAAAGCAGTTTGCCACAAGCGATGATAATAAATCTAGGGGCTTTTCAAGTTTCGTTATACTCGTTTAAGCTCCGTGTTTATAAATAAGAAACTTGGGTTAAAGTAGATTAACACGAGGTCCAATAGGACCGCTGTTAAATGTATTAAGCGGGAGCTACGGAATTAGGCTAGTTTAATTTGCTTATAGTTGCTTGATTAAAAATTAGATGTACAGTTTAGATGTTTTAATAATTTATTTATAGAACACACTTTAGCGATCTCACACTGTATACATATGTACATGTTTACAAGAACACTTTTAAGTACTTTGGAATGCAAGAATCATGAGGCAGTGTTTTCTTCCTATTCGTTTCACGAGATGAAAAGTGAGTTAAAGAGAAAGGGCTGGTTTAGACCAGCAGACAATAGCCCTTTTGTTGTATAACAAACGCCTTTTTTAAAATTAAACTATACGAAAGCATACTCAACTTATCTATCATATTTAACTAATATAATATATAATGTAATATAACAGACCTCTGGCTTAGACAATTAAGACTGTCGACCCACCTTCCACCGCAGATATTTTTAGGGCCAACGTGACTGGTGGTGAACCAGTCGCCGTCTTTATGTCCAAGCCAACGATAAAAATCGTACATAGGTTTAAAAAAAACCCATTAGTACGAGCCTGCCACCTGGGGATCGAACACGAGTCGACCGACTCGAATTCCGATCACCCAATCACTCGGTTATATATTTAACGAAAAATTGAGAAAAATTCTTTTGTCATAAATTTCTTTGTTTATTTTTCAACGGTCAAAAAAACCATCGCACAAAATTAAGTGTTTGAGAGGCAAGATGGGTGAAGCTGTGATTGCCAATCTTCTTTCGAATTATAACGATTATGGCTAACTTCTTTTATGGAAAACTTAATAATAATGATGATTAAATTGAAAGTAGACATAATTAATAAAAATTCCTTTAAATATACTCGTACGAGTATACAAAAAGTAATAGATACATGAACATCAACGATGATTTGGCAAACCTATCGCTTACACAAAGGAATATTTAGAAAAAAAACGAAATGAAAAATGTAATAAATTTTCATATAAATTGGTTGATTTGAATTTTTGTAAAGGCTGACATAAAAGCACCGCGATAAAACACAAGTCAGACATTTCCTATTGTCCGACACTAAGCTGCTCTTTGGTCGCTATGAATATCGAGTGTTGTTTGGCATCGCATGCAACAAACATTGCGCGAATTAAAACAGAACTTTCTATTTACGGGAACACTAGAAATATTTAACGAACTAAGTCTTATGTTGTACTCTTTTTGGTCTGAGGTTAGAAAAATAATTATAGGCTTAAAATTCTATGATTATTCCATAATTAATCTAGTACATTGAAATTTACTTGTTTAATTACCCAAATATTCGATTTTGTAAATTTTATTGAATTTATGGAGTTTTATTTAAGGTTATTGTTTTCCCAACTATTGGAATATTTTTCGGCGTCTGTAATCACTGAGAATTGAGGTGTTTTAAGTTAATCTACACTTTGTATGACTAGTTAGTGCTTTAGCTTTTAAATATATTTGTATGCATATTTCAGTTCTGAGTCACGATTAAATAATTCCTACGGAAGACCATACTTTGAACAACAAACGAGCCGTATATTTTTAACATTGAAATAATGATAAAAATATACGGCTCGTTTGTGTCGTGTGTAAAAATTACACAATTTAAATTGCAGCTGTAAGGTCTTGTTAAATGTTTTTACTTTGCGCAAATGACTAGTTACAATTTGTTTTTCAACCGAGTTGAAAACAGGAGAAGGATCTCAATTCTGTTGACTTTTTCATGTTTATTACCTAAGAACTCCGTTATGCTTAAACCGACTTGAAATTTATTTTTTGTTTGCATTCAAGATGTAGCCCCTAACAGCTACCTTTACCTTCGCTTAAATTGACACACAAATTGACATGTCTGTTTTCATTACAATGTTTTAAAAAAATGTGTATTGCTGGAACTACTTTACATTTTGTGTTTTTACCATACAAATATATATTCAATAAAAGATGATAATTTTCAGAATATAAAAGTTAAAGTCAAAGAGTCAAAGATATAAAAGTCAAAATACCTATTACTTTTACATATCTAACAGAGTTATATTTGTATCTTATGATTTTATTTACTTTTGTAGAATATACATATCGCCTTGTTAAATTCCACTGCAGGACATAGGACCTTACCTTGAGGATTTGCCATAATCGCCACGCCTGGCAATCGGATTGTCGATCGCAATACCAGACCACTCACACCACAGACGCTTCTTTTCGGTCTGATAATTTTGGTCTGATATTTGTAGAGATCATTATCCCGCCATCTATCGGTTGCTATAACGATATTCAAGGCTGTTTCCCTTAGTCGCCTCATACGACATCCTCGGAAAGAAAGGGTGTGGTAATATTCTTACACCGTTACCACACGGAATCTAATGTATTTTAGAACTTAAATTAATGAAAATAGGTAAATTTAATGTTCAGGATAATAAATATCCTGTGAAAATATGTTCGCATGTATTCAGAAAACTGACAGGAAATGGATTTGCTTAACATCGTTTACAAAGTATAGATTTCGCTATCTTTTTTATATAGGAAGTATGATAGAAAGTTGTTAAGAATAGATTATTTTTGTAGTTTATTATTATTTTGTATATTGTTTAGTAGCGTTGTTTGTTTTGTAAGATATTTGGCTAAGCCAGTTTTAAGTGACATATTGAAAAAAGGGACATATTTTATCAAATATGTGACTTACTATAAAAATACAATGTATAATAAATGTATCTTCAGGCCATTCCCAATATTGGAGTACATAGAGGTCTGCCCAAGACAATAAAGTCTCTTCGACCCACCTTCCGCCGAAGACATTTTTCTTGACAACATAACTGGCGGTGAGCCCATCGCCGTCTTTATGTCCTAGCCAACGATATAAATCGTACATAAGTTTTTGAAAAAACATATTGGTACGAGCCGGCCACCTGATCGAATTCGGGTCTCCCGAAACTGACTCAAAAATCCGATCACCAAACCACTCGGCTATCGTGAATTTTTTGTGATATACTATAAAAAGTAAGTCACATATTTGAATAAATATGTGACATATTTTTTTGGGTTTTTGTGTTCATTTTTACGTTCGAATTTTAGTGTTGAGTAACTGTTGGTACTAAGTAATGATTTCATGTTCTGCGGTTTTTAATTTGGATGATAAGATAACTTTTTCAATTAGAAACCGCATCTAGATTCATTCAAAATATAGTGTTTAATTCACAAAAAAATAGTAGTCATCTTACTTGACCTGTAGACAGGTACATGTTGGCATGTACTAATGGGAGTTCATGCTGTATCTGTTGTACCGATATTAACAATTCTTGTTTCAGCTAATAAATTGAAAAAAAAAACTTTTTCATTGAAAACAGAATCGCAATGCAATAAAGAATTCTTTTCCATTAATTTTCACTCGGATATATTCAATGTACAGACATGAATTTAATTTATTTACCAAATTATAATATATAACTTTTCAAAGTGACAATGAAATGTGAGATTTACTTTGTGGGGATTTGTATAAAAGCCGTCGTTAGTAAGTGTCTACGTCGCGAAATAGTTAACTATGTTATTGCGAAATAATTTCAATTCAATTGGGCGTATATTGTTAGAGAATTCGTGATTAATATTTGTAGTGTGATCAGTATTTGTAGTAGTACCTGTATCTTGTAGTCATGGATACAACACGAAAATGATAACATTCGGCGCAGATGTCACCAAAAACTAGGCCCAAATTTTATTACTTAACTTTTTTGCGACAAACAAAGTATACGGATATAGCCACATTACCAAACAAAAAGTTATTTAGAAATCTTATTATATCTTTGATACCAATCTTTTATCGTATCCGCAACTTTTTTAGTTGTTAATGAAATTAGAAATTAATAAAATAAATGCATGTCGCAATGAACGCTTATATTATAAAAACATATTTTAAATGTGTAGAAATTTCCTTATTGGTCTTTGTCCAATACTAATGTAAACAATTTAACAATTTTAAGGCGGGACTAGATTTTATTTGCTATGAAATTTTTAATTACTATGAAATTAGTATCCCCATAAATCCATTACTATACATCAACACATGCAATATAAGTATAAACTGTGACAACAGGGATTTACGTAACCAAACATAGTAGTAGAATACAAGTTTGTTGTTTGTTTTACACTGACTTACAATATTTATATTATCCTATAGTATAGACTAAAAAGTATATAAACTTTGTATGAAATTATTTCGTTTTATTTCGAATTATTTTTTTTAAAAAAAACTTTTTACATTTGTTTACATTTCAATTACGATTTATGTCTGAATTTAGATAAATAATTTGACTCCAAGGCAATAGTAATTTACTCATTAAAAATTATTTTTAACGAAATACGTTAAGAAGTATGTAGTATGAAACAAGCGTACATTAAATCACTAATAGTGATAATATTGGAAGGTTATTTATATTACTTTTTGTATTTTTTATATGAATTTCGAATATTTCATATTAATTAGTTTTGGATTGAGAACACGATGTTCACGATATATTTATTAAGCAGGCAAAATTATTTTAATTTATGTTGAGTCTATTTGTTGGCTATGATTGATCGATAAATGACTTTTTATTTAAACAGGTGTAGATTAAGATAGTGTTCCATAAAATTAGATTTGATAATGATTTTTACTCAACTTTTTTAACACGTGTTAAAATTAATCCCAGACGCCTTAAAATGGTTAGACTCGTTTCCACAACGGCGATAACTTGGTGATTGTGTTTGCTCAGCTCTCGGGAGTGTCAAGCGTTCAGTCTCCTGCATCCAATGGGGAGCAAATACTCGCGTTGACTTTCTTAATTTAATATCAACCTTCAATAATGGTTTAAATTCGTGAGGGTTTACGTTCTTTGAGATATTTCTCTGAGACATTTGTTTCCGTATTAAACATTTAAGACAATCTGATATCATGTGTACTACAACGATGTAGTCTTTATACTCGCAGTGTTTGCGATGCTTTGAACTGCCTGTCTGAGACATGTAAATACTAAAAAATAGCAAATAAATACTAACATATATAGGGACATCACATATATTGCTCTGATCCCAACGTAAGTAGCTAAAGTACTTTTTTATGGTATCGGAAATAATGAAGCCACCACTAATATCTACCTACTAATAATACCCGAGACAATTAAGAAAAAGTGGTCTTTTACTTTGCCCCCCGGGGAATTGAATCCGGACCTCAGAGCTGGCAACACTATCAAAACCGGTGTCTACACCACTCGTCTACGGAGGTAGAAAAAAGGTAATGTAATATATATGTACATAAGGAAATGATATATCGATAAAACAAAGAGACATTTGATTTGGCATTGGATATTTGCAATATATTTGATAGTTGTTATTTAAAAAATTACTTCGCAACCCTCCGCATGAAAATATAAAAAGGTATATGCTACCTGGTCCGAAGAGAAGAAGAGCACCACCCTCCCTTCCACAGATGCGTGCACCAATTCCACAGATGTGTGCACCAACTCCACTGTATGCACCACCACCACTACACTCAAACCAGGTAACACACACCACCACCGAAAACGCGACACGTGTTTCGCCTCAAAACAAGGCATCCTCAAGCGAGTAGACTCATCGTAGAGTCTACTCGCTTGAGGATACCTGGTTTGAGTGTAGTGGTGAATGAAGTAACTAATTGGGAATCGCAGTTCCCAATACCTTGGATCTTTGACGTTGCTGTTCAACGTCAGTCCGCTTATTTAGGTAAAGTGTTTTCAAGATGGTAATCTACCAAACGCTGGCATCGATCGCATTTTTCAAGGTTTTTCCCTTAGTCGCCCCTTGGGACACTGACAGGAAGAAAAAGTGTGGTAAACCCCGTTACTTTTGTCCTTGTTCAGTCAAAATATCAACAATAACATTTTTGTAAATTTATAAATATTTATTGAAATCCTTATGTAACTAACTAAATTTAACTACTACTAAACTTGCTTTAGTTTATTTGGTCCAAATAATATTAATAATTCATTATATACTTAACATTTTTATTTATTTCAAAAAGCTATATAAAGCTACGACTGATAAAATAAATTTCCTAAAATCTATATTTCTGAAATATTATGAAAAGCACAAAAAAAATGTGAGTATAATTGGCTTGTTTCCAGTTCCACAATACATGGCCACCTCAAATAATTTTGACGCTGTCGTGCAACCATATTGAAACTTTGTTAATGTGTATTGTTTATTCCATTACAAAAAAAAACTTGGAGTATTGTATGTTTAAACAAATTATTCAACAATTTTGAGCCTCCTCTTTCGGACTGCAGGGTTATATTTATTATTTTTCATCTCATTAGGATATTTTATACATGTAATATTTGTTTTCATTGTCAACAAGAATATGTAGCGTACCCCGAACTATGACCACCCGATTGACCTATTCACAAATTACTAGATTCTCTTCCATTTTCTAGCTGGGTATGTAACAAGCCTGGCAATTTGTCTCAGGTATAGTTTACGATAAGTTTGCGATAACTTTGAATATAGCGTTTCTAATAACAACCTACTTCGTCTGACGTAGACGTTAGACATAGTCTTCGTTGAGTTTACATTCACCTTAAGACCAACCTGTTGGGAAATAGTGTGTTCATAGAATAACTTATATTACTGAAGTATAAATTTTGGCTGTAACTTTTGTATTATTAATAAATAAATAGTCCATTCACACATTAAAAAAGGGATTGTTAATTAAACTTACAATTTTAACTGTAATCTCTTAAACTAGATGTCCTCATTAATAATGAATAAATATTAAAACAACTTTACACTAAACACTGTAGTTTTGGCATATGTACACATTTAATAATTAAAATTATATCAGAATCACGTTTTTATTACAATTTTTCTAATTACCATACCGTTACCTTAAAAAGTACTAACCAGAGCATATTTTAATAAATGCAATGTATTCAACGCCGTTTTGTTCTCACAACTCAGCACGATGTCTAATATTGTCTTTAACCCCCTTCAAAACAAAGTGCTGTGATTACACATTTTTGAATTCTGCAACGATTTTGATTTTTAATCAGATTGAATCGGATTGAAAAATTGCACATGAAAGTGAAACAAGGGACGCCTTGTTACGCTTTCATGCGCATACATGAATCCTGTAATTTTATTCAATGATAGAGCCTGTCGCCAACCATCTCTTATCAAAAGTTTCAGTCAGATAACATCGTAGTGGCTATGCCTCTGGGCGGCATTGAAATTGTAAGAGAGAGATTGTAAATTACATCACAGAGTTTGTTCTTCCTTCTTCAGTTGGTCTTCCACAAACCTCCCGCAATCGTAGTAGGTAGTTTCCAACCGCAAACCGTTTCAATCAAATAATTGAGCAATACCTGCCCACATCCATCGTATATTTAAAGCCATTGCGTCGTGTATCGTGAGGGTTACGCCCGCGTCAGCTTTACCATGCTCACTATGAATATTTAATAGTGCTGCCCTTGTGAATATGGCCTAACACAAAACTACTTTATTTTTTAGCAGAAAAAATTTTTATTTAAGTTTTGTGGTAAAGACGTTGCTACCGGGGATGTATTCCGACAACGTTATATCTTGAATCTGTTTCGATACATACATTTGTGGGTTTATCTTCAAGTTATTTCTTATATTAAAACATTATTTAAAATAAATAGGCCATGGTGGGATTAAAAGTCCTAAGTTAAAAAATGAGATAAGTTACTGATATATCTTATTAGTGACATATATTTTATTTATATTATAAAATTATATATCCTACTCTTAATAACATATTTTTTTGCAACCGCATCGTATTTATTGTTAGATATATTATACACTGAGCAATAATTATTTTTAGTCTACAACTTTCATAGTTACTCAGTATTTTAATATTATCCCGATTACACGTTTACAAAAACAAGAGAAATGCATTTAAACTTAACGTTTAAACAAAAATATAATTTTATAGAGCGCTATGTATATAAAAAAGTGAACCTTCCACTCTTTCGACTGTTTCATACAGCGGAGAAATAGGGAGTGCAAATTTGTATGGCACTTAACCTTGTCCCTCAGTGAATTTGCATAAATACACATGAAATGATATACAATTTCCTAGAAACAACATTGTTAAAATACCTGTTATTACCATCAGAAATTTGAAATTTATAATCATATTCACATTTTGAAGCTTTTAGTTTAATATTGTATTGGTGGAATATGATTATCAGTCACTGTTGCAGGTGATTCACTGAAATTATACTGTTTTCGATTCATTAGCAGTAAATTGCATAAAAAGAAACGCTGATTAGATATTCTGCGTAATTATATCAATTGTTTGGTTTTGATTATAAAAATAAGCTATAACGGCATCTAATCTAGTATTGATCCTCCAGACTTTAGTCAGATTCAGAGTGAAGGCTTTGTAAAGATTATAAAATAAGATAATGCTAGTAAAACAAAGTATAAAAAATCTATTGAATTAAAGACTCTTTTCTTTCCCGCAGAACCTGAATCTTTTTTCAGTAAAATCATCGCATCTGATTATTTAGTGCTTGTGCGCTGAATTTCATTCAAGTATCTTCAACGGTTTGGGCGCAATTAAAGAACAAAAACAAAAATTACTATCCTAAAATAAAATATTTCGCCTTAAAATTACGAGTATGATTATTGAGGACATGGGATAGACGCATTTTAAAGACACAAGGTTTATAAATTAAAAATTTTATACCTTTTGTATACAGTAAGGTTAATAACTGTATATAAAGTAAAAAATTTTCAAAGCAATGATTCGATTTAGAAAATTATTAGTTAAAGTTTTATTGGGAAGTTACTTGGCCATTGCAGGCTTCTAGTGATAAATTTATGATGTCTTAGTTGTCATAAAGAGTACGGTACTACTAGAATTTTACCGAAACTTTATGCAGATAAAGTAGCAGCAAAGTTCTAGTAATAAACATATACTCTATAACAATATAATGAGAAGTATCTAAAATGTTGCTTTTATCATAGCATATGTGGCAGGTAGATTTAATTATAGTAGCACTTAAGCGAACACTATTATATGTTATAATGAAATTCTCGACATAACGAGCTATTTACGACGCCTTTGCAAAATAATGTTTAACTTTAGCCTACTCTACGATGAAGACTAACTAGTTTAGATAACATATTACTTAAAGGTATCAGGAAGAGTAAGAATTCAGCAGTCCTCATTATTATATGCCATTTTATGGAATGCGCCGCCGTAAGCAGTTTTTTCGGACCGATACGATTTAGGAACCTAAGGAAAAGAACCTATTTCTTTCTCAAGGCCAGCAACGCATCTGGGCATCATCATAGGCTGAGGTGATCTCTTACCATCGCGTGAACTACCTGCTCGTTTGCCCCTTATAATATAAAAAAATGTTTAGCCTTAATCATGATGTGATTAATAGTTCAAGCTAAAGGAAGTGAAAAGCAAATGATACAGTAGTTTTATAACGAATGTGCTAACTCGACCGAGACAGTACTTCGGGCTTACTTGAATAATTGAAGGCTTTCGTCAAGTCAGTGGAGTAACCAGAGATCGATACCCCTGTCGTTTTCTTTGTCTACTTTTTCCATATTTTTAATTTTTCCATAATTTCATTATTCAAGATAACCAACGCACCGGCCGAGCCACGTAGTGTTGTGAATGTAAATGTGCGTTGGACTCACCATTAGGTAATTGGGTACTGATTCATCATTCACTGCCTCTCCTCATAAAATAATATTTAGCTATGGTCTGCGCGCGCTGATGTAAATTACTAAATTCCGCTGCCCGAGTCTCCTCTCTTTTAACTCTCCTCTTTTTCTTCTCTTTTAAACAATACGTTAAGATTGTCGGTGTTTAGACTTTTATAATATTTGTATCAAACGGTGTGATTGTAGTACGTACTTTGGCTGATCTTAAAAGTTACTTTTATTTCTTTAATTGGATTATCCGGGAAGCGGTAAAAGCAGTCCTTACTGCATCTATCCTAAAACTAAACAACGACAAATGTTCTCGATTAGTTATTTATTTCTCTCTGCATGAAAAACCAAAAATTTTATTTATTTTTTTATTAATGTTGGGTAAGGCTAATGTAGGAGATTGATACCTAAATTGGACGACAAATCTGTATTTCTTTCTAGTTATAAGGTTTTTATTTCAGTTGATGTTTTTTGACATATTGTAATTAATAGTGTACAATAGGCAAATGGTGTAGTTAGAGTTAATAATAAGTAAGTTATTTATTACATAATTGTGTCATGTTGTGACACAAGTCACGATAGCCGAGTTGTTGGGTGGTCGGAACTTCGAGTCGAGAGACCCGAGTTCGAAACCCAGGTGGCAGTACCAATGAGTTTTTCAGAAACTTATGTACGAATTTCATCGTTGGCTTGGACATAAAGGCGGCGACGGGCTCACCACCTGTCACGTTGTCCCGAAAATATCTTCGGTATCTTGGGTATACACCCCCGTATATCTTGGGTAATTGCGTGAAGATATATATATATATATATATATATATATATATATATATATATATATATATATATATATATATATATATATATATATATATATATATATATATATACATATATATATATATATATATATATATATATATATGTATATATATATATATATATATATGTATATATATGTGTGTCATGTTTAAAAATTCTAAAAATAGTGAAATTTTCTTTCCAATTAAAAAAGAAAAGGTTTTGATTTGATTTTATGTGTAGGGAAAGTTGTTAAAAATTATTGTAAAAACTCCTTGGATAATGGGGTGGAATGTACTGAAGAATGTATAAAACTATATATTTTTTGTACTCAGAAGTATAAAAATTTATAGGTGTTAAAAATTATTGATATAATTTTTTTGACGGTTACAATGGGAATGAAACATCGTAAAAGAAGATGTTCATTTTTTAAGTTGTAAATATAGGTAACTTCTGATTACCTTGTTGATAAAGGCCAGTTGCATAAATACAGAGTAAGAAAATAAGGGCAGAAAGGTATATATTAAAGACGAATGTGACAATATTCATTCAAATGTTGAGACATTATTATAAATATATATATATATATATATATATATATATATATATATATATATATATATATATATATATATATATATATATATATATATATATATATATATATATATATATATATATATATATATATATATATATATATATATATATATATATATATATATATATATATATATATATATATATATATATATATATATATATATATATATATATATATATATATATATATATATATATAATTTTTTGATTTGTTACAATGGGAATGAAACATCGTAAAAGAAGATGTTCATTTTTAAGTTGTAAATATAGGTAACTTCTGATTACCTTGTTGATAAAGGCCAGTTACATAAATACAGAGTAAGAAAATAAGGGCAGAAAGGTATATATTAAAGACGAATGTGACAATATTCATTCAAATGTTGAGACATTAGTATATAATGTAGATTCTCTTAATATGGACTTAAATATGCTTAATACGCATTTCCTCACTTCCTCTATTGTAAATAATACAACGAAGCAAAACACTCTTAATCAACTTTCTGCTACATCAACTCCTGACTTTCCATCTTTTTCTTTTAGCCAAGTTACTGTCAGTGATGTTAAGAAGAATATATTAGCCATTACATCTGATGCAGTTGGTTCTGACTGCATTAGTCGTAAAATGATCATCCCTATACTCGACGTCATTGCTCCTATTATCACACAAATTTTTAATCATTCCCTTGATTCCAGTCTTTTCCTACAGTTTGGAAAGACGCCTTAGTAACTCCACTTCCTAAAAATCCCATCCCTCTTTAGCGGACTACCGTTCCATATCCATTCTTTCCTTTCTGTCTAAAGCACTTGAGCGCCTTATACACCAACAGCTGAGTAAATTTCTTTCTTATAATAACCTTCTGAACTCTTTCCAGTCTGGTTTCCGTCCTGGTCATAGTACGACAACTCCTCTGGTCAGAATCACTGACGACATCCGGCTGGGTATGGATAATCAACAAGTTACAGTCCTGACATTGCTTGATTTTAGTAATGCTTTCAATACTGTAGACTTTGATATTCTACTTGCTGTTTTAAGTTCTCTTAACATATCTCCTGGGGTAATTGGTAGGTTTCATAGTTACTTGCATGGACGCCGGCAGCGTATACGAATACATGACACGTTTTCTGACTGGTCTGCTGTCATTGCTGGCGTTCCGCAAGGTGGCGTGTTGTCTCCTCTATTATTCTCTATTTTCATCAATTCGATTTGTTCACGTATTAATTCTTTCTACCACCTATATGCAGATGATTTACAAATTTATTTACAATGTAAGATACAGGATTTACCTAACACGATTAATTTAGTTAATACAGACCTAATCAGCATCTCTAATTGGTGTAATTCGTTTGGGCTCAAAGTAAACCCTTTGAAGACCCAAGTCACTATCATTGGAGGCACTAAACTAATGTCGCGTGTAACTTTATCACAGCTTCCGCCGGTACTTTTCGAAGGGATCGTTATACCATATAGTGACAAGGTCAAAAATTTAGGCATTACTTTTGATAAAACATTATCTTGGGTACCACAAATGAGTGAGCTAAGCAGAAAGATGTTTGTCGCAATAGGTTCTCTCCGAAGATTGCGCAACATACTCCCCATTCCTACTAAGATTGTGCTGGCTCAGTCTCTCCTCCTACCGATCCTTGATTACGCGGACACTTGTTATCTTGACCTAACCGAAGAGCAACTTAACAAACTTGAGCGGCTTCAGAATTATTGCATAAGGTTTATATTTGGGTTGCGAAAATATGACCACATCTCCGAATTTCGCCTTAAGCTCAAGTGGCTTCCAATTCGCCTTCGCAGGAATACTCATATTCTTCATCTACTTTACTGCATTCTGTTCAATCCCAATGCTCCACATTACTTGAAGGATAGATTTGAATATCTAAGTAGTTTACATTCTTTTCCACTCCGATCACAAAATAATTTTCTGCTAAGTACTCCAAAACACTCTTCTTCCTTCTATGCTAACTCTTTCACTGTAACTGCTATACGACTTTGGAATTCTCTTCCCCTTTATATTAGACAATCTCAATCTCTTTCTATCTTTAGAACAAAATTAAAACTTCATTACCTATCCTTTTAATAATCTGTCGTCTATTGCTTATAGAAAATTTGTTTTCCATTTAACTTCTAATCCTTTATGTATAATTTCTTTGGTTTTATATGGTATATATATATGTAGTATACGTATTATTTTGTACACCCTTTCCGCTTTCTTTAGAAGAATCCTTTTCCCTAAGGTTGCCTGGAAGAGATCGCTGTTTAAGCGATAAGGCCGCCTTTTGTACTAATGTCCATTATAATTTTAATTTCTATGTCAGTCTTGGTGTACAATAAAGAATATTTTACTTTTACTTTTTACTTTTACTTAGTATACATAGTGCTAGACCATTAAAATAACAAATGCATCAAAAATGTATCCTACAATCGGGTGAAAATGTAACATCGGATGAAAATGTAAAATGTAACAATTGACTCAAACATGAAACATAGAAAGTAGCGTATTTATTTACACCGTCAACTCTTGGCGGGTAAATGAATATATTATATAACAATTAAATATGTTGTGAATATATAAAAACATATTTTGTATTTAAAAGTGTAATTAATTTCTTTGCAACCTATAAATAAAGATGATTAAGTGCTAAATAATTAAATTTTGTCATATCTGCATATTTTATGATATAAAATATGAAGACAGTATATCTCAAAGTAATATAAAAACAATAAGGACAAAGTAAGTGATTTGGAATGATTTTTCACAATACATATTTTTTCAAAATTAGTACTTCATATTCAAATTTATACTGAAATGAGTTTCGAAGAGTGCTCTGCAAACTTATTACTAGAAACTAACAATTATTCGTCCTTAGTTAACGTAATTATAAAAATATGACGTTTCCACTTTTGATTGATCTTTATAAAAAAGTTTTTATTTACTTTATTTTTATTATAATAAAATAAATGTTTAATATATCTAGACTAAACATAAAAAATACGTACAAAATGACTTAGAGCAGATCCCATGTCCTTTTGAGGTCACTTAAAATAATATATTCTGCTTTCTTAATCCCGCTAATTTTAATAGTCTTTGTAGTCTATAAAACGCTGCAGTAAAGTAAATGTGACCACTTGGAAGATTCATCACAATGGACTAAGCATATGGATTCATGATAGACACCGCAAGCATTGTGAGATTTTAAAGCTTATTCATGGGTTTCATCCTATTTTGGGACGCCTTTTTCTTTCTTAATTTTTACATCCTTTCTTCATTCTTCCTTCTTTTCGTAACATTTATCAATGATCATAGAGTAAATTGCAAATATGTCGCAATTAGTGTTATAGGTTATTTTGATAACCTGCAATCCCAGAAGACAGAACAATAGACTGTTATCTACTCTACGCCTAAAATACACTAAAGATATAATAATAAATGTAATTAGTTAAACATAAGTAATGTAAACATAACTAATTAAATGTAATTAAGACATCCGCAGCAGAACTAAAGTAACTGACATAGCCCTAAAGATCAGCGCGCTGAAGTGGCAATGGGCCGGCCACATAGCTCGACGAACTGATAACCGTTAGGGAAAAAGGGTTCGCGAGTGGCAACATCGTATAGGCAAATGCAGTTTAGGCGACTCCTACGTGAAGGAGTCTTGCGGGAAGTCGAAGGATGCAGGTGGCTGGAGATCGCTCTTTGTGGGAAGCTTTGGGGAAGGCCTAAGTTCAACAGTGGACTTTTGATGGGCTGTTATGATGTTATGAACAGAAACTCATGTTATCATATATATATCATGAATTAGTTTTAACGTATTAGATAGGCTGTAAAGAAGAAGTAGTTAAGTAGTGGCCATTAATGTCTAATGCAATAAACAAATAGTACCACTGAATTAGTGTTGAGCGGAATGCGTTTGGGTTTAGAGAAAAAGAAATTCGAAATGAGTTATCATGTTACTGTGATTGTCTTGGTAAAATTAGTACTGTAGCAGATTCGACTATTCAAACCAATTTCCCGTAAGTGTAAGTGTCTTTTGTGATGTTTCTGTTTCCTTTTTTTAACCCAGTCTATTCGATAATTTCTGTACAGTATTACAGGACAATTCCTTTTTTTACAAATAAAACTTTATTATTATACCTGTACGATATTAAATGAATATTGAGATCAGTTATTAGATTCTTCGGGGGTTTGAACCTACACGCGGTAGGTACTCGAGGTTCGTGCGGCTAATTTATCAAAGAAGCCACCGCCGCGTTCCTGCTAACGACGAGTAACGCCCGGTCTCCAAAAAGTGCGATCTCAATCCATTTTACCTCGAAATTTCTCGATCTTAGATTCGAATTATCGAAATTATCCATTTCTTTTAAAAAGCGCTTTAATTATTTAAATGATTATTTTTTAGAACGCAGAAATCATTATTTATCGAAAATCGATTAAAAGATCGAATTCAATATAGAATAGTTGTTAAATTGCTTGTTACGGATACAATAGAAAATAAAAAAGGTACAGCTAGTAATTTGAATGAAATGGATTAAAAAACCCTCTTCTAATTCATCTGATTAGGGAGAAAAATGCCTAGGTTATGAAAAGTTGGATTAAATTAAACATTTAATTATTTCGACAACCTCCATGTACGTGTCCTTGGCGTTTTCACTTGTTTCCTAGCTTTGCGGTTGCGGGTTTGATTTTCGGAAGGGATAAAAAACGTTTTTATGTAATAAATTGAGATTAATATTACAGTAGTAGGATTCAACGACTTCCGTGGACGAGTGGTTTTCATGGTGTCACCAGTTCCGAGGTCCCTGGACGGGGCAACACATAAAAACACTTGTATGTATTGTCTCGTGTCTGGGTATTTGTGGTAACTTTGTTTTTTCTTACACCAAAATACAACTGCTTTAGCTTTTATTTGCAGTGTTGACGACACTGGTTTGATCAAAGCAGTATTGTTCCTCTGTGTAGGTATTTATTTTAAGCTATAAGCTTATGTAGCTTATTAAGTTTAATATAATAAGTTTAATGTAAATATATAATATTTCTATTAAACTTAATTTAGCACAATTACTCTTATTGATATGTTAATGAGATCAAACTAACATGGGAACGCACGTCACGCCATTCAACACTAAATTCGGATCACCTTGTATCTAATTTAAATAAAATTTAGCGCATTGCTTGACAAATGTATAAACGAAATAATAAGATTTTTTATTTCAAAAGCATAGTATATGGATACAAACATCGTAACATCAAGTGTAACCAGCGAGGCTACGTTATCCTAAAATTTCGATCAAAATCTATACAACCTTCTCTTAGTATAGATATAAATTTAGCCTGTAGCAGGTAACCGGCGTTTGACATGAAATTGAATACGAAGTACGTTCGTTTGAACTGCATTGAAATTGTTAGCCTATTGCACAAATTGTTTGTTGATTTGCACTAGCACAAATTCCTCTTCATTGTGGTCTTCTAATTGAGAACTTGTGACATCTGTCGGCAGCCGTTGTTGCGTTGAGTGATTAAATACACTCCGATCAGTGTTACGCATTAATCCTCAGTTTTAGATGTTTCTGCTTAATGTAGCTTGTCGCTTATTATGGCAACCAATAGTCTTGGAAATGTACACAAATAAATCTATTATTTAAATATTCAGACGCTTTCTATTAATTAAGTGCAGGGTCACATAGGGAGACATTTTGATACACTTGTTACTTGTATTATTTTATGTACACATCTTATTCAAATGTCTTTTCAAACTTCTAGTACGAAGTTCTATTAATTTTGCGCAATAATTAGCCAAATACCGGGAATTTTAGATGTAGTGTATCAAACTCAAATATGTTAAAGTAATCTTTTGGTAAATAGTTCTTGAAAACGAAGATTATGTTTATACTAAATATTTATGCTGGATAGCCGTATATTTAGGAAAAGTTTTGAAATAAAAGAAGTCCTTTCATTGCAAACGCAAAGCTAATGTTAATTAATTTTGTAATTTATAATACTAAGCTGCATTTGTAAAAGTAAATTAAAATAAAGCTTAATTAATTTTACAATTCTGCTAAGAATTATAATGTTTTAATACAATCGCTTTAATGCAGACGCTGTTTTACAGAGTTTCAATATTATTCTCAAAGTGCGATAGGTTATATTTAATAAAAAGCAAGTAACTTGTCTGACAGTAACGATGATTGATAACACCAAGGAAACCCTTCTCAAATACGGATTGAACGCCCTCTAGACCATAATGTCAAATTTTCAAACGGAAAATTATAAAACTTATACTCCTAAAAGCAAATATTTTAATAGTACAGTTAATGTGGTCGTTTATGAATAAAACAAATATGGATCATCGACAAAAAAGTGAGAAAAACCGACAGACGATGCGCAATACCGCCTTCTGCATTTGTGCTCGGAGCAGATATTTCAGTCGTCACAGATGTTCGGACTGAAAAGAATTAACCCATTTGTAGAGACAACTAGTGAGATAATTTCACTTAGCTGACTAAACATGCCGGTCACCTTTTGAGCCAGCTCCATACAGCATTTTGTCATACGGGATGGTAATATCGACTTAAAATATCTTCGACTTTGCTAGGTCCATCAACGAAATATTAAGGGTTTTGCTAGGATCGTCCTGTCCGTGATGAACCAGGCCGTCAGTTATTGGTAGGGCGATTTCGAGCACGGCCTATATACACAGTCAAGTCATAAGTATTGTCACATAGTAAAAACTTTTCTTTTAGAATGCTGGCCACAAAAAAGTTTATTAAATTCGAATTTCGAATTGTTCATGACATACTATTTAGAATTTTACTCATTTTTAAATATGGAGTGGACGCTTAAAGGAGACCGTGTTGCAGTTATTGCGTTGCATCGTTGCGGTTACGCGCCAATTCAAGTTTTTGATATACTGAAAAATTTGAATATAACCAAAAGATTCGTTTATCGTACCATCAAAAGATACAATGAAGACTCTAGTGTAGATGACAGGTCAAGAAGTGGTCGCCCTCGGTCTGTTAGGACTCCAGCAGTGATAAGAGCTGCGAAGGCTCGAATTCAAAGAAATCCCAAACGTAGGCAGAAACTGTTGGCCCTTCAGATGGGGTTAAGCAGAACCACGGTGAAAAGGGTGTTAAATGAAGACTTAGGGCTTCAGGCATACCGAAGAAAAACTTGTCTAATGCACCTGAGTCTGAAGAGATGCCGCGCTTTGTTTAAGCGGTACGCGGGAAAAAATATCGGGAAATTCTTTTTTCGGATGAAAAATTTTTTACCGTAGAAGAGAGCTAAAACAAACAAAATGATAAGGTGTACGCACACAGTAGCGAAGAAGCGAGCAATCGTATTCGGCGTGTCCAACGAGGTCATTTTTCATCCTTGCTCATGGTATGGTTGGGAGTTTCTTATTGGGGCTTAACAGAGGTACATTTTTGTGAGAAAGGTGTAAAAACGAATGCAGTTGTGTATCAAAATACAGTCCTGACGAACCTTGTGGAACCTGTTTCTCATACCATGTTCAATGACAGGCTCTGGGTATTGCAACAAGATTCGGCGCCTGCTCATAGAGCGAAGAGCACGCAAGTCTGGCTGGCGGCGCGTGAAATTGACTTCATCGGGTGCGAAGACTGGCCCTCCTCCAGTCCAGATCTGAATCCGTTAGATTACAAGATATGGAGGGAATTAAAAACATTCGTATGCAAACGAGTGCAAGAAATTCGCGAGATAACTGATGAGAACTCCTCTCGATACGTACGAATAGAGGTAAATTCAGCTGATATAGCCTCTAGGGGTATTAAACCAAGAACTCATATTAAAAATTCATAACCTTGTATAGGTGTGGCCTTATTTTTTCTTTTATTTATTTTGTTAGTTTTGATTATTGGGCTGAAATGAATTTCCTTGAAGTAAATCCAAATAAGTAATTAATAGACTTTTTTTCGAGTTGAAATATGTTAAGTATATAACAATTGAATATCTTCGCTTGTTACACTTTGGGCCATACCAAGTCTTGAACTCTTAAAGAACTTTGGCTCTTAAAGAAAGACGCGGCGGATAGATGGCGGATCGCCTATTATCTGGGACTTCACTGGGATTGTGGCTGTGCCAGATGCGACTCATATGCTCTCTCTCACAGTATTACCTCACTTTAAGATTCGAATCGCACTTTGAATATCCTTATGCCTTCTATGTCACCAAAATCTGAGGCTGGTAGCAGTTACGGTGCTAACATACGAAGGTATATACGCACGGCACATAGCACGCATATATTTCTAATATTAAATAACTGAATCTTATAAATTGCATAACAGATGGAAGCTGTCCCAGGCACGAAGTAATTGAAATCCAATTTTACTCAGAACTCGCTGTTTGATCCGTATACCAATAAATACATTTTCAATTCCTCATTTCAGATAAACCGATACACAAACGGTAATTAAGTTTTCGCATCCTTGTCACGTAATGCATGTGTTATTAATTTATACAGCATTGTATCCGCATTTATAAGTTACTTCTTTTCATTATTGAGATAAGGCCTACTTATAAAAAATGAGGTTTTTTAGAGTTTCCATATTGAAGTTACCTTGTTGCGCTGGTAGTACCGTAGGTTCAAAGTTGAAATAGTAAACAGTAGTTATTTTATTATTATTATCGCCTGGGGATTTATCGGATTGATCTTAAATTTATTGGGTAGGCATTTTTGTAAATTACTACTCACTCAACCCACTACTCTCAAACATTATTTTGACAAAAGTCACTTTGGCATTGTAATATCTTTTATAAATATTCATAATTTATAGCTTGCGTGATCGATTCTACTATAAATGAAATGTTGAATGTAGTTTCGGCTTTACTTTTTCTTTGTACTGACGTCGTAGCCAGAGTTCATTACTTACCTCTTTTGCTTCTTTCAAATTCTAATTTTCTTCACACAGGCTCCTCCAGGTATCCGAGTACTTTTGACTTTCCCCTTTGCGAGAAATTTTCTTTTTACACTTGATATAAATAATTAGCTGATAATTGAATGAAAATTGAAGGATCACAGGTATTAAAATAAGACTAGGAACGTTTCCACTGTGACAAAGGACGCCTCAAAACAAGGCCAACGTCGCTCTACCATAATAGCAAAAGTACTGGACGGTTTTCTTGAAAAGCATTTAAATCAAATCTCGCGATACCCAATTTCATTTTAAACAAGTATTATCTTTGGAAGCTTAGAATAAGAAACATAGTACATAGCCAAGTATCACGACTTCTTTCGCTCCTATCATATTTATGATTTTCTTCATATATGCATGTCTAAGTGACGAGTACTCCTGACTCGAGAAATTTGCTCACATGGGTACATTTTACTTATAATTCTTGAGACGGAGAATTTAAAGACTCTTCTCCTGCTTTTAAAATTACCATGTGAAGGCTGTTACCTACGTGCTTTCTTATTATTGTTTTATTATCATTATATCTGCCAATGGCAAACGCAATCGTATTGAAGTGTTTGGCTATTTGCTGATTTACTTTTGCCATTTGCCTCAACAGTTAGTCCGACAAAGACATATTTTTTCTTATATATGAACGTAAATTTTATTCTCGCTACAGCCATAAAAATAACGTATCAGTTTAGAGAGGATTGAAGACTTTAATAGCTTTTAAAACTATAACAATCGAGATAATGCGGGCGTTTAAATGATATATGTCATAATGGTGTACTCGTAAGTGTAAGCACACAATGTTGAAACCACTTCTTCACACATTCATCGCATACACTCAATTTTTTTTGAATAACCTAAGTTTTGGTTAGTACTTTACAGTTGTAAGTGTTCAAATTGTATATCTAGAGCATCTGTAGTAGTATCAGTGTCAATCACTATCATCGCCATAACATCCTGTTAAAATCCACTACAGGATATTGGCCTCCATCCGACTCCCGGTGGAGTTAACCAGAATTAGCAAGGAGATCGGCGATCGCTTTACCAGACACCTTGCTCCTTATACGCTGCTGCCCAAAACTAATTTGCTGTATTTTGATCAACTATTTTTATTAAAATACTCTGTGTTGGTAGCTGTCGTAGTAGTGATTAGTATATTCTTATGGAAATACCACATGGCAACAACATAGCTACAAAAAATAGTATCGTATATAAAACCCACTTCTTCTTCTTTGCAGTCTATCAAGAGGCCACTGCTGAACATGCGCCTCCCCCAAAGCTTTCCATAAAGACCGTCCCTATCCACCTGCATCCATCGACTTTCCGCAACATTCTGCAAGTATCATAATCCTATTAAAATAAAGGCCATATTAAAAATTTCGAGTTTGGGTCTAAAGGATAATTAGTATTTAATAATATAAATCTTTCTCACATTATAAAAGGCACATTTTAATCAAAAGAAGTTGAATACATTTTAGCGATAAAGTGAAAATTGTTAGAGAATCACGCATTTTTAAAAATTTGTTTTTGAATTAAACTTTGTACTACTTGTTGACTTTTCGAAAACAAAACAAGACAATGTTAACTTTTTTCAGTCCTGATCTTCGCTGAAAACTTTATTCGTGCGACTTAAACTTTACCAGTCCAAATACAGTCCTGAGTTTCAAGCAGCAAAATAGCATTGCCTTTGAAAACAACATCTTATAACAAGTTGTATATTAAAAAAAATTAAGCAATTCGTGTGTAGAAAAATAAGAAAAGAAACATGAGTCTTGCATTGGAGGCGTAAAATTAGCCTTTCTTTCTTTAGATTTCGACCGATTTTTTAGTATAACAGGTCAGGCCGAGAAAAATATAATATATAACAAATACAACATAAAATATACGACTAGAAGTAAAAATAGGTTCAGTAAAGGCACTTAAGTAATGTATAAATAAATGAAACATATCTCCGTAATATGTGTGCATGCGAAATAATTTTGTGTATGTGTACAATTTGGTTTCTTTGACAATACGGAAAGTAATACTAATGCATTAAAAATATAATTTTTCCAAGTGTTATATTTACCTACTGAAACCTTACGTAAAATATCATGCAGATCGGATTAAGTAAAGTTTTGACAGAGTTCATAGTGCGGACGAGCTTTATAACGGTAATGATACACATTATGTTATTATATACAAATATAAATGTACATTATTATATACAAATATAAATGTCCCTAAGCAAGGACCTATGAAAGTAAGGTCTGTGAATAAAAAGTAATATCTGAAGGTTTTAATAATTCGCTACCTAATATACTTGAAGTCGGCAAGACCGAGAACAATTAAACGATTATAATTATCAAGTAAATGACATGACATATCTTAATCATATTTAAAATTCTTCTGTGCGTGTGTATGCGATTAAATTTCTGAACGACTGGACTGATTTTGGTGATGTTTGTGTGTTCAAATGGTTACAATTGTTTATGTTTACATTTAGACCCGGTAGATGGCGCACCATATAGGTTTTGGAGCAGGAATACGTATGTGAGGCCCGCAAGTATCACTATAAACACGAACGTCTATGGAAACTATGAGTTCCAACGATGGAACATTATTATGTCTGTAGTTGAAATTAAGACTTTCTTTTTAAAAAGAACGTAATGCTATTTATAGATTTTATTGAGTTTTTTTTTAAATTTCTTGTAGTAGGTTTTAGTTCTAGAAAGACTGAAGTTACTTTTGTTCTCTGTGGCTCCGCCATCATAGACTGTGCCTCAAATTATATAAATAAAAGGAAAATATAAAAAGATGCTTTTAGTTTAAGACCATCAATAATAACTACTATAATAAATTAACTACCTACAATAATCTAATGGCTATTTAAACTTGCGATTTAAATTTATACAAGCTGCTCCAGTGCCATTAGCCGCGGTTTTAACATGTAACGCGGAACCATACTTATTATGCGAAAATAAAAGTAGCCCAAGATACTTTCTACTGTGCCAGTGAAGATCTCGTCAAAATCTGTAGAGCAATTTCAGAGATTAGCCGGAATTACTAGTCGTGTTTATAAACGTATAATAATAAAATATAATAAATGTGTAATAAATAAAAGTGAAATTAGACAGTTGTAATTAAATTCCATAAATATTCTGTAATTGTAGCGCGCGTTTATTTTTATGATGCGTAAGATAATGATAGTGATAAGAGTGCGCTTTGTTGTATACGGTGTATTCACCAATTACATATTCGTGTGAAATTGTCGACTTATTTGAGAAGGTAATAAATAAGCTTCAACTTACATTGCGGGGATAGCTTTAGTACAAAATTATACGTTAGGGTACGTTAAGCGTAGAAAATATACCGCATCTTACTACACATTAGAAGACAAATGGTTTAGTTTTGGTGCGACATTTCAGACGTAAACTTTTCACGGTCTTATATGACTTTTGTCTTTCTTTTCTATCTTGAATGTTTTGAATTTAATCTAAAAAAATTTTTTCTAGGATAGGTAGGAAGCGTTGAGGGAGGATTATATATGATTATATTATCCAAAATGCAGTGTTTCCTAAATACGCTATCATAGGTCGACGTTAGCTTTAGATGTGTAGGTGATTTTTCGGTAATTTTAGCAATAGCATAAATGGCTTCAAGCTTCAAGTCACGATAGCCGTGTGGTTGGGTGGTCGGAATTTCGAGTGAAGAGAGTTCGATCCCCCGGTGGAAGTACCAATGAGTTTTTCAAAAACTTATGTACGAATTACATCGATGTTATCCACGACGACGACGATTACGATGTTATCGGGTTTATTCATTGAAATATCATAAAAGTATTGTATGTGAAAAGAACGGTTAATTAAGAAATGAATTAAATAAGACAATGTATTTTCTCCCTCTCTCAACAGCCTATATGCGCCGGAACACGGACGATTCTACCTCATTGGCCACCAACTCCCTCACGTTGGTGACGAACCTCCCCTGAGTCCACCACCGGGAGGCTGTAGGGCTCAGGAATCACTCCGCAGTGGATCTGGATTTTGGCATCAACCAAACATATTTAAAGTAGTAGTAACAAAACATGTTTCAATAAAATAAATAAATATAAATATTTTTATGCAATTCCCAATACAGAGATAGACAGAGGTCTAGTCCAGACAATTAAGTCTCTTCGACGCACCTTCCACCGAAGATATTTTCGGGACAACGTGACAGGTGGTGACCCCGTCGCCGCCTTTTTGTCCAAGCCAACGGTGTATTTCGTACACAAGTTTTTGAAAAAACCCATTGGTACGAGCCTGCTACCTGGGGTTCGAACTCGGGTCTCACGACTCGAAATTCCGACCACCGAACCATTCGGCTATCGTGACTTCTTGTTAACATGTTTAAAGAACTTCAAAGTTTAAATATTGTAAAATTTTACTGAACATACCCGTAATGTCTATGAGATAAATAAATAAATATCTTCACGCAATTCCTAATACAGAGGTAGACAGAGGTCAAGTCTAGACAATTAAGTCCCTTTGACCCACCTTCCATCGAAGATATTTTCGGGACAATGTGACAGGTGGTGAGCCCGTCGCCGCCTTTATGTCCAAGCCAACGATGAAATTCGTACATAAGTTTTTGAAAAACTCATTGGTACTGCCACCTGGGGATCGAACTCTGGTCTCTCGACTCGAAATTCCGACCACCCAACAACTCGGCCATCGTGGCTTTTTTTTTAATGTCTATGAGGCTATTTATAATTTCTTAGGTATGGTATATAAATAATAAATATCAGTATTATAATAATGTTAAAAAAATAGTATAGATTTATACTCAGTTCCATTTGTATAAAAAAATTACAAAAATAGCTTGAAGTGGGATTGCTTCCGAGTACTATCATTTTTTATATTTTACATATATTACAATAAAAATAAATAAAACCCATGTGCCGCTTGGGAAGCGATGTTAATCAAGAGGGTCACCAGGACCATATCCCAAAATGGGTCTACCAAGAGATGGTGGAACTTTGGCTCGCACTATGATTTATTATTTATTATTAAATTAGTTATATATTTAGTTTTTTTCTTATTTTGGGTCTATTAATATTTTCTAAATTAAAAATAACTACATTAAAGTTGTGCACATTATTAGTACAGAATGCGTCAGTAAATAGTCTTATATCCATCTTAAACCCCTGGCTGCGTTAGCAAAAGAAAAGTTATTGTGAAAAGAGCACGCCTTATAAAATTTTACCTTTCCAGGTCTACATGTAAAAAATTCCTGTACCTATCCTCTGAAAATCTTAAATAAAAAGTTACGTCCTTGTAGATCAAACGCGTAGAACATTTGAGAAATAAAATTATTTCCGTTTTAAATAAACCTAAAAAGACATTTAAAAATCTTGACAGACGACACTCCCTTATGCGGTTAACTCGATGTGGTCTAATTTGTCTCCTCTTGCTGATTACACACATATTCCTCTGTAATTATGGTTTTTATAGACAAAATGCTAAATTCAAAGTCTCAGTTAAAAATATAAAATGTATTTATTTATATATATTTGTGATCTTTATTTAACTACACAGATTTAGTCTATGCGGTTAAATGGGTAATTTAACAAAGCCAGCGTCTTAGTCGATATATATGTACATAAAGATAGTGAGATATTCTAAGGTCGGAATTTCGAGTCAAGAGACCCGAGTTCGATCCCTAAGTGGCAGGCTCGTACCAATGGGTTTTTCAAAAACTTATGAAGGAATTATATCGATGGCTTGGACATAAAGGCGGCGACGGGCTCACCACCTGTCACGTTGTCTTAACATATCTTCGGTGGAAGGTGGGTCAAACGGACTTAATTGTCTAGACTAGACCTCTGTCTACCCCTGTATTGGGAATTGCGTGAATATATTTATTTATTTATTATTTATTAATTTTTTAAAGGCGACGATAAGTTTGCAGATACTTTGGTTTTGCCAACAATCATGGGCGGCGATTACTTACAATCATTTCAACGTAATGCTTGTTTGCCTTTCATACATTAAGCAAATATATTTATCAGTGTCAAAAACGGATACTATAGTTGAAAGTTTTTTAATTATAATCCTTTCCGATTATAATAGGAAAGAAGTTTAGACTGTCGTTGTTGGAATCCAGTTTATTAATTATATCGTTGGTTTGTATTTAAAGTTTGGATATAAAGACGGCGACGGGCTCACCACCGGTCACGTTGTCCCAAAAATATCCTTGGTGGAAGGTGAGTCGAAACGACTTAAATGACTAGACGTGTGTCTACCCCTGTATTGGGAATGGTGTGAATATATTTATTTATATTCATAAAACAAGTTAAATCTGCTCTCAGATAATCAAAGTGGGCAATATCTCTGCAGTTTTGCTGCTATGACTGGAGAAGATGCAGATATGTTGAATGAATTGACATAAAAATATCTTGAAATTATTCCCAATATTAGTCTAGAAAAAAATTAGGGCATTTCGACTCACCTTCTACCTAATACATTTGAATTTGACAACATGATAGGATGTAAGTCTTATGTCCAAGCCGACGAAGTAATCCGTGCATAAGCTTTGAACCTTTTTTTATTAATTTATTCACATTTTATTATATGTATGGCTTATAGCTCAATAGTATTCTGTACCAGTCAAGTAATATACCGAATCCAAATGAGAAACGAAACCATATTCCAACCCACTTGAACACTGTCCAATCCATTTGTTTAGAAGGAGCTTAGTCATGTACCAAATAAGATTTTTGAATATAAAAATAAAATTACTTTCTATTTTAAAAGTTTTAACAAATACTACTGTCGAAAAAATCTAATGTTTGAAGTCTTATGTAAAGAACATTTTGTAAACGTTATTATAGTCAAGGTTTAATTAAAATTGTAATTGTAGTGAATTTTATGAAGTAAAAAAAGTGCAAATAGAGTCAAGCTGTACAAAAGAACACATAGAAAGAAAAACTGGTGAGTATCTTTATTTAAAATTTAATTCAAAAATATAATTTCGAAACATGTTTTATTTAAACAAACAAAGCGTTTTGATACGCATTCTGTACTCGAAAATATGATATTTTCTCAAAGTAGTATCGTAACAAAGTCTAAATCTAAACAATAAAAATGAGTACGGTTCGGATAAGATCGGTCTTGATCTCCTAGTGTTACGTCATGATATGAATCCTACATAACTTTCCAATAAATACATTAGTACAAGCCTTCCTGGTGGGGAACCAACACGTGCCTCCTGATTTGAATTCTGATCCCTTAATCAACGGGCGGGATCGGATGACTGAGCGACCTGTGTATTAACTACATCGCTAATTATCTCAGTAGTACTTATTTGGTAATCTACAATTGTAATAGCTTTTATCTTGTATCTTACTTGAGTATAATCAAATGAAGCTTTATCTATGAAATTCGTAGCCTAAAACAACATATGTCCCTTACCTCCGGCTACATTACAAAGGTAACTAGTAACAGCATTTCGGACATTATTTATTACCTGCAATGCGCTATGTAAAGAGAATATATCATACAGTATTTACAACTAATTATACCATTTACAATATATACATACATCTTATTATACAACCTTATAATACTTGTAATTAAAGGTACTGAAAGAAGAAAAAACTATGAAGATTTAATTTTTAATAAGAAAATTAAACACGTATATATAAAAAATCTCTCTCTCTCTCTGGCATATTTGTATTGATTTTTTAGGCATATAAGTTATATTATAACTTATTGGTTCGAATCATGACGGTCCGTTGAAATTTTAAAAACATTTTTTTTAATATAAAAAAATCTATACGTGTGTCTTCCTTGTTTAAAAGTTTTCATACAGTCTAATGATGGATGTAGGCTACTTCAATAAGGAGTCCTGGAATCGCCTATCTCAGCAAGCAGATTGGTGATCGTAAACGATTCTTTCCTTTCATTGGTCTATTTAATTTTTGTCTGGTATTTTTCTACCATGAAAGAATATGGTATTAAAGTTTTCATTCATACGAAAAACATGCTTTGAATGAGGTTGGTATATTTTTCGACGGTTCCATAAGATCTCACAAGGGACACAGATCATATTCACTACGCCGACGTTAGATAGTAGAAATGCATACTATTCAAAAGTCAGTGCTGATCTGGTTTCAGTTCACCTGTGCTACTAATTCTTAGCGGTAACCTCATATCTCTAAATATATATATATATATGTATATATATATATATATATATATATATATATATATATATATATATATATATATATATATATATATATATATATATATATATATATATATATATATATATATATATATATATATATATATATATATATATATATATATACATATATACATATATGTTTTAATTTTTCTTTTAATTAAACATTTATAGCTAGGAGTGGAAATAAACATTCAAAAATATTGATTAATAGCACCAAGCAAGGTCGGAGGTAAGAGTGTCGCCACAGATCGGCGAAGGTTTTTTTCTCTTTAATTTAATCACATAAAAGTTCAGCGTAAATATGCTTTAAAATTTCACCGAATAATAGCACGGATTCAATAATTGTCAGGCTTTGTTTTATTACTGATGAAATAAACGATATTTATTTTGATGTAATAACGTAGTATAAAAGTAAATATTGAATATTTCATCTTGTCTTCAATAACATTGTTGACCAATTCATATGAACAAACAGCCGAGGATGTACTTTATTTTTTTATATACAACTTTACTTTCATTTCGCAACTTTATTGATTTTTTAAAGCTTTTACATTATGCTGAACTTTATGTTATTAAATTAATAAAATTTTTTAATTTCATCTAACACGGGCGGGATTCGAACCCGCGACGTCTGCCGAACCTTGGCGTTTTGAATGCTTAGTTGAAATAAAAAAAAATCACTTTAATTTAATTTTAGAGGCTGCTGTTCGTCACCGGTCTACTTACTTTTGGTCTTGTATTATTCAAGATGATGATGATATTTCCGAGTTTTTTTCCTTAGTCGCCCTTTACAACACTCACGGGGAAAAAGAGTGTGGTTATATTATAATTTAATCTTCATGTGATAACGAGTGACCAATTGGAAAGTTTGTACGCAGTGAGTCTCCAGAACAACGAATAAATTTATAAAATTTCTTTTTTTAAGTAAACAAATCTACTAACACAGTGTACTATCTACTTCTTTCAGGTTCGATCGCATCAAAGCATACTACTGAGCTTAATCCAGAATTAAAAAATAATTTTATTATTAGTTTTGAAATTACCTTTTATGAGTCATAATGTTTCTATCTATGTGTAATAATAATTATTATTTTCTTGAAATCATCTCATTGAGAAGATATTTGCTAATTTGTAAAATCACTAATTGGCTTTTGTACGTGGAACGGGATCAAGAAATATGTTTAAGTAATTGAAAACATGATTGTATGTGTAATATGAGGAGGCCATACATTAAAAAAATATCTTCACGCAATTACCAATACAAGGGTAGACAGAGATCTGGTTTAGACAATGAAATCATTTCGAACCGCCTTCCACCGAAGACGGGAATTTTTCGGGACAACTTGACCGGTGCTGAGCCCGTCCCCGTCTTTATCTCCAAGCCGACGATATAATCGTACATAAGTTTTTGAAAAAACCCATTGATACGAACCGGTCACCTAAGGATCGAACTCAGGTCTTCTGACTCGATTTTTTATTTAAGGTGCCTGGACCATCGAGGTCCGCCTTTACACATTTTAGTGATACGATCTTTCAGATCTGAAAAAAAAAACAGATTCCATTTAAATAAAAAATAGACATGACGTGATGATGACACGATACACCGCCATCTTCCCCATCCATTAGTGGTGTTGTGCCACAAACATAACTTAGTGACACAAATGTCAGAAATTTGAATTAAACTACTCAAACATCGCAGAACTAGAAAAAGATTCGTGACTTGGCTGAAAATTTGGTCAGAGTCAATATGGCGTGTCGCCAAACTAGAAAGTCGCCAGTATGCCACAAAGCATCGTGCCAAACTTTTTTTTTTAATTTTCTTTAAATGTTTTATGTAAAACTTTAAGTGCAAAATTATTTTAATTTGAATAGAAGACAACCTGATAACCGAATTTAGTTACCAGGTAATTAATTACCTACCTACGGAGCTAGGGGCTTCAAATTTGAATCCCGCTGGAGAAATTTGAATTTGTGTGAATTAAATTAAGGTAATTAAACTTCTTAGTCACAGCAAGTTTATGTCATAAAAAAATCAAATTTGAAAAAGGGAGACTCGAAGTGCGAACCAGGAAATAACTGCATTTTATTTTGTTTTTTTTTCTAAGTGAAGACCCAATTTCGATCCCCAGGTGGCCGGCTTGTACCAATGGGTTTTTCAAAAACTTATGTACGACTTACATTTTTTGCTTGGACATTAAGACGGCGACGGGCTCACCACCTGTCACGTTGTCCCGGAAACATCTTTGGTAGAAGGTGGATCAAAGGGATTAATTGTTTTGACTAGACCTCTTTCTACCCCTGTATTGGGAATAGCGTGAAGATATTTATTTTTTATTTATTTATTTATTCAATATTTATTATTCAACCTGTTATCATGTTGTTTACAACTGTAGAATGCACTAGAATTCTCACAATGCTGGAAATATTTCTCGATGATTATATTTCTCGGGAACACGTCGACGAGTACCGGAACAAACTTGTGTCTGAAGTCGAGATTTTGTTGGACAAAATCTCGGACTGGGGCCGACTAAATTTAGTCCAGTTCAACCCTAAAAAGACACAAGTTTGCGCGTTTACCGCAAAAAAGAAACCCTTCGTTGTATCACCTCGTTTTGAGAGCACTCCCCTAGTTGCCTCGACGACATATCGAGTAACGTTCAGTATCGCGGTCATTTGGAAGGAAAGGCCAAATTGGCCTCTAAGAAGCTTGGCGTGCTCAGTAGAGCACGACAGTACTTTATGCCGGCCCACCGCTTGCAACTTTATAAGGCGCAGGTTCGGCCGCACATGGAGTACTGTTCTCATCTCTGGGCGAGGGCACCCCAGTGTCAGCTCCTTCCATTTGACCGTACCCAAAGAAGAGCGGCTCGAACTGTCAACGACCATACTCTATCCGATCGGCTAGATGGCTTTGCGAAGATACGTTGCAGCTCTTTGCATTTTCTATAAGACTTACTACGGGGAGTGCCCCGAGGAATTGTTCGGATTAATCCCAGCCGCTGAATTTCACCATCGCACCTTACGGCATAACCAAACACACCACCTTGATGCTTGGCATTCCATCACAGTGCGTTTTTCGCGGAATTTTCTGCCACACACTTGCACTTTGTGGAATGAGCTGCCGTCAGCGGTTTTTCCGGACCGATACGATTTAGGGACCTTCAAGAAAAAAGCCAATACTTTTCTCAAAGGCCGGCAACGCATCCGCTATTCCTCCGGTATTGTAGATGTTCATGGGCGGCGGTAATCACTTACCATCACGTATGCCACCTGCTCGTTTGCCTCCCTCTGCTAAAAAAAACCGTCTGGAGTGTGTGATACAGCCAAGACCGTCAGTGTGTCGCTGTCTACAGAACAAAGAGTTCTCCGACGTTACGAGGAATCTGGCTCTAATCTACGTAGACCAGGAACATACAGAACTAGGTGTAACACGGCACGAAAATATTGATACTCACGGGAACTGAACTTACAAATCAACGCCTCGGAGTAAGTAACCCAAGCGCATGGACAGATGACGGCGTACTGAAGTTAACTTGACAGCGGAGCGTAGAGATTGTATTACACATTTAAATTGAACTACTAAAGATTGGTCGAAAGTTGTGTTCACCAACAAATCAAAATTTCTGCTCTACAAGCGTGATGGAAGACACAGAGTTAACAACGAAACCCTTCCCCAATCACGCTTCAAGTGCTCATAATTGCTCTCACAGAGGAGTGGGAGAATATTTATCAAAAGCATATAACAAGCATTGGTGTACAGCATGCCAAACCACGTAGAGACAGTAATGGAAGCACGAGAAGGCAACACAAAGTATAAAAATTCGAGAAAATCATATTGTTGTACAAAAATGTCCTGTTTTCTATTTTTGTTTTAAGGCGAGATCAGCAGTTTTATTTTCTTTGCGTAAGTTTTAATAAAAAAAATGGAGTGACTTATAAATTTTATTACTTTCATTTAGTGTAGTGGTAATATATTTTTTATTATACAATGTTTATTTTATTAAGCTAGCATTCTTAGTTTCCAAGATTTGTAGATTTCTTTAGGTGCCCCGCATTCATTCCTCTCGAGTATATATGGATCAATAAAATACAGAACAAACGTCAAAATATGCGAAAAAGAAGTATTTTTTTATTATTTAAAATAATAAAATTTACTTCTTGGTTAGATTAAGTACACAGTAGACTTTTATTTACTTAGTTCGTATAATTAATTTAGTGATTCCCATACCATATGGAAGTGTACGACGAATATTATTTGTAATGTACCTACATTACATACAAAAAAATTTAAACATGATTTTTTCTATCTCTGTTTTAACATTTATTTAAATAAAATACAAACCAGGTACTGAGCTGACTTATGATCCGCCTACAAAGGTGCGCGGCGTTTGATTCTGCAATCGCAAATCCGCTTATAGAATATTTAAAGACAGAACTTGGCTAAATATTTATAGCCGCTTAATACATTACTTTTATATTATTTCTTATCACCACGTATTATTTCCGAAATGGTAACGTAAGAGGAAAGATCGTCAATAGTCACGGTTCTTGTATACCTTCATCACGGAAATTAGTGGGAATATTTAAGTAATGTTGTCCTGATAAATAGCGCATATGGCCTTCAACAGTCAGTTTTAGCCTATCTCGATACTTTCACTGTTTGATTTAACACGTGCCTAACCGAAATCAATAACACGAAATAATTCAACATGTTATGTAGAAAAATAATTGAAACAAGTCATTGAAAAATAGTTGTATTCAATTCACGGCTCAGGGGAAATTACTGCTTCTTTTATTTTATAAATTTCTACCAGCGTTACGAAGCGATAAAAAATGGACAACTATTACTATAAAAGCACCCTTGAGAACTCATAAGAATTCAATTCGCGATAATATATTAAAAGTTTTGTTTATTTTCACCCTTTACTGGGGTAGTTATAGATCTAGATATCTTTACGCAATTCCCAATACAGGGGTAGACAGAGGTCTAGTCTAGACAATTAAGTTCCTTTGACCCACCATCACACCGACATTTTCTGGACAACGTGACAGGTGAGCCGGTCGCCATCTTTATGTCGTATTTGTACATAAGTTTTGAAGACTTTTGAGCATGCCTTCGGGGGATTGAACTTGGGTTTCTTGACTCGAAATCCCGACAACCCAACCACTCGGCTATCGTGTCATTAAGTTATAGACCTAGGCAATTTAGTTCCTCTCTTTTTTATTTATTGCATCATTGTGTTATAAAAATAGAACAAAATAACATAGTAACAACAGTTGCCCAGAAAGGCATGCAATATTAATTGTTACAATACTCAGCCCTTCTTCTTTTTCTTTACAGTCTATTCAGAGTCTAATGCTGAACATAGGCCTCTCCTAAAACTTTCCTCTGTGAACGGTCTAGAGCCACCTGCACCCGTCGACTTCCTGCTACATTTTGCAAGTCGTCAATCCATTCTACCATATTAACAATTAAAAAATCAAAGCCCTTTATTATATAATTACATACATTAAAGAAAATGAAAAATTGACAAAATGTAGTGGTAAATCGTAGACTATAAGGGGCAGTGGCTTTTAAATGCGAAGTGTACTGTGTACGACTAAGTTGATCTGCTCAGCATGGCGATTATGCATATACTCGTACCTCCTTACAAGAGTGGCTTATGCCATGTAATATATAATATAGTCCATTAACTAAGTAAGTAAGATCAATGATAGGGAGTGGAATCTCGAATGTGGTGATATCGGCATATAGATACTGCTTTTATGTAGTTTATAACTATATGACATGTGATGAATAACGCACTGCATTATTATTTACGTAGGACCTAAGTCCAACATTAGACTTAAATGACTTGGAAAGAAAAAAAGAAATCATTTCGAATCTGTTTTTGATCTCGCCTAAATTCTGAAATATACAGTTTGTGATTTGTGTTTCATATACTTTGGAAATAAAGACGGAAATTGAAATACGCCAAACTTTAAATCCGCTTTCTCTTTAGACTATCTGAATTCAAAGTAACCAAACTCGAATACAACTTTGGTATAAGAAAGGAAAGACAAATAGAAGTCTCAAAACGTCTAGTACTACATTCGTTTCAAAAGTAAGTATGCCAAATCTGTTGATTTCAAAACTGTTGTTTGAATCGAAGAAATTCTTAATATTAAAATACTTTAAATTATTTCTTGCCCTTTAGGCCAACCTTCCATCGAAGACATTTTTGGGACTACGTGACATGTGGTGAGCCAGTCGCAGTCTTTATGTCCAAGCCAACGAAAGAAATCGTAGAAGTTTTTGAAAAAACCCATTGGTAAGATCCTTGCAGATCGAACTCGGGTCTCTTGAATTGAATTCCGACCGCCCACAGCTCAGCTATCGTGACTATTCTATACTAAAGAGTGTAAAATAACTACTACTTAATGAAAAATAGAACCATTTTCAAAAAAGCACAAAAGGCAAACAATTACTTTCTAATGTAAACTTGTTATCTAGTACCTTTAATGAAAGAAGATTTTATTTATTATTTATTTGTAATCATAACATTTCATAAATATGCATAAACTGAAACTTAACAGAATACCGAAAATGTAATCCTTTCTTAACAATTGCTACGCAGTGTGTGAAAAGGCATGTAATGTATTGCCTATTGAAATTAAGAGGAGAGTATTTTTCCTATAAAAGATACTTTAAAAATGTTTTATGCAATTGTGGTTTGATAAAACGTTGCTCTATAAAATAATAATTTGATCGATAATTATTACACTACCCCACAACGACTTCCGTGGGCAAGAGGGATACTCACCGGTTTTCATGGTGATTGATTGTCAGTTTGGTCAATGTACAAAAACACTTTTTTTTACATTTTTTTTAGGTCTTGCTAGCTACTTGCTTTGATATATAAGCTTTATATAAGCCTTTATATGTATGTATATATTGAAAAATAATTAAAAGAACTGTATGTGAACGACCAACCGTCAATAAGGTAGCCGTGTGAGATTTTTTGTGACGGATTTTTGTGATTTTTTGGATTTTTCGTTTATAAATAAAAGAAAAAGTAATAAAAATATTTAAATAAAATTTATCTAATAATGTAACTTTGAATTACTTACACCATTAGAACAAAATAAATATAATAAATAAATAAATTAATTAATATCTTCACGCAATTCCCAATACAGGGGTAGACAGAGGTCTAGTCTAGACAATTAAGTCCCTTTGACCCACCTTCCACCGAAGATATTTTCGGGACAACATGACAGGTGGTAAGCCCGTTGCCGCTTTATGTCCAAGCCAATGATATAATTCGTACATAAGTTTTTAAAAAACCCCTTGGTACGAGCCTGTCACCTGGGGATCGAACTCGGGTCTTTTCACTCGAAATTCCGACCACCCTACCACTCGGCTATCGTGACTTATAGAACAAAATATAAGTATAATTAATTTCGTGGCCCTTATAAACTGAAAGTGTCCGTCCATATACTGTCAGTTTATTTAAAAAGTTAAGTACTAACCGGGTTGACGATTCGCTATGTTAATTATAATTTATATAAAAAAATTCCTCACATTCCCAATACACCATGTATTGGGTACATACAATTAAGTCGATAGTCTTTTATATGTTCCTTTTATCGTTGAATCCATTTTATTTAACTAAGACTACCTACTCTAACACACGGCGTTAGGTCTTGATTTATTAGTTTTATTTAAAACCACTTTCGGCGGTAAACGGATTCTATTGTCGAATTCAAATCCTGTAAGTTTTAATCACTAAGATTATATTTTATGTATACGATTTTACCTTACCTTTACCTTGTGAATAACAATAGAATATACGAGTATTGTTGTGAAGTCACGATAGCCGAGTGATTGGGTGATCGAATCTCAAGTCAAGAGACCCGAGTACGATCCCCAGATGATAGGTTAGTACCAATAGGTTTTTCCTAAAAATTGGCTTGGACATAAAGATGGCGACAGGGTCCTATGTTCCATAAAAAATATCTTCAACAACAACAACAACAACAAATCATTTATTTACTCCCACATAAGTTCTTAACTTTTAATTACTTAAGTGATAAGTATATATTCTAAAACCCTACTTAGTGAGTCTGGTGCCTGGTGTAAGTTCAGAAAACTTGAGTTACAGGTCACCAGGGCTCCCTCCCGGACAGACTTCGGAATTATACAAGTTGAATTGCCTAGATTAAAGTTACTAGAAACTAGGTACATTTGCCATAGTAAATAAAATCTTCTAAACAATGTAAATTATATTTAAATTTAGTGAGTATGCATGTATTTGTGTTGGTGTGTGTGTGTGTGTGTAGCCTGGGAGATAGCAGATTTTCTGTCTGTTCATACGTGAGTGTTTTCAGGTATTTAGATACTGTACATTTGCAGCGGTGGCTACAGAGCGGATATATGTCAAGTTTTTTGTTTAATGTATTGTAGAGGTATGGACCAAGGTAGCAAAAGAAGTTGTGTGAAAGGGACGTGTTAAATAGTTTTGAAGGGCATACGGTTCCCTTTCTACGCTTGTCCTTTGTTTTATTTGGATCGTATTTGATTTTATCTTCGGTGGAAGGTTTCCTTTCGACCCACCTTTAGTTTAGTCTGGACTGGATATTATTTATTCCCAATAATTATATTTTACTGGAGCTTATTACTGGAACTTATTTTAATAAAATTTAAATTATTGGTTTTAGCCTTCTTTTTCAATAGTTCAAATAAATATTAATGAATCAATTATCAAACTTAAAATTATATTTACGTAAGAAAGATTTTTGATACATAAAAACTTCAAACTACGTGAAAAATAGTAAGTTGTCAGATTGATTAATTATCAAACTGTCTTTAGAACCGAGAGATAAATCGACATTGATAAGGTAGCTAATTTATTGTTAAAAATAAGTCAAGTCCAATGGTAATATTTTACGTATTCGTAAATATGAAAGTTTGAATAATTTGGTGTTTAGGTGCTTGTTAGTTCACCTCGCTTAAATGGTTCAGTTTAATGGACTTTCATTTGTATTTTGGGGGCCTGAAGAGATATAAGTCGTTTTGTACCACGGGGAAATATTTTTTCCGGGGAGGATTCTAATAAAATTTGCGGACAAAGACGCGGCAAAACTCAATTCTAGTAAATAAATGTTAACTGAATTCATGCATGGTTCATTCAATTGAAATTCATTCATGTGGAAGCTTTGTATAGTTGTTGATAGAATTTGCGTGAAGGGTTCAGACGTAGTTATTTATTTCCGATATTTATTAAATCAAACTTCAAATGGGTATGCAGCTTATAGCGAATGCGAAATAAAAATTGTAACTATGTTCATTTAGTTCACAAACATGAAAAGTAAAATAACGGAGTAGAAAGAAGCTAAAGGAACTCCGTAGATTTAAAATTTCAATTGATGCGTACAGGATTCGGTGGCTCAGACGGTACGGCATAGGTCGCGGGTACGAATCCCGCCGATTGAAAAAAGACGCCGAGTATGTTTGAGTAAACATAAAGTATCATAAATGTATTATTTATTATTTTAGGAAGCTGCGAATTTTTAGATGGTACGAACTGAAAAAAAAATCAAATAAAAAAATCATGTTATTATATCGAACCATAAGCTATAACCATATAAACCATAACATAATAGTCACGATAGCCGAGTGGTTGGGTGGTCGGAATTTCGAGTCAAAAGACCCGAGTTCGGTCCCTAGGTGGCGGGCTCGTACCAATAGGTTTTTTTCAAAAGCTATATATATCGTTGATATCATATAACCAGGTTGTTATACAGGTTGTTATATAACCAGGTCGTTGGCTTGGACATAAAGACGGCGACGGGTTCACTACTTGTCACGTTGTCCCGAAAATATCTTCGGTGGAAGGTTGGTCAAAGGGACTTAATTGTTTAGACTAGACCTCTGTCTACCCCTGTATTGGGAATTGCGTGAAGATATTCATTCATATTCATTCATTCATAATATATGTAGCATAACCATTTAATTATTTTCTTTGCGAATTTTATATGTTTCTGACAAGAGAGGCCCCAAAACCTTAAAAAAAGTTGAATTTTTAAAATACACAAACAACGAAATAGAACTACATGATTTTAAACGAAATAGGTACGAATTGCATTTCAGCAATAGCAGCGATAGAATCTGCGAGCTTTCATATTAAGCACGTTCAACACACTGTAGTGCTTGCTGCGGGTCTATTGTTGGTATAAACGTTGACTACCGTCAAATGTTTGCTCTACCTTCATTCCCTTAGTTTCACTTCGTATTGTTTGACTAGGATTTAATTATGTTTCTAACATAATATTAGTCTCGTTAATGTAAATACTTTTTTAATATTCATTAACTTATTTTAGTAGTTGACATGCAGTGCTCGAAACTGTTGCAGTTTGGAATAATATACTGATGTCTGTTCTTTACGACTGTTTGACACCAAAATGGAGTTGGAAAACATTCTATCTGTCTAAGCAAATTTATAATTCATTTAATGTAGCTCTGAAGTACATAACATAAAGTATATAACATCTGGAAAAGTGTAGGCGTTTCGTTTTTTTTGGCTAACTCTTACAACTAGGTGTTTATATTATGCTCCTCAACTCTCGATATTATGTGTTTTATATTGGCGGTATAACGCCGGTTAGTATTACATATTCTTTGAAAATTTTTTACTTTTTTAATTTCATGAAAATTTTCGTTTTGATTATAGTCCAATATATATTATGTATATCCATTCACAAGTGAGCACCCTTGAAAACCTGTGAGTCCGTTACCTGTCAACGCAATCGGCCATCCATCCAGAATAAATCTATCATACTTCTGTTAGTCTTACTTTCTCTAGTATACAAAAAGTTACTTTACTCATATACAATTATAAAATTAAAAATTTGTCGAGAGAAAAGTGTGCTTATATGCTTATTTTTTATGGGAGAAGAAACATAACATAAAAATTTATAGAATAAGACGGTCGGTCGCTCTTCAATAATATTAAAAAAGTATCTTCTCGCACGTCCTAATATCGGGGTAGATAGAGGTCTAGATAATTAAATCCTTCCAACCTACCTTTTACCGAAAACTTTTTTGGGAACTCGTGGCACGTGGTGAGCCCGTCGCCGTCTTTGTGTCCAAGCCGACGATATAAATCGTAGATAACTTTTCGAAAAAATCCATAGAAAGAAAGAAAGAAATAAAAATTATTTGTTGCTTATTGTAGCGGAACACAACGGAAAAAAACCCCTACTCTAACATGTAATAGTGCGCTGATTCTCATTTATTAAATAGCAAATCGAACAAAATCTAATAAAAAAAATTAATAAAAAAAAAACACATTTCAAGCAATGTTCATTAAAAGAATATTTCATAAAACATTATTACACAGGTCACGAAAAGAAATATGTGAAGTCGTATTGCGGATTGCGTACGGTAATTGTAATATGTACCTGCTCGTGTAACGTGTCGACAAACGATCTCGTGACTCCCATGACATGCCTGTGAATTATTTACACATATTATTTTAAGGGATTATCAACATTCTTGACCAGCTTAAAGATTAGAGCATTTACTTGTGTTGTATATAAGTGTATAACTTTTTTAACGTTTCTATCAATCAATACTTTTTGTTGTTTAAAAGGGTAATAAGGGTAATTGAAAAGGGCTTATAAGATTCTATTGTAACATGGTAATAAATTTTGTAACATATTCGACAACTATATATAGTTTATATGTAGTAATAGATAGTTTTATTATCACCAAGTTTTTATTTGATTATGGGATTCCAAAGAAATCCTATAATATTTTAACATTTTGAATATTTGATTTCAATTCTTCGGTATTATTGTAATTATACATTTTTATAAGATTCCCAGGTGTTGGGATAAGGTCGGACACATTTTGGCCTATTCTATGATTCCACAGATAAATTTGATAGTGACGTCTGGCTTGTCACACATTTGTTAGCATTTTTAAATTTGAGAAATTTTTATAATGTGGTGATTATTGATTGGCCTCTCATCTTAAAATTTCTGTTTACAACTGCAACCTTTATTTATAAATAAAATTGAAGTGTCTGTTTGTAATATTGAAATAACCGTTTTTACTACATGTATAAATATACGGCACTTACACCAAAATCATACAAATTAAAATTCTTGAAGTGAATCGCGGTAGCTCCCACATAAAATTTGCAGTTTTCTGCGATAAAATTTATTCTATATCCGCTTGTGCAGATTATAAAGTGGATGCAAAATCTTTATTCAAATCCATTCACCCGTTTTAGCGTTGTTGAGTGACCGATGTACATACATAACATTTGTAACATTGATTTTTTTAAATTTAAAAAGAGTAAAATACTGGTGAACATCAACAACCAATCCGATTCAAGACTAAAAGAGGGATCGGTAAAAGGGACAATATAACACAAAGTAATCAACAGTCAACTCAAGTGATGATAACTGGTTATCAACGCATATATATTCTCACAACACCAGAGGGCTCTGGATGTGTGCACTGTCGAGCTTTAAATGTTAGTGGTAATGTGAAGGAAGAAGAGGGAACGAAGGGAGTAGCAGCGTGAGTCTCCAGTTAACAAAGAGACGAAATGAAACACAGAAGTGTTAGTATCAAAAGTTGGTGCTGAGCCTTGCAACTCCTTCAATGCTTGGTTTATTTTTTCTTCTTTTTTTTTAATTCCATGATTAATTTTTAAAAAGATTTAAACCTGATCGAGGCACCTGAGATACACCTGACACGTGCTGGTGTAGCTTAGCTTAGCCATGGCCACGGTGCGTCAGAAAGCGCCGGTCGTTTTTCACCTCAGTCTGATCTTTGCCGCTACTAAAAATCTTGCATAGTTTTCAAAAATTGTCTTGATAAATGGTAATCAATTGAAAAAAGAGTAAAGGGTTTTGATAATTTACAATTACATCACATACTGCTATTGTGGCCGGCAAGATATGCAATCTGTATCGTTAACAACAAGAATCATTATTCATCGCAGGACCATCGACCGCGTCCCCCTTGAGAAACTCATTGTGATTTATTTTTACAGTGACTCCGTTAGGGTTGTTTGGTTACAACCAAATCGTTTATAGGTTGTATTCGTATTTAAAATGGAGGTAAATTTATTTGAAAAGATTTTTTTTTATTAAGTAAATAAATATCTACACGCAATTCTCAATACAGGGGTAGACAGAGGTTTAGTCTAGACAATTAATTCCCTTCGATCCACCTTCCACCGAAGATATTTTCGGGACAACGTGACAGGTGGTGAGCCCGACGCCGTCTTTATGTCTAAGCCAACGATATAATTCGTACATAAGTTTTGAAAAACCCATTGATACGAGCCTGCCACCTGGCGATCGAACTCGGGTCTTTTGACCCGGAATTTCGAATACAAATATATATCGAAACCAGTCGATATTCTGACTTTTTTATTTGTTAATGAAAAATAATCACAATACACACTTCGCCAGATGTACTTCTGTTTGTTATTATTTCCTTTATTTTGGTCCGGTATTTTAGAAATAGTGACAGAACACTGGAACCAATGTCCTTAAAACTCTGTAATGCTACGATAGTGTAGTCTTAAGATTTAGAACATATTGTGATTTATTGTGAATATCGACAATATATTACATGGTTGTCTAAGGAAAAGCTAGTCAAAGTCATAAATTACCTATTCATGCATTACTAGCGAACCATATTCATTTTTGCAAAATAATATAGACTATTTATTTTAATTGTTTTACCAACATTAATAGGCCCATTGGTAGTCCCATTAATAGTCACATTTGCCATTGATGGCAGCAACATATATTTACCTGATTCTAACAACCATAAAGATATTTTCTATAATAAAAACCCTTGCTAATTTATCGTAAATAGTAAACAACAATCATCAAGTGATTCTTTGTAGAACACTTGAGTTTCCGATTTTTGTTACAAATAAATATATAGCAAAGTACTTTCCATTCAATTTTATTCTTATATTATATATATTGATTTAAATGCGAGCTTGAAATTTACTGCTTAATTATTTAATTAAAAACAGTCGATTACGTAATTATTGCATTCAATAATGTCTCCGACATTACCGGTCAACTTATAGTCAGTCAGTTTAAATTGTCGCGAGGCGCTCCAAATGAATTACGTTGCTAAAGTCTTTGAACTCAATTTAGGAACTATTTTAAAGCTGTCAAAGGAAAATTTCAACAACGCCAAACCCCGAATAATGCACACACATTAAGTATTACCGCAATATTAATTTTCAAAAAATATTTATATTATTATAGAATTTTGATTGAGAAATGTTATTTCGTAAGAAATGATATTGAAATTATTCATTTTGCGATGTTTTAAATTGAAAATTATCCAGTTTCGGTTATTAAAACGTACCCCTTAAAATGGCTGCAGACTATATTCTAAGCTAATATAAGAGCACAAAAGCTTTGCTTGACGAGTTAAATCCCTTGACATAAAGCGTTACCATCGCAAATGAAAGAAGTTCTGCAATAAATATTGTGCGTCATTTATGAGTAAGGTTTAATAGGAGTTTCTTAAACATGAACCATTATTTTGTTATATGTCTTAAATAAATTCGATAAAAAACATTTTCGTTAATAATATTATTAAACTTGAATTGGCGCAATAGGTGCTCGTTTGCCTACCTCATATTTTTAATATGAGGTAGGCAAAGAAGCCATATTTCAATAAATAGAGATTATAGCAAATAATCTTTACAGGAGACGCCAATGTCCTGTTAAGTACGTGAGTTAAGTAAACATCAGATCCGCCACTTAACTTTAAATCTAGCTTGCAGGTAAATTATAGAATATTTTGGCCTATTAAAATAGGCTTCGGTAAGCAGAGAAAGTGGTGGATGTATGTAGTGTGTGTTTAATGTAATTATGATAAGTCACGATAGCCAAGTAGTTGGGTGATCGGAATTCGGAATTCAATCGCCAGGACTTAATTGTCCGCACCTCTGTCTACGCCAATATTGGCAATAGCGTCATGATGTTTATTTCGTAATGATGAATAGTGTCTATAATGTACATATTCACGCAATTCCCAATACAGGGGTAGACGGAGGTCTAGTATAGACAATTACTTAATTCTCCCTTTGACTCACCTTCCACCGAAGATATTTTCGGGACAATGTGTCAGGTGGTAAGCCCGTCGCCATCCAATCGAATATCGAATGTCGATGTCCAAGCCAACTATATAATTCATACATAATTTTTTGAAAAAACTATTGGTTCGTGCCTGCCACCTGGGGATCTAACACGGGTCTCTTGACTCGAAATTGCGACCACCCAACTACTCGGCTATCGTGAATTTTTAATGAAATGTAAATATGAATGAGATTTACTCTGTAAAAACTGTATGCCCCTTGGACGACGAAGATACTGGCGTAAAGACAGTTCAAGAGAAGTCAGAACGAATCCGAAGGCGTATTTAGTACCATAATCACTCAAGGCCGCGACTATGCTGTTATCGACTCGGCTGGATGATGATGTGAGTGATGCGGCATCGCTCCTGGCAGGCTGGGTGTGATGGGTGATGGTCCTTAACATCGTTTTGTACAATGAGTTCCACATAGTATGTATTTCATTTGTACCTAAATATAAATATTACTTTATTGTGTAAAAAACGTTCATAGGTTTGGGTACCAGATGGTATTAATACTTGAGAAAATAAATAAAATAAATAAATATCTTCACGCAATTCCCAATACAGGGGTAGACAGAGGTCTAGTCTAGACAATTAAGTCCCTTTGACCCACCTTCCACCGAATATATTTTCGGGACAACGTGACAGGTGGTGAGCCCGTCGCCATCTTTATGTCCAAGCCAACGATACGTTTTTACCGTAACGTACATAAGTTTTGAAAAAATGAAACCCATTGGTTCGAGCCTGCCACCTGGGGATTGAACCTGGGTCTCTTGACTCGAAATTCCGACCACCCAATCATTCGGCTATCGTGGCATTTCTTGTATACGCCACAATACTTGAGAAATTAAAATTAATTCAACTGTTTTACATTTTCACAAAATAATTGTTAGTACATAATAATTGGCATTTAAGACAAGCACGATATGTAAAGGTGTTCATTCATTATAACACCCAAAATATTGGGTGAATGTATTTTTAAAACTTTTAACAGGCAAACTTGAAATGAAAGCCATCAACGTAGGACCAGTTTCCTCTGAGTCTCCTGCCGCGCTAAAAGGTTTCTTCTTAGTATTTCTATTATGATCGATGGTTCGGGCGTCATTAGAAAAACGTCCTTTTGTAATACTGCGGCGAAAATATCATCGTCTCTGTTACTGTTACGTAAGTGCGTCATAGATAAAGTGAGTGTCAGTTTCATATGAGCTTAATTTTGTTTGTAAATCAATGAATTACTGCGGCTTATTTATATCTCTGGCTGGAGATATAAATAAGCCGCACGTGTCGTGTAAAACCTGCAGTCGTAGAGGACGAAAACAGAAATGACCTGGACGCGGAGCTCCATTTGTCATAAAAATATGTGCATTGCGTTAATTAGTGTATAAATCTAAAAAAAAGTAAAATTTGTAATCTTTATAAAATTTTCTGTTTAGATCTTTTATAAACAATTGTCAAGCACAATGCATTGATGACAATCTTGGACGTAATGTCTGTTCAAAAACAACACACAATAAGATTTTTTAAGCGTCTAATAAAATATTTACATCTGCTGAGTGGACTGAAGATATTATGAGGTTTTGATAAAAAATTACAACGAGAATGAAAATTGAGAAACCAAAGAAGGATAAAATGACAGTCATAATTATGCCAAGAGTACTCGAATCGACGTGGATGTATGAAGAAAATGATTAATCTGAAAGAAGCGAAAGAGGTATGTAAGGATCGTGACACTTGGCGATCTGTTCTCTCTGGCTACCCCTTCAGGGACTGTGCGTGAAGATAAGTAAGTAAGTATTATGTTTGGCCCCAAAGAAAAAATTTCAAAGGTTATAAAAAAAACTAGTGATAATTTCATGATGTAATGTATATATACAAGCCCCACTATATTGTAATACAATTACAATATACAACGCTTCAATAATATTATAATTTACATTACATTACAACTGCTCAATACTCATCAAAAAAAGAACTTCGTTTACCAAAACATCAAAACACGCAAAAACACGCAAAAAGTTTGTAACAGTTACATTGTCATGATAGAGCCAACTTAACATAGCCCTATATGAGTCAGTTACGCTACTACAGTCCATAAATTTTTAGAAAACACGTTCAATTTCTTCCATATGTGACTCATTATGATATACAGCAATAACACATATATTTCCCAGATCCCAAATTAAGATGCTTAAATACTTGTTGTATGGAATCGGAAACTTTATAATAAAGGTACCACAAACACTCAGACGCGATAAAATGTAGAAAGTGTTTTCGCCACATATGCCAGTGTATACGCCACTCGTCCACGACGGTCAATAAAAAGAATATAATTTTATTATATCGTACTTAGTTACTAGATCCTGAACATAGTCATTACCTTTATAATTACAGAGTACGTCAGTTAGGTTGACTGTTTCGCAAGAACAAAATTGTTAATATTAAATAGAGAAAGAAACTTATACGCGAAATTTAAATTTGAATTCACTTTAGAAATTGGAAGTTATAATAAATAAAAGAAGGTGAATGTTAACCGTATTTCAATGGTTTACCATTCCAATGAATAAAGACAAAGAGGAAAACCTTATTTTATAACTTTGTAGTAACCTATTTCTTTTAGACGGCCCTGAAATATATTTGGCTAGAACAGAAACAATTTTTATCTCTTTTGGCCCTTTGAAAAAATTTTCTTTACAGGAAAATATAAACAACAATGATTCCTGACAATACAATATTCCGTCTTTCACTTATCTTTTTTATTAATGAAGTATCGGTAAAATTATTTTAACAGTTCTTTTCAGGAATTCTGTCTAGAAATATTATTTTAGCACTTTTGTGTAAAAAAAATAAATGTTCTACTAAATAACTTATGGTGCTGCAGATTATCTATAAACAATAATTTAAAGTTAACATCTTCAACTACAAAAACTAAAAATAATTAGAAGTATGACAGTCATCATATTTCTTACTTAATTATCTTCACGCACAATCCCTGACGGGGTGGCCAGAGAGAAAAGATCGCCAACTATCTCAATCCTTACATATCTCTTTTGCTTCTTTCAAATTCATCATTTTCTTCATGCACATCTAGGCATCCGAGTACTCTTGACCCTCCCCGCTTCGAGAAATTTGTCTTCGAAAGTTAGTCATGGCCTCCCTCTATATTTGAAATTACCTTAACAACGAAACAGAACAGTATTATTCTATAATGGTACTCTATTATCTGTTATTTCACATCCAGTATTTTCTAATGTCAGAATAATCGATTGTTGTAGATGAAACTTAAGAAAACCTAGAAGAAGATATTGTATTACTTATCTAACGACCTCTTCGTTAAGAAGGATCAATATCGGACATCTCGCACCGCAGACGTTAAAAGTCTACTCAATTATGGTCTTAATAAAGTATTGTGTTAAATATAACAGGATATTAAGCCATACAAATGTTTAAAAAATGTCTAAAACAAAATATAAGAATAATTTGAATTATTTTATGATGATTGTTGAAGATTTTATAAAAATATATCGTTAGTAAATGTTTTTGTACCCAACTACGTTGGCCTCTGAAGCATGTAAATGCTACGGATAGCTTGTGGCAGTTAGGTTAAAAAATATCAGATACAAACGCGTAGCTTACATTTAACTTGTTACTCTAACTGGCATATTTTCCTACAATAATCGTGGATTGTTTTAATTAAATTTATGCATAAATATAAATAAATAACAAGAATTTGGTATACTATATAAATATAAATAAATTGAGAAATAAAATAAAAATTGTATGAAAGTATTGAAGAAATTTAACCTAATGAGAAAAAATTAAATGTTTTAAAGATAAGTTCGCGATGACTAGATATTACTGCAAATTGATATTACTAATTGCAGTATGCTCGTATTTAAATTTGCTGCCTTTGCTTGCATTACAATCACCGAGAAGGCAAACACGCGTCGGAATTTAATTGAAGTAAACATTATATATTCTATGACGTGTAATGAACGGGACTCATACTGCGAAGCTATTCAATGTAGTAGTTGGTACTCTTTTTCGACTATTTAACATATTTAAGTTCCAGAAAGTTGCGACATGAATGGCTTTTTTACAAACTTACAAGCAATGTAAGCGATGTAAGCGATGACTTATCAAAATCACTACGATTGACAAGCGTATTGATGAACGTAGCTCCAGACATCTATCAAACCTATTGTAAATGCATGCGCCATAGCCGCGTGGGTTTTGTTACAGGCAACTGAAGTAAATGCCTTGGGAACGTTACACGGATGGTGGGACATTCAATATTTCGAAATACGGCAGACCGAAATTCAGCAGGCTGATCATGGGTAGTAAGTTCTGGTATAGCTCTATTTGTAGCCTCATATATTCAGCCATTGTATATTGGAGATCACACTGCCCAAAAATAGTCGATTGATTGGCATGAATATATTATACAGTGTTAAATTTCTATAAGAAACCCTTTCTATACACTTTTTATATAGATATTTCTGTAGAACTATAAACACCCAGTACGGTAGGTCAAACTTGTTAATTTAATCACAAGCTCCGTTGGGGAATCTATGTTCAAAGAGGAACTTTTCTGAAATTTTTATTTACTTCCGTGACATCTAACATCGGATAGAGAAATAGGCAGGTTTAGCTGCTTTTTTAATATATTTTATTTTTATTTTAAATGAAGATTCTAGTCTAAGATTTTAAATTAAACTATACTGATATTTATTTTATTGTTATTTTATCTTTACGCACAGTCCCTGATATTTTATATGATAGATACTTTACTGACTGATAAGTTATTCAAATTCAGAATCCCGTCCGCCGGCTTACACATTGTAAGCCTTGGGCCTATCTCATATGCGACCAAATATTGATATATCATAAATTATCAAATAGAATTTAAAGCTAAAATAAAGGTTTAAAATAAAATTTTTCAAAGTGACGTCAGAAACCATGTTATGTCGCCTGCTATATGTACACGCTATGTGTACTACTAGCACACGAGGGATAAATAACAGTCACTTTAGTTTAGCTTTCGTATTTTATCTTCAGTCTTTAACCTACGCTTTAAAAGCTATAAAACTGTTTTATGTTCTTTTCTGTACAATAAATAAATTGCAACAACATCTATCCTTATTTCCGTTATGCTCAGCTTATAGATTAATTTTAAAGTCATAATTATTACTTTTCATTTTTAATTTAAAATTATAATATTATTTATATTAATATATAATATTATTTTAATTATAATATTACTTTTTAGTTTTTAAAATACATAAAAAATTAACTTATCCAACGCAGAATAAGTTGCCTCTGGTCTGAGATCTAGACAGTTAGCCCATTCAACCCGCATCTCATCGTAGCTTATTTGGGATAACGTGGTAGGTAATGAGGCCTGTTTCTGTCAGATGACTAAGCCAACGCTTACAAAGCGTATATGAGTTACAGAAAAATCATCAGATAGATTATTATAAAATTTTTTGACAAAATCATTTTAATTAAATCCAACTCGTCTCTCCTCGTTTGAATTTAGGTCACCCAAAAACTTATTACCTGATATTGGGGTTTAATTTAATGATATAAATTGAAAATAATTAAAAAAAGATAGTAATGTATGCTTTTTTATAGCGAAGCCTAATTACAATAACAACCAGTTACACTTGGCGATCTGTTCTTTCTGGAAAAAATTATAGTATTTAATCTTTACAAGCCACGATAGCCGAGTGGTTGGGTGGTCGGAATTCCGAGTCAGGAGACCCGAGGAACTCGGGTCAAACTCCAATGGGTTTGTCAAATACTTATGTATGAATAATATCGTTGGCTTGGACATAAAGACGGTGACGAGCTTACCACCTGTCACGTTGTCCCGAAAATATCTTTGGTAGAAGGTGGGTCGAAGGGACTTAATTGTCTAAACTAGACCTTTGTCTACCTCTGTATTGGGAATTGCGTGAAGATATTTATTTATTTTATTCAAAATGATTTGTAAAATAAATCTATAGAACACGTCTCTGTCTTAAGATAGCGTTTGTGCAATCTTACTGCTTTGCTTTTCAACATAGTGTAAACTTTTAAACTTTTGCTTATAAAGTCATGTTTTTGAAATGCAGTTGAATAAAATGTATTACGCCATTGTCCCAAATCCGACCGGACTGCAGATATAGACTTTGTGATGGGTGTAATAGATTTCTTATACCTATACGTATATAAAGTCATGATAGACGAGTGGTAGGTGATCGAAATTCGAGTCACGAGACCCGGGTACGATTCCCAAGGCTCGTACCAATGGGGTTTTTCAAAAAACTTATGTTATATCGTTGGCTTGGAAATAAGCACGGCGACGGGCTCATCACCTGGTACGTTGTCTCAAAAATGTATTCGGTGGAAGATGGGTCGAAAAGACTTAATTTTCGAGACCTCTGTCTACCCCGGTATTGGGAATGGCGTGGTTTATTAAATTTTTTCTCATGCCTATGCGTATCATAGTGTGAATAAGTTATAGCGTGTGAGCTACCTGTAATTACTTTATTATATTTTATTCACTTATTATACGACCGTTGTCGAGAGAATACATAAATGTATCGTTGTACGACCCCGCTCCGGCCACATCATATAGCGACACTGCCAGGCCTTGGCAAGATAATGATATTTTAAATAATAAAATATTATAAAAAGGTATATGAAACAACCACAATTCGGCTGCTGAAAAGAGATTTGTGGACACTTGGAGCTATCTTAATCGTTTTAACATTGTTACGTTCATTATTTAGGGGAGGTTCGCGATGGAAATACTTCAAGTTAGTGCTCGATTCTACAAGAAGTGCTATTGCCGCTAGGTATACTAAAAAAATTAATATTTTTATTATTATTCCTTACTTCCGTGGGCGTACTACAACGGGTAATGAAGCATAAAATAACAAGGTCATAAGTATTGATGTTAAAAAATTCGAAACTGCTTCTTCGGTCATGTTTTTTATTTACGAGTATAAATACCGTTAAAAAGTTTTAGGCAGCTACTTAACGCAGATAATAAAAATGTATATCCTCTGCGACGCGACCCGGCTCTGCATATTTAGATATTTATTCTACCTTACTTATCTTACCATACCTAGTTTCGACTGTCTAATTATATAATAGAAATTTGAGGCTTACGATTTTTATGCTGTAATAATAAATAATAATGTCAATAAAGTGTTTTGTATCATCAAAGCTTTGAAGTGCATGCCACTGCTAAATACAATGATTTAAAAAAATACGTAAGGATTTCATTCTTGATAGTTTCGTAATAAATTTAAAATAAATTGCAAATCACGCTACTCACTAAAAATGCAACTTTATATAGGTACGAATATTTAAAATATATTAGAGGTTATATCTTAAGTAATCTACTCTGTAAGTCAAAAGACCCGAGTTCGATCCCTAGGTGGCAGGCTCGTACCAAATGAGTATTTTCAAAAACTTATGTACGAATTACATCTTTGGATTGGACATAAAGACGGCGACAGGCTTACCACCTCCCGTTGTACCGAAAATTACTTCGGTGGGAGAAAGGACTTAATTGTCTAGACTAGACCTCTATTGGGAATTGCGTGAAAATATTTATTTATTTATTTTAACCAAGATAGAATAAATATCTTCCACATAAATAAACAAAAGACATGCGTAAACAATCTTACTTAAAAGTAGACAAGTACACTCAAATTATTAACAAATAGTACTTCCCAATACCGTCTTGGTTTCAGTTAACACGATACAAAAAAAAATTGGCGATTGCTCTCACTCCATCATATTTTTTACATAAATTGTAAAAAATATGATTGCGTTCGTATCCTGGGAACATTCTTTTTGCTGATTGGGGGACGCCAATATCAGTCGTAGCATTTTGAAAGAAAAATTCATTACATTTGTTACAAAAGTAAAGATCTGTCAAAATTTCTGAAATGATCTTGAAAGTTCCGAAATTGAAGGTGTAAGACCGTTATAATCGATCTAAAATGTCTTAAAAGTCCTAAAATATGTAAAACTGTTATTATTGAGTCTGATATTTCTAGATAAATCTAGAAAATTCTAAAAGGAGTACAGCGGCGTGAGAAATTCGTTTATTTTACAAGTGATGCGAAACGTTGAGTTTTATTATATAATGAAAAGTTATATAATTTGTAATTTCTACATGTATATTTGTGTGGCGAAGTAAATTTTTCAGTATTTTTCCGTAATCAACTGACACAACACCCAAGGGACGTAAAGTGGCGTATATTTCTCTCAGGATATCACAACATGGCGTTACAATAAATTTTTATTTTTTATAAAAAAATATTGTCTTTTTTTATCAAGTTTATGTAAATCCTAAAAGGAAACAAACCTATAATCTCATGAAACGTTTAATACATTTGGTTTATACTATCCAATAAAAGGAACATAGTTACAATTTTATAGCTATAAAATTTCTGAACAGCGATACAGTCAAAATAATATTCAGCACCATTTCAGCCTATGAAAATCTACCTCAGCGTATATACTTCTCCACAAAGTCGTAAGGAACGTTCCTGAGCCACCTACATCCGTCTATCTCCTGCAAAATTATGTAGGTAAAATTAGGCACATAACTCTCGCGTCTCATTTTGTGATAGTTGTTGTATACTGCGCCCCAAACGTTGTCGTTTCTGTGAGCTATGATGTCTAGCCATTGCCACTGTACGTTATAATTTTATAACGGTAGCATGGGGCAATAAACCCGAGACGTCTGAGTTTATTTTCATTTTAATAATACTTATAACAGTTACTGTATTAAAAAAGATATAGCTTTTCAATCCGGATTTAATTATTTTTGGTTTCTTACTTTATATTCCGTTAACCGATTTTTAGTATTCCTTTTTTTTAAAGGGTGTTCTTCCAGTTTTATTCCATTCTTAAGATCTGATTATAGAATAGCGAGAAAATCAAGAAAATTACAAAAATTTTTGAAAACACGTTTAGTATTTCACCACTTTTGTCAGAGTATCTGACAGTTGTCATATAAGGTTTCTGAGCTAATAGCATAAGCCACTGCAATTTTTAATGAGTTATGCAGTATACGATTTATGGGAAGGTACTGTCTGGTAAATAGGTTTTGAATGAGCGTTTAACAGTTTCCGTCAAAGGATTAGAAGATTTACTCATTTTGTACTCATTATCATCACCATCATGACTACCAGCTTCACTCACTGCCAGGTATGTTCTTTCCTAACTGTGAGCCCTCAAAGTATTACCATATTAATTATGTACTTACGTTTTTACACTAAAGGAAATAAAATATAATGGTAAAATAAAAATGGTAGAAAACTTAGCTAACTGAATCTAATCTAAATCACTGATCTCTAATTCAATGCAGTATAGCTTGTTAGGTGTGACATAACGTTTAAAGAATACGAGTATATTTTTATGCCTTTTAGGTACTCGTTAGTAACATAGGAATAAATAATAATGAATAATAGTGTAAAGAATTGAAATTATTGATAGCAGTTGATAGCAGGGTAACAGATCGAACATTTTATTCCGCTTAAGGTACGAAGTCGGGTGACATATCGGAACAATTGAAAAGTTTACTTCAAGATATCTCTTTAAAAGGATTTGCCGTGAAAGCTACACTTGGTAAGCGGATTAGCGATCGCAGTACTGGACATTTCGTACAGTAAACTCAGCGGGTCGTCACTTCTTATTCTTTGGCGGTGTGTGGTGGCGGTGGCTCTCCAATCATTGAAGCTTGGTTTATTCCATCTTATCTTTTGCGAAGAGGTAAAGCTCTGCAGCGTTTACAATGCTCGTCTATTGTCTGCTGTTGGCCAGCCTAACACTGAAAGTTATCTGAAAATTTGCCGCGCCTTTACCGCCTTTTTGTTTACAAGCCTTTTCCCTCAATCATCTCTTACGACCCTCGCGGGAATAACGGGGGATGCATAATTATATTACGCCAATCCTACCCAGATATACATTTTGCAACTGACTTCTATTTATATAGATAAGATATAAAATAATTTGATGCATAGTAACATTAAAATATATTTTGAGCACTCTCTATTGTATACTTTTTCAACCAAAGACAAATAATTTTGGAATTGAGAATTCAACATTTATCATTCGTGGAATTTTAGTAAGATTTATTAAGATTCATTCATTTATCATTCTGCCACAACCCATTTGAAATTTGAGGCTTTAACGGACTTAGCTTTACGTTAACATTCGTTTTAATTATTGCTTTAGCTAATACAATGAGAACATTGTTTTGTTAATTAATCGATTAGAAATCCCGTCATTTCAGTGCCAAGGTTTTTGTTTAATTTTTTAAAGATACATTTTTAAAAGAACCAAACTAAATTAGAGAGTAGAGTAGTAGTAGAGAATGCTATATGCCCTTTCAAATATTGGAAGTTAAATAAATAAATAATAATAAACAAATTTTGATAAATTCATAATAAAAGCACATACCATCATATAACGATCATTTACAAATTGGGCCACGGTAGACGAGTGGTTAGGTGATCGGGATTCGAGACCCCAGTTCGATTCACAAGGCACGTAATAATGAGTTCTTTCAAAACTTATGTACGATTTTGAAGACATTTTTTTTAATTTACAAACGTATATGTGATTATTTAATTGATTAAATTTCTATATTGATGAAGAAAGTTATGTGATAACTCGAACATGGTATCCAACTTATTTCTAGCTTTCCATTAATTTGTTTTAAAACTTTCTAAAAATTTATTATTTTTTGCATATTTTATTCTTCATTTTCTTTAGATGTACCCATTAAAATGGGGTCAAAGGTGATGAGATGTTCTTAACTAGGTTTTTGATTGTTAATCACGCATAAAGGTAAAACTTAATACTCTGCTCTACATAAATACAGGGCTCTGGAAGGCTCTAAAAAAATAATACATTAAGTAAGACATTCTTATTTCAACTTAATTCATCTGTGTCTTCAATGACCACATTGCCGGAATAAAAATTTTGATCATAATAATGATCAAAATTTTCAATTTAATTGATTGAACTTTTATTACATTATTGCTGTATTTTTTATTAACACAGAAATGAACGAGCTGCGCTATGATCAAAACTCTCGTAATATAAAGCAGTTTCGCATAATGACAATGAAATATTGAGGATATCGGGTCCTTGTACGGAAGATAACAAATTACACACCAGTCTATTGAACATTTATCAAGGTATTTATCTGAATTGTGTGAAAAGTCGACCCTTTATTTCTCGTTTAGAAAATCGCTTAAACGAATAACTTTCAGTGCATTATTTTTCTTAACCGTATTATTTGGCGTCCTAGGCATTTTTAAGTGGTAGTAGAGATCAGATTTACCAATCTCATTTGCTTTGTGGTTATTGAAATTTCAGAAAGCTTTGGCACTTATGAAATGCCACAATTTGCCGTTATGTCCCTATAGTGTCGTCGCAGATCCCTTTCAGAATTAATATGCATATTGAGAATTATTAATAAAATTGTAAGACAATAGCTGTAGGTATTTACAATCTAAGAATTCACTTTTATATTTTCAGATATAGGTTTTTTTAAATCTACAAATCAATGGTCTAGCAGTGTATCATGCAATATTATAAATGACATATTGCGAGCATTACGATTATAAATTGTCGTGACAGATTTGTTGAAAAAGAAAGAAACTTTTGCGGGCGATAAATTACTTGAAAATTGCATATTCAAGAGAAGTGGGCGTCCGATCCGGATTTGACAAGGGTTACCCTCAGCCTATCACTCATCGTTACTGTCAGATCAGCTAGTTACCTATTAACAAAGTGGAAGGTTAGAAGATCTTTAAAGAGGTTTCGAAAAAACGACATTTAAGAGATTCTTCGTATTAGTGAATTACAGTAGACTCTTATTTCCTTCTTAGTTAAGCGTATAAACTAAAGTTATGCTATCCAAAAAAAGTTTCTCAGGTAATGTGTTTAGAAATAAAAAAAGGGGCAGAAGCAGCGAAGCGATTATGCTGAAAGCTGACATTTTTTTTAATTCAGCGGACGTATTCTTTTCGCTGCCAGTTGTCTGTACCAGGAGAATCATTTCGACAGCGATGGCCCTGTGGCCACTCTGATCTCTTTTCTTTTTTGTAGATGGTCGTTCTGTAGGTACAGAATGAAACACCGCTAGTGCAAAATCCCATCGGCTATGGATTAACTCTTTTATGATACCTTAGAATTATTTGTGGTTGACATCTTGTTTTCTGATCAAAAGATTTACTTTTTTCTCTCGCCCTTTCCGCAAATTCCTTTTGCAACATTACTTGTTCGTTCCACGATCTTTTACTATTTATCATAAGTATAAATAAAGAACATTTTAGGTTTAATTAAAAGAAATCGTCTTTCACTGCAGTGATGATATTTCGACGCAGCTTCGTTCACGCAGGGAACTCCTGTAGCATATACTCTGCTGTGTTTCCTGATTATACCGAGATCACGAACTTTAGAAACTTGATCACAAAAATAACAATTAATTAGCTGTAACTATGATCTGGTGGGTCTTAGAAAATATTTTTAATGTTGATAAATAGTTGAGTTTTCAGTACACAATCCCAGCAAATTATTCGTAACTTACATAATAGGCTCACCACCTGTCACGATGTGCCCAAAAATGTCTTCGGTGGAAGTTGGGTGGATGAAACTTTTATTTTTATAGAATAGGGAGGCAAACGAGCAGGTGGCTCACGTGATGGTAAGTGATTACCGCCGCCCATGAACACCCGCAATACCAGAGGCATAGCAGATGCATTGTCGGCCTTAGAGTGCCCCCCCGCCCCCAGATTTGGGGGAGGGGTGTATGTGGGCCTCCGGTTACCTGCACTCACCAGACGAAACGCAGAAGTTTGTTAGACTGCCCATTTATGCAACAATAAAAGCTGAGGCGTGGCTCTACCACTGTTAAAACTTAATTGTCTAGACTAGACCTCTGTCTACCTCTGTATTGGGAATGGCGTGAAGATATATGTGATTGGGTTGTATATAAGGGGTAGGCCATAAACTTACGTAACTAACTGGGCTATTATTTGGGCTCTTATAAAATTATAAGTGGCAATGACTCCTGGCCAGAACTGGGGCAGGAAAAAAAAGGAATGGCATCCTGTGCATTTCGTTTGGGACCACTTCGTTTGGTACATTTGGTTTGGACCCTCCGTTAAAATCCTCATCTTCATCTATCTTCTTCTCGTCATTTAGTAACTAACATACATAAATAACAACTTATAAACGTCCACTGCAAAAAATAGATTCCTCCTTCAATTGAGGTTATCGAAGCACCAGATACCTCGCACCTATTCCTTTTTCTTACTTTCAAAATAAAAGATTTATAAAAACCTCATTAAACCGGTGATAGGAAGCACACTGCAGCACGGTATACTAAATTGCGTTTTAGTATTTTTGATGTATTTATCTTGCCATTTTTTGGTAACTAACGTTTTACACTTCTTCGACTCTTGAGACACACACAGGAAGAAACGGCCCCCCTTGTCTATCGTATATTTTTACGCCGAATCAACGAATCCCTCCGTACTTCCTTTCAAGCGTACACATCGCGGCTTAGCTCCTTGATGTTATGAGGGTACATTTGCGACGGTAGTGATTTAATACTCAATTAATGATATTGCTAGCGGCCCACTTTCTTTACACTATAAGAATGAGTGTGGTGGTTATTTTACCACAAAACAAGATCTTTTCATTTTTCCGTCTTCGTTCGTGGTAGTTCGCGAATTTTTATACTTTGAACCTAGAAAGAATTTTAAATATCTACTTTGAAACATGCGCGGTGAGTTTTCCCCGTAACGTCCGAGTCGTCGATCAAAAAGGCTTTTAATACGCGGGCGGTTGGCGGAAATAAAAGAACCTTCATTAAATTTTTACGTCTTCGTCCGTTTTTTTTTTTTTTGAGTTATATTTAGTAAAAGTACTTTGAAGGTAAACTAAAGTGCATTCGTTTTTTTTTGTTTCTTTTTCAATTGCGATCGTTCTTATCCGTCGATAACTCTATAAAAATATTTGTATAAGCAATGTTAGATATTCGCGTAAACCAAAAATGAACTGAAAGGCTTAAATAATAACATAGGGTCCACGTCACATATATTGTACCGAGACCACGATGACACAAAAAACACTCAGGCACGAGATAGTGTAGAGAAAGTCTTGGACTCCAACCGGGGACCTCAAAGATAGCGACACCTCGGAAACCGATTTGTATGCAGAATATATATGGAAGATATATATGATATACATGGAGGCCATAATACATATATATAAACATACCTTCGTGACGGCATTAAAAAAATATCTTTAGAATGACGACATCTCACGCAAGAGAGTTTCAAAATCGCCAAATTCGTATTCCAAACGTACACCACCGCCTTGCATCTTTGACGTTACTGCACCAAAAAATAGTTGGTCTCTTGATAATTATTTACATAATGACAAGATAATCGAAACTGGAAACTGTACATACATTTCCTGTTTCGATTATCTTGTCGATACGTATGTACAACCGTACATTCGTGTTTGCTACATGAAGAGGGCTTAACTTAAGCTATCGATCATTATAAATGTCTTGCAAGTCATTCATCGTTGCAGCATTTAGGCTCAGGATTTTATATAATTCAGGTAATATATTATATTATCTATTATATAAAATTATATGGTACAAATGTGAAACGAGATAAGTCAAAATCTAACATTTGTTTAACAACTGAATGTTTTTTGAAATATTTATAAACTATGCAAAGAAAGTTTGTAGTACGGCTTGGGTTTGAGACACCAATACCACACGAATGGTATTTAGTATAATACACATACATACACATGACACATCTTTGACCATAGGTGTTGTAAGCGACGAAAAGGAAAAGCCTTAAAATGCAATCCGCTATCCATACTTGGCAGGATAGCCGAGAGGACCTTTCCGAGGAACGAAATTCAGCAAACTGGTGACAGGTAGCAACATCGAAGGACAATGTGTCTGATACTGTGATCGCCTATTCGCTTGCCAACCGGAGCGATTATGGCAAACCTTTTGTACGGGAGAGCCTAAGTTCTATAGTGGACTTTAGAAGCCTCTTGCATGGAGGATTGCATTTTAAGGCTTTTCCTTTTCGTCGCTTACAACACCTGTGGTCAAAGATGTGTCACCGTGTATGTATGTGTATTATAATAAATACCATTCGTGTGGTATTGGTGTCTCACACCCAAGCCGTACTATAAACTTTCTTTGCATTGTTTATAAATATTTCAGAAAACATTCACTTGTTAAACAAATGTCAGATTTTGACTTAACTCATTTCACATTTCTATCATATAATTTATATAATAGATAATATAATATATTAACTGAATTATATCAAATCCATAGCCTAAATGCTGCAACGATGAATGACTTGCAAGACATTTATAATTATATTTGGTGTTAACTCAAATACTGTCATTATACTTAACTCTTTATATTTGTTTAGGTTATAGTAACTGTTGTAACTACCTTTTACATTACAATTTAGCGAACATTAATTTAAAGCATGTACTATAAAATGAAAAATATAAATGAAATAATATAATAATAAACGGTCGTGTCTTACTTACATCGTGTCACAAACATCAAAGAAGGTTTATGTAATATCAAATTTCTAGTCAAACGTAAAAAATATTACTGATATTAAACTATTCTCTTATTTCCTTATAGAGTTGCGGTTAAGGGATAGGGTTATGTAATATCGTTAAGCCATTTGATGTTTGATCGGATTATTCGCATATACTCAGTTATTGATTTCCAGCCCATAGACTTGAAAGGAAGTTCAAAGGTACTAGAATAATAAGGTGTCTTATTATAAATGAGCATGCTCCTTTAACATCTAAAATTAGCACAGCTTCGAAGGAATTCGTGGTCAATACGGTTCACCGCATTGGGTCGCATATGTATGTATTAAATATGATGTATACGATTAAATACGATGTGGTGTCGGCTAATAAAGTTAATACCATAAAAAAAAATCCTGATGTGTAAAGTATAAGAAGTGACCTGAAAGAAAACCCTTATTCTTCAAAAATGCCAATTATCACTGTCGAACAGCCAAATAATCATCTCGAAACATAAAAAATGTACAAGTAGACTTGCGACCCGCTGGGCCTGTTATCCACTTGCCGAGTTTGACAATATTGCACTCTTCTCTCTCATAGGAAAAGCCAATATTCTAAGTTTTTACTAGCCTTTACAAAACAATTGTGTAGTAAAGAGCAAAACCAAAAATGCGTTCATATACTTTCTTATCTGCCATCTGTATCTTTTACGATTTTTCATTGTACTCCTAGACGCGTTGTCTTTTTTAACAATTACACATGAAAGTTTTGACGAGTAGTATGTTAGCGAAATCAGAAATTTTTCTTTTCGATCCGATTATGACCACGAAAATTTTAATTTTCTGAATACAAATCAGAACATTTACTGTGCTTTTGTGGATCTTGAAAAAGTACGTGATAAGGTAGTAAGGAAGAAACTCTATGGTGTGGTGTGGATGGCTGACAACTAAGAGCGGTGTAGTCACTTTGTTGTGATGTCAAAGTCTTATAAAATATAATAAAGTTTCGGGATTTTGAATAAAGGCACGAGATGGACGGAGTATGGACTTGATCAGACGAGACCGCTCGAGTTTAATGTTGATGGATTTTTTTATAGAAAAGGGAGACACGAGCAGGTGGCTCACGTGGTGATAAGAGATTACTGCCGCCCACGAACACCCGCAATACCAGTGGCATAGCAGATGCGTTGCCGGCCTTAGAATGCCCCCCCCCCTCCCAATTAATGATTTGGGGGAGGGGGTAGTGGGCCTCCGGTTATCTGCACTCACCAGACGAAACGCAGAAGTTTGTTAGACTTCTACTTCACGCCGGTATTCTGTGAGGTCGTGATACTTCCCCGGTCGAGCCGGCCAATTCATGCAACTAAAGTTAGTTAGTAAAGTGTAAATAAAGTTCTACGTCTGAATGCTAAGATAACTAAGTTTCTGATATTTGAAAAGACAAACGAAGAGAGAGCAAAATATGATAGTGAGGTAGATAATGATTTCTTGTATTTACGCGAATATTAAACATTTTAAATAAAACGATTTTCGGATGATCCGTGAGGCTATTGAAATTAAAAAATATCCTAATTTTAATAGAGAAGATGGTTGAGTACTACCACCTGCTTGGGATCCGGTCATTAATAAAATTAAATCTAAGACCAAGCATACCACTGCAAGACCTCAAGATACAGTGAGCACATTCTGCGTGAATTGGATCCAAAAATAATAAAAAAAATATGAAATATCTTCACGCAATTCCCAATACAGGGTAGACAGAGATCTAGTCTAGGCATTTACGTCCCTAAGACCCACCTTCCACCGAAGATATTTTCGAGACAACGTGACAGGTGGTGAGCCCGTAGCCGTCTTTATGTCCAAGCCAACGATATAATTTGTACATAGGTTTTTAGAAAAACCCATTGATACGGCCACTTGAGGATCAAACTCGGGTCTCTTGATTCAAAATTCCGACAACCCAATCACTCGGCTATCGTGACTTAAATCGGATCCAAAATTAATAAATATAAGTTGACCGAAGTAGGTAGCCGAAGATAGCAATGACAGCGGGACGTTCAAGACCTAAGTCCCCCCGTGACCACGGATGCTGTAAAGCATCCGAAACGTCGGAAAATAAAAATAGTTTGTAAAAATCCGGAAATCGTTTTATTTAAAGTGAGGTAGATGTTCTAGAAATTCTAAACATTAATGTCTAGAACAGGTGAATGAAATTGGGGAGCGCTTTTAGTGATGGAATATTTGATTTAGATAGGTGTGTGTCTGCTAGGAAAAAAGGAGACAAGATGTAGTGAGAAGTGCACGCTTGGCGATACATTACGTATTATTGGTAACTTGTAATATACAGCATTAATATTTTTTTGAGCATCGAAACCTAGTAGTAAATTACGATCTCTTTGTAAATATTTCGGATTGGTGAAAGTACTGTAAGTTTGTAAACATCGGTTAATATAGTCTTGAAAATAGATTTAGAAAAGATTTTAACATTTCAAGTACTTTATAATGCACTAAGTTGTAAGAAAGCGAAAGACTTTATTACATTTGTTCAATTTTAAATCACAACCACGTATACGGTCACGGTTTTGGTCACTTAAATTTTACGTCCCTTTGTGGATTACAGTATAAAGTATTAACATGAACGTTACGACGTTATGCTGTGTTTTTGACATACAATAATAAGAATTATATTTGCACGCGTAGATGTCTATGGGCACAGTATTAATTAAATGTGTATAATTTATCATTACTATGCAAAATCATATTAATGTATTCGAAAATATTTAAATATAGTGGAGTGTTTGGGTGATTAGAATTCGAGTCAATAAACCGGAGTTCGAACCCCAGGAGATATCGTAGTACCAAGTTTTTTTTCAAAACTTATGTATGACTTATATCGTTGGCTTGGATATATACAGTGGCAGGCGCACTACCTATCACGTTGCCTTAAAGTATCCTCTGGTCAAATGTAGATGCCCACCCCTTTATTGGGGAATGTGTGAAGATTTTCAATAAAAGTATGCTTTACAATATTTCTATTAATTTTTTAAGCCTTATAATTTTAGTTTCAGTTTTAGCCTTTATGACATACTCGTATATAGCACAAATAGGCAGTAAATATATAGCACATATAGCAGTAAATAGGCGTAATTTGAGTGCACGGATGTATCTAAATATTAAGACTAATAGCAAATCAATCACACATATATTCAAGATATTTCATTCGGACTTTAGGAATATTTAATGTTTAGAACAGGTGAATAAAATTGTAAACAACATTGGAACAGGTGAATAATAATTAATAAATACTTAATTTACAGAAACAAAATTATGTTAACATACTTATTAACTAATAACTACTATAAATGTAAAGCCCTGCTCCTCGTGGCATGGTACCAAGAACGCTGGCTGCATTTTCACTTTGAATATTTAGACTTAAACGTTGAGCTAGAGTAGAACCAGCTCTCTTATCACCAGCGGCAACATCCAGTCGCTGATACAATTCCGTTAGAAACTGCGTCACGCGAGAATCGCACGAAACGATACAACCACATCTAACATAACTATATATATATATATATATATATATATATATATATATATATATATATATATATATATATTATATATATATATATATATATATATATATATATATATATATATATATATATATATATATATATATATATATATATATATATATATATATATATATATATATATATATATATATATATATATATATATATATATATATATATATATATATATATATATATATATATATATATATATTCTATGCGACTTTATCTTGAACCCCTGATACATAATAAACCTAAACATATTGCTGTGTAATATTGCTGCGTATTACCCTTGTGGGTATAAGAGCCTCTTTTTCTAAAGTCTGTTTAAAATCTGGATTCATAGTACGGTACATTAAAAGCCTCAATCTCTTAAAAGCCTGAACTCAACTCAGGACACCTAAATTTTATTCTGGACCATATTTTACCTGTGCTATATACGATACCAATATAATTCGTACCAGTAAGGTCCCTTTATCTATAAAAACAACACAGTTTACAATGGTTATGATATTTATTGCAGTGAAATATTATGCAATTTTGCGCCTTGCCTATTCTTAAGCACTATTACTATATTAGCATATATTGTGCGAGCATTATTACCTGTATTCTGTTAAAGTGGAACGTGCAGTACGTTATGGATTGTAAATAGCTAACTGCATTTTAACATATATTAATGCAGTATAATGAGTGAATGTATAGATATTTCATAAAATTATAATTAATGATATATTATTCAGCATAGTTATATGAAAATAAAAATATCTTCACGCCATTACCAATAAAAAGGTAGGCAGAAGTAAAGACATTTAATGAATAACAGTTCATTGTAATTCATTTCTAAATGTGTTTTTTATGTTTTGAAAATCAGATTGTGTAAAGAATAAATATTACATTATGTATTTTGCATTTGCGGATGAAGTTGCAATTTTACATAAAAATCAAACAAATCTTTTATAGAAATTTCCAAAAAAAAAAAAAAAATTAAATCTCATTGTCTCAAGGTTCCGACTATACTTCCGAGGTATACTTGACGAAATAATGTGGCGTAGTTTATTGAAAGCTACCCGGTCCAGTTAGATTCGTATATTAACCTCAGGATCAAAGTTGGACTTCTTATATACTTATACATATTCGATGACATCGTTAAGTGTAACGTTCTCCATAACAACGGGAATTGGTCTGGCATGGATGTTCGACATGATCTTTGTCTTGCAAATGTCCATCTTAACCATCTGAAGACCAAACTGACGGAATACATTATTAGCCATTCATAGATATAGTGGCAAGGCCTCTAGTGATCTTTTTTCGCCATTTATTAATACCGCATACATTCGAGTTCAGCAGTTTGAAGACATCTCTTTCAACGCAATGGTAAAGAGTTTCGGAAATATCATATCACTCTGGAATATCATATCATATCTTAATATCATATCTTTCTGCAGTTGAATAGGTTACCTTATCTGGTTCTTTGCTCAGATTCACATTGTAATCTCATCGTGCAAACAAACATGCTAATATCTCAATCAATCACCTTAACTTTGAAATACCATTCCAGCCTTTTGTCAGTCCCTTTGACACCGCTGAAGAGCAGTAGCATCGCCCAAATTTCCAGCAAAGGCTCTCTCATAGTCCGCATATGCTTTATTCATTGGCAAATGCAGTCTGCACAACCTGCCGAAGAGTATATTTGTGGTCAACGGGAGACTGGAAGTCGTCGAGTCCAGTTTTTATTGAAACACTGAGTAATTACGAAAATTTTTAAACCACTTGCTTTATTACAGAAATTTGGCACATAGGTGGACTGTGGATAGGAAACGGCTAAGGAAAGAGTTTCAAACTCCTCCCGTAAAGGGTAGAGGTTGAAAGTTTTTGTCTAATTACAGGGCGCTATAAGTCGCGGTGTGTTTGGCGGAATACGTAGGATGGTCACAAAAAACAAACTGATGTAAAATTTTAACTCGGGGATAAATAAAACAACAACATAGTATTTGAGTTTACATGAAGTAATAAGTTAAAAATATACATTTATTACACATCAACAACAATTCTCTTCAACTTATACCAAATACTTCCCTTCAGCGCCGGATTAATTTATTTTTCCACATTTTATTTATCGAAGCACTGTCTGATAATTCATATTTAAATTATTAGTTATCTTGTTCTTTATTTTATAAAAAATATTATAAAAACTATAATCTTTTTTAGTTCAGTTATAGCTAAAAAAAAACTTTCTTAACGTATTTTATGCCAGACTCAGTTATACAATACTGCTTTAATAAATCTCATAAGCACTGAGCTCTGAGGGCGACATCCGTAACAATTACAGTAATTGTATTCGTCGCTCGCAATTAACGAATTTCTAGTTTAAGCACACCATTTTATTTAAATGAAACGTTTTCATAAAAGTCACATAACATGTTGTCGTTTTCTGTGTGGCAGGAGAATGTACCTCACACCTTATTCCTATGAGTAGATTAAGCCAAAGCAATGATGTTAGCTGCCGGTGTGTGCCGAGTCAATAATCTCGAAAAATTTGAAATAAGTAGAAAGCGAAAGCAGCGAAATTGTCATAAACGTTACGCTTCGAGAGCGATTAGGCCTATTTTCGGAAAAATATGAGCTATATTGTAACCAATAATAGTAAAAAGTATGAAAATTATATTAATGTAACTAAAATTTTATATTATTGGTAAACATAAAGAAGTTGTAACATCTTTCAGAAAACTGTTACTTCATGGAACTGTTATAATCAAAGTACTACTAAGAAGACATTGCAGTCCATCAGAATTTCGCAAACAATTTTACATACTTCAAAATTAAAATACTACTTACACTTGAAGAGTGAAGTCAAAACACACATAATTAATGGTCGTAGGCCTCTTCTGTAAGAAAGGTGTTGCCATAATTACATCACTTGGCAAGTGGACTTGGCGGTTGCAGTTTCAGACACCTTACATCTTAGACACTACTACTCGTTACCAGTCTACTGAAATTGTAAGCATCTTTCCGTAGTCAATTGCTTGTTCCTTAGTGTACTTTAAAATAGGATGGTATTTTTTTACATTATCCCTACCATTATCCAAATTCCAATTAATTCCTTTCCTGGTTTTATTGTAAGAACCAATGAACAATTGTAGGGCACTAACATTTTCTATAAGAAGTGGTCAAAATGGTAACTTGCAACCATTTACTAACTACTAGTATCTAATGAGGAGATATAGGTATAGAGATATAGACATAATAACTGAAGGGGATGTGTGGGATAGATTTGTACGCCGTCAGTTATCTCATCCACTAAGCAAAAGTATTGAGTGCAACTAATTTATATCGATATTATACGAGGTAAGAAATAAACAAGCAAAATCAGTCGCTCTGTTGGTACAATATGAAAACTACACCAGACAAAGAAATTCATGGAAATCAATAGGTTTCTCTTATTTTGAGATGAACTGTCGGTTTATTGCATTAAGATTCACGTTGTTAGATGTTTCGTGCATGCAGTTAGTAGCGTGTTACGTTAAAGTTTCCATCGACATTTTCGTCGTGAAACGTTGCTCACCTAGAGTGCTCGTTTAAACAAATTTACATGTCGTACCTTTAGAACGTATCGTGATAAAATGAGTATTTTGCTGTCTTGTGTGATATTCTGAAACTTGTGCAATCATGAATATCTCATTTTATATCTTTGTGAAATCCTTGCTTATCTTTTATTGCAGGGGAATAAACAACTAGATCATTTTTAATTTAGATACATTGAGCCTTAATGAATTAATTAAGTATTAGCACACAAGTATTTAAATCATTCACATCATTGGCAAACTTGTATAATTATAATGTTGCCACAAAATTACACATGTAATTTTATTGCAAAATATAATTATACGTAACTTCATAAACATCTTTATAATAAAGTCTTATTCTCTACACGAACAGGTTATAAGAGTTTTTAGAAAAACTCTTTGATTTCTGAATAAATTTTTATTTTAAACAAAGTACGCATGCATGCAAAGTACAAATCCTCATCTTTAGGTTACTCCTAGAGTCTGCTAGTTTTTCTTTGTTTCTCCTTAGGCTACACTTTTTTGCAACTGAAGCAACCAAAGAAAAAGTACTGCTGGCAAAAGGCGTGGCCTTATATTCTACGGTAGAAATTAACGACATCACATGCATGTTAAAATAGTAAATTTTTTATTATCATTTCTCAGAACTATGGGCCTTTTCACACTTATTAAAATCGCCAGTATTTATTACAGTTAAGGATTAACAGTACAGCACAAATCTGCTGACACGTTGTCCTTCGTTGAACACAACGTAACACTAGCTAGTGATATTGACATTACAGACGTCTATAACGCAGTTACGAACACCGACACGACTAAATTCAATAGAAGTCTGTAGTTAAAGTTAACGGTACATAGCAGTTTTCTTTATTAGATTAGTCTTTCTTCGAATTACAATGAAAAATGAGTTTTCTGTCTACCTGATAAAAAGCAACTACAGCAAGTAATAGACATTTGTAAGCAGTATCCGGTAACTTGCACCATTCTGCTTAATTTTGTATAATATATTTCATAACAATAGGCTTTTTATTTCTTTATATGTCGACGGCGAACTCCGTGGACCAGTGGCGTTAACACTAGTTTTCAAGGTGTCGCCAACTCGAGGTTCGATTCCCGGACGGGTCAAAGTAGACAAACCACTTTTTCTACATTTTCTCGGGTCTGGGTATTTATGGTGCCTTCGTTGTTTCCGATTCCGTTGTTGTTCCGTTGTTCCGATCAATATCTCAAGTGCTTTAGCATCTCACATTGGGATCGGATCAATGTATGTGATGTTGTCCATATATATATATATATATATATATATATATATATATATATATATATATATATATATATATATATATATATATATATATATATATATATATATATATATATATATATATATATATATATATATATATATATTCTTTCTATATCGATTATAAACAATCTAAACTAAAAAGTCACGGTAGCCGAGTTGTTGGGTGGTCGGAATTTCGAGTCGAGAGACCCGAGTTCGATCCCCAGGTGGCAGTACCAATGAGTTTTTCAAAAACTTATGTACGAATTTCATCGTAGGCTTGGACATAAAGACGGCGACGGGCTCACCACCTGTCACGTTGTCCGAAAATATCTTCGGTGGAAGGTGGGTCAAAGGGACTTAATTGTCTCGACTTGACCTCTGTCTACCCCTGTATTGGGAATTGCGTGAAGATATTTTTTATAAACTATCCACGGTTGGTCAAGGAAACACTTGTGTTGTTTCCTTAACCGTAACAACTGTAAACTAAATGAGGAGATTCGAGAGATGGAACATAAACATTAAACTCCGTGTTACTCAGCCATGTAGAGGGAATGAGCAAGCAATGTATCGTGAAGAAAATATTTCTCAGTACATTTAGGGTAAGCAAATTAGGTACAATTTTAAATATGTTTTAACAAAATTCTGTAAGAAGATTGCAGTTTCCGGTAACAATCTCATTTTCCTTAACATTGCACAAATCTTAAGTATCTCGCTGGTAGTCATAGCCTCAAGGCAAGAGTGCTTTACGCTTTACAAGAATTATATATGTCGAGCAATTACATATTGTGTGGAAGTTTTCGATACCTAATCCTAATAATGTTACAATGAGGAAGTTTGTGAGGATTGATGGATGTTTGTTCCTCAATCACTTCTAAACGGCTGAACGGATCTGGATTATCAGAGAGATAAGTTAATATCTGTAATAGCATATAGGGTAATTTCTTTTAAAATAATAGTAACTTTTATTTCCATAAGATTTCATCACAAATTTATATGAGGTCCCTGACTTCCGTACTGGGTAAAAGCCTGTATTACAGAGTTCAGTGTCTCCTATGCTAATATTAACAGCAAATCACTACGTATAACATTTTAAACAATGAGTGAAAACTAAAAACAAAACTACTTGAATACAATAAAAGAAGATTAATGTTATGGGATGGTAGTTAAAATGCGTGTGTGTGAAAATAATAAATAGTGCCTATCTAGTACTCTAGTAGTAACGACAAGTACTTCGGAGATGTATCAATTTCTTAATATCAAAAATGGACATGTATAATTACTTGGCGATGCCAAATTTTCTTTTTGCTCATAGTCCAGTAAAATAATAATTAAAATTAATACTTTAATAAAAAACTAAGGGGCCGACGTAATTTATTCCAGTTCAACCCTGAAAAGACACAAGTTTGCGCGTTTTCCGCTAAAAAGAAACCCTTCGTCGTATCACCTCGTTTTGAGAGCACTCCCCTAGTTGCGAGCGACGTTCAGTTTCGCGGGCTCTTGGAAGCGAAGGCCTAATTGAGTCTTTAAAAAGCTTGGCGTGCTGAGTAGAGCGCGAAAGTACTTTATGCCGGCCCACCACTTGCAACTTTATAAGGCGCAGGTTCGGCCGCACATGGAGTACTGATGTTATCTCTAGGTGGAGGCACCCCAGTGTCAGCTCCTTCCATTTGACCATATCCAAAGAAGTGCGGCTCGAATTGTCGATGACCATACTCTATTCGATCGGCTAGATCCCCTGGCTTTGCGACGAGATGTTGCATCTCTTTGCATTTTCTACAAGATCTACTACGGGGAGTGTTCCGAGGAATTGTTCGGATTAATTCCAGTCGCTGAATTTCACCATCGTACCTTACGGCATAATCAAAAATTTCATCAACACCACCTTGATGCTTGGCATTCCACCACAGTGCGTTTTACGCGGTATTTTCTGCCATACACTATTGCAGATGTTCATGGGCGGCGGCAATCTTTTACTATCACGTGTGCCACCTGCTCGTTTGCCCCCCTTTTCTATATAAAAAAAAGTCCAATAATAAAATATAAAAAAAAGTCAAAAGAAACCACGGTACTATTTTCCGTTTTAATGTATAAGTTGTGAGAGGGTTTATATTTAATTTTATTTCGGATTAATGTTCATTTTCCGTTGAAGACACCTAAAATTTGATTTTGATTTACAAAAATTTTATTCAAAAATTCAAAGACTATTTGACTATATCAGACTTTGAATTTTTGTACCGAAAGCTCGATAAACGAGGACAAAAGGTGTCTCCGATAATTTAGCGGCTTTCGCCGAGTCTTTCGGTATATGGTGCAAACGACATCACAGGCAAAAACTTGTTTATCATAAAGAAAACATTAGTCTACAAAGAAGTTGAGATGTATGGATTTATTATATTACAAATTTTTGATGCAAGAATGGTATTATTAATTTGTGCATATAATATACATTTCGATCCAATTTTTTTTGTATCGCATTAAAAGAACTAAAAAAAATATTTCCGCCGGCTCGTACCAATGGGTTTTTTCATAAACTTATGTATGACTTATATCGGTCGCTTGGACATTAAGGCGGCGACGGGCTCACCACCTGTCGCCTTATCCCAAAAATATCTTAGATTTTATATTAGGTTTTATATTTATAGCTGTAATAGTATTACAGATTTGGTAATTAATCAGTAAATCAATGCCGGCCTTTTCTAAGGACATTGATTATGTAATCACGTTGTATGCATGCTTTGCTTATTACGAAGTAATATCGCTGTACGTATTATCTTACTTAAAAGCCTTATTACGAAGTAATATCCTGTACTTATCTTCTTACTTGAAAGTCTTTCATATAGGTAATAGCCTCTCAAAAGACTGCGTTAGATGTAGTTCCGTGTATAAATTAAAATATAGCAAAGAGCAATATGGCGGTAGAGTTTCCTATTAAAATTTAATGCTTTTCAATGCATTGAAAATTAAATGATGTCATTTGGATTAAAATAGCAATTCTGAGAAGTTTAAGGCAAAGCTGAAAATGCTTTTTTAGACATATTTGATAGATATAAGAACCATTTTCAATGAATATTTCAACACTCTTTCTCCAAAGTTTAATCATTAATTTTTATTCATTTTTTTATAGAAATACAATCTATCACGGGATCGAATGTATAAATTAAACTTTTCTGCCTGCTCTCGAATTTGTAGTATGTAACATATAAATGGCGGTATAATACATTAGATTCCGTGACCTTCAACGTATCTTAAAAAATTACAGCATTGATCACAGCTTTTAAAGTTAATAAAAATTCTTCTTAAAAGTAACATTTTACTAAGTTAACTACTTTGACTTACTAAAGCTCTTATTTGTCAAGGTAATCAGCGTAACAGGTATATGCGGTGTCAGCAGTCAACGCACTGTTTTAATATGTAAGGTATCTGTTGTTTCTGCTTGTTATAGAAATAAACATATAATTATAATTACTATTAAAAGATACCAACGTGAACTACTCATATATAACAGAACGTGTTATTTGTTATGTACTGCTAAAAATAACGTGGAATACGTACCCAATCGCCAATGGATAAATAAAATATCCTAGTTAAAACTGAAATAAAAATAAAATAATTATAAAAAGTTCCAATTAAAATGGGCAAACTTATTCGAATAGCATGGATATCTATAATCAATAAGTAAATATCGGCAATCAGCTTGTTTTTCAATTAAAAACAGTATCGGATATTTTTGATGCACTTTTAAGACTAATAAAAGTATAATCTTCAAATTAAAGGAGTTAAATTTCAAGACAAACTTTGTTTTGTTGTTTTATTAACAAAGCCCCAGGGTAAACATTGTAGGTAGCAGAGGTGCATTTCGAAGGCTTGCTTTTCCCATGGCCAACAATATGTAGCCTGTTCACGCGTTTCCAATACTCGATATCTTCACATATTTTCCCTGAAGGAAGAACATTATATTTAGTATACAGCAGCATCCAAGAATAATATTGTACTTTGAGCTATTTCAAAGAGAAATTAAACGTAGATACTTTCAACGAAGAAGGTAGCCATCTTTTGGTTATGATGCCTGAGTTGTTGGGTGATTCGAGTCATGAGAACCGAGTTCGATCCCCAGGTGGTCTCGTATGAATGAGTTTTTTAAAATTATGTGCGATTTATATCGTTGGCTTGGACAAAAGACAGCGACAGGCTCAACAGCTGTCACGTTCTCCAAAAAACGTTTTCTGTGAAGTTCGAAGGACTATAATGTCTGGACCTCTGTCTACCATAGTATTGGGAGAAGCATTAGGATATTTTATTTAGATATTTACAACTTATTAAAATAAAAATAATTGAATTGAATACTTCTATATTTTTGAATAGTTCTATAAAATTATGTTTTCAATTTTTAAATTAAGGCATATTGAGACAAATTTTAATAGTTTGAGTAGTTTATTTACTTCATAATATTACTTATTATATCTCTTAATAAATTAATTTATGGGTAAAAAGCTAAAGGGTTTTATAAGATCTTAATAAAGTGTGAATGGGCCGCGTGAGCTTTGTTCTATGAACTACTCTATTACTATACTACTATATTAAACTTCAATTTTGAAATGAAAGCTATGGACTTGCACCGAACCTGACCATCATCTGTTTGCCCTGTAAAGCCACAGAAGAAAATAAGCCTCTATCGTATGGAAGAGGTCGCCATAATTGACATGCTTGGCAAGCGCATTGTCTATCATAGTACCTGAAACGTTGCACCTTAGACGCTACTGTATTCAGCGGTACGCTGAATTTAACTCTGGTATTTTTCGACTTGGTTGCACAGCCAATAGGATTTTAAGGCTTTTCTCTTAGTTACGGGATTAGAGATAGTGTAGTGTCGATGTAAGCGTAATATCACATATTACGCTTACATCGACACTACACAGGAAATCACCGGTCCTCTGGTACCATGAAAATGTGCAAAACCACATTTTGTAAATAAGTATAGTAAATATTTTAAACGAAACAGTTATTTAAATATAGCATTACTTAAGATAGCCCTGCTTAAAAAAACAGAATAAAATGAGATGAAAAAAGGCACACATTTAGTCAAGGAGGGAAGTCATTAAAGGGTATTGCTTCTCTGAAGAGGGTCATCCCAGCTGATCCGATTAGCATCGATAGGTTTCCGATCTTCATTTCTTTTTAATCTCCGTTCATTTTTACTTAAAAATCGATCTACCTTTAATAAGAATTTGGACAGTGAAAAATTATATGTTTATCTAATCGTGATAGCCGAATGGTTAAGTGGACAGAATTCGAATCAGACGACTCGAGTTTAATCACCAATAGGAAAGATTGTACGAACAAGTTATACTGAATCTTTATTAAAGACTTATATCGTTATCTTGTCAACTAATATGGTGACAGGGGACAGGACAAGGAAAAGGAACAGAAAAGTTCTTTTACATGCACATATTACATGTGCTGTGTTGAAGATATAAAATAAGAATATTTCAGTTATATTATTAGTAGTGTTTTCACTTTCACGATTTACATCGGATTTCAGTAAATATCCCGTCCCGTAACCCACAGGAAACAAGATATTTACACGTTAACCCCTAGAAGCTTAAAAGATGTATTCAATGTATAATTAATTCTATATGCATTCAGTGTGTATCTGCGTTTTGTTGTGTGCGATTTGATCTTCTTTTTCCGCGGTTCCTCTTTGGGCGGTGTCTGTTGACTGTTGTGTATTTGATGAATGGTCTAATGTCTGGATGTCTATTGGGTAGTAAGTGAATGTTGCGTATTAAATATGTTATGCGTATTTTGAGTGTGTTGATCTCGTATGTTGTGTACAAATACTGTATCTCCTAATACTTTGCTAAGAATAGTAGATGAGTTTATGGATGCTGGTTTCTAAAGGATGCTAAAATCTATGTAGGTGTCTAATTTATCGATGTACTTTTTAATGCTTTTGAATAAAACTTCTGTTGCACCAACTACTATTGGGATGACAGTTGCTTGTGTATTCCATAACCGACTGATTTTAGATTTTAAAAGATGATGTTTACTGAGTTTCTCAATTTCTTTAGCTCCTTTGTTGTAGTCAGAAGGCACCGTTATATATATTAAAAATGTTTTATTATTTTCTTTTTTAATATATATTAAATCTGGTCTATTATTTGTGATGGTGATATCAGTTTGAATGGGCATCTCCCAAAGAATTTTAGCGGTATCATTTTCTTTAACCTGTGGCTGAATGAGTGTTTCTTTCCACTAAATATCATTAACTTCCATTTTGTGTTATTTGTAGACGTACTGGACAAGGTTATTGTGACGTTTAACATAGTAAGTCCCCGCCAGTTTGTCACATCCTGAAATAATGTGCTGCGTGGTCTCATCTTTGCAAGCACATAGGCGACATTTCCCGTCCACTGGTTCTTTCAGTATGTCTTGTTGATGTTATCTGGACATGATAGCGTGGCCCAGTATAGCAAAAATCGACGACTATATGCTTGGGGAAATGTGTTGTTTTTTTATCCAATTAAAGGAAAGTTCATTATCTATATTAGCCTGATCGAAAACTTTAGTAGGAAATTGTCCGTGTAATTGTTTATTCCGCCATCCTTGGTTGTAATTTTTATATATTGCTTCCTTAATTTCTCGATCTGTGTTTCCTTGAGTTAAATGCAATTCTCGTTCAATCTCTATTGCTTCTTTCATAATGGAATATTTATCTCTATGTATGTCATGCTGTATTATTGTTTTAATATATGCTCAGTAATCCCCTTCCACCGTGTGTTAAATATAATCTATTTAATTCTGATTTTTACTGATGAGCCTTTTTTATTGCAAGTAGTTTTCTGGTTTTGATATCTGCCTTTTTCAGATCACTAGTTTTATAATTTACTATGCCGAATGAGTACAGTAAAACCGGAATAGCATATGTATACCTTTTATTAGATGGCGCGAGTTAAGGTGTGTATTAAATAGCTGTTTAATTCTTTTAAAATATTCTTTAATTATTTGATCCTTAATGATATTGGGTTCTATTTTTCCTGACTCGTGAACTCCTAAATATTTATATGTTCTTTAATTTAGAGTAGCTTTAAAGTTTCTCCGCTTAGAAGTACATGGCCTTCTCCCATATATAATGTAATATATTACATATAATTTAATCCATGTATAATCAGTTATACTTATTATATATTATAGTTATATATACATAATATAATACATATCTATATATATTATAGTTATCAGGTATGTTCATGTATATGTCTCTATTATTAAATTAAAGTGATTTTATGTATGTCCATGGATTAATTAAGAAATAAAAGTTTACACCACTATTTCCGAAAATAAGGCGTATAGATAAAGCAATTCAGAAATTAATTATGAAAAAAAAACAATAACACCCAATATGTGATAATATTAGGTATATTTCAAAAAAGTCTGTACTGACATGGAAATTCTTTCGCATTCACGACAATAGTTGATGAAAATACTTGTAAAATATAAATAATGAGCTAAGCTGAGCTGAGCAGTTATCCGAAAATAACTTTAAAAGCAGACAAAATAACATATAAATTCTTTAAAAGTATCTTTTTACCAAATGTAGCTTGAATTTGTTTCTAGATACTCTTTGAAATCCGTAGTCAGTAACATTTACTGAGCATCCAGGCTACAACTTACTCAATCTAATTGAAACGACACATACTGTAGCATTTCTATTCAGTGTTTTAAATTCTAAACGAGATCTGGTACTACTCGTAAATCTCCTAAGAGTCGCATGAAATGTTTGAAATTTTACTAATACAGCAGAGTTACAGTGGGTTGATAGATAAGGGAGTTGCTACAATGTGGTGATAATCGGGATTTAGAGAGAAATTCTAGCGTCTGAAAATCCGTACGAGTTAATTATGTAATTATCTCATTTATCAATTATTATTAATTCTTTATAAATACCTGTTTTTTATGTAGTGCACGGTATATATGAAAGCTTTAGTTATGCGTTATGTGTGCATAAGTTGTATATTTTGACGAAGATTAAGACGAATGCCTGACTTTGTCAGGTATATGAGCTGAAACACAGTTTCATCTAAGTTTCCTTTCGGACAAATTATGTGGTTGCACAACTTTAACCTGCAGCGATACTGCAGCTAATTTCTTACCTTCGAGCGAAAAATAATAAAAGGGAAAAATAATAAAAAGCCCATCTTTTTGTACAAAAAGGGATGCGATTAAACTTGAAGGCACTTTTTGATGCATAATTTATTGAAATCTGAATTTTCTAAATAAGCTTCTAATAAAGAAGACTCTGTATAATATTTTAAATACTTTACACATAGCGCTGGTTTATCAAGCATCGGAAGTTTTTACTTCTGCAACAAGCTTCGAATTTTTAATTTAAATTGTTAGTAAGCTAATTTCCATAGTTGATCGTTTTATACGTTGTTTTAGTTATTCGCTTTTATGTAAGTCAATTTTAAAATTATATAACTTCTTTATTATTTTATATAAATGTATTTTCCGTCTCTGAGAACAATTCCATTTTAAAAATAAAAACATCAAATACTATTTGAGGTTTAAAGCCACGAGCATACTAAAACTCAATTTTTATAACCGGCGACAGTAATGTTTTTGACAGCCATTAAATGAATATGAAATTTAATAATTAAAAAATTTAAAGTAAAAGAATTATTAGGTATTAATATTTAAATAATAAATAAATCTTCACGCAATTCCCAATACAGGGGTAGACAGAGGTCAAGTCTAGACAATTAAGTCCCTTTGACCTACCTTCCACCGAAGATATTTTCGGGACAACGTGACAGGTGATGAGCCCGTCGCCGCCTTTGTGTCCAAGCCAACGATGAAGTTAATTGATTAAGTTAAATATTTAAATGATTATTTAAAAATACACCATATTCGTTTCTTAGATAACTCGGCGAGATTTCACTCATACCGGCAGCTTTTGTTAGAATATTCAAATTTTGTTAGAATATTACCCAATATTAAAGCAGTATTAAAAATATTGCTTAAATTAAATCCAATGTTTATTTTAAATGGTCGTTTCAAATGCAAAGCTCAAACATTTTAACAATTGGTGCATTTTATGTTATACTAATGAATGAATTTTTTTGAAGTGGTTTGAATGATTTCATTTTATAAGTGAAAAAAATTATGTTTTAAATACTTGCTTCAAGTTAGAAATAAATAGACACATATGCGTATTTTTTCTCTTTAATAACATAAAAGTTCAGCATAAATATGCTTTAAAAATCAATAAAATTGCATAATAAAAATTACATTATGCGTTATCGTATTGATAATTCTTAACTGAAAAGTCAGGATTATCAAATTGTCACTTGCAAAAGGGATAACAGATGGCGCCTATGCCAATAAACAAGTAATATAAAGAGAATACAGAGTTAAAATTTCAACTGATGCGTGTAAGACACGGTGGCTCGGAGGTAAGAGTATCGCCACGGATAGGTGGAGGTCGCGGATTCGAATCCTGCCCGTGTCAGTTGAAATTTTGACTTTTTTCTCTTTAATTTAATAATATACGTGTATATTTAGTTACGTTACTTCTCAGGAGGTAGTATAATTATTGTATATATTACGAACGAAAAACAATTAGTGATTGTCCTACATTGTCCATTTTGTTATGTATTGGTATCTTATTATTCTATATGTAGTTATCTATTTTTAATTTTTTTTATGTTTATTCTGCTGCACTGCCTCTTAGAGGAATACCTCTGTTTATCCCAATCGTTCACTGGGAGAAAACAGACCCTTCAGACATTAATTCCATAAAAATGTTCCTTATGCATAAAACCTTAAATTAATAAAGTTTATTCTAGACTATGAAGCTACGTTATGCTGAAATATGAGCAAATACTGTTTAATTACTAATTAAGGTTAAGTAAACTTAGCCTCTTTTATTATTCTCGTAGCCAGCCGTGAAAACTGTGATTTTTATATTTCACCTGCTAAATTTAGCTATGTTACCTGTGGCTCAGACGGCATGTGTAAAGATAGCAGCGGAAATGATGTCATTTAGCAGACAATAACAATGATTACCATTGATAAAATAAATTACATATCACTGACACTGTGTTTCCACAAAAAATATCCTTACGTTATGTCTCTTCACTCTTGGGTAAAATACAACTTTCTACGTACATCTTCCTGTACAATAACAGTATAGGACGTACAGTATATAATATAAATAGGAAGTACATAAGTATATAGTCACGATAGCCGAGTGGTTGGGTAGTCGGAATTTCGAGTCAAGCGACCCGAGTTCGATGCCCAGGTGGCAGTATTGTACCAATAGGTTTTTTAAAAACTTATGAACGAATTATCGTTGGCTTGAACATAAAGCCGGCGTCGGGCTCACCATCTGTCACGTTGTCCCAAAAAATATCTTCGGTGAAAGGTGGGTCGAAGAGACTAGACTAGACTAATTGTCTAGACTAGAGCTCTGTCTACCCCTGTATTGGGAATTGTGTGAAGATATTTATATCAAAATAGTAGTAATTTCTTTGACTACTTTTCGAGTTAGGGTACCAGACCTATGGATTTTTTGAGGATTTTAAAATATATATAAATTAGTGCTTACTAAAAAATATAGTACTGATGTGAGAATATACCTAACTATTATACTATTCTCTCCCGTCGGCATATATACGACTAGACGACTAATATATACGACTATAAATAGGTGACAGGATAGAAATCTCAAAAAATATCAGACCCGAATTCAACAGGTCGGTAACAGGATGTAGTGTCTTAAGTAAGAGGCATCCGGTAATGCGATCGCCTACCCCATTACGAAGCGTAAGCGATTATGATAAATCGTCTTTTATAAGAGTTAAATAAATAAGCTTATTCTATAGTTAAGTAAACAGGTTTATGCTTAAAGGCACTATTCATAATATTAATGATATAAAAGTAAACATGTTCGGTTGTATTAACTATTGTACAACAGTTCCTTTAAAATTCTTATGTTATTGTACAACAGTTCCTTTAAAATTCGTATGTTGAATATTCAAAGACCCGAATACGACATCGGTTTGAATCAAATATAATTGGTACGTGAAACTGTACCTTAAATATGCACGAGATCCCTAATTTGCTGGAAAGCAAACGTTAAGTATCGTCCCTGAATAATCTAACAGTAACATTAACTAACATCTACTTCAGCTCTTTATAGTTACGCTAACGGCTTTTATTTTCTTCAATAGGAGACCCTAAGGTAAGTAATTACAGTAAAATAATACGATCTGCGTGCATGGAAATGGCGTCATTGTGTTAATTCACTATGAGCTATGTTCAAAAATTCAGTTAACATTTTTTTATAATTGTAATGAGTCCTCGTTACAAATCTTTATAGTTCTAGAAAGATAAATATATTCATATACACGAAGATAAATATATTCGTATAAGGAAAGATGAAAAATATTAAGACGAATTTACATAACGTTGAACGTCATGTAAATTTATTTGTAGTTACAAAATAATAAATACATATGCTAGATATATTTGATATGACATATTAGCCTTTAATATTATAGAATAATAAGTTGGTGAATAAAATTAAAGAGAAATATTCAGACGTGTTTAGCAATTGGTTGAGCAATTTTTATGGTGATTACTTTATATAAACATATAAAAGGTAATCCATCATTATTAGCTGTTAGACACTTTCTTTTTGTATTAAAAGAAAAAGAATCCTTTTGCAGTACATAAGGAACTCTTGCAATATCCATATTTAATACCCAACGATATACACTTATTTAGATAATAACAGATAATCTATCTGTTTACTGATCACATAAGCCGAATACATTAATTTAAACGCCACCGATTAGAACTGCATAAATAACGCTGACAATGCAGTGTTTTAGACATTTTGACTGCAATGTTAAAATATCTTTCTACAACACGTGTAATTAGTGACGCTGGGACAACAGTCCACTGCAGCCGCCACAGCATTAACCGTAAGGTCCGCATCACAATTGAAGAGTACTAGGAGGTTCAAAAAGGAAATAGTAGGGTTGGTTTTGTAGATATATCAAAAAGTTTAGATTATTATTTTTTATATCTTATTCAATCTCCAGCGTGGCGCCCGCTATGAGATCTCGGGATTGATTTCCGATTAGATCAATGTTGAGAACGCTTTTTCTACATATTCTCGAGTTTAGGTGTTTGTGGTACCTTCGTTGTTTGCCATACCATAGCACAAGTGCTTAAACTACTTACTTTGGTGTTAGAGCAATTTATGTTATGTTTTGCTATTCATGTATTATTAATTAGTGTTAAAAACTTTCACTTAGCAAATTATGGGTGCAATTGAAACGCCAAATTTTTCGTGGCTACAATTTAATTAAAATATTATACTTAAAAAAAAACTGATATTTACTACTTATTTATATCTTAAAAATAGACATAACCCTATTAAATTCATTCCATGATATTTACCCGTTTTTGGTAAAGGTTACTTGAAGATTATTGTAATTCAGAAAAATATACTTAATCACTGTTGATAGCTAGTCAAAATGATTAATCATAAAATACCGAGTAGTGAGTGCGCTGTTAATGCAGTGATAACTACCAAAGTAAATAGTATTTTGTCAATTTATCGAAACTTGCCAATGTCTTTGAAATGACAATACATAAAAAAAGAAAATGTAAGAAAAGAAAAATATGCAAAAGAGCTCAAGCAATATTGTAGTTCATTCAGTTTAAAGCCGTGCAATAAAGTTAAGACTTTTTATGCTTGTAACCAGTGCGCAACCCTACGGGTTTCTCTAGTGAAATATTTTCCATTATTTTTGAAATTGAGGTGGACGGTTGCCGTATACAGTTTTCTCTGTTATTTGTTAGAGTAGAGGCTAAGTTTAAAAAAATGGTAATCATAATGTAAAATTGCAATAATTTAATATTGCATCAGAATTTGTGGTCGGAGATGTACTACGATCGATAAGCCAAGGACGAATAAAATATTAAATCCTCTGATATCTTCACTGGGGACTATTTTAAATGTGGCTGTTAAAGTGTCACCTTTATGGTGCTTTCATCGCCTCGCTCTTTCCTTTGCTCTGCTCGTTATAGTCCTTTTTTATTTTATCACACAGCATCCTTGTGTTTTCTCTGTATTTAATAACGGAAAATGGTTTAAAAAACACTACGTTAATGATATTTATTTTATTTTAAATATCGTGATACAAAGCGTTGTTATTATCTGATAAATTATATTTTTCCACTATCTTCGCCGATTCTTTCAAAGCTTTTCTTAGTCGTCGTCTACGATGTTCACGACTGGAAAGGTTTCAAAAAATTTGTTTATGTAGGGCTTATTATAATATTGTTTGTTTTTTTTTCGTAATAAATAGCGAGACATTGGAAAATTGTGACTACATCTCCCTTTGCAACGTCACCGCCAAATAACTAGGGTTTTTGTATATAATCAATTTCTGTGTGATAAAAATAAAAGCCGTTTTTATAATACAATTTAAAAATAAGAGTTTAATATTTAATTAAACTATGTAAATCAAGTATCATGTTATATGACAACGATTAATATGTGTGTATAAATCATTATATAATACAATAATAAAATCTGTATTTAAATATTTTAAATATGAACCGTCTTTGAAAAGAGCACGAAAAGTAATAATAACTTTTTTAGCATATAGAAAGCAGATATAATGAAAAAGTATTTATACAAAATTTTGACGACCTCCGTCAAAGATTAGCGTATACTCCGGTTTTCATGGTGTCGCCAGCTATGAGGTCCTCGGGGTTGATTCTCGAATGGTCAAACGTAGAAAACCGTTTTTTCTACATTGTCTCAGAACTAGTTGTTTATAATACTTTATTTCTGATTACATAACAAAAGTGTTTTAGCTACTTACTTTGGGATTAGAGCAAAAAATTTGATATTGTATTTGTTTATTAAAAAAAAAAAACATAGAAGTGAACCTTGGCTTGGACACGTGAGTGTGTGAATACCGAATTTGAAGGAAACATAGAGGAAGATAGTTAAAAATTAAAGGGTTGAATTAGAGCGAGATTAACGTTAGAAATCCATGTAAGAAAATGATGAATTTGAATGGAACGAAAGCGGTATGTTAGGACCGTGATACTTGGCGAAATATGCTCTCAAACTATTTTGTCTAATAATAAGGAAATGTTGAAGGCTTTGAGTAATAGTACTTCCTATTAAACAATAAAATTACACCGCTGCCTCTCTGTCTATCTAGAAGCGATAAATACAAAAGGCACAGTATAGTATTTCGCTCGGTGTACAATTTCTTAAAGTTTTATATAAATAAACTGCAATTTGACGATAGTTGTAACTTTATATGTTCTTTAAGTTTTAATTATTTGATAATATATACCTATTAGTAAAAAAAACCTTTATTATATTTTATTAGATATTACATTTTGTTATATTTGTAGAGACGATAGGTCTTCGCGCGATGGACTATTTAAGGGTATCCGCGACTGATAGTAGCCGCTGGTGACTTTCTCTTGTTCTTTTCTCGCTCAACGGTTAAGTCTAGCCATTCAAGATGAAAATGTAACCTGCGTTCTTGATAATATGGCACGCGGAGTAGGGGTCTACGATTATTGTAGTTTTTAGTTCATAATATTGTAAATATTATCATAATTTTGTTTCTGTAAATAAAATACTGTTAACATCTCTCTGTCTCTCTTTTTCGCACTCTCTCTCTCTCTCTCTATCTCATCTCACTCTTAAAAAAACAAATAAAGAATGAAAGAAGAGTTCTGTTATAAGAAAGAAGTTATAGACCCTAATTAAAAATTAACAATCTATGGAAGCTACATTATCAGCGAGTAGCATAGGCATAGGTAGCATTTAGTATAGACGATTGTTCCGTGGGGTCCCCGCACGATGCAGTTTTTAAAGGAATTGTCTCCGCAACTGATCGTAGGCGCTGGTGACAGGAGGGCCGGTTCTTTTCTCGCTCAACAGAGAAATTTAGCCAATAAACGTGGAAATGCAGTCAGCGCTCTTAGTATTATGCCACAAGGATATAGGGCTCTACAATTATTATAGTTTTTTGGAAATATTAATATAATTTGGTTTCTGTAATAGAGTATTTGAAGAGAAAAATAAATATATGTTTTTATTTAAACAGATACCTCTACCAAAATTACAATAATGTAATCTAGTGTATCAAATATTTGTCTATAAAACTTATATTTGTTGTATGCTGCCATTTTATTGTTTATCAGAAAATATAGAGTATCCCCTCTCTACCAAGGGAGCTCCTCTTTGACACTAAACATTTAACTAGTGTTAGTTAGTTAGTTAACATTTAAAAAGGCGAAACGAGGTTCTTGTAAGTAAATATCTATGGTTAGGTCCCTATTTAGTTAAGTAAATCATCAGTTCTATTTGTTCTAGAAACCATCATATAATTATAATTTTATAAACTTTATAATGATAATTACATAATGATGGTTATTATTTAAGTGCATCAACTTAGCGAAGTAAAAGCGCTAGTAAAAGCGAGTATATAATGTAATAAGTTTGCTTAACTTACTCTGCGGCTTATAAAAGTCCATGATAATGGTTCCGCTTAGTGAGTGAATTGGCGACCTCAGTACCAGAATCCTGACACTTTAGGTACATGGTAGAGCCAGGCTCTATCCTGAGGTAATTGGTAGTTAGAGCTACAGTTACATATAAATTATAAAACATACCTATAGTGTTGGGAAGTTTTATCCCTAAGTAAGTAAATAAGTAAGTTATCCCTATCCTGCTCCATTTCTCCTTTTTCCTCAAAACTATTTCTTTTAAGTAGACTAAGCACCTTGCTTTCTTTCTTGTATTGCGAGTGTACATGGAGGTCGGTGATGAAATGTACATGAAAGCTCGTTTGTCATTTCGGTCTTCAAGAACAAAAATTAAAATATGCTACCCGTAATCAATCTGATTTATTTAGTCTGGTGATTTACTAGGTAGTCTTTCCGCATTAGGTATAGGCACTTTTGGCATTTTCTTAGTCGCTTCTTACGACGACAATGAAAAGGTATGGGGTGAAAATGTTTATACCGATACCAAACGACGTTTTTATTTATAAGTAATAATCTTCTGTCACCAAGGCGGAACACTTTCAGTGATACTTCTGGTTCTAATTATCGTGAATAATAGTTGTATTTTAAACGTTACTATTTTTAATGAACTATCTGTATCATCTACAACATATCTTTAATTTTATGAAAACATAAATAATATTAAATTATTATTGTTTCATGTTTATAAATTTACTTTTCGCGTCGAGCGAAGTATTTCGTGTTGAGATAAAGGTAGGTTGCGTTTACTTCATTATATATTTATTTTAAAAGCTTTAAATTGATAGAATTGGTAGGTTCCCGTTACCTTTATGAGACTTTCTATAATTAAATATTCATAATGTTTCGAGTATTTTGTTGAGGAACTGCTAATGCGCCTTTGTTGTATATAATTTTTTATTAAAATCACCCTTTATACATTATATTTAACCCGCTCTGATTTGTGTTTAATTTTCTTACCTGTATTTTAAAAATAAATAAAATAAAAAAGTCACGCATATTTGATCACCTCCGTGAACAAGCGGAGTGCACACCGGTTTTCATTATGTCGATAGCACGTACTTCCTGGCTCGATTCTTAGTCGGGTCAACGTAGAAAACATTTTCTATGTTAATGTTTCCAATGCTGGGGTAACCAGACAAATAGACAGTTAGGTCCTTTCGATCCACTTTCCAGTGAAGTCCATTTGGGATAGAGTGATAGGTGGAGAGCCTATCGCCGATGTGCTGATGTTAAAAAAACAGATGAAAGTCCGTCCGTTCTTCCTATCCACTGGTTTAAATTATTTCATTAGCTCTGATTTCACCCCAAATTCAATAAAAAAATAAATATAGCATGCTAATATAATGCTTATTTTTAATTCCACTTCAACGCCATTAAGTGTAAAGAAATACAGTGTACACCAGTCGGTACAGAAAGTCACGTCGTCAATCAAACGATTCATTTGATTTTATATACTCTGTGACAGGCTATTGATTGGTGTCAGATCATGGAACCTTATACGAGATTTCCTCGCGTCAAGTTAATGGTGCGTCAAGTCCTCTGTTGACAAAATCTTTACGCTTCAAAAGAGTATCACATAACCGTCTGACCTAGATACTTTCCACTATTACTTTTACAGTTACTGAAGATTTTTGTTCTGAGATATTTCCAATGGATCCAAGCTATGGGACATTGTTTTTTTATGATCCTAATTCTGAAATAATAAGTGTTATAAAACTTAATGTGGTTATAACAGATGTTTTTTTTTTATAAAAAATGTAATGTTTTACTGTTGTGCTACACCACGAAATTAGGTTAATATTTACAATACTTAGTAACTAAGACTACTATAATCGTAAAGTCCTACTCTTGTGGTATGTTACCAAAAACGCTGCATGCATTTCCACATTAAATAGCTAGACTTAACCGCAGAGCGAGAAAAGAACTAGCTCTCTTATCGCCAGTGACAACGATCATTACGAAGATCTATCGTCTCTACGGCAAATGATTAAATATTTCTCATTTCAAAGACTCATATACGTCACTAACACGATTTCAGTATCTCTTATGCTGCCTTGGCCCTTGTCGAAGTACATTTGATATGAGAGGCAACCAATGTATCGACGCAAGTAGCGTCCCTCATAAAAGCTTTGCCCCTCTCCCAAGGGAATGAACCCAGGGCCTCCGAGCTGGCGACACCATGGAGACCGGTGTGTATGCCACTGATCCACGGAGGTCGTCTAATATATGCAATTTCAAATAAGAAATTATTTGGCTTAAAATTAATAACTTTAATATTTTAAGGTTATTGTTATGCATTATATAGAGATCAAAGTTCACTTCAAAGGTTATGACTTTATCATTCAGAAATAAGTCTAATCGACCAGAACATGTCACGTTACGTTCTTCTAATTGGTGAATTGGCTTTATAAAAGAGCTAACATTCCCTATTACTTTCCTCAATGTTCCCATTATGCGACTCAGAGCACGGCTTACGGCATTTAACCAGGACTGGTATGTTCGTAAAGGTTTCGCCGTTAATAAAATGACTGTCTGACCTGACCTCTTTTATCTGTAGACCTTTTTCTATTGTTTTGTAAATTAGTTTCGCTAATCATACCAGATATTCAAACAATTCAAGTATTTTATTAAAATTGCTGAGGTTTTTTATTTACTTTCATCCTTAAATTAATGAAATAAAAACACTTAACAGTGGATTAAGGTGAAAATGTGTGGGCAATTCATAAGAAGAAGGTAAAAGCAGGTACAATGTTTTACCTACCAGGACTACGATGGCCTTATAATCTGAGAATGCAATTGCTTTCTACCTACATATTTTACCAGGCCAATTAAATTTGTGCTAATTCATTTCCGACACATTCATTAATTTCATTAATTCATGGCTTTCACAAAAATTCCATCGACACCATCTTGATGCTCGGCATTCCAACACAGTGCGTTTTTCGCAGAATTTTCTGCCACGAACTTGCTCTTTATGGAATGTGCTGCCGTCAGCAGTTTTTCCGGACCGATACGACTTAGGGACCTTCAAGAAAAGAGCCTATACCTTTCTCAATGGCCACCTGCTCGTTTGCCACCCTTCTCTATATAAAAAAATAACATTATGTTACGGGTCTTTTTTGTATATTACACCTAAGCTGCGCTAAACTAATTGGTTCGAATCTTTGTATTTAACTTTAGCTAGTGATATTGCTTTCACACAATATTTTCAATGAGCTTTTTAAAACAAGTGGTACACGTAAATATGTAGGTCTAATAGGTCGTAGGCAGTAATTAAAATAAACAGTGCATTTAATTTTCTTTTACTACAATTTTAAATACCTCTTGCGTCTTATAAAATAAATTTGTTGAATACATTCCACAAATTTATTTTATAAGACGCAAGAGGTATTCTGAAGTAACTTAAGTTTATTTGGTGTAATAATAAGTAGTTTGAATTAGCAAAAATATTTTTACTTTTGCTAATTCAAACTTTTAATTTAATAAATAAATTTTTACTAATATTTTGCTATTTGTAGTTTTACATGTTTTTATGTGTAAGAAATTAAGAGGACAGAGAGAAAATATCGTAAAAAAATAATTTTATCCTTAAGGGAAAAAAACACCGAAACTTTTTACATGCACAACTTTTTACAGAGTCCGATTTCGATCATTCTTTTTTGTTGCTTAAGCTACCGTAGAAAAAAAAACATTCCCTCGCAAGGGTTAGAAAGCAGGAAATTATTGTGCTGAAATTTGGCACACATCTTCTTCTTCTTTACATCAAATATAAAAATTCCACAGCTAAACATAGGCTTCCCTCAAAGATTTCCACAAACAAAACAATGATATCTAGCTTACTTACACTTGAATATCTCGACAATGTTGTGCAGGTGTGAGACGACATCTCCACTACCCTATCGTGAAGAAATATATCTATCTATCTAGTCTAGAAGTTGGCAGTTGGCAGTATAGGGCGGTCGACCTATGCTGCCAACTGCCAACTTCTATTCAAGAGCTTTTCTTTCCAAATGTTTGTCCATTCTGCAAGTCGTGTAGCCGCCCCATGGTCATTTTATTGTGATCCTTATGGGTATGTTTGTAACCCTGGTTCTGTTGATGATATCATACGAATAGAATATCGTTGCAAAGTCTATGGTAAAAAATGCAACCAGCAACTTTGACCTTCGCCATTGAGTTAGCAAGTATTATATATACTTTTTCGTTATACTGCTCATTAATTATCTTAAAATTTTGCCTCTGACATGTTTCGGCGTCAATTGCAAAGCAAATTGAAGTCGTGTACTTTATTATCGCAGGTTATCACTTAATTACTGTACTTGCCTCGACAGATGTTGAAAAGAATTTTTATGCATAAGTCAAATTTTATGCTAACTATTGCAAATAGGTATAGTATAATAGGTATAGTAAACTACTTACTTCAGCTTATTGCTATAAATACAGATAAAATACTTGTAACTTTTGATATGTCATTAATCGGAATTGATTACATGTTGAAACAATTGAATTAAATGACGAGAAAACACGTAGAGCGTTAAAATAATTGCGTTTTCCATTAAATTTATTTCATATAAAGCTTTGAGCACGTTATCGCATTTTAATCTTTTCAGTTCAAAAGTTATACTAACTGTATAAAAAACTATACATTTGGTGGTTCTTATGCAGAAATTTAAAATTACAGAATTTAACCAAATGACTAAATTAATCAATGAGAAAATTAAATATTATGATTTTTAACTCGTGATGAGTTGGTGACAGTGGGTGAGTATCAGGATTTACTATTTTCTACAGTAATACAAACAAAACCTTGCTATACAATTTGTGTGATAAAAATAGAAGTGTGTATGTAAATACGAATATTTTTCTATGTAAATATGAAAGTTGTATCGCTGCGGCGGCTCACCACTTGTCACGAAGTTCCAAAAGAGCTTCGGTAAAAAGTGGGTCGATAAGACTTCTTTTTATTCTCATTGTTGGAAATTTCTGTAATGATAACTAATGATAATTTATACGCTTCGTTTGTACTCCGTATTTTATAAGCATTACAATAGAAAAAGAATATATGTGCAACCTCAAAGTTCAAAAAACAAAAGAGACTAGCTCCTTTAAACATTTTACTTTGCAATAATTGCACCTTGATAGATTTCTATTCACTCATAAATGCCATACTTCGACACAATAGGATACTATCAAATTCTGCAAGCGTTTACCGTATATTAAATAAATTAAACTGGAAAATTATATTATCTGATGATCATAATGTAATCTACATTAACACACATACACTACATAATTTAAATATCTTAGTCGCAATTATCGATAAATAATTAATATTTTAAACATATAATGTAACAACATGAACTTTTATAATATAAGCAGAGATATCTACGTAGTCACGTTTGGGTGTTGGTGTGTGAGTGGTTGGGTGATCGGAATTCGAGTTAAGAGACCCAAATTCGATCCCCAGGTGGTAAGCTCGTACCAATCTCATACATTTTATATCGTAGGTTTATGCATAAAGATGGTAACAGGCTTACCACCTGTCACTTAGTCCGAAAATAATGTGAAAATAACAGTAATACCCTATCGCCGAAATTTTCGGCGGTAGGCTATACAAGTATACCTATGCTTTTGAAGGATCGAGTATTGCCAAGTTTTCTCCCAGGTCACCGGTAGATTTAAACGGCCGCTGGGTTTTCATGAGGACATGAATTAGCTCTAATAATCTTAGACATTCCTGCCCACGCGTGTAATACGCATATAGTTGTAAATTTGGGGAAACCAGCCCATCTAATCAAATCTAATAGTCGATATTGAAGGAAAATAAATATTTTACCACACATACAAGTATATAAAAAAAATTGCAAGTATTTTTTTAAAGAATACTAGAAATGTTGAAGAATATTTAAGTCACAATAGCCGAGTGGTTGGGTGGTCAGAATTTTACTTTATTATTTTTCTGTCGTTACAGCATTAGAGTATGCCTTTTCTTCCCCTGGGTATCGCAAAAGATAGCTATAGAGCAAGTCTTAAAAAAGAGAGAAATAGAAGACGGGATTATGATGCTTATTTTTGAAACAGACACAGAACGTTGTGTACGAAATATAAGAGTATGCATCATAAAAATGTAGGTACACTCGCATAAAGATAATAAAAAGATTGCAAATTATTTTTATTTACTAATTGATCCACGTTACAAAGTCTACCATAGGTAGTCAAGCCATGTTTATGAAATTAATAAACACGACTGGTTGGTACTACCCTGTCTTCGAATCTATGGATTGCGGATAATGGGCAATATTTGACCGCTAGGGGCAAACATTTATGTAATGAATATGAATGATTGCGCTCGAGGCTATGTGGATGTTTATATAGTTAGAAAAACATCTTTATGTATTATGAATGCGGTTCGAGGGGCAATGGTGTACGTGTCCTTCCTTGTTGTGGGTATCATAAGAGATGGCTAAGGAATAAACCTTGAAAATTAAATTAGTTATTGGCAGATGGTGGAATAATCATCTCGTAATATACGATACCAAAATTTAACACTGTTAGCAGTATCAGTGGATACGAGATGTAAGAGTTATGTTATATTTGAAATCGGAGTGATAGTTCCTGAGGTTACTAATTACAAACAAAAAAAAACAAAGTTTTCCTCTTTGATATTAGAATAGAATTGAATTGAATATTAACTTCCTTTTTGAGTTATGCATAAATAAATAAATAAATATCTTCACGCATTTTCCAGTACAGGGGTAGACATAGGTCTAGACAATTAAGGGCTTTGGACCCAACTTTCACCGAATTATTTTTTTGGACAACTTGACGGGGGGAGAGCCAGGCGCCAGGTGAGCTTGGTCTTATGTAAAAGCCAACGATATCGATCGTACGTAAGTTTTGAAAAAAAAAACAACGATCGAACCTGAGGATCAAACTCTGATCTCTTGACTCGAATTCTGATCATCTCTTTCTGTTTTAAATTATTTTTTTATTCTTAACAAGTTGAATCTAAAATAATGACAATAGTATCGTTATTATGCTTTAGTCATAGGAAATAAATGAAGTATTAAAAATAGGCATAATATTGTGTATACTGATGCTTGTTTAAAAATATTATTTAATTCTAGTTCAGTCCTTTATAGAGTACAGCGAACTTAGTGAGGCTATAAAAACGGCCAAAGAGAATATAAACTCTACGTTAAAATTGGCTAGACGGCTACCTTTAAATTGTGTCTGAAGGTAGAGCGCACTCAAAAGAAAGATTAACGGTCTGTATACACCTCATCTTTATTTCAGATATCATAGTTTTTGGAAACGTACCGCAATGTTACCGTTTCTAAGATAACATTATTGTTTATTTTTCTGAGAATATTTTTTTTTCTTCTAATATCATGTTTCTTTCTAATTAATCAGTACCAAGAAATACTTTAAAAAGCTTGACTGAAAATTCTTTCGTACAAGAATATTCAGTTTATACATTACTTTATTTATTAAAGCTTAACTCAGATATATATTGATTCTATTCAGGTACCGTTTTATGCCTGAACGAAGTGAACTGACCAAACCCTGTCCTTGTACGTCTAACAATGGTCATGTTATAAAATTACGTCAACAATAAGACAGAAGTCTAGACAATTAATTAGTTTCGACCCACCTTCCACCGAAGACGTTTTTGGGACAACGTGACGTGGTGGTAAGTCCGTTGCCTTCTCAATGTCCAAGCCAATTTTTTGAAAATCTCATTGGTACGAGCCTGTCTCCTGAGGATCGAACTCGGGTGTCTTGACTCCGAATTTCGACCACCCAACCACTCGCTTTATATATTATTAGTATAAATATAGTATAAATTCGTATTTAAATGATATAAAATCTTCTTTAAAAAATTATGTCCTCCTTTTTGGCCCTGGCATACTATTTACGTCCAGGTTTATTCGAAGCTGCAAAAAAACCTTGGGTATTAACCGATGGCATAACTATCTTTAAATGTTTTTATACCAATATATGTCGGTAGCCAGCGATATTTTGAAGACTTCACTTTTTATCGTTTCTCAAATGATTGAATTTAGGTTAAAATAATTAGTTTTAATCCGAAACATCAAATTGCTTCTAAATATTTGAATAAAAAAGCACACCAAACTATTGAAATATCTTCAAATTTGACCTTCACTGATTGCGAATTGTTTGAAAGTAAACAAAGCAATCAGAGATTCGAAGTGGAAATCTCTTCTTTACTTCTCTCTCGAAATGACTCGTATAATTGGAGTGGCTTTCAACCCGCACAGGAGATGAATGCGATACGTGCATCGTCACGAATATGCTATATATTTCTAGAATTGTCTTTATCGTATCTGATATTATTTATGACTAGTATTTAAGTTTAAACTGTAATCGTTAACGCTTTTTTACATTTGGAAGTAAGTTTCAATTTAAGATAACTTTACCCAGTTGAATTAACAAGATTAACTGATAAACAGGTCAATATAATATTAAAACTTGAAATCAAAAGTTATAATATTTAGTTAAGTAATATTATTGTAATATTTAGTTAAGTAAATCATCAGTTCTGTCTATTTATTCTAGAAACCATCATATAATTATAATTTTATAAACTTTATAATGATAATTATATAATGATGGTTACTATTTAAGTGCATCAACTTAGCGAAGTAAAAGCGCTAGTAAAAGCGAGTATATAATGTAATAAGTTTGCTTAACTTACTCTGCGGCTTATAAAAGTCCATGATAATGGTTCCGCTTAGTGAGTGAATTGGCGACCTCAGTACCAGAATCCTCACACTTTAGGTACATGGTAGAGCCAGGCTCTATCCTGAGGTAATTGGTAGTTAGAGCTACAGTTACATATAAATTATAAAACATACCTATAGTGTTGGGAAGTTTTATCCCTAAGTAAGTAAATAAGTAAGTTATCCCTATCCTGCTCCATTTCTCCTTTTTCCTCAAAACTATTTCTTTTAAGTAGACTAAGCACCTTGCTTTCTTTCTTGTATTGCGAGTGTACATGGAGGTCGGTGATCAAATGTACATGAAAGCTCGTTTGTCATTTCGGTCTTCAAGAACAAAAATTAAAATATGCTACCCGTAATCAATCTGATCTATTTAGTCTGGTGATTTACTAGGTAGTCTTTCCGCATTAGGTATAGGCACTTTTGGCATTTTCTTAGTTGCTTCTTACGACGACAATGAAAAGGTATGGGGTGAAAATGTTTATACCGATACCAAACGACGTTTTTATTTATAAGTAATAATCTTCTGTCACCAAGGCGGAACACTTTCAGTGATACTTCTGGTTCTAATTATCGTGAATAATAGTTGTATTTTAAACGTTACTATTTTTAATGAACTATCTGTATCATCTACAACATATCTTTAATTTTATGAAAACATAAATAATATTAAATTATTATTGTTTCATGTTTATAAATTTACTTTTCGCGTCGAGCGAAGTATTTCGTGTTGAGATAAAGGTAGGTTGCGTTTACTTCATTATATATTTATTTTAAAAGCTTTAAATTGATAGAATTGGTAGGTTCCCGTTACCTTTATGAGACTTTCTATAATTAAATATTCATAATGTTTCGAGTATTTTGTTGAGGAACTGCTAATGCGCCTTTGTTGTATATAATTTTTTATTAAAATCACCCTTTATACATTATATTTAACCCGCTCTGATTTGTGTTTAATTTTCTTACCTGTATTTTAAAAATAAATAAAATAAAAAAGTCACGCATATTTGATCACCTCCGTGAACAAGCGGAGTGCACACCGGTTTTCATTATGTCGATAGCACGTACTTCCCGGGCTCGATTCCTAGTCGGGTCAACGTAGAAAACATTTTTCTATGTTAATGTTTCCAATGCTGGGGTAACCAGACAAATAGACAGTTAGGTCCTTTCGATCCACTTTCCAGTGAAGTCCATTTGGGATAGAGTGATAGGTGGAGAGCCTATCGCCGATGTGCTGATGTTAAAAAAACAGATGAAAGTCCGTCCGTTCTTCCTATCCACTGGTTTAAATTATTTCATTAGCTCTGATTTCACCCCAAATTCAATAAAAAAATAAATATAGCATGCTAATATAATGCTTATTTTTTATTCCACTTCAACGCCATTAAGTGTAAAGAAATACAGTGTACACCAGTCGGTACAGAAAGTCACGTCGTCAATCAAACGATTCATTTGATTTTATATACTCTGTGACAGGCTATTGATTGGTGTCAGATCATGGAACCTTATACGAGATTTCCTCGCGTCAAGTTAATGGTGCGTCAAGTCCTCTGTTGACAAAATCTTTACGCTTCAAAAGAGTATCACATAACCGTCTGACCTAGATACTTTCCACTATTACTTTTACAGTTACTGAAGATTTTTGTTCTGAGATATTTCCAATGGATCCAAGCTATGGGACATTGTTTTTTTATGATCCTAATTCTGAAATAATAAGTGTTATAAAACTTAATGTGGTTATAACAGATGTTTTTTTTTATAAAAAATGTAATGTTTTACTGTTGTGCTACACCACGAAATTAGGTTAATATTTACAATACTTAGTAACTAAGACTACTATAATCGTAAAGTCCTACTCTTGTGATATGTTACCAAAAACGCTGCATGCATTTCCACATTAAATAGCTAGACTTAACCGCAGAGCGAGAAAAGAACTAGCTCTCTTATCGCCAGTGACAACGATCATTACGAAGATCTATCGTCTCTACGGCAAATGATTAAATATTTCTCCTTTCAAAGACTCATATACGTCACTAACACGATTTCAGTATCTCTTATGCTGCCTTGGCCCTTGTCGAAGTACCTTTGATATGAGAGGCAACCAATGTATCGACGCAAGTAGCGTCCCTCATAAAAGCTTTGCCCCTCTCCCAAGGGAATGAACTCAGGGCCTCGGAGCTGGCGACACCATGGAGACCGGTGTGTATGCCACTGATCCACGGAGGTTGTCTAATATATGCAATTTCAAATAGGAAATTATTTGGCTTAAAATTAATAACTTTAATATTTTAAGGTTATTGTTATGCATTATATAGAGATCAAAGTTCACTTCAAAGGTTATGACTTTATCATTCAGAAATAAGTCTAATCGACCAGAACATGTCACGTTACGATCTTCTAATTGGTGAATTGGCTTTATAAAAGAGCTAACATTCCCTATTACTTTCCTCAATGTTCCCATTATGCGACTCAGAGCACGGCTTACGGCATTTAACCAGGACTGGTATGTTCGTAAAGGTTTCGCCGTTAATAAAATGACTGTCTGACCTGACCTCTTTTATCTGTAGACCTTTTTCTATTGTTTTGTAAATTAGTTTCGCTAATCATACCAGATATTCAAACAATTCAAGTATTTTATTAAAATTGCTGAGGTTTTTTATTTACTTTCATCCTTAAATTAATGAAATAAAAACACTTAACAGTGGATTAAGGTGAAAATGTGTGGGCAATTCATAAGAAGAAGGTAAAAGCAGGTACAATGTTTTACCTACCAGGACTACGATGGCCTTATAATCTGAGAATGCAATTGCTTTCTACCTACATATTTTACCAGGCCAATTAAATTTGTGCTAATTCATTGCCGACACATTCATTAATTTCATTCATTCATGGCTTTCACAAAATTCCATCGACACCATCTTGATGCTTGGCATTCCAACACAGTGCGTTTTTCGCAGAATTTTCTGCCACGAACTTGCTCTTTATGGAATGTGCTGCCGTCAGCAGTTTTTCCGGACCGATACGACTTAGGGACCTTCAAGAAAAGAGCCTATACCTTTCTCAATGGCCACCTGCTCGTTTGCCACCCTTCTCTATATAAAAAAATAACATTATGTTACGGGTCTTTTTTGTATATTACACCTAAGCTGCGCTAAACTAATTGGTTCGAATCTTTGTATTTAACTTTAGCTAGTGGTATTGCTTTCACACAATATTTTCAATGAGCTTTTAAAACAAGTGGTACACGTAAATATGTAGGTCTAATAGGTCGTAGGCAGTAATTAAAATAAACAGTGCATTTAATTTTCTTTTACTACAATTTTAAATACCTCTTGCGTCTTATAAAATAAATTTGTTGAATACATTCCACAAATTTATTTTATAAGATGCAAGAGGTATTCTGAAGTAACTTAAGTTTATTTGGTGTATTAATAAGTAGTTTGAATTAGCAAAAATATTTTTACTTTTGCTAATTCAAACTTTTAATTTAATAAATAAATTTTTACTAATATTTTGCTATTTGTAGTTTTACATGTTTTATGTGTAAGAAATTAAGAGGACAGAGAGAAAATATCGTAAAAAATAATTTTATCCTTAAGGGAAAAAAACACCGAAACTTTTTACATGCACAACTTTTTACAGAGTCCGATTTCGATCATTCTTTTTTGTTGCTTAAGCTACCGTAGAAAAAAAAACATTCCCTCGCAAGGGTTAGAAAGCAGGAAATTATTGTGCTGAAATTTGGCACACATCTTCTTCTTCTTTACATCAAATATAAAAATTCCACAGCTAAACATAGGCTTCCCTCAAAGATTTCCACAAACAAAACAATGATATCTAGCTTACTTACACTTGAATATCTCGACAATGTTGTGCAGGTGTGAGACGACATCTCCACTACCCTATCGTGAAGAAATATATCTATCTAGTCTAGAAGTTGGCAGTTGGCAGTATAGGGCGGTCGACCCATGCTGCCAACTGCCAACTTCTATTCAAGAGCTTTTCTTTCCAAATGTTTGTCCATTCTGCAAGTCGTAGCCGCCCCATGGTCATTTTATTGTGATCCTTATGGGTATGTTTGTAACCGTGGTTCTGTTGATGATATCATACGAATAGAATATCGTTGCAAAGTCTGTGGTAAAAATGCAACCAGCAACTTTGACCTTCGCCATTGAGTTAGCAAGTATTATATATACTTATTCGTTATACTGCTCATTAATTATCTTAAAATTTTGCCTCTGACATGTTTCGGCGTCAATTGCAAAGCAAATTGAAGTCGTGTACTTTATTATCGCAGGTTATCACTTAATTTCTGTACTTGCCTCGACAGATGTTGAAAAGAATTTTTATGCATAAGTCAAATTTTATGCTAACTATTGCCATATGGCAAATAGGTATAGTATAATAGGTATAGTAAACTACTTACTTCAGCATATTGCTATAAATACAGATAAAATACTTGTAACTTTTGATATGTCATTAATCGGAATTGATTACATGTTGAAACAATTGAATTAAATGACGAGAAAACACGTAGAGCGTTAAAATAATTGCGTTTTCCATTAAATTTATTTCATATAAAGCTTTGAGCACGTTATCGCATTTTAATCTTTTCAGTTCAAAAGTTATACTAACTGTATAAAAAACTATACATTTGGTGGTTCTTATGCAGAAATTTAAAATTACAGAATTTAACCAAATGATTAAATTAATCAATGAGAAAATTAAATATTATGATTTTTAACTCGTGATGAGTTGGTGACAGTGGGTGAGTATCAGGATTTACTATTTTCTACAGTAATACAAACAAAACCTTGCTATACAATTTGTGTGATAAAAATAGAAGTGTGTATGTAAATACGAATATTTTTCTATGTAAATATGAAAGTTGTATCGCTGCGGCGGCTCACCACTTGTCACGAAGTTCCAAAAGAGCTTCGGTAAGAAGTGGGTCGATAAGACTTCTTTTTATTCTCATTGTTGGAAATTTCTGTAATGATAACTAATGATAATTTATACGCTTCGTTTGTACTCCGTATTTTATAAGCATTACAATAGAAAAAGAATATATGTGCAACCTCAAAGTTCAAAAAACAAAAGAGACTAGCTCCTTTAAACATTTTACTTTGCAATAATTGCACCTTGATAGATTTCTATTCACTCATAAATGCCATACTTCGACACAATAGGATACTATCAAATTCTGCAAGCGTTTACCGTATATTAAATAAATTAAACTGGAAAATTATATTATCTGATGATCATAATGTAATCTACATTAACACACATACACTACATAATTTAAATATCTTAGTCGCAATTATCGATAAATAATTAATATTTTAAACATATAATGTAACAACATGAACTTTTATAATATAAGCAGAGATATCTACGTAGTCACGTTTCGCCGAGTGGTTGGGTGATCGGAATTCGAGTTAAGAGACCCAAATTCGATCCCCAGGTGGTAAGCTCGTACCAATCTCATACATTTTATATCGTAGGTTTATGCATAAAGATGGTAACAGGCTTACCACCTGTCACTTAGTCCGAAAATAATGTGAAAATAAGAGTAATACCCTATCGCCGAAATTTTCGGCGGTAGGCTATACAAGTATACCTATGCTTTTGAAGGATCGAGTATTGCCAAGTTTTCTCCCAGGTCACCGGTAGATTTAAACGGCCGCTGGGTTTTCATGAGGACATGAATTAGCTCTAATAATCTTAGACATTCCTGCCCACGCGTGTAATACGCATATAGTTGTAAATTTGGGGAAACCAGCCCATCTAATCAAATCTAATAGTCGATATTGAAGGAAAATAAATATTTTACCACACATACAAGTATATAAAAAAAATTGCAAGTATTTTTTTAAAGAATACTAGAAATGTTGAAGAATATTTAAGTCACAATAGCCGAGTGGTTGGGTGGTCAGAATTTTACTTTATTATTTTTCTGTCGTTACAGCATTAGAGTATGCCTTTTCTTCCCTTGGGTATCGCAAAAGATAGCTATAGAGCAAGTCTTAAAAAAGAGAGAAATAGAAGGCGGGATTATGATGCTTATTTTTGAAACAGACACAGAACGTTGTGTACGAAATATAAGAGTATGCATCATAAAAATGTAGGTACACTCGCATAAACATAATAAAAAGATTGCAAATTATTTTTATTTACTAATTGATCCACGTTACAAAGTCTACCATAGGTAGTCAAGCCATGTTTATGAAATTAATAAACACGACTGGTTGGTACTACCCTGTCTTCGAATCTATGGATTGCGGATAATGGGCAATATTTGACCGCTAGGGGCAAACATTTATGTAATGAATATGAATGATTGCGCTCGAGGCTATGTGGATGTTTATATAGTTAGAAAAACATCTTTATGTATTATGAATGCGGTTCGGAGGGGCAATGGTGTACGTGTCCTTCCTTGTTGTGGGTATCATAAGAGATGGCTAAGGAATAAACCTTGAAAATTAAATTAGTTATTGGCAGATGGTGGAATAATCATCTCGTAATATACGATACCAAAATTTAACACTGTTAGCAGTATCAGTGGATACGAGATGTAAGAGTTATGTTATATTTGAAATCGGAGTGATAGTTCCTGAGGTTACTAATTACAAACAAAAAAAAACAAAGTTTTCCTCTTTGATATTAGAATAGGTTGTATTGAATATTAACTTCCTTTTTGAGTTATGCATAAATAAATAAATATCTTCACGCATTTTCCAGTACAGGGGTAGATATAGGTCTAGACAATTAAGGGCTTTGGACCCAACTTTCACCGAATTCTTTTTTTGGACAACTTGACGGGGGGAGAGCCAGGCGCCAGGTGAGCCTGGTCTTATGTAAAAGCCAACGATATCGATCGTACGTAAGTTTTGAAAAAAAAAAAACAACGATCGAACCTGAGGATCAAACTCTGATCTCTTGACTCGAATTCTGATCATCTTTTTCTGTTTTAAATTAATTTTTTATTCTTAACAAGTTGAATCTAAAATAATGACAATAGTATCGTTATTATGCTTTAGTCATAGGAAATAAATGAAGTATTAAAAATAGGCATAATATTGTGTATACTGATGCTTGTTTAAAAATATTATTTAATTCTAGTTCAGTCCTTTATAGAGTACAGCGAACTTAGTGAGGCTATAAAAACGGCCAAAGAGAATATAAACTCTACGTTAAAATTGGCTAGACGGCTACCTTTAAATTGTGTCTGAAGGTAGAGCGCACTCAAAAGAAAGATTAACGGTCTGTATACACCTCATCTTTATTTCAGATGTCATAGTTTTTGGAAACGTACCGCAATGTTACCGTTTCTAAGATAACATTATTGTTTATTTTTCTGAGATTATTTTTTTTCTTCTAATATCATTTTTCTTTCTAATTAATCAGTACCAACAAATATTTTAAAAAGCTTGACTGAAAATTCTTTCGTACAAGAATATTCAGTTTATACATTACTTTATTTATTAAAGCTTAACTCAGATATATATTGATTCTATTCAGGTACCGTTTTATGCCTGAACGAAGTGAACTGACCAAACCCTGTCCTTGTACGCCTAACAATGGTCATGTTATAAAATTACGTCAACAATCAAAAAAGAAAGTGTTATAAAGTTTATTATTTCTAAACACTACTTAAATTATTGATAAATATCTTTACGCTATTACCAATATAGGGGAAGACAGAAGTATAGATAATTAATTAGTTTCGACCCACCTTCCACCGAAGACGTTTTTGGGACAACGTGACGTGGTGGTAAGTCCGTCGCCTTGTCAATATCCAAGCCAATTTTTTGAAAATCTCATTGGTACGAGCCTGTCTCCTGAGGATCGAACTCGGGTGTCTTGACTCCGAATTTCGACCACCCAACCACTCGCCTTATATATTATTAGTATAAATATACTACGAATTTAAATGATATAAAATCTTCTTTAAAAAATTATGTCCTTCTTTTTGGTCCTAGCATACTATTTACGTCCAGGTTTATTCGAAGCTGCAAAAAAACCATGGGTATTAACCGATGGCATAACTATCTTTAAATGTTTTTATACCAATATATGTCGGTAGCCAGCGATATTTTGAAGACTTCCCTTTTTATCGTTTCTCAAATGATTGAATTTAGGTTAAAATAATTAGTTTTAATCCGAAACATCAAATTGCTTCTAAATATTTGAATTAAAAAAAGAGCACACCAAACTATTGAAATATCTTCAAATTTGACCTTCACTGATTGCGAATTGTTTGAAAGTAAACAAAGCAATCAGAGATTCGAAGTGGAAATCTCTTCTTTACTTCTCTCTCGAAATGACTCGTATAATTGGAGTGGCTTTCAACCCGCACAGGAGATGAATGCGATACGTGCATCTTCACGAATATGCTATATATTTCTAGAATTGTCTTTATTGTATCTGATATTATTTATGACTAGTATTTAAGTTTAAACTGTAATCGTTAACGCTTTTTTACATTTGGAAGTAAGTTTCAATTTAAGATAACTTTACCCAGTTGAATTAACAAGATTAACTGATAAACAGGTCAATATAATATTAAAACTTGAAATCAAAAGTTATAATTCGAAGTCACGATAGCTCAGGGGTAGGGTGGTCGGAATTTGAGTCAAGAGACTCGAGTTCGATACCCAGGTGGCAGGCTCGTACCAATGGGTTTTTTCAAAAACTTATGTGCGTATTATGTTAGGACATTAAGACGGCGATGGGCACACCACCTGTCAAGATATTAATTATTTATTTTAATAATTATAATTATAAAACTAGAATAACAGAAACTTAAATAACAGATTTTACTCACGTGTTTTACTAACATTGACTAGATTGAATATATAGTTTTACAAGATTTCATGCAAGGTGGATCAGTATTTGGTATCGTAATGTCCGACCCCGCTTGATAATAGAAATAAAATAATGATTGTTAGAAAGAACAATAACGAGAACATTTGTTAGAATTATGACGTATGTTTATAAACTTATAATAGAAGCTCATTTTTTAGAACCTTAAACCAGAATGAGAAGCATTCGATCTTTTAATTATTTAAAAAAATGCACATAACGAAAAACTCACTGAATATGTACTCACTTCAGAAATTTCCTATAAATACAAACTTTGTCATTTTGCTCTGTGATTTAACTTATTTAAGTTGTATTCGATAATACAGGGGTTGTTAGAAGTAGAGATAATTTTTTATGTTCCGCGTTTCACATCAGCTTATTTTGGATAATTTGACATGTGACATTTGATTAGAATATGTATCTCAACAATCCAGAACATCATTTCATCAACAGATATAAATCGCTTCGTGGTTTTTTAAAACTTTATTCGTAATTGCACATCTCGAACCATCGAACTTTACTTTTCTGATTTAAATTGTATTTTTTTTCCAAAGAAATAAGTAAATCTGACATTTAACAGGTACGCCTTTAATTACAAATAATTAAATAATACATATCAAGTTTGTATTGTAGTACTCAATCCGTAATTAATTTTTGATGGCTAAAACTAAGGTTACCAAGAACCTGGTCGTGGGTTAGGCCAAGACTAGATAACGGGGATTATGAAAAATAAATAACTAATTGTAGATTGTTCCTTAGTTTATGTCAATTTTAGAAAATGATTTTATTCGCAGGAATTAAAAATTACCGGAATATTATTAATCTTTATTATAAAAATAACATTTTTTCCCGCAATTCACACAGAGGTTTAGACTATTAAGTCCTTTCGACCCACCTTCCACCGAAGACATTTGTCAAGACAACACACATGACAGGCGGCGAGCCCGTCGTCGTCTTTATGTGCAAGCCATCGATAAAAATCGCACGTAAGTTTTCAAAAAGCCCATTGGTACGGGCCTTAGTTATTGAGGCCTTAGCTTGGGTCTCTTGCCTCGTTTTCCGATCGTCCAAACAGCCATCGTGACTTTTTATTAATCTATTTATGATTTACCAAAACCTATCAATCAAGAATTTAACTATCAACACTTCGTTATTAGATTTTGTCTTGGATAACAATAAATAAATAAATATCTTCATGCAATTCCCAATACAGGGGTAGACAGAGGTCTAGTCTAGACATTTTTATCTCCCTTCGACACACCTTCCACCGAAGATCTTTTCAGGACAACGTGATAAGTGGTGAGCCCGTTGCCGTCTTTATGTCCAAGCCAACGACTCGAATTTCCGACCACCCGACCACTCGGCTATCGTGACTTGTATAACAATAAATAATAATAAATATCTACTCGCAATTCTCAATGCAGGGGTAGACAGAGGTCTAGTCTAGACAGTTAAGTCCCTTTCACCCAACTTCCTCCGAAGATATTTTCGGGACTACGTGACAGATGGCGAGCCCGTCGCCGTCTTTATGTCCAAGCCAACGATCTAATTCGTACATAAGTTTTTTTGAAAAACCCATTACGAGCTTGCCACCTGAAGATCGAACTTAGGTCTATTGACTCGAAATTCCACCACCACCCAATCACTAGGCTATCGTGACTTGGATAACAATTGACCGTAAATAATAGTAGCATAGTAATTCGTGATCGTATGGATACAGACAAACAGAAAAATCGTTTTGTAGATGCCTAAAAAAATATTCAAGCAACTTCTCTAACAAAATGTAATTGTAGCTGAGATTCCTAATGGATGTGGCTTACAGTAAACTGTGCTTATACCGCGTATACCGCTTGTATCCATTAACTTCCCGTTTAAGTTCGAGCACATACAATTTCCGGTAGCCGTTTGGTTCTTGATGACAATAAACAAGTTTCAGGATGAGACCATCGATCGAAGGGACTGTTCAGGAACACCTTTACGCTCGGAAGTACCATAGTTTTGTGTAAATGTTGTTTTAATTGCTTTTTCAAGGTCTAAATTTTGAATGGTCATGTCAAACTTCTCTTTATAGTAAATGATTTTTTTTATTATTTACTTACTTATCTTCACGCACAATTCCTGACGGGGTACCCAGAGAGAACAGATGGCCAATTGTGACGATCGTTACATACCTCTTTCGCTTCTTTCAGATTCATCATCTTCTTCATATATGCACGTCTAGGTATCTGAGTAATCTTGACCCTCCCCTCTTCGTGCAACTTGCTCATATGGTCTTCGAAAGTTAGTCTACCTACCTCGACACCTTTTAATATAAACTTTCGCGCTGTATATTTTCTTCACCATTCGGTCTTCACTCATTCGCTCACCGTGCCCAAACCATCGAAACACACCTTTATCAATTTTAGTGATAAGGTCATCTTTCAAACCTACCAAATTGTGGATCTCTTCGTTTCGCTTTCGCTCGCCATGGTAACGCCTCACATTTTACGAAGAGATCGCAACTCCATTGCATTCAACATGCTTTTATACTTCTTCTGGCATACTCAGTTGCCATATAAAGTTATAATTATTTATTATTTTTATTCATACTAATTAAGGGTAATTAATTTACTGGCCAGTGGTGATCTCTATTTTCATATTAACTTGTGTTTTAGTGCTGAAACTAACCTTGTTCGGACTTTATGTTTCAATATTATCGGGCTTGTTTTTTTTTAAGAAAGAGGTTTTTTATCCGCGTCTTGACCTATTGAAGACCAAAGTCGGGTTTTATAGAATTAGTTTATGTAGACCAGTAAAAGCGAAAGTCCGTAGATAAAATAGGATGATAAGGCAACACTGTGTATCTGTAATAGATATTAGTTTCACTTCCAAGAAATACCCGCCATGTATTCCCAAATAATTTACGGAAAGATTAATAACTGAGTATAAGTATACGTAAATAAAATTATGATTAATATTATAACATAAATTTGCATAATATTAACACAATTTTACTAAAATTTCTCACTGTTTTACTTTATTTTTGCATTTAACTACTTATGATAAATGCCAGAGAGCATACATATTTTATAAACCGAACGAAACGTATATTTGATATATTTTGTAGTAAAATTATGTGGAAATTATGTTGCCAAGCTGGATATGATTAAATACTTATTAACGTGTTATATGTTAGTTAAAGCTTTTTTACTTAGGTATTTGTAATTTCACTCCACGTTTTATTGATTTTTAAACCCTCTATAAAATAAATGTCCGAGAACTGTCTGTGTTATAATGGCCATTCGTCAGATCCCACTCGACAGATGTCACATGTCTCCAAGTTTAAGGCTTCCTCTTAACAAAATTAATTTAGATTACCTTGAGTCTTATTTGTGTGGGGCTTAAAGATCTACAAAACCAATTAGTAAAACGGTTTTCTTATAGGTAACAAAATGCAAAGGACGAACGAAGCATTAAGCTTCGGCTTTAATACTTTGATTAAATGAGGATTTTAGATACAGAAGAAATCAAAATAATTTGTGGTTATATTTTTATTTATGTAAAATTTGACCTTTTGAGAAATTTTAGTGCATGTATTATATTATAAGATAAAAATAGGTTAAAAAATGACGATTTCTGAGTGTTTAGAGGATCGCAATTCGATTCAAAAGACCCGAGTTCCCCCAGGGAATAGGCTTGTAACAACGAGTTTTTCAAAACTTACTCATCGGTGACAAGTTCATCACCTATCACTTTGTGCTAAAATAAGCCTATGCCATGTCAGAGGAAAGAATAAATTCCAACTAAGTAACCATTACTTTCGACGGTATGCTGACTACTAAATGGGCTGTCGGCCACATTAATTTTATTATTATATAATTACATAATTGTATATAGAATAAAAGTAACGATCGCGAAGATATATATATATATATATATATATATATATATATATATATATATATATATATATATATATATATATATATATATATATATATATATATATATATATATATATATATATATATATATATATATATATATATATATATATATATATATATATATATATATATATATATATATATATATATATATATATATATATATATATATATATATATATATATATATATATATATATATATATATATCTTCACGCAATTCCCAATACAGGGGTAGGTCTAGTCTAGACAATTAAGGCCCTTCGACCCACCTTCCACCGAAGATATTTTCTGGACAACTTGACAGGTGGTGAGCCCGTCACCGTCTTTATGTAAAAGCCAACGATTTAATTCGTACATAGGTTTTTGAAAAAACCCATTGGTACGAGCCTGCCACCAATCGAACTCGGGTCTCTCGACTCGAAATTCCGATATATAAAATAACATTTTATATATGAAAATTAGATATATAAAATAACATTTTATATGTCAATTCCTGAAGCCATCATTGCAATTTCTGATTTGCAATACTTTATATTTAATTTTAAATATGTTTCTGAATGATCAAATACGTAACCTTTGTAAACAAGCTTTTGATTATAATATCAATCCAGAGATTAAAACAAGTAAACAACAACGCTTGGCAAAATTTCAGCTTTAGACTTTTGTATCGTTAGTGTACTTGTAGACTTGGCTCGCTGACCTAGCCTACGTTTTGCGTTACGTGACAAAACTTCCAACAACATTGTATTATCTTCTTTGGAAATCTACGTAGCTAGGTAACACAAAGCTTCTTTTACACTTTTTCATACTTGAGAATTTATTCACGAACTTTTGGTACGGAGTATTAATTAATATTCGTTGCTTATTTTTCGTTCATATTTTTATTTAAATTTTACAGATTTTATGAATAATTTCACGTAATTAACTTCCCATTTATGCAATAATGAGATTTAGATTTTAAGACCTTGATTACACCGTATATCACCGCAGCTTATGTCTCTGATATCACATCTGACAGAGTTGATAAAAGAAGGACAGATAAAGAATTTTTCTCTGCCGAATTTTCTTCTGATATCTGCCATACATAATAGATATGTACCTAAGTTTAATATTATGCTTAGATCATCGTCTAATCCACCGAAATATCGATTACAATACATAGTCCGTAACCGGAAAAACCATCACACCACCGAATCTTTAGCTATAAAACAGCTATAGCCACTTTCTATATTCTCTCAAATATTTTTAGAGTGGCAAATGATATTTATAAAAAAAATGTTTAATAACAAAATTGTATTTGCAAAATTGCTACTAAAATATTCTCTCAGAATTTTATATTTATTTAAGAAATATAAAGAAAATTAATTAGAAAACGAATACCGTTACGAGGTACGGGGTAAGTGCTCAGCATTTCCATTTCCATTAAGAGCTAGAGCCCATTGAAACAGCAAGCTGTTATTTATATTGAGAATTAATAAGAATATCGTAGCATTGTTTTAAATTCTAGCTTGCAAACCTGATTAAACTTGACTAATAAAGCAAACTGAAATTAATTTTAATTGATTTCTGTCGGAGTATAGTTCAGTTTACGTTTTACTGTATTTTAAATTCAATACTAAGTTTTCGCAATCTTGAAATAGTGACTCGTTTTTTCTTAATCGACATTCACAGTATCAATTACTTAAAAATATCATCAAGATGATCTAAAATGGCATTGAGAATTTATAATTATAGGTGTTTACTACACAAGAGTACTCAATACAAAGAGATAAATGAAAAAACACTCAAAGAGAAGTCTTAACACAGTCATGGCAAAGTAAATCGATAAAAATTCAAATAATACACGAATAGATTCAGCAGACTTGTGAGGGGCGGCAGTGTTTAAGGTGAAATATCTCTGGGACTGCGATTAGCATCGAGTTTTCCTCACAGTCCTTCCTTACAAGTTCTTTTGTAGACTTTTTTCGGCCGCAATGTAACTATGTTTAATAAAACTACATATAACAGTTATTTTGAACATACTTCAAAAAGGAGGAGATTCTAAATTCGATTAGTATATTTTTTTGTAAGTTAACTACGGTACATACTAGTCTTTTTCTTCGGAAGTATACGGACAGGAAAAGTTTTCAAGTATTGAAAATAATTAAGTTTACAAAACTAGAATCAAAACTAAACAGAAAACAAACGTACACTATGAAATTTTTAGAAGGGTAGATGCACTCAATTTCGCGTTTATGACAGAGTGTGATTGATGTACCTAAAGAAATTAAAAGCAAAAGCATACAGACGTATATAACAGCGGTAACTAGTTATGTCAGTAAAAACTTAAAGCTTTCTTACTCAAAATATTGTGAATTATATTAAAAGCATAATGACGACCTTCGTAGACGAGTGTAGTAGACACAGATTTCTTTTGCTTAGCTCTGAGTAGGTACTGGGTACCGGGTACTAATTTCTAGCTACCGGGTTTGATTCCCAGAAGTATGAATGTAGAAAACCACTTTTTCGACATATTTTGGGTCTGAGTTTCTACATTTTTTTGGTTGGGTACCTTCATTGTCTCCGACTTCGTAACACAAATGCTTTAGCAACTTACTCTAGGATCAAAGGAATTTATATGATATTATCCCTAAATCACACGTCCCTAATGGAGATCCCGAATGTGCTCAAAACGAGACCCAACTCAAAGTAAGTTGTTTCAAAATAAAAATAAAATTGAAATTGATTTACATTTTAATTACGAGGTAACAAACACCCTTTAGAAAAAAATCCAATAAAATGAAAATATACAAAAAAAATACAAACGAATTGAAAAAATTCTTTTTTTTTTTGAAGAGGGTTATTATACTTGGTATTAAATAATCCTACTTTTAATGCTAAAAATACCTTTTATGAATTTGTGGTTGCTCCAAATATTTATTCATGGTTCTCTACAGAATCAATTCCCAAATAAATCCATAACTATACGATTATAACTACTAATAGATTTATATGATGAATTTATATGATATTAATACTAAGATATAATAACACATAAGTGATAAAACATATATATTTAAAGATTAAACATACATAAAGTGATTAAACATATATTGTTTGTTTTTAAGCGTAGTATTTTTTAAGACTATACCTTTTTTTTTGTATGTAAATTAGTGTTGAGGCAGGTAAAGTTGGATTTGTTTGTTTTTTCTTAACTGTCGTATTTGTTATATGTGGTGTACACCACTCGTCAACAGTCAGTAGATAGTAAAATATTTTATATACATTTTATTAATGTACACAATTATACACTTAAATACAAGTTCATAATGTTTGCTTAAATTTATAATAAAAACGAAGGTTTTTTATGCTGATGTTTGATTGTTTGTGTAGAAAAACAAATTTGCTTTTAACTTTTTTAATTATTTTCTTAATTGTGATCGCAACATCGTGTTATCTTTGTTGGTTAGAAGAATTAATGGGAAAAGAATAACATAACAATACATATTAATACATGAATGACATATATTATACTCGCACTAAGACATTGGACTTCCATTTCCTGTTGGGCTATTACAGAAAACGTTTTCTATACATCTCAAACCTATTAATATATTTTCCTTTATGTAACGGCGACGGGCTCACCACCTGTCACGTTGTCCTGAAAATACCTTCGGTGGAAGGTGGGTCGAAGGGCCTTAATTATCTAGGCTAGACTCTCTGTCTACTTTATTCCTTTATGTAAATGTTCGCACCTTGACTGCAAATGGTATATGGTGATCAACTCAACCTGTTAACTAAAAAAACTTTGGAAGACATTACTAAAAAACGACAATCCTAAGACATACTAAATTACTTAACCTATTACTCAAATATAAAAAAATATTATTTATATCCAAATAAATATCTTCACGAAATTCCAAATTCAGGGGTCAGACTAATCAGAATCAGACTAAAACCTCTGTCAGGTTTTAGTCTAGACTAGATAATTTAAAACCGCTAACCTCACGCACTATCGTTGTGTAGGTACCGACTAGTTTCGAACTTGTTGTCTCCTTCATTGTTGTCGTAGGGTGAGTGGGATGAGTTCATCTTATATTATGGAGACGTAGATATCACCACATCACCCTATATGGAGGTTGAGAGTGAGACGAATTGACAGATGCTATGCCCAGATCTACGGTGCATCAAAAAGTATAGATACTGCCGATTCCGCAGTGTCAGCACGCAGTTGAGGATCCTCAGTGACTGATTGAACCAGATCGATCGACGTTTCGTCGATCGTACGATCTGGTTCATAGGATGGGAGAAAACTTCGAACGCGGAAACGTAGATTTTGATACAAGATATGAAATATGTGTGGGTCATTAAATGCTTGAAAGTGTAATCACCATCATAAGTCTATGAGATTGCTACATAGTATGGTTTAATGCTATTACATCGATTCGATCCCGCAAAATTGTGCAGGTCGTTTCTATTCATCTTATGGGCCAACCTACAATACGTTTGCCTGTGCGAGGTTGTCACTTGAGAACTTTTCATTCCCAACGACTGTCGGTTTTACGAATTCGAGGAAATACTTCTATCTGGCCGGTCCATTGTCATGTCAGCGTGCTGACTCTTGCGGCTATTTCAATTACTCTAGTTTATTTATGGATAACATCGAAATATTTCATAGTTATAATAAAATACAATCCTATTCGACTGTATTCTAAAAGTGAGATAGTATAATAATAACATGAATCTTGACTTAAAACCCATCGCCAAAAGATTGTCACATATGAATGATCACAAAAAAAGACTCAGCATGATCACAGAAACAGAAAAATTTTATATTTAATCCTTAAAGTTGAGAAGATATATGATCTAAGGAAAATATTTGTAATAGCTCGCAACCTTGGTCTTATCATGGATGACTGTTTAAGGTTCGAAAACCATATACTTAACGTAGCTAGAAACTGCTTTTATAGACTAAAGATATTATACCAAATTAGAAATTACCTAAATACAAATATGCGTTTAAGACTCTGCGACTCGCTTATACTCTCTAAATTTAATTATATGGATACAGTTTACGGCCCCCGTCTTTTAGTACGTAGTCAGAACATTATTCAAAGAGTACAGAATGCTTGTGCAAGGTACTGTTTTAAAATACCGCCACGTACTCACGTTACGCCTTCAATCAACAAAGGCAACATTTCAATAATGATATACCGCCGGGACCATCACTTAGCAACGTTACTATTTGGTGTAATTAAATATAATGTGCCCTCTTATCTGGGCGAAAAATTACTGTGGTCACGAGACGTAAAAACAAAGGTAACGTGCATGGAGCTTTTCTCTTGCTGTGTCTTGTTTCCCAATTTATAACGAATTGGTATGGAAACACGAAATAGTCATCAAGTTGTGAAATGTAAGTTGATGAAGATTTAATAAGATGGTGATGTTTGTGTATAACTTCATATTTTTTGGTCTTTTTAAAACCTACTAGTACCTAAAGCTGTTTGATTGCCTTATGTTTAGAATGCAAACTTTTTTCATATTATTTACATAAGCATTAATCAGTTATTATATTCTCTTAAAGAAATCTGAGAAAATTTTGACTTACACCTTTTACCTTGTAGTAAAATATTATTTTTCATGGAGTAATGTATTATTTTATAACTTTACTTTGAATTTTATTCTTGTTTGAAAAACAAAATCCCATGAACTTGATGCTAGACTTATTGTTCTAAAAATATGAACTGAATAGGTCATTCCAAAATTTGCTGATACAATATTTCTGACTTAAAATATTCAAAGACCTTATTATAATATGAATATTCAACTGGCACTATAACTGTCTCTCTATGACCTCTATGGCGAGTGGCATACACATCGTTCTTCAAGGAGTTGCCAGTTTTATGGTCCCCGGTTCGATTCTCGATCCGGACAGGTCAATGTAAAAGCACATTTTTCTACCTTACGCTGCATACGGGCATTTGTCGTACCTTCGTTGTTTCCATAGTGCTTCAGTATCAATGTATTTATTTATTTATTATTATCTTCGCTATATTGTTATTAGAACTCGTATGAAAAAAGACTCAAATATTGATGTGAAGCAGCAATTGTCAAGGTGCGAGACAATACCTAACATAAAGACTTAGTAAACATTTCATAACATAGGATTCCGATCACATTAAGTTTAACTGATATCGGAGTTTCAATTCGAAAATTGTTAATTATCTAAAAACTAACAGAATAATCTCATGGAATATTTTTTCGTTGTTCACTGCACATAAATCACACTGTAACCTTTGGCGACGACACGGGTCCAAGCGTCGATTCAAATGCAAATTGAAATTGGCCCGCTTTAGTCACTACTTGTCACTTCGTCGTTCTTAATTACAGTGTTCGTGACAGGTTAACGAATAATATATTATAAGTTAAAAGAACTTTCCTTTTCACTTTACTTTCCACCAGTTACTTCTATACAGTTGAATTTAACATCACTTTTTTTAGGAAATGTTTATTTTCAGGTATCTAATTACTTACTCACATACTTAACGGCCTTAATTTTATCACTTACTTGACGTCCTGTAAAAGTCAACTGTCAACATAGTGACAAAGACATATTGCCTATTTTATGTAGCGCATTTAAGATATTCGCCGATGCGAGAGATTTTTCCCACGCCACGCGTTCTCGTAGTAGCTAAGGTTCTTTGATACGGAGAGCACTAACCATTCCCGACCTGGACGGTACGACTGAAACGATGGTACGGAAGCACGACGATGTCTTATTGTTGAGGAAGAAAGATTCTTAAGTGGCAACGTCGTACAGGCAAACATGATAGGATAAACTCCTATAAGATTGATTTGACAACGAAGCTAATATTGCATAGTGAGCGTATATATTAGTGTAGAAGGGTATCTACCTAGCGGTAGCTACCTAGCTACTCAAATTATAATATATATTAATTAAATACTTTCTGAAAAAGAAATAACATAAAGCCAAAAGTAATATGTTAAGGAAATAAAAAAAAATATCTTCACGCAATTCCCAATACAGGGGTAGATAGAGGTCTAGTCTAGACAATTAAGTCCCTTTGACCCACCTTCCACCGAAGACATTTTCGGGACAACGTGACAGGTGGTGAGCCCGTCGCCGTCTTTATGTCCAAGCCAACGATGAATTTCGTACATAAGTTTTTGAAAAACTCATTGGTACTGCCATCTGGGGATCGAACTCGGGTCTCTCGACTCCAAATTCCGACCACCCAACAATTCGGCTATGGAGACTTTACAAGCAAATAATAAAAATAAATAAGAAGATGCCATATAAGTTACATTATCCTTAAATGTGATAAACAACGGTACGTAATGTGATATTCTAATCATTTTGATATTATAATACCACGTAGAACTCGTAAACACATTAAAAGTAAACGTAATCGATCTGTTCAATTTTACCTTAATAAATGAGTTGGAATGAGTTTCGCCCTTGTTGAAAAGGGATGGGTCGCTAAGGAATTTTTATTTGTTTTGGCAACGACTGTCGTAACGACGATCATTAATTCTGCCAGCAATAATCTGACAATTGTTTTAAGCTGGGATTATCTTCGAAAGAAATTAATAGCAAAAATTTTTCACATATTTTCAATTTTATAAATAATTTTCAAATCATCGAAATGATTTCAGGCAACAACGAGGAATGAAATGACAATTAAAAAGGGGAGTCCTGTCCTAGAAAGTACTTTGTGCCCTATCCAGACTATCTTGAAAAATGTATAATATATATATGCGGCTTATATATTAGTCATAAACTTGAAGTTGGGCTGCTATGTTGACAGGGTTGATATTATTATTATACTTACCCACTAAACGGCTTGTAAAAATCACCTCTGGGACAAATGATACATATCGGAAATAATTCCGATCACCCAATGTGGAAACCCTTACGTGATCGGAATTCGAGTCAAGAGACCCAAGTTCGATCCCCATGAAGCAGGCTCGTTCCAATGGGTATTTCCAAAAAAATATGTACTATTTATATCACTTGCTTAGGCATAAATATGGCGATAGTCTCACCGCCTGCTACATTGTCCCCACATGTCATCGGTCAAAGAATGTCGAAAGGACTTAATTTGTAAAGAAAAGAAAACATTTCTAGTTGATAAAAGTCTGAAATGTATCCATACTATCGACTTTTGTAGCCCTCGTTATTCGTACCCGGCATAGTGAGATATAATTAAGTAAAACTAAGTATGAGAAATGAATAAAAATAAAAGATAAATTCAGGCCTAGTGCCCTTTGGATACGCCCGTATTCCTTATCTATGGAGAGAGTGTAAGCAGCCTTGCATGCGTAGCGCTCTGCATGCCGTCAATACAGTACAGATAATCGATAATTCATTCCGGTTCACCCTTCTATGACTCAACGGCTCTCCCTAAACTGATGTACATTGTTATATAGTCACGACAGCCGAGTGGTTGGGTGGTCGGAATTTCGATTCACGAGATCCGAGTTCGATCCCTAGGTGGCTGGCTCGTACCAAAGGGTTTATCAAAAACTTATGTACGAATTATATCGTTGGCTCGGACATAAAGACGGCGATGGGCTCACCATCTGTTAGGTTGTTCCGAAAATATCTTCGGTGGAAGGTGGGTCAAAGGGACTTAATTGTCTACGTGAAGATATTTATTTTACGAACATTATTTATTTTTTAGAATTTTTCTTGAGGATGTTCCCTTATTGGCATACATTATAGAGCGCTTATTAGTATACTATAAACTAGTCACGTCGTTCTACTTTCATTATGACGTTTGTCTTTTCGAGGAAGTTATAGAATGAGAAAGTTAAAGGAATAGCATATTGGCTTCATATTTGCATAACAACTTGATGCGGTAGCACCGTAGGGAATGTGGAAGGAAGTAAATTTAGGCTAGACAGACCTTTATAAATCTTGTTTTCTTTTGACGTTGATTTATTTTATATTAGTAGGAAAGTTGTGTATAGTAAATATGTGATTAATGTCTGTAATTCTAAATTACAATCCAAGCCATATTGAAACCGAGATTATTCTTTCCGTTATATTTTATAATCAGCATATTAATTCAATATGAGCGTTATGTATTTTGTTTTGATTTTACTTTTTATGCTCCCGGGTCACCCAAACTAGGTTATTGTAGTTCAAAAATAAAATTATTAAACTAACATATAATAAACAAAAAATTAATTATTAAATTAAAATGAAAATAAAAAAATCATTTTTGAACTATACCTAGTTTGGGTGATCAGATCCTTCATTACAAAGAGATTATAGTAGCCCAAATAAACTTCAGAAGAAGAAGCGGGAGTCTGAAGGACTAATTAGTTTGGGTCTCTGATTACTCTGATATTATAAGTCACGATAGCCGAGTGATTGGGTAGACAAATTTCGATCCCCAGGTGGCAGGCTCGTACCAATGGGTTTTTCAAAAACTTATGTACGAATTACATCGTTGGCTTGGACATAAAGATGGCGACGGGCTCACCTCCTGTCACGTTGTCCCGAAAATATTTGTCTTCGGTGGAAGGTGGGTCAAAGGAGCCTAATTCTCTAGACTAGACCTGACAGTAGTCAAGTATCGCCTAAATATTTAACTGATCTAATGAAACAGGATACAAGGATTTTGAAAAATGTATTTATTCTCTTAATAATGACGAGATTTATGATTTATTTGTTAAAATAAATCTATAAAATACAACAATCAGCCATGATAGCTTAAACACCAATCATTCCAAAATTTGCTGATACAATATTTCTGACTTAAAATATTCAAAGACCTTATTATAATATGAATATTCAACTGGCACTATAACTGTCTCTCTATGACCTCTATGGCGAGTGGCATACACATCGTTCTTCAAGGAGTTGCCAGTTTTATGGTCCCCGGTTCGATTCTCGATCCGGACAGGTCAATGTAAAAGCACATTTTTCTACCTTACGCTGCATACGGGCATTTGTCGTACCTTCGTTGTTTCCATAGTGCTTCAGTATCAATGTATTTATTTATTTATTATTATCTTCGCTATATTGTTATTAGAACTCGTATGAAAAAAGACTCAAATATTGATGTGAAGCAGCAATTGTCAAGGTGCGAGACAATACCTAACATAAAGACTTAGTAAACATTTCATAACATAGGATTCCGATCACATTAAGTTTAACTGATATCGGAGTTTCAATTCGAAAATTGTTAATTATCTAAAAACTAACAGAATAATCTCATGGAATATTTTTTCGTTGTTCACTGCACATAAATCACACTGTAACCTTTGGCGACGACACGGGTCCAAGCGTCGATTCAAATGCAAATTGAAATTGGCCCGCTTTAGTCACTACTTGTCACTTCGTCGTTCTTAATTACAGTGTTCGTGACAGGTTAACGAATAATATATTATAAGTTAAAAGAACTTTCCTTTTTCACTTTACTTTCCACCAGTTACTTCTATACAGTTGAATTTAACATCACTTTTTTTAGGAAATGTTTATTTTCAGGTATCTAATTACTTACTCACATACTTAACGGCCTTAATTTTATCACTTACTTGACGTCCTGTAAAAGTCAACTGTCAACATAGTGACAAAGACATATTGCCTATTTTATGTAGCGCATTTAAGATATTCGCCGATGCGAGAGATTGTTCCCACGCCACGCGTTCTCGTAGTAGCTAAGGTTCTTTGATACGGAGAGCACTAACCATTCCCGACCTGGACGGTACGACTGAAACGATGGTACGGAAGCACGACGATGTCTTATTGTTGAGGAAGAAAGATTCTTAAGTGGCAACGTCATACAGGCAAACATGATAGGATAAACTCCTACAAGATTGATTTGACAACGAAGCTAATATTGCATAGTGAGCGTATATATTAGTGTAGAAGGGTATCTACCTAGCGGTAGCTACCTAGCTACTCAAATTATAATATATATTAATTAAATACTTTCTGAAAAAGAAATACCATAAAGCCAAAAGTAATATGTTAAGGAAATAAAAAAAAATATCTTCACGCAATTCCCAATACAGGGGTAGATAGAGGTCTAGTCTAGACAATTAAGTCCCTTTGACCCACCTTCCACCGAAGACATTTTCGGGACAACGTGACAGGTGGTGAGGCCGTCGCCGTCTTTATGTCCAAGCCAACGATGAATTTCGTACATAAGTTTTTTTGAAAACTCATTGGTACTGCCATCTGGGGATCGAACTCGGGTCTCTCGACTCCAAATTCCGACCACCCAACAATTCGGCAATGGAGACTTTACAAGCAAATAATAAAAATAAATAAGAAGATGCCATATAAGTTACATTATCCTTAAATGTGATAAACAACGGTACGTAATGTGATTTTCTAATCATTTTGATATTATAATACCACGTAGAACTCGTAAACACATTAAAAGTAAACGTAATCGATCTGTTCAATTTTACCTTAATAAATGAGTTGGAATGAGTTTCGCCCTTGTTGAAAAGGGATGGGTCGCTAAGGAATTTTTATTTGTTTTGGCAACGACTGTCGTAACGACGATCATTAATTCTGCCAGCAATAATCTGACAATTGTTTTAAGCTGGGATTATCTTCGAAAGAAATTAATAGCAAAAATTTTTCACATATTTTCAATTTTATAAATAATTTTCAAATCATCGAAATGATTTCAGGCAACAACGAGGAATGAAATGACAATTAAAAAGGGGAGTCCTGTCCTAGAAAGTACTTTGTGCCCTATCCAGACTATCTTGAAAAATGTATAATATATATATGCGGCTTATATATTAGTCATAAACTTGAAGTTGGGCTGCTATGTTGACAGGGTTGATATTATTATTATACTTACCCACTAAACGGCTTGTAAAAATCACCTCTGGGACAAATGATACATATCGGAAATAATTCCGATCACCCAATGTGGAAACCCTTACGTGATCGGAATTCGAGTCAAGAGACCCAAGTTCGATCCCCATGAAGCAGGCTCGTTCCAATGGGTATTTCCAAAAAAATATGTACTATTTATATCACTTGCTTAGGCATAAATATGGCGATAGTCTCACCGCCTGCTACATTGTCCCCACATGTCATCGGTCAAAGAATGTCGAAAGGACTTAATTTGTAAAGAAAAGAAAACATTTCTAGTTGATAAAAGTCTGAAATGTATCCATACTATCGACTTTTGTAGCCCTCGTTATTCGTACCCGGCATAGTGAGATATAATTAAGTAAAACTAAGTATGAGAAATGAATAAAAATAAAAGATAAATTCAGGCCTAGTGCCCTTTGGATACGCCCGTATTCCTTATCTATGGAGAGAGTGTAAGCAGCCTTGCATGCGTAGCGCTCTGCATGCCGTCAACCAGATTAAGGGAAACAAAACAGTACAGATAATCGATAATTCATTCCGGTTCACCCTTCTATGACTCAACGGCTCTCCCTAAACTGATGTACATTGTCATATAGTCACGACAGCCGAGTGGTTGGGTGGTCGGAATTTCGATTCACGAGATCCGAGTTCGATCCCCAGGTGGCTGGCTCGTACCAAAGGGTTTATCAAAAACTTATGTACGAATTATATCGTTGGCTCGGACATAAAGACGGCGATGGGCTCACCATCTGTTAGGTTGTTCCGAAAATATCTTCGGTGGAAGGTGGGTCAAAGGGACTTAATTGTCTACGTGAAGATATTTATTTTACGAACATTATTTATTTTTTAGAATTTTTCTTGAGGATGTTCCCTTATTGGCATACATTATAGAGCGCTTATTAGTATACTATAAACTAGTCACGTCGTTCTACTTTCATTATGACGTTTGTCTTTTCGAGGAAGTTATAGAATGAGAAAGTTAAAGGAATAGCATATTGGCTTCATATTTGCATAACAACTTGATGCGGTAGCACCGTAGGGAATGTGGAAGGAAGTAAATTTAGGCTAGACAGACCTTTATAAATCTTGTTTTCTTTTGACGTTGATTTATTTTTATATTAGTAGGAAAGTTGTGTATAGTAAATATGTGATTAATGTCTGTAATTCTAAATTACAATCCAAGCCATATTGAAACCGAGATTATTCTTTCCGTTATATTTTATAATCAGCATATTAATTCAATATGAGCGTTATGTATTTTTGTTTTGATTTTACTTTTTATGCTCCCGGATCACCCAAACTAGGTTATTGTAGTTCAAAAATAAAATTATTAAACTAACATATAATAAACAAAAAATTAATTATTAAATTAAAATGAAAATAAAAAAATCATTTTTGAACTATACCTAGTTTGGGTGATCAGATCCTTCATTACAAAGAGATTATAGTAGCCCAAATAAACTTCAGAAGAAGAAGCGGGAGTCTGAAGGACTAATTAGTTTGGGTCTCTGATTACTCTGATATTATAAGTCACGATAGCCGAGTGATTGGGTAGACAAATTTCGATCCCCAGGTGGCAGGCTCGTACCAATGGGTTTTTCAAAAACTTATGTACGAATTACATCGTTGGCTTGGACATAAAGATGGCGACGGGCTCACCTCCTGTCACGTTGTCCCGAAAATATTTGTCTTCGGTGGAAGGTGGGTCAAAGGAGCCTAATTCTCTAGACTAGACCTGACAGTAGTCAAGTATCGCCTAAATATTTAACTGATCTAATGAAACAGGATACAAGGATTTTGAAAAATGTATTTATTCTAAATTAATAATGACGAGATTTATGATTTATTTGTTAAAATAAATCTATAAAATACAACAATCAGCCATGATAGCTTAAACACCAATCAGAGCGAATTACGTCACGTCTCAGTAACGTCATCTTGTTTCGTTTGAGCTTACGCGCGATCACTGCAATTCTAACAAAAAAAAACTATTGTTTTCGCTTTACCTTTCGCTAAAATAAATTTTTAGTCGGAGTTTACCTGTTTACCATTTCCACAACAGACATCAGCCATGGAACAAGGATTTAACAAGGCAAATTCTGCTAATTTGCCTAGAGTTGATTCATTGATGGTGGGAGAGTTCCTAGCTTCAAACAAAGACTTCTGTTCAGCAGAATTTAGAAGCATCAAAACTTCTATGTAAGTACATTAAATCTTCATAACATAACCACTATTTTTAGCGGTTAAAAATGACTACCTACGTAGGTATATGTGCCGTATGTATGGGTGTTAGGTTTAGGTTATAAAATGTATTGTTTTTATTATGTTATAAAAAATAGTTTTAAACAACTATACCATATTATGTGATATTCCTTACATGTAAATTTATTTGTTTTAGATACTCAAAGCCATCTTATGGCGATGACGCTGTAAGTTATGTGCAGCTGAAACGCGAAGCTCTGTGCACCGTCAAGGCAAAACTTTGCCCTGAGCAAAAAGGTCCATGCAAAATTGTACGTAGTAATACTTATAGTCGACGAAGAGGATGAATTAGTAAAATCTGTGTAATGCCATGGCTGTGTTGCTTCACAAGGAGGCTGCAAACATGATGTAGCCTTTCTCATGTGCGTCTATCGCCGAAGTGCCTTCCTGTACATCTGTGGAGTGGTACTGGAGAAAATCAAATCTGTCAGGGGTTGGTAGCACGTTAAAATATATAACTTCGAAACAATTATCTTATGGCAAACTAAGCTTGCCATCAAATAGTGGTGTGTTTACAAAATTTATAGAAGGGAAGAAACATAAACTTAGTGACTGTGAGGTACTTAAGTATCAAGCAGACTATTTTCCTGATACATTAGAAAGATTATCAGTGCATAAACTGGTACAGAAATACAAAGAAAAATCCTGTGACACCTTTTTTGAAAAAGTTGTGTTAACTAATGATGATATTATAAAAGTTGAGGAAGCAACTAGAGAACAACACAAAAGCTCACTTTGGTATGAATTGAGGTATGGCAGAGTGACAGCTTCATGAGCTTTTGAATTCAGTAGGTGCAAAACCACTGATGGCGCCTTGATTTCATTGATAATTGGAGGGAAAATTCCAGATACATGGGCCATGAAGCGCCGTAGAATGTTGGAGAATGAAGTGAGGCAAACAGGGAGCAGCATACTGGGAAAAAAAAATTAAAAAATGTGGGCTAATGCTTTGCAAAAACTATCCCATTATAGCAGCGTCACCTGATGGGATTTGTGATGACAATATAATCGAAATTAAGGGCCCAACAAGTGTAAAAACATATAACAATTATGTTATTAATGGGAAACCCACTGAAAAATACTATGCGTAGATGCAGCTACAAATGCTTTTGACAGGATGTAAAAATGGCTATTACTGTGTAGCAGATTACAACTTTAGTGAAAATAAAAAGGTTAATATAATACAAGTTAAATTTGATGCACAATGTGTATCTGATTTTGTCAAAGTGCTAATTTCTTCATGGAAAGACAATGTGTATCCTATATTATATCAAAGTGCTATTTAATTATTGGAATTTTAAAATAAAACTGTGTGCTTTAAATTAATCCAGTTTTATTTAATCAAAGAATCTTGCAAATTAATTAAACCACAGGCAATGGTAATAACATCATCAAGTACTTTGATAAGATTGTGATTTAGACATGCATGTGGCCTTAACATGTTAAATCAATCGCCGAATCAATCGCTCTACATGGATCCTCAAACTAGCAATTTGTTTGGTTTCCCTTGCTTCAGCTTTAGAAAGTTTTGCCCCTGTTGTAACACTTGGAGGTCTTACAAGTTGCACTCCCTCTCTGCGTAAATATTACTCCACATGCTTTAAACCCCTGTCAGCCATCACACATGCCTGATTGCAAGCACTTTATAAAGTTACAAGATACCACTAAACATGTGTCTGTGATTCGACCTCCAAAACCAGGTGAAATATAATTAACTAAACCGTTGGGAGTGCAGGATACAAGATACTTAATAGTATTGACCTTTTTATATTCTGACCATGTCAGAGACTGATGCAAGGCCTTTGAAGGCTTTTGTACTTTTATTTCTAAGCAGTCTATGATACAACTGACATTGTGATATTTATGCATAAAAGCCATAGGTAAATTACTTTTTATAGAATTTTTATTTATATTAACAAGGAAAGGACGCATGACACTTGCTAATAAAGGTATATTTTTAAAAATATTTTGCTAGCATGACTTGGAGTCATTGTAAAGACATCAGCAAGCTCTCTAAATGGATTATTTAATCTTTAGACACATGAGTATATTGTTAGCAGGAATATTAGTATGTTTTCTATTAAATGAATTAAGTAATAACAGCTTTTGGGAACTCCAATGTAAAAATGCGGGCTCTTTGTAATTTTAAGCAAGGTACATTCCAGAATTTTAGATGCCTCCTGTTTTTTATCATCTTGTATCATCTCACTGCAGTCTGATATAGATTCAATTTGGAGATATATTGTTGATGGTGATGATTCTCTGTGCATTACAGATGGTTTAAAAGAAGTATCACTATCAGATTGATTTTCAGGGGGATATATTTGCCTTGAAGGTTTTTGTAATGTAGATGTCCATGGCGACGTGAAATTGCTTCTTGTAACTTTAAATGGTGATGTAGAAACAGAATGGGTATGAGGTTTCAAGGGTGATGTCATCTGATTTATTAATTTATTTTCTGTTTGAATGGCTTTACTTCTGAACTTGTGAGTAATAAATACTTGAATAGACTTATCAGTAGTTCTCAAGGCACTGTTTTCTGTTAAATTTTCTTCTATGTTGTCATGCAAAACTAAAAAGTAAAAATAGGAAATTATTAGACACAAATGAAATGCAGGACAATAATATACCTAGTAACCTAGGTAAATACAATCTGCACTTTTTTTACAAACAATGAATCAAACAAAGTTGACAAAGTATTTTAGATATTTTATATTTTACTTTTTCCATAATAAATGCTTTAGCGAGTTAAATTTTAGGTATGTATGATAACAGACAATGATTTTAATGGTTATTGTCTGAATTGATTAATTATGGTAAATAGTAAAAGAAATTAATCTTTAATATTGTTATTGAAATATAAACAGATAAGTAGGTACCTGAACCGCTGGATGAAGCTTCTCCAAGTTCTAAATGTTTTTTAGTAATGCTTTTATTCTCCAAATTTTTTTCAAATTCTTCAATTAGTGCCCGTCTTTGTTTCTTGACAATGTACGGCCGTTCTTTCGTATTAGCTGTTCGTTTTCTTCTATCTATCTGGCATTCAAATTTTGTGGGAATACAGCCTGGTTTCATGCGAACCTGCGACACCAATCCCATTACATGATATTCCATATAATTGTCCATATCATTTGGTAACTGGAAAATGAATAAAGCACTCATTGAAGTAAAGATTACTGGTTATTCAAGAGATAAACTGTAATCTCAGAAAATATTGAACTTATGAACTTTTAGACCTCAATTAAGGTCACTCATCATTGTAAAATTTATAAAATATGTACAAACTTACATCAAAATGATCTTCACAGAAATAAATTGAAGTAGACTTAAACCTGTTGGATCTCGCCGTGCAAGAGTCAACAATTTATTTCTCATTGTTTTGTTATTTGGGACGTAAACAAATAACTTGTTCGGAGTTTTTATAGATGTATTATTGCACTGAGGGACCACACACCACTTATACACTTTTGATTTCATATTTAATATGCAAAATAACTTGATTTAACACAAGCATCTAATGTTTACTATTGATGTACTGAAGTTTACTGAGCCGTGACGTATTTATAGACGCTATGACACTGAACAGCGTTTTAGCGCGAAATAGAAACTTAAAATTTAAATTTGATTTTATTGCATGAAAACCTTTATTTTCTACAGAAATATGATATATTTTTGATTTAATAGATACTTCTGAATATCATAGAATAGATTTTAAAAATTAGTCATCATGCCTATTGCGTGATGATATTATTTATCTCTGATTACCCCAGTATGTGACAATCCTTGTGTGTGTAACAAAAAAAAATATTTTATGCAATATTAATATTGTGTGAAGAAAAAAAATATTTTATGCTTCTTCCTTTTTTTAATGCTCGCATTTCATTTAAGAATTAACACTATTTTCTTCTTCACAAGTGGGGATTTACTTTACATTTTTAACAATTTTTGCATTTAACATTTTTTCACACAAACGTCATGTCAGATGAAACAATAATCAGAAACGCAGCTGGCATCATAGGTATACCTATTACTGGCAGGTACATCATTTGTTTTTAAACATACGTTTCTTGGTTTATAATTAAATATGCCGCTGACAAAATCCTACAGAAAAAATGGAGTATTATATTGATACCGCATTGAAGCTACTTAACTGAACCAATTACTAATAAAAATGTTTGGCTTCAGCTTTTGTGTTTGGTTAACCGTAATTAATTTATAAAAAACCCATAAAATATTCGAATAAGATTGAATTTTGAAAATGTCACATAAACCGGTTTTCCCCATAAATTTCCCAGCTCTTTTGCCTTCGTATAGGGTGATAAGTATACGGATATGTGTGCGAATACGTCGTCCAAATCCCGCGTTTCAAAGACCAGCTTATGCTATTTGTGTAATTTCAAAACCTAGGTTTATTTACCAGAGTTGTTCTTAATCACCTAACGCTCTAGCAAAATTAAGCTCTCAAGAAAGGAGATTAATTTGTAGATAAAAATTAAAGAGAACTGAACAGAAATTCTGTATTCCTAAATACCCTTGTCATACGGGTATAATATTTATTTTTGTAAAATATATTAGGTTCTATAACGTAATAAAGCATAATTCATCAACAATATGAAACGGTTACAAAACTTAAATTTTGTCATACACATCATCCAACGAGTAAGTACGTACCTTCAGTTTTATTAACCGGACAGTAATAAAATGTTACAGATATTACGTTATATTATTGTGATGTGTTATTTTGTTCAAAAATATTATTTATTATCGTTAAATGACTAACTCTTGATGGTATTTAAAGTTTTAATATGTAATTAAATGAACAATACTGTTCCATAAATTTTGTGGAAACTTTATGGACAATTAAACAGAGGCGACATGGACAATGCTGCGACGTTAATTAATGTATGCGGATTATTTTCAAAATATATGCACGCCCATTATAAATTGTTACTATTCATCAAAAATTATTATTGTGTTATAATGATTTACGCCTTTTCCAATTAAATAAAATATGGCGAATATTATATTAATTACGTGGTATAATATGTATATGTTATACGTCGACAAAGCAACTATGTAATAAAAAATAAAGTTTACGGCATGGCGCCTCCTATCCTGTATTCTGTAAAATCTAAAAATTTGAAAACTTCAAAATTTTTTTATTATTTACTCCCAAATGGGCATGGTTATAAAGTTTCGCACAAAGTTTAAAGCATGACTTAAGTTTATGCTAGGAAAAAGCACAATTTAGCTTACAAAAAATCACTAATGTGACTTTAAATACGATTTATATTTATGATTCTTTATAACGGATTTTGATTTGAAACATTAGGGATATATAGCATTTTATTTTTTGATTGTAGCTTCTAGAACTTCGATATCATCCAGGTCAAAATTTAGTAACTCTTATCCACCCAGACTTACTGACATACATGTCCAGTAAACTGTACAAAAGTGAAGAAACATGAAATTACTCACATAAGTAACGCGTTAAGTAAGTACGAAAATTAGTAACACTGTAATGGTCGCATTGGGTGCCGTGGAACCCTAACTCATTGTCCTAAAATAACAACATTTTACATGAAACGACGTTTGAGAACTGTTTTTGAGTTTATTAGGACTTCTTAACGTCGCTATTGACATGAATTAAACATACGAATATTAATGAAAAAAATTAAAGAAACTAGAATTCGAAAAAGCAAAAAAGATAAAACAGAGATAAAAAGTTAACAAATTTGATCAATTATGTCATATCGAAATTCGAAGCTAGTAACGGATGACATATTTGACTATTTCTGGACGAGCGATCTATGTACCGATTCATGAAACTTGGTTTAAATCAGAATAACGACAAACGAATCAGTCTGCTCTCCATCGAGATATATATTAAGTAGAGCTAATCACTAGCAGACTTCCTCCACTTGCTCATGTCAAAGTTATTTACTCCAATACGCTCTTTAAACGAGTTGCAACTTGTACATAAAAAAACATACATACAACAAAAAACTGTATTTATAACTTATCTCATTCACCAATTATATTATTTTCTAAATAAAACAAAAAGAATATCTTCATGCCATTCCCAGTACAGGGCTAGACATAGGTCTAGTCTAGACAATTAAGTCCCTTTGGCCCACCTTCCACCGAAGATATTTTTGGGATAAAGTGATAGGTGGTGAGCTCTCTGGTGAGTTCTCTGAACTCGAATTCCGATCGGCCAACCACTCGGCTATCGTGACTTCTAAATAAAATAAAATAAAAATATCTTCACTCATATTCCGAACATGTCTCATGTCGCGAAGTGTCACAATCCGTATATACTTCTTCCAACATCATCATTTTCTTAGTTTTCTATAGTAACGAAAGCCGAGTGGTTGGGTGATTAGAATTCGAATCAAGACGGGTCGAGTTCGATCCCCAAGACTTTTTAAAAACTTTTTATAATACCCTGCCTTTTGAAGAGCGCATCAATGACTTTGTTGCCGGCAACTACACATATCTAAATCACACCTCCATCCCTGCTAAAAACGCTTCCCAAGTAGATAATTTCATTCACTTGTTCTAATCATTCTTGATTTACCGTATTTCAAAGTTTGTTCTCTCCTCGTTCCTTTATTTTTTCACCAATAAAAACTCGTAATACTATCTTTGTTTAATAAACTATTTATTTAACAAACCGAATCGATTTCGAAGTGTTTGCTATGCTGTTATTGGATTTAAATGCTTTTGATTTGTTTAATATCTTAAAAACAGAGCTGCATTGGACTCTGAATAGATCGAAAAAGTGACGATGAATAATAGAAATCTAAGTTTACCCAACTAATGTTGCGTCCATGATTTATATTACTTGAGTGTTTTTATAAATAAATTTATGTTTCTAATTCGAAAGATGAGGTAAGAAAAAATACTGCGAGGCAATCAGGATGACGGAGGAAATTGCTTTTCCGCAACCTGACGACAACAAACTGTGTTCATTCTGATGTCATCAGCCTGCGTTAATGCGAACTTAATAATTCGTTTCAAAAGAACAAAGAAAATGATAAGAAAACCTATTTTGTTTAATACAAAAACATCCGATAATGAAATTGCATGTGTCATTAGATATAATTACACTTCATAAAAAATGCATATGTATCCTCCATAAGCCGCAATATATATAACATATACTCATGCAATCTATAAATATTCAAAATATAAGTTTAAAAAGTTGTTAAAAAAACTTATATAAGTTTTACTAACATTATTATAATTAAAATATATATTCTGTGAAAGATAAGGTCATGTAAGGTAAGGATATATTATGTTCATACATTCATATATACATATAATCATCCATGACTCGAGCACATAAATTCACATTCACCAGAAAAATGTTTGTATGCAGTAGAAATCAAACCGGCAACCCATCAAATTCTCACTTGTTACAATCCAAATGTTCTCATCGTTATGAACGATCTTTTAAATCTTTAATTTTGGACATATTTGTGGGGTAAAGAAATTTCAAAGTGTGCGAAAATTTCACAGCAGCCTACTTGCCATATAGTAGCCAAATTATATACGGACCAACTTGAAACTTTACCGGAAAATTTGCAAGCCGTGTCATTTAATTACCAAGCAAGACATATAAGAAGTGCTATAATTTTTAAAAGAAATCTTATTGTTATAGAGACTGTTCTTACTATGGAAACACGTTGTTGTATTTTATTTTATATTAGAACATATTGAATACATAAATGTATTCATACATCGCACAAATTCATTTTATGCTAGAATTCAATCAAGAAGCCAACGTATAAAAATTTATTTTCCAGGTAAAATTGTCAAGTAGCGTTGGGTATACGGAATTACGGCGAAACGATGAACTGCGCTTTCATGCTAAGTGAGGTAGGCTATGCTTGTACCAAAGAAAATACGCTAAATATTTTATAGAAAAAGAATCAAATATATTGCGTATAAAATCATGGAGTAGGTTAAGCAATATTTTAGTATTTGTGCATTATTTATTTTATATTGTATTGTATATATTATGCTACATATACATTACGTTTTACAGACTGATACTTAACAATTTTATGGAATTGAGATAAATACTCGTGCGGTCCACGGTCCTGCCATGGCAGCATGCTGTTGTTCATGAACCAGTTTTTGTGATTTTTATTTTAATATCCAAGCGGTAAATAAATAATAAACGTTCCATGACTCGAGTGCAAAAATCATAAAATGTCAGATTCATGACATAAACGTATGACCCTAGCGGTATTCGAACCTGTAGCTCTTAGTTGCGAAGCAGCTTCTCTATCAATAAAGCTATCGGAATGTAGAATCCATGAAATGTCAAAATCGAATATTTCGGCAACTCGATCTTTGTCCTTAGTTAAAAGATAATATAATTTGCTTCGAAATTGTAAATAAAAAAAGAAGATAATTCCGATAAAATGAAAAAACAAGCATGCCCTTGCGATTGAGATAATGGGACTGTTTTTCACATTCGTTTTTTTCGTTCCGATAAATTAGAAATGGTGCCAACTCAAATCACAATAAATTATTTTACTACTACAGATATATTAGAAGAGTAATTATTTTTGGTAAAATAATTAAATCTTCAACAAGAACTATATCTATGTGAAATTCATTCAGCAACCAAATGCATGCATTATTTACTAAGAACAATTCATATTCTACTTTTATATTACTTTATTGAGCGTAATTATAAATAAAAAATACAGATGTATTTGTTAATTGAGAGGATCTTCTGGTAAAAAAAATTGCTAAATTTTTGGTTGATCAATTTTAAATGATGCCATTAAATCTGTACTGAACTCCAGATAACACATTAATAATGCAGATCCGCAAAGAGTTTTGCTTCTTCCATTTCCAGGTCACTTATTTTGCTTCATATACTCGCAATAATTGGTTGAATTTAGACATATATTTACGTAATTTAAGTTTTCATTCATGAAATCAGATACGACGTAAAATATAATGTAATGTGAAAGGAGGTATTTTTCTAAGTTAAAGAGAACCAACAGCTAGAGGTAACAAAGATCACAAGGACAAAAAAATAAAAGGGCACCATAGCCTAATACATTCAGCGAGGAAACCTTGAAGGTATGTGTTTTTATCGCCATGACAGTGCTTTTCTCCGTTTTGGCGAACAAAAAGGTTTTTTTCAATTTTATTTCAATTGATATACTTTTATTTTGTTTTAGGAACTTTTTTCAGATTAGTTTTATGTCTGAACAATATAAACATTATTATTACTACTGACGGATATTTTATTTTCGTTCTCGACTCGCTCGATTTATAAATAAAGTATTACATTTAGTTACATGTAATAGAATGTTACGCACTTACATAGAAACGATATAGAGCTTGTAGTACATTTCTTTAGAATTGTCTGTATGCATGTTTGTCTAAGCTCGAATCACGTAGATACTATTCAGTGGGTTCACAAAACTTTAATAAAATAGTGGCGTTCAAATCATTTATACCGTTTCTGAAATATTTGATCACAAACGCTCAGACATACTGACCATAATTTAATTTAAAAAATTATTTTGGGTATTATAAGTAAAACGTGTATTGATTTTTTTTACTGGCGACACGATATCATAGTAAATTTGATCCTATGGGTTCCGTCTAGGAGCAATCATTTCATATATACATACATACATATCGGCCTGTAAAAGTCCATTTTTTTCAAAATTGCCACACATGGCAAGCGTATTGGCGATCGCAGTACCAGACTTGTCGCAACACAGACGCTTCTGCACATCTTCGGTCTGATAATTTTGGTCAGATATTTTTTTTTCGTTGGCTTGGACATAGATACGGCGACGGGCATGAGCCCATCTCGTGAGCCCGCGATGAGCCCGGGACAACGTATATTGACAACGTATACAGAATAAAATTTATCATGTAAAATATCTTATTGAAATTGTTTTCTAGTTCATTATCTTTGCCTACTAGAAGAACCATTAATATGAATAGTTTATTACATAATGCAAGTAACGTCATCAATACATACAAGTGTATGTTTTTAAAAAACTTTTCGATTCATGCATTGCGGAAAATACTATTGTAGTACGTGATTCGACTCGAGATATCAATTTCTTATCTTAACTCAGCTGAGATTTCTGTAACGTTATGATTATTTGAGAACAAGGAAAAGCTATACGTGAAAACTATTTTTTCAATAAATATATAAATACTAACTTGTTTTCTTTCTTTTTGGGTGGTGTTCAAACATACAGAAAGACAGATGTAGAGGACAATAGCGTCAAGGATTTGTAACCAGCTCTCCAAAGAATGGCTTATTGTTTAGAAAAAGATACTAATATAAATAAACTTTACATATTTGACTGCTAACAAATTTTTATTGACAAAAAATCCAATTAATATTAAAATTTGTTAGAAATTTCATCGAAGCAAAGAATAAAGAATCAACAAAAAGAGTAAACACAGTATTAAGAAATACGTAATGAGAGAATTTTAATTTAAATTTTACTTAATAAGAAAAGTCTATGTAAATCTTTAGAAAGATATAATGTTTTCATCCAAATTCAAGAAAAAGCTAGCCCAAAAAGAAGCTGGCATAAACACATGAGGAACGGTCTTCCGTCTCCAATACAAAACGAAATTTAGATATCTGTCATGTTTTATTATTATTAGACCGACATAGGAACTAGATTTCAACACAATCAGTTTAAAGATGACAATCCATATGGTTCAATAATAAATAATTAAGTACATGCACAGATAGGGACAACCTCACATATATCGATCTGATCCTTATTTGTAAGCAGCTTAAGCACTTGTATTATAGAATCGAACACAACGAAGGTGTAGAAAAAGTGTTTTCTATGAATATGGGTAAATACCCTCCATGAAAACCGGCGTGTGCAAACTGTAATTAACGAATGGTAAATCGTAAAATAATAATAATTTTTGGAACGACGTCGACCGCCTTACCCATCAAAAAAGAAAATTTTTCTCACACATTGTAAATATTAAAATTTTGTATAAATTTCCTACATAAAGTTTCTACGTTCATTAATGTTTTACTAACCAGATTGATATTTATTTTATATTTAATATGTATAGGTATATAAATATAAATTGATTTGACTTGAGTTACATATAAGGTTATTAATCACATTTAACCATGATTTATGTAAATTACACATTTTACTCTTACTTATGAATTTTGTATTAATGACACTATTTTTATACAAGGGGACATAAAATATAAAAACCTTAAGCCTAATTATACTAATCATAAATTAAAGTACCCTTTTCTTCTAGATTAGACATCGTTAGATGCGTATTACAGAGAACTCTTTTTGAGGGAAAACCGTTTCACGTCCGTAAAGTGCCAGAAAAATAATTACACAATGGCTCTTGGAACAAACATTTCAGTTTTAATCAAAAATAAATATTTTTGTACTCCATAGATTTTGTTTATTATGAATTTTAGCTTCTTCTTCTTTACAGCCTATCAAGAGTCCACTGCTGAACATAGGCCTCCCCGAAGTTTTAGGTAGCGTAAAATAATTAACTATAATTGCTTAACAATTAATTATATTTTATTTTATTTTTTATTTTAAAAAAATATAAAATAAAAATAATCCACTGCTGAATAATGTAAAGAGTCCACTGCTGAACATAGGCCTCCCCGAAATTTTTAGTTTTAGGTAGCGTAAAGTAATTAACTATTATTACTTAATAATTAATTGTATCAAAACTCTACTCACGTAATACAATTACACATTATTTTTATACAATCACAGCAAAAGTCGACTAAAAGCCCACACAATCTTGCCCTAATTAGTACCTTGATGTCCAAATCAGAGCAATCAAGGACAGAGAAGTGATAGTTATATTTATTAATTAAAATAATATAATTCAGTAATTATATTGTATGTAACAATCGCCAATAGGGATGTTAGAAATTTATCATAAGAATATTACTTATACTATGGCGGTATTACAAAGTAGGCTGCAGGGTTTATTTATGAATGCTATCACCGTATTAATGAGGCAATATCAACAACTTAATCCATCAATGGATAAAAGGTCCCAGATTCTCTAGAGGTAACGATGCGGCTATTAAGCTTGCCAGTTATGTTGGCTACATCATTTTGTTCTATCCAAGAAATGTGTCAGCTTTAAGCAACCGTATTCACAGCCCTGGTTAAACCACTCAGAATGTAAGCAGAAGTACGCTCCACCGGCGGTAACTGACATTCAGCCGAAAAGTTACAGCATCTGAATAAGCCCCAAGTTTGGAATGTAGTTAGCGTGGACTAAACTGAGCATGGTTTATCTGAGAAGCACCTATAAGTCCTCTACATCGGGCATGTATGGAGGATGAGGAAACTGCGGTCTAAGTCCTTTTTGGGTTAATATTTCGACTTGCCAAGATCTCTCTCCAAGGTCACCGGTAATTTTAAAGGACTGCAGGGTTTCCTTGAAGAATTGAAAGTTGGCTCAAAATACTTCTACTTATACCCAAAATACGCGCTTAGTCGTAGAGTTGCAAAAATTTAAACTTAACTAAAGTTCTATGTACTCTTTTAACCATAGTTTTAAGGTCTTAAATAATTATTATTGTAAAAAAGGGAAACGCAAATCCAGTATGTAATCACTCCGCCTTACGCAAATTTTTTATGTTCCATAATTGATAGATGTTATAGAAGAGATCAAATATTAGTAACGAATATTAAAATATTGATCTGGAATAAGAAATTGAAAAAGATTTATTCCAAACAACATAACATGAGCAAAGCAAAACATGATAGAAATTCAAATACGTTTCTGACATAATATTTCTAGGTTTTTTATTTACCTAAATAAGGTCAAAATAACTTTTTCCCTCATGCTTTAACCAAATCTAATTTATATGAAACGTGCCGTTCTTTGAAACTTTTTTTGTAGTATAACTGAATAAATATGATACTTAGATTTAACAAAGTATGTTTTCTTTAAGCGAATTTTATTTAATATTATTTGTTCAGTGTCTGTGTAGCTGACATGTAGTAATTGAAATTTTACAGCCTTCTTATCGACCCACTGATCTGAAATTATATATTTACTTTTTGGTCTGATGGCAATATAATTAGACTATTAACTACGTTATTGTACTCGTATACAAAATGGCCTCCGCAACATATTATTACATACATTAAATGCGAAGTCACGATAGTCGAGTGGTTGGGTGGTCGGAATTTCGAGTCGAGAGACCCGAGTTCGATCCCCAGCAGGCAGGGTGTACGACCAATGGGTTTTTAAAAAAAAAACTTATGAACGAATTATATCGTTGGCTTGGATATAACGACGGCGACGGGCTCACCACCTGTCACGTTGTCCCGAAAATATCTTCGGTGGAAGGTGGGTCGAAGGGACTTAATTGTCTAGACTAGACCTCTGTCTACCACTGTATTGGGAATTGCGTGAAGATATTTATTTATTTATACATTAAATGCATCCTCAATAGATAAGTAATGCCAAATATGTGTAAATCCGCTGCATAATAGTATATTACTTTATTTACTCGAGTAAGAATATTCGCCACAATTCTGTTTTAGTCTAACCAATTCCTTTATTGATGAAGAAAGTAATACAATAAATAAAACTTAGGCATTAAGCACTCAGGACTCACTTATTAGATGACTGTTAGGGACATAAAGTGCATTTAGTTCCAAATATAATAAAATAGCAGCACCTACATATAATAACATTCCCATAATATTTGATTTATTACTACATTAAACAATCTTTAACCCATGAGTGTAGTATATATACCATAAGTATAAGGCGCTAAAAATAATAATACAGTACATTACAGTAAAACATGCTACTAGCATAAAATAAACACACAAAACACAAATCGAAAACCAACCTTGATTGTATAATTAAGAAATTCAACATCTTCCGCCCATAGCAGTTGATTTTTTAAACATTTTTATTTATACAGTAACAAAAAGACAGCATGGCTCCCATGATTGAAATGTCATTAAAATGCATCTTACGTAAACACTATATGACACGGTCGATAATATTAAATGGTATATAATCACTACATTTTAAAGTATATGACGGATGTTACGAAAGTGAAATCATAAGTAAAAAAATTGGGAAAAACTTTTGACATATAAATTGTAAGTAAAAAAAATACTTACTTGTTAAAGAGTTGTTGAATAAATTGCCTGGATTAGAATTATGATCGTCTAGAAATTTATCATAAGTTCGCAAACTCAATATACATTTCAAAAAAATTTGTTTCGCGACGGAAAGGCAACATGTCAAAGTACTTAAGAGATATCACATGTTAAATTGTTATGTTATATATTATCCATGTAGTATGTTAGAAATATGTCATCACGTAGTTTGCTCTGATCCCATAGTAAGTACATAAAAGTAAAACAAATACCCGGGCCCTTTGCAATATAGAAATTCTATTTCTACATTTTTCAAGAATCGAACAATGGTTGTGCTTCTTAATAGACGTCTTAATTGTCCACGTTATAACTTCTTATTCTAAATGGCAGATTAAAAAACCGGTCTTTTACGGCGAACACTGTTTCATATATTACAAAGAAATTAATGTAACAACTTCTTTCGCTTATGTTCTTTCTTTATTTTTGTCTATGTATTTCAATGAGGGATAAAGCAAAATAACTTTCCTGATCTCTGAGTCTCTCCTGATCACCCAAAAAGAAGGTAATATTTTTTGCTTAATATTTTTGCTTCTATTTATATGGTACGATCTGTAACCTACTCGTTTTGATTGATTTTAGTTATGAAGTCCCTTTTTCTCTTTTCATTATTTCGCATTCAATTTATTTAAGTGAATCTTTACAGATTATAAAGAAAACACACTTATATTAACGTATTTTACCGTTTCTTGTAGTCTCTTTCCTTCGTGAATAATTTAATTGATTAATAGAAACTTGTGCAAGTGTTGTTTCGTTGTTTCTATACCGAGCGCCCAGTGAGGAGGCTGGAACTTGAAACAATTAGTTCTGTGGTTTCCGAGATTAACACAAACAAAAGCAGCGATTGCTATTATTGTGTCCTATAATTGTTGTTAAAGTATTTAACATCATTAGCAAAAAGGATTTATCGAATTGTTAATAATCCAGATCTTTTCCTATTTGATTATAATAGATTAAATTTAAGTTGAAGTAGCTTATTGTTATGTGAATTCGAATTCTTCCGTGATTGCGTGTCATACCATTGATGTGAATATTTTATATCTTTTACTTATTTTATTAGAAGCCTGCTTCGTTCGCCCTTTACATTTTTACAATATATGTATTTTGTGGTAGTAGACAAGTCATCTCAGGATTTATTTATAACTAGCTTTCCATCTCCGATTTCGCCCATGTTTAACTCCCATATTTGAAACTTCAGGAATTAAAGAGAGAGATAAAAATATATTTTTGAGATGGTTTACATACTACCTTTCGTGGTGAGTATTTACATTGGAAAATGGGTAACTATGCTAAATTTCAATATGATTTTATTTCGTAAAATAATATAAAATACTCAATTGACCATTTCCCGCTGATACTAACTTGTTTAATTAAGGTCTTTATTGTTATGCAAAGCAAATTAAAAAAAAAAACAATGTTATCTGTTTTATCAGATATTGCTACTTAACGGTAACTATTACATATTTATACGCTTGTAACGGTACCACAGATAAGTGCACAACGGTTAAGTTGGTTAAGGCTAAAGAGAAAAATAAGGTACAGACGCGTTACATTGCTCATTATTTTGAAGATTTATTTAAATTTATTCTTATTATTTTTAGTTGGATTTAAATCTTTTTTTTAAAACATAATCAGTGTCTTAGCTGTCATTGCAATTAGTCATTGATTTAGTCTTAGGGTGCGTCCAAGTCTGATGACTGCGCCGCGCGATTCTAAATCATATTCTTGCTACGAAAGAATTCGTGAATAAGCGGTATCACAAAATTTAGGCGCATTTTAAGGTTGTTCTAAGATTTTTAGAGTAAACGGACATTTGTGTCCACTTTTAGCTAAAATGGAAAGATTACAGAGATACATTTTTCTCATAATTTCATTATAACATCTGTAAATATCTGTAAATAAACTAAAGGCATTCCCAAGGTTATTACGAACTCAAAGGCATTTTACAAACTCTGGATTCAGGAGAACTCAGGATTAACCAACAAAGCGACTGAAATATTTCAAAGAGCTGTAATCTCGCGCCTAGTTCGGTAAAACCTAAGCAACTTTTTTACAGTTAAATACTTTAATTCCATTTGATTTACGCTGGCGGTGACAGGTCGTTTTGTAGACGTGTAAGACATATTTCACGTCACGGAAACAGATCCTTATAAAAATGTAGAATTTGAATTAGTAATAAGGATATAAAATAGTCTTTTTTTATAGAAAAGGGAGGCAAACGAGCAGGTGGCTCACGTGATGGTAAATGATTACCGCCGCCCATGAACACCCGCAATACCAGAGGCTTAGCAGATGCGTTGCCTCCCTTAGAGTGCCCTCCTCCCCCAGAATTGGGGGAGTGGGTGTGTGGGCCACCGGTTACCTACACTCACCAGACGAAACGCGGAAGTTTGTTAGGCTTCTACTTTACGCCGGTATTCTGTGAGGTCGTGGTACTTCCCCGGTCGAGCCGGCCCATTCATGCAACAACAAAAGCTGATGCGTGGCTCTACCACTGTTAGAAAAATATTTACGTAAAATATTTACGATCAGTAAAACCAATTTAAATATTTTTGGTGTCAGAATTCAGATTTAAGTAATTAGTTGAAGATATCGCAAAGGGATATTATTCCTTTAAAAAAACGACCACCAATTCCATTCATAAGTATACTTTCTTCAGCATTTTTGTAAACTAAGTGAAGTTAACATAAAGTAATTAATAAATATGGTAAATGGCTACCAACTCTCTAAGGAAATATAACAGATCAAAATTTAAAAGACCGTTAGGGTAGTTGCTAGCCAGCGTAACGCTTATGTCCAGTTCTTCTTTAAGAAAAAGCTACAACACAAAAATTTACAGACCTTGAAGTAAGTAATGTTTTCAATTCCTGTAAAATTTTTTTTCGTAAAGTGCAATTAAAACCTACGTAACCAGCTGTGAAATATCCTTTAGCTAACGTATATTGGAATCAAAATGACGTACAACGTTGTATAATAATTTCGTATATTTATTTTAGTCAAATGCAAATACATACATACATTTCGGCCTATGTAAGTCCACTGCAGGACATAGGCCTCTCCCATAGGAAGGATTTGCCAAAATCGCCACGCTTCGCAAGCGGATTGGCGATCGCAGTACCAGACCACTCGCACCTCAGAAGCTGCAGCCCATCTTCGGTATGATATTTTTAGAGATGTTTATCCGATGATGATAGATATTATCTATCGGTTGCCATAACAATATTCAAGGCTGTTTCCTTTAGGCGGCTCTTACCACATCCTCGGGAAGAAAGGGAGTGGTAATATTCTTACGCCGTTACCACACGGCATATATTATGTTTTTATTTAATACCTCATATAATATAGTATTAATAACGAAGACTATATTTAAAAAATCATACATATTCAAGACAAAACAGAACTCAATGTATTATTCACAAACCCATTTCACTAACTTTCATATTCATGATGAGTATACAAACAATGGCTAAAAGTAATGCCTCCATTGCTATTTCTTATTTTGCGAGTACCGACTTTTTCATATGATGATCAAAGGATAAAATTGTGAGAAAACAGGAGTGCGAATAAAAAGCTTCAAAGTCCGCCAACTTGCATCGGAGAGGAATGTTATTGTGTTTTTGCTCTTAGACTCTCTGATATAAAGAGAAAAACTTTTAATTGTAATCTATTTCATAATATCTAAAGGCAATGGCAACTCATAGTCACTTGCTTTTATTTAATGTTTACTTCTAAGAAGAGGTGAAGACGTAACTTACTTAGCGTGTATAGTCAACTGCATGCTGTGATAGGCATCAAAGGAAGACATTCTAAGCTCTCTAAAAAGATAAGTCAATCACAATACCATTTAGCTTTTTTTTACCTTCCACCCTAGACGCTGCTACCCGTCAGTTTTCGACACGATTTTCTCATCTATCGGTCGCCATTTTGGTTTATTACCGTTGTGTTATCTACTGTAAATAAATAAATAAATATAATAAATATCTTCACGAAATTCCCAATACTGGGGTAGACAGAGGTCTAGACGATTAGGTCTCTTCGACCTTCCACCGAAGATATTTTCGGGACAACGTGACAGGTGGTGAGCCCGTCGCCGTCTTTATGTCCAAGCTAACGATATTCGTACATAAGTTTGATCATCCTCAAGTCCTTTGATCATCATATGAAAAAGTCGGTACTCGCAAAATAAGAAATTGCAATGGAGGCATTACTTTTAACCATTGTTTGTATACTCCTCATGAATATGAAAGTTAGTGAAATGGGTTTGTGAATAATATATTGAGTTCTATTTTGTCTTGAAAATGTATGATTCTTTAAAATATAGTCTTCGTTATTAATACTATATTATATGCGGTATTAAATAAAAACATAATATATGACGTGTGGTAACGGCGTAAGAATATTACCACTCCCTTTCTTCCCGAGAATGTCGTAAGAGGCGCCTAAGGCGCCTGAGGCGCCTTGATTCCAATATACGTTAACTAAAGGATATTTCACAGCTGGTTACGTAGGTTTTAATTGCACTTTGGCCGCTCCAAGTGGACTTAGTCAGCTCACTTCAGATGCGTGTTGCTCGGCTCTGGGGAGTGTTTGCGTCGTTTCCTTTGCACCGCTCTACCGTCTAGCCTGGTGGGAGGAGGAGTCATTCTCTCCCGAGGAGTGGCTGCCTTGGGCAACAACCACGGGTGGCATCGCGGATGTGTACGAGCGCGTTTCCGTGGCTTTGTCAAAATGTGGCTATGGCGGAACAGTCATACACGACTCGTCCTTGCCCCCGCGCGGACGGGTATGCATTAAGTATCCACGAATAAAAAATTCGAGGTGAATAATGACGAAGAATAATTTTAATACACCATCTTAGCATCCAAATCAACAAAACAAATATTGCATGAAGAAATCTGAATCGAATTCATATCATCCAACCTCTGCATAGTCGTGGCTCCTCCATGTTTAAAAAGAGAGAATAATCAAGTATTCCATATAAGACTACTGCGATATGCACCTTTAAGCTTCTTCGGTAGCGAAAAATTTTGTTTTGACTGTAATAGCCACTTTTCGTTTATTGTGCTATATGCTTGCTTTCGATCAAGGTTAAGATCTCCGTACTATGAAATTCTGTATGCTTACATTTGTAAATATTTAATATTTCTCCAATACACAGGTCTAAGAGATTGCATATCCTCATCGTTTATTTCCATTTATGTTTATTTTTTATATCCTCACGCCATTTTCCCATACATAGGCGTCTAGACAAAAAAGTCCTTTTGACGCGATCTCCACCGTAGCTTATTTGAGACTACATGACACCGTAGATTATATACAACATTTTTATATAGATTAATATTTACAACATGATCATTCATGACGCCATAACATGACTCTTTCTATATACATAAAAACATCCAAGTCGAGTCCAAACATTCTATTTTATTGGGGTTGGGGTAACGATGGGATTTTTTGTTCCTGGTGCCGACTTTATTATTTAAATATACCATAGTTATATTCACAACTCTTGGCAAGTGGATCAGTGATCCCTGTAGCCCACATTTTATATGCTACTACACGTCACCGGCTTCTTAGCCTCGGCTTTAGAAAGCATAAGATTCTTATGATTCCACGAGAAAAACGGGGCTGATAAGTGGAGCCAACACTATACAGTGACTTCACACGGAATATTTAAAATGATTGTATTACAACGCAAAATAAATAAATAAATATCTTTACGCAATTCTCAATACAGGGGTAGACAGAGATCTAGTCTAGACAATTAAGTCCCTTCGACCCACCTTCCACCGAATATATTTTCGGGACAACGTGACAGGTGGTGAGCCCGTCGCCGTCTTTATGTCCAAGCCAACGATATAATTCGTACATAGGTTTTTGGTACGAGCCTGCCACCAAGGTATCGAACTCGGATCTCTTGACTCGAAATTCTGACCACCCAACCACTTGGCTATCGTGACTTTACATAATACAACGTGAGGTGCCATTTACCCATTCACCCCGTTATATTATTATCATTTGTTATTGACCACCGTTTTCAAACTTTTCTCTGTTCCTTATAAATAAAATTCCCAAAGTAAGTTAATTTTCTATGGGAAATTGAAAAAACAAAGTGTTCCATTAATTCCTTTATTGTTAAAATTTGCATACAATGAATACATACACTGAAATATTCCTAAAGTTATAATATATAAAACATCTACTAGTTAACATTATTAATTCAAAACAATTTTAAAATCCAAATATATTCGTTGAACGCTGAAAAAAAAATAATCTCAGTGTACAGTTTATAAATCACTAAATGAAAAACACTACTTAGGGTCTTCGTTGTTAAAATATAAGAATTTAATAAATGAAATAGTTATAAAAATAAAAACTATATAATGCATTTATAATTCTATGTGATACGTAATTGACATTCATAACTAATAGAAAAGAAAACCGTCAATTTATTTAAGCCTAAAATCTTTGACACAAATTACGTGTCAATCTCCAAACAATTTGTTCAGTGTTTGTTGTTTTTCGATTTATCTTAAATTTGCCGTTGTGTAGACCTTTGATTTAAAGAATTAGGTGTTTACAAATTTCTAAGTTAGTTAAAAATGTTTTTGTTTTTAAGAATACGTGATATAAAAACGAGACAAACTTTGAAACAACTCGAAGACAAAACATTGATACACTTATTTATATAATTTTTTAAATATAATTTTATCAAATAACGGTAGGCAAAAACACATTAAGCCCACTTAAAAAGTATTTACTCCTCTACCCCTATTATCAAATCTTTCCACATGTTTTAATAAGAAACACAAGATTCAGAATCTTGTGGGCAAACGAAATGTCGTTTAGATATTCATAAATAATATGATCTATGATGATTCAAAATAAACAGTTTTCTTTTCTCTAACTGAGTATATTATATAATCTGTCTTTAATACCATAAATTTGTAAGATATGAAAAAAATAATTCAAAATTTAAATATTATGATTAAACAATTTAGTCTTATTAAGTAAACGAGTAATCTTAATACATATAAACGCTTTTAATATTTAATGATTAATTTTTTTTCCCTGCAGCCACCAATGACTGTATAGTGATTGTTAATATGTTTTAGTTTTACATGCAAAAGTAATTTCGACGTGACTATACACAGATATATTTGCTTATTATAATTTTATAACTAACAATTTCTTAAGATTAAAGACAGTTCAACATATATTACAGATAGGAGGGAATTTTCTGTATTTCCTCTATATGTTTGGAAACATAGACATATGAATATTATCTACTACATTAATGTTTATGGCTCTATTTTAATTTCAATTATTACATAATTCGGATCACGATAAAAGCATTTCGTTAATTAAAAAATACATATACATTAAATACTATGAATTTGCTTATAAGTACTACTGTGTCTAATTAGTATATTTATGTCTACGAGACATTTGTGAGTTTATCGGGAGACATTTATATTGTGTTTATATTTGAGACACTCATAATGATCGCACACGAATACTACCGGAAAAGGCCTTCTGAATCCAACTCTACTTTCCTTACGTATACATGTATAGTCAATCGTTGGTGATGCCAATATTAATAAGAATAAGCTGCCGCGTTATTGATAATCTCTTAACCTCGTGAGCAAAGAAGATATGTAGCACTATCACATAATTATAAACATTTTCAAACATCATTTCCACGTATCATTTAACTTTTAAGTTTTATAAATTCGTCTTGTTTATTTACACCTTGATACAAATCTACGATTTGCGTGCTTATTATTAAACATAGTTTTCCAAGAATTATAGTTTATACAGTATTAACTCACTAAAATAGTTTTTACATTACGAGACAAAAACACACATTTTTAATAATATTTCGATTAATGGGAAAACTATTGCCCCTTTTCAAAGTTATCAGAGGCTGTGTTATTTAAATTTACACATTACTAGGATTTACAAAACATGCATACACATAGTACATAATACTAATAATATATTCTTATGATAATTAATACCTCTATACTTTATACTATGTTGTTTATAATTAAAAGTAATTATCTATAATATTTCAAGGTACTTCATTACATATTTGGTGTTTGTCTTACAGTGCATAAAAGTTTGAAAAATTAAATACAGAAGGAAATAAAAACTTTATGTTGAATACAGAGACACATCGACATATTTATGACATTACATACATACTATTTAGTATGTAATTAAAAAATAATTAATAGGTGACCGTTTTTAAAATTCATAGTTCGATCATACGTACTTTATGATTACCCGTAAATAGGATGTGCTCTCAATTCATTTAATAGTCTTCCTCGTATAGGTAAATTAGAATATGGATTGCCCGGAATCAAATTCTATCCGAACTCTTGAACTCTTGGAACTTTTCAAACCACGCATGTCAATTAGTGACATGCATGTTTTGAAGAGTTACTTAATAATTATTTTTAAGAATTCATAACAAGATCATCCTATTTCTCTGAATGTGATTTTGAATTGACTCTCAAAAAGCAGCTGACACCCGCAGTACTGCGGACCAATTTAGAACTTCACGAAAGGAATCTTCTTTAGAAAGATTATTTAAAAAATGAGATTAGTACGTAACAAAGTTTAAATAAAGATTGATAATTGATTAAATAATAAGTAATGTTGAAAATATTCACGTTAAAATATTTGGTAAACAAAAAGATCAATAAAAAGAGAAAAGGTAAATACAATATTTGGTAATAAGAAAGAGTAACCAAAAGTAGAGGTAATGAAAGATATTAAACTGTTCTTCAATGTGACTCTGTAGACAACACCTTATTATATAATTCTACCTACCTAAAAGGTTACACCTTTTCTTTACCATAGACTAATTTACATACGATCTATGACTATATTATCAGCACAATGTTTACATGTGCGTTCATTAAAATGCATTACACTTATATTCTTTGAATAAAATCTAATTATATTTTCTATGATGAATGTGATTCAATTTCATCATACGTCGTATTATATAAATAATGACACTGAGTACCCTAATTTTATTCTATTCTAATTTATGACTATTCTAATTCTATATCTTAATATCTAAAAGGATCTTAAATAATCTCAATCATTTTGGATAGACTTCAATGAATTATACTAACACATTTGTGTAAAATTATTATGTAAATCATAATGATGTCTAGAAACTGAGGTTGTATAACCCAAAATATGGAAATTAACAAAACTTAATATTTATTGTGAAATAAAATTATTGGAAGACGTCGTTTATTTTAAGACGTAAAATTTTTAGTAATTAAAAAAATAACTTCTTGAAAATGTAAAAAGATGAGATTAACAAGATATGAAAATCTAAATAATCGAATGTATCTATGGGTGCAATGATGTACGTAAATTAAAGTAAGAGAAGAGATATATAAAGGTTATTTTGTACTGCATTGTACAGTAAAATTTCTATAATCTACGATTACATAATAATTACAATTCTTACTTTAGCACAATATCATATCTTTGGATTTAATAAAATACAGTACAATCCCTGATTTTTTCTATCAATATTTTTACAGATTTTCAGGATTGATTACATTTGAATATCAAACCAAATATAATTACCGGTGGAAAAAATAAATAATGATTTATCAATGACGAAGAGATTTATTTTATTGAGTAGATTAAATCTATTCTTCACACACACTATGTCTATTTATTTCTTTGATAAAAATAATATTCTTGAAATACAGCTTATAATAAACATTTAGTTTAAGTGAATTTTGCGCCATATATAATTAAAAATTTTCTATTTGTATATGTGATAGTAGTAGTCACGACCGATTTGATTGAAATTTTCTGGAATTTTATGGAATAGTGTTTTTATGAACATTTTTTACAACTAAAACTTTTATCAAAATTTGGTGAAAACTAAAAGTACTACTGATAGGCATAATGACCAAACATTTGAGTATTTAGCCAGACACTTTTTATTGAGTAAGTTACAGGTCATGGCCAGATAGGCCAGAGCAAATTGAGTCCTTTCGACCCACATTTCATTGGTGCTTATTTTGATACAACGTGACAGATGGTAAGCCTGGCGTCTTTGTTATTTTCAAGCCAACAACGTAAATTGTACATAAGTTGGTCATTGGTATTTCCTGGAGATCGAACTCGGGTCTCACGACTCGAATTCCGATCCGTAAAACTCTTAGTTATCAAGACTAATTATGAGAGTAGAGTTAAATGTAAATAAATTGGCAATGAGATTCTATTGGAAAATACTTAAGGAATATCACTTTATTATTTTGAATGTAGCTTATAAAACAAAATAGCTTCTGAAACAGAATATATTTAAATTAATATTTTAATTGTAATATTTGCAAAAGTAGCTGCATTTTGTGCGACTATCAATGTTAAGATATAAGTTTATGGGATACGTTGGATAAATTAATTCTGTGAATATACTTTTAGTATTTTGGAAAGAATTTATATTAGTGTTTAAGTAATCCAGAAATATTCGCTGCGGTCGCATTATTTAAATAATATTCATAATAATAATATTTTTAGCCTTACTCTAATGAATTCAGAAAAGTCTTTTCTTTGTATCTTAATCAGAGTTTCAAATTATATCTTAATAGCTTTATAGTTAGTCAGTATATAAAAAAAATCTAGTTATATAAAAATAATCTTCTTAATATACGCATAGTCTAACAATATCTATATTAAATATAATCCTTAATATATTAAGTCTATATTAAAGTTTAGACGTTAAGATTAGGCTTATTAATAGATATTTTAATAGTCCATTTTGAATCTTTGGTTTTACACCAAGTCGTCTTCATATCACATGATGTCTTTCTGAAGCTGCATGGAGGAATGCTCGAGAAAATACGAAAGAGGTGTTGCGCTATGTGTACTTTGTTCATTTCCCGGAGAACCAGAGGGTATAGCTGAGTCGAAAGTAACCCGCATAGACCGCTTTTTGACAGGCGGTTTTTTGGCGTTTTGTTAGCTACTTTTTGGAACCAGATGGTACGGAGCGTGAATTGTGGCAACACTACCGATTTCAGTACGACTGAGCAGCTCTTCAGGATGCTCATGTTCGTGTTCTCTGCGCTTTTCTTCGTTCGTATAGTAACGAGCTGCGCGTCGCCTCGTACAACATAAAGCCGCAGCGACCGCTGACAATATTGCTATACAAAGTAGCATTAAACCAGCGATGACACTCATTTGAGCCTCATGTGTACTTGGGCATGGATCTAATACGTTGAAATTTAAATCGGAAAATTTTGTTCCACGTAGTCTTAATGGTGAATAGCATGTTAGATGTCGAATGGTGCTATTAAGTACACTAGTTGTCATGTATACTAGCATAGTACCAACAGAACATTGATCGCAACGCCAGAGATTTTTTGTTAAATCCACGTGAGCTATCGCTTCAAGTCTTTGTAAATCCTCTTCTTCTAAACTTTGGATTTTGTTACGTGAGATATCTAGATGTTGCAAAAACTTGGTTTTCGTTAGAAGTTTAAAAGGAAACTTAGTAAGTTTGTTCCAAGATAGATCTAACCCGACGAGGTGATCATTGTAAATAAAAAAGTTTGGAGGTACTTCTTCGAGCGAAAGGTTAGCCAAGCCTACGTTATTTATTTCAGGTAATATCTGAAGTACTAGGGCTATTTCATTCAATGGTAGATTATTACCACTAAAATTAATTGTTTTTAGTGATTCAACGACCGGAGCAAATGTTTGTAAATGAAATCTGTCAATTTTGTTATGACTTATGTCTAAATGAATTAGCGAAGTTAGGTTTGTGAGGGCAGCGGGTGCTAGAAGTGCCAACCGGTTATGCGCAAGTGTTAGCATTCGCAATTCATGGTTTCTTCCAAACATATTGTCCACAATTACTGACAACTGATTTCCATCCAATTTTAATTTTTTAAGTCTTTTTAAACTTATAAATTCATCCGACGTCAAATACTTAAACTGATTTTCTCCCAAGTCTAGTTCTTCTAATCGAGCTACCAAATGGTAAATTTGGGTATTAATTCTTCTCAAAAGGCATCTTCTGCACTTAAATACTCGCAAGTGTTGAATATCTTTAAATACTTCTGGGTTCAAATCTTCCAAAGGATTGTCACTAAGGTCTAAAAATGTCAGCTTTGCTAACATTCGAAAAAGTCTTGGTACCAAAGTAGAAATTTTATTATTTGATAATATCAAAGTCTTCAATGCTGTTAGATGCCTAAACGTTTCGCTTGGCATCTGTTCTATATTATTGTGATCAAGATTTAACTCAGTAAGGTTTATAAGACCTCGAAAATTATCAGCTCCAATGCTGGTAAGATTGTTGTAAGTAAGGTTGATTAACTTTAAATGCTGAAGTCCCCAAAATGAATATTGTCCAATGGATGGTACATTCGAGTTAACAATATGTAGCTCTCGAAGATTAACAAAGGGAGTCGGTTGAGTGAATATCGGGCCAATGGTGAGAAAGTTAGGGTGATCTTTTGGTGCTGATATTGCAATGATTTCTGCGCTACGGTCAAAAAATTCTACAGGTATAGTATGCATATCTCCTTTTGAGCAAACTATACGCAATATATGACCCAATTCGACGTCAAATGCTGTCCGACAGGTACACTCGCTTGGACATGTAATTTCAGCTCCCTTTGCGTTTATCAATAAAGTAATTGCCATAGTTAAAAGAAGGGATAATCTGGGTTTTCTGAAACAAAGAATGAAAAATAATTGAAAATTGTCCACAGAAAATTTTAAATTAAACATATGAACTCGAACGTTTAGGAAATAGCTTTTATTTGCACAGTAGAGTTATACAAATGTCAATGTCTTTTTCTTCTACCAAATGTGTTCTTTCGTGTATTTTTACATTATTATAAGTCATTAAGATACTGAGTTAAATATTAATTTAACTCTAAGACCATATGATCACAGATATTTCAGTAAGAGGTTTGATCGCAATACACAAATACAAAACAAGGACTCTATTTTGAAAAACGGTTCCACAAATTTTTATTTCATAATAAAATTTACAACAATACCGAGTTTCGGTATACAATTTGCCATTGATTTTGTGTTAAAGTTAAAACCTTCGACGTATTTATTTTATGTTTACTCTTCTAGCTACATCTATTAAATTAATCACGGTGGAAAAAAATTCTACACAGTTGATGCTATCTGCAGAGAATTTAGATTTTTTTTTATTTTGAATGTTTGTTCCCCCCGCCCACTTATACATACTCTTCATCTGACTTTACTGACATTGAGTCCCGCAAATGACAATTCATCTCGTCTATAAAAATGACCCAAGACAGCTTTAAAACATTTACGTTCGCTCAATGTAATCAAATCCTCTAGTTGCAATGCAATCCATCCTATATATTATTTAGATGTTCTGCAAGCTTAGCCCCAATATCAATTAATTTTTAAGGAATCTATCTATATATCAATTATATATAATTTGGGTATGGGAAAAATTATTAGCCAAATTGTAACAACATACAAATATGGACGTAAAACTAATTTTGTGTACAACCTCCAGGGTGCACTAAAGGTACACAGGTATACAAAAATCAGGTTGTACAGGTAAGTCATCAATCAATCAATCAAGGTAATTCAACTATCAGGTTTTACAGGTAAATGATTTACCTTAATATAGATTATTTTTTAAATTGCAAATAAGTCACGATAGCCGAGTGGTTGGGTGGTCGGAATTTTGAGTCAAGAGACCCGAGTTCGATCCCCAGGTGCAGGCTCGTACCAATGGGTTTTTCAATAACTTATGTGCGAATTATATCGTTAGCTTGGATATAAAGATGGCGACGGGCTCACGGGACGGGGTTGTCCCGAAAATATCTTCGGTGGAAGGTAGGTATAGGGACTTAATTGTCTAGACTAGATCTCTGTCTACGCTTGTTGTGAATTGCGTGAAGATATTTATTTATTTATTTTATTATATTCAAAATAGCTTTTATTGGTTTGATTACTTTCAAAATGCATAATATAGTAGTGAAGTAATAACCGTTTTTAAGTAATGCTTTGTCGCGGCTATTTCCGGTACTCAAGATCCGCAAGTCTACAGCCCCTCCGGTAACGACAAATTTTCAGATTTTCGCAAACGAGAGTTTATTCATGAGTTATTCATGAAATTTGCTAAATTTGGTAATCTTCTGTCGCTAGTATTTGACAGTCGTGTTCAAAAAGAATACAATACGGAAGTGACCTACATAGTGAGTTGTGTAATATTTATTGAATCGGTTTGTTTATCGAGTTGATACTTTGATCAAATATTTGATGGAGCAACTGCTGGAACTTGTGATGAATATTATATCCTATTACTTTAAACGAACACTAAAGTTGTATACATTTGGCAAATAGTCAAAGTATTTACATAATATTTCGGAAATCTTTTACATTCCAAGTATTTCAAGGGAGCTAAAACGATTTGCGATTGTCAATTCAAAATGTTAAATCATAATGTATTGAAAAATATTTATTACTAAAATGTAATAAACACATAGACTAGGCATATAAAGATATCCTTAATAAGAAACAAAATTATATGAAGAAATATATTCTTATACCAATAAAATGCCGAGTGGTGTCGGTGTTAGAATTTACCCCTTTTTCCCTGAGTATCCTTAGAGTCGACTAAGGAAGATAAGTTGAAAATATTAATAACTATCGACAGAATGTCGATGACGAGCTGCAGCTTCTGAGGTGTGATGTATCAAGTATTGTGATTGGAAATTCGTTAAGCAAGCAGTCTGGCAAATTAGCCATGTAATTGTACGGGACAGTAAATTCCATGTAAAAGTTCAGTACCTGAAAGGCCTATGTTCTGAAGTAAAATTTTAAATGACAGATGATAATGATGGCCAATTGTACTGGATGATAAATTTTCACAATGGTATCATGGAGCATATACAGCATATGCCGCATATGCTGCGTGGTATCGATGTTAAAAATAAATAAGTTATTAGTAAGTTTACCCATATTCGATATAGTAGACCATACTGTACAGGCTCGTATTTTAAAGTTCTGAGGTCACGTTGTGAAAAGCTTTGGTGGAAGCCTACGTTCAGTAGTGGACTTTTGATAGGCTGCAAAGAAGAAGAACTAGAAGTCATGTGTCTAGCAACCATGACAAGAGATCTTTTGAACTCCTAGTAGTTCATGAAGGAGTACTGTCCTCTGTTCATGAAGGAGTACTGTCCTATAGTATGAAGAGTAATATTCTATATAGGTATAAGAGTACGCATAAGAGCGCCCATGAAGCAGACCGAACAAGTTAGGGCAGCGACAGACATCTCCTGGCATAAAAACACAAGAAAGGCAGTCATCGGAGAAGAGTGGAGGCGCTTGGTGAAGGATGCTGCAGCACTGCAGTGACAACCACGACCATTCTACCAAAACCATAATGACAAAGAAGTTCATCTATAATTCGGCTCATCTATATCAGCGAAACCATACAATAATTTTGTTACTTTACTGAGTGATCACTAAAATATAGACTATAATTAAGTTTTCAATAACTGCGACTTTCGATTTTTGCATTCTTTCCCGTATGGGCTAGTCTTACATTTATCGTATATACTTTATAGGTTGTTATAAATATGATATAAAATATAATAAAATGGTCAGCTGCAAAAGTTCCACTTTTGATGAAATATAGATTGAAATTATTTTGCAGCCATACTGCTCCGGCGGTGTTCGAACTAATAACAATATCTATCGTACCGTGGCAGCTCAACAATCTCAGCAGGCTTACTCTTGAACGCAATACCTATTGTGATTGTAATAAGGATGTTTCGTACTTTTTAATACTATTTTAGCGCTAAATTGTTTGAATATTGTGGCCGCCTAATAATATTAAGAGAATAACTTGGCATTGAAATTTTCCTATCAGGGAATCGAAACTTTTGACATCTATTTGACAGATACAATTGACAGCGACAGTTGAAATCTGAATTTAAATAATCTAAAAATTGTTAAAATAATGTAAGAATCAAATCTTTAATTTTTCAAGTCAATCTATATACTAAGTAATCTAAGTATTTAACGTTGTTGATTTTTACTATGAAAAACAGGAACACGTTTTTATGTTAGAAGGAGAACAGAAATAAGGTAGTTCGAAATATTACTTAGGTAGCTTAGGTGACAGATTAATATTACGAATATGAAATAACATGTATTTGGTTTTTAGAATATTAAGTGTTTATTTTTAGCTAGCCATTCAGTAACACAATTAAGTTCAGATTGTGCTGCACTGTAAACTTTTCCCAGTCTTTTGCAGTAAAAAATATAACAATGCCATCAGCATAAGATAATAGATAAATTTACCATTTATATAAACTACACATAACTTTTTATTCAGTAGGAATTCGATAATTTTTTAATATAAGTATGAGAAAGAAAAGTTGCTCCTATTAAATAGGGATTGATTGATGGCTAATTTATTGAACCGATTCAATAATTACTCGAATGTGTTTAATGATGCTATAAGATGATGGAGCAGTTCGGAGGAGAGATGAAGGGCAGTCGAGGTAATTCCTCAATTTTTAAAAATATTTCATGATTCTTGTAGACGCTGACAATGACAAGTGAAAGAGTTTTTAAACAAATTAACTGATCATTGGGTTTATCAATTACAAATAAAATTGAAAACGATATCTCTCTTTATATATCAGTTTAGATTTAAATAGATAAGGTCAACTAGAAACTTATGTACGATTATTAATTGTAGACAATTTTTTATAATAGTTCCTGTATTTCATTTAGATCAAAATCTTTTCATAGGTTGTTAGAAATTTATTAATGTTCTTATTATATCAGATATATCTGAGTGGCTAAATTATGGTTAGGACTAATTGATCATACACAGAACTCAAAGACAAATAAAAAGCCAAATCGCACTTGGGCTCTTTTATTTTAAGATAGTTAATAGACTCAGGTGTTACTTTGCGGCAATTCATTATTGTTAAAGTCAAAGTTGTTATTAAACAACATTGCACCCTTCCGCTTACAAAACATAAAAGACATATGCTACTTGGTTCAAAGAGAAGAAGTGTACCACCCTGTGCGACCACATGAGCCACCACAAAGAGACTCTGCGGTCGTTCATCACGGAGTCTAATCGCTTGAGAATACCTTGTTTTGAGGCGAAACACGAGTCGCGTTTTCGGTGGTGGTAGATACCACCTGTTTTCGAGTTGAGTGGTGGTGGTGCAACCAGTTGAATTAGTGCATGCATTTGTACCTCGTAGCGTATTTTATTTTTACACTGAGTGGCGAAAATTAAATATTTAATAACAACTTTATCTTTGTTAAATCAAAGACAATCGTTAAATTGTAAGTAGATTAAATAGTACTGTGTCCGTAATAAACTTTGTAAGTATAAGTGAATGTGCTTTCTCGGAAGCAAACTTACCTCGTCAATTCCAGAGATTAATTAATCGGTCCGAGACTATTATTACATTTGTATTTACAGAGGGATTCATTGTTTTCTCTTTAAATACGCTCTGATTGCAATATCCTTTATGAAATGTGCAGACAGATAAATAAATTAATTTCTGGCGTTTATAGTCCTATTGACTGATTAAAATCCTTCTTTATCTTCGCGTAATATACCTACAATGGAGTAGGCAGAGGTCTGAACAGTTAAATCCTTTCGATTCACTTTTCATTGGAGCTTTATTAGGACGACGTGAAAAATGGTTTATTCATTGGGTCGACTTTATTTTTATAAATATCTTCACGCCTTTCCCAAAACAGGGGTAGACAGAGGCTTAGACAGTTAAGTCACTTCGACTCTCTTCCGCCGAAGATAGAGCCTAGAGGATCGAACTCGGGATCTATTGACTCGAATTCCGATCACCCAACCACTTGGCTATCGTCACTTTTTTTTCTACTCATTTTAGTTTCCTTTATTTTATTTATTCACGAATTCAAGTCAAACTCGCGCCCCCGTAGTATACTAATTATCCGTAAATATACTAAAATACATTATTAGGAACGAATTAATATGCCCGTTCAATGGTCGAAACAGCGCCACAAATCAATTAATTGGCTACATTTTGCTTGTCAAGTAATTTACCAATAATTACTACTCTGTTCGAGTGCTTTCGAGAAAGGTCACGATAGTCGAGTGGTTGGGTGGTCGGAATTTCGAGTCAAAAGACCCGAGCTCGATCCTCAGGTGGCAGGCTCGTACCAATGGGTCTTTTTCAAAAGCTTATGTACTTGTGGCTCACCGCCGGTCACTTTGTCCAAAAATATCTGCAGTGGAAGTTGGGTTGAAACGACTTAATTGTCTAGACCTCTGTCTACCTCTGTATTAAGAATCGCGTGAAGATATATGTGCGAGTGCATGAGAATCGACATATAGTATTTATATGATCCAGCCTTCATAGTTAATGCCCGCTAAGGACATATATTTGTGTGATAAATATGAATTTGTACATGAAAATTAATGTTTACTATTTGAATATTTATCTATGTTTGTTAGTACAGGTATCTTGCAACGTTAGTTTGGACTATACAAAGATGGCATTAGGCTCACCAACCGTCACGTTTTCCCGATTAAGCTTCGGTGTAAAAGAGGATCAAAAGGACATTGTTAACGAGACCTCTGCCTACTCATTATTGGGAAATTGTGTGGAGATATATTGAATGAAATTGTTGTACAATGTAACAAGATCTGTCTACAAAAACTCATTACGATCCACAAGTTCACGACAGGTCACGACATGCTTGTGAACTGAGATTTTCAGCAAATACTCATAGGAGTCTAATAAATCCAGTTCTAATAAAGGTTCGGCACGTTCATCAACAGTTAATCAGCACATAAAAGACTAGACTTCTACCTAAAATAGTAGTGAGAACTAATGGTAAGGGTCAATTTGTGTTCACTTCAATACTTATTTACGACGTGACAGTGGTCCGTACGTTGCGCGCCACGCGGTACGTGACTCCATTAAAGTAGCACAAAAGGAGAAGTAAACATCACCTTTTGATACTTCTAAGTCCAATGAGCGCCAACGGTACCATAGTACTATATAAACAATCGCTGTCGGAAGTGAGGCCGCGATTTGTTTTCGAATTATTTATGACAGACGATGATGTATCTTACATGTTACAAAGGATTTACCTTGAATGTTAAACATTTTTGTTTTCGTCACACCATGTGTTGAATTTATAATTTTTTACAAACGTGTATCACTTCTGTCTCAACTGCGAACGAAATAAAAAAAAATATTAGTTATATATTTTGTTTTTTCGTTAAGGTTGTTTAAATAAAAATTAAATTATATTTTTGACTTAATTTTTCGACATATGTAATGTGTTGTGTGTTATCATAATCCTATAACGCCATAAATAAACTAAATTTAATTCACCCAATATAAGCTCCGGTAAAATTTGAGTGAAAAAACTAGTTCGTGTAGACTGGCTACACTTGAATTGGGAAATGCGTAACAATAAGAAAACATAAACTATATTTTTAAGATACGACCTATTCTACACTTTTCATTTGATTGATTTTGAAATATATAAATAAGAGCATTAGCTCCAAATATATTGTTTTTATTGTAACGCTTATGCAAAATCTTGACTGATTTTTTATCAAAAAAAAGTGACAATTAAACGAGAAACATAAACAATTATGTTTATGTTATACGATATGTCTAATATAAATTTAGCTATTTCAAGAATACAAAAGAAACCAACCAACCAACTAAATAATCTGTAAAAGTGTTAGCTTTGCAAAATAAAAAAGATAAAGCTTTAATAATTAGGTTCAAAGTTGCAATGCGCGTTCATTAAAAATTTGGACGCGCACTAAGCGTGGCCACTGATGCGCCGCCCTACCACGAATATGGCTTTCTTAATATGCAGTTAGAATATCATCTTGAATTATTCATGAACCAGGAGGCATCGGAATCTAATAGATATTCTGTAAGCTAACTTTTACCGTCGAAAGTTTACTCCTTGGCCATTTCTAGATTACCCTTTTTACAAATGCGGAACATTATGGCAACTTTAGAGCTAATGCTAATGTTATTCTATTTTAATATACACTGTTATTTAACAATATTCATAGAATTTAAAAATATAAATAAATATCAGCAACAATCTAATATCTTGAGTTTTATATATTCACGCATTTTGCTAATACTGGGATCGGCAGCGGTCACCGAAACCTTTTTGGGAGGTGATCTTATCGCCTTCTCAGTGTTCACCCTGACGCTACTATATAATTATGCATATTTAAATAGATGAATATATATATATATATATATATATATATATATATATATATATATATATATATATATATATATATATATATATATATATATATATATATATATATATATATATATATATATATATATATATATATATATATATATACATTATATGAGTACAAACATATATATTCCTCATGCTGAGGGGAAATCGAACTCGCAACCCTCAGCTGCGAAGGCATTATTATTACCGACTAGGGTGTGGTACGTCTCGAATTCTGGTTATACTTAAGTACCATTATTGATATAAATGGGTGGATCAAACGGACTTCATTGTCTAGTCTTAAACTAGACCTCTGTCTACCCCTGTAATTGCGTGAAGATATTTATTTATTTATATAAACTTATCGATGATTACATTAACCCTCTCGGCTTATTCTCAACAGAAATACAGTTATTTATTTAATGATAAATTTAATATCTTTATGTACATTTATTGTAAAGACGTATGTATAATAAAATTACTTATTATTGTACGTGTTACGTATTTATGAAGATATTTTTTTTCATTTAGTACCGGTATCTTAATTTACGCTGCCAGGTTTCAACGCGAAGTTACAATGAACAAAATAAAAAATAATATCAGATACTGTTTGTATTGGTCCCAACAAATTTACTTTTTATATGTAAAATATTTTAGGTAAGAAAACGAATCCTCTGTAACAACGCTATTTACGTAACCGTGAAGAACTTATGAACATTATTCAGAATTTTACGTAGTAAGAGAAGTTAGATTTTGTATTATATGTAAAATGTAAAATATATTTTAATATACTCTATTATTCATGTTTATTTATAATTTTCTTCACAAATTTCCTAATACAGAGGTAGACAGAGGTATAGTTAGTTTAGTCCTCTCGATCCACATTTCATTGGAGCTTAATTTAGGCCAACGGGACCGGTGGTGAGCATGTTGCCTTTATTATGTTAAAGACAACGATATAAATTCCACATAACTTTTAAAAAATAATTAGCACAAGCCTATCTCCTGCGTATAGAACTCTCTTGACGCGAACTCCGATCATCCAACCAATCGGCAATGGTGACTGTCATTTTAAAATCGAAAAGTTTTCGTCATTTAATATATACAGAAACGTTATTGTAATGAATATCATACTACCTGGTAAAATAGTGAACATACTTTACCTCCCATGGGTTTCCTTAAAGGCAACTAAGCGAAAAGGGTCTTTAAAATTTCATTGTCTACCGTCAGGTGGATGGATGTCTTGCGAGAAACACCAGATAAAAATTCAGGAGACGGATGTCGGAGCAGTGTCTGTACAGCTTCTAGCCAAGCGCGCCGTTATTCGTTTAGGAGCGACCTATGTTCTGGAGTGGACTTTTACATGTCGTTATGTATAGATACCATATGTATGTATGGCTTAAAAATTGGCAGAATCTCTGGCAAACGTCAGTAATGGTTCTTTGATGCCTTAAAAAGGCTTATTAAAATTTCAACTATAGCGGGTGATACAAGGTGGCTCGGAGGTAAGAACGGCGAGGGTCGGTTCCGTATCAGTAGTATTTTAAATTGTTCCTTTAAATAACAACAAAGAAGCTCCCCACATCGCTTATATACTTGGAAGTTCTAAAAAATGTTTATCTTATACTAGCAAAACTTCCCCCGACTACGATGTAAGGTAACCTGATACTAAGCTTTAGAAATGTAAGTTAATCAAGTACATAATTAATAACACAAAAAACGTTAAAATTAAGGAAAGAAATGATATTGGGAAATCTTTTTCCCATTGGGAATTTTTTGGAAATGCGATAGGAGTTTAAAATTTTGGTTCTTAGTTTTTCGAGATGGTTATACCTCCATCCTCCTTAACCTCATACCTCCATCTGCTGACAGCTAATGGCATTTCCAAGGCTTTTCTAATATATTATAATTTACCTAGCCCTGAAGTCAAGGAAAGGAACTAGTAATTAACATGTCTTTACCGACAACTACATTATATTTTGACATTCTGACATACATTTTGACATGAAAGTTTTAATGGATATAAAAATAATAGTGTACATAATATATTTATATTGTTGTATTGCTGTTTATGTAGGTGGATTTTGGACTTGCACATAAAGTAGGCGAACGGCTCACCCTTACAACAAATGTTTTTGGTGTAAGGTGGGACAAAAGGACTAACTTGTCTAGAAGTCTGTCTACGCCTGTGTTGGAAATGGCGTGAATGGTGTGATACTTTTTTTTTATATATTTTATAAGGGCATGTTCATATAAGTGAATCCTTAACACGCTTTTAACTTAGGTATAAAAAAGGAAATTTTTTTTGGAAATCGTTTTAAAATTTGTAATATTTTATATGTGTGCGACAGGACACGATGTTTTCATCCTACTCACTGTGATGAAGGACTTCCGACAGGACCGAAACTAGTCGGCACCTACACGATTGGACGTGACTTTAGCAGTTATTAAATATTTAGTTGAATAGTGTCTCACAAAAATTTAATTAAGTTATATTTTTTGTTTACCATTATAATTTTCTATAGAGATTTCATTTCGTTCCTCAAAATAACTATATAAACTAGTGACTAGTCTTCCGTACTAATTTTACACTGAAATATTGATAGAATACGCGTGCGGAAGCACTGTATGATTTATAGTTTTGATATATCATAATTGTTATTTGCTTTGCCGGTGAGGTCGTTACGTTACGTTTGAAATGGAGTTAGGTGGTTATTTACATAAATAATTTGTATAATAGCTATTACAACTTGCACGTTATAGTTATTTGGAAGTGAAAACTTAGTAACTACCGTCGTGATTATAAATGGAGGAAAAGAAGTTCAAACGCCGATGGAAAATAACAATTTATAACTTATAATATCTTTGTCGATTCCGAGAACGAGTGGCGTATGCACCGCTTTTCATGGTGTTGCCAGCGCTAAGGTTCCGGATGTGTTCCGACTGGGTCAATGTCACACCAATGTCTCCGCATAAGAAGTTCTTATGACTCTTAGCATATATACAAATATCAATAGAAAACTGGTCGAGCAGTCGTCCTTCTGAGGTCACGAACCTCGAACCAGACCTTTTCCTTTTATAAAATATATATATATATATATATATATATATATATATATATATATATATACATATATATATATAGTTTAGAAAAATGTGTTTAATTTTGAAAGGTACCCACCCTCTTCCAGCCACATCTCATCGGCCGCTATAGACGAATAAAAACCACTTTATATGTATATATATATATATATATATATATATATATATATATATATATATATATATATATATATATATATATATATATATATATATATATATATATATATATATATATATATATTTATATATATATATATAGTTTAGAAAAATGTGTTTAATTTTGAAAGGTACCCACCCTCTTCCAGCCACATCTCATCGGCCGCTATAGACGAATAAAAACCACTTTATATGTATTGTCTTTGGTGATTGCAGTACCTTTTTTATTCCGCAACATAAGCGCCAAAGCTACTTATTTATGGATCAGAGCAATGTATGTGAAATAGTCTCTACCTACCTATGTAATAAAGTGTGGATATCCCGGGATAAATAATATCTTAACGCATATTCCACCTAATACTGGACTGTACAATAGTATAGACATATAAGCCCTTTTCGACCTACCTTTCATCGGAGTCTGTTAAGGACAACGGCCTAGACAATTAAGTCTATACGACCCAAATTTCAATGAAGCCTGTTTGGGATAATGTGACCGGTGATGGAGCCTGTCGTTGTCTAAGTGTCCCAGCTAACTGTACATTATACCTACGGATACATATTTACATAAATAATTATTCACGCATACATATTAACACCCAAATATATATTCATAGATATAAATAAACTTCCATGGCATGAGTACTGACATTCATATTTAATAAACAAATATATGTCTGTAGCGGGATTCGAACCCGCAACCCACAGCAGGGTTACTACAAATTGGGCTAGCGGGTCGTAAACTGATAGCAATAATAACAATTCAATTGATGCTTGTTTCACTATTCAAATGTGGACAAATATTTATAAGAATAGAATTGAAAATGGAATAGACATTACTGTACTCATATATATCCACTGCAGGTCTGATGTAAGGATATTTTGTCATGATTGCGTCACGCGTGGCCACAGGCTATTTTATAATATTTTCTGATGCGAGTTTGTACTTTTTGTTATTTTATTATTGATAAATAAAAAATATATTAATATGGGCGAGATTTAAATTTTTGCTGTTACCGCCGTGCCAATGATTCATACATTTATCATCTATCATTACCATGGTACGGAAGAGGTCACGAGATTTAATCCCGCCCGAGTGAGCCCGAGAGAGTATTCTTTAAGGTTCCCATTAATCTTTTTTTGATAATAATATACAGACGCACTAAATATTATCCAACAGTCGTATTTAATAAAACATAACATGTTCATACTTTTTGAACGACATTGAAGCACACTCAATGTACGCCTAAAGCGTGCAATATCTGATCCTAAGGGAGCGAAAATCGTCGTGTCTTTGTGTGTCAGAGGGGTCCGCAGTTAGGGGACCACCCATAGATCGCAAATAATCTGCGCAGCTGTCCGCGGAGATTGCGTGATGGCGGGATGGATTATTGTTAGTGTTACTTTTGCGTTTTAACTAAACTTTTCTTTCCGTCCGTTCGTCGTTACAAAACTGTGAAACAATAATGAAACTTTACAAGCATACGCTTCGTGATCATCATTTCGTATTCATTTTATTAAATTTAATAATTTCATAACTTGTACCTAATGTTTTCAAGTGATTTTCTGTTTAAGTAGCACATGGTAGGCGTATATAAGCCTATTGTGTTAGTATTATGTCCGTGCTGAGTGGTGTCTTCGAATATAAAGTCACAGACCCAGGCTTTGTACAGCGCTATGACAGATGGTAGGAAAACTATCTTGACCAAAATAAATAAAACGATATTGAGCATTATCTTTGAAGGTGTAAAGATTGGTCGACAATCTGCCTATCAAGCGTGATGATTTCATTAAACATAGTCGTAATATTTTTTTTATTTCAAAGAAGAACCGGGTGTAGTGTCTAAAGTGCCATTATATTTGTAAGAACATTTACGTTGTTGCGACAAAATTGCTCAGTTATGGATGAAGCCGTAATCTGTTTTGATCACAAGTTTCATAAACAGACTTTATCATGTGAATAAAATGTTAAATATTTTAATATTATTATGTCCATTTTGATGTGTATCCTCGTGTAGCTTGTATTGATTAATAATAAACACGAATAACACTTATTTTATTTTGACAAGAAACAAACCCGAAATATCTTTACAATACAATAAATATTGAGAAAGATCACGTGTAGTTTACTTTCCGTTTATTTCAAAATTATCGCCATATTGTCATACTAAATTTGCTTTCATCGTATCCATGACGGTTGTACACAATTATCAAAGTAGAGATCAAGCTATGAAGAGAGAATAATTTAGCTCAATCTGCGGACACGAGAAGCCTGCGTCTAACGACCATTGAAACCAGAAATCATTTGAGCGAAATACGAGGAAGCACTGTAAACGAGTCTGTTTCACAAAGAGTATTTATTCAAAGAAACCAACACAGTTCCTTTGTAGCCTGTCTAGACCATTACCCCTGACTACGCGTTAACATGTCTAACCTTCGACGGGTGATTATATACAAATTATAATACGCGAATAACCTAGGTTCAGGTCTATTCATATCATTATTAGTGATTCTAATTTGAATGTAATGTGAAGGAAACGATCGTAAGGAGATCTACATATCTGAAACATAGTGAAAAAAAATCGACAGTTTGCAATATATCATGACGTGTTCAAAATAAACGATAATTAAGAGGTTATATTTTCATGGATGTTGGCTTCACAATTTTACATTTTTTTTTATTTGATATAAAGAAAATACGTACTTAATAGTTTTCTTAAATATGAAGACACATCATAGTTAAATACATAAATAAATCCTGCGCAAATTTCTCCCCAAGATCTTCTCCCGAATAAGAAATATTTGCCATTATAAAAAAATGGGAACTGATTTCACAATGGTATATACCACTTACACGCTGTTCATCACACCGGTTTTAATTTTGTTTTAGTATGTTACCAGATGATAATTAAGCCAATTTCCATATTCCGATTAATATTTCAGTTTTCCAGCAGTCACATATTCTTGCAAGGTAAGAATATTTAAATACTACCACGCGCTATTACAAATTTTCCAGGCTTAAATTATTCATATTAGTAACATTCTGAATTTTCGAAAGGGTGCGTTTTAAAGTAAGCAGCGTTTACGTGGTTGTTAAAATTCCATTGCCAGCCAAGTATTCGTTTGCGAGAGAAATTTCAAGAATTCAAGAATCTCTTTGTTTTTAGTGTACATGCCGACAGAGTGGGTAGCGTATGTTGTTGGTGCATTTATTACAATAAGATATGATATTGTTGGACTAAATTTATGATGATAACATACTATTACTAAGAAATTTCGAGAGATTGCCAACTACAGACAATCGAGTCACGATGGTTTGGTGATCGGAACACGAGTCGAGATCGGGCCTCACGTCGACTTCGATCCCCAGAATCGATTTATATCATAATGGATCGTTAGTACTGTGACAGGCTCATCATTCGTGACGTGTTCCTAAAATAAGCTTCATTGAAATGTGGGTCTAGACTAAATTGTCTAGATGTCTCTCTACCCTTTTTATTCCGAAATACGTAAAACAACGTTTTCTTCATTGTATTATTAGTATAGTGTTGTTGTCAATACACATTACATTAAGGCTATTCAAACCTGAACTATTTATATTTAATTTATGAAACTGAATAAATGTAGAACACACGTGCGCCTAAATACCGGTTTCTATTCAAAATAAGATGATAAGGGGTTTATTTTTAAACGAATGTTTTTGTGCTTACACAAGTATACTTTGTACTTGTTTAAATATACTTAATTAATTTACTTTGTATTGATCGACATCGGAGTGTCATGGGGTTAGTACTGAAAGACAGTGCTATGTCGGAACTATTTCCGTCATTGCTTAACGTTGAGTTTGCCCACCTCGTTTGCTAAAATTATGGTGCACCGTCCTTTAATTTTAAGGTTTTATAATATACATATTTTTACAATTTTAAGGTTAACATAGTTTAATTTTATATTGTTAAAAAGTCAAAATAGCCGAGTGGTTGGGTGGTCGGAATTCGAGCTATGAGACCTGAGTGCGAACCCCAGATGGCAGGCTCGTACCAATGGATTTAAAAAAAATTATGTACGAATTATATAGTTAGCTTGGGAATTAATACGGCGACGGACTCACCACCTGTGACGGTGTCCCAAACATATCTTCGGTGGAAGGTGGGTCGAAACGACTTAAGTTTCTAGACCTCCGTGTACACGTGTATTGGGAATGGCTTGAGAACAGTTATTATTTATTTATATATAATTTTGTAATGTTTAATTTTTTTAGCAAATAAAATGTTCATTTATTCATATTTATTTATTTAAGCAAATTTTGTGTATTTATCTTCTAACACATTGTTATATCTGACACAATTTGGATAAGAGTTAGTTGTAATATAAGTAAATAATTTATCTTTGTTATTATTATGCATTTTTCGAATACTGGGGTAATTATAGTTATAATAAAGTCCTTAGATCGACTTTAGACCAAAGCCTATTTGTGACAACTTAGCGTTGAAGCTCCAACAAGATTATCGCGTCTGGTATAAAATTAAAAAAAAATAATTACATGCTTTAATTAAAACAAATAACTACCAAGAAGGTCAAGACGGATTTAGAAGTCGAATGGTCATATAAAATATTGTATATATATATATATATATATATATATATATATATATATATATATATATATATATATATATATATATATATATATATATATATATATATATATATATATATATATATATATATATATATATATATATATATATATTGGTATTTTCAAAATGCCACTCTGAAGGCAAAATATCACTTGTAGTCGGCCTGACAGCGTAAAACGAAGGTGGGCTACGACAAACAGTTTTTAATTAAAATTGATTATTACCAACTGCGCTCTTTGCTTTCGTTAAAACATTAATAATAACAAGATACGAAACTGTGCTTAAATTGTTATGAATTATTGACAATTTGTGTTAAATATTTAATTAAATTTTTGGAAACAAGAGTGTATGTAATTTTTCAAACGTGTATGACAATGCGGATGTGTGCGTATGTGTGAGTGTGAATCAGCATTCTGCATCTCAGGTCACAAAAAAGAATTATAGTTGATTAAAATATTAACAAACTTGTTAAATGACATTACAAACATTGCAATACAGGAGTGATTAGATGATTAGAGGGTTAAATTCTTTCGACCTCCGTTTCACCCATGCCCATTTAGTATAATTTGAGAGTTTTTTTTTATATTTATTAGGATTCTACACAATCTTTTCTTGTTAAAAAGTAACTATATCTAAATGGGATGTAGGTAACAGAGTTGCTAAGATTAAAGCCGTTTAGTCTTATATTGTTCGCAGGAGCTAGTAAAAACACGACATTTGAATTTGCAACCCCTAGCTTCGAGGCCAATCCATAGTTCGTTTTAAATTAACATACTGAATACATTAATTTTTTTCCCGGTTTTTCTTCCCGTGGGATGATCGAAATAAAATAATTGATTATAATCATAAGACGTCTGAAATAAATGTGGTGAATTTTGGCACACGTGTGCCAAACATTGTATCTTAACACATGGGATACATTTCATCTCGGTTTTTTCCCGTGGGTTAGTATTGGATATTTGGTGATCATATAATTTTTTCCATAAATATTCGTAAGTGGAATTGAATTTATACCCTGTGGGATAATTTAGGATTAATGGTTTCGATGGTCAATGAAATTAGCCGAAGTTTTGGACTAGTATAGATTTAAGATAGAAATTCTAAAATATTTTTTTTTCACTACTTTTTTATTCAGTTCATAATAATAGTATTATGTTTACTCCGTTACGAACACATTTTATCTTATTAAGGTGAATCAAGTAGCAACTTTTAATTGCCCTCCGCGGAGTACAGGCCTTCTTTCAAATATATATATTTTTACGGAGGTCAGAGCAGGGGAGCATCCGCAAGGTTGCGCAAAACAGAGGAAATTATTGTAAATATTGGAGGTGATAGTCCAAAGGTCCAATCTAGTACAATCGCAACCTGATCTCTTAGTTACCACGGCTCCTTTGTTTTATAAGAAATAATAGTTTTCATGATGTCGCTGGTTCTAAGGTCTGGGTGTTAGTTTTTGTTGTTTCTAATTCCATAACATAAGTGCTTCAGCTACTTTGGCAACATAGCAATGTATGTTATGTACTACCCATTTATGCATGTATTTATTATTATTATTTACAATAATGCTTTAAGCGAAAAAAAATAAACCTGGATATGTATGTACACGTAAAGTACGAGTACACTTAACATATACAGATGATTGAACTCGTCGACCGCAGACTACACAACAATCCACCGGGCAACCTGATCCCAAGTGGTCCGACTCTATTTCTGCCGCGCGACACTGGAGCGCCTACTTGAGAAATCGATGATTGCTTTAAATATAACGTACTGATTATTATAAGATCAAAGGCCCATGTGTGTAGCTTATGATAGGTATTTAATTAAGTAGCGCAACTAAATACGTCCTATAAATAGTAGTAACAGAAGAAAGACTTAAGTAAACACTATGTCAAGTTGGTGTGAAAATAATAATAATCATATACATAGAAGTCTAAATATATTTTTTTTTCATCGAAAATGTAAACTATAAACGTAATTCTCATTCTGCGCAGCGCGGCTTTAAAGTTAACCCTCATTATGCTTCTAAAATCAAAGTGCACCTTATAACATAAGCTACTGGAATTTTATTTATTGCCAGTAAAAGGTCAATTAATATTTGTCCAGCCGTTTCAGAGATTAACCGGAACAAACAGACAGAAAGACAATTTTTTTTTTATTTAATGCCGTATATAATTTCATTTAATTTAAAATTACAAACAGAAACTTAATTTTTATTTGTACATATATATAGATTAACGACATTACAAATATTCATGATTGATTACAGCAATTGGCTGATCGGAATACAAATCAGAAGGAACTTTCTGATTTCGATTCCCAGGTAGATGATTTTCTTTTAAAGAATAGGGAGGCAAACGAGCAGGTGGCTCACGTGATGGTACGTGATTAACGCCGCCCATGAACACTCGCAATACCAGGGACATAACAGATGCGTTGCCGGCCTTAGAGTGCCCCCCCCCCCAGAAATGGGGGAGGGGGTGTGTGGGCCTCCGGTTACCTGCACTCACCAGGCGAAACGCAGAAGTTTGTTAGACTTCTACTTCACGCCGGTATTCTGTGAGGTCGTGATACTTCCCCGGTCGAGCCGGCCTATTCATGCAACAACAAAAGCTGATGCGTGGCTCTACCACTGTTAGAAGATAGGTAGTTGAATGACAGACAAGAGCTTTGAGAAACGTCGATTTGCATCGACATCTTGTACGCTAAGGTAGCTAGACACATACACTTAGTACGTTGCTGACAAATGAATATAATGATTAGGACCTATCACCACTTCAGCATTACGAATATGGTCGTCAGCTTTTGTTAACATTAATTTTTAATTGAATTCGACAAATAGAAAGCACTAAAATCTGGATATTACAATGTTACAAACAGGCTAGACAATATCAACGGACACCCACTTAGTCTCGGCGTAGCAAAACGGCCTTCTATAATCCGCTTTGCTCTGCTTCGAGCAGAAACTTAGCGAGTCGCGCAGCTCAGCTCTAAAAACTCGGAAGTGTTAAGAGATTTTCTCTCTAGTAATCTGTAAACTAAGTTAACTATTTATATTAAAATTCCTTAAACGAGATCATACAATTCTTTATCAATACAATTTCTTTATCTTTCAGGCTGCGTTTTTATTGATTTGAAAGCTTGTAAACGAACTTTTTTTAGTTAAGTTAATGAGAAATTTAAAAAAATATAATATCATGAACTCGCGCCTTCTCCACCGGTTGTGATACCGACCGCGTCGCTTGATTTTTCAAATTTTTAATAAGCTTATAAAATAAACTTAAAAAATCATCGGTCTTTGTCTTTAATAAGCTTATAAAATAAACTTAAAAAAATAATTAGTAATTTATTCGTTTTCATTTTACCACTTCACAGAACACTGGATCAAAAATAACTCAGCAAAAAATATAGTAGAAAATGATTTGTATAGCAAGCAACGCTGTTGTATGATAGTCATTTTCTTATGGGAATAGAGTGATAACGAGCAGAAATTGACAATGTGTTTTCACCTCTAAGAAATATAATGTAGTGTCTCATTGCCATACACTGTGAGTCTTTTTGCAATGTTTGTTGGTAGCAGAAATAGGTAAGAGTGTGGCAGAGACCATAGACAACCTCCAGGCAGAGAGACAGCCTTTGAAGCTTCTACGCGGACTTACTACAAGGAGGAGAGTTTACACCTGATAATTGGATGAAATTGTTAAAAAATAATAAGAAATAAACAAATAAAGTAAGATTGTAAAATTTACTTTTTTTATACCCACTTACGCGTTACTTGCACAACCGTATAAATAATTTTATTCTCTTTTATTCTAAAGTAAAAACCTTTAAACACGCGTATTAAAGATCTAGTGAAGTGGATTTACAATAATAAAGGCATAGAGCAAACGCGCCCTCCCTTTCAAAGAAACGCTTTAGTCGACAAAGAGTTCTTTCAATTATAGTCTCTATAAAAGGGAATGCTTGTAGTTACTACTTCTATATATGTATATGTATGCTTTGATACTGTAGAAAATTAACAAAGAAATATTATGCATACTTACTTGTCATGTATTTCATAAACAATGAGCTTAGTTCAATATTAATTATAAATATTGTCATCGTACCTTCATCCCCCTTATCGTTGCAATTACCTTAAGCTCGACGGTGAAGCAAAAAGTCGTGAAAAAAGCTGCACAATTGGTAACAATAAAGAAAAATCGAGGGCTTGTGAATTCCACTAAGTGCTCTGGATCTTCTTGGCTGATATTTTTCTGTTAATATATTGTTAATTTATCACATAATAGTATTGATACGAAACTTCAAAAGAAAGAAATCTGAACATTATTGCAATTTATGATGAGGATTAATATTTATATTAGTTATTCTTTGTTATATAAAAATTGCGAATCCTGTGGGAGATATGTTAACATGATTTGGTTAATGGTTTTAAAAAATATATCTTCACGTCATTAAGAATAGAGGGGTAGACAGAGGTCTAGACAATTAAGTAATTTCGACCTTCCTTCCACCGAAGACATTTCTAGATTGATGGATTTTGATTGTGTGCATTATTATTATATTAGGTTATTTATAAAAAGCAATATTAGTAAGTATATATTGATTGACTAAATAGCTTAAATAAATATTTAAAACACGAAAGTTGTTTTTTTAAGTCGTATATATACTATATATTAAAATTAAGAGACATTTATATAATAATTTAAATGATAGTAAATAGGGAATAGTTATTTTGTTCCCTACAGAGTGACTGTTACAATTCACCCGCTCGTATATTTAGCCAGTTCTCCCCCAATGGGTTTCACCCGACTGATGGTCCACCCTGAGAGCAAGTAAAGTCTGGAAAACTTGAAATAGACAAAGGGCCTTGTTCCATACGCTCAGAATGTACAATCCCCACTTTTAAACTTTCTCTCCTTTCTATAAAATAAATGAATGTCTTCACGCATAGTTTCTGACGGGAAGCCAAAGTATATAGATCACCAAGCATATCTCTTTCACATTCTTTAAATTAAGCATTTTCTTCAAACAGTATTCTTGACCCTCCTTCCCTTTTCAAATACTTAGGCTTTCCTTGACCCCTTTTAGTGTTAACATTCGCGCTATATATTTTCTTCACCATTCGGTCTTCTCTCACTTTCTCAACGTCCCCAAACCATTAAATCACTCCGTTATCCATTTTAGAAATAATTGTTTATTTGTGTATACATAATCTTATTAAACCCAGACAAAATGAGCCATAGGTCAGTCTGTTATTAAAATTAATATAATAATAATCTTGTAAGGGAACAGCGGAAATAATGACAAGCAACGTTAATTAACGGTTACCATGACAATATATACAGCAAACGACGTATAAGTAATCCCGTATTTTTGAGGAAACATTTTCCGTGTTCTTGGGAGCTTGTAGATAGAAAGTTTCCACATCACTTGGATTTTGGAATAATAAATAAATAATCTCAAAATGTTTTACATACTTATACGACTCAGACGTAACTTTGAGGGAATTAATTATTCAGTAGATGTAAGTTGATACGTGTTTTTATGTTTTCATACTTATTCCTTTTACGGAAATAAAGATGGCATAATTATTATGTTTCTTGGTCCGAAGAGATCATGTGTCGCCTTTTAATCGATAGCGTTTGTGTTGTTACTACACAAACGCGTTCGGCGTCACTTTGAGGGATTTATTTAGTAAAGAAATGTAAGCAGATATGTATTTATGTTTCCATAGAAATTTCTATTTTGGAAACAAAGATGGCAGATTATGTTACCTGATCCGAAGAAGAGATCACGTGTCTACTTTCAATCGATAGCGTTAGGGTAGTTATGTAAAAAATATATAAAAAATATCTTCACGCAATTCCCAATACAGGGGTAGACAGAGGTCTAGTCTAGACAATTAAGTCCCTTCGAGCTACCTTCTATGGAATAATTTTCGGAACAACGTGACAGGTGGTGAGCCCGTCGCCGTCTTTATGTCCAATATATATGTATATAGGTTTTGAAAAAACTCGCAGTCTCGTACCAATGTACGAGACTGCCACCTGGGGATCGAACCCGGGTCTCTCGTCTCGAATTTCGATCACCCAGCCACTCGGCTATCGAGACTTTTTTTTGTATGAGTAGTTTAATGAAACGAGTGTAGTGATGGTGGCGCAATACTGGGCGGTGTATTGTGTATAAATTGTTTATCTAATCTAATTGCGTATAAATTTTATCAATTCTTTGTATTCGTTTTATGCTCTTCATTTAGAACTATGAAATGACGTTTTGGTGTATAGGTGACGGAAAAAACAATTTACTTTATTCACTCGATTAACGCGCAGTTTCATCATTTTATGGGTAACCTAAAAGAACCATAAAAGCGATTTTCAGAGCACTTCTTCTTATATTATTACGTTGTAAATTGCCTAATCGGAAATTCCAGAATTTTTTTGCAGTTCGAAACATACAGTATTTAAGACGTTGCTCAATTTTTTTTAATAAGTAACTAACAGCAATTATAATCAGTAAAAATCTACTCACATTAAATATAATGTACTTTTATCAAAACATATTTAAATTTTGCACTCAATGTTTACTTCCAACATAAAGGCATTTGCCTAACAAAACCTTGTATTGCGTTCAGATTCATAGAGCTTTGGTCGACCCAGGCCGACATCACTAAAATTATTAATAACATAAAATTGCTAAAACTGCGAATTCTACAGTTAAGCCTATCCCGGATTTTATTAAGGAAATAAAATGGGATAGTTATTTTATGTGACATTAACAATAATTTTCTTCAGCTTAATCATTATTAATTCAATAATTTGATTGCCATAATGGCTACGCTCGACAAGCGGATTGGCGATCACAGTACCAGACATCTCATATATCTATCGCTGCCCCTCATCGATTTATTTATTTTGTTCTGCTAGGAGCTTGAGGAACACGGAGCAAGAAGAATTTAGAGAGACTTCATTCGAAACGATGACAGATATATGTTTAAGTTCTAATAATGTTCTAAATCTGTAATATAAAATGTTCTAATGTTCTAAATATGTTAATGTTCTAAATCTCCATAGCCAATTATACCTTTAAAAATATTATGAATTAAACCAACATCTACCTTCGTGCTACTTCTGTACAATGAATTAACGTAACCTATAAATTTTAAAAGTTTGCATGATAGACATAGTAAACGACCCAAAAACCTATTACCGCTCCCGAACTCGAAAATTCTTTTTAATTACGAGATTCAACTGCAAAAGCGCTAGCTGGAAAATAAGTAAGGGATGAAACAAAAAAATTCAGACATTCTTTCCTATCCCCAGAGTGGAAATGAAAACGTTATAAGAGACCGTAATTTGACCCCAGAATACTTTCATAAAAATTTTAAGCTTCAGTAAATACTTCGATTAAAAATATTTTGAATAGTAATGACAGAAGCCACTAAATAATGGAGTTTTAAGTGGTATTATGTAATGCTACCAGCATTATGCTTATAACATATGTATCTAAAGTATTTGAAACGGACTATCTTGAATGCTAAAACTAATTTTCTAAAACTGACGTACTCATAAGCAATTCAGTCCTATTGACTAACATTTCACTGGAGCTTACCGCGGACTAGTGATAGGTGGTAAGCTTGTCGCCATAGAACTATCGACATATATAATACTATATGTTTTCTAACGTAAAATAAAATATAACTAAAATACGTAACAAAGATTATCGAATAAAAAATACGTAAACGAACATTAATTCTATAAAAAAGACTAAGTATTTGTAACGTCTTTTATGAAAACAATCCAAATACAATGGCACAGCCTTAAACCTTTGTGCAAACGACGTACACTTAAACGATACTAATTTGAGATAATGCTCACAAATGCGAGGATAACTTTTTGCTAGTATATGAAAAAGTACCGCCTATTTAATAATTAAGGGCGAACAAACCTAACCTTCTCTTTATTTAACCTCGTGGCTGCCTGAGACTGAAATTTAGTGATTTTTCGTCGCTTATTCTTTACAAAAGAACGCAAATATGAAAAAAAAAATATGATACAAGGGTTAATGAAGTAAAGTAAAATCGTAAAGGCAAGTCAAAATGTATAAGAAAGGGCAGCTTTTTCATACTTTACTTTGTAAACTTTCTCTAAAAGACTTTATTGTCTAGACGTCTGCCTACCCCAGTACGGGACAATTGTGGAAAGACACATTTTAATTGTATTAAGACATATTTAAATGAACTAAAACGCCAGTAAATTTCCGACGGTAATTTTCAGGTGCTTTTCCTTTACCCACGGTTTTTTTAGTATATATTTTATTGCATTAATTTATTTATTTGGAATAAAAATACTGTTTTTATATTATTACAAATCTGTTTTTCGCATTTTGTATTACAAATCTGTATCAAACAACTTGTTTATTTACATAAATTATAATAATATTTTTATATAAGCCATGATATAAGTCACGGTAGCCGAGTGGTGAATCTTTCATCACACATTTCACAAGCGATGAGCCAGTCTCCGTCTTTATGTGCAACTAGCGATATAAAACGTACGTTAGTTTTCGAAAAAAACTGGAATACTCTAATTCTGACTACCCGGCTAATCACCGGTCTTTATTTATAACATTTTTAAAAAGAAATTTACTGTACGCAGTAAAGAATAAGAACAAGAAAGCTTTACTGGAATTCGAAGCCACTTCTAACAATAAGGTGATAGGCTGTAGGACGTTAAAATAAAAGCACTGATTGAAGATGTAGGGCCCATAGCAGTGCTATAAACTTTAGAATGAACAGTGCTTTGAATCTAAGGACAAAAAAAAATTATTGTCTTTCAGCGTTAATCAAAAAGCAGAATGTAATGGAAAGTTTGCAGTGCTGGTGCTGATTTTACTATATGGCAGCTAAATCTGGGTCTGCCTAAAGAAGCATAAAAGTACACCAATAGCTTGGGAATCCATAAATTAGTACTCAACAGTGACGGAGAGCGTACTTCGTGATCTCTTCATAAAGTGGGCGGCGTTACCTTAACCGACGGAAAATGAAACGACCATATTTGTATGACTGGTTTGAACGATGATTAAGTGAGCAAATTGCTCATAGAGTCCAGAATACACACATGAAGAAAATAATGAATAAAACAGAAATATACATTACTTTAGGTCCCTAATTTTTATTAGAGCGGCAGACCTTTATTCATTTTCAACTCGTAAGCGATTTAAAGTGGTGCTAAATACTTCCTGGTACCAGATTTATTAAACGAAACTGTACTTTGGCAACTTCAAGTGAATAAACTAGCGAAACTTAACAAATTTAAACTTTCTTTTGCTTAAAAAATGCAAGATTACAAAATATTTGCACCATTATTGTAATTAGATCGGCATTACCGTGCTAACTTTGTTTGATAACAACGGTTGTGTTGGAAAAATTTTATTTGCATTTGTATGTCTAAGAATATTATTTCTCCGCCAACAACAAATTATAAAATTATATATTTACAACAAATTATATTTTATTGATGTTGTCACAAGAATAAATATTGTATAATGAATTTAATATTGTAGATTTGTGCGCACTTCGAACGCATATTACATTAGACATATTACGAGGAAGAGCTTGAATCTGACGTAAACTGAAATGGCACAAATTGTTCATACTTATCCATTGTAGGAGAGATAAAAATTATTTTTAATAAAATTCAGTCCATTTCATTAATATCCAGTCTTATCATTCGCAAAACATAACCGCCAACTTATAATTTTCTGATTCAGTTTGAAAATTATTTCATTAAAAGTTAATCGATTAATTTTGTATGCCACAAAGAAACACAACTTCTAGAAAATTAAGCTCTGAAGTTAAAGGGTAACATAATCAAGTTTATAAATATTTAAAGAAGGCCCCAACGGAATTCTTTCTGTTACACCTAAAAGAAAGCAAAGAGCACTGTGAATTTGTTAAACTCTTATTTATCTCACTTTTTAGTTTTGAATTAATGTGACTTAACTTTTTTGTTAGCTTGTTGAGATTTCATTATTTATTTCACTTATTTTTGACGTTCAAAATTAAATACTACTAGCTTTGTTTTTGAAATAGATGACTGTGAAATGAAATAACACTAATAACAAGGTCAAGTAATCAAACTAAGCTCTAGACACAGATACTGAACTGCAGAAAATCTATCGGTGCTATATTTCATCTTAGTCTTCAAATATCTTCGTTATATATTTTTTGTTTTGAGACTTCAGTAGCCATTTTGGCTGTACTGTTAGCCTACACTTATAAAAGTGAATAAACATGCTGTCTTCCTATGCTTTCTGATTGAATATTAATAAAGCTGCTAAATCTGCGTCTAAAGAAGATAAGGTGAAACTGAGTGCGAAAAATAAAAATAATAAATATCTTCACACCATTCCCAATACAGGGGTAGACAGAAGCTAGTCCAGACAATTAAGATGCTTCGACCGACCTTCCACGCGAAGATATTTTGGGACAACGTCGTCTTTATGTCCAAACCAACGATATGAATCGTACATATGTTTTGAAAAAACTCATTGGTACGAGCCTGCCACCTGGGGATCGAAATCAGATCTCTCGACTCGAATTCTGATCACCCAACTACTCGGCTATTGGCACATTTCGGCAGTCAGCCTACAATTCAATTAAGTATGGCATGAGATGTTTCAGATGCACTTTTAAAAACAATAAATATCTGTAAAAATGGGGTCCTGAAAACATAAAACATTACATGACAAAGAAATTGATATCGTTGGATTTGATTAAAAATAAATAATACCTACATTTTAAATACTACAGAGGACTTAATTTCTTGTATATAGGAATTGGCATTCCTATCGTGCTAGATGCCGGACTACTTGATTACATAGGCTATACGGTCGATGCATACCGCATATTTCTATTACACCCACGTCACATAAACGTTTGCAGTTTCCAGTAAAAGTGTCATTTGCCCTCACAAGAAGGAACCTTTTTATAGAATTCAAATTCAATATTTAATGGAAAACAATCTTTATTGCTACGGTAGCATACTACAGTTCAAAGCTATTGGTTTGCCGCGACTAAACTGCAAACCTAATAACGGAGACATTACTTAGCTTTTGTTTATTAATTTCATAAATGTGGTGTCAGCTAAGCTAAATATTTGGGTAATGCTTTTATAGTTTCATAGCTGTTAGGAAAATGGAAAGGAGAAAAGCCGTAAAGCTTTTGTAAAGCTGATATTTCTTTTCTATCAGATTTTGCGGCTATAAGAAATTAATAACATCAATCAGAAATATTACTAACTACTTCACATTTTCAATAGCTTTGTATAATATCTCGATAGCTATGCCACGAAAATCTATTGGTACGAGCCTTGGTGGCCGAGGTGCTTAAGAACTTCAGTGACTAAGAGAAAATATCTTTAAAGATTCCAAATTAGAGTTAAGAAGATCAGAGAAAAGCAGCAGCACGTATGGTATACGTATTTATGTTCCAGTTCATTAAAAAGGAGAGTAAACGTTGCGTACGATTTTATAAAAAGATCCGTTAAAAAGGAGGTTAAGTGTTCACTATATGGTCTCATGCAGGTAAAAGCTTGATACCGACCACGGATTATAAGAAAATAAAAAATTACCCACCGTACCTAATGCTAAGCTAATGAAAGAGAGACAGGGACTGGAATCTCTCATAACAAATACATACACACACACAAAATAGACTCACAATCTGTCCCAAACAGGCTTCAGTGAAGATCCTATGTCGGAATTCTAAAAAGTATAACCTCGCGCCTAAAAAGTATAACATCAAAAGTAAATATTATAAATGCACGCGGTCTACATTACATACATAACTCTGATTCCAAAGTAAGCTTAAGGTGTTAACAACAAAAACAACAAAAAAATATATATTTTATGCATTTACGATTTACGTACCACCGACCTGTTCATTTCTCTGTTGAACGTTGTCGACAGACGCGTCCTAAATCTTGTCGAACCATTTAGAAGGTTTACGATCATTGATGTCCCGCTCAGTAGTTTTAGGTTGTCGGTCTATCATCCTTAATGCTCTAACCCACATTTTTTTACCTTTCTTTTTCCGAAAACAGAGACATTATATATTGTCTAATGAAATAGTAATGATTTTCTTCAACGAAAGAAAAACAGTCCTAGAACTATTTTATTCAAAAACGTTACTACATACACTAGATTTTATTAAATGGATATAGTGTCACATCTCTTGCTATAACTAAGGTTAATGGACGTAATAGTTACATAATGTTCGTTGAAGCAGAAATGCTGAGTCGATATTGATACATATTTTATGTAATATTATGAATCGTGTAGTCATTTTCTAATGACGGGATATATTATATTACAATACGCAACTTTTGGTTATTAATTAAAGATTTAGTTAATAAACCCTATATGCTTAACTGACTTGTTAAAGTATTTTACAGGAAAGATAATTTTCCAAAAGTAAATAAATAAATAAATGAGAGACGGTTTAATATTAACACGCTTGGCAAGCGGATCGTCTTGCAACTGTCAGTTGTGCTAAATATTTAAATGGTTACCATGCAATCTGTCGTTATTCGATGGCATTAAGACAGGTCTTCGACTCTCTTTCCGTGGTTCTGTGTCCACGAGAAGAAACGGGGTGCTATATTCTTATGACAAAACCACAAGAAAAAATTTTATGCTCAATTTGTATTTACCCTGCTTCTTCTTCTTCTTTACTGCCACTCGTATAGTCCACTGCTGAAAACAGGCCTCCTCCAAAGCTTACCCTACATATTTATACATAAATATATGATTTTTATAAAATGTGACTGTCACTGTCTGTGTTTCTGTTATTCATAACATTTCAAATAATTAAATACTACATTTTGTCCTTATACATTTTGGCGTGCAGTAACGGTGTAAGAATATTGCCACCCTTTCTTTCCGTAGGTGTCGTAAGAGGTGACTAAGGGAAACATCCTTGAACATCGTTATGGCAACCGATAGATGGCGGGATAATCCGACCGATGATGGGGAGCAGAGTCTAAGGTGCGAGGTTTCTGATACTACGATCGCCAATCCGCTTGCCAAGCGTGGTGATAATGGCAAATCCTACCAAAGGGAGAGGCCTATTTCCTGTAGTGGACTTATATACATATATTATATAAAAATTTGTATTTAAGCAACAAAAATATCGATATGTATCTACATGTATATATCTCTATTACAGGGTGTTATAAAAACTATTAATTGGGTTTATGAAAACAAAAAAAAAACAATCAAAAAAACTCGCTTCGTAAAAGCATCTGTGTCAAGGGCAAACGTTAGCCTAGTTCTTTAACACTTCACGACCTCTGAAATTTTTTTGTAAATCAAATTATACCTGAATTAAAGAGCCGCAGCAAAACATTTCTTTGTTGGAAAGCAACTCTGTGCAATTAACAAGGCAACTTTGCAGTGTCTAAGCGACGAATGTGACATTGTAATCGCCAATTATGATATTAATGAGATAGGCCGAGACTAACGTTCATGTGAGCAAATGGACAGATGGTAGTTGAAGAGGAGGTAGTACTCGGACTTGTAAATTTGAAAGAAGGAAAGAGGTACGCAACGTTATACTTGGCGATCTGTTCTCTAGCTACCCTGTAAGGGCTGTGCGTGAAGATAAATAAATATAAATTAATAAACTAAAAGTAAATAAGTATGTACGGTAAATATGTAGGTAGGGCTCTAGACAGCCTGAGAGAATGGAGACGAGTATTATATTGAGAATGGATTGTGGGCGCAGAATATCCAGTTTAAATTTAAATAATTTAAACTGGGTATTCTCGCCCTCATCTCGACGTTTTAAAAATAGATCACTGAAGGCATTCTTAATTTTTTGAGGCGATGATGTTTGTTTAAAAAAATAAACTTATTGCACGAACACAAGCACACTTTAAAGTATTGCGAACTTGATACATAAAGGATTAAAATACTCGTATGTGTAAAGAGGTGTTCTAAAATATAATGATTGTACGGAGGGGAGACATATAGAAAAGATGCATCGTAGTTATCCAAAAATTATTGGACCTACCTAGTTTTGGAAATATCAAATACGTATTTTTCAATGAATTTATGCACGGTGTTTTCAATAGGAAACGGTATTTGTCGGAGTTAATGACCGAGTTACATATAATCTTCTTTTGTCCCATATTTATCTTAATCAGTTGGAAGACACCATAGAGGTCTTCAGTTCAGGAGGTTGGAAACAACTATGGGTGTTAAGTTTTAAGATATCATATCAACCTGTGATATATCCACTCTTAATCTTAACTTATCAACACTACCATGTATCAGGAGCCTACCTAGTATCGGTGAAGAGACTATTGTGTGTCTTCGTTCGATCTTTAACATATACAAAAATATCGATATGTATCTACATGTATATATCTCTATTACAGGGTGTTATAAAAACTATTAATTGGGTTTATGAAAACAAAAAAAAACAATCAAAAACTCGCTTCTGTAAAAGCATCTGTGTCAAGGGCAAACGTTAGCCTAGTTCTTTAACACTTCACGACCTCTGAAATTTTTTGTAAATCAAATTATACCTGAATTAAAGAGCCGCAGCAAAACATTTCTTTGTTGAAAGCAACTCTGTGCAATTAACAAGGCAACTTTGCAGTGTCTAAGCGACGAATGTGACATTGTAATCGCCAATTATGATATTAATGAGATAGGCCGAGACTAACGTTCATGTGAGCAAATGGACAGATGGTAGTTGAAGAGGAGGTAGTACTCGGACTTGTAAATTTGAAAGAAGGAAAGAGGTACGCAACGTTATACTTGGCGATCTGTTCTCTAGCTACCCTGTAAGGGCTGTGCGTGAAGATAAATAAATATAAATTAATAAACTAAAAGTAAATAAGTATGTACGGTAAATATGTAGGTAGGGCTCTAGACAGCCTGAGAGAATGGAGACGAGTATTATATTGAGAATGGATTGTGGGCGCAGAATATCCAGTTTAAATTTAAATAATTTAAACTGGGTATTCTCGCCCCTCATCTCGACGTTTTAAAAATAGATCACTGAAGGCATTCTTAATTTTTGAGGCGATGATATTTATTTAAAAGACACAGAGCTAAATATTTAAATGGTTACCATGCAATCTGTCGTTATTCGATGGCATTAAGACAGGTCTTCGACTCTCTTTCCGTGGTTCTGTGTCCACGAGAAGAAACGGGGTGCTATATTCTTATGACAAAACCACAAGAAAAAATTTTATGCTCAATTTGTATTTACCCTGCTTCTTCTTCTTCTTTACTGCCACTCGTATAGTCCACTGCTGAAAACAGGCCTCCTCCAAAGCTTACCCTACATATTTATACATAAATATATGATTTTTATAAAATGTGACTGTCACTGTCTGTGTTTCTGTTATTCATAACATTTCAAATAATTAAATACTACATTTTGTCCTTATACATTTTGGCGTGCAGTAACGGAGTAAGAATATTGCCACTCCCTTTCTTTCCGTGGGTGTCGTAAGAGGTGACTAAGGGAAACATCCTTGAACATCGTTATGGCAACCGATAGATGGCGGGATAATCCGACCAATGAAGGGGAGCAGAGTCTAAGGTGCGAGGTTTCTGATACTACGATCGCCAATCCGCTTGCCAAGCGTGTTGATAATGGCAAATCCTACCAAAGGGAGAGGCCTATTTCCTGTAGTGGACTTATATACATATATTATATAAAAATTTGTATTTACCCTGCTTCTTCTTCTTCTTTACTGCCACTCGTATAGTCCACTGCTGAAAACAGGCCTCCTCCAAAGCTTACCCTACATATTTATACATAAATATATGATTTTTATAAAATGTGACTGTCACTGTCTGTGTTACAGTTACATGAAGAGAAAATAAATGAATAAAACAGAAATATACATTACTTTAGGGTCCCTTTAACTCTTTATTAGAGCGGCAGACCTTTATTCATTTTCAACTCGTAAGCGATTTAAAGTGGTGCTAAATACTTCCTGGTACCAGATTTAATAAACGAAACTGTACTTTGGCAACTTCAAGTGAATAAACTAGCGAAACTTAACAAATTTAAACTTTCTTTTGCTTAAAAAATGCAAGATTACAAAATATTTGCACCATTATTGTAATTAGATCGGCATTACCGTGCTAACGGTTGTGTTGGAAAAATTTTATTTGCATTTGTATGTCTAAGAATATTATTTCTCCGCCAACAACAAATTATAAAATTATATATTTACAACAAATTATAAAATTATATATTTACAACAAATTATAAAATTATATATTTACAACAAATTATAAAATTATATATTTACAACAAATTATAAAATTATATATTTACAACAAATTATAAAATTATATATTTACAACAAATTATAAAATTATATATTTACAACAAATTATAAAATTATATATTTACAACAAATTATAAAATTATATATTTACAACAAATTATATTTTATTGATGTTGTCACAAGAATAAATATTGTATAATGAATTTAATATTGTAGATTTGTGCGCACTTCGAACGCATATTACATTAGACATATTACGAGGAAGAGCTTGAATCTGACGTAAACTGAAATGGCACAAATTGTTCATACTTATCCATTGTAGGAGAGATAAAAATTATTTTAATAAAATTCAGTCCATTTCATTAATATCCAGTCTTATCATTCGCAAACATAACTGCCAACTTATAATTTTCTGATTCAGTTTGAAAATTATTTCATTAAAAGTTAATCGATTAATTTTGTATGCCACAAAGAAACACAACTTCTAGAAAATTAAGCTCTGAAGTTAAAGGGTAACATAATCAAGTTTATAAATATTTAAAGAAGGCCCCAACGGAATTCTTTCTGTTACACCTAAAAGAAAGCAAAGAGCACTGTGAATTTGTTAAACTCTTATTTATCTCACTTTTTAGTTTTGAATTAATGTGACTTAACTTTTTTGTTAGCTTGTTGAGATTTCATTATTTATTTCACTTAGTTTTGACGTTCAAAATTAAATACTACATTTTGTCCTTATACATTTTGGCGTGCAGTAACGGTGTAAGAATATTGCCACTCCCTTTCTTTCCGTAGGTGTCGTAAGAGGTGACTAAGAGAAAATATCTTTAAAGATTCCAAATTAGAGTTAAGAAGATCAGAGAAAAGCAGCAGCACGTATGGTATACGTATTTATGTTCCAGTTCATTAAAAGGAGAGTAAACGTTGCGTACGATTTCATAAAAAGATCCGTTAAAAAGGAGGTTATGTTCACTATATGGTCTCATGCAGGTAAAGCTTGATACCGACCACGGATTATAAGAAAATAAAAATTACCCACCGTACCTAATGCTAAGCTAATGAAAGAGAGACAGGGACTGGAATCTCTCATAACAAATACATACACACACACAAAATAGACTCACAATCTGTCCCAAACAGGCTTCAGTGAAGATCCTATGTCGGAATTTAAAAAGTATAACCTCGCGCCTAAAAAGTATAACCTCGCGCCTAAAAAGTATAACCTCGCGCCTAAAAAGTATAACCTCGCGCCTAAAAAGTATAACCTCGCGCCTAAAAAGTATAACCTCGCGCCTAAAAAGTATAACCTCGCGCCTAAAAAGTATAACCTCGCGCCTAAAAAGTATAACCTCGCGCCTAAAAAGTATAACCTCGCGCCTAAAAAGTATAACCTCGCGCCTAAAAAGTATAACCTCGCGCCTAAAAAGTATAACCTCGCGCCTAAAAAGTATAACCTCGCGCCTAAAAAGTATAACCTCGCGCCTAAAAAGTATAACCTCGCGCCTAAAAAGTATAACCTCGCGCCTAAAAAGTATAACCTCGCGCCTAAAAAGTATAACCTCGCGCCTAAAAAGTATAACCTCGCGCCTAAAAAGTATAACCTCGCGCCTAAAAAGTATAACCTCGCGCCTAAAAAGTATAACCTCGCGCCTAAAAAGTATAACCTCGCGCCTAAAAAGTATAACCTCGCGCCTAAAAAGTATAACCTCGCGCCTAAAAAGTATAACCTCGCGCCTAAAAAGTATAACCTCGCGCCTAAAAAGTATAACCTCGCGCCTAAAAAGTATAACCTCGCGCCTAAAAAGTATAACCTCGCGCCTAAAAAGTATAACCTCGCGCCTAAAAAGTATAACCTCGCGCCTAAAAAGTATAACCTCGCGCCTAAAAAGTATAACCTCGCGCCTAAAAAGTATAACCTCGCGCCTAAAAAGTATAACCTCGCGCCTAAAAAGTATAACCTCGCGCCTAAAAAGTATAACCTCGCGCCTAAAAAGTATAACCTCGCGCCTAAAAAGTATAACCTCGCGCCTAAAAAGTATAACCTCGCGCCTAAAAAGTATAACCTCGCGCCTAAAAAGTATAACCTCGCGCCTAAAAAGTATAACCTCGCGCCTAAAAAGTATAACCTCGCGCCTAAAAAGTATAACCTCGCGCCTAAAAAGTATAACCTCGCGCCTAAAAAGTATAACCTCGCGCCTAAAAAGTATAACCTCGCGCCTAAAAAGTATAACCTCGCGCCTAAAAAGTATAACCTCGCGCCTAAAAAGTATAACCTCGCGCCTAAAAAGTATAACCTCGCGCCTAAAAAGTATAACCTCGCGCCTAAAAAGTATAACCTCGCGCCTAAAAAGTATAACCTCGCGCCTAAAAAGTATAACCTCGCGCCTAAAAAGTATAACCTCGCGCCTAAAAAGTATAACCTCGCGCCTAAAAAGTATAACCTCGCGCCTAAAAAGTATAACCTCGCGCCTAAAAAGTATAACCTCGCGCCTAAAAAGTATAACCTCGCGCCTAAAAAGTATAACCTCGCGCCTAAAAAGTATAACCTCGCGCCTAAAAAGTATAACCTCGCGCCTAAAAAGTATAACCTCGCGCCTAAAAAGTATAACCTCGCGCCTAAAAAGTATAACCTCGCGCCTAAAAAGTATAACCTCGCGCCTAAAAAGTATAACCTCGCGCCTAAAAAGTATAACCTCGCGCCTAAAAAGTATAACCTCGCGCCTAAAAAGTATAACCTCGCGCCTAAAAAGTATAACCTCGCGCCTAAAAAGTATAACCTCGCGCCTAAAAAGTATAACCTCGCGCCTAAAAAGTATAACCTCGCGCCTAAAAAGTATAACCTCGCGCCTAAAAAGTATAACCTCGCGCCTAAAAAGTATAACCTCGCGCCTAAAAAGTATAACCTCGCGCCTAAAAAGTATAACCTCGCGCCTAAAAAGTATAACCTCGCGCCTAAAAAGTATAACCTCGCGCCTAAAAAGTATAACCTCGCGCCTAAAAAGTATAACCTCGCGCCTAAAAAGTATAACCTCGCGCCTAAAAAGTATAACCTCGCGCCTAAAAAGTATAACCTCGCGCCTAAAAAGTATAACCTCGCGCCTAAAAAGTATAACCTCGCGCCTAAAAAGTATAACCTCGCGCCTAAAAAGTATAACCTCGCGCCTAAAAAGTATAACCTCGCGCCTAAAAAGTATAACCTCGCGCCTAAAAAGTATAACCTCGCGCCTAAAAAGTATAACCTCGCGCCTAAAAAGTATAACCTCGCGCCTAAAAAGTATAACCTCGCGCCTAAAAAGTATAACCTCGCGCCTAAAAAGTATAACCTCGCGCCTAAAAAGTATAACCTCGCGCCTAAAAAGTATAACCTCGCGCCTAAAAAGTATAACCTCGCGCCTAAAAAGTATAACCTCGCGCCTAAAAAGTATAACATCAGAAGTAAATATTATAAATGCACGCGGTCTACATTACATACATAACTCTGATTCCAAAGTAAGCTTAAGGTGTTAACAACAAAACAACAAAAATATCGATATGTATCTACATGTATATATCTCTATTACAGGGTGTTATAAAACTATTAATTGGGTTTATGAAACAAAAAAAAACAATCAAAAAACTCGCTTCTGTAAAAGCATCTGTGTCAAGGGCAAACGTTAGCCTAGTTCTTTAACACTTCACGACCTCTGAAATTTTTTGTAAATCATATTATATAAAAATTTGTATTTACCCTGCTTCTTCTTCTTCTTTACTGCCACTCGTATAGTCCACTGCTGAAAACAGGCCTCCTCCAAAGCTTACCCTACATATTTATACATAAATATATGATTTTTATAAAATGTGACTGTCACTGTCTGTGTTTCTGTTATTCATAACATTTCAAATAATTAAATACTACATTTTGTCCTTATACATTTTGGCGTGCAGTAACGGTGTAAGAATATTGCCACTCCCTTTCTTTCCGTAGGTGTCGTAAGAGGTGACTAAGGGAAACATCCTTGAACATCGTTATGGCAACCGATAGATGGCGGGATAATCCGACCGATGATGGGGAGCAGAGTCTAAGGTGCGAGGTTTCTGATACTACGATCGCCAATCCGCTTGCCAAGCGTGGTGATAATGGCAAATCCTACCAAAGGGAGAGGCCTATTTCCTGTAGTGGACTTATATACATATATTATATAAAAATTTGTATTTACCCTGCTTCTTCTTCTTCTTTACTGCCACTCGTATAGTCCACTGCTGAAAACAGGCCTCCTCCAAAGCTTACCCTACATATTTATACATAAATATATGATTTTTATAAAATGTGACTGTCACTGTCTGTGTTTCTGTTATTCATAACATTTCAAATAATTAAATACTACATTTTGTCCTTATACATTTTGGCGTGCAGTAACGGAGTAAGAATATTGCCACTCCCTTTCTTTCCGTGGGTGTCGTAAGAGGTGACTAAGGGAAACATCCTTGAACATCGTTATGGCAACCGATAGATGGCGGGATAATCCGACCGATGATGGGGAGCAGAGTCTAAGGTGCGAGGTTTCTGATACTACGATCGCCAATCCGCTTGCCAAGCGTGGTGATAATGGCAAATCCTACCAAAGGGAGAGGCCTATTTCCTGTAGTGGACTTATATACATATATTATATAAAAATTTGTATATAAGCAACAAAAATATCGATATGTATCTACATGTATATATCTCTATTACAGGTGTTATAAAAACTATTAATTGGGTTTATGAAAACAAAAAAAAAAACAATCAAAAAAACTCGCTTCGTAAAAGCATCTGTGTCAAGGGCAAACGTTAGCCTAGTTCTTTAACACTTCACGACCTCTGAAATTTTTTTGTAAATCAAATTATACCTGAATTAAAGAGCCGCAGCAAAACATTTCTTTGTTGGAAAGCAACTCTGTGCAATTAACAAGGCAACTTTGCAGTGTCTAAGCGACGAATGTGACATTGTAATCGCCAATTATGATATTAATGAGATAGGCCGAGACTAACGTTCATGTGAGCAAATGGACAGATGGTAGTTGAAGAGGGAGGTAGTACTCGGACTTGTAAATTTGAAAGAAGCGAAAGAGGTACGCAACGTTATACTTGGCGATCTGTTCTCTCTAGCTACCCTGTAAGGGGCTGTGCGTGAAGATAAATAAATATAAATTAATAAACTAAAAGTAAATAAGTATGTACGGTAAATATGTAGGTAGGGCTCTAGACAGCCCGAGAGAATGGAGACGAGTATTATATTGAGAATGGACTCGTGGGCGCAAGAATATCCAGTTTAAATTTAAATAATTTAAACTGGGTATTCTCGCCCTCATCTCGACGTTTTAAAAATAGATCACTGAAGGCATTCTTAATTTTTTGAGGCGATGATGTTTGTTTAAAAAAATAAACTTATTGCACGAACACAAGCACACTTTAAAGTATTGCGAACTTGATACATAAAGGATTAAAATACTCGTATGTGTAAAGAGGTGTTCTAAAATATAATGATTGTACGGAGGGGAGACATATAGAAAAGATGCATCGTAGTTATCCAAAAATTATTGGACCTACCTAGTTTTGGAAATATCAAATACGTATTTTTCAATGAATTTATGCACGGTGTTTTCAATAGGAAACGGTATTTGTCGGAGTTAATGACCGAGTTACATATAATCTTCTTTTGTCCCATATTTATCTTAATCAGTTGGAAGACACCATAGAGGTCTTCAGTTCAGGAGGTTGGAAACAACTATGGGTGTTAAGTTTTAAGATATCATATCAACCTGTGATATATCCACTCTTAATCTTAACTTATCAACACTACCATGTATCAGGAGCCTACCTAGTATCGGTGAAGAGACTATTGTGTGTCTTCGTTCGATCTTTAAACATATACAAAAGTATTCTGGTTTAGAATACTTTTGTATATGTTTTAAGGTACTAACGCCTTTTCGGAAGGCAGCAGGTTCAAAAGGCAGAAATGCATCAAATTTGTTCGAAAAATTTTTCTCTATGCAGAAGTATACATAATGTACGGCCACCAATGGAATATATTTATACTATATCATAACAGACTATTTTAATGTGAACAAGTACAATTACACGCACGCAAATATTCGAATATGCACAAATGCGTAGCACATCGTAGCACGCAATGGAACAAATATTATTTCTGAATGTAGAAACCTGCCCAGTCGTCAACATTTACTAAAAAATAGGAGATAAGAATAGAAAGAAAGAAAATATCAAGTCTGCCATGTAGGCTATGCCCTAGTATACTTTCCTAGCTAGTCTTATCTACCAATATCGATGATTATAATGCAATACATAAACGAACATTGCACAACTAAGAAAAGTAAAACTAATGGATTGTTTTTATAAAAAGAATTTCTATTAAAAATACTTATATTCACTGTAATCAACCCCTGACGGGGTAACCAGAGGGAAGAGATCGCCAAGTTTTACGAGCCTTACATGTCTTTTTTCAAATTTATCATTTTGTTCATACACGCACATCACGGTAATCGAGTAATTTTGACCCTCCCTTCTACGAGCAATTGCTCGTAGAAGGGAGGGTCAAGATTACTCGATTTTATTCGAACACTATGTGAGCAAATTTGCTCACATGGTGTTCGAAAGTTAGTCACCATACAATTTTGACTTATTCGCGGAACGTGCCGAAACTCGAAGCACGAAGCACATTATCAACTTTAGCGATAATATCATCTTTCAAATCTGCTATTGCGACTCTTCGTTTCGTTTTCGGCGGGCCAAAGTAAGGCCGCTGATTTTCCGAAGAAATCGCATGTCCACTGCATTCAATTTGCTTTTACGCGCCTTCTCCTTTTAATAATGCTTTTGATTTACTAATGACTAAGAAAGCATGTTAATAATATTCTTGACAGTATTAAATATTATTAATATTTCAGTAATTGATTTAATATTTTGTAAGCATATGTGCTATAAAGGAAACAAATTTGTGATTACGGGATTGAAATACGATATATTTATTTAAAAGACACAGAGCTAAATATTTCATGTAATTTGAGTACGGAACTTGGCCCTACTGTTTCCTCTACATTATTGCAGTTATTATTTACATTCACCCTCTCCCTATAATTGTACCTATATATTAATTTGTATATATTTAAGTGAACCTAATTTATAACCTGGTACACCATATCCCTATACAGGTATGTAGATAGTTCTTAATAATTTACTAACTGTAAATGAATGCAGTAAATTAAATCGCGGATCGTGTAGTCGACGATATATACGACTTCGTCTGATAATCTAGAGAAAACCGAAATACGAGTATCTTAACTAAAGGTGAAATATTTCAATCACAATGTCTAGCCGTCTGATAATTGGATGGCTAATTAACAAGTGTCTAGACATCCGATGGAATAACCTTTACCGTTTAATTGATTGCCTTGGTAATCGAAGATCTTTTATAAGTCATACGGCTCGGAAATGTTCTCACGCCGCTTCATTCATGTATATCCCTAGACTAATGGTGTTTTTTAAAACTCGAGGATGGGTGATGGCATTTTGTTACGCTAGGGCGAAACGGCATGATTGTCCACAGGCCTATAGCGATTTGAATTTATGCAAATAAGTGTTTAAATTTTTGTGATTTATAATTTTTTTATTGAAATATTTTTTTACTTTAGGCTAGTCTTAGTTTACTGACGTGATACTGAAGCATTCTATTAAGAGAGGCTATAAACCATAGGTGAATAAGTAATAGAAATTAGATTAATAATAAGTAGTAACAACTAGCCACAATCTATGCTGTGCCTAGTATTCCGATGATCGGACTTCCTTATAATACAAATAAACTCTGTTATCAAGCTTTAATTAGACGTCCGATAATTGGACGGCTAACATCCTATACTTATTCTGGAAGAAAACCTTTGTGCGTCTTCTTAAACAGATTCCCGATACGGAGTTGATTTTTTTGAGAGTTTGTTTTGAGATTAAGATTTGAGATAATGAAATTAAACCTAACGTTTTATAATATCGGTTTAAAATAAAAAAATATAAATTATGATCATGGATTGTTAACAACAATTATTATTTAAAGTCAATAGCAATCACTGAAAGCACTATTACAATAAAAAAATATTTTCACGCCTTCCCAATACAGGGGTAGACAGAGGTCAGGTCTAGACAATTAAATCCCTTAGATCCAACTTCCACCGAAGATATTTTCGGGACACCGTGAAAAGCCTTCGCCGTCTTTATGTCCAAGCGAACGATACAATACGATACAAGTAAGAGCCTGCCACCTGGGGATCGAACTCGGGTCTCTTGACTCAAAATTCCGACCACCCAACCATTCTGCTGTCGTGACTACACTACAATACTATTACAATAATATTAAATAGCGATACAAACGATTAATAGATAGTGTATAATGTGTAAAGAAACTATCCCCAACTCGCGTTTAAAAGGTAGACCATAAATAAAACCTTTCATCGTAAGAGGGTACGGGTGATCAATGAAGACACTATACATTGGATTTTTATTAACTTACCTCTTTTCTTTTATGTTCCCACTTTTACTTTTTCATAAGTTGTAATATAAATGTATTACAAAATAAAATGTATTTAAATCTTCATATAAAACCAAAATAATTAAAAAGTATATACATTGTGAATGTCTAAATTGTTAATGGTTTTGCATATAAATAACTTATCGTTAAAAAATTATATCCACAAAACCATTTTACAGCCGTTGAAAGAGGTTAAAGCACCAATTATCTCAAAAGAATGTGCCAAATGTAGGTGCCATGCCAGATTTGGGTGTTTTAAAACTAATTTATAGCTTAATTTCAACAATTAATGTTGATGTAACTGTAGGTTGTATTTTAATTATTAGAAAAAATGTCTATGTTATGTCACAGCTAAACGAATAAATTTTATTTTTATTATATCGTTTTACGCATTAACTGTAACGGGCTGGCCAAAGACGAGAAATACTCAGGCTAATATTTAGGAGACAAATAAAGCAGTAAAATATCAGTAAGTCTTACTATATTAACCTTTTTTTGATCGATTGACTATCATTATCAGGCCTTAGCTGACAGGAGCACTACGAATATTTATTAGGGAGTAAACAATGAAAAAGATACCATGTTTCGTGAAGATATTTCTAATTAACTGGGCTTCTCGGAAAGCAAATACTTTTCTTCAGAAATCTACTATTTATCCGTATTAAAAAAAATTGTTTGTTACAGATTAAAAATTTAAACCTTACACTAAATGATAGATAATTACGTCCATTAGCAATTTTTATTAGTTTATTTATTTGGGTAAAAGGAAGTTTTTTACATAGTCCAGGACATCTAGACGTACCTGGCTATCTATAAAAAACATCTTCTCCGTTGAGTCATCATGAGATGTTGTAACATACATAAACACTCATACCTTTGCGTTCTTTACATTAATTCCATGCTGCGATATACAATGAAAAGCGTCTTATGTGTGAGGCGACAGCTCAGACTTTAAATTATGCAATGGTTTAAAAAGTGAGCAGTGGTCAGTTAAGTGGTTGAAGTTAATGAAATGGTCCATTAGTTCTTACTTCAGGAATTTCATACAATATTAAGTGCCAACATTTTGCATATTTACAGAGAATTATTTCTCTTTATGACTGTTTAGTAATAAATAGGTAGGGTTTATATTATTATTCTGACATCAGACAACTTTTTGTTCAATGTTGACCGTACAGAAAGTTTTATTTTAATTAGTTTAGTGTATATAATAATATATCTTCACGCAATTCCCAATACAGGGGTAGACAGCGGTCGAGTCTAGACAATTAAGTCCCTTCGACCCACCTTCCACCGAAGATATTTTCGGGACAACGTGACAGGTGGTGAGCCCGTCGCCGTCTTTATGTCCAAGCCAACGACATTCGTACATAAGTTTTTGAAAAACCCATTGGTAGGAGCCTATCAACTGGGGATCGAACTCGGGTCTATTGACTCGAAATTTCGACCACCCAACCACTCGGCTATCGTGACTTTTATTTTTATGTATATTTATTTTAATTTTTATATATATTATTATATAATAATATACAAAACTGTAATTCACGTTTTGATGTCTATTTTCGAAAGACCCCTTCTCTCGTGCTATACATCAAGTCAAATTTAACCTCCTTTTTTTATCTGTTTATAGTCTATATGAATAAAATATTGTTAATCGATTCTTAAACCAAATGAAACTGAAAACAAAAATGAATGATAAAAACACAAGTCTTAACTAAAAACCACTAAAGTGTTCTCTTAATATTACGCTAATAGATAAATTTCTCGATGTACTTATAATATTTAAGTATCTAGGAATAAATTTTGCGAATTGCTTTAAAAACTGTCTTCTTTAAAAAATAATTATCACGCGGTAATACTAAAGTATAAGCCGAACCCCTTTTTATATTTGATAACTGCCCAATCATGAACGGGGATTGAAGGTATTAAAGCATGACATTAGGGGGATTTTAAAATTTAAGTATGTTGTATAAATGTGTTTATATATGTATCATGTAGCCCGAAAGTAGTATATTTTCAAATACATCTATACTAATTTACTATAAATATTATGAAAAGAAAAGCTGTTTGCAATTTTTTTGTGAAACTGCAAGCCTTATCGCAAAAATGATTATATTCTAACTGAGCATTTATCATAAAGAAACGTATGCATATTTCACATATAAAACCGTGAGCGCAGTTTATTTTTTTCAACAAAGTTTATCTATTTAATAATTTAATTTATATTTTTTAAAAGTGGTTATACGAAATAGTATGTACGAAGGAACTTTCAATGCCTTTATTTAAAAAAAAAAAAACTATGTGTTTTGAATAGCTTACAAGTATTGTCTGATTTAAATTAAGTGCAATGCATCGGAAAACTAAATAAATAGGTGCACGGAGCAACTTTGTTTGAAATGTATTGTAACAGCTAAACGACATGAATGGGTCAGATTATTTCATATTGCAAAAATTATTAACCTGTACGCTACATAAAAGAGAGCCTAAATTTTTTAATCCTTCTGCTACTATTTACAACCTTAAAGCTCCCGAAAATGTGAAATGGAACAAGATTATTAATAAAAACTAGAGTGATAATGTAATTGTAGCAATTATTCACACAAAGCCCGTTGCCGTACAACTTCATCACATACTTGGCTATAAGAGCTGAACATATCGCCTATTTTGATTACATCAAAAATTCGACGATTTACCTAAATCATACAAACGCTTGCAGTTTCCAGTAAAAATATAAATTAAGCACACAATACACAAATTTATCTCAACATTTCTCTAGTGGGATTTCCCAGTTATAAACGGATAATATTTTACCACTCGAATGCCACAAAATATAGTTATAGTTATAAAATATAATCTACAAAGAAAGTCTAAAAAGACTTAATTGTAAATCCCAGTGGGCAAAATGCGTGAAGATAAAGAAAATTAAACACTAAAAATAAAATAATATTACATATATACATATCGCCACGTAATGTGTCCACAGCATGACAGGTCTCTCCTATAAGGAAGAACTTGCGATGATAGCCTCAAACCTAATGATGTAATTGAATGTAATAGATGTTCAAAAAAACGTGTAGAGAAACTTAAAATGCGCGCTAATTTATTTATTTCTTAAGTTCTGAACTGAACTGAAATGAAGGGTTCCTGTGGGAGAGATATGAAACATGATGTTGCTTAGGCGATTAACGGAACCATTTTGCGGACTTCAATTACCATTTTTTCTTCTATGTGTTTATCGAAGACCTGATCTTAAAGTAAGGTAGCTAAAGCAGTTGAGTTATGAAATCAGAAACAACGAAGTCTAAAACCACAAACATCTAAATCTGATGCAATGTAAAAAGTGGGGTTTTCTACATTGACCCGCACGGGAAATCCGGAACCAGAGAGCTGGCGACAGCTTGAAAACCGTATGTACGTCACTCAATCAGGAAGGTAGCCATTTTTATTCTGTATTTTGATAGGACAGTCGGAGTTCGTTATTTTCGTTCTTTATTTTGCTTATATTGATTTAATATCATGATAAATTGATGAATTATTATGTATTTTTATTTGCTTTACTCTTCTTTTCATTGTTTTATAATTTGTCATACTTTTTTTCACTCAAAATCCTTTATTTGCTGATAAACATTTAATTTTGAATGTTAATGCCCTTATTAATTGCATACGCTAGAAAAATGGTCAAGTATTGTAACAAGACTATACTAGCCGATAAGTACTAAAAAGCGCCACAAGTTACGAATAGTAACGAAATTTTAGGTGCAGAGATTATATTTCTGATGAGCCTCACACCATAAATGAGTAGTTCTCTCAAGGGCCCAAGCCATTGAGGCACGGAAGTGCGGGATTCCCGGGACTCATGTCAGGCCAGTGCAGACTAACTGCCTCTGTGTCACTAGCCGTCTGATAATAAAGGTCTTGTAAGTCTAGTTCTTTCGACTACACTATCACCAGATCTTATTTGGAACAACGCGATAGGCGATAAGCCAATTGCCAACTACATAGAAGCCAACCATATAAATCAAACATAAATAAATAAATATCTTCCCGCAATTCCCTATCTACAGGGGTATACAGAGGTCTAGTCTAATCAATTAAGTTCCTATGACCCACCTTCCACTGAAGATATTTTCGGGACAACGTGACCAGTGGTGAGCCCGTTGCCGTCTTTATGTCCAAGCCAACGATATAATTCGTCCATAACTTTTTCAAAAACCCATTGGTACAAGCCTGCCACCTGGGGATCGAACTCGGGTCTAGAGAGTTAGGGAGGTTAGAGAGTTTTTAAATCCCGTACACATCATAACCATTATCGATCCCCAGGTGGCAGGCTCGTACCAATGGGTTTTTCACCAACTTATGTACGTATAATATTGTTGGCTAGGACATAAAAACGGCGAAGGGCTCACCATCAGTTACATTGTCCAGAAAATATCTTCGATGGAAGGTGGGTCGAAAGGAACTTAATTGTCTAGGCTAGACCTCTGTCTACCCCTGGGAAAAAATGATTTTAATCCATCATTTCAAACACACCTACGATCTATGTTAACAAGTTAAACTAAAATAGTTTTTTCCTATTCAGTGTTCTTCTTAAATGCGATTTAATAAAGGTTAAGTTTCTTTTATAAAATATTATTTGTATAAATCGCATTTTTTAAATTAATAGATAATAAATGGGTTATTATGTAGATCTCCAAAATTGATAATATAAAAGTAAACAAGGAACATTGAGAGCTACTTAACCTAAATAAACCAAGAAAGAAAAGTCTTTAAGGTACTTCAAACGTACGCCGAATATGAGATAACGACAAAAGCGTCGATAATTTAAGCCGTCGAAAACAAAGTTACTGTTGAGTTATAGTAATAACTACATTCAAGAGCTGAAATAATTTGTTAGGAATCAATCTGAATTCATTTTTACTAGGATAACTTTATATATTCTCATTGAATAGATTCTAAAAAAATATGTATTACTTTGAAAATATAATTTTTATGATTAAAAACACATATTTTCTTGTCTCAATATTTTTGTTTTTTAACATTTATTTAAAGATTTATATTTTTTATTTTTACATTTATTTTTATTTATTTAATTTCGTGTCCTTTTTTATTTATGAAATAAATAAAAGTAATATTTTTTTAAAAATATTTGTCGTTATAGTATTTGAATTACTAAAGTTTATATTTATTTCCCTAGAGCAATCGCAATCGCAATCGCCTGTAATCGCTTCAAAGAAACCTATATCGCATAGGCGGTTAACAAATGGCAGAGCAACAACAATAACATTTGTTGTTAGAAAAAAAGTGCATGATACGGACCTCTTCACACGACGGTTGCGTCGCCGCGCGCCGTAATTCTCCCCGTACATTTTGCACCGAGTCATTATTTATCGTCCGTATAAACTTTGACCGCACACATGGCAGCAGGGCTGTGCAGACGATATGCCGCAACGAACACTCGGGACAGACTGAACTGACTGAGCTCTTGTTGGTTGTAGGGTTGCTTATGCGACCCCGCGCCGCGCCTGCCGCGCGACCCTATAGCACAGGAGGGTTTGATCGTCAGCTGTCCGATATTCTGGACTGCCCAGTCCCATACAGATTTGTAATCCAAATCCTTTGTCCAAATTTTGTTCAAAAGGATTACACGGGACGGAGACGCTTTTGTGAGTTATTTATTATTATTATTATTCAGTATATTAGCGGTTAATACACGCTGACGTGCTTAACATTACTTTCTTTGATCTTATTATTTAATCAAGATCAGTTGTAGTTATTCAATATCATGGGAAATTGCGAATTCTATCTACTAACTTCTCTGCCCCAAAAGGCAGTGTAACAACTGCTGTGCTCTCGCTTGAAGGGTGTTATGGTCGAAGGGTCTTTGAATTTAGTCCTCAGAGGTGAAAAAGCATATGTTACTTTCTTTCTAATTCGTTTTTTCGTGTTATAGGCTTCAGTAGTCACTTAAAATCAACTTGTTTTCAATCTAAGCCAATAAAAATCGCATAAAAATCGTAGAGTAACAGTTCTGATTTTTTTTGCTTTAATTAAAATAACCTTTGATTTTTTTTTAATTTTTACACACGCTACAAATAGCTGAAAATAAATAAGTACTATGATACAAATTCTGTGGAATTTCAATTGTGAATAGTAAAAGTAAACTTTAATAATCTTTGTTTTATAACGAGTTAGATAGTTTCAGTTTATTAAAGGTAAACTAAAAAAGAATGATTAAGGTCAAATCAATTCAATATACTTAAAATTATTGTACTTAATTACGTATTACTTAAGGTAAGACGTAATACTCCAATTATACTGTACACGTAATCTAATGTAATTAATGTAAAATTAAGTAATGTAAAATTTAATATAACACAAATTCTATTACCTTTTACTATAATAACGAAACACAACCTGATATACAGTTTATTGCGTAAGACAGTTTTTTTGGACAAGATCGGTATATATACTAGCTACAATCCTTAGGGATTGTGATAGGGACTGGGAAGACTATACTTTTAATTTTACCTCCGTAGACGAGTGGCGCAAATACCGGTTTTCAATGTGACGTCTTCTCGAGGACCCGGGTTCGATTATCAGCCGGTTCAATGTAGAAAAACCACTTGTTCTACATTTTCTCGGGTCCGGGTGTTTGTGGTGCCTTCGTTGTTTCCGATTCCCATAGCACAAGTACTTTAGTATCTTACATTGAGATCGGAGCAATGTATGTGATGTTGTCCCTATCTATATATGTATTTATTTATTAAAAAAATAGTTATAATAGCAGGGTTTGAGTGCGCGTCAAAAGACCCGAGTTCAATCCCACGAGGTAGACTCATACTAATGAGTTTTTTTTTTATATATACAAATATATATGTTTACGCTATTCTTAGTACAGAGGTAGACAGAGATCTAGACAATTAAATCCTTTCAACCCACCTTCCATAGAAGACATTTTCTGGACAACGTGACTGGTGGAGAGCCCGTCGTCATTTTTATGTCCAAGCCAACGATATTCCATCATTCAGCCAAATTCGTACATAAGTTTTTACAAAACCCATTGGTCAAAACTTATGACATATATATCGTTGGCTTGGCCATAAATTCGGCGACAGGCTCACCACCAGTCACGTTGTACTTAAAATAGGCCATGGTGGAATGTGGATGAAAAAGACTTAATTGTCTACCGCTTTATTGGGAATATGCGTGAGGATTTTTATTAATTTATAAATAAGACTACTAAGTAAATTAATTGTACTTATTTGAACAAATTTTGGTTTAATTATCTCCTAATGAGGAAGCCTGTATTTACGTTAGAACACATAAGAGTCGAAATTTGTCTATAAATATTTGTTAATAATGGTAATTTAATCTTGTAAAAAGAATAGAATAATAAATAGAATAGAAGCAGTCACGATTGCCGAGTGGTTGGTTGATTGGAATTCAAGTCAAGAGAGAGAAGTTCGATCTCCAAGGCTCGTACAAAATGATTTTTTCGAAAACTTATGTACGAATTACATCGTAGGCTTGGATATAAAAACGGCGACGGGCTCACCACCTGTCGCGTTGATTCAAAAATGTCTTCGGTGGAAGTTGGGTCGAAAGGATTGTCTACCCCTGTATTGAGAATGGCGTGAAGTGAATAGAATAGAGATGATGTAAAGTTAACGCAGCTTAAATCAACGGACTATACCGGTTTGTAATAAAAAAGGAAGATGTTTTGTTTTAGACAAGACAAATATCCATTGTTAACTTGGCCTTTGGTTAACTGGAGTAGGATAACGTTTATAGTCTAACTTAAGCAATACGAGTGTCTCTTCAGACACAAATAAGTATCTTTAACTCTACATTGGTAACTGTTCTTCTTATTGTAAAGCACGTTTAGAGAATATATATATATATATATATATATATATATATATATATATATATATATATATATATATATATATATATATATATATATATATATATATATATATATACACATACGTCAATGACACTATATTGTAGTTCGAAAGATCATTGATAATTCAACCTAACAGGGATAAAATACTTTTCAATGTTAATATAGTATATATATATATATATATATATATATATATATATATATATATATATATATATATATATATATATATATATATATATATATATATATATATATATATATATATATATATATAAATATATATATATATATATATATATATATATATATATATTGGCAGGATTTTCCGCTGGTCTTTTTCTGTATATAAAATTCTATCTATCTATTATTCCGAAAATATATTAAGTAAAGCTGCTTAAATTTTTATTTCAGGATTTTAAAGCTGAGATTTTTCTTGCCTAATTGCCGCAAAATACTCGAATTTTATTTCTTTTAAAAAGTCCACCGTTTAATAAAAAAAGTCCCCAAAACATGACAAGGTGTTCATGACGGTACACAGCCCATGTGCACCCATCGATATCCTCCAACATTATGTAGATCATCATTACATCTCGTAGGAGATCGTTCAAACACAGGTCCAACTTATTACGCCTTATTAATATGCAGTTGTCGTATATAAGTCTGCTTAAAATTAGTTATTTCGAGTTTGATGCAGGCATCTAACAATTGAACAGGCGCATTCTGTTTAAATCACGTCCATCATAAAGACGCCGACGGGCTTACTACCTGTCACGTTGTTCCGAAAATATCATCGGTGGAAGGTGGGTCGAAGGGGCTTAATTGTCTAGACTAGACCTCTGTCTACCCCTATATTGGGAATTGCGTGAAGATATTTTATTTATTTTATCGTGTTAAACACGATAAAATATCAATCGGATAATAATCGTAGCGCAAAGTAGTAGTTGCCACATATCCCTTACTCCTCACACTATTGGAAGCATTTTAAAGCCTGTCTTCTTCGTCATGCTGTTTTATACATTATTTTATCCTATAACACTACAATTACATATAATGATTTTTCTAATTATAAAATTAAGTTAAAATATTATATTTACTCTGTCCGTAAACGTCACAAATTAAAGATTTTTATCTATGTTTATTATTTTTTCCATTTTCATTTTCGTGGATACGGCGTATATCGGACCCTATCTTCCAATGGGTGTCGTAAGAGGCAACTCAGAGCCTTGAAAATACTGTCGGTTACCGGGATAACGAAACAGGCAGCAGCGTCTTGAAGATAGGTGCCTTGTTTTACGACGAGTTGTTTCCATAAAGGAGATCTATATCTGCTGTAGAGGAGTTTAACTTAATGAAAACTTAATGTATTTTTTATATTAAAATAAATCTACTCTAATGCTTACCTAACATTTTACATACAACAAAACATAAATAACATTTAACTACAACATATAAACCACAATGTTATCTTCGTGAGATCACCCAGACACCCACAAAATAGGTCAATAGGATATTGATATCGGCTATTAGGTTTGAAGTGCGGGGTTGGGGGCATCAACGGCGCCTTTTTGACCAGGTTGGTTCGCCCACGCGGCAGTCGACAGTGGCAGCCGACGTCTTTGTTCCACATATCTATCTGGGACACCTGCGCCAATATGCCTTTATTCCTTACTTTTCCTCTAATCACTTTGATAAAGTATGATGTTAGGGTAAGTTCCGTTCTATTTAACAGCTCATTGTATCCTACCATTTCCAGGATATAATGTGTAAAGTACATTGACAGGTACTCATATTACCTATTAATGCACTCAACTATATCGCTCACAATAGTTGTGTGGTTGGGTGATCAAAATTGACCCCTTGACCCGTCAAGAGACCTGAGTGGAATCCCTATGTTTTCTCAAAAAACTTGTGTATTATTTATTTCGCTGGCTTGGGCATAAAAACGATGTCGATCTGTCCACCGCCTGTCACTTTGTCCCAAAGAAATGTCTCTGTTGGAAGGTGCGTAAAAGGGCTTAATATTTTAGACCATTGTCTACACCTGTATTGGGAATGGCGTGAAGATATTTTGGTTTTTGGTATCTAAACAATTCGTTCTGTTTTCGCTTTAATATTGAAGAATATTTATTTTAACTTTGAGCCAAACAACTGCATTACACTGCTTTAACAGTTGTATAACCGTAAGTTGTGCGAACCATAAATCCAAAACATATGTAAAGTTATTTAAAATGTTTGATGATATTATCACGAAATGTTAGCTCTAATCCTTGGCATCAGCATCCCGTTAATTTCGTAATGATAAAGGATTGGTGCACGGGATCGGGAAAAAATAAGTTATCCTAGCACCATTTCTTCACTCTGTCGATATATATCTGCAGCTTTCTAACTCAGCCTCCTCACCTACTGTTAGATAGCTTGAGGATATCCGCAAACAACACATTTAGCATTCCCTACCACATTTGATAGATCTTTTATCATCAAAATAAAGTGCAAAGGCCCCAAGACGATCTACCCTGATTTACGCCGGTCGTGTCAAATATGGGTCAGATGTAAACCTTTTGTATTTTACATATCCTGCCTACCATATAACTTAAAAAAAAGTGTATTTAATGCGGAGTGAATCAAACCAAAAAAAAAAGCAAAAATGTGCAGAAAATCTGTAAGCTTTTGAAGCGATACATAAATTTTTAAGTCAAATACCTAAACAGTCTGAACCGTCAATTCATCTGTTGGCACCCACCACGCTTGACTTATATCTTAACAGATTTCGTATTTACAATTAAGTCCCTTCGACCCACCTTCCACTTAAGATATTTTCGGGACAGGTGGTGAGCCCGTCGCCGTCTTTATGTCCAAGCCAACAATAATATTCGTACATAAGTTTTTTTTGTAAAACCCCTTGGTACGAGACTGCCACCAGGGGATCGAACTCGGATCTCTTGACTCAAAATTTCGACCACCCAACCACTCGGCTATCGTTACTATTACGAAAGATACTTATTTGATGTTAAAAGACAAATTGGGCATTTAAAGAATTCCGGCGTAGTAGTAGTGGTAGGGTTTTCACATAACGAACCCACTTATTATTGTATAACTTATTAGTCATCAACATCCTAAAGAATATCAATTTCACCTTCTACCAAGAGTCCCCAATTTTGGCGCATCTCTATACTAAAAATAGTTCTTAGGACTTTCTCAATTAGTATGATTTTTTTATGTAAGAATAAATAAATATCCCATTATAAGGTCTGGTGAAATATCGGTCGAAAGGACTAAATTGTCTAAATCTTGGCTACCCCTGTATTGACACAGGAATTACTCCTGGAGATAAAAAAAAATCTTTTACCTTCGACTTATATTAATATTCAATGTCGAAAATTATTTTTTGTTCGAAAGGGTATAACTTGAAGTTCTTAGCAACTCTGTCAGGAACTGATGTTGATATATTATACTACTCTTTTAAATTACATACATACCCCCTTAAAACACTTAGATAAATAGTTTTTTTAAGAATCTTTTTTATTGCGTTTCAAATGCGTTATGAAATTCATATTGATAAAAGAGCTGTAAATGTTTTATTAATTAACTTGAAAGAGAGTATCTCTTTAAAGTGTAAGATATTCCCTGTTTGAAACGAAAGTTTTGCTTTACTATGCAAACCTTTAAGATGAAACAAGGAACCACTTAAATAATAAAAGTTTATCTTCGGTATTTCTTTTATATCTATTTGTTTAATTCAAAATATATAAAGGAATGTAAATTTCGCGTACAACAATTCAAAAGAAAAGCATAGAAATGTGATGATAACCGTTGAACTAAGAAGAGCGCCTTTGTCAATTAATGAGCTCCTTCACGTACATTGCAAAAAACAATAAAACGTAAAACATAAATAAATTGATTATAATAAAGCATAACAAAAAATCGTAATTAAAAAAACAAACTCTACATTACGCCTGCTTTCTATAGTGCTGTATGTCTCACTCAGAATTCATTTGATATTTTAATTACTTATACTTAGTTATTTACACCTCATAAACAAAGAACTCAAATGAGCGGAAATAATACCTTGTGGCATGCTCTACCAGTCAACTCTGGTTGATGAAAGTTAATGGTAGGCGTCGACAGTTATTAAAAATATTTTTTATAATGAAATATAATATTTGTGAGATGTTTTTCATTAAAAAATAATTGTAAAATAAAATTAATGAAGACATTAAATATTTTTTATAAAAACATGTTTTTTATTTACACAAACTTTGGTACATACATTTCGTAGTTAATTAGTCCTAAACTTCGAAAGATGCTGATTTGAATATTATATTTTTACTATAAAGAGAGCAGCGACAAGACTATTACAAAAATCTTTTTTAATCTAAATAAACGCGAGATAGTCTTGTTCAACAGACCGCAACATGCTATGGCTGAGGCAAACTTATAACAACTTACGCGGGATTGTCTTAAAACCACAAGGAGCTAATGCGTTTCGCTAAAATGCCTTTCTCTCCTTAGCAGAAATAAGAAAGAGAACGAATAGTTTTTTTGTTGTTTAAGCTGCGGAAAGCAATTTCACATTTCATGGGCGTTTCCTTATAAAATAGGGATAATGATAATTACTTAAGGTACTTCCTCGTTTTTTTTAAGGCAATTTCCTAAAAATGTGGATATCTACGCGATGTTTGTATGATGTGTGACGATGAGTGTGTGCGATGTTTTTGGGGTTCATAACAGATAAAATGAAATCCTATTTATGTGTATAAATACTTTTATATAACGGAATTCAATATCACAACGAGAAAGAAATAGTATAATATGTCTAATAAGTATATAAATGTAATAACATCATATGTAACTTGGTATATATACACAATACCGGTGTAGATGTCGGATGTTGACAAATTTGTATATTATACAAATTTGTCTTGCAATTTACAATATGTCAGACAAAATAAAATTCGCCAGCAAATAAGTTCTTTTACAATGGTACTTTAAATGAAGAAGGAAAAATAAATAACCAATTTTTATCTCGATACACTAGTGTGTGAGCACTAACTTATAGAGAGAGATATTTCTTTGTTTCATTTACAACTTTTTTATAGACTTAACTGTGGCCTACAGATTTCTATAGTGATCACCGAAGTAGTATTCGACCAAGACATTAACTTCATCAAACGATGTGGCTTATGTTGTTACTAAAAGCAAACGAGCTCCGTTACTATCGGGGTCGTATTTACATTTCTACGATTAAGTATGTGAATCGTGTTTAATGGCACCTACGAAGTATGAATTCCTAATACACACGACGAGCGTAAGTGACTTCCTTTGCCTTACATTTATTTTAGAGTTACATGTACTTTGGGTATTTACTCGTATACATAAATAATGTAACAATAATATATTAAAACACATTATTATTATTAATTTTAAAAATCTATGGCATTAAGGATTACTAATATTAGTAAAAACTTTTCAGTGGCTTCTTTTAGATTTCTTAAGTAATTGCTAGGTCGATAATTAATATTCCAGAATCTATAACGACAGCATGCATATCATACTTATGAGTCCTTATTTAGTTTAAACTGCAAATAATATTGGTGTTCATGTATAAGATCAATGTACTATTATATGTGCCCTTTCTTCGTCTATCTCAGAGCCCTCAGGATGCCTGGCAACCGACCGATGGCATAAATATAAAATAATATGGTTGTCCACATTTATTATTATTCACATACATTTCTATTATCTCAAGGCAAGTACTTAAAGCACTTCTGTTATCGAATCAGAAACAACAATGGAACCACAAATTCAGAGGCGCGAGACGATACATAAATATGGTTTTCTATTTTGACCCGCCTAGAAATTGTCGACGACCGTCGCGTCAAATATATATTTCTTTACTTTTTACAATCAGCATCTTGTTTGTCGATAAAAAATCACTTAAAGTGCCTAAAGAAGTTTTCTTTTTAAAAAATATTAAGTGGAAGAACAAAGCAGCATAAATTGCATCGTTTCCACATCATCCTGACTAAATGTACAAAAATATGAACACGCCCGTCTTGGCCTCTAACAACGTGGGCAACAAAATCCACTGAGGACACCCGGAGGCCATGAGATACAGGAAGACAGGTGCATGAACGAGCACTGCGAGCAGCAATACCAGCACTCCTCTTCGACCGCGGCTCCACCAGGGTTGTGGAGGGCAAAGTGAGCGGTGCAAAGGCAATACCAGAAACCGACACAATATCTTGTAACGTCAATTACTAGACTCAATAAAGTAACCCGATCACGTGGCGGTGTGAACGCTTCTTCAACAAAGTCCCAGTAAATGTGCAGAACTTACCTATTATTATTCACGACATTAATAAATTAAAGTCAACATTTTAAACCTCTGGGACTGAGTTGATCAGTCACTTGATGTTTTTCTTTATTCTATGATCAATATTTTCATCCTTTAATTAAAAAATAACGACGATAAAGAGGATTCAAGGGGAGTTTCTTTCACTTGTTCCATCTCCATTAGAGGAACTTCATTACGAAATAGTGGAGGATTAAAAAATATGACAATCGATCGATGAAAAATATGATGACTCGAAATAGCAAACTTCTCACTAACACAGGCCAAAGTTAAAGCAGGCTATCAAAAATTTATTGAATTTTATGAAAAGTAAAGATAAATATATTTTTGTAAATAAAATAAAATCTTCAATGTCTCTAATAATATATTTAACATATATATTCAACAATAAAATAATAGGGAAATGAATTTGCGTACCAAATATCTGGAATATGAGATTTTGGTTTTTTAAATTTCATTATAACTGAAATTTAAAATTATATTTCAGTTATCCAAAAGCCTGATTTACAGTCGTGTTTAACTTTTTGTCCGCCGTTTGCATTTTTAATCTATTGAATATGCATTTCTGAATATCAAATGGAATGATTTTAAAGTAATTATAAAATATTCAAAAATATATTACACTCTTTAAATGCGTGAAATGAATACGTTTTGGAAATAATTTAAATTCACATTTTATTCGTATATGCTACTACTTCAAGGTATTCTTCAATTTTATTAAAAATCATTATTGACGAAACAACCCCATCTAGAAACCTTATGAAGTAGTGAATTAAGTACAATAAAGTATAATGTATAATGATATTATATTAATAGTATAATTGAACCGTCTTAAATTATTTGAATAAATCATAATGAATGTATGCCATAAACATTTAATTCGTGCATAATATGAATTCTATCTAAATGTAATAGGATGATGAGTTTATTACTTTTCATAATAATTCATAGTAATCATAATAAGAATACTTTTCAATATTCTCATTTATGATATATGATTTATGATGATATGCTGTAATAATAATAACATTAATACATATGAAACACTTATAAAGTCACGATAGCGGAGTGGTTGGGTGGTCGGAATTTCGAGTTGAGAGACCCGAGTTCGATCCCCAGGTGGCAGGCTCGTATCAATGTGTTTTACAAAAAAACTTATGTATGTATTATATCGTTAGCTTGGACATAAAGACGGTGACGGGCTCACCACCAGTCACATTGTCCTGAAAATATCTTTGGTGTAAGGTGGGTCAAAGGGACTTAATTGTCTAGGCTAGACCTCTGTTTACCCCTATATTGGCAATTGCGTGAAGATAAAACAGTTATAAAGCGGCTAACAGGTATATCGCTACATGTTGGCCGGTTTTTAAAGTATCTTCTAAACAAGGTTTTTTTTTTAAATAAAACGATTTTCGGATTTTATCGCGTTTTTAATTTTTATTTCCCGTTAATTTTTATTTTACAAACTATTTTTATTTCCCGTCGTTTCGGATGCTTTACAGCATCCGTGGTCACGGGTGACTGAGGTCTTGAACATCCCGCTGTGACAGCTACCTTCGGCTACCGTCAACTTTATTTATTAAAGGTAGCTGCATGAAGCTTGGTTACTCAGAACATACTAATCGAAATTACTACTTCACAATAGACGAATGGTGATCGGAATAAGAATCAAGAGGTCTGATATCGATTCCCAGAAAAAAAATGAGTAGAGTTTTTTAAAACTTCGAAATTTTTTTGAACATCAACAAGAGGCTCACCAGTCACATTATCCAATAAGATTCAGCGAGATGTGGGTCCTAAGGCACAAATTGTCTAGAAGTTTGTCTACCCCGATATGGAAATTTGCATGAAATTACATACAATTATTACTTGAAAAGAAAATGCATAGAGTCACGTTCTAAAATACTTATAACAATGCCAACAATAGCTTTAAAAGATTCAACCATTGGGGAATAAACATCACTGCGATTGTATAGTTGCCCGGATAGACGAACTCCCAGGTGTTTAAAACTTTACAATGCTCAAACGCTTACTATTCTGGTATGTACGTACTCGTAGTTGGTACGGATAAATTTAACACCTAAACTGAATAAGTTTTGTTTTTACATAACAAATTATACTAATATAAAAGTTTTGTTTTAGAATTAAGAATAACTTTTGAGATACTAATTTAATTGCTTAAAAAAATATATTCACGTTATTACCAAAGGGGTAGACAGAGGTCTAGACACTTAAGTCTTTTCGATCCACCTTCTGGCAAATATAGTCTTTGGGGTCATGAAGTTGATACGGATAAATTTTACACCTAAACTGAATAATTTTGGTTTTGATATAACAAATTACAGGTATATAAAAGTATTGTTTTTGAAATTTGGAATAACTTTTTACATACTAATTTACTTACATAAAAAATATTTTCAAGCCATTCCCAATACTGGGGTAGACAGAGATGTAGACAATTAAGTTGTTTCGATCCACCGAAGACGATGGAACGATCGGTATAGATACATATATAGGTTTTGAAAAATAAAATCCCAGGAATCGAACTCGGGTCTATTAACTCAAGTTTCGATGATCCAACCACTCGGCTATCGTGACTGTATTTACTTACATATGATAACTTATTAATTAATGTAACCAGATGCGTTAAAGCAGCGCTAGATATCTCCGTCTGGTGTTGGCCTAGATTTGTAAGACGTTACAAAAAATGCATGATTTTTTTTAATAAATACGACGTAATCTCCTCTATTTTTCCTTTTTTTAATATGAAAAAATATACATGAACACAAATTGTATATACCTATAGATTTAAAATTCAGAAAAAGTGAAAGTGTTTTAACGGATTTTATATTCGGAATGATTCCATAGAAATAAATCTTTAACTTTATTTTTGTTATGTTTTAGTTTCAGAAGCTTTTCGGAAATTTTAAAAACAATCACCTCCAAATTTATACAAAACTACAGAGGAAAAGTTTGTTAGGCCCGCTATTGTCGAACTCTACCTTACATTTTAAAATATCGTTTAATTTCAACTTACATCATTAAATCTATGTTTATTGAAAACCATAACGAACTTAAAAGTCTTACTTTAAGCACTTATTCCAAGTAACAAGACTCCGCAATGCGCATATACTTATTGCTAAGTAGCCTTATTGTTCCCAGAGGATGCGAACAAAACCACATATGAAACGTAGCTACAATGTTGGAAAATCTTACCTGCATTATACACTTATATTTGAATATGATATATGAGAAATTGTTATTTGTACTATGACAAAATTTATAAAATTTTTGTGCATAATATAGTTTTTAAAGTAATTACTTCTTCAGCTACGTTCTTACTTGAAAGGTAGTGATCCTATCGCCATCTTAACGCCGAAGCCACTAGTAGAATAACAGTTTACATTACGTAAAAAACTTTTATATAAACATATACTGTTCTGTACTATACTTACTTTTATATAGTAACAAAATATACAAATATAGGCTAAACAAATGATTGTATACCATCTTATCTTATCTTTTTTAGTATATGCCATTCCATATGTTTCCAAAAGATATCGAAATAAGTTAGTAGAATATCTAAATATCAATAAAAACTAAAATAAAGCGCTGCAAAAATCTTCAAAAACATTGAACGAAAACTGAACAAACTAATAACGCCCAATTCCACCTGAAAAACATCTTAAAATTGCAATGTTGCGTCCGCAAATCCCCTAACCGAATATAAGGATTATGGCAAATATGTATTTCTAATAGGAAAGTCTATGAGTCATGACAGATGTTATAACCACTAGGTTTATGTCATAAAAACGATTTCAAGTACTAAAATTACCTTAGCGTCGTAGGAAAAGATCGTGAGGACACCTACCCGTCTAAAAGAAATAAATAAAAATATTGTTATGAACATTTGCCTTGAGATTATTTTCTTTCCCCTTCATGATGTTATCGTCACATGGCTCTTGGCTTATAGATAATCAATGAATAACATTGTCGGCCAAAATATTGCAACAAACTTTCTCGCATAGTAATCATGAATAAAAAATGGAAAAGTTTTACCCACGGTCATGAAAAATTACTACCCTACCTTAAAGCAATGGAAAATGTTCGCTGCATTTCAACCTTGTTTTTTTATCAGTATTGGCTAAGAAGTTTCTCGAATTTCTTGATGCAAATTTATATAAAGTGGATGATACAACCAAATACGTATAAACTTTATATTAAATAAAACCATAAACATGGTAATATTTATATATGATGACCTCAGAGGACAGAGAGGAGATCACATAGGTGTGCACGCCACTCGTCTATGCGTTTCGCCTGTTTTGAGGGTCTCCTATACTGCGTTTTCCTGTACGAGGTTGCCACTCGAGAACCTTTCTTCCTCAACTACGTCATAATTATTATTTTTCGTACATAAATATTCGACATAATACATTAATATTTATTAATACATTTACGTCTTTGGATACAAACATTCATATTCATCACACAAATGTTAACCCCTAACGGAACTCGTATCTTAGCTTCGAAGGCAGGCCTTACCAAATCGGGTCGCCTATATAATAAATAATATTTATAGAAACGACAGTGTGATGCACAGTCTTAAATTTAATTTAATCTTCGACCTTCCATAAAGTGTCGCTAAATCCAATAAATGTGTCACGTGAGGAAGAATCAATGGTGGTATTTTCTTACAAAACTGGGTCAGTCTTAAACAGCAGAATATTACGAAATTGTCTATAAGTTCTTATTATTAGTCTTAATCTTATCCTTCTTCACGCATAGTGCCTGTCCGGGTAGCCAGAGAGGACAGATCGCCAAATGTCACGATCCCTTCATACCTCATTCGCTTTTCCAAATTGTTTACTTAGTTTATTCAAGTGAATTATTTAAGAATACCTTTATTTCCAGTAAAATTCCTCATTTTTAAATATTATTATTTTGCAGTGCTATTTTAAAGTTATATTTCTCAAAGTCACGATAGCCGTGTCGTCGGTTTGGACATATTCGCTGTCCAAAAAAATTTCAACGGGGAAACGTGGTTCCATAGTACTTAATTAAGACCAACATAGGAAAAGCGTGAAGATATTTTTTATATATAAAAATTGAAAGCACTGTTCTTTCTTCATCTTTCTGTCCAGTTATTACGTACAGATATATTTATTTTGAAAAGAAACTGTGATAACATGACTTCATGAAATATGAATGAATAAATCTATACACCATTCAAAAGTTTTCGCATAACCCAGATCCCGAATATATTATTCAACGAGGAAACACGGAGGTGGTTCTTCAGACAAACCGTATTTTATTTTATTTTTTTACTATGCATAACTTTTTACAGCGTTGTTCGATTTCAGCAATTCTTTTTTAATTTCCTTTAAGTGTTGAAATTTCAAGACGGTTTCTAGAAAAAAACCACACTCTAACTCATTTTGCCTCTAATTAACAGTATTTTGTTGAGTTCTAAATATGTAGACATTATTTTTGTTTGTACCCTTATTTACACGATTGAAGTTTTATACGAGTATGCTAACTGTGCACACTAGGCTAGAGTCTCGAGCGTGAGGGTAGAGAGCGTTGGACTGATGACGATGCTCACCGTATATGCATCGGTTAACTTTAAAATTGCTTCATTCGTTTTTCTTTTTAGCTATTTGCTATATAATTTTATTTTCAATTTCAGAACACCAGTCTGCTTAAATAACAACAATTCCACTAACTAAAATAGTCATGAGTGTCGAGATCCTAATTTAGATCACATTTCCATATACTAATGCAAAGAAAGTGAGTATATGATCACTGGTCAAATATGCGAGAAAGTACAACATCTTGAGCTTCCTCGCAAAAAAGTCCACTACGGCAACTTTCTGCACGAGGCAGGAAGTGTATATAGGATGGCCCGGTCAGTATGGTGTACAGCCAGCGTGACAAGTGTCAATATGGCATATTCTAATACTGGCCGTTTTTCAGTCCAAAGAGATTAAAAAAATATTATTCACTACATTGTATAATGTCGTCAACACAATACAGAATATATATTCTAAATTCAAATTTCAGGTTCAATGCCTCAAAATGTCGATTTCAAACAACTGCAATAGCAATATCCCATTTGATTTCACTATCTTTATGTGCCATAATGCTGGCAAGTTGCCTCTTACCACTGTATATTGGCACTTGCAACGGCTTCCAATGTTTCGTTATTTACAATAACGTTCTTTATTATTTCAAACATAAACATTTATTATAATAATACATTGTACATATACTGATAATATTATTAAGAAGAAAACTTTTAATTTGTATTTCTGTGTTATTTTTTATGTTGTTTTCAATGAGTAATCTCTGGAACTTGTAAAATTCTTTTTACGCTAAACACAGAGTATTTGTATGGAAGAAACTTAGGCTGTAACTTTAAGACAAGGCCGAAAAGAGTAAGAGTGATACACAAAAGGGGGTCAATGTTGGAACAAAATTCGTCTTTAGAGACTTTTCTTAGCCTGATCGAAATGGTTAAACTGCTGAAAAGTTTAACCATTTCGCAATTATCTTCACAATTATCAATGATGGTATTTTTTGTCTCTGTGATATTCTCCGTAGGCTCTAAACAACTACTTTTATGTTTGAATTATATATAATATTTTAAAGTATTCCACGTATTTATTTACTTATATTAATAAGTCAATAAATACGTGGACGAGTGGCGTATACACCGGTTTTCAAGATGTCGCCTGCTCTAAGACCCTGGGTTCGATTCCCGGTCGGGAAACACTTTTTCTACATTATTTCAGGTACGGGATTTTGTGGTAACTTCGTCATTTCTGATTCTATATATGAATTTATTTATTACTTATATTATATTTATTTGATTTACCTTTTAATATTTAATCTTTTTTATATTCACGCAATTTATAGGAATCTAGACAATAAAGTCCTTACTAAAGCCTGGATCAAAATAAATATGTATTTATCTATTAAATCCTAGTTATTTTTACCTATATATCATTGAGCCGAATTTCGTCCAAATCCGATCCGCCGTTTAAATATACATCTAACCAACCAATCTTTAGCATTCGTAATGTACACTAAATGTATAAAAGTTTCTGTGATTCCAAGAAAACTTAATACATACAAAGAACTTAAAAGTACATGAAGAAAAGAAATTATTTTCTACCGCTTACTTCTGAATAAAGCACATTAAAAAATTTCCTAGTTGTTTGCAATTCTGTAAAATATAAGGACGTAAAGAACTAAAGGTAAAGTTTCAGTTCCAACCCGCAGTAACATTGGAAACGTACTCGGTAAGAATAATTACTATGAGCCGAGGTACACTTTTATATTAGTTAGTAGCGAATTTTTTTTTTTGCTGTAGACGTCAAGTGTAGGGCATTTACCGAAGATATACGACCTTTTACGTTCTAACTAAATATTTACAAGCACAATTTTTAGTAAACTGCATGTTCGCATTTTTCTTTTATTCGTATAGGTACTTCTATAAATTTATTTATTATATCATCACGCATTTTGCAAAACTGGGGTAGACTGGGCTTTATCCACCTTTCATCGAAGCTTATTTTGGATAAGGTGTTCGGTGGTAAATCAATTTTCGACTTAAGTTCCTAGCTAACAGTCTAATATACTAAATTTTATAAGATAATTTGCCCTTAACGGGTTTTCAAAGTCTTGTCTTTACAGTCATACCGCTTTCTTACACTTCCAACTAGGATATAGAATTCACATTATTTTTTTTTTCAATCTTTTAAATAATAATTAATATTCCTTAATAAATTGGTCCAGTTTCTATCTTGAATATGTATTAATTTATTACTCTAAATCAGCCTTAATCTAATATTTGCTTTATATAGCTCTTTGACTACTAGCGGCTTTCTTGAAGTTTATTAAATGCAAGTTCTATCTATAGACGAAGGAACGGATGAGTCTATAGACTAATCCGTTCCTTCCAACATGTATCCCAGGGTATCCGTGCACTCTTAACTTTTACTTCTTCGGGTAACTTTCCCATTAAACCTGCTTTTTCACGTAATCTTTAAAAGTGGTGTCCGGGTACCTTTACCTTTATGCAATTTCGCACACATTATTTATTTCAACATTCGTATTTAACTCATTCCTTCGAAGTGTCTAAACCACCGAAGCAAGCCCTTATTTCTCTTAATGATTAACTCCATTTTATGATAAAAATATATGAAAAAATACTTACTAAAAATAATGGAGATGTAGATGTATATCGATTCATCTATAAATTTAAATAATTTATTACATTATTAATTTATATAATATATTAAATAAATTATATAATGTATTAATAAAATTAATTCATTTATTTATTTCAACATTCGTATTTAACTCATTCCTTCGAAGTGTCTAAACCACCGAAGCAAGCCCTTATTTCTCTTAATGATTAACTCCATTTTATGATAAAAATATATGAAAAAATACTTACTAAAAATAATGGAGATGTAGATGTATATCGATTCATCTATAAATTTAAATAATTTATTACATTATTAATTTATATAATATATTAAATAAATTATATAATGTATTAATAAAATTAATTCATTTATTTATTTCAAGATCATCCGCCTGCTCTACATATTTCTTTTTGATGAAATCACCTTATTTTCTGCCGTTCACGTTCCCAAGTGCATAATTTTTGGGTATAATTATTATAATTAATATAATATATAATTTATATATACATTTCTCTCACGTCACACAATGCTAATCCTTGTTTCTTTTGAAAAGGTTCCTCTTTTATTCTTATTTAAAAGAACAACTGCAAGAGATGGCACACAGAGCTCTTCGGAAAGATTTGCTGTAATAATTCTAAAACAGAATGACGATTGTTGTGTCATTGTGTCGTCTTTTACGGCACTCACCGAAAGAATGAGGGCAAAATTTGTTATGTCGATACCACATCTTTAGTTTAATACCTGTTGTACGTAATTCGTAAATTGATTAGCATTATTAGGTGTTAGATAAATCATATTTTGACTTAATTATTAACTTATTTTGCACGTATTTACCCGCTTGTGGGATTGTTAGATATTAAAAATTGGTATGAATGAGCTACATACATAATTTTGCAAAGAGCTTTGTAAGGCACAGATTAATCTGGATGGGTTCAAATTGATGCAAACCACCAGAGTGGTTGGTACAAGTAAGCCTGCCGCTTCGCACCTTTGACGTAGGCTTGTGTTAACATAAACTTCGAAATAAATCATGTTCCAAATCAATTCTGCTATTGTTTTGTACCTTTGCAAATACAATCTACAAGCTTCCACCTAAACTCTACCTATGAAATATACATTTAGTTATTAAAATAAACTGATACGAGATAGACAGGGTAAATTAATTTAGAAATAGATGCACCGAAGAATTGTTCGAGGTAGTATGACTTGCAACTCATGCAAGATCATATTTGGCTACGGCTTTTCGGGGCGACCATCTTCAGGAGTAGATTTTAAGAAGATAAGTAGCCTTTATTCACGAACGTAAGGACATTTTAATGACATCAAATATTACAGAAAAATTACGAAGATATTAAAACTTTGTTGTCTTACAAAGTCCTGAGCGTTCCGAGTGCGATAAAAGGTATTCATTTAAAAAATGTCATTTCCCTAACTGTCGTTTCTTTGGTGAGATAAAAAAATAACTTCATGAGAAAGTTATGAGAAGAGCACAACTTTAAGCAACTACGAAGCGTTTAATTTTAACTTCACAAGTATCCTCGTTTTTAGCTTTTAATTTTTTTACTTAAAAATTAAAAGCTAAAAACGAGGAGGCTTAAGTAATTTAGGTTTAAAAAGAAACATAAGTCACATGTAGCGTAATTTTTTTTGTTCCTTACTAAAGTGTTAACATCCAATTAATTTTATTGAAATTTACTTGAAATTTACATAAATCATTTTTTTATGTTACATTTGTTGAAAAAAATAACTGTTGTATAAATAGTATTTTTTTATAGAAAAGGGAGGCAAACGAGCAGGTGCCTCACGTAAGTGATTACCGCCACCCATGAACACCCGCAATACCAGAAGCTTAGCAGATGCGTTGCCTCCCTTAAAGTGCCCCCCTCCCCAGAATTCCCAATTGTGGGTGTTTGGGCCACCGGTTACCTGCACTCACCAGATGAAACGCAGAAGTTTGATAGACTTCTATTTTACGCCGGTATTCTGTGAGGTCGTGGTACTTCCTCGGTCAAAACAAAAGCTGATGCGTGGATCTACCACTGTTGAAAATGACAATGTGTTGAAAAAAGTGACAATACTTTGAAGAGCCAATACTAAGAAGGTCCATCTATATAAGTAGGCTTGGTTCGTGAGGTCGTAACCGTTATTTAGGCTTAATAGATGCTGTATGATCATCTGATGCTGTACTACTCGTTAATAATCGTATTTTTCATATATGAACAATTTTTTTTAAGGCATGTCACTTATCTAGATGGAATTTCTTAGAGTAGCTTCAGAGATATAGTAATCGCAACTTTTATTGTAATAACTCTTTTAATGTAATAAAATAATATTGAATATATAAATAAATCGCGACAACATATATTGCTCTGATCCCAAAGTAAATAGGTGTAAAAAATCGGAATCAGCAAACCACAAACGCCCCAGACCCGAGACAAAGTGCAGAAAGTGGTTTTCTATAATGACCCGTACGGGAATCGAAACCGGGACCTCCGAAACCGATGTGTACACCCACTCGGCGACGATGGTTTAGATAAAAGTGTTATTTTAACAACTACTGCTAGTAGTTTCAGTTATGTAATGTTGTATTGAACTTAAACCATTGAGAATGAATAAGTTCACGCTGCCAACAACAAAATGAAATGTGGAAATTGATAAGATCAAGTCACAACAATTTCCCGGTCCCTGTAGTGACAATTTCCTTCAGCATAAGCTCGTAAAGTTATCTACAAACACTATCCTATGTTTATTTATTTACAAACTTTTACCGGAGTCCTCGTCCATTTCATCCAAGCATTTTTGTGGAAAAAACATAACAATATGAAATACAGGAACGTGATCGCTCGATCGGTTTGATTTGATTTCATTGAAGTACGAGAAAAGCGACCCGAGTTCGATCCCCAAGTGGTAGGATCGTAACAATAAGTTTTTATTTGTCATAAAAATTATGTTTAATGTTAGCTTGGTCATAAAGACAGCGACCGACTACTGATCTGTCACTTTGTTTCAAAAAATATCTTCGGTGATAGGCTAAATAAAAAAGGGTTGATGGGACTTAATTTTGTCTACTCTTAGTCATGACGTAAACATGTTTTAATAAAATATACCAGAATGTTTAAAAAACACCGAAATGTAGAAGTGTGTTTCCTACATTGATTGGACCGGGAATCGACCCTGGGAACTTAGAGCTGGCGACACTATGAAAACCAGTGTACGCGACTCCTCAACAGAAGTCGTATTTGGGATACCTTAATTTTTTCTGAATCCATAACACAAGTGCTTCAGCAACATACTTTGAGATCAGAGCAATTATTTTTTTTATATATAGAAAAGGCAGGCAAACGAGCAGGTGGCTCAGGTGATGGTAAGTGATTACCGCCGCCCATGAACATCCGCAATACCAGAGGCATAACAGATGCGTTGCCAACCTTAGAGTGCCCCCTCCACCCAAGAGTTGGGGGAGGGGGGTGTGTGGGCCTCCGGTTACCTGCACTCACCAGACGAAACGCAGAAGTTTGTTAGACTTCTACTTCACGCCGGTATTCTGTGAGGTCGTGGTACTTTCCCGGTCGAGCCAGCCCAAGCATCAACAAAAGCTGATGCGTGGCTCTACCACTGTTAAAAAATAAATGATATTTACCATATGTATGTGTGTATTTATTTTTAAAAGAAATATTGCTTTATTTCTATATATATTCTTTATATATTTACCTCATACATTAAACTAACTTATACATGATTTAAAAATTTTATAATGACCTTATTATTTTTAATAGACATAAATCAGCCTTTGTCCCTTTAGCAGTCTCGACGTCAATTCAAATGCAAATTCAAAATACGCCTGTCTCCATCACTTCTTTTCATCTAGCCCCTAATTGTCGTGTTATGGTGACGTCTTTTTCAAGGCGTATTTCTTTTTTCGATTTAATGTGATTCCAATGTAAATATAAATTCCTTTTTTCGCTAAAGACGTGTCTGAGAATTATTCGAATGTTAATAAATAAAAAATAAATCAAATATTAAAATATTACACATATTTATTTCTGTTTTTCGGCGATAGTCTCGCCACATATTGTGTTGTCCCAAAATAGCTTCAGTGAATGGTAGGTCGAAACGACTGAATTATCTACCCTGTATGTCTTATGTCAGTTGTCGGGAAAAATTTAAATGTACTAGGTTTTAATAAGAGATTGTTATTTCCGCAACCAATTCGTAGTTACATAATACAAAACCTAAACTGCAGTCAACAATCTGTTTGCTGAGCTTTGCGTATATTCTGATACAAGGGATATATGAAAACAGCTATAGGGGTAGTATAATGATATAGAAAAGTCGAAATCAAAATTACATTGTAAAGAATGTAAATAATGTATTTTATAAGATCCGTAATTAAAATGTTTTCACTCAATACTGTTATGCATGCTATTATGAATTATGTTAAATTTAAACGAAATTAAATGGAATAGACATATAAATAATAAATATTAAGAACAGACTCTGTCACACCAATTAGTAAATCACAAAAACCGTGACCAAATTGCAACATTAGTTTGGTTGTTACGATACTCCGGACAGACACTCAAATAGGTACCGAGATATCAACAGAACAAAACATATCTTCTTGCTATTCCCAACACTGCGGTAGAAACCATTCGATCTACCTTTAATTGAAGACATTTATTGAGATAACGTGACTGGTGGAGAGCCTGTCACCGTCTTTAATGTTCAAGGTAACGGTATAAAGCGAACATAAGTTTTAAAAGAACTCATAGATACGAGCCACCTGGATATCGAACTTGGATCTCTCGGCTCGAATTCTGTTCACCGAATCGTGAGCTATCGTGACTGTTGTAAACAATGCCTTATTAATATTAAGAATTTTTTTATATTATAATAGCTAACCAGTCAGGAATAGTGAAGTGTGGCAGCACTTCACTATTCCTGACTTTGTTATAAAAGTAATTAAAGGTAATCTTTGAAGAAGCAAAAATTTTATAAACAGTACAATATTTATGACCGTTATGTACTTAGCAACAATAACTTATAGGGAACATAGTAAATCCTATATTGCGTCTATCGATTTTAACCTACGAGACATTTATTATTCTACATGCATACCAATTGTGCTACATACATATTGTACTAGCTTTTCGACTGTGGTTTAGTCCGCTCGACTAAAGAGGCGTCACTTTGGAGAATAAACCTTTCTTTCTTTCTTTCTTTCGGTGGCAGGCTCGTACCAATGGGTATTTCAAAACACATGTGCGAATTATATTGTTGGCTTAGACATAAAGACGGGCGATGGGCTCACCACCTGTCATGTTGTCCCGAAAATATCTTTGGTGGAAGAGACTTAATGGTCTAGACTAAACCTCTGTCTACTTCTGTATTGGGAATTGCGTTAAGATATTTATTTATTTTATTTATTTAACATAATCTTGGCCCTGTAAATAAAATTTAAAACAAATACTCCTTGAAAAATAAAGATTTTCCTGCACAAACTTTCATCCCAATTAATTCTTTCTGGATGTAATTTCGAAAATGTTACGTAAATCATTTAATAGTCTTTAGACTTTCAACTTTTATACTATTTTTACTTTCACACACGAATTTTCATGATTTTTACACATGGCCATAACGTCAAGAATCCACGGATATGACAGCGTACGTGAATTTGATAAAACGAATGTGGTATGTAGAGATCGTGTCACTGGGCGAGCTGTATTCGGTTGGACTGTAATGCCTTTAATATTACTTTAGTATAACTGACATTTTCTGTCATTAATATATCTTCTGCTTTCGTATTAGTTATTTTTTAGGACTAGTAATTGAGATGCCTGTCTAAAACGAAATGAGTTATCAAATTACTCAATAATCTACACATATAAATAAAATTGGAGTGCCTGTTTGTAATACCGAAATAACCGATTTTTACTAAATGTATAGGAACGTTTACGGCACATACACCAAAATAACATTTTGTTACAATTTGTGTCTGTCTGCCTGTCTGTCTGTTAGTTCCGGCTAATCTCTGAAAAGGCGGGACTGATTTTAACGGGACTACACTGGCATATAGCCAGTGTAGTATAACCAGCGTAGATGGAGAAACTTAGGCTACTTTTAATTTGATATAAGATAGGGACAATATCACATACATTGCTCCGATCCCAATGTAAGATGCACTTGCACTAAATGCACTTGTGGTATAGTAATCGGAAACAATGAAGGCACCACAAACACCCAGACCCGAGAAAATGTAGAAAAAGTGGTTTTTTACATTGATCCGACCGGGAATCGAACCCGGGACCGACGAGATGGCGACACCTTGAAAACCGGTGTTTCCGCCACTCGTCCACGGAGGTCGTCCGTGGACGAGTGGCGGAACATAACAGACATAACAGATATAACGTCCGTGATATAGAGATATAACAGTGCCGAATGATATTTATCTTCCATTTACTAGGCTCTCAGTTTCGTCCCCCTTGTTATAAACATCCAATAGCCTTGCGTTTTCAGTACGCACTTTGTCATCAACAGAACATGGTAAGAGATAACTCTAGCCATTCATATTAAAGACTAGCTGCCCCCGCGTTATAACGGCTTTTACAGTAAACGCGAAACCCTAATTATTTTTCTAAAATAAAAGTAGCCTAAATTACTCCTTATAACATCAGCCCTCTGGTAATAAAATTTCCGTCAAAATCGGTGCAGTCGTTTCAGAGTTCAGAGTTCAGAGAAGCGGAACAAATACTCACAGATTGTTTGTTTTTTATGTAAGTAACAAATAACACTTTAATTTTATTTATATATACAGATGTATAAATTGTATCCATATAAGTAGAACCATAATTGTATAAGAACCATATTTGTTTCTGATTGTTTTTTTTTATTACATTCGGTTGCTGTTGGTGAACTCCATTGATATGAAAGAAAAATTCGTTGATAACAGATTTGGACGTTTTTTTTTATAGAAAAGGCCGGCAAACGAGCAGGCGGCTCACGTGATGGTAAGTGATTACCGCCGCCCATGAACAGCCGCAATACCAGAGGCATAACAGATGCGACTTCTACTTCACGCCGGTATTCTGGGAGGTCGTGGTACTTCCCCGGTCCATTCATGCAACAACAAAAGCTGATGCGTGGCTCTACCACTGTTGTCACGTTAAACAACAGTGACTGACATGACAAAAAATAATATTGTTTTCCCATTAGAATGGTATAACTGAACTATGGTGGAGTGCAGCTTGGCTTGGCTAATTAATTTAGATGGATTTATGAATACCAATTTTTTTGGTATTTTTTTCATATTCAAAATATTTGTAAATTTTAAAACCACGCGCTATTCAAAATGTATATATCTTATTACTCCAAATTATGTATAAATAAATAAATATATATAAATATCTTTACGCAATTCCCAGGTTAAAATATAAATATCTTTATAGAGGTCTAGTCTAGACACTTATGTCCCTTTGACCCACCTTCCACCGAAGATATTTTCGGGACAACGTGACAGGTTATCACAGTATTTATGTCCAAGTCATCGATATGATTCGTACATCTCTTGACTCCAATTCCGATCGCCCAACCACTCGGCAATCATTACTATTACATTATACACATATGTATATGAACTACTAACTTTATATATACTGTACTTAAATGTATTTTTTCAAATGATATAATACAGAACAATTATCAATTAACTCAAGCCATTTAAGCTTAGAATGGCAGGTATACACTTGATCGTATTTTCGTAGACCAAAAATGGAAGGCATGAAATTATTGAGTAAACGATCCAAATTGCACAGATGCTGTTGACTGATATCAAAGTAACAAACTTCAGCATAATCGAGAACTACTAAAATTAGAGCTTGTACTAACTCAATCTTCATGTCAGTAGGAAGAACATTCTTAAAACGATACATACTGGTGTTTGTAACTTTCCGAATAATTTCCGTAACCTGAGGTTGCTAACAATGATTATTGTCTATTACCAATCCGAGGTATTTAACTTGGGTACTAAATGAAATAGTTAGCTCATTATACATAAAAGGTGCTATCGAATTGTGACTTGGCGAAACAACGTGGGATTCCAATTAAAATAGCTTGGGTAGTAACGTTTCACAGGGACGGCAACTTCAAAATTATTAGACCAGGCTGACATACCACGAAGGTATGATAAGAACCAATCTAAAAGTGATGAAGAGAACCCGATATGTTTACAAATATTAAGTGAGATATCATGATCATTTTAAGTATTGGAAAAGTCGATTAAGACGAGAACAGTAACTTTTGATTGTTCCATGCCTTCTCGCACGTCATCAAGAAGAAAAGGAGCGCTGTATTTGTACTGTGACAGAGGACTTAATACGGCATTGCTAAAATATATTCTGAGATTTGTTTGTGTACATCAGATGTAAGACCTTCGAAAGAAAGGAAAGAATAGAAATCGACCTAAAATGATTTACTAAGCTCGTGTTTGATACTTTGGAAAGTGGAATGATATCTCAGTAGCCCACTGGTGGAGGAGACGTCTTCTCTAGTTAACGAGATTACTTAATTGCTCAGAAATACTGTAGATCATTCTAACGGATTAACAATAGAATTTAGATCTAGAATATTTCGAAAAGGCAAGACTAATTAGCAGAAAACAGGGTATTTCTGGCCGTAGTCAATGGAATTTTGGACACTTTTGCCTTAGACGCCTCTTACGACATTCATGGGAAGAAGTGGGTTGTCATAGTTGTAAGTCATTATCAACCAGTAAATTTTTTTCTGTGTTTACTATATCCATTGCCAATTATTACAATAAAATATACTAAGTAAACTCAATTGAATTTATTTTCACCTATAATTATTTAGTATTTTTCATTTTTCTGATGAAATATAAATGTTGTTTGTTGAAATCTAATATTCTGTATAACTATATTTTCACCAGTACCTTTCTTGTTTTCAGAACTTAAAATTAAAATAAAATAGTAAATTTGTAGAAGCCCCAGTGTAAGCACGATGAAATAAATTAAAGTTTATATTTAATTCAGACAATTTGTATATATAACCTACTTATAGGTAGGTACTTTACACCTTAAATTATTTTATAGTAAGAAATTGTAACTTAGTCTTACGTAATTTATTGTGAGCCTTTTAATTTTTATATTGAACATAAATTCATAAAGAATGCTGTACGTTTATTAAAATCAATTCATCCAATAATTCTCGTTTCTCATTCGGTGAATGGTGAATAAAGAACCTAATTAGGGCTATTGACATCATGCCATGCAAAATACTTTGTAAATTAATTCCACTTGGGTGGCTGAGCTACTGCTGGCGTTAATATACGAATTTAGTCAAGTACTTATCAAGATAAACTTGGAATACAAAACACTAAATGCTGTTTTCCTGACAGCTGAACATATTTTGATAAAGAAAAACTAGTTATCACAATGATGATTTCTTAATATTAATAACCTCTTCTTGTATATAAATTCAGATGTTAAAATTACGATCAGAGTTAAGATCCGTATGATATATACTTATATACATAATAATCTCAAACAAACAATGATCTTCTGGTCTATGTTACCAAAATGACAGATGATACATTAGTAGATAAAATCAAAAATCTTTCATCGGTAATAGAAGATTTAATAAAATTAATTAAATTAGTTATCAGACAAACGACAACAGTTTATTTTCTATATAACAGATCAAAACGAAAATCTGCCATCCCTTAATATCTCTTAATATCCCTTTATCGGATATTTATACTATTATTTATATGAATTAGAACTGAATTACTTCGATTTGTGGTCTAACATAAACATTCAGCGGTGAAATTGGTCACTTACAGAGTACTTGTATTCACGTCGATGTCAATTGCTATATTAATATTTGATGATTGGTTAATTGAATGAGTTGTAAACGCTTTGGGCAAATAACCACTCAATCAATTCGAAATTCACAAGTGGTTCACTAAGTTACGCTGAATTAAACATAGAATAGTTATTACTAATATTCATAATTTGTAAAAATGTATAACTATTATTTATAATTTGGTTACATTTACGAAAAAATGTGTACCCGTGTTTTTATTTCTTTCTACGTTTATGTTTTTTTTTTTTGTTTTTTTTCGTTTTATTTAATTCGATATTTTACCTCTACTTATTGTTTTAGGATAAGTTTTTAAGTTTTTAAATTTGAATCAGTTCAGTATTGGGCAGAGAAAATTATTTTGAAATGAGTGCCGTGTCGTTTCCTCGTTCCTCCAAACTGAGATCTGTAACTCAGTCTGGAGGAGCTTGGCTGAAGCTTGGAGCGTTAGCAATTCTAAAGCGCTCAGAACAAAAAATAAAAAAGGCTATGGCAAAGAAGGCATATCTCTTTTATTTTCTTTACATATAAACGAACTTAACCAAACTTTAATGGTATACGTATAAAACCATTTGCTTACTACTAATAAAATAAAGAACAGTCACAATTCAATATTAAACACCGATGCATAATTGTATCGGATTTCCATGAGTTCTCTTCCTTGGTAATTGGATGCCGTATAAATTAACTACGTGTATAACTAGCTGTTGTTACCCTTGTGACTAACAATCAATATTCGCACGTGGCGCTAACGTACTGCATGCAGAAAATAAAAGCCTTCTATTCCTATATTGATTCCGGCAATCATAGATTCATAATTTTTAAATGGATGGCGCTAGTAGTTTCTGAATTTGTAATTAAATGTTACAGTTTATAACTTTCATAATTTTAACAATATACGGGTATTTTTTACTTTAAGACCAGAAGACAATAGTGTTTACACTGAGCTTTGAAGGTTGAAATAGATATGATTATGAGACTAGCGAAGAAGAGAAGCATAAAAAAAAAGAAATGGAAAAGAATACTTTCACACAATTATGCTCTTATTTATTAAAACTTGCTTCCTTGTACGAATGATGTGCAAGTAAGAATTGTCTTAGGAAAACATCAAGATAATGGCAGCCGATTGACGATGGAATGTACATTAAGTTTACCACAAATAAATCATAACTATGTGACGGAGTGAGTATAAATATTATAGGTAGACAGCGGCGTAGATAATTAACACCTTTCGACTCACCTTCCACCGAAGATATGTTTGTGGGACAACGTGACAGATGGTGAACCCGTCGCTGTCTTCAGGTCAAAGCCTACCATATAAATGGTTCATAAGTTTTTGAAATACCCATTAGTACGTGCCTGCCACCTGGGGATCAAACTCAGGTTTCTTGACCTGAATTCCGATCATCCAAAGACTCGGCGATCGTGACTAATTGAGTGAGATTTACCAAATATATATAAGAATATCTTAGACTCTCACTTCCTTGCTTCCCGCTAGTGTATGAATTAATGAAAATAGCCTTAAAATGTCTAAAATCACTTACTAAAATATCTGACCTGGACAACTGAAACTGGTCCAAACTTTTAACAGACCTAAATGACATGAAAAAGTTTATATTATAATTATAAAAAAACATTAAAATTTACTTTTATAAGTATAAATGGAGCCAATAATAATGTAACAATAATAAGATTCGACAGCTTCTGTTAAAGACTGATAAAATTCAGCGGGGGCTATTTAACATCAATCTTTTTGTAACTTCAGCCACATTTATTACGTTTGAATCATTTATCATGCTGCCGAAACTCACTTCAAATTTGACGTTCTTGATAGACTCCGCTTAACCTCGCTATAATAATAGCGATAATCCATTTAATAATCAGCTTCATGATATTAGGATTTGGATATATTAACTTTGATATATTATTCAAGTCTTATCCGATTTATTTACAGATTTCTAGATTTTTCTTAATATTTTCTCGTGTGTGTTATAATTTATTCAAAGTCACGATAGCCAAGTGGTTGGATGGTCGAAATTTCGAGTCAAGAGACCCGAGTTCGATCCCCAAGTGGCAGGCTTGTACCAATGAGTTTTTCCAAAACTTATGGACGAATTATACCGTTGGCTTGGTCGTAGACGTCGACGGGCTCACCACCTGTCACGTTGTTCCGAAACTATCTTCGGTGGTAGGTAGGTCATAGGGACTTAATTGTCTAGACTAGACATCTGAGAATTGCGTGAAGATATTAATTTATTTATTTTATTAGTGTGTGTTATGATTGAGTCGTACAATGTTGACACGTGAAGGAAATATGATTTTTGTATATTTTCAGTAATATCATAAGCTACAGTTCGTAACGCTTGTAAAGTCTCAATGTTATTTTTAAGAAATTAATAAACTTTAATTAAAAGATGAATGTATGTATTCACGATAGCCGAATGTTGGGTGATTAGAATTCGAATGAAGAGGCTCGAGTTCGATTCCCGTGTGGTAGGTGTCAATAATTTTTTTTTAAAACTTGTCTACGGTTTATACAGTTGGCATGGATATAAAGATGGCACAGGATATACCTGTCACGAAATGGCTTGAAAGATATTTATAAATATAGTGCGGCATATATATAATGCAACTGATACACATTTAATACTTTCATTAAAAGCAGTAGTATGTGGAAGAAGTAGGAGCTTAAGTTTTTTATTTTGACCACTTCAATTATCATCTGAGCAACTAGGTTTGCACACTACAGTTTGCAAATTGTAGCTGACATCGATGTTGCATCTTTAAATGAAATGACGTGTGTACGTGTTGGAAATATTAAATCACTCTCTGGCACCATGAATTATACGATTTACTTTTTCTGTGCGACATCTATTACTATTTTTATTCTATTACTATCTGTTTGATTAACACTACATTTAGCAAAAACAAAAACGTATGCACGGTATTACAGGTTCAGCGCGCCATTTGTCAAGTTTATCTTCATCTCCCGTCGGTCTATGGCGTTACTAAAGAATACGATAACAGAAATGAAGATATACCTATTTTTAAAATTGAAGACCTCTCCTCTATCCACGAGTAATCAAGGCTAGTTTCACACTTACCTAGTACTTTCCACAACGTGCCAGCGTAACTACTGATCTGGTGCGGATTAAAACTCAGAGGGCCAATGTAGTCACAGACTATGAAGCATATTAAATTATATTTTTCCGGAGCTTTAAACTGCCTTAAATGTTTTGTCTCCGCAAACAACTGCGCAAATTTTATAATTTTATATATATTTAGATTATATTATAGATTATAATACACGTAATATGCATGAGTCATATTACCGTATTTCGACTCCTTGACATTATCTCGAGGCAACACTTTTAATCTTAGGAGAATAAAAAGTGTAGTTTTGAATAAAGAAATGTTTTAAATTAAGAAATGCTCCAAATTATACTTTCTGTAACTATAAATTAATGAAGTAATCCCCGGTCTTAAGTAACTGTAGCTTTCCTAAGTCTTAACCACACTTCTTAGTCGTAACTCTCATGCCAGTCTCTGAAGTAGTTCGTCATGTGGTGTCATTAGAGTTTGCAACTAGCTTCGCAATTATCTCCATATCCTACTGCGACGTCCATATACTTAAAATAATTAAACATTGAAAATCTGAGGGAGATACCAACCGTAACGTTTAAGCTACGGGTTACTGATAACATGGTAAGTAATCTTCTTATTGAATCATTTTTATTATTTGTAAAAAAGACGTTGCTCTATTTTATTTTCTATTTGCATAGTATTGTAAATGGTTGAATATGTGTACTATTCAAGTATTACTTTAAGTCTACACTTTGTAACTAAAAACAAAACAAGTTGACCAAGTGTGAGGTCTATAGCAATTTTTCCTAATGGTAAAGATCTACCTCGTGGACTTTTACAGACCATTAACAACAAAATTCTTTACTACTTTGGTCTGTGAGATAATTAAAAAAGAGGCTTCACTAGGTAACTGGGACTAACGGTACTCTTCGAAAGCAACAAGCAGACCCATTCTTGCATCAGAATAAAAGCTGTCGCATAGAAGTGAAAGCCGCCGCACAGAAGAAAAGCTCCTCCATGAATAATTAAAATCTAATTTTTCATTTATTCTCAAGGTTTAATTAGTCTTTCACGATGTAAAATATTCTGTTCTTTCACAAAATAAGACGTGAAACACTTATTCCATTTCTCTTTTCTCTCAATAGTTGTTCAGAACGTGTTTAAACCTTTTCCCTCCGTTCATTTAATACTTTTGCTGTAACTTTTTTTTTGTTTACTATTATAAGACCCTTATTCAATTTATACCTATATTCTTGGGTACTTACGGACTAAAACAATCTGTCTTATATAAATTAAGAGACAGCTTTTTATATATAATGACGTTAATTACTCAACGTATGCCTCCGGTTAACAAATGAAAAAATTAACAGAAACAGGCTGGACTTTGGGATGAGTTGATTTTCAAATGTCACATTAAATAAATTGAATAATAAAAAGCACAGTATGACTCACATGCTTGAAAAATAAATAGAAGTGTATAAATAAAATATGTTAAAAATGCTCAAATTATTTTAAACTCCTTCCTTCTTTCGGAATTTAGTGGCAGTGGTAACTTTGAAAATGCCTTAAAAACTAAGCCTTGAGAAATTCTTCTTTAAAATAGCGTGAACAGACTGGATAATAAAAAAGCTGTATTGGTTTAATAGTTTAAGCTCTGAATCGAATAGTACCGATTTGACGAAACTACTGTAATAAAATTTAATGATTCTCGAAACTGCGAACGAATGTAAAGTTAAGCAATTTCGCGGAATCGCCAGCACCTAATTGGTCTATTGTTTCACCAACTTCAATTCATGAACGTTTTAAGTTGTGAATTTTCAAAGACCCTGATTCCTAGCGCGTATATATTTTAAGCGATGGATGTAAGTACAAGTTGATTTAATGTGAGCAATACGAAAAGTCAAAGCAAAAGAAATAATAAACTTTGAACAAAAATCCTACAGCCTCTAAAACAAAAACAAAAGAGCAAAGAACTTTAACTTGTTTCTTATTAATTTAAAGGAAATATTTTAACATGCACTGTGCTCTGTGCCAAAATAAATGATGAATTTGTATTATTTGACGTTACAACTATATTCAAACAACTCTTCCTTTTTTAAATCGGTTAAAAAATAACTCCTTAAAGCAAAATATTTTACATTACTTATGCGTCTGACGTTAATAAAATCATAGTCGATTTCAATCTAATCTAGCATTCCGCAAATGAAATGAAGCGAATAAGAAGTCGACGAGGCGGCCTTATTGGCTTTTCTATTAAATTGTAAGAGGTAAAAAATTTCATATTTATTAGATTGAGGTGCAAATTACGCAGAGAAGTAATATTATCTCTATAATTAGAACGAATGAGTCAAGTGCGTCCCAGGCCCATCTTACTTTGATCAATAAATATTTACACATAGACCTAAAATGCATTTAGCACATTTGGAAGAAAACATGTAAACAAAAAAAGTTTTTATTCTAAAAGATATATAATAAAGGCAATGAATATATTAAATTGAAGGAAGCAAAAGAAATATTGATGATCGTTACACGATGCATTCCCTCTATCTACCCCGACTCGGAAGGAACCTTGAACATAAAATAGTAATATGTTCAGGTTACATTTCAACATTACATTGACCGACCGGAATTGAAGTCAGCTTAACTTATACTAATTATTTTTTTAAATTCCTTTAAGCTAGATATTATTTTTATTTTCTTACATTATTAAACAGACACGGTAGCCGCGTGGTAGGGCGGTCGGAATTTCGAGTCGAAATCACGAGTTATTTATTTTATTTTAATTTATTACATAAAATCTTTATTGATACAACAATACAGTGAGTCGGACACTATCATCGAATATGAAGTAGAATTAAGTGATAAAAATTTTGTAAAAGTATCAAAAATAAGATTAGTATATAGAATTTAATCACTGTAACGTAAGCAATCTTTCTTAATTAAAATTAGCTTCAAAAATTGAAAAACTTCCACATAGGTACCGACACGACTTACAAATCATCGCATCACTAATGTGTAGTGATCATAATTGATTCTAAAATCCCTATGCAGTGCATTTCCTAAATGAATTATATCCGTAACTAGTCGCCTCTGGTGCCAGGTTTTTTCTTGCGTAGCGATAAATACATTGCTTCAGCGTGCTAATGCAGCTTAGTCTTGCATATGCCACTCCATCAAATCGCATTCTTTGATGCTCTTAAAATTTTACAATTTAAGTTTTGTTACAAAAATCTTTGTTCTAAAATAAGTATATGTTTGCGAAGGTATGTTTACTGTGTACGTTCAGTGGAGTTATGGCTTCCGAGCTGATTTTTTTTTCAAGAATTCTTTTCAAGAAAATGCCATAACAATAACTATAGGATACTTTTACGACGTGTGGCGACATCTATGTCTTCACATTGGAAGCTCGCTAGTAGCGGATTCAGGAAAACACATCGACGCCTTACATCGCGCTATCGAAGTTCGCACGGTTGCACGAATACGATTACCGATAGCGCACACTTGTGGAGGAGACGTCCTCCCCAGGTCACGATCACCCGACCTGGTTGGTAGCTACCCTAGCGGATGAAGTAGCGGATGAAGTGCTGCAGGAGCAGCACTTCATCCGCTACACGACGCAAATAATATTTCTGTAGCAATTTTCTAAAAGCTAATATTAAAAGATACTACGTAAGAAGTCACTAACATACTATGTATTGCAAAAGTACCCCAAAATCTGAAAGGGGGTTAAAAGATATCTTGTAAAGAGTCTATTGGCAACATTTGAAAACCGTAGCCCAAAAAAGTAAATTGGATAAAATACGGATGTAATAACATACGGAGCCGTTTAAAATACGCTTCTCAATATAGAATCAAATAAAGAATCTTAAATGATACGTGTTATACGTATTCCACTCGCATTAAATAAAAAATTTCATCACTATCTCCAATTCCGTGTAATCGAATAAATAATCTAATCTAATCTACCTAATTGTAGTACGCTGTGGTAAGTTCCACATTTTGGCTGTTTAAGGCGTACAGCAGATATTACTTGTGTTCCTCCGCTTGCGCATCTTCATCTTCATCACGCAGATTTTGCAGACTCTGTTTGCCCAATTTTGTTCTGTTACCTAGGTTCACCAACGTTTATGGACGCAATGATCCATATACTGTATATAAGTGTATATACTACAATGTACAAACATATATGACAACCATTAAAAGGTGAAAGTCACGATAGCCGAGTGGTTGGGTGATCGGAATTCAAGTAAAGTGACCCGATTTAGATCCCCAAGGCACGTACCAATGGGTCTATTTTTTTTAAAAAATTATGTACGAATTACATCGTTGGCTTGGACATAAGGACAGCGACGGGCTCACTACCTGTCACGTTGTCCCAAAAATGTTTTCGGTGGAAAGTGGATCGAAAGAACTTAATTGCCTAGACCTCTGTCTACCCCGTATGGCATAAAGATATATTTTTTATATATTAAAAGGTGGACACCGCATGCAATTCAAGTAATTGTAATAAAATTAAAAGAATTAATTCGATGACAAGAAGTATTGCAAGAAGAATAATATTAAATTATAAAAAATGGTATAATATGTAAATTTACAGCTATATCTATATTATTATAACGTATGTATATACGTCATCACACAAATCTTAGTAATAAAACCGAACGAATGTTTATTCCAGATATTTATGATATCTAAAGTTAAAGAATTTTTAAAGTAATACTAGTGGTTCCAGAGATTTCTTATTATAACCAAAAACAAGTTTACCTCGTTATAATTTTCGTTATAAATACAGCCCGTTTTCCTTGAAAAAAAAACTGGTTGTTCTTATAAAATTGAATAGCTAATTTTTATGAAATTATATTATTAAACATCAAAACTTTTCACGTTTTACAAGATAGAAACTGCTGATAAACAAAGATGCCCTTTGTATCAATTATTTCGTTTATAAATTAATAAAAAGGTGATCAGCTTAACCGAAACATAAGTTTAAATGATCTTAACTTAAATTAGCGTCATAACTTCTTCGTGTACCCGCAGGCTTTTCCACGATAAAGTAATGGCTATTAAATTTTACCTTCGCCTTGCACGCAGAATTTAAGTTAATTAAAATATACTAAAACTCATAATCACTAAACGGATTCGTTATCTTTATTTTAACACATAATACCTAATTTAGAATATTAATTACGTAAAAATATAACCAAAATGTTACTTAATCTTACTTAAAATTTAAGTAAACAGTTTTATGACTGATTATATTTGTTAATGGTTTTGTAATATAATTTTTTATTTAATTTCGACTGGTTTACTGTCTTTAATAGACAGAAGACCAAATGGTGTCACCAGAACTTAACTTCAGCTAAATATTTCTTTACTTAATCCAAAGTCTTCATCAGATGGCTCACCAGAGAGTTTCCTTTAAGTACTTATTGATTTAAATAGCTAAGTTGTTTAAAAGTAATAAAATACATTTTAAATACATATTAATTATGTATGAAATGTTTTAAAGATCCAAACAATTGGAACACATCTTGCAAAAGTATTACGGTGCGACTGAGATAGATAATTCAAATCTCAATTGACTGTAAATCAGTTTCTTTCTCAACAGCCTGTAAAATCGCTACAAGGTTTGGAGATAGAACTATCAGAAACCTAGCACTTAACATGTCTTTAGCAATCTTAGATGTGTTTGTTCTTGGAAATAAAGACTATGACCAGCTCACCACCTGTCACGTTGGCCCAAAAAAAATTTCTGTGAGTGGTGGGGCGAAATGACTTAATTGTCTAGACCTCTGTCTACCCTGTATGGCATAAAGATATATTTTTATATATTAAAAGGTGGACACCGCATGCAATTCAAGTAATTGTAATAAAATTAAAAGAATTAATTCGATGACAAGAAGTATTGCAAGAAGAATAATATTAAATTATAAAAAATGGTATAATATGTAAATTTACAGCTATATCTATATTATTATAACGTATGTATATACGTCATCACACAAATCTTAGTAATAAAACCGAACGAATGTTTATTCCAGATATTTATGATATCTAAAGTTAAAGAATTTTTAAAGTAATACTAGTGGTTCCAGAGATTTCTTATTATAACCAAAAAACAAGTTTACCTCGTTATAATTTTCGTTATAAATACAGCCCGTTTTCCTTGAAAAAAAAAACTGGTTGTTCTTATAAAATTGAATAGCTAATTTTTTATGAAATTATATTATTAAACATCAAAACTTTTCACGTTTTACAAGATAGAAACTGCTGATAAACAAAGATGCCCTTTGTATCAATTATTTCGTTTATAAATTAATAAAAAGGTGATCAGCTTAACCGAAACATAAGTTTAAATGATCTTAACTTAAATTAGCGTCATAACTTCTTCGTGTACCCGCAGGCTTTTCCACGATAAAGTAATGGCTATTAAATTTTACCTTCGCCTTGCACGCAGAATTTAAGTTAATTAAAATATACTAAAACTCATAATCACTAAACGGATTCGTTATCTTTATTTTAACACATAATACCTAATTTAGGAATATTAATTACGTAAAAATATAACCAAAATGTTACTTAATCTTACTTAAAATTTAAGTAAACAGTTTTATGACTGATTATATTTGTTAATGGTTTTTGTAATATAATTTTTTTATTTAATTTCGACTGGTTTACTGTCTTTAATAGACAGAAGACCAAATGGTGTCACCAGAACTTAACTTCAGCTAAATATTTCTTTACTTAATCCAAAGTCTTCATCAGATGGCTCACCAGAGAGTTTCCTTTAAGTACTTATTGATTTAAATAGCTAAGTTGTTTAAAAGTAATAAAATACATTTTAAATACATATTAATTATGTATGAAATGTTTTAAAGATCCAAACAATTGGAACACATCTTGCAAAAGTATTACGGTGCGACTGAGATAGATAATTCAAATCTCAATTGACTGTAAATCAGTTTCTTTCTCAACAGCCTGTAAAATCGCTACAAGGTTTGGAGATAGAACTATCAGAAACCTAGCACTTAACATGTCTTTAGCAATCTTAGATGTGTTTGTTCTTGGAAATAAAGACTATGACCAGCTCACCACCTGTCACGTTGGCCCAAAAAAAATTTCTGTGAGTGGTGGGGCGAAATGACTTAATTGTCTAGACCTCTGTCTACCCCAGTATTGGGAACAGTGTGGAGATTTTGTGAAGATATTTACGTGAGATAATACATTACACGTCTTCCATATAAAACAATCATTATAATATAGATAAATAAATGCTTAGATGAAAAATGTGTCGGAAGTACTTTACTGTCTTGACCTCTGCTTACTCCGATATGGAAAATTGTATGAAGGTATAAAAATATTGTAAAAGGGTTTACCTTTTACAATATATTTCACAGAGTCACAGGATACTTAGGATCACAGGATAGATAGAATCTTTCTCCAAGGTGAAAAATTAATAAATTCGAATCAACCATAATAATATAATATAATAAAAATAAGAATTAACCAACTGCTAATTAGTAAATAAAGTTTGAACTAGGATACTACTTCATACTATAATATATATACTATCACTTCATACATTAACTCCATAACCTAATCCAATCGAACTGAAATAATAGTACATTCTGTTATGTTTACTGCTGCATTTCAGCTCTGACAAATCCCTTTGCAGAACAAACGCGTGCATTACCATATTGAAACATCATCAAACCTCTGAAGCTATATAACGAGCTAGGTAAGCTTTATTAATTGTTAATTTTCAATATGTTGTAGTAATGAATATTTTATAGGCATAACATATGAAAAGAAATTCAAATAATAAATGAATTCACCGCCATTGTCAAATTTTTCAGTGGTTTATCTTATCGACTATAATCGTTGGCGAGAGATAAAATAGGTAATGTTCCAATTCTTTTAAAAGAATACTAGCAATGCCAAGTTATATTACTAGTGTTCTTGTTAACCACTACAACAAAGCTGCAATGCAGAGCATTCTCACCCAAATTGACCAAAAATTGCCAACGTGTTCATTAAGAATATCTTCCATATATTACGCTAGTTAAAGAGCCGTTTTCTCACAAAAATACTCTCTTTTTAAATAAATATTTCATATAAATTTTTAAAAATAATCGAGTAACCGAATGCTTAATTTCGACCAAAAATTCTCGTAGTAAAAAATCGGACAGGTTTACTGTCAAGCTCCGAGGGCGGGAAGTAGGGAGCACCTTCATCCGGCGCGCGGAACCACCGAATATCCTCAATATTTCATGTCTTTGTTGTTTATTTCAAAAGCTATAAAATTTATCCTAAGAAAAGGTATCCATTTATAACTTTTTTGTTTTTAATATTTTTAAATTTAATGTAATTACATTTAAATATAAAGTGTATTGTTTTTTTTTTTTAATTCACATTCATCAGGATTTTTAGGACTATTTATCTTCATGGTGATAAAAGTAGAAGCAATAATATCTTGGAGATCAATAAAGTTAGCGCATTTCGTTTCAGTTCACAAAGCTTGTGTCAAAGACAGGTTTGGAAAACGCTCACGTGAAAATGCGTGAGGCGGAATACCACAGCATGCACCGGAAATTTGCGCAACTTCTGCATAGTGCCAGCACCTGACCGGGTTGAAGTTTTTTTTTACTTCACCCTGTACATTTTCTTCACTGACGACCTCCGTGGATGAAGGCATACAGCTATGAAGTTACCAGTGCAATTTTCGATCAGGTTAATGTGTAAGACACTTTTTCTTGGGTCTGGTTGTTTGTAGTACCGTTGTTTTTTAACTCCATATTTTTGTATATATGTTCCTTCTAACAGACCCAGACACTGCGTTATGTATCGCAAGGCCTGAACTTTTCACTACACCCTTTTTTTTAACTAAGACATATAATATATGATATTAAAGAAAGATAACTACAAAAAGTTTAGTGTGTCACTTCACTAAAATGTATTGAAATCATTAATATTTATTAACAAAGAATGTTACTTTGACATTCGTCAAAATGAATAAAGGATTGAGTGTAAATTGAAAATCTTTCAAAAGATGTCTCGAGCTTAGTTTTGAAACGTCCGTTGTAATTGGATTTAAATCACTTTCATTACTTTGAAGCTCCTAAATACCTCATTAAAATAAACTGAAATGGTTTCAAATCTGTTACTATTATTAATCTTCTAACTTTGAACTCTAAAGAATTGAATTTACTATAATGTCAGCCTCCAAGTCACGGAGATAAGTTTATACTAGTTTCCACCCGCGGCTTCGCCCACGTAGTGTGTTGATGAAAACAGTGGTCTTCCCCAGCCTTAAATTGGTCAGCGCACGAAAGGTAGTAAACAGATATATCTATGCCATCGTAGACTATTCTTTAGAAGTATGTAAGACAAAACGATACATTACAATTTTTAATAATATAAGTTATGCTGATTTTTTGTTATTAAATTAAAGAGAAGAAATGTTTTTTAAAATTCCAACAGATTTTTTTTATTAATTTAATAACGAAAGAACTTATATGCTTTACAATCAATAAAAAATTGCGAAATAAATTAGTTGGCGTTACCTTATTAATATTTCCTTACTGAAAAGTCATGAACATTAAGCTATCATTTGCAAAAGTGACAGTAGATGGCGCCGATTCCAAAAACCAAGCATAAATAAAGAGAGACAGTGGTAGAGCCACGCGTCAGCTTTTGTTGTTGCATGAATGGGCCGGCTCGACCGGGGAAGTACCACGACCTTACAGAATACCGGCGTGAAGTAGAAGTCGACCAAACTTCTGCGTTTCGTCTGGTGAGTGCAGGTAATCGGAGGCCCACACAGCCCCCTTTCCCAATTCTAGGGGGGGGGGGCACTCTAAGGCCGGCAACGCATCTGCTATGCTTCTGGTATTGCAGGTGTTCATTTTCGGCGGTAATCACTTACCATCACGTGAGCCGCCTGCTCGTTTGCCTCCCTTTCCTAAAAAAAGAGAGGTTTCAAATTTCAACTGATGCCTGTATCCCTTCAAGGCTGCCGAGGCATTGAGAAGGTACCCGCTGGAAAGGATATCTGCGTCTCGGTAAGAAAAAGCAAGGCTGGCTTTGCTATCTCTAGATGGTAGTGGATGGCATCAAGATTGGAATGGATTCAGAAATCCACGCCAAGCGTGGTAAGGGGTGCCGAAGGTTTTTTGCTTTCTCCAGCCTCGATAGTGCTAGTACCTCCCTGATTGATCATGTAGATTATTTTCTTCCGCTACCATATTTTGGGGGTGTGGGCCTCTGGTTACCTGCACTCACTAGACGAAACGCAGAAGTTTGTTAAACGTCTACTTCACGCCGGTATTCTGTGAGGTCGTGGTACTTCTCCGGTCGAGCTGGCCCATTTATACAACGGCAAAAGCTGATGCTTGGCTCTATCACTGCTAAGTAAGAGTTACGAATATCCATCCATCTCCACAAACTTTCGCCTAGTAATTCTCTTGAAAAGTATATTCATTATATGCCTAATGTATTCATTAAAAAAGGACAAAAAAAATATTTTGTATTTGATGTTAACGGTTTGCCCAAACTTCCCATGTCGCCATTAAACACACGCAGATTACGTTAAACACACGTAAATAGATTATTAATATTTTAATAAATATTGGGTTGTAAAATTATTTTATACCAACATTGATTTCATCTCAGGACTCAAATCTTTAAGAAATGTATGTATACATTTTTCCTTACAAACTGCAATGTCATCATTTTCTGTGGGACGTCAGACTGTGAATCCAAGTTGTGGTAAACGTCGTTAACGGACTTTTAAAATAGAAATTAAGAACATGTTAGGATTGAGAAATTTTAAAATAATACTTTTTAATTAACACCGTGGCTACGGTGCCCCGAGGGGCCGCAGCAGATGGAACCTCACTCTAAAATTGCACTGAAATGTTATTTTTCTTGTAAGATTTTTTTTTAATTCTCAGTAGCCAATTACGTACAGCATGAAGTTTAACAATTTTATATAACTTTTTTACACAACATTTTTTAAGCTTCATGCAAGTTTTTATTGTGTGAAGCTTAAAAAATATTGAAGATGACGAAATTATATAAATAAACAAAACTACGTATATAATGTCGTAGCTGGATTCTGTCAAAACTCTCGTTTTATCATTCAGTCGTTTAAATATTATTAATCAATATACAAGCACATTAACTTTCCATTTTTAAATCAGGAGCTTTATCTTATAAATTTTAAAGCAAACTCTGTTTATACGATTGGGAGTAAAATTATCATATTTTGTGTATTTTATTGTACATTTTCGTGACAGAACGGAACACATGAACCGTAAATTCAGGGAAATTAGGACTTAAATCTATCGAAACGGTAGCACGAAGCGGTAAGAACCGACAAAGTTTCTCTTGAGTTTGCTACTGTAACTGGATAGAAGCCAAGGCTATACGATATTACATAATTACTTACTTTACTAACATCAGGTATTTACTTATGATGAAGCTTAATCTAATACTGGTACGCCCCATGATTTAGAAGTTAAAATAATAAGTAGCAGTCTATAAAGGCTCACAACCGGAGAAAATCCTTGCTACAAAAATTTAGAGAGTAATTAAAAAACATGAGCTAGAGAGAATTTACGTGTTGTGAATCAGGTACAGAACACGTTTCTTAAGTAACAGAAATTTACCTGAATTTACTTACTTAGTCATCTTCATGCATAACTGACGATAGCCAGAGAGAAAAGACCGTTAGTGTTTAAGATTCACTTACTTCTATAGGGTTTATTTATTCCAAATTTATTGTATACCTTAAAACGTGTTATACAATGGACGAACAGTATGCCTTTTGGCATTCTCTGTCAGTTAACATAATGCTTGGAGAAATTTTGTGACGGTACTTAAGATTTAATTAACCGGTTCATTTCATTCATATTTCATGATTACACGATGGCTGTTTTAGCAACCTTAAACCTGTTAATATCATTATTTGCAGCCTTATTGCCCTTTCCATAGCCCGTTGAAAAAAAATCAGACCATTACTCAATTTTAACAAACTGATTTAAATATTTATCACTCCGTCGTTCCTTTTTTACTTATTGGAGGCTCATGCTTGTGACTCTAAACGTTCTACCCAGTATACACGTAATATGTTAAAAAAAATTTACGAGCATTGTGACATATATAACTAATGATATTGTAAAGTTGTTATTGAAAAAATTACTTCGCAACCCTCCGCATGCTTTTTTCAATAACAACTTTACAATGAATTTCCGCAAAGTAACGCCAGAGTCAATTAACTATCTTAATGATATTGTGTCATAAATACATGTACAATTAAGACACTATATAAGCATGTGTTACGGTACTAGGTTTCACTTAACTAAACTTAATTTGACTAGGCTTAGACACGAGAATGAAAAGTAGAAACACAAGGCTAAGAGAAGCCATTTAACGAGGTCGTTATATTCGTTTGGCATGATAGAAAACGTGACAGGAGGTAAGCATGCATTTGAATCATCAAAATTTAAGCATTTCGACGCCCGAGAACACTCGCAACACCAAAAAACGGCGGTGTATTGCAACCATTACAACACTAATATATTATAGCCGTGTGGTTACGGTGTAAGAATATTGCCACACCCTTTCTTCCCGTGGGTGGCGACTAAGGGAATCAGCCTTGAATATCGTTATGGCAACAGATAGATCGCGGGATAACCATCTCTAAAAATATCAGACCAAAATAATCAGACCGAAGGTGGGCAGCAGCGTCTAAGGTCCGAGGTGTCTGATAATGCGATCGCCAATCCGCTTGCCAAGCTTGGCACTATACATACCTATTCAGTCTTCTGAATAGGTATGTATAGTGAAGATACACAGAAAACATAATTGTTTTCTGTGTATCTTATAATGATTATACTACTACCACCGATAATGATTATACTGTACAATCAAAAACTTTAAACATAAAATGAATATTATAATTATTTACATAACGGGAAAAGCGACAGGCAGTCTTTTTCTCCAAGCCAACAATATGAATCGTACATATATTTTGACAGAGCTTATTGGTACGAGCGTACTGAGAATCGATTTCAGAGCTTTTGACTTGATTTCGATCACTCAACGAGTCGTTGGCTATCAATTTGTTAATGATTAAGTTTTTATTTTTAATAAATCAATTTATTTTACTTGGTACTATTTTATACATATTTATTTGTATGTATTTATTACCTAATATATGGGTAGTTTTAGATATAGGTAATTATTTATGTATATATTTACATTTATATTTATTAATATATTATTATGTACGAGGGCTATATACTTTCTAGTAACCACTATCACAGGTCTGCTGGAAGAAATTTCTGAAGAAATAAGCAGTATTTTTGTACAGACTTAATCTTGTAACAATTTTTTCTTATGATTTATCTGTGTACATAAATTATTAAATAAATAAATAAATATACCTAGGAGAGTGTTGAAACAAGATACTTGGTATTCCTAATCCGCCTTCCTGCACTAACATATCTCTAACATCTCTATGTTTGAGAACTCGAAAGTTTAATAGCAATGTTACATTGCGTGCTAATTATGCTCTGACTAAATCCTCTACATGGCGCTGTCTTACTTCGAGTGCATGTGTTGTTTGCTAGTAGCTAGTGTTCAGTACATTATGCTTGATTACTACACTTACTGTAGTACTTACTGTACGAAGTACTTACTGTACTTAACATTATAAAAGAAAATTTTTGTTTATTTAGAGTTTTGAAAAACCACCGACAGTAGCCAGAGAGATAATAGATCGCCAAGTGTTACCCTTCTTACATTTTTGATTATTTGTTTATTACATTTAGTTTTATAGATGATATTTGCCAAAGTTTTAATAGTTGCGTGAGAAACGATTAATTAAACATTTAAATACGGATAAATTCACGTATTAAGTATCGATGATAATTATCTACTAGTTTCGGATCTGTCGGAGGTCAGAAACTAAAAAGAGGTACTCATCCCACTCACCCTGACGAAGGACCTCCGACAACTCCGAAACTAGACGGTATCTACATTAATTAATGATTAATTAATGAATTTTTTTGGAAAAAAACAGGATATCAAAACTAAATATATGATGCAAGTAAATTTGAATCCGTAATGAAGACATTCGCAGCAGAACCAGAGTAACCGACAAAGCCGTAAGGATCAACAGGTTGAAGTGGCAATAGGCCGGCCACATAGCTCGTAGAACTGACATCCGTTTGGGAAGAAAGTTTCTCGAGTGGCAACCTCGTACAGGCAAACGCAAAGTTGGAGGACCCCTCACGAGATGGAGCGACGACTTGCAAAATGTTGCGGGAAGTCGAGTTGATTGTACGAGTTTGTTTACGATGTTTCTCTTTATTTCCAATTACGCGGTAAATTTGCCGTTTTTTAATGATGTTATAATTTTAGCGGTACCGACTGTGAGACTCGCTGGTTAATGTTTTAACACTAAGCTGCCTATAACTACCTTCTTTATAACACTATACAACGATTCTTTATAATTGCCAACAAAAATCTATTGTCAGAGATAATGTGAGAGTGAGTGAGCATAAGGAGGACTTACCATAATCACCTTGGACAGCGAACATATTTACCAGACATTAGACGCTGTGGCGCGTCAACTTGCCCTTAATTTATTCTGGTATTTTCTACTTTTCATAGCTATGTTTACGGGAAGGAATGCGGGCGGTATATATCAACTATTTTCCTTCTTTCCTACACGGCTATCGTTATTACAGAATTTACCGTTATCATCTAGAATAATATTTGGCTACTTACAGTTCACTGTCTCCATAAAGTCTCCATAAAGCTTTTAAAAAAGAATCCTTAATTTGTCAGTATATAATACAATATTAACATTTTATTGCATATAGGTAAGAATTAATACAACGGCTTACGTAATCCTTCGCATAGCATAGGAAGCATGATGGATTATGTTCGGATACGTTAATGTAGGCGTTTGCTTTGCAAAGGGATTTGTCTGAGCCGAAATGCAACAGTAAACACACCAGAATTTAGTATTATTTCGGTATTATTGAATTACTCTTGGCATTACTGTTATAGTCTGTGGTGTTTGGGTGTAAAATTTTAGTTAATAATATACGTCATATATTTATAGGTTACAAATACCATTGATGGGCGAAACGATGGATGGAAAAAATATTTAAACCTTATAACAAAAAAATAAACGGTCGAAAAAGAAAGAAACTGCAAAGCCATTTGTTACTTTATTTTGTGGCGGCACTGATTAATTTCTCATTTCCATTACACAATAAGTATATTATTATATTTTTGAATATTACAATATTTTTGAATATTAATCGACAGGCAATCTTCAAATATACGAGTATCGAACTCTAGTGATGACACCAAAGACGTGGCTGCTCTTAAAGATGGTTAAAGTTGGTTAAAACTTGCTTTCGAATCACTTGTTACTACAATAATGTAACTTTATTAAAAATTTACTGCTTTAAAAAGTATTTTTTTAATTTTATCGCACCTCGACCAGAAATTGCGGTCCAGCACGAAATCTAGATAAACTTGACAAATGCTCCACCGGCGTAGGATGAATGTTTATATCCTTTTTTTCCACGTAAATAATGTCCACCCTATGCATGAATTCATTATTACATTCATTAATTTTGTTAATATTGTATTTATACTATATTTTTATACAGTAATTAATATCCGGTGATTCCAACTTTAATTTTTATATCAATGTATGTTACTTAATATTATTATAAGCAAAAAATTAAACTACCAGATTAAAGAAAAGCTTTTTTTAGAACAAATCAACATTTTCAGAACAAGAAATTCAAAAATAGTTTTGTTAATTGAATTTATTATTATGATTGATTTTATGTTACCTCAATTCTACGGACGATTTCTTGGAAGGCAATCCTAAATTATTTACATTCACCATTCTGCCTTTTCCTACCAACCAAAAATGGATTAGATATAATTGTAATTGTAATTATAAGCACGTCATACCTGCTGTAAACCTTTAATAATTACAAAGGGACGATACCAGTAACGTTGAGTGAAAGTAAATTTGAATTTATTTAAAGATGATGTTCAATGCATTGACAAGCTACTAGTCCAAGAAGATTACCACTTCCACATAAGTGAAAACTCATTAACATTTGCATTTTGCTTATCCTATACTATATGTGCATAATACTTTCTCCGTTCGAAACACAAGGGTTTCAACATGAAATTTATACATGCTATGGAAAAATGGATAGATGGAGCGATGGAACCCAGGGATTAAAAGAACGGATAGAGGCCGAAACACAACTGCTTTCGATGACAGGTATCGCCGATGTGAGTCAGGTTTAAATAGAGTTTGCCACGTCTATGTGGACAACGTATGGATTGAGACCGAAATTACGCTGGCGTAACGAGTTGTTTGAAAGGATATGGAGACCTTTTCCCGTTAGTGGGACAGTACGCGTTAATAATAACAATGCTTGTATGAATTCTTATTCCTTTATTTTGAAACAATAATTCTAAAATAAATAACAAATATAGAATGATATGATATTTACAACTGGGAAAAATTTTTGTTTTATACTTTTTTTAAACTTTATATCGGACATACCCTACGGTATACAATATTAACATATGAAAGAAATCTGACAGTTATATATGTTAATTTATTTAGTATACCAGGATGCACTGAATCCGTTAGGAAGATACAACAAACAAGTTTACGTCAGGGATATCCGGCATAACTCATGAAACTTCAGCCTTTGTGATATTGTTATTTGTCAGTGAATAACTTTGAGGAAAAGGTAATGCAAATTTAAATGTACAAAATTTCAAACAAATTTGTGTTTAAATATTCTAAGCTCACTAGATTTTTCTTGTAAAAAATCTTTAATTTTTTAACCATCAATAATTTGTAAGTCATCTTATTTATTTATACAATTCTGTCAGCATTAGCTACACTGAATATAGTGTTTCGTGTTTGTTTTTAATGTAAGTCGTTAAATTATTTAAGTAAGTATGTTTGTATGAGTAGTGTACTATCAATGTTCACATAGATACATGTTCATCTACAACCTATGGACACGTAGATTCAAATTCTATCAATGTTTACGGATGCGTTGTCACGTTCGTTCCACTAAAGTGGAACGTCTCTTATGCCCATAATTACACTGGCTCTCTATACCTTTAATAATAAATACATATGTAGATAGGGACAACATTATATACATTGCGACGATCCCTATGTAAGATGCTAAAGCACTTGCGGTATGGGAATCAGAAACAACGAAGGTACCACAAACACTCAGACCCGAGAAAATGTAGAAAAAGTATTTTTATCTATATTGTCCCGACTGGAAATCGAACCAGGGACCTCAAAATAGCGACACCTTGAAAACCAGTGTTTACGCCACTCGTCCACGAAGGTTGTCATTTTGAAATCATTAACAGTTTAAGAAATCCACTTAAAGATAAAAAATGAGTAAGAGTATGGTATTGACATCTAAATTGTTGTCTATCATGTAAGTAATAAAAAAAATATCTTCACGCAATTCCCAATACAGGGGAAGACAGAGGTCGAGTCTAGACAATTAAGTCCCTTCGACCCACCTTCCACCGAAGGTATTTTCGGGACAACGTGACAGGTGGTGAGCCCGTCGCCGTCTTTATGTCCAAGCCAACGATATTTGTACATAAGTTTTTGAAAAACCCATTGGTACGAGCCTAGCGAGAACTGGGGATCGAACTCGGGTCTATTGACTCGAAATTCCGACCACCCAACCACTCGGCTATCGTGACTGTGTAAGTAATAGTAATAAAAATAAAAAATTAATAAATATATATGTCTTCACGCAATTCTAAATGCTGGGGTAGACAGAGGTCCAGACTATTAAGTTCTTTTCCACCATTCCAAAGTCCAACGTGGCAGGTGGTATGCATGTCGCCGTAATTAATATCCACTTTTGTAGGATATTACTCGTAAATTAGTTTATGAAAAACTCATTGGTACTAGCCTACTATCTGGGGATCGAATTCGGATATCTAGACTCGAATTCCGATTACCCAGCTATATGGCTCTCGATATCGACTTTTGGCTTACCTAATAGTAAGTGATTATTTAAATCAATGGGAACACATTAGCCACAGTCACACTAATAACATTTTCTACAAGCATTTCTTCTGCTTAATTTGTAGTTCGAAAATACTTAAAACTCACTGCGTCATCTTAACAGTGTAATTTTTGTAGTCATCAGTTGAATTAGCTTGACACGAATGACGCGGCATGACAGGACAAGACAGGACGAAGACGACATTTGACAGGAATATGCGTATGCGTGACAAGAATTAATGACCTACTCCCTTGTTACACTTTCCGCGTTATTGGTTACGTTGAACGCCGAACTATTGTTGTTAAGACCTCTTTGTGTACATTAATATATTCACAATATTCCCAAAGATTATTTAACAGTAGTAGAACCACGCATCAGCTTTTGTTGTTGCATGAGTGTGCCGGCTCGACCGGGGAAGTACCACTACCTCACAGAATACCGGCGTGAAGTAGAAGTCTAACAAACTTCTGCGTTTCGTTGTTGTTTGAGGTACCTTCGTTATCTCTGAATCCATAATTCAAGCGCTAAGGCTACTTAATTTGGGATCAGACCAATGTATGTGATGTTGTCCCTATCTATGTATGTATTTATCCATGTGTGTATGTATTTATGAAGAAAATATCCACCTAGCTGTTCGTGCTACTAACATTCTAATTAAATGGATACAAATATTCAAAAAATATGCTGGTTATTGGAATGATGGATGTGGTAGTTGAATTTTAGATGGAGACAATTTTGCTTATTCTTATTCCTACATTTATCAACTTTAACAAATTTATAAATAACAATTGATGAGTCACGATAGCCGAGTGGTTGGGTTGTCGGAATTTCGAGTCCCACCCGAGAAAAACCCGAGTTCAATCCCCAGGTGGCAGGCTCGTACCAATGGGTTTTTTTTTTTTAAAAAACTTATGTACGATTAATATCGTTAGCTTGGACATTGGGACGGCGCCGGCTTCACCACCTGTCACGTTATTCCGAAATTACCATTTCATGTTGTTCTAAAAATATCTTTGGCGGAAGGTGGGTCGAAACGACTTGATTGTCTAGACCTCTATCTACCCCTGTATAGGCGTAAAGATAGTTTTTGTTCATAAATAACAATTATATTTATAGTTTTAAGTATTTTAAACTAATACTAGAATTCGCGGGTTCGGTGGTGTTAAATCATGAAAAATCTGTCATAATAATTATCATTAGAAAGTAAGTAAAATTCTGTGATAATTTCTCAAGCAATAGAAATAATTGATGCTATACTCTGACTAGTGAGCTGATCACCAATTTACTTACTGGATATTCATTTCTCCTTAATTTGTTACTCTTATACATAGTTAAATGTAAGTGTCAAAGGGATCATAGTAACCTAAATTTCTAATAAATAACAAAACGGTAGCGCGCACTAAGTATTAACTTTTACAGGCATATTTGATACCTTGGGTTACATCACTGTAATTTTTATAAGATTTTCTAACTAAATGAAATACAGCCAATGTTGATAGCTGATAATGTAGCTCTCTATTGGCGAAAGACTTTTAATATCTTTAGGCTTCACAACGTAAAAAACAAACTATCAAACTCAATTTCGCATTCATAATATTAGTATCGAAAATTCTAGCTTACCCAAATTTCACCGCAGCTTTTTTTGGGGCAACGTGGACAAGTGGAAAGTGTGCCGACGTCTTTATGTTGAAGCCAACGATGGAAGTTACGAGGGTACGAGCTCACGTCCTGGGCTATATGATCGAACTCGGGTCTCTCATATCTCAAATTCTAATTTCTCAACCACTTGTGACTTTCAAATAATAATAATACTAAAAAAAAAACCAAGATTGTCGAGTCTATATGCAGTGTAAAAAGTTTACAGTTCTCAGAGGCCAACGTGTTCATATTACAAAGGCGATGCCAGTTTCAAAATAGAGTTCGTAGACCACAGAACTGCCAAACATAGTAGAAGAAAGTTTCTCGTAAACCAACTTCGTAAATGCAGTGTAAGATAATCTTCACAAAAGCACATTAGTCGTACATGACAAGACGGACCAGGCCTGGAAGCGTACTTTGAGAAAATCTTTGGATCAGAACATCTAATTAACTTGTGATAGACGTAGGATGACTTTGAATACTAAAAACGGTATATGCATTAATATACAGGAATATAAATGTATCCACTACGTATAGGGCACAATTGCTGTTTATTTTAAATAAATAGAAAAAGATTATAGTACAAAATTTATTTATTTTTTATTTATTTATTTATTTATTGCAATATAAGCCACGATATGCTATAAGCCACGATAGCCCAGTTGTTGGGTGGTCGGAATTTCGAGTCGAGAGACCCGAGTTCGATCCCCAGGTGGCAGTACCAATGAGTTTTTCAAAAACTTATGTACGAATTTCATCGTTGGCTTGGACATAAAGGCGGCGACGGGCTCACCACCTGTCACGTTGTCCCGAAAATATCTTCGGTGGAAGGTGGGTCAAAGGGACTTAATTGTCTAGACTTGACCTCTGTCTACCCTTGTATTGGGAGTTGCGTGAAGATATTTATATATTTATTTATTTATTTATTGCAAATGTACACTATCTTTACAGGAAAACCCCAATGCGATAACTTAATCCCGATATTATTAAAGTATTAACAATATTATATAATTATATTACAACAAATGTATCTTTGTTAAAAAGTTCTGTAGCATATAAACCACATTGCTATCTTTATATATTACTAAAATATCAATAAATAACTAAAAAATAAATAACAAAACATTAAAAGAGAAGACTAAAAACATGTTAGTAATGGAGAGATAAATCAAATCGAATTAAAACCTGAAATAATCTAAATGCATCCGTTGCAACTACTTGAATAATTAAGAGCAGGCCTACCGTGGCGGGAAATTGTATTCTAGTAATTTATGGTCTTCTGTTCGCTTCAAAGGATCATTGCATTTATAATAAAGAAAAAAATATCGTTTCCTTATTCTCTAGAAAAGCATAAAGAAGCCTTCAAATAATGGAATAATGTTTAAAAATTGGATATTTGATTTAAATGAGCGCTCGAACGGAAGAGGGCAAGGGTAGATTGGCAGTCATTAATCATAGTTTCTGTCAGATAAGCTGGATACATCTAATCAAAATAGAGAGGTGTAGAACTTTCACCAATAGCACCGTACACAAATTTAATTATCGTTATGACGAAAATTCAATTTCGTTATACCTTTTGATGAGATCGTAAAATGCAAGGTACAAAAGTGATGTCTTTTAACGAATAACATTTAACTGGCTGGTGTTAAACCAGCTTACAGAGTTAACAATAAATACACAAAAAAACAGTAGAATTAATAAATGTCAAGAAAGAGTGACAGAGTGAGTTTTTAAGATTTGCAACTTCTCTTAGCAAAACCAGGGGATCTATGTGTGGGGATGAGATAGAACGTCGTCGTAGACGATTTGAGCCGCTCTTCGTTGGATACGGTCAAATGGAAGGAGGCCCTGCCCTGAGATGAGAACAGTACTCCATGTGCGGCCGAACCTGCGCCTGATAACGTTGCTTCGGGGGGCCTGCATGAAGTACTTTCGTGCTGTACTGAGCACGCCAAGCTTTTTAGAGGCCACTTTGGTCTTCCTTTCCAATTGACCGCGAAACTGAACGTTGCTTGACATATCATTGCCAAGGATTCTGAGGCGACTAGAGGAGTGCTCTCAAAATGAGGCGATACGACGAAAGACTTCTTTTATGCGGGAAGCGAGCAAAAAAACTAACGTTTGCCCCTTCATCTTACTCTACATTACCCCGTACACATATGCAAAGAAACTATTCACTCAAATTAAAACGAATTTAAACCAAGTATGCAAAAATATCGAGGTATATGGTACAAAAGAAGTAGAATAAGAATTTGTGTAATAGTATAAGACAAACGTACAAATCTGAGACACTCAATTATTTTTAATTTTATTAGGAGTGACTACGATTTTACTGTATGTTATCGGTATATTTACGACAACACTTTCTTCCCCAGGACTTAAAACCATGAGGTAAAATCATGAGAATATTTAAGCATTGCAAAAACTAGAACTACAGAGTCTTTTTAAAAATATCTCAGATCAAGTACAAATAAAGTAAAAAAAGGGCAACTGAATCCACTATGCGACCACAATTACTATTTAAACTGCTCTTTAATTTCCTGAACTCGACACTTGCATGGCTATGATTTCCACTCAGCGTAATTAGACTTATGGAAAGATAATTACATCTTTACATTAGCTATTCGCAAGGCCGATGTTATTTGAAGAACGCAATTTCGTTAAGCCGATTTTCACGGCATTTATGAGAGGAGTGGTAGACGAATTAACGATTAAATTAAATCCATTCACTTAAAGTGATTGTTCGTGTTTAATTAAAATTTAATGGACATTGAAAGCATATTTTAATTTGTTATTTTAGTAACAAACAGTAAAAAATTTTCAACAACGTCTTTAAATATGTTTATAGATGATTCTTAACATAATCTATTTTAAATGCAGCGTCAAATTTTAAGTGAAGCAACAAATTTCAAAAAAATGTTTCTTGGTTTATGCAACAAAGGTTACTGCCAAATGGTCTACAACAGACATACATTCACACTTTATATATAAAAATAATAAATAAATAAATAAATAACAAAACATTAAAAGAGAAGACTAAAAACATGTTAGTAATGGAGAGATAAATCAAATCGAATTAAAACCTGAAATAATCTAAATGCATCCGTTGCAACTACTTGAATAATTAAGAGCAGGCCTACCGTGGCGGGAAATTGTATTCTAGTAATTTATGGTCTTCTGTTCGCTTCAAAGGATCATTGCATTTATAATAAAGAAAAAAAATATCGTTTCCTTATTCTCTAGAAAAGCATAAAGAAGCCTTCAAATAATGGAATAATGTTTAAAAATTGGATATTTGATTTAAATGAGCGCTCGAACGGAAGAGGGCAAGGGTAGATTGGCAGTCATTAATCATAGTTTCTGTCAGATAAGCTGGATACATCTAATCAAAATAGAGAGGTGTAGAACTTTCACCAATAGCACCGTACACAAATTTAATTATCGTTATGACGAAAATTCAATTTCGTTATACCTTTTGATGAGATCGTAAAATGCAAGGTACAAAAGTGATGTCTTTTAACGAATAACATTTAACTGGCTGGTGTTAAACCAGCTTACAGAGTTAACAATAAATACACAAAAAAACAGTAGAATTAATAAATGTCAAGAAAGAGTGACAGAGTGAGTTTTTAAGATTTGCAACTTCTCTTAGCAAAACCAGGGGATCTATGTGTGGGGATGAGATAGAACGTCGTCGTAGACGATTTGAGCCGCTCTTCGTTGGATACGGTCAAATGGAAGGAGGCCCTGCCCTGAGATGAGAACAGTACTCCATGTGCGGCCGAACCTGCGCCTGATAACGTTGCTTCGGGGGGCCTGCATGAAGTACTTTCGTGCTGTACTGAGCACGCCAAGCTTTTTAGAGGCCACTTTGGTCTTCCTTTCCAATTGACCGCGAAACTGAACGTTGCTTGACATATCATTGCCAAGGATTCTGAGGCGACTAGAGGAGTGCTCTCAAAATGAGGCGATACGACGAAAGACTTCTTTTATGCGGGAAGCGAGCAAAAAAACTAACGTTTGCCCCTTCATCTTACTCTACATTACCCCGTACACATATGCAAAGAAACTATTCACTCAAATTAAAACGAATTTAAACCAAGTATGCAAAAATATCGAGGTATATGGTACAAAAGAAGTAGAATAAGAATTTGTGTAATAGTATAAGACAAACGTACAAATCTGAGACACTCAATTTTTTTTTAATTTTATTAGGAGTGACTACGATTTTACTGTATGTTATCGGTATATTTACGACAACACTTTCTTCCCCAGGACTTAAAACCATGAGGTAAAATCATGAGAATATTTAAGCATTGCAAAAACTAGAACTACAGAGTCTTTTTAAAAATATCTCAGATCAAGTACAAATAAAGTAAAAAAAGGGCAACTGAATCCACTATGCGACCACAATTACTATTTAAACTGCTCTTTTAATTTCCCTGAATTCGACACTTGCATGGCTATGATTTCCACTCAGCGTAATTAGACTTATGGAAAGATAATTACATCTTTACATTAGCTATTCGCAAGGCCGATGTTATTTGAAGAACGCAATTTCGTTAAGCCGATTTTCACGGCATTTATGAGAGGAGTGGTAGACGAATTAACGATTAAATTAAATCCATTCACTTAAAGTGATTGTTCGTGTTTAATTAAAATTTAATGGACATTGAAAGCATATTTTAATTTGTTATTTTAGTAACAAACAGTAAAAAATTTTCAACAACGTCTTTAAATATGTTTATAGATGATTCTTAACATAATCTATTTTAAATGCAGCGTCAAATTTTAAGTGAAGCAACAAATTTCAAAAAAATGTTTCTTGGTTTATGCAACAAAGGTTACTGCCAAATGGTCTACAACAGACATACATTCACACTTTATATATAAAAATAATAAATAAATTTAATATTCACCTTAGGAAAATTAATGCTAATAAAACGTTTGCTAATAAACGTGCTGGTTCTGGTATTTGAAAGGGACGAAGAAAGAACGTAGTGCGAAATTTGGGTAAATCAGGAATGTCTAGAACAGGTGAATGAAATTGTATACTTGGGGAGTGCGTTTAGCCGGGATGGAAGATGTGATTTAGATGTGGACAGGCGTGTCGCTGCCGGGAACAAAGTCAATGGTGCCCTGACTGCGTTAATCAAAAGGCAAGGCGTTGTGAAAAGTGCACGCCTTGCAATACATAACGCAGTGTTGGTACCGACTTTGTTATATGGCAGCGAAACCTGGGTATGCCAGAAGAAGAATAAAAGCAGGTTGAATGCAGTGGAGATGCGATCTCTTCGTAAAATGTGCGGCCTTACCATGGCCGACCGAAAGCGAAACGAAGAGATTCGCAATATGGCAGGTTTGAAAGATGACCTTGTCTCAAAAATGGATAAGGGTGTGCTTCGATGGTTTGGGCACGTTGAGCGAATGAGTGAAGACCGAATGGTGAAGAAAATATATAGCGCGAAAGTTAATATTAAAAGGTGTCGAGGTAGACCGAGACTAACTTTCGAAGACCATGTGAGCAAATTGCTCGAAGAGAGGAGGGTCAAGAGTACTCGGATACCTAGACGTGCATGTATGAAGAAGATGATGAATCTGAAAGAAGCGAAAGAAGTATGTAGAGATCGTGACACTTGGCGATCTGTTCTCTCTGGCTACCCCGTCAGGGATTGTGCGTGAAGATAAATAAATAATAAATAAATAATAGTCGCCCCTTGCCACACTTAATTTGGTGCAAAAAATTTTATTGTTATGTGTATGATACATAACGAACTTACGTTTTTTTTGCGTTTTCCATCACTAGTAAACTCTTAATTCGTGAAAATAATAAACAAACATCATAATTTAATATATTTCATTTCATTCATACACGAGGGGATTACAAAAATAAATTGAGGCAATATTTCAGGAGATTAAGACAAACGTGATAAATGACCGATCGGCTTATAGGGACTCCCGTCGTTTTTAGTACATCTTCACTATCTTGTTATTGAATTTCTACAAATTTAATAAGTATTTAGTGACCGTATATCCATTAGCGGACAAAGTTGAGGTGAAAAATACTATTCATACTTAATTACTATAATTTTCATCATCATTCCCTCCTGTACAGGTCCATTGTATGACATAGACATTTCCCATAAGGGAGGGTTTAGAGTTGCTGTAATCGCCATACTGCGAATCCTACTGCCAATCCGCCTGCTTTTTTTGCACCTCGCACATGAGACACCTGTCACTGGTCTTCCGATTTTGATTCCTGTCTGGTATTTTTGAAAATGATTATCCCTCCTAGTATTGGTATCTAATAGTACTTTCAAGACTTCCCTTAATTAGTTCCCTTAGTTCCTTTAGTTGCCTTTACAACACACGAGAAGACACGTTGTTATATTCTTACGCAGTAATCACACGATAGACTTATAAATTCTTTAAAAAAATTAACAATTTGTTTATATAATTTAATTTTAAATATATTTACAAGACAAGATATTATGAGGCGTGAAATTGTCGTGATGATTTTCTTCTACTCGGGATTATTGCCAAATATATAACGTGTTTAAATAAAACTGTTATTTACAGATTATGTAGCGTTTAAATTAGTTTTTGAATACTTCCGGATGTTCCGGGTTTTTTATAGCAACCATGGTCACATGGGGACTGAAGTCTTCAACATCATGTTGTCATAGTTAGTTTTGGCTTCCGTCAACTATAACATTTTTTTAATTTTTAATTACCGGCGGAATGGCAAATGACTTTATAAATTTGAAAAGTAAAACAATTGTTCTAGGAAGTCTGTAGTCTGTGGGTACAATTCACATAACATGGCATTTTATTTTAATATGTAGTTTTTGCGTAAAATAAACAATAAAGTAAATATCTTCATGCCTTCCTCAATACAGGGGCAGGCAGAGGCCTAGATAATTAAGTCCTATCGTCCCACTTTCCACCGAAGATATTATTGGATAATTTCGATAATTGGATGGATTTTTGCGTGAATATAAAAATCATCAACTTGGCTAAAATTAATCATAACCTTTTAAAAAAAATTCCTCCAAGGGAACAATGGGTAATTCCTCTCCCTTTCCAAACATAACGCAGCTGTCACAACACCTGTTTCCCGATTCACGAGGCGCGTTTGTAATACTTATACTTATAAGTTACGTGACTAGACTCATATTATGCATATTTCGCAATAAGATTTCTTTCAAATAAATAAATACACATCTTCTATAATAAACGACGTCATGGTGAATGAATTCTAAATGGATCAAACAAAAACCTCTCAGGTGTAATTGTCGCAACCGTTACCAGTTTGAGTAATTTAGTTAATATTGAGCAATGGATTTTTTCAAATCTGAGAGATATATGACAGAGGTATTCTGGAATCTGGAATATTTTTCCCCGAAATCATTATAATTTCAGCAGCAGCTTGATGGCATGATGATATGCGTATTTTCAGTTATAGCTCAGTTTTCCGCATCTGATATTAATATTAAAAAATAATAATATGAGAACTGAGGACAAGATACTGATTATAAAGAAATTACTCTCGACTTTCATATATAAGATAGCAATATCTAAATTAAATTACTCGTAATAAAAAAGTTACTTCTAAAACATACATACTTTGCTTTATTGGACATTGGCAGGCTTCCTCCGATTATTTTCTTATTATTTCTGAGGCTTGTGGGTTTCATTACGACGTTCTCCTTTACCGAAATACTCATATTTAATGCAGTATTTCAAATTGTTGTTGAAAATTTGAATGGAGCCGACCCGGAGACTGAACCTGATTTATTCGTATGAGCTTATTATTTTTAATAGAGGATATGCCATAGAGGCTTTGCATATGTACAATAAATCTGTATATTTGTTTAACAAAATATTCAGTAAATCATATCTATGAAGTAATAGTTGGATATTTATTAATCACGTTAGCAAATACTCGGCGCTGTTAACGAGGGACTAGCTTCATAACGAGTTTTCGAACTATTCAACCGTACTAATAAATTTTCTTTCACAAATATGAATAGAAAAAAATAAACATAATTTAATTAAATAATAAGTAATTTATAATAGGAAAGTCCTCGTAATGTTTTTTAGCGTTTTAGTATAATTTAAAAACATTTGTATTGGTGCAATAAACACAATTTTAAAGAGAAATTAAAATGGGGGAAATAATTAAAAAGATAGTACAATTCAATGCTTAATGAGAATAAAAATAACATCAAAAAACTCAAGAACAACAAAATTAATAGAACAAATAATGTAATATAAATATAATATATGGCCACAATAGACGAGTGGTTGAGTGATCAAAATTCGAATCTGGAGACTCTAGTTGGATCTTCTTAACAACTGAAAACTTTTACCAATTTCTTTTTTAAGCTTACATACGATTTGTATCGTTGAGAAGTTCCCTGTCACGTATTATATTTCAAAAGAAATCAAGATAGCCGCTTGGTTGGATGAGCAAAATTCGAATCTAGAGACCAAAGTTGATCCCCAGGTGATACACTCGCACCAATTCCAAACATATGTACGATTTATATTGTTGGCTTCGACACAAAAGTCGGCGAGGCTCACCAACAGTCACGAGGTAACAAGGAGTTGTCTTGAAAGGACTTGATTGTCTGAACCTGTGTCTACCCAGTATGAGGAATAGCGTAAATATATTTATTTATTTATTTTAAAGTATAAAATATTTTAAAGTATAATAGGATCCCAACAAACAGATTTTCAAACGAACAAGTTTTCCGCCTTCGTTCGAAAGGGAGTCACCAAAAATGAAAAAATCCAATGTCAACAAATACACAAACAAATATTGGTGAAAAATTAACAATTTAGAAATAATCTTTTATAATCTTTATTTTACGGGTATTTATAAATATTTATCTATATTGTACCTATATAGATAGCCATTTATAATGTAGTATTTACCAAAGCCTTATCGCTAATGAATAGGGTATGCAAGATTTTTTCTTGGTATGCACAACAGCGTGAACTTGGACAGACTTTGCTGATAAATAAATAGTTCCCTCATTCTCACGTTTTATATCGATATCCCGCATATAATTTTATTCTTTCGCTACCACAATAATTACACAAACATGCACACGCACACACGCACGCACACGATATATTACGATAGCCAATCCGCTTGCCAAACGTGGCGATTATGGCAAACCCTCCCCAAGGGCCCCTGTATCCAGCAGTGAACTTTAACAACCCTTTATATATGTTGACAAATCTATATATAACATATATACATTGCAATTGACTTTGTATAATAACTAAATGAACCTTTTAACCCTCCGAGCCGGTTTTAGACCCTACTTGGACAGTAGATGGTGTAACTGGCGGCTGGAAATAGCCACGGCGTACCGCCTTTAGTAAAATGCTATTATTGAGTAAACTAATGAACCCAATTTGGAACAAATTACATCAATGGAGTCTTGATAAAATTTGCTACTGGAATAATGTAAAATGTGCAACTGATAGATAGATAACTGTCGCACGGAGAAAAAACAGATCTTTTAGATTTATTTTGCCTTATATAAAAAGACCTAAGTAATAATATAGATATCATAGATAAATTATACACGGAGTCGCTCGCAATGGCATACAATCAATTCTATTTCAATTGCAATATGCTTTTACAACTTTATACCAATTTTTATATCACTTGTACTTCAGAACTCAAACGAATCTGCTTGTTCAGATCTCATGTGACTACAACTTTTATTCGACTACTACATTATATAATTCCCCGGGGAATTCGAGGTCTCAACTTGAGAAATAGAGTTCTTGATGAACCAACATCATTCGTTATTCGTAAATTTTGTAACGTACTTCTTGTATTTACTTTAAATTCATATGTATAATTTACAGGATCACCTTTTCGTGATTACGTAATAAAAAAAGCTAACCGAAGTTCCTTGCCAGTTCCTAACTCAGGGAACTTAAGAAATTAAATATAAACCTAAAAATTGGATGATGACGCATAACCGAATATTTCGGTAACATCTAAACCACAGTGTCTACCTTCGAATTAGTCTGCAAAACTCCCGTGGGAGGCGTTAATTTCCGAAACAAAAATAATTTAAAAGAAAAATACCCTCTCTCCGGACCCTAATACAATTAGTAAAATAAGTTAAGAAAACCCTGCAGAGTCTAAATTCCAGGATAATTCACCCTTTCGTGTTACAGATACTATTTGTCGTATATGTTAAATTAAACGTAATATTGAATTAATTTTATTACGAAGAAAATATGTATTTTTTAAAGAATTCCAAATTATTTCATTAAGTTATTTTATTAAGTTTTTTATGCCCGCCAGCCTCGCGTGGCATAAAACATTTACAATTTTTAAGATATTTATAATAATGCTATGAACATGTGTCATATTAAGAAGAAATATCTACAATCGTAGCCCCTGACGGGATATCGAGTCAAGTAGTCTTTTCATGTTTTTTCGTATTTGTGGTAAAATAAATTTTATTTATCCATTTATTGTTTAAAATTAGTACACTTTGCAAAACATACAGAATCAAGAGTTATCTACTAGAAAAAATGTTTTTACGATAGTGAGATTTTACAAATTTTATTTTAGTAATTCGTAAATTTTTGTAAAACAGGTGTCGAATAAAAAATATTTAAATGAATCTACTGACTTAATACTGGCAGAATTTTATCAAGAAAGTCATGAGACAAAAGAGAAGAAGAACTAAATTAATGTATTTTTTATTTTCCTAATGTTTTCTGTCAGCCCCATTTAGTTTAATTTAGTATTCAACATAGGCTAACGTCATTATTGAATATAGTTATATTTTTGAATATTAAATGGAATACAATTAAAAAAAATGCTAAACTTCTAAAGGAATAGTGATTTTTGTGTGGACAAATCCTCATCCTTCAGCACACTTCACTCTTTTTACAACAGCTACGTTCTTGTTTGATATACTCTGTGCCTATCGGTGATTATACGCTCTTTCTAAAGGTTTAGATACCAGGCCATAAACTCCAAAAAAAAAACTTATGCTCTTTGGATATATTCTCTTTGCATTGGCGTGCATATAAATATTGCTCTATGGTTCTCTTCTCTTAAGTTTTGCAATTTTGCAATATAGGTATACAAAATATAAAGGTAATATAATAAGTCGAGGTTTGAGGTTAAAAGCTCGTATATTTCTAAACTTTTGTGCCTATCTATTACGTGATCATGATCTCGGTGGCGAGATCTTGTGACACTTTCGTAGTCTTGCCTCCTCTGACTAAAAACAACGAAGTGATTTTCGGAAAAAATTCCGATCGTCCTCAGAATGAAGTTCAGGAAGTCGTCTATTTGAAAGACCGAACCCGAGATTCAAAATTAAAGGTGAGTTTTACTACAAAATACCAATAACGAATTTATTGTGGATTTCATATTATTTGTAAGAATATTTCACCTTACTCGTTCATCCATGTTTTTTTCAATACTCGAAAAAACCGGTATGCCATACATGTAATATAGTTCAATCTGCTAGCTGATCTGAAATAAACAAATAGAATATAATCGTTTATAAGTTTTCTATATAATAGTGATAGAACATTTTCGGGTTGAACGAAACATAATGAATATCTTTCCTAGCAAACATAATAACGACTGGCTAGACGTCACAAATGACCTAGAGCTTAGGGGTAGCCACAGGTCTAGGTAATTTAGCCTTTTTGCTGACTCACAAACTTGTGTTGTACCAGTTGCTGTCTTTATTCAAGCCAATTATATAAATCATGCAAAAGTTGTAAAAAATCATTAGTAGCCCTCAGGTACTAAAATTCTCATCACCAAACCACTTGTCTGTCTCTAATATTACTATAAAAAGTTAATCCACCCATGTCAGTAGATTTTTTAATTTCTCTTTAATTTAATAGTAATGTTGTAAATGTAATAAAATTCATAGTTAACGGGTGAAATTGATCTACTTCTCTATTAAGCCACTTCCCTTTACAACTTTCACTTACCGTTATAAACTTACTTAACACTTTCCCTTACAAAAATCACTACTCTTTGCAAGCACATTGGCAATCACAGTTCCAGACACTTTCTCGTTAGACTTTGGTGTCTGTCACAAGTTTGCATAATTTTTGTCTGATATCTAACATGAAAATGTGAATATTGTCATCTGTTGGCAGCTAATATCTTTTGAGAGGCTCTTCTATTACTTGCTTGTTACAATATCTAAAATACTCTGCATAATCACAATCTATACATTGCGATGTGTGTGTCTTCAAATTTAAAATTAATGCTGTTTCAGTGTACTTACATTACCATTGATGAAAGTACCGAACCACTAAACAGTGTGATATTGAGTAAACCCGCATGGATGTGGGGTGCAGAGATGGGTGCCAATGACAAAAACGTTGTCATTGGCAATGAAGCTGTGTGGACAAACAATAATGAAGGAGAGGGAGATGCAAGGCCAAAAAGATTATTAGGAATGGACTTAGTGAGGTAAATTGAGAAAATAAATTGTCCTGGGCATTCTTAACCCCGGACAATTTATATAAAGTTGATTAAATGCCTTTAGAAGTATCTCTTTCAATATGTATTATTGGCACAAAATCTCTACAAATTGGACTTTAGTCATGCTGAAAATATATGTAAGATAACAGTTAAAATAATAAGTGAGTGGGGAAAGAAACTTAAGAAATAGACTTTGTAGAAATTTTGTTGGTAGTTAATCCATGTAATTGTGTTCCGGTTATGACATAATAATGTTATGTCATCATTCATATTGCCATATTAGAGGACAGGCAAATCTAAGATAAAAGTTTTATTCTGTGTTGATTAATAAACATGTAATTCAGTCATATAGTATTAAAATCTACACTAACATAAATTAAGAAAATATTTGTAGGTTTTTATAGAAGGGGTAATTTTCAGCTTAGTAGCTGATACCTTATTACTATAAGGTTCTGAAAATTGTTTTACCAATAAGAAGCATGATGATGCCATGGTGATTTTTTTCCCATTATAATTGGTGTAATTACTGTACCATTATGGTTTATGTAGATTAGATGAAGTATTTGCAATAGTTATATAAAATAAATATATATCATCAAACAATTCCCAACACAGGGGTAGACAGAGGTCTAGTCTAGACAATTTAGTCCCTTCAACACACCTTCCACCGAAGATATTTTCGGGACAATGTGGCATGGTGGTCAGCCCGTCGCCGTCTTTATGTCCAAGTCAATGATATAATTTGTACATAAGTTTTTGAAAAATCAATTAGTACAAGCCTACCACCTGAGGATCGAACTCAGGTCTCTCGACTCAAAATTCTGACCTCCCAACCACTTGGCTATCGTGATTTTTATGGAAAAATCTATAAGAAAATTTGAAAGAAAAATAGGTTTATAAAATTAGAATCATGTATATATTTTTTATATGAAAACCTGGTTAACAATAGTATGTACTTTTGTGTTTATTTGCAGATTAGGCTTAGAGAGAGGAAATACGGCTGAAAATGCATTAGATGTCATAACTAACCTCCTCGAAAGGTATGGACAAGGAGGACCTTGCTCAGAATTTGATGATAGTCACTTTTATCACAATTCTTTTTTGATAGCTGATTGCAAGGAAGCTTGGATACTTGAGACCAGTGGAAAGTTCTGGGTTGCTGAAAGGATAACCTCTGGCTATAGAAACATTTCCAATGGTCTGACTATAAGAACCAAAATTGATAAGCATTCAGAAGGATTGCATGAGAAGGCTGAAGCTATGGGAGTTTGGGATGGGAAGGTAAATTAATTATTCCTTTTAGATTTCAATATAAATGTTTTTTAAAAGGCCTTTAAGCCTTTAGTCAATAAGAGTTAATGTAAAATAAACCTGAAATATTATTTTTCACATTCTGCATATTAAATTATCAGACTATTGACATAATTAATTTCAATCATGTAGTGTTGTGGAAACTACCATCATTGTGTATAGTTAGCTGAGATCTAAATAATTATGAATCATTCCTTTGTCTGTTACATGTCTGTATTAATTAACTCTCTGCAAAGAATCAATATGACCTCAATTGCATGTCATGATATGACATAGATTCATTTCGTTTATTAAACTTGTAATTTAAATCAATAGTATGGAGCTTCTATGCAGCAGATAGAATCATGTGTTGTGCGAGCATGTAATTCTTTGTTGTGATATTATGGCATTTTATTTTTCATACTAAATAAAAATCCGTACAAGAATGATTTTTATTCTTGTCTGTTCTCTCTTCAATATATCCTTTTTTCAGAAGCAATTTGCCATGCTAGAATTTTATAGTAATATTTAAGAAGGATCAATGCAACAAAATACTTCATACAATATTTATATCCATACCTTTTAAACTACTTTATCAAAACTTACACTTTTACCTAAGTTCAAAATGTAAACCTTTGAAACAAGTTTGTGTATTTCTCTGGAAGCCATAAGATTATCGAATGGGAATATCTGAAGTAATATTTAAATAATAATACACCGGGAATTTTTTTTTAGTATTTCATATACTACACATTTTAAGATTCTTATATTATTTGATGAATTACGCTCTTCTCTCCTACGTCTCTTCTTCCCAGAGTTTTTTTCGCATATTAAATATTAAATCATTGACTAAACAATGACTATTTTACCATTTTCGAAGTAATACCATCTTTCTGTAATATACCATACTTTATATATGGACCGTTGGTTCCGACACCAAAATGACTATAGGCTCATCGCATGTCATGTTGCTCCAAATAAACTTCAGATATCTCTTTTACTATTTAAAATGTAGAGTCTATGTATGTATTTTAGGGTCAATTAGATTTTACTAAATGCTTTTCATCCGGCGGAGACGAGAAGCGTCAGAAAGAAGGGGAAAGATTGCTAAAAGAAGGAACCGCCTCTTCTTTTTTCGGAGTAAGAGACATGTTCAATGTGCTTCGGCATAAGGAAAGCTGCATTTGCAGGGGTTGTGATGATACCTTTCCAACTCAAGGCAGCCAGGTGAGATAGTATTATGTAATACGTAGTGAATGTGATGGTAAGCCCTTTAATAGCAACAAATCCCTAATTCCGTGGATGTTTATTTATAGACAACAATCCAGTTTGGTAAAGCAACACTTCATGCAAATATATTTATCTTAGGTGTATATATACATTTAAAACTTGGTTGTGATATACCTGGGACGGTAAATTTTCGACAGAACTTTATTTTTGATCACTTTGTAATATCTCCTACATAATTCCACTGCAGGACATCGATTTATTTTATTTTATTCAACCGGATTGCCAAGTCCATTAAATCGCAGTAACAGACACCTATGATGATGCCACCTATCATCGGCAGTTCGTACGCCTTTTTATGATTTTCCCTAAGTTGCTTTTAACGACTTTTGAGGAAGATTGGGGGTGGCATATTCTTACGCCGGTGGTATGTTCACATATGGGGGTGGGATATTCCCACAGCTATTAATTTTTAATAGCTGTGGGAATTTAGTCTACAAACTGCACTATACTAATTAAAAATTAACATTAGTTACTTTTAACAAAAAGAAAGATACAGTATTCCAAATTTGGCATAGATTACTTGACTTGAGAAAGTTCCTGAACAAGTTGAAAAATTTAAGCAATGAAAAATAAAAACAATTTTGCTAAAAACTTATGTACGATTAAAATCGTTGGCTTGACATAAACACGGCGACGGGCTCACCACCGGTCACGTTGTCCCGAAAATATCTTCGGTGGAAGGTGGGTCAAAGGGACTTAATTGTAAATTAGACCTCTGTCTACCCCTGTATTGGGAATTTAAAGATATTTTTTTTGCGTTGCAGGTTGTATTTTTGTTATTTACTCCAATTTAGTCTTGTTACTAATTTTATAAATAAAATAAATAAATAAATAAATATTTTTATTTATATAAATACTAATTTTTATGTATATAAATATATTTTAAGGTATCATCTTTAACTGAGCGTGGCTTTAGCGTGCATTGGTTCACTGCCACTCCAGATCCCAGCGTTTCATACTTCAAGCCTTTCGTGTTCACCCCTAACGTTCAGGTCTCACCATTAACACAGAGTCCAAATGAGGTAGGTTCTAATTTCCATATAAACCTTTTATAATTTTTGTAGATATATTTTTTTTTACTAAACTAACCTCCATTGTCTTTGTAAGACCTTTTGTTTTAAATACTAGTTCGCAATTATAGATTAAATTTAGGTATAAAAATTCAATAAAAATTTTAACCTACAATCTTTTTTGCTCACTCTTCTTAAAAATAACGTCAATTTTGATCTACGTATACTCAGGTTTAGCTTTCTAATAAAAAAGCCAAATATTGCTTCTTAATATTAAATTAATTTATTATTAAGAAGAATTTTATTTTTTTTAACTAAACTAACCTCCATTGTCTTTGTAAGACCTTTTGTTTTAAATACTAGTTCGCAATTATAGATTAAATTTAGGTATAAAAATTCAATAAAAATTTTAACCTACAATCTTTTTTGCTCACTCTTCTTAAAAATAACGTCAATTTTGCTCTACGTATACTCAGGTTTAGCTTTCTAATAAAAAAGCCAAATATTGCTTCTTAATATTAAATTAATAATTCTTAATATCCATTTATTTGTATTTCATAAAATAAGTATTTTTGCGACTTATGAACATATTACATTAAACTTATTAAATATCATATTTCAAAGCTACTAAGTATGTAACGTAAATAAGAAACATTAATGGTCCGCAAATTGTGCCCTGCAGTATACCCGCTGTTATTCTAACTAAAAATTCCTTTAAGCACTATAACTTTTAGATATTGTAACTCAAATAAGAAACAAGGTTAAATATACAAAAATATATCTATTGGTATAAGTTTGACAATGTGTTTTTCAGCCGAAACGAGAACATCATCTTTACAAGCTTCATTCAAAACATGTTTTGAGAGCAAACAACGAAAGCATTTGCAAAGTGCTGCGTGAAATGGAAGATGGCTGCCTTACGGAGATTGCCGAATTCACTGAGCGCTTCAATTCGAAACAGAGTTCAATCAATGAGCTGGATAACTTGATGAAGAAGTGTGTTGAAACTGAGGTGAAACTGTATGGGTAATTTGCCTTAAAACTGACCGAAGTAGTGAATGTTCTTTCAAAAAAATTTTTAACCTCTCAACTTAAATTTTCCATTACAGAGTAGTACTTAGTATATTTTTTTAAGTTCACATTTTAATTTTTTCGTGGTGCTTTTAAATTAGGTTTATACAATATTACAAGTACTTATTCAAGTTTTCTCTTGGTGTGTCATTGTTATTATTACAGAATAATAACAATAACATCAGATTATAGTCGGGCTGCATTTAAAAACTATAAAAGTTATGTTTTACAATTGACTGCATATTATTCAAAAGTATGTAACTTCCATTTTTCTTCAGGCACTTGAGAATAAAGGTTTGCAAAAATTAATTACTAAATGTTTTACTTAGTGATTACTTCTTAATTGAATTATCCATTTATGGTTTTTCCATATAATATGTGTAAAATACATACATTTTACAATTAATTTTAGTCGATGGCCATAGTCTGAAAATATATGTAGGATTTTTTTCGAATTGCTCAGGCATTACTTATTAATTGTTATTTATGAATATTTTTTTAATATTATTTGATTTTTCTATGACTTGGAATTACTTAAAATTGAACTTAGATCCGTCTTTATACTTATTTGTTGTATTAATTTAATGAAATAAAAAAAATACAAAGTAGTTTGTCATAGTAGAGTTTCGAAAGAATAATTACACTTCGGAAACAATAAAATCTTATGCTTTCCATATTTTCTATAACTTTGCTGTGCTGTAGGTTATATATTGAAATGAAGCGAAAACAACGCAATATATTTGAATATAAATGATTTAATGTTGAATTTTAACAAAATTTACATAAATTGTTATTGTTCATATGAACATTAAGTATGTTATATCGCTTAAAAGCAGGCAAACTTAAAACTAAAAAAAAATGACATTCTAAATTATAATTAAGTAAATTATTATTACTGGCGTAAGGTTGCAGTGATATTGCTTGCTTTTTCAATGCCTGTAAGGTCCATTTTCATTCTATTCATGACAGTATGATATAAAATTGATTGGTATCTCTGCCTTACGTTTTACAAAACAAACAACAAATATTTAAGGTGGCGAATATGCTCGCACCTACCTAAATCAAATGGCATGCATTTGAAAGACTTAAAAATTAGAAACTGTATCTACTACATAAACTTACTTAAACGGAATTCTTTTTTTAATCTGTCCGCCATGTTTTAAAAGTACTCCGCATGCCATTGAAATTCCAAGGTGTTCCATCGGTAAGGTCACTTTAGCTCTCATTCATGACCCCACCACCGCTTGTCCCTTAAGCAGACTCGTATTTACTTCGAAATGGACTAAACAAAGAATCTCCCAATATCTCCCACAAACAGAATTAATCTGTTTGCGTGTATGTGGTGATATTGTAAACATATTCGTTTAGTCGTTTTATATATTTATTAATGAATTTTATTAAGCCTATTTCTGCAATAGAGTATTAGGCTCTGAATATTATGCAAGCAGAACAATGTATTGTGCTATTTTCCTAGATTTGTATTTAAGAATTATACTAAAGTGACTGGTATCACTTAAGAGTAGCATTCACTGTTTTGTTTTTGTGTTTTTCAAATTAACGCCGGTTCTGAAAATGAAACAAATTTCGTAAGTATTGTTCAAACATTTGTTTTGTTCATGAAGATTAAATCTTGTTTTACTTTAAATCTGCACCATTGTGTGTGAACAATTTTTAGAATATTTGTAGTTTTGACGATTTATCTTAAATGCGTTTAAAAAAGCAATAAGAGCGTCACCACCGTGAGGTGGAGGTCACAGGGTGGAATTCCGCCCGTTTTTGTTGATATTTAAATATATCACATTTTAAAGACATAGTTTTTAAAATTATAAATTGAATATTAATTTACTTTAATATTAAAAACTAAATTAGTTTACTTACAATGTAAATGTCTACGAAATGAATTTAGATTTTAGAATAGAAAACATAATAAAAACGGAAACTAACATATTTATAATAACATACATTATAAGACTTATTTCTCCATAATCGTGTATAAGTTTGAATTATTTTTAATTCAATACGCCATTGTAGCAATTGCAATTGACCGTGGTCACACATATTGATGTAGTATATTTGTAGCTGTGAACTCCTACTGTATTGTGAGCAACACTCAACACTCTTAGGGCAACACTCTGCTCAAAATCGTGATATCTACACAGTTTACATTTATGAAAGAAAAACAATAACTTCACTCATAAATTTAATATAACAGTCCTTTATTTTTAAACATCACACATAGGTGTAGGCAGAGACCATAACTTTCTCATTACTTAATTAACTAAGAGTTACCGTTTTGTACCGGGATGTAAAGCTATTCCAGTAACGTTATTACCGTTGGAAGGGTTTTTTAGAGTTGCAGAATTTTAGTAGATTTTAGAATATATCACAGACTGTATGTATGTAACTTTTATTATAGTCGTGTAGTGCGTGAGGTTTTCGATTACTGCTTTTCAATTTTGATAAATTTCACAATTTTATAACATCGATAAAATAAAGTAGGTATTAGTTATAATATTTTGCTTCCTATTAAGCAAATATAATTTTTCGTGTAATAGGCATGTATTGACTGCCTATATATATATATATATATATATATATATATATATATATATATATATATATATATATATATATATATATATATATATATATATATATATATATATATATATATATATATATATATATATATTGTTCTACCATTTTATGAATGTATGTATGTAAGTTTGTATTATATTTTTATCTTTATCTATAATTGACTACATATCTATTTTTTGCGTAATACTTACGTATACTTGTATTGGTGTATATTTCTTTTCATTTGTTACTTACCTACACCAGATTTCTTTCTTCTAAATCCTGTCCATCCAAAGGTTGTCTGGAAGAAATCGCTTTGAGCGATAAGGCCGCCCATTGTGCTACCATTTATGTTTAGACTGTTTGTCATATTATATTTCTTTTTTATGGTGTGCAATAAAGTGTACTCACTCACTCACTCACTCACTTGTTTGCATTGGTCATAACAACTTGCATCTAAAAATTATATAAGTTAACTATATAAGTTTTTCCAACAATAATTTCTCTTATAAGTATTAGTATGTTATCATTTATAATTTAATAATTTATTATAATTATTTTTATTACTTAACTATCTTTTACATATGTATATATGTTATATGTTATTGACTGTTTGTTGATCTCACTCTCTTACTGGTGATCTCGAAGGTGACACCTTTAGAAACTTTATATTGACAGTATATTGAATGACAAACTGAATAATTTGTTAGGAATCCAGAAAACAGAACGAATACTCGGTATCAAAATATGACCGATGATAAGTAATAATGTGTGCTAACTGCATAATAATATAGAAATGTTTGGGAAACATTTATAAACGAGTACAGTTATAGCAACTGACATAATTAAGCCATTTTATATATTTATTAAAAAAGTAAAGAATTGTATTTTTAAATTTTTGACGAACCCCATGGATGAATGGCGAACACACCGGTTTTCAAGGTGTCGCTATCTCTGAGGTCCCGGGTTCGATTCCCGGACGGGTCTAATGTAGAAAAACGACTGTTTCTACATTTTCGTGGAGTCTTCGTTGTTTCTGATTACATATCACAAGTGCTTTTTATAGGTGCTTACTTGTATCTGCTACTTTGTATCAGAGCAATGTATGTGGTGTTTTCCATATATATGTATGTATTTATTTTTACGTTGACATAAAAATAATTATTGAATACGTAACAACGAAAAAACCTTGTATTTAAAGTGTTGATATTTTTATATTTTTGTAATGAATCTTAATATTTTAGTTTACGTTTAGTTTTTGTAATATCACTGAAGGTGCTAAATAAATAAATATGTTAAATGCATATCATACCGGCTGGATGTTAATTCCAGCAAAAAGTAAGTGTCTTGTGAGACACGTAACGGGAAATAGGATAGAACATCCTATTTCTTCCCCCTTTTCTCTTTCTCTTTCTCAATTTCCTTTCTCTTACGAAAGGAACGTGACAGCAGCCATCTGGTGTTGCGAGTATACATGGAAGTCATGAGTCAAATGAAAAAATTGCTATGCTACTTTACTAATATCTCAAGTGAAATTGTTGATTCTAAAAAAAAAACTTAGGATTTCATTTATTCAAGGCATTTTCGAGTGATGATAATCTCAGTTTGTATTAGTTTGCTTTAAAAAAATATTTTAAATTTTTGTTTAATTCGACAAATGAAGTCAATAAAAAGTATCTATTTTTATTATTATTGATTATGAATATGAAACCAAAGATTAAAATTCTAGTTACGGCTACATCACAAATAAGTCTGACACAAAATTTTGTAGTTTTATAAATATTTATTTAGGATATGGTTTTTAGTGCCATTTTTACAGAGAATTTAAATTTATAGAATTTAAAAGTAGTGCTAAAATTTACGTTTGTATTTGACTTGATTGATTGGAAAATCACTGATTGCTGACTAAGTTCGCTTGGCGTCTATGGCGTCATTGTCTGTCACAAATAATGATCGAGTAATTTTATAATATTTTCGAAAATAGTCAAAATCTTTCTCAAAAATTATACCTACCCTAGACAAGCATGAAATTTAACACTATCTAAATAAGAAATCCTGTCAACATCGTTAGAGTAGTGCTCGAGATACCAACACCACAAATACGTGTACAAGATGTGTTCGTAGAATATTGCAAAGTATAAATCAAGGAATGAAATTTAATTACGATTTGAATTAGGTTTTGTCCCAGATTGGCAAAAGGCATTTTACAAACATACTTTATTATATACATATAAAAATTACACATGACATATTAAATTAATAGCCTTATATTTTCTTTATTATTAATGTACCTTTCTACTGCTAAATAATTATCCGAGACTGGATTATTTGATTTTGGTAATTTGCCCTACATATAGACAAACTAAATTTCTTTGCTCCATAATATCAAGAATTCGATAATCTACGGAATTATTAATACGAAATGGAAAATAGAACATGCAAATTTCAAGAATCAATGTGTAACGATGTAACGTCAATCGTCGACCATGATGAATCTGTGCTTTCAAAAATTGATATATAATTCATTGATATAAAATGAAAAATATATATGTAACTTAAAAAATGAAACATCACGTCATGAAATTTACTTGGTTTGAGCATGAATACTTTTGCCTGTATATTGAAAAACGCTACGTACTTCATCAAATTCGACGTACTTAGGTCTTATTATTATATGATGCACACGTGATTTCAGGCTACAAAGTATATTTTTTTAACTGTATATATTGATGGAACTTGTCCCATTTGCTTGTGAAAGGTGCAAAGAACAACGAAGTTCGCTTTATGTGCCTTTTCAGTGTTCTGTAAGTGCATATACATTGTACGACATACTTAATCTATTTTTGAATAAACATTAACTATAACTATGTATTATTGATATTTAGCAATTAATAATGTTTATTTTATAATTATTTTTAATGATACCATACCACATATTATTTGTTCATTACTCTGTGCGTAAGGTGCTCATTAGCAGGTAATAAATAAATAAATAATCTATTTTAAGTCCGCGCAAAGGTCTACCTCTTTTTTATTACACTTATAAATAACTTATACATTATTATCCATATTATTGATTCATGTATTGTGACGTAGGCGTGCAAATTAATATATGGCGCCGAAGCATTATGTAACAATGCAAAATTAAAAAAAGTTTGTGCAAAACCCTTGATACCCAACATATTTGTTGAAATTTGCTTTCATTTCCGAATGAAAACAACTACACAGTTGTTATTTGAAGAGAGGCAGGTTAAGGTGAGCCTTAGCAAAATCAGCACATATTCGCTTTGAATTACAATGGCTATAAAAATATCTGCTTATTTTATACCTTAACCTGTTTCTCTTTACCCTAAAAACTAAATGCAAGTCTCTGTTTTAAAACCTTATGAAATTTACATTACACGACAAAATATTAATTTCAAGCAGAGACAAGCTACGTATGTACGTATGAGTATAACAACCGCGCCTCTCTGACACCAGGCTTTACCAACGTTCGTGCAAATATCATCGAATGACAAGTCACAATATAAAAATTATAACTTAACCTTTTAGCTGTTATTGTGCAGCGTTAAATAAATAACATTAGAAAAAACAAACGGAATGGACGTGAATATGAAATACTTCACAAACACTAGTGACGAGCGGCACTGAGACGACAGAGACATCTTATTGTTACGCTCGATTTACCACTTACCGATCATTCCTTCGACGTATGTGTCGAATTGATATTGGTATAATAAATCATTGTAATCATACCCATTCGACACATACACAATATAATATAAGAAGAAGCCATTTGTAGCGAACGTCAGAGAATCAAAGTTATTATATTCATACTACACACACGAATTAGATTTCATGCCTGGAATCACCATAAAGAGAAACAAAGTTCCATATTATTTATTATATAAAATGATTCAACTTTATTACATTGTCAGAGCTTGTCATTTGCCAGATTGTAAACATATTATTTAAACATAATTGTCTGTTACGTGTATACTGTATATTATTTCGATCGCAGCTAAATAAATTAATTTCCAATAAAAGTTTTGTTCTTATTAAATAAAAATTACTTTATAAAATGTGTTTAATTGTGCTGAGTAACTTTTTTAAAAAAAGTTAAAGTGGAGTTGGGTGGTCGGAATTTCGAGTCAAGAGACCCGACATCTATCCCCAGGTGGCAGACTCGTACCAATGGGTTTTTCAAAAACTTATGTACCACCACCTGTCACGTTGTCCCGGAAATATCTTCGGTAGAAGGTGGGTCGAAAGGACTTAATTGTCTAGACTAGACCTCTGTCTACCTCTGTATAGGGAATTGCGTGAAGTAATTTCTAATTACACTATTAGTAACTAAAGTACATAATTTAACCAACTTTGTGAACGAGCGGCGTAATCCGGTTTCCGTGGCGTCGCCAGGTATCGAGGAAACCAGTTTTTCTACATTGTCTCAGGTCTGGGCGTTTGTAATACATACATTGTATTAGATTTCGTAACATAAATGCTTCAAGTTTTTTTGGGATCAGAGCAATGTAGGTGAGAAGTTGGCTTTATCTATGTATGTATATATTATTATTCACTTATAACTTAGGTTAGCAGCTTAGACAAATGACGATAGATGAATATTGTCATTTCGCCACATAAATAGATAGACAACATCATACACATTGCTCTAATTCCAAAAGCTTTCATACATTTGTTCATAAAACTTAAAATACAATTCTGTATATTAAAATTTATAAGTATATGTTTATTGTGTTTTACAGTTGGTGTAATTACGTACATTACACCAACTGTAAAACACAATTGCTGGAGATAAACCTCTCCTAAAAGGAAGGTTTTGCATAATCGACAAGCTCGGGAAGCGTATTGACGATCGTAGTGGCAGACATCTCTCTACTTGATCTTGCTACCTACTGGTATTTTTCGTGATGGTTAAATGTATGCTTATTCGCCCTTGTCTACACATACGGAGAAAAAGGCAGCAAACTATTCTTGTGCCGTGATCACCCTAACAGCTACATTGGCTTAACCATTATTATTATAAGAGGTCGAGGTAGGCCGAGACTAACTTTCGGAAACCCTGTAAGCAAATTGCTCGAAGAGGGCAGGGTCAAGAGTACTCGGATACCTAGACGTGCGCGTATGAAGAAAATGATGAATATAAAAGAAGGGAAAGAGGGATCGGGACACTTGACGGCCAGTTCTCTATGGCTACCCTGTCAGGTATTGCGCCTGAATATAAGTAAGTATAAATATAGCTTTGTTAACAACAGCGCGTGTTTACAGACATACATTAAATACGGCCTTCTGGTTGGGTCGTCGGAATTTCGGAGTCGAGAGACCCGAGTTCTTACCCCAGGTGGCAGGCTCGTACCAATGGGTTTCTCAAAAACTTATGTACGAATTATATCATTGGAGTAATGTGTACCACTTTGAAGAGAGTATGTAATAACTTTGATTGTAAATAAATACTTTGATTTGTAGTACTGTTTATAGGCCATAAACCTGGGCAACAATTACGCAGTGCCTACGATTAGAATATTTTATACAGCAAGATGAGAAGAATTGAATGGAAACAGTTTAAAATGGGAAATATTTGACGATTACGATATAATATCTCCGATTTCGTTTCGAATGTTAGTTGGAAACAAAAATGTTTTTAATACAATCTAGTAGTTATAGATTTACACATTATCATTTAACAACAACAATAATAAATAAATACGTACATAGATAGGGACAACATCACATACATTGCTCTGATCCTTTAGCAAGCAGCTCAAGCATTTGTATTATGGAATCAGAAATCACGAAGGCAACGCCAACACCCAGACCCAAGAAAATTTTGAAAAAGTGTTTTCTACATTGACCCAACCGGGAATCGAACCCGGGACCACAGAGCTGACGACACCATGGAAACAGATATAACGCCATTCGTCCACGGAGGTCGTCAACTATTAACTTGTGCAACAAAGGCAAAATAGTTCATACGATTATGTACTCTAGGAACTATATATACTCGAACTGGACATCAGCATCTCAGCTAAACTTTTTTGCGCATTTTTTTTTGGTCACATTTCATGAATTATTTTGTCTTTAAAAAAGTTTTGAAGCCCAGACTCGTTATCAAATGTTGGAAATCACCTAACTTTTGCACTTTTTATACTCAAAATAAATATCTTCACGACATTTCCAATACAGGGGTAGACAGAGGTCTAGTCTAGACAATTAAGTCTCTCCGACCCACCAAAAATATTTTAGGACAACGTGACTGGTGGTGAGCCCGTCGCCGTCTTTTATTACATAGGTCTTTTGAAAACCCCTTGACACGAGCCTGCCACCTGTGGATCAAAGTCGGGTCTCTCGACTCTGATTTCGATCACCCAACAACTCGGCTATCGTGACTACTATACTCAAACGTAATTTAACATTTTTTTCAAACGTAAATTTTTCCCATACATTTACAAATCATAAGATTACGAATCTGACGGGCCGCTCAAGTCATTTAGTTTTTTAATTAATGGTTTGATAACCCAAACGCCATTTCATATAAATTGGTGGAGCTATATGTAAGTATTATCTGTAGTGTAGTTGGAGAGAAAGTAGATGTGAACTTGGTGTGTATATAATATACATATACAATTCAACTTTCAATACTGCGGGGCCTGCTAATAATTAGGGACCGGAAGTGTAGAAAAATCTTTCTGTTTATTAGAATGAAATCATTCAGTCACCGATGCATAATAATGTAACGATTTGGAAACATACGAGTACAATGTATAGAATATTCTCAGCTATATGTAAAAGCGAAATGCCCATGAATGTTAACTTTGTCATTTTCTGATTGATAGAAGAAATGATTCTAGGAAACTTTCCCGTAAAGGTCAAACATTAGGGATGAATGCATTGTATAAAACAATATCATATTTTAAAACATGTATCAAGTTAGTAATTAGACTTAATGATATCTCATTTATTACGTATTCGATGCCATCGAAAAGCTGATAAATTACCATAAATATTTTGAATGTAGGTAACTTATCCAAATCTAATTTCCATCAGGAAGTTATGTCAAAGAGAACACCCCATTTCAAATACTAACTGCTAGCGAATGTCACTAGGATTTAGTCAACGACCATGATTAAATAAGATGTCAATTATACATTCTAATAAGGCTTTATAGCCTTGAATAAAAATCAAGGCATTGAATCAATATTTTTGACATTTTTACATAAGCTTTGTTAACATTTATTTATTTATTAACAGAAAAATTATGTTAATATTTACAATACTTATTAACTAAAAACTATTATAATCGTAGAGCCCTACTCCTCGTGGCATGGTACCAAGAACGCTGGCTGCATTTCCACGTTGAATGGCTAGACTTAACCGTTGAGCGAGAAAAGAACCAGCCCTCTTGTCACCAGCGGCAACGATAAGTCGCGGATACAATTCCTTTAGAAACTGCATCGCGCGGGGACCCCACGGACCGATTGTCTCTACGGCAAATGGAACAAATATATAGTCTCCTTTCAAAGACTCATATTTACGCCATTTACCCGATTCAGCTGCCTCTGATGCCGCCCCGGCCCTTATCGAAGTACCTTGATATGAGAGGCCGCTAATGTATCGACGCAAGTTGCGTCCCACACAAGAGCTTTGCCTCTCTCCCAAGGTACTAAAGTCAAGCCGTCAGGTCTCTTACCATCCTCCCTAAATATTCCACAAGGCTCTAAAACCGTTGGAATATTTATGGAAACAAGAGCCCTTCGGATGACCTCATTCAAAGAACCGTGACGAGATAGTCTGACGGCACTTTATTGGCATGAAAGCCCGTGGAGGCCTAACTCGTCGACGTCGTTGCCACAAGGACATCGATGTGGTTGACAAATCGATGCTCCCAATCGTATTCCTACAACTATACGTAAACTTTCGTTATCTAGTAATGTACCAAGGTTACTTGATGGTACAGCGTGCAGCCAGTAATTGGATTCTTTTGTTGAAACACCCAGAAAGCGGGCGCGGGCTCTATCACAGTGAAAATAGTTCATTAAGCGTTTCTGCACATTTTGAATAATCGGGATAGCGCACCGTTTTTGTGAATTAGGTTCCAGTGGAATATCCTCGCCGGGACAGAGACGTAACCATGCTTCTCTTTGCCTCGTTAGCAAAGGTCAAGTCCAAATCATTCTTAAGAATTTTGCGTGACAAATCATGAACACTGTGTACGGAGGCAAGGAAAGCCGGGAGCGCAATATTTGAAACGTCTCTTACACCGACACCACGAAATGTAATAGTTATAGTAGCTTGAGTCCAGCTGGATGAGACTAAAGATAAATTCAGAATTTTTCCAAAGCTATTTTGAGATTAAGGTCAATTTGTTTTAAAAAATCAGAACATTTCCATGCTGGACTCGAGCGGAGTAAATAAGTAAATTTAGGAACAAGAACGCAATATTTTAAAATAGTAAGCGCTATAATTAAAAAGTCACGATAGCCGAGTTGTTGGGTGGTCGGAATTTCGAGTCGAGAGACCTGAGTTCGATCCCCAGGTGGCAGGACCAATGAGTTTTTCAAAAACTTATGTACGAATTTCATCGTTGGCTTGACATAAAGGCGGCGACGGGCTCACCACCTGTCACGTTGTCCTGAAAATATCTTCGGTGGAAGGTGGGTCAAAGGGACTTAATTGTCTAGACTTGACCTCTGTCTACCCCTGTATTGGGAATTGCGTGAAGATATTTATTTTTATCTTTTATATGAGAATTTAGAATATACAGTTTATTAACATGTTCCAAAAATTGATCAAATTTTAGTTTCAAAAGAGGTTTCATACTCTCTATAAATAACGGCGCTCCAAGGAGGTAAAGAGAATCCGCCTCAGTTACTTTAATGCCAGGAGATATATTGTTAAAATTTTGAAACAAATTGTGTCTATGAGAAGACAAACAGTCAGGGATGAAAAGTTCACATTTAGTATTATTTAATTCAAGGCCAATGTTTTTAAAATTTTGAATAATTTTTGAAGGTCATTTTGCACGTCATCTGGCTTTCTCCTAGGGTTCCGTCATCTAGGTACTAAACATTGAGTTTGGATTTCAACTTTGAAATAATCGGTTGAATTCCCAAACTAAACAATGCTGGGCCTAGTGGATCACCCTGCTGAACCCGACGGCTGAGTCAATTAAGTGATTTTCGTAAAATAAATTAGAGTTTTGACTGTAACATTGCCAAACGTAATGGTAAATTTCCGGGTATGTTTCGCAACCTCCTTCAGCAGGGTTGATCTGTCGAGGAGTTAAAGGCATTCCTAAGGTCAATTTTCAAGAGAACATCTGTTTGACAATATGTTAAAAAGTACGCACTGAATGTACAGCTGCCTCACAACCTCCTCTGCTACCGAAGCCTAACTGAATAGGCTGAAATTTTGACTTTAGATCGGAGGTTATGTGCCTACATGCTAATTTAGAAGTTAAACGTCTAAAAGTGGAACCAACAGCTATAGGGCGGATACCATTATCTTTTTTTTTAAAGGCACATAACCTTGCTCCATATATGATTTTAACAAAATTGGGATTTACATTGCCAGAAAGCATAAAATTACTTAATTTTGTTATGTCGCCCAAAGAATTCGGCCGGCGTCACCGGCGGACGCGCTTACAAGATCTTTCAGATGTTGAGGCGTAACGGTTGTGGCCTATTCGATGGGAGGTTAATGCCACTCTGCCGGCGGCATTGACGGAATGCCGCCGGCAGAGCCATTTGAGAAAGACATAATTGCCTCTAAAGTATCTTTTCTGAAACTTGTAATGGCTGATAAGAAGGATCAGGAGGCGACGGTAGAAGCAAGGAGGAATTGGCCTTAGGATGCTTCTGATGTAAGCTTTCAAGGGTGTCCGCATTGTGAGGTACCAGGATATCGTCTGAAAATAAAATACGCGATGCGTTTTTAAATCACCATCCATAACTTTAGACTCGACAACTTTCTTTAAATCAAAATTGTGTGGTCTTGGAGCTATGGATGTATCAATCGGTGAATCAAAATTTTGAAAAGAATTGTTTTTAAGCTGGGACGTAATTGACTTACGTCCCGTTTTGTCAAAATGAAAATGAAAATATGCAAAGTAAAATAAATTTTGCCAACTAGTTACAGTGTTAAAAGTAAAACAATTTTGAATAGTATTTGATAAAGCTTTAGCTAGCTGCATCCTCGCACCTCTAGGAATCCTCCTAAGTATTGGTACATTACGGTGGTAATAATGAATTTGGTCCGAAAAATTTTGAAAATTGGTTTGATTTATATCTCTGATAAGCTTTCTTTATAAGCTTTGTTGTATTACATGGATATAATATGCCACTTATATGGTTTTCTCCTGTCTGACTAATGGATAGATACAATAGGTATACAAATCTCAATGATTATACAAACTCTCATTATCTTCTACCAAAATTCCAATGTTGAATATACATTTTTTTTCTAAACATTACCACTACGAGACTGCTACTTCAGAAGCTTTAGTCCCATATGGTTTTCATGAACAGCGCGTTAGTTAATACCTTCTTGATATGCTGGTTTGATATACTTCCTTTTAATCTTTTAAAAATGTCAAATGAGATTGATCGTTAGAAAATAGTTTGTCATTTCAATAATTTTGTATGGTAGAAAATGTGCTAGTAATTTTATTCAAATTTTCGTCTTTATTTCGGGCATTTGTACAACATGTAAATGTATTTCATGTTTACCTCCTTTAAAATTTTGGTATAGAAACGTTTATATGTACATATCTAGAAAAGTTTTACGTTAATAAAAATAACATTCTTCGGATGTACAAAAACACTATCCGTACTTTATGTACATGTATAACACATACGAAATTCATAGACTTTAAGGTAACCATTTCTAATTCTTAACGTATATTAGACTATACTAACATTGAAAAAGTATTTTATCCCTGTTAGGTTGAATTATCAATGATCTTTCGAACTACAATATAGTGTCATTGACGTATGTATATATATATATATATATATATATATGTATACATATATATATATATATATATATATATATATATATATATATGTATATATATATATATATATATATATATATATATATATATATATATATATATATATATATATATATATATATATATATATATATATATATATATATATATATATATATATATATATATATATATATATATATATATATATATCCATATATATAGACCACAGTTCGATCCCCAGGTGGCAGGCTCGTACTAATAAGTTTATTCAAAACTGTTCGATTTATATCGTTGGCTCGTTTACATAAAAACGGCAGCAGGCTCTCCACATGTCACGTGTTCCAAAAAATGTCGGCGGATGATTTTTAAATTACTCTAACATAAAAACAAAAAAGTTCGGCTTAACTTTATATGTTTTAAAAATCAATAAAATTACACATATACGTTTGTTGCCCACTAACGACGAAAAATGAACAAACAATGAGTGCATAACTTATAAAACACCACTAGCTACTTAAATTACTTAAGACCGATTCAAATAATGTATTCTACGAAATAAAAATTTAATATACAGTTGTTTGATGACAGTTTTATCTTTTATCATTTCTTAATCAGCTTCCTATATGGAATAAACAGATGAAAGAAACTGCGTCGGAAGGTTGATATACTACTTCTTCTTAAAACGAAAGCAGTTTTTAGAACTTTTTTTTCTGTTGTTCTTATACGTATGCACGTATCTGCATTTTTATGTGTTTTTGTATGTATGTATATATTTTATAATGTATGTTTTTAACAAGTTTCACTTAACATGCATTCTTTGAAAACATTAACGATACAGCTTGTATTTAGATCATGCACATCACTATTTACGATAGCCGAGTGGTTGGGTGATCGGAAATCGAGTTGAGAGAGCCGAATTCGATCCCCAGGTGGCAGGCTAGTATGGGTGTTTTCAAAACCTATGTACGATTAATATCGTATATACGTAACGCTATGTACGTTAATATCGCATGGTCATTGATACGGCGTCGGGCTCACCACCTGTCACGTTGCCCCAAAATATCTTCGGTGAAAAGTGGGTCGAAGGGACTTAATTGTCTAGACTAGACCTCTGTCTACCCCTGCGTTGGTAATGAGGGAAAGATATTTCCAAATAAATAAATATCTTCACGCAGTTTCCAATACAGCTGTAGAGAGAGGTCTAGACAATTAAGTCGTTTCGACCCAAATTCCACCGAAGATATTTTTGGGACAACTCATCTGGTGGTGAGCCGGTTCAGCAGGTGGTTAATATGAAGTTTTTGGGACTATTTTGATTTACATGGTATTTTATGTAATGCTCATGTAATGGGCATTTTTATAATGCTCCCAAGAAAATAATTAATAATAATAATTTGGTGTTATAACCCATTCCAGTATGATTTGCAATCGATGTCGAAAAATTCTCAAGAGTGGCGAGGGCATCAAATGTTTCGAGTGCGAGTCTAAGTACCATCTAAAATGTGTAAGCGAGACACAAGACGCGATGGAAAGCGGTGACCTCGGATACCACTGGACTTGTGCGCTGTGTCAGCATCCAGCTGAAAAATCTGGCACAGACATTCCAAATGTATCTAGCAGCAACACACTTCTTAGTACAATTAATGCTGTTTCTGAGAAATTCGAGCTGGTGAACAAAATCCAACTTCCGAAACTTAGCAGTGATCTCATACATATCAAGAACGTAGCTGAACGCATTACTAGACAAAATGACGAAATACTGCGGGCTATAGAGGAGATGACAGACAGAAAAGGAAAAACTAAGGCTAATAGTACAAAATCAAACAGTTATCGAAAGAGGCATTTGACATTGATGCCGAAGACAATGACTATTTCGGAAAACAACCAGGGTCAAACACAAACGACTGCAGATAAGTTGGTACGATACAGAACGAGGCGGAGGTCCAATACACTACACAAAATGTTCCTGTTATTAAATAGAAAATTACATCACACGTCCATAGTATCGAAATAATTTTTAAAATACAGTTTTCGTATGCATCGGTGATCGTTTTATTTAAAGTGACACAAACAAAAGAAAAATTAGAAAACAAACTGTTGTCATAATTAATGTTAATTTACTCAAAAAACGTATCATATTATTAATGTAATCAAATTATAAAGTATTGTCAAACAAACGCAGCTACACTACACTATACTATGTGTGTCATAGTTTTTAGGCACTAGATAAACATTCCAAATACAGATTCGGTTAAGTGTGGTCCCATCGGAATCCCAACAGCTCTATTATTTGAATACAATAGTCGCAAACCCATTACATAGGCAATACAATTCCATAGAATTCTATGTGGCGCTGAATATTAGGCCTCATTATTTAAATAACGCTCGCGTACTAAAATCAAAATAAATTCTAAGTCCTCATATGTCCGACAAAAAATAGAGACCTTCAACGCTTTACGTAATAGGCCAACGAATTCTTGACGACCTCGACTATAGCATGTATTATGGGATACTACTGTTTTTATGTGCCTAATTTTGTGAATTGTGTTTGTATCAAACGAACAGTAGTGAAAATTAATTTGTTGTCTAAAACAAAAGCTGCAACAATGGGTCTGATAATCCAAATCGTTTCAGTTTTCTGTATCATGATATCAAGGTAAACCGTGACAATGGGCTTGCTGATATCTGTATTTCTTATCTTCACGCTATTTCCAATACAGGGGTAGGCAGCGGTCTAGGACAATTAAGTCCTTTCCACCCACCTTCCACCGAATACATTTTTGGGACAACTTGACAGATGGTGAGGTCGTCGCCGTCTGATATCTGTTTATACTGTATATACGTATATCTATTACTGCCACTAAGTACTCTGTGTATTTACACTTGAGAATTGAGACGCAAACAATTACGTATGGCGTACTGATTATTACTACATAATTCGTCTAGGTGTTACAGAGGAGCAAGGTTTAGTTAGCCACGGAAAGTTCATTAACGATCAACCGACCGCAGTAAAAGATACCTTTGACGTTTCAGATTCCCTTTGTCTAAATGATCATGAGTATATTTTAATTTAGGGTTAAGTTATGTGTAAGTAATTGCCGAGAAAAGGGGAGAGGTAAATTCTTAAGCAAACACAACGCTTACTTAGGAATTTACCTCTCCCCTTTTCTTCCCTCGGATGTCATTAGAGATGAACTGTGGGGAAATCTTTTAAAATAGCAATAACAGACAGATGGCTAAAACCGTCTCGAAAAATATCTGATAAATTTAAATAGGTACGTACCGCTTGAAGTCTCTAATTGTATGAAATACTAAGGCGACAATGAAATTGAGCTTAAAATATTTCACATAACAATGTGATAAATGTTACAATTCAACGTTAAAATGCTGACAACCTTTCCACGAGGAGTCTCCATGCTTATGTTATAAATTTGTTTTTCTGTCATGCTTTCATGACTTGCACACATAACACATTTTAATGAAATTTTGTAGGTAGGGAGGTTGGACACTGGGCAAGGATACTTTTAATCATGGAAAAATAATCATTTAAAGGCTTCGCTCCTCACGACATGGATCAAAAAAGGCCAGCAGATACCAAATTTTTACCTCTAATAGAGGTACTTCCGGTGACACCGGTTACGCAACCCCGAATGTAGTATGAACGTAAAGTTAAAAGCATCATAAGCCGGGTATGCAGGTAAATGCACATGTCAAAGAAATCCCGTAGTGGTGTTAATAACAATATCTAAATCAGGAAAGTACAGCAAAGAAACTATACACAGAGGAAAATAGAAAATACAATTGAACATTGGTCGTTCCGCGATCAGTTCCCGATTCATTTCTATTTTTACAGTTTTAAACACAATACAACATGCTACGTTTTCCAGAGTATAAATATATAGAAATAATTAAGAAATAATAAAGAATATACTCGTATATAATTAATAAAGAAATAGTGCTTAACGTCTTTCCATTTATTTCCCGCAAAAGGTTTTCCCTATAGTGAGAAATCTATTCATTTTATTATTAAATGTTGAATATCCTGGTTCGTCACCGGTTTTCATTTCTGTTTCTTCATAGTTTTCGACACGCGTCTTTGTGGCTTTAAGAGTCACTGTACATTTGTATTTACCTGTAATTGTCTGGGAATAAATTGTGACTTTTACGTACTAACTTGTAAGAAACTTGGGAGAATAAAGTTTTTGTGTCCTTATCTTCACACCTTATAGTGTACCGAACGAGTCTGAATCTGCATGATGCCTTTGAACTAATAATGTTACATATATGAACATGTAATACGGGTCTTACTTTATCCTAGTGTATATCAATTTGACACACTCGATATTAAAATTACTTTTTTTTTACTGTCACGCATTTTCGCATACAAGAGGGGAGGCAGAGATCTAGATAATGAAGTCATTTCGACCCACTTGTCATCATCGTTTATTTGGGATAACGAGACAGCTATCGCCGTCTTAGATTCCAAGCTAACGGTACAATATAAAATAAATATCTTCACGAAATTCCTAATACAGGGGTAGACAGAGGTCTAGTTTAGACAATTAAGTCCCTTCAACCCACCTTCCACTAAAGATATTTTCGGGACAACGTGATAGGCGGTGAGCCCGTCGCCGTCTTATGTTTAAGCCAACGATATAATTCAAAAGTACACAAGTTTTTGAAAAACCAATTGATACGAGCCGGCCACCTGGGGATCGAACTTCCGACCACCCAACCACAATGCTCGTGATCGTGACACGGTAAAATATGATTACATATAAATTTATGTATACTTAGATAAATATTCATCTATGCTCTTACATATAAACACCTATGACTCGAGTACAAACATTCATATTCATTACTCAAATGTTTGCCCCCTAGAACACGCAACGAAGTTCGAAGGTTTTTTTTTAAATCTGTTCTTTAATTTTATTTAATCTTTGGATCTAGATATCTGCCTACTCCAGTAGATATTGCGAGAAGATATTAAATAGATACCGAAGAGTAAGTAACAAATTAAAAGACAAAATCCACCAAAAAGAGAAGGATCCGCCTTCATCATCAATCATGACGCTTAAAACTCGAATCACAAAAGTAATATTGCTCGAAGAGGGGAGGGTCAAGAGTACTCGGATACCTAGACGTGCATGTATGAAGAAGATGATGAATCTGAAAGAAGCGAAAGAAGTATGTAGGGATCGTGACACTTGGCGATCTGTTCTCTCTGGCTACCCCGTCAGGGATTGTGCGTGAAGATAAATAAAATAATAATACAAAAGTAATAGCAAATCTCGTTTAATACTAAGCTTCTTGCCGAGCTCACGGAAAGACACAAGTGGCAGACTATTACACCACAACCAAAAGGAAATTGTAACAACAAAAAGTAACTGTGTCTATTTTAATTTTGAGCTGTAATAATCAAAAAGTTTCACTCAAAAAGCGAAAGTGACTGATCAACATCTTTTCCATTGATTTTGACGGTCATTGTAACTGCTGCTTGCAAACATTTATCTATGAGACTAAGTATTTAAATACCAGTGATAGCTAACTTAGTTTTTCATTCAAGCTCACGCATCCGTTAGAGGCGGACTGCGTACTAAAATGTATTTAGAAACGTGGTTTGTGTTGATACTGTGTTCTTATGTGTACGGCGATGATCCTGTGGTAAAAACGCCTCTCGGGGAATTAAAGGGGTATTATTTAGAGACTAGGGGCGGCAGGCAGATAGCCGCATTCACTTCGATACCATACGCGATCCCTCCCGTCGGTGAACTGAGATTCAAGGTAATAATTGTGAAAATACAAAACTACTTAAGTTTTCTTTTAATAAATCATCTTGTATCTAAATGAAGTAGATATCTGGACTGATTAGAATTAAAACTATCTTAAAGGTGCTCAAAATCTATGTTTTTTTAAACTGTTTTCAATGTGGTTAATTAAATAATGTTTTACACGTTATTCCTTCATACTACAATTATTTACTTTTTTCAAATTTCTTTTGTTGGGTGCCGCTTATGCGTTTCTCTTTTGAAAATAATCCAAAGCGAATTCGTTAAACCAGTTTCATCACAAAGTCATAGACCAATTTAAATTGTACGAAAATTTTCGAAATCGATTACATATTAATTTCAAATTTCTTTCACTGAGCGCCGTTTTTAAGTTTCTCTTTTGAACATAATCCTAAGCAAATCCGTTAAACCAGTTTTCTCACTAAGTCATAGACCAATTTAAATGGAACCAAAATTTTTGAATTGCGCAACTAGAATATTAAAGCGGTATTGAAATAAAGACATTGGTACCGAGTACTATAGAAGTTTTAATGGATCAATTTCAGTTTTAAGCAGTAACTTATATACGTAATAACCTATTTGTCACCTCAGTGACAAATTTGCTATGATACTAATATTGCAATGTAATTGGTAAAGCCCATTGCTCATTCATTTTTGCTCATTATTTGCCAATGAATTTAGCAATTTAAAATTAGCGTCTGCTCTTTATAATGTCCACCTTAAAGACATCCTAAATCCGTGAAGAAAATAATCAACTCTAACACCTAAGATTGAGAAGTATCATTTACAGCACTATTTGTACGGTACTGCGATCAATATCAAATGTTCGCCTTGATAAGTATGGCAAATAATTTTGTCATGTGGACTTTGTACTGCTATTTTATATGTTGCCTTTTTGAGGTACGTTTGGTATTGTATGGTATCAGCGTTAGAATAATATTTGCACCCCTCTTCCCGTGGGTGTCGTAAGAGGCGACCAAGGAGAAAGCCTTTTAAATGGCTTTTACAGATGGCGGGATGTCCATCTCGAAAAATACCAAAACAAAATGAAGTAAAACGGTGACGACTAGCAATGTCTAAAGTGCTCTGCTTACCAATCATGGCGTTTATGGCAAATCCCCCTAAAGGGAATGCTGTGCGTCCTACAGTGGACTATTACAGGTCATTAAATAGGTATATCACTAATAATTTAAGCTCCTGTGTCATTTATTTCAGACTAAACTGAACTAACCCGTGCGAGTTTCGAACCCAAGACGTCAGAGCTAGTGATACCTTACTTTAAAAACTGGTGTATACGCCACTCGACCACAGAGGTCGTCAAGTTTTGTTTAACATGCAGGTTAACTTGCAATGTTTATTTATTATATTTTTATTACAAACAAACAAGAAACAGAAGGAATCGCGCAATTTAAGCCACGTGTTTGTATTTTTATTACACAACAATTCAATCAAGAGTGAGATGTCATGATTTGTAATTAATGTTGCATAAGCTAAACTTGCCATTAAACATCATAACATAGTAGGTATATTTTCTGCCAGGAAATTAGTCATTACCCAGTAAGTATCTGTCTAATACATTGTACAAGGTATATTAAATTTCTGTCAGGAACTTAGTCATCAATATTTATAAACAAATTACAATTTTTGTGTTCCTCGCTGTGATTGTCCTGTTTCGACAAACGTAATAAGTAAATTGTATGGTATCTCTTATGTATGTCCAGCATTTTCAGTATAATTTTGAGTGATACCAAACAAGATAAAGATTGTGTTTAAGTCATACTACGTCTTTTTTACTATTATTATTATATTAAGAAAAAATTACAGAAAGAATTCTATTTTCGATTCCTATTAATTAAATATTCCTCAGTATTCCAATGTATTATATTTATTTGTTATTTCGCTGTTAGCCATTACATATCATAAGAAAGGGGGTAATACATTGTTACACAACTGACGACAATATTGGAGGTTTTGTTTAGTTTTGGGCTCAAAATAATCGATTTTGAATTTTCTTTGAATATTAAAAATTGTTGCTAAAAGCTTAAAAAGTAACCACGCTTGGAAAGGGGATAAGCGATCGCTGTACGATACACTTTGCACCTTAAACGCGCTATTTTTCGACATTCTTGTCCCGCCATCTGACGACACCTAAGATAAGAAAGGGTAACGTATACTCTAACGCAAGTACCGCTCCTCTAAATACGTTATTTGTTTTTCCTTTCTAAATTAATGTAGCAATTATCACAAATGATTTTATATTGCGAAGTGTTTGTTTGGAAGTGTTTGAAGTGTTTTGTTAGCGATTCGTCAGTTTTGTTTTTCGCTCACTGCTATCGCGAAATCAATAATATTTTGCAAAGAATTAGAAAGTTCCGGATCCATAATTTGAGATTTATTGTTCGGTTGACGACTGATTTCCGTGTCTCAACACCGTCTGTGACAACACTGACTTTTTGTAATAGGAGTGTAATGTGGAGAATTAGCTTGTCATGAAATGTACTTTTACTACATAAAATTAACATTGCACTAACACCTATGAAGTAACGATAGCCGTGTGGTTGGATGGTCGGAATATCGAGTCAAGCAACCTGAGTTCGATCCCTAGGTAGAAGACTCGTACCAATGGGCATTTTAAAAACTTATGTACAAATTATATCGTTGGTTTGGACATAAAGACGGCGACGGGCTCACCACCTGTCACGTTGTCCCGAAAATATCTTCGATGGAAGATGGGTCAAAGGGACTTAATTGTCTAGACTAGACCTCTGTCTACCCCTGTATTGGGAATTGGGTGAAGATATTTATTTATTTTATTTACTAACACCTATGTGGGCAGACGGAGATTAACAGTTTCTACTTCATACTTTTTGGTTAACTAAAAATTTAGCGTAGCAATCTTTTGTGAACGTGTCCGCGAGACAGTGTAAAACTGTCAGGTGTGTCAAAAAAGGGGCAAATATTTTGAATTATATAATTAGCGATATTTATAATTTTATCTGTATTATAACAGTTATGTTTGCGAAGTTAACTCGTGTAAAGTAAAATAAAATGACTCGTGCGGTTTTCTTAAAGAAATCATATTTTTTGTCAAATACTCTACAACATGCAAAACTGGTGTAGGATTTAATTTGCATAAAACAAACACAACAAAAAACTCTTGCAGGTCGCAAGAGTTTTTTTCATTCGCAAGCGAATTGGCGATCGCAGTAATAAGACCTTATACCTTTAGACACTATTGCTTGTAAAAGACGTGAATTAAGGATTTATTAAAATTTAAATAAAATCTGACTACCTCGTTATTGTTGCTCATCCTCGTTATTGAGCTTATATTGTTTTTCACTATACGACACAAACTTTTGGAAACTTGTGTGTGGTATGAACGGTCATATTTAATCACCCATTGAAATTCGCAGTAGGTAGATACTTAAGCATTTCAGATAGAAAAAAATTTGTTGCGGTTCCTTGAACTCAATTAAAAGATTTTGATAGACCTTGAATTTTGCATATTAGTTTTTATATCTACGTTTTGATTTACACAAATTTGTAGTTAGTATTTTAATATAATATTAATATAACATTGAATAGTCACCACGTCATCCTGTAAAGGTAAGTTGGATTGATTCTCCTTGCTTTGGTAAATTGTAATAAATATACATATGGTCATCTAGAATCAAGCACAGACAATAATATTGATCATACAATTGTTTTCTGCTTACTGAATTCGAACCTGCGATCCACAGCTTCAATAATTACCTACTAGTCTACTGGGCAGTCAGTAGAATGAATTCTTACAATTTTCCTTATTGACGTATTTTACCAAGTAACAATTAATCGTCTCTCACGTAACGGCATTTATCGTAAGAATGTTAGACAGACACGTGTTACAACAAAATTAGCATGATGAAATAAAAAAAAATACTTAGTATTTACAGATTTTATCGCGTTTTATTTAGTTTTTTAAACTTCACGACGTTTCGGATGCTTTACAGTACCTATAGCCACGGGAGGACTGCGGTCTTAAACGTCCTGCCATCATTGTTTTTAATTAATAGCCTTAGCCTTAGAATCATCCTAGAAGGGAATTTATGTGAAGTGATGTACTTTTTCGTTGTCACGTGGTTTGTTTTAAGTATTAAAATGGTTGATTCCATCTAATATACGATCACAAAATGCAGACTTCCTAGAATGTCTACGTTTTTACATCAGCTATATTTAACGCGTTCGATCTCTTTGTTAGCCACATATAGCTGTGTGTATGGCGGAATTTGAAGGATTTATAGTTTATCATCATTGTTTATTATGAGCTTCACTCATAATATCGCTTCATCACACTCGCCTTTAACCCCGCGGCGAAAATTAAGCGATATTGGTGTGAGTGTTAATGTACGCACTAAGGTTGCAACTATTATTCTTATATACTAGCTGCGCACCGCAGCTTTTTCCGCGGTTTTAACCTTTATTATTGTTCTAAAAAAAAGTAGCCTTAGTTACTCCATATAAATAAATAAAAATAATAATTCGAATCTTAAAGTGTAGCGCTTGACATTTTTGTTCGAATTTTAAATTGCGCTTGAAATTCGGAACATCTGTTGTGTTAATTGTTAAAATAAATTGAAATAAACTATTAAATAAATTGCAGTCACGATAGCCGAGTGTTTGGGTGATTGGAATTCAAGTCATGAGCATCCGAATTCGATCCCCTAGGCTCTTACATAAAATTTTCAAGCCTGAGAAACTACGAAGAAAATTTTCTAAAATATCCATACGATAACCATAGCGATATTTTTAATAATTCTATTTACGCATTTTGGATACGAAAAAAAGCCCATTGGTACGAACCTTGGGAATCGAACTCGGGTCTCGTGGTTCGAATTCCGATCACCCAACCACTTGGTTATCGTGACTTTTTAATATCCTTATTTTAAAATGAGGGTCTATGAGCAATTTTTGTGTTTAAGCGTCTAGATGATCTAATATAAATGCAGAAGTGTATATTTATGCAAGTATTATAGGAAAATCAAAACTCAAATTATTATATTTACAATAGAATCCTCTAAGTCTGCCATCTGGAGGCTATGAGGCTTAGGCAGATAGGTGGTAAAACCGTTAACCACATTGCGGACATGGAGAGCAGAGAGAGCGGCGCCATGCAATAAGCACTCTTCTCTTTGACACTGCGGTCACACTTCAGCCGCATCAGCAACGAGATCTCCATCACAGTTGCAGAGGAGGAGGAGGAAGCATTTGCAACGACGCAAACACTATCTTCACAGCCCACCAACAGACATCCGAAATGGACAGATCAAGCCCCCTTGGAGCAGATACTTCGAGTCGGCCATTTTTCGTAAAGTTAGGAACGCCATAAGGATTTCCTTGTTCAATGGGGGTGTCTAAGAATGGAACTGCAAGGGGAAGCCATTAAAACAGATGATTCGATTTTTGAAAGTATTCTTATTTAATGTCGTAGATTAAGAATACTATTCCCAAAGGATGTGAAAGATTGCATTTATTTATATTTAGACTTAAAACTGTTTCTTTACAAAACATACTTTCCAGGATAGATAGGCGCGGATAAATTGTTTTCTAATTACCATTCAAATGTTATTGAAAAGCCAAGGAAACCTTTTATTGAGACTTTACAATGGCTTTTCTTATCTCACGCAATTAGTTGCACAGGTACTAAACCAAGTATTAATTGTTTAGATTGTTCATGCTGCGTTCGCGTCTACGTATTGGATGATATAACAGTTAAATTGTAATTAAATACTTTCAAAATATTTCTTTATTATAATTATTCACTACCATAAAATATAACGACAATATAATGTATGAAAAATAAGTGTAAAAATTGTTTTAAATCAATGCTTGATGTTTATCAATACTTGAATATATATTCTTTAGTTGTTTAACATTTGACATTTAAAACTTTCATTTTTACATTTACTTTGTAGAAAATAATAGAAATACTTAGTGTACATTCATTTATTAAAATAATATCGTTCAATTTGCAAGCTGGTTACCTCCGATTAAGCAACACTTAGATTTCTCCCTAAATTACAAAGCATTTAAAATGTGCTGTGTACATTCAGAGTAAACATTTCACTTGCTCTCTTTTAAATAGTTTCATTAAATGATCAAAAAGGATTTTCGGTATAATTATTCAGTATATTATATTATTAAGGTTAAATCGTAAAACTCTGATGTCATGTAGTGAACCTTTACAGTACCGTACAGAACCGTACCTTTACAGAACCGTAAAACCCTTATGTCATGTAGTGAACCTTTACAGGCCGATATCATGCACTAGAATCTTAGATTTTGCGGATGTTGGTTAGTAGATTTCAATATTCTCTGTTTTGCGACGGTCATCTGTTTTAGCTATTGCAATTTAAGTGGTTGTTCTTCTTTTCCATTATTGTTTATTTCATTTATTAATCTCATTTCTTCCATTATGTATGTTGACTGCGTTTTGTCATCCTTAATTCTGATACTGTATGGCGTATATATAGGCGTGTATGAATTATATTTTACTGACGACACCTATTCGAAGAGAGAGAGAGAGAGAGAGAGAGAGAGAGAGAGAGAGAGAGAGTGAAAATTATCTATATACAAATTATTGTCCAAATTATTAGAGCCGTTTCCATGGTCCTAATGTTTTGATTTACACAAATTTGTAGTTAGTATTTTAATATAATATTAATATAACATTGAATAGTCACTCACGTCATCCTGTAAAGGTAAGTTGGATTGATTCTCCTTGCTTTGGTAAATTGTAATAAATATACATATGGTCATCTAGAATCAAGCACAGACAATAATATTGATCATACAATTGTTTTCTGCTTACTGAATTCGAACCTGCAATCCACAGCTTCAATAATTACCTACTAGTCTACTGGGCAGTCAGTAGAATGAATTCTTACAATTTTCCTTATTGACGTATTTTACCAAGTAACAATTAATCGTCTCTCACGTAACGGCATTTATCGTAAGAATGTTAGACAGACACGTGTTACAACAAAATTAGCATGATCAAATAAAAAAAAAAATACTTAATATTTACAGATTTTATCGCGTTTTATTTAGTTTTTTAAACTTCACGACGTTTCGGATGCTTTACAGTACCTATAGCCACGGGAGGACTGCGGTCTTAAACGTCCTGCCATCATTGTTTTTAATTAATAGCCTTAGCCTTAGAATCATCCTAGAAGGGAATTTATGTGAAGTGATGTACTTTTTCGTTGTCACGTGGTTTGTTTTAAGTATTAAAATGGTTGATTCCATCTAATATACGATCACAAAATGCAGACTTCCTAGAATGTCTACGTTTTTACATCAGCTATATTTAACGCGTTCGATCTCTTTGTTAGCCACATATAGCTGTGTGTATGGCGGAATTTGAAGGATTTATAGTTTATCATCATTGTTTATTATGAGCTTCACTCATAATATCGCCTCATCACACTCGCCTTTAACCCCGCGGCGAAAATTAAGCGATATTGGTGTGAGTGTTAATGTACGCACTAAGGTTGCAACTATTATTCTTATATACTAGCTGCGCACCGCAGCTTTTTCCGCGGTTTTAACCTTTATTATTGCTCTAAAAAAGTAGCCTTAGTTACTCCATATAAATAAATAAAAATAATAATTCGAATCTTAAAGTGTAGCGCTTGACATTTTTGTTCGAATTTTAAATTGCGCTTGAAATTCGGAACATCTGTTGTGTTAATTGATAAAATGAATTGAAATAAACTATTAAATAAATTGCAGTCACGATAGCCGAGTGTTTGGGTGATTGGAATTCAAGTCATGAGCATCCGAATTCGATCCCCTAGGCTCTTACATAAAATTTTCAAGCCTGAGAAACTACGAAGAAAATTTTCTAAACCATAGCGATATTTTTAATAATTCTATTTACGCATTTTGGATACGAAAAAAAGCCCATTGGTACGAACCTTGGGAATCGAACTCGGGTCTCGTGGTTCGAATTCCGATCACCCAACCACTGGGTTATCGTGACTTTTTAATATCCTTATTTTAAAATGAGGGTCTATGAGCAATTTTTGTGATTAAGCGTCTAGATGATCTAATATAAATGCAGAAGTGTATATTTATGCAAGTATTATAGGAAAATCAAAACTCAAATTATTATATTTACAATAAATTTTCAACAGGCACCAAAACCGATAGAAGCATGGAATGGAACACTCGACGCGTCACAACCGAGCCCGGTGTGTGTGCAGAGGAATCCTTACACACGGCAAAAGGAGGTCGTGGGTCAGGAGGACTGTCTATACCTCAACATTTACACACCGGTTACAGGCAATGTGTGTATCGACATAAATTAATTAATAAGAATAATTAATAAATACATACATGAATAGGGACAACATTACATATATTGCTCCGATCCCAAAGTAAGACGCTAAAGCACTTGAAATATGGGAATCGGAAACAACGATGGTACAACAAACACCTTGTTTTTCTACATTGACCCTACCGGAAATCGAACCCGGGACCTCCTAAAGGCGACACCTTGAAAACTGGTGTTTACGCCACTCGTCCACGGAGGTCGTCAAATTATTTGTATTGAATAAATTCACAGTTTATACGGCGATCAAATACCGTGAAGTTTGCTTTAGCTATATTCGTATATTCACTCCTAGACAGTTCCGAGTACAATGGTTGATATTATTCTCTTTTTTTCTTATGGATGTTTAAGTGGGATATATTTTCATTATATTATTATACTCGTAATATTATAAAAGTCAAAGTATGTATGTTAGAATTTTTGTTAACCAATCGAGAAAAGGAGGCAAAACCGATTAGAATGCAATTTATTACACAGGTTTTTACTCGTAAGAGCAAACTTTTATAGTACCTACATTGTATTTTTAAATAAAGTTTGCAAAATCTGCGAGAAAACGAGAGAAACTACGAATTGAAATTTAGTTTTTCGATTGTAGTAATTGTAACCATCGGGTGTGAAATACACACGTTTTTTTATAAAAAAGAATATTAAATATTATATAGGTAAATAGTATTAAATTGAGTGTATTAGTTTATATATAAAAGAGAATATAGGCACTATGAAGAAATGTTAGCTAAATTAGCAAATGTTTAAAATACAATTTTTAAGTTTAACTTATTAATGCTCACTATACTTATTAATACTTCTCTATTAAAACATTAGGAAATAGACACAAATCGTCTGTTACCGGTGATGGTGTTCATCCACGGCGGTGGATGGATGTGCGGTGATGCCACTACAGGGATGTATGGGCCCCAGTACCTCCTAGACAGAGATGTAATCCTGGTCGCAATGAACTACAGGCTTGGTAAGAAAGAATAAACTTTAAAGACCATTCCGCCATAATATTGAGGTTAATGATATTTTTTTAATGTCTTTCATTGTAGCAGTTTATTACCTATATAAATTTCATCGACCACACATGAATTGTTATGATTACTAACCACCCACCCACTAACCACCGAGGCACTATCCGGATATTTTTTGGGATTCCTGTTCACTTCTTTCAGATTTATATGATTTACTTCACTTCCTTAATGAATTTCCATTTAATCTTTAATGTTACTACCTTTGAAGATGTACATTTCTGTTCGAATACGACTAAAATATGCAATTCAAATAACCAATAAAATATAGAATCGGATCTATTACAAATGATTGCCACCATAAATGCAAATATTTCCTCCTCTTGAAATAGGTTTCTAAATAATAAATAAATAAATATCGTCACGCAATTCCCAATACTGGGGTAGACAGAGGTCTAGTCTAGAAATTAAGTCCCTTCTACCCACCTTCCACGATATAATTCGTACATAAGTTTTTGAAAAACCCATTGGTACGAGCCTGCTACCTGGGGATCAAACTCGGGTCTCTCGACTCGAAATTCCGACCACCCAACCACTCGGCTATCGTGACTTAGGCTTAGATTAGACTTGAAATAGGTTTCTAGATCAAAAATTGACATAATTGCACTACGGAGTATTCAATACAGAGTATGCAGTACGGAATGTTATTTTAGAGCAGTAGAAATTGTTTGCCCTAAGGTCTGAATAAAATATAATATTACGTATTTGTGTAATTTATGTGTTAAATACATTGAATATACATATGTGCAAACTCGTTTAATGCTTACTAATGTCGGCTGATAGGCCAATTTAATCGACAGCCATCAGATATTTCAATACTGGTTTCAAAATTTTCCATAAACTGGCGTTATGCTTACTCGAAGTGTAAATAGATATTTTATAAATTTACCTTTATTAATTCTGTAAATTGAAGACAGGTGACACCTTATACTTGCTTGGTAGTGAATAATTAAAATTACAATTTGAATCGTTTATGATGCAGGCGCTGGACTTGAGTATACCATATACTAGGAATCTGTATTATAATGATTTCGATGGCTATTTTCACATTCTTATATAATACTTATTTGTACAATAACCTATGAATTATGTTTATATTATGTAAACAATATCCCTTAGACGAAAACAACTGAATTATGTATACCACAAAATAAAATCTAACGCCATTCCCAATATAGGGGTACATATAGGACCAGACAATTAAGTCCCTTCGACCCACCATTTACGTCCACGTTTATGTCCAAGGCAGCGATATAATAGTGCATAAGTTTTGAAAAATAACTCACTGATACAGTGGTAGAGCCACCCATCAGCTTTTGTTGTTGCATGAATGGGCCGGCTCGACCAGGGAAGTACCACGAACTCACAGAATACCGGCGTGAAGTAGAAGTCTAACAAACTTCTGCCTTTCGTGTGGTGAGTGCAGGTAACCCACCGGTTACCTGCCCAAATCCCCCTCCCCCAAATCTGGGGGGGGGCACTCTTACAGAGATATCTACTATGCCTCTGGTATTGCGGGTGTTCATGGGCGGCGGTTATCACTTACCATCACGTGAGCCACCTGCTCGTTTGCCTCCCTTTTCTATAAAAAAAACAGATATGCGCCTATCAACTAGGGATCGAACTCGGATCTCTTGACTCGAATTCCGATCACATAAACACTCGGCTATCGTAAGATTAAAAAATATCGTTTGTTCAAACCTTAGTACATTTTTTACACGAATATGATTTTTTTTTTCTAGAAACTTGTGATTTTCACCCTGAATAAAGTAGTTTCAAAATTAAATCTTTTTTCGATCAGGTCCTCTTGGCTTCTTATCAACTCAAGACGAACATTGTCCGGGCAACAACGGCCTGAAAGATCAGCAAGAAGCTCTCCGATTTATCCAGAAAGCCATCCACAGCTTTGGTGGTGACAACAACTCGGTTACCATCTTCGGCGAGAGCGCTGGCGGTGCTAGTGTCCATTACCACATGCTTTCCGAGTCCAGTGTAGGTGAGTAAGAAAATCAAGTTTTTTAATTATAACACTACAAGAAAAAAGATACATTGGTATGTATGAAGAAAATTATTATTTTTTTTATTGAAGAGGGAGGCAAACGAGCAGGTGGCACACGTGATGGTAAGTGATTACCGCCGACCATGAACATCTGCAATACAGGAGAAATAGCGGATGCGTTGAAAAATTACGATTGAAAGAAGCGAAAAGGTATGTAAGGATTGTGATTCTTGGCGAACTGTTCTCTTTGGGTATCTCTTTAGGGACTTCAGGGACTGTGAGTGAAGAAAAATAAATAAATAAGTAAATAAGTAACCTCTGGTTTGATTCTCTTAGGTTTAAAGAATTTATATATATATATATATATATATATATATATATATATATATATATATATATATATATATATATATATATATATATATATATATATATATATATATATATATATATATATATATATATATATATATATATATATATATATATATATATATATATACTAGTATTGTTACACTGCTTTATGTAATTATTTTTGCTGCACTGCTTTATATAATTTGACAAACCTCACATAACAGAGCTTACATACTACATATGTTTATTTACACCTATCAAGCCTATATCAACACTTTATTCAACTAACGAAAGGTATCCTCAATATTATTAATTATTACAGTATAATATATATTTTTTTAATTTCTTTTTGTAGCTAGGCATGCTTTGGCATTCTTTTATATCATCTGGCAATGTATTATATACAGCTGTACTCCCTCAAACAATATCGTTTTCCCTTCTGGATATCTTCTGGGTATTTTGTTGTTTGTTTTTGATTCCATAACTCAAGTACCTAAGCTTATTACTTTGGGATCAGAGAAATGTATATGATGTTGTCCCAATCTATATGAATGTCTGTATACCAATGCCTTACCTAGCTCGTATCGACTGGTAGGTCACTCTCTTATCTCCCACCATAGATGTTATCTTTAGATGTCTCTTTTGAAAGACGTCTCTAACGAAGATGATCAGCCGGTGCTTAAACACTTTAAGCCAATTGTAAACAGATGCGCGAGATAGGCATTCATCACTAAATTCCAACCGAAGTCTATCAGTTCTTTAACGCTATTGCCGCCAATTCTTGGAAACAGTTCTAAACCCGAAATTTAAAAAAAAGTTTTCATTGGCAATTATAAAAAGTTAGCCAGTTATAAAAAGTTTTCAGCCAGTTAGAAAAAGTTGCAATGCCACTCAGGTATACGTGTGATTTTTATTTTCAAATAAATCATGCAGGTCTACAAAACTATTTCGAAAATTTAGATTGATCTCAATGTCTAAACCCAGTTATTAATCTGTCAAAGATCACGAGATATGGTTTCAGGTGCAAATTAATTTGTTAAATTATTCAATGTAAGTGCACTTAGCACGTCACTTTATCTAGCGATCGAGCTGTTAACTAAAGGATAAAATAATTTATGAATATTTTATGAGACTGCTCAAATACATGCATTGCATATATAGTTAATATCTATATAAGTAGGTATTTACGAGTATTTAATTTACGAGATATTTAATATCTATATAAGTAGGTATTTACGAGTCAGTAGACTCCTTGGTAGTAACTCTGCCTAAGGGTTGCAGGTTCGAATCCCGCTCGGGGCAAATATTTTTGTCATGAATATGAATGTTTGTTTTCGAGTCATGGATGGTATGGATAATATGCTTATTTATTTACGAATATTTATCTTTGTATATTACCTCTTTTAGTAGCCTCCCTGGTCACTTATGTCACATGTTGGTCACTCTCTCATTATCCCTAATGCTAGGTCCGGGTTTTCTACGACTATTATAGAAACCATCCCGGGTTTTCTATAATCGTCATACCTAGCAAGCGTATTGACTACCGCATTACCTGATATCACTAGGTATCAGGTAATGCGGTAGTCAATCCGGTAACGGGCAGCAACTTCTATGGTACTAACAATAGAAGTTGCTGCCCATTACCGGTCAGCTGAATTTAAATCTAATATTTATCGAGATAGTTAAACCGCCACCTGTCAATAGCCATTTAATTTCCAAGGCTTTTTGGCGCCTTTTGTGACGTCCACGGGAAGAGAGACAAATAATCAAAATATGTTACAAAATAACAATATTTAAAAAATAAGTAAATTAAACGGACCGATTACAGGCAGCAATATTTAAAGTGGCATGGTCTGTGTGAAGTACTGTAATGCACAAAACGCTTGTAAATCGTGATGTTTATAGAAGTGAAATTCTTCTTATTGAACAAGCCTTTGTGACTGTGTCAAATATTATTAATTTATGTATATCTTATATATAGTCGCTTATAGGCTCGTATCGTAAAAATTTCCTTCAGACATTTTCCCCTAATGTGTCAAAAGAAGTATAGAAAAGAATCTTTGTATTATAGCCTCGTAAGGAAATATATAACCTTGATTTGTAGATGTTGGAATTTCAAGCAACGTATCTTAATGAAACCATCATTCATGAATATTTAAAACGCTGGAGCTTGTATGTTCGAACTTGTTAATTAATCACTGGAGCCAAAGGTACCATCGAAAATATAAGGCGTTTAAGGTGTGAGATGTCGGGTTCTGCTATCGCCATTCCGCTTACCGAAACGTTTCGATTATAATGTTATGAGAGAGGTCAGTGGACTTTTACGGGTATTTAAAAAAGATGAGGAAATAGTCCTCGCGCCAATGTGTTATAAGCATAACGGCGATTTCCTACGTAATATTTGGCACTATGACTTTGGTTATGTATTAATACGTTTATTATGGTTTTCTTTGACATTATAAAAAACCCCAAAATAACAAAAGCATTCATCTGTGTGATGTGTGTGTGTGATACATTTGGTTGCTATTTATTTAATAATCTCACAGTTTCTTCATAATTTATCTTCTTTAGCCATTCATTTACCGAAATTTTACAATCATGATACATCATTAAGAATATATTAATTTCTCTATTTATAGCATTATATAAATATAAATAGTCCTTATTTCGCGACTGAATAGTATTGCTATTATTATTATTTGTTAGTTAAAGCTAACCTGATATCCCTTTTCAGGTTTATTTCACAAAGCGATATCGGAATCTGGGACGGCTTTGGTACCTTGGGCGGAAGCGCCACCTGGCGAAGCGTTGCGGAACGCCTTCCGCCTGGCCAAGTTTTTGGACTGTCCCCAAGCACCATCTGATGTAATGCTGGACTGCCTCCGAACAAGAGACAGCCATGAGATTATCAATACGGAGTTTAAGTTCTACGTAAGCCTCTTTTTGTAATCGTTTGAAATAGTTTTTTTTTGTGTTTATTTGTTTACTCATTATAATTAGTTAACTGGTGAGATTTGATACCTTGACTAAAATAAAAAAGGTTTATTTAATTTGCTTTAGAAATAATTTAACAGAATCTTGTCCAGTAACTAATTACTAATTAAAATTAATAAAGGCGAGATAATGTTATAAATAATTTAAGAATGAAAATTTAAATATTTGATTTCGTTGATAAATTTATGTGATAATTCAAATGACGAGTTTTTTCCATCGAAGTGTCGTAGCCTTTTGCGTTAAACTAGAACCCGAATGGTTTCGATTAAAATATATCATAGTTACATTAATCATCATGTATCAGCAAAATTTTGAGTCAATAGCCGCACCCTAAGTGTGGACTGTGAAACATAACGTCGTCGGTTCGGGCTCATCGTTCGGCTATTGCCGTAAACCATTCCAGACACTTCAGAGTGGTTAACAGTAATACTAATATTATTCAATAAATAAATAAATAATAATAAATAAATAAATATCGTCACCCAATTCCCAATACAGGGGTAGACAGAGGTCTAGTCTAGACAATTAAGTCCCTTCGACCCACCTTCCGCCGAAGATATTTTCGAGACAATGTGTCAGATGGTGAGCCTGTCGCCGTCTTTATGTCCAAGCCAATGATATAATTCGTACATAAGTTTTTGAAAAACCCATTAATACGAGCCTGTCACCTGGGAATAGAGCTTGGGTCTCTTGACTCGAAATTCTGTCCACCAAATCACTCGGCTATCGTGACTTAAATATTCTTCAACATTCCTAGTATTCTTTAAAAAATACTTGCAATTTTTTTAAATACTTATTTGAAGAAAGTGTCTCACGTTTTCAGGCGTGGGACTACGAGCCCATGACGCCATTCAAGGCAGTGACAGAACCTGACCTACCCGGAGCCTTCCTGACCTCAAGTCCGCGAAAACCTCCCGCAACTAAAGCCGTGCCTTGGATGACAGGTCTTACTAAGAATGAGGGCTGTCTTAAATCCGTATGTAAGTACTTTGTTTTTAAATATAACTATTTGACCATACATATGACGTAAATATCTTCCTATGTCTTTTCAACTCTTGTGTTTTGTAAGAGCTAATAATTTTTGTAAGTATCTGTTACCTTGGTCATCTAAAAATGGCTGATTATAGTAGCTGGACAGGCTTTACTGAACCGTTGCTAAGAACATTCGATCACAAACACGTAGACATATAGAAACATACTTACATTCAGAATGGTATATAAATATTCACTGCGGTATATAAACTCTCTAGTAACTGAGTTTGCCATAATCGCTTGTCTGTTAAATTTTAAGGTTTAGTCGCCTTTTATGACACCTATAGCAAACAAACTTACACACGTTAAACATACATACTACAAAACTTTTTGGTACATTTTTTTAAATAGACGTATAATAATTATCTCGAAAGTACCAGATAATAATCAAGGAACAGGTGACGTTCCACCTTGGTTCGACAGCAATCTTATCTATTTACACATCATTGGTTCACACTGGAATACTTTGGAATATTGAAATAAAATAAACTTTAAATTACCCTAAATTTTTTTTAATTTGTACAGGGATCACAGCAAACTCTAGCAGGTACCAGGAGTTCATTTCGGGCTTCGAGACTATTGCCCCAGTTACGTTCTACTACGAAAACTCGCCTTACGCTGACCTAATCACCAACCGCATCAAAGATGTCTATTTTAATGGCGGCGACACAGAGGAGATCAAGAACTCAATACTTGACGTGAGAAAATTTTAATGTTTTTTTTTCTATCGCTGCTAGCAAACTTTTCGAACGAACCTAAAGCAATCATATCTTACTTCCCTTACGTATTTACTGTGAAAGTAGACAGTGCGAATCTGTTCCCTCTCGAAATGAAATCAAGCAAATAGGGTATCGCATTACCACCTTAGTAACTGTAGACCGTTACAGGTTTAACCTATTTTATTTGATATTTATTTTTCGTTATATCAACCCGTCCTTTGTTGGTGGGTTTCGTGGTTATTTCTAAGGATTTTTCCTTAATCGCCTTTTAATACACTTAAACTTTATTTGCTAAAAGGACTTTTCTACAGATTCACCTTCTCATATATGTAACCGATTATTGCACTCGCTTTAGCATTTAAATAAAACTGACTGATATGTTGGTTCGATAACAATAAGCAGATTGTAATATTAAGCAGGGACAATGTGACAAGTGACTTGTCTCCCGCTATAAACTATATATACAAAATACTAATTGCTGCAAATTTTATTTCAGATCTACACAGACTCGTACTTCGCGTTCCCTGCACTAGAAGCAATCGAACTCACATTCAACTATACTAAGAATCCAGTATATCTGTACGAACTCACGTATCGTGCTGCAAATAGCTTCTCGCAGATTTTTGGGGACGAGGAGGGAGATTATGGTACGTTGTAAATGTTAATTTTTAATTAGTTTTGAATTAAATTTTACTTACTATTACTTAAAAACTACCCAAAATATATAAATGAATCGAAATTGATTCCATGCCTTAATTTAAAATTAAAACCTTCAAATACCGACAGCTGATCAAATTTTGATTTAAGATAAATTAGCTCCATTACCGGTTACTGTGTTCTCAATATTTTCCTTCGCCGCCAAACTAATTAAGACATAAACATAAAGAAAAACCATAGAGAAATGCTTAAATTGATTCACAATCTAAATATTCGTAAATACTTTTTTCTGCCAGGTATATGTCACGCTGACGAGCTAATGCATCTGTTCCCGATACATTTTCTGTCAAAACCATTCTCACAGCAGGATAAAGAGATGAGCCAGTTGATAATAACTTTATGGACAAACTTCGCCACTACAGGGTAAATTTTATTTCTTTTTAATTTCGACAAATTTTATTTTTCGACCAGTCTCCTCTTTGCGCTTTAAAGTAAAGATGGAAAAAAAAAGGTTCTGGTTATAACAATAGGACGTTCATTATGTACAATGTATACCTAATTCCACAATTTTCTTCCTACAACAATTCAGTCATTATAGAAAAGTAACGTGTAACATTCCATGTCAGAAAAATATCACAAACAAGTATAAAACACTGTGTCGGATACCGCAATCATCAAACCGCCTGTCAAGCGTGGCGTTTATAACAAACGCTCCTTATGTGAGAGGCCTATGTCCTTCATAACGACCTATGTAAGTGTATGAAATATCAAATCGTTTATTTTCTGCGCAGTGACCCTAATAAGCCCAAGAAGATTCCCTTTAAATGGGAACCCGCGAGCAGCAGTCAGAAGATGGAGTATCTGGAGATCGGCGACGAGCAGCTGATGAGGAACCACCTGGCATCACGTTCACGATTCTGGGGCTCTCTGCCTCTGTGGCATAGCATACGCACGAGGAAGTTTATCGACGAACTATAGATTTATATATAATATATAAAGTTATGAACCTGGGAGTAAACATTATTCTTAATCTCTTACTCTAGCGGGGAACTGAGAAGAGGGCCCGTGGTGCTACATGTTTATCTCTTTCCCTCACTCTATCACTCACGATTAACTTGAACTAAACTAGAACTAAAATCAGTTTATTTGAATACCGTTTGTAGATAAGTCGAATATTTCTATGTATGCAAAATTAATCATAATTTGTTTAAATTAATAATATAAAATTGTAAGATCTCCTAGTTTTAAAAGAAGGAAGTTTATAATATAAAACAAATAAAATATTGACATATAACAAAATATTTTTAATAACATTATTTATCAATATTTTATTAAGTTACTGCCCCAAATTTTTTTTATACACACTTTTCGCTTTTTTATACACAGAACTTAAGTGATAGTTTCGGTTAAAACAACACATCGTTATAAATAGAGCATTTATGACGAATCATAGAATATTTTTTCAAGGTTTTGTCTCCGTATTGGAGTTTCTTATCCGATCTCTTTGGCTAGAAATTAAAAAAAAACGAATGCGTTATTTAAGTTTTAGGACGCCAATTTTTTCAATAATTAAAAATAATTATGTACAAGAGTGGTCATTATGGCAAATCCTCATTAAGGGAAAGGCCGCTGTTAAGTAAGTAACAATGTAATTATTTAAATTGCATGAATTTATTTAATTTTTTAAATTATATTGTGTATAGGGTCTCCACACAACTCTACCTATGTAATGCTCCGAGGAATCGAGAATGGTAGGTGAGTCAGGACCAAGTTGCGTGACCATATTTGGAGAAGGTAGGTTTCAACAAACTTTATTCACTACAGTGCATTGAACACTAATGTGAATTATAAAAAGGTAATGTTATGAGACTGTAAATTTACAGAGTAGCATTTCCGTCTGTAAACCAAATAAATCAAAAAAGGGTCTTAAATTAACATATTGTTACAATTCAACGGAAAATATCGCATTCATGGGCACACATGCACACACACGCGCGCACGCATACTGAAAAAATGTCACACAGTATAATATCAGTAAAATTAGAAAACCTTATCTCCATAACGCAGGGAAGTCCAGTGCCTAGACTGCAGCGATATTCTTCTAATTAAAAGTCACATTTGGTGTTAAATCAAAAAAAAAATTATGAAAATTATTCTCCAAATTGCTGGCTTTCAAAGGTAATAAACAAGCGTTTATTTTCCAGATCAATACTTATTTGATGTTACTAATTGATTATTGCAAACACTTGTCTTTTGGCGTCCACCATCGAGTAATACGAGTATGTACAGATAAGGACTTAAAAACGGTGCGATTATTAATCATGGCACACAGACGACAATAATTATCGGTGTCGGGTGCTTCACTGTAGGCGTGGTATGAATAGTGTTTTCTCCACCTAAAAAACATTTGATACAATGATAGACTGTGCATGATCTCGAACATTCTTCTCGCAAGCCTCTCTGGTCCATAATCTTTGGCATTCAAATATGCACCATCTGGCAAGTATCTGTTGACAAAACAGTTTGAATTAAAAAGAACTAAAAGGAATACATTTACACAATTAACTTTCAGTTAGCACCCAATGTAATCCAGAACTTACATTTGACGGATATAAAAATTGATTTTAAAGAAAATAAAGTGTATATATTATCTTACCTGCTATAATTTGCTCCACCAAAAACAACCGGCACAGTATCATGATGAAGAGCATGAAGAATAATTTCAGTCACATAGTCTTCACTAAGAGCGTTTTCAAATGCAAGGTAGAAGAAGTAATCTTTTTCTAGCATTTTATGACACCTATTCATAAGTGTTTTGGGGCATCTGTATTTTCCACAATCCCCATATATATCTATTTCAAGGTTATATTCATCTAAATACAGTTGTAGTTCACTTACAAATTCCTCTCTATGGCTCTCAGTCTTGCAGTTCGAAACGAACCATGCGGCTATTTTTGTTTTACTTTTCAGCTTCATTATAAACTTGCTATCAACTGGGTCCATATCCTGAAGCTTTATCCAATTCATATTTTTCTTGGGACCAATTATTTTGCCACCAGCATCTTTAATCACAAAATATTTCCAAACTAAATCAGAGTCTAGTTTATATGTCCATGTCCAATTGAAGAATTGGTTCCATATTCTATCACAAATTGGATACGAGGCGGCCGACTCATAATTCATATAGACATACTTTTGATGGGAGTAACGTCTCCTTGGCAGATCGTTAGAGCTTTGAAAGTATTCGAGTTCTGGTCCATTGAACAACACAAGGCTGAAGTGTGATATATCAAAAAGAAGCTCACGATCGTCAGTCAGATAACAATTATTCCAAGCGCAGTTTTTCTTCAAAAATAATAATGATCCGTCTACGTTTTCGGCATGTCTATTTTTCGGATTTATCCAGCGGAGAATGTATTTCATTCCGCTGTCGTATGAAAATTCGGTTCTATTGAAATCATCCTCAATTTCATAATTTTCATTATTGGAATTAAGTCTGAAGAATAACACTAATAAGGATATCACAATTATTAGCGCATACGTAGTTTTTGTTAATTTTAGGGGAAATATTCTTTTACAGAAAAACATATCGATTTTTATCTATATGCTAGTCGCTTTATCGGTAACAAAGTGCGCGATTTAATGTTCGGTAGAAGCTATGAAGCGTTTTTTCACGGAGAGATCCCTCCTACCCATGTTTACAGAATGTAATAACAAGTGCGATTGTTTGATTATCATTTGTTTGTAAGAAGTACCTACGTCAAACGAATTCTCAAAATTAGCTATCCCTAATCTGCACATATTGAGTGTAGGATATAACACTATAGTGAGAATGGTGATTAGATTTTAAAAAAGGGGGGCCTCCCCCCCTTTTTCAAATCTGTTGTTAAATAATGAGTTCATCTGTCTGGTGGTTAAATAAAGAGTTCATTTGACTGATGATATAAATATTATATTATGCCGCATTAACTGTTTAACGGACAGCACGTATTGCAAAAGTTTCATATATTAATTTTCGTATGATATAATAAAATTTGTGATTTTGGTACATATATTTAATCTAAGCATTTAGCGTATAAAATAATAATCTATAAATTTACGGTGCGGGCAAAGAACCACGACGTACTAGTTCGATTCAGCCATTTGACTATTTTTGTGAAACAGATGAAACTATTTTTAAATGCATTTTAGTTGCAGTAGTTTATAGGAATACTAGAAACGTTTTTTAATATTATCAAAAAAATTAAACCAATATACACGTTATTTTGATGAATTGAATTTTATTTAATTCGAGATCTAATTCATTTCACCACTTAGCAAACAGGTAAAATTTCAAATAAAATATTTTAATTTATTTTAATTTGTTAAATAACTCATTGTATTAATATGACTTAACGATTTATTGCGTTAAAAGTTGTATACAGACTATTTTATATCAGCAATATTGACATTTCTCGCATTGCTCCATCAAGTTCCATTAAAATTCCATCACGGGGTAACCTTGGTAACCAAGGCATTTAGCCCCAAACTCTAACGCTTTGATCCCAAGAGCAACTGGCCATCGCAATTCCATTAGGTGCCATTGAGATGGATGTCACTCTATTTTCATGTCCATTCAGTGTTCCTAGAATATAATTAAAAGTATTTTAATACAGACATAAACAAATTAAAGGCTTAAAAATGTTTAGTATCAAATTCTATATTTGTTGTAGAAATTATATTACAATTATAGTACATTCGATATATTTTAAAAGAAATGAGGATAGATAGTACACATACGTAGGTATATTGAACACTATTTGAAAATGTATTGTTGTTTACGGATGTATATTTCTTACAGTATAGCACTTACATACCTGTGTGGGAAACTTTCAGCGTGTCCCAGGAATGAACGGTGTTATCATCGGAACCAGCGAGGAGGTATCTTCCACTCAGCGATAGTGCTGTGTGTCAAAAATAAAATTATGTACAATTTTTAAAAACATAAAAATGTACTGCACGAGGTTTGCGTTGCTTTCATACTATTGATTCAAATTGTCAATAAAAGCCAATGCTTAGGATATTTTATTGACATATAGTCGTTTACGGGGTCATAGGAACATTTTGTGCAGTTAAGTGGAAGTAGTCCTACAGATATCCCAAGAAACGGTTTTGTGCTCTATGAAAATTTAAATTAGAGACCGTCTACTGAAACACAAAACGTCTGACTACCCTAACAGTTGATAAGTGTTTCGGACAGGTGCAGCCGAGTGTACCCGGCCACTGAAAGCTATCATCGTGCCGCTATTGTAGACGTCATTTGCAGGCTTCGAAGAAATATTCACAATTACCATCGATTTGAGAAATTATTTTTTAAGTTTAATTTACCTTTTCTGTTTGTTACGTCACGATAGCCGAGTTGTTGGGTGGTCGGAATTTCGAGTCGAGAGACCCGAGTTCGATCCCCAGGTGGCAGTACCAATGAGTTTTTCAAAAACTTATGTACGAATATCGTTGGGTTGGACATAAAGACGGCGACTGGCTCACCACCTGTCAAGTTGTCCCGAAAATATCTTCGGTGGAAGGTGGGTCGAAGGGGCTTAATTGTCTAGACTCGACCTCTGTCTACCCCTGTATTGGGAATTGCGTGAAGATATTTAATTTAATTTTAACAAATAAAGAATATATATCTTCACGCAATTCCTGTATTGACAGGGGACAAAGGTCTAGTCTCGACAATTAAGTCCCTTCGACCCACCTTCCCAAGACTATTTATTAAGGTGTTGATACAAACCACAACTGGTAAACCCACTGCTGCCCGGCGGCGTGTAGTGTCCAAGTTGCTGATCGCTGCGGATGTCAAAGAGACGAGCTGTCTTATCCTCGGAGGCAGTCGCGAAAGCTTGTCCGCTTGGGTGATACTAAATCATATAATAGGACAATTAACACTGATGTTAAATACCGTAACGGTATATTGTAGCGGGCACAAACAATCGAATAATGATTATATCTTCACGCGCAATCCCTGACCTATTAGCTATTACTATCAGATTCCTCATTTTCTTCATACACGCATCCGAGCACACTTGACCCTCCCCTCTTCGAACAATTTGCTTACATGGTTTTCGACAGTTAGTCTCGGCCTATATCGAATGACTCGTCGAAATAAAATATTTAATTTAATGATGAAAAATTGAAATAATAGAAAACTGAATTTATACTTAACTTTATTATATTAAACTTACACAGACGCTGTTGACGTCGGCTTCGTGTCCGAAGAAAGTTTGCTTCGCTTTCTCGTCCCTGACGTCCCATAGCTTACAGGTGCGATCCACCGATCCAGTGACGTAAGTCTTCATGTCTTTGAAACAAATATTACCGTCACAAAAACAATCAGTTAAAAAGTAAAGAGACAGCATAAAGATCTTGCCTATCTTCTCATTACACCCAGGACTTTTAATTAGATCTTATTAAATATTTTTGTAATTACTCTTTTTGTCACAAGTAAACTAGATGTCTGTTATTTGAACTAATAATATTATTATAATGTGAATAAATATAACACTTATCATATTGTATTTATATTAGAAGTCACCATAGCCGAATGGTCACCCTACCACGGAATTCAAGTCAAGAGACCCGAGTTCAATACCCAAGGCTCGTACCAATGTTATTTTTTTTAATTTACGTGCGATTTATATCGTTGGCTTGGACATAAAGACGGTGACGGGCTCACCACCTATCACGTTGTCCCAAAAAAGTCTTCTGTGGAAGCTGGGTTGAAATTATTTATTTTACCTTTATTGTTCCTCTGTCTATTGTATTGTAACCTTTGTCTACCCCTATATTGGGAATGATGTGAAGATATTTTTTAACTTACTTTATTAAATTATAAGAGCGTAGCAAAAGTCTACCAGCCAAGGTAAACGTGGTCTCTTAAAGAGAGGCCCAAAAATAGAATAGAAATAGAAGAAGACTTAAACTTTGGTTTAATTTTTAAGGGGGCTCTTCTTTCCTCAATGTCATGCAGGGCCTCCATCAGAAACACGACACGCGGGACTTTACTTTCCGAGGGATAAAATAAACTAATTTTCTTTTCTTCTACATGAGTTAACAATTCTGCCCTGTTTTTTCAGTCATTCCACTTACGTCTTACGCAGTTTCTGATTTCCACGGTTATTTTTGACATTTCAATCCCCAACTTACCCGGTCCCAATGAGATAGTGACAACGTCCCCTGCGTGTGCATTGAAGTCCATCTCTCTTTTACCAGCCTCCAAATCCCAAACGCAACTAAAAACATTAAACAAATGTTTGCTTTCACTTGTACACATTCGTAGTAAGCAATCAATTATTTAAGGAGAAAAAATTATGTCTGAACAGTATCTCGCCTACCATTCAACTAATAGCAATTTCTTATAATAATAATCGTACAGGAATTTTATAGAGAATAGAATATAAGAGAAAAAAACACTTAATCAGCACCAGCAGTACATAAATGTCATAAATAATATTAATTTATTTTTTGATATTTTAGATCTGCTTTGTGTTTTTAGCAACTGGCTAGTCAGAATATTTGTTGCTACCGCACTTCTTTGGTAAGATAACCAAAAATCCCACACAAAACTATCTCTTTCAAAAGTCATTTGCAACTCTACCATTTTTGTGGTCTAGCATTACTTACCATCAATTCCGGTGATTACTTCTGTCTTTTGTTTCTGCCACCTTTGCAAAAGAAATTTAACTTAACCTGAACTCGATGCAACCAAAGTGCAAGGCTCAGTATTTTGATAACTGTTCCTACATCCAGTTAGCGTTTTAATAACTATTCCTATTTATTCCTGTTATTTTGAATTATTCCTGTTATTAACTGAATAGCCTCGCTTACGGAATTGTGCAAAGAGCATTTTAAATTCTCTGATCGATCTGAGTACATACATCTTCATATCGCCGGAGCCAGTGAGGATGTGCGTGTCGTCGAGGAAGCGACAGGAGCTGAGGAAGCCCTCGTAGCCAGCCAGCTCGCGTACCATCTTCGCAGCGCCGGTGGCGTCCCGGTTGTTCACGTCGTACACGGTACACATGTTGTCCATTCCACCGCACGCTGTTCAAATTGTCAAAGGCAATGAAATGACAATCAAAACTGCTCGTATTAGCCGTCACTTAAGCTACTGGTATTGTGGGTTCTCGTGGCGGATTTTTTTTAAATATCCTTAACTTACGTTACTAAGGGATAAGCTTTAATAGAGGAAGAATAGGAATAGATTATACAATTTAAAAGTTAGGGGAATTACATTTATAGTTTTAACAAGATTCTTACAATTTTGTCAACCAATATTATTTATTGGAAATATGAAAGGCAAAGGAGGCAACTTCGGCGAAAGCCATGAAAATAGCGGGTGGCAGGATATCGAAGTCGAAAACAACTAGATCTAAAGAAATAGGACTTTCATACAGCAGTATCTAACGTGCAAGATGACAGATACTGCGATCGCAGATCCTATTGCCAAAAGAGACGTCTATTCCTATGATATTCCTGACAGGAGACTGCTACTAGCTGAAAGTACGTTAACAAATTGATAAAAACAAATAAATAAATGCATGTCTAGGTAGGGACAACATCACATACATTGTTCCGATCCTAATATAAGATGATAATCCTAATAAAGCACTTGAGGTGTGGGAGTCAGAAACAACGAAGGCACCACAAAGACCCAGGCCCAAGAAAATTTTGAAAAAGTGGTTTTTCTACATTGACCCGTCCGGGAATCGAACCCGGGACCTCGAGATGGCGACAGCTTGAACCGGTGTTTACGCCACTCGTCCACGGAACTCGTCAATAAAAATAATCATTAGCAGATCGAACATAGATACAAAGGGTACCTATGTATGACACAAAGTATTATGCAGGGATGGTGATTAATTTTAACAATGGCATAATCGTAAACTAATCAGTCTAGCAAGTTTATGATTGATTAATAATGGAAGGCTCAGAATTCAAAGTTATTTCTGTTCAAAGTTATAAGGTATAATGGTTATCCTCACGCTGCGTTATCTCTACGGATTTGTAAGAAATATGCAACGGTGATACTTTACTTCTACTTGAAAAACAAATACGAATTGAAAAAATATTACTGTGGATAGTTATTGAATAACTAATACTATAATATTTATTGAATAACTAATACTATCATATAATTATCAGACTTTTTCTGCGGCTTATTGATGCGTACTTAATACATAAAATTTGTTACCGTGCTCTCTCTACTCTTTAGGCTCCGATATAATTAAAATTACATGCTTGTTCTGTATATACTTCCTATTAGAGTACATAATCAACATCTCACAACAACTATACAAATATGCTCACCGACAAAATTGCCAGAAGGCGCGAAAGCAACACTCATCACCCAAGCCGAGCGCAGGGGGATGACCTGCACCTTGTTACCACTCCACGTGTCCCAGATTATAAGCTTTCCGTCCAGCGAGCCAGTTACGCAGTGCCTACGAGATTAGAATATTTTATACAGCAAAATGAGAAGAATTTGCATGGAAACAGTTTCAAATGGGAGATATTTAAGGATTACGATGAAATTTCTCCCATTTCGTTTCGAATGTTAGTTGGAAACAAAGATGCTTTTAGTACTTTATCATTCTACAACAGAGAAGGAATGTAGCAGTTGCAGATTTAAACATTATCATTTAACAATAACAATAATAAATAAATACGTCCATAGATAGGGACAACATCATATACACTGCTCTGATTCCAAAGTAAGTAGCTAGTAAGCTATTGCACTTGTGGCATGAAATCGGAAATAACAAAGATACCACCCAGACTCAAGACAAAGTCGAAAATGTAGTTTTCTACATTGACCCGCCCAAAACGAACCCAGGACTTCAAAGCTGGCGACACCTTGGAAACCAGTGTATATACCACAAGTAAAGTTTTTTTTTATAGGAAAAGGGAGGCAAACGAGCAGGTGGCTCACGTGATGGTAAGTGATTACCGCCGCCCATGAACACTCGCAATACCAGAGGTTTAGCAGATGCGTTGCCTCCCTTAGAGTGCCCCCCTCCCCCATAATTGGGGGAGGAGGGTCTGTGGGCTACCGGTTACCTGGACTCACCAGACGAAACGCAGAAGTTTGTTAGACTTCTACTTTACGCCGGTATTCTGTGAGGTCGTGGTACTTCCCCGGTCGAGCCGGTCCATTTACAGTTACTACTACATTTACATAAGTGGCCCAATAACTTTATTTTTAATATCATGTAAACTATACTGGGGACCTAGACATTTCTTCTTTCATCTATTCTACCGATAGCCTTAATAATTTATTATTCGCCTTTTTTACTACTTCCTTTTTTATTCCTCTTTATAGATACATCACTTTTTATGTATAGACAGCTTTTTGATAACTTTTATTGTTAGTCATACAGTATGATATAACATTTGTACAAATTTTTAAGGCAGTGAACACAAATACATCTTAGTATTGACTATTTTCATGCTGCCAGCCAATCCTATTACAGTAATTTAATATATGGACTACGTAATCGTACGAACTGCTTTTCCAATTAAAATCTATGGATGTATATACGAGGCAACTATCAGTAGTAACTATTGCAATCATTATATGCACTTGCTTTTTCATCGAACGCTTTACCATAGATAATTAAATTATCTGAAGCTATTCTGTAATTGGCTTTCCGATAAAATCCTTTTTGATACGTCTAATTCACGATACAGTCTTTAGATCCAGTTATTGCTCATCTACAACTATACGCTATTAATCTTATTTAGTATTAAATGGTTTAATTTTAATTTAAACAAATCACTTATATAGTAGATAGCTTGTCGAAACTAAGATATACTAGAAATATAAAGAGTTGCTTTCATATCGTCATCAAAATAACACGTTAACGGTACCTTTTATACTACAATAAATACAAAAAAATCCTGCCTGGGTAGCCAGAGATAACATGACGTTTGGCGATATGTTATCTGTTGTTGTGAAAACTTACAAACAAAAAGTATGAAATTGCTACCAAATAGAAAAGAAAACTTCTTACAAACTCAATCAAATCAAATTAATCATTAAATAATAATAAATTTGTAAACAGATACTTTTAAATACAATTACGAATTTAATATTAATCTTAGCACAGCAATACAATATTTAAGAATTTTGGGAAATCATCTTGGGTACGCCCCCACTAACAAATTAAAACGAGTATCAGTAGCTTGTCTACTTCTAGTATTAGAATACTTTTCTTGATATTACTTTAAGTTTTTTACTTAGATGTTCAATTTATTCCGATCTTCTTTAGCAAGCACATTTTAATAAAATATAAGTATGTATAAAGTTATAGAAGAATATTTGGTCATTCCTAGAAACGAAACAAAACAATTATGAATTTTTCCTGCATGGTTTTTGTTTATGTAACACATGGAAGACATGTAACTGCACAAAAATATTTTTTACTACATTAGTAATATTTATAGATTATTATTACATACAACACGCCTTGATTTTGTAATTGTAATAAGTTTAAATAAATTCAACAAAAAATTGTGGTATATTTAATGCAACGCCTTACATAAGCATTGCAGTAAACGTTAAGCAAAATTTATTGTAACATAATGTCAACGAACTCTCCGCTCAAAATAATGTCCGGTACTTTACAACAGATTAGATAAGTGCTGCATTGAACAGACTGTCATTTGATTCAAATAATTTGGAAGGTTTTAAATTCTTACTCATTACCACATAGCACTAGGTCAGTACCACGTTTAAACTAATTTTTCGTGAAATAGAAGTGTCAATACAGTTCTGTTTCCGCTTTAAAGCTAATTACGAGGATAAGTAATTACTTTTTAGTGCCATTTGGGACTATCTGAATATTTTTCGTTAGAAGTTGCTTGCAGAGGGCAGTAATAGGTGTAATAGCGGGCTGTAATATGTAAGGTCAGTGAACTGTTTGCAGTTGGTTTCTCTTAGCAATTATCACCCTAATCTATTATTTAAAAATATCTTCATGCCATTCCCAATACAGGGGTAGACAGAGGTCTCGTCAATTAAGCCATTTTGACCTACCTTTTACCGAAGTCATTATTTGGGACAACGTGACAATTGGTGAGCCCCTCGCCGTCTTTTTGTCCAAGCCAATGATATAAATCGAATACGAGCCTTAGGGATGTCACTCGGATGTCGTGATTCTAATTCCGATCATCCAACCAATGGCCTATCATAACTTATTAATCTATTATTATAAAGAATAATAAAAAACTATTCTATCATAGTTTTCCAGGATTGGTTCGACTAAATATGTTGGTTTATTCAAGTGCATTTGGAAAAAATTTAAGCGTATATACTCTGTTCAGCCCATTCAAGAATGCAACATAACATAAATGTAAGTTAAAAAAATTATTGTAATTTACTACACTGTAATTACTTAGTACACACTTTATGTATAATATATCTATGGATTTTATACAGCGATTTCGTTTATTTTTAAACATGAATAAAAATATACAACATTATATTCCACCTCATAATTTTTGAACGTTCGTCTTGTATATATTATATCAATTATTTAGTTTTTTAAGTCACGATAGCCGAGTGGTTGGGTGGTCGGAATTTTGAGTCAAGAGACCCGAGTTCGATCCCCAGGTGGTAGGCTCGTACCAATGAGTCTTTCAAAAACTTATGTACGACTTATATCGTTGGCTTGGACATAAATACGGCGACTGGCTCACCACCTGACACGTTGTCCCGAAAATATCATCGGTGGAAGGTGAGTCAAAGGGACTTAATTGTCTAGACTAGACCCCTGTCTACCCCTGTATTAGGAATTGCGTGAAGATATTTATTTATTTATTTATTATTTAATTAATTTAATAATTATTGAATTGAAGAGAAAATTGTTTAAAATAGTAAATTTTTTCTTACAAAAATTCATGCGGTCGTCATTTTATATAAGTTTATATTTAATGGCCTGTCAAGGTTATTCCATAATAGCTATTATTATTATTACTTTTTTTTCTTATTTTTTATATTCCCTACTTATTGTAATTTTTTAAAAATTGTATTGGTTATCTATTACATAGGATAACCACATCGATAAGTATTTTCACCAAAATTTAGCTGACTGGTGACAAAATTTGGCACCGTTCAAGCTGCAAGAGCAAAGTCTGTTACTTAGGTTGCTAATCCGCTTACTGTCAATAATACTGAAGACCTCACTATGACGTACTGAAGTTTATTTTACAATTATCGAATGAATTTTACGTTAACATAGAAAGGAGTTACACTCTGCAGATATGAAATACAGAATTAAAATCGTGCAGGCACGACTTGCTTGATGGTTTTCATATTCACGACTTAACTATAATTTTTTAATTGATTTAAAAAACATTGGTTTTTTTTATTGAAAAGGGAGGCAAACGAGCTGGTGGCTCACGTGATGGAAAGTGATTACCGCCGCCCATGTACACCCGCAATACCAGAGGCATAGCAGATGCGTTGCCTCCCTTTGAGTCCCCCCCATCCCCAGAATTGGGGGAGGGGGGTGTGTGGGCCTCCGGTTACCTGCACTCAGACGAAACGCAGAAATTTGTTAGACTTCTACTTCACGCCGGTATTCTGTGAGGTCGTGGTACTTCCCTGGTCAAGCCAGCCCAATCATGCAACAACAAAGCTGATGCGTGGCTCTACCACTGTTATTTAATTGGTGAAAGAAAAATAATGTTGATAATTATCATCATATGTGGCTGTAAAAGTCCACTGCAGGACATGGACAGAAGACAGACCCGGACAGAAGAGTTATACACGATTGGCTAGTGGATTGGCGATCATAACTCCTTAGACTCTGATGTCCTTATTAGTCTGTTAATTTAATTAATTAGTCGCCTTTTACGACACTTACGGGAAGAAATATAGAGGAACAGGGTTGATATTGTTAAACCGTAACAATATAGCATACTACATCCATGTCATAGGAAAAAATTTTAAGATTAATATTTATGCAAAGTTCTGGAAAACTGTTATGATGCAGTTTTATGGTAAATGAAAAATAATTTGTATTGAAAGTCCATATAAATGAAACATTATTCGCCAAAGCATTCCAGAATAAGAAACGCATTGCAAGAGTTAAAAAGATGACCACTTTATCTTGACCGATTGTTATTTTGTAAGAACATGAAAAGTTTCCACTTTGTAGTTCTTGTTTTTTTATTTTTTATTGCAGCATTACTAAAAAGTCTTATAAAATATTATAATTCAAGTGCGCGTAGCCAAATCACCTCACCTGGAGTCGCCACTGTAGTGGACGGAGTTCACCTTATTGATATGCCCCTTTAGGGTTTTCTTTGTAATAAAGCGTATCTTCTGAACGTCTCCTAGGTCTCCACATTTTTCTGCGAGCTTTGCATCGGCTACCTTCTCTTGATCCTCCTGAGAAACATGCGATGTTTTCATCATTATTTTTTAAAAGAAAATTTTACTTTCATAGAAAATGAATTTAAAATAAAGAATGTCACAAATTTCGAAGAAAGAAGAAGGACACATTTTAAATGAAAATAGGACATGTTAATCATCGCTACGCAATCGAACTTTTTAGCTTTCTTATTTTGTTTTTCAGAAGAACTAACAGAACTATTAAAACATCAGAATGTGTCGAAAAAAAATGTTATTGCACGAGGAGACAAATTTTACGAGTAGAATACATATTTGCATCAGAACAAGATATTAAAAAACTGTGATAAGTACCTTAACTTTAGCGATCAAATCTGTTAGTTCCTTCTTCAGGGCCGTGGTTTCCGGATCGTCTTTTGGCATTTTCAATAGGGGTATATGTTCGCGGCTATCAGCAACAACAATCCCACTACATGTGCGACGATCAGCGCGCCTCGCTCTCCTACCATTAATCCTATTGCTTTAATTGGATTCCAATTTGCTGAAGCTTCACATGTGCTTTCACTTTGTCTTACGACACAGTATATATATCCAACACAGTTTTCATGTTTTGAATGTGATAAAGTATATAATTGCTTTGTTTGTATACTTGTTTGTGATACCTAAGATAGATTATTATTGGTAGATTATTATATTTTTTGTCTTTTCATCAAACCACGCTCGACGCGGTGAGATACTATGCAAAAAAATAAATCTATGTCGTGTATATTTAAGAGAACTTCTATTCTGGACTTCTTATTCTCTTACAGTTTATCTAGATTTTACTCATCTCCCAAAATTTTCCTCAAAGAACAGTCCTGAACCACCTGCGTCCATTGACTTCCCGCAACATTTTGCAAGTCGTCACCCCATCTCGTGGGGCGTCGTCCAGATCGCTATTCCGCTTATGAGTTGGAGGAGAAGTAAGGAGTTTGTTATATCAGATACCCGTCGTATATAAACCGTTTGCAAATAGGGACAATATCATATCTTCATCATCAATGCTTCAGCTACTTTAGAATCAGAGAAATGTTCTAATTCTACAGTAATTGAAGCATTTTTTTTAAGAAAATAGAAACAACAAAGGTGCCACAAACACGCGACCCGAGAAAAAGTAGCTGAAATGAACCGTCCGGGATTCGAATCCAGGACCTCAGAGCTGATCTTGAAAACTGGTATGTACCACTCATCCACGAAGTTCGTCGAATATATCACTAAAATATAATTTATGCATCTCTTACCACGAGAGGAGAGTTAAGATACAGATTTAAAAGGGAGTTTCGTACCAGTGAATATTTTTTAAACTTTCTACGATTTGACTTTGGCTCCACATTACAATGCGTATAAAATACGTAATTGTTAAGACCTTTATGTACACCAGTGTTGAGAGATGCGTGAAGATAAAAATAAATCTCTATCCAAATTACAAACTAAATAATTTACACAGAATAATGAAGGAGTATGTGACAATTGAGAACTAGTCAGATTTGTACTATGTCTGTTTTACACTAAAAGGATTAATTCCCATTAAATAATGCACATACTAACAAGTACGATTAATAGAGCGTTGTAATGTAAAGATTAGCCGTTTAGTTTGTACAGATGTCGTTGTTAAACACTAAATCTACTAAAAAGATTGAAGTTGAATTCAATTTGTTCAGATCTTCACATTATTGCAATCTTAAATTAATAAAAAATATATCTTCACGCCATTCCCAAATGCAGGAGTAGATAGAGGTCTTGATAATTAAGTCGTTACGATCCAACTTCCACTGGACCCCTGATCGTAACGCTATACTAAGGAATAACTAAATAACTTATTTGACGTTTTACTTCGACTGTACCCTATTTCTTATTTGTTGACTTATGACTTAATTGTTGCTCTATGACGCAACTGAGACCTGGTCGTTCACTGCAGATATTTTTTTTGTAATTGTTGTTCTTTTAACTTGTACTCCTGTTATTATGAACTTAATGTTAACAGGCGAGAGACTCTGTAGTAACACAAAGCGTTCCGGATTACTCTTTACACTCTTTAGTAAATTAATGTTATAAACTGTGTTTTTAAATAAATAAAAAAATACATAGCTGTAAAGATCAGCTAATAGAAGACTAGCAGAAGAAACTTTGTCATTTATCATTTTTTTTTAAAAAGGGAGGCAAACTAGTAGGTTGCTCACGTGATGGTAAGTGATTACCGTCGCCCTTGATCACCCGCAATACCAGAGGCAAATGAGGTACGCCTCGAGGCCCGATTCCTTCGCAAGAAGATGAACCCACTCACTCACTCACCAGAGGCATAGCAGGTAATAGATAAAATATATTATTGAACTTAAATCTTATTATCTAACTAATAGCTATTATAAATTAGAAAATTTGGATGGATATCGTTTTGTTACATCACTGAACGAATCTTTAAAAAATTTTGTATAGAAATAGATTATTACCAAAAATAGCCCAGAGGCTTTTATTCCAGATAATATACAATTCCGTCGGGAGAAATTTGAAACATGATTTTGCTTAAAGGGTTTAAATTTTTAGTATTGTAGATTCTATCAAGGAACTGTCCGGATTTTCGACGATAACGCCGCTCCTTGAAGTTGCTAGCGGGAATGAGGTTGATATAAAACAAAAAAGTCTTTGATGACTCACAGGTTAGATATATAATATAAAATAAATAATTAAGCATTTATTAAATTGATAAACTATTTTATGACAGTGGAGATTTACTTGTAAAAATAACATTTTCACAAATTCTCTGTTGACAGCTAGAGTTAGGTACTATCGAACTATTGGTAACTGAAAGCGGGTTGTCGGTCGAGCGTAACCATCGCCCTACAAATATTAACTTTCACCTAATCTTTAAGCTACGCCAGCGAATTTAAAAAAAAATATTTTAATTATATATACACAACTGAATCTACAAATGCCTTGCTAAGGTGGCCTCCCTATTACGAGGATTTGTCTATTCGCCACGCTTGACAAGCGTCTCAAGTCGTGAAGGTTTTGGTGATGGTCATGAGGGTTTTGTATAAATTGTCTGAAATATGACCATAAAATTGACTAAATATTATTGGTTTCATTTATATACATTTTATTCTAATCCTCTTGTTCGACGCTCCAAGTTGATGTGGCTAGGATAGAATTAAATGTATAATAAAGAAAAAATTGCTACTTAATCCCGTGCGAAACCGGGGCGAATCGTTAGTATAATATCATGTATATCGTAGTGTTATTAAAAAAAGTTATTAAATATATTATACCCCGTAGTTCCACCGTAGTATCTAAAACTGCAACAAAATTTATTACATAATTTATTATAAATATTTTTGTTTTGCAGCAATCTCTATTTAATACAAGAACGTTCATGCCAAAGACACGGAATTTTCAATTTGGTTCACTTTCATTTCACGATTAATCAGAGTTTTTTTTTTCATAAACTGAATAAGACGTGGCTTTCGCTATTTTCGATGTAATCAATTTGATAGACTCTATCGACAGAAGCCTTCATTCGTTCGATAGAGTTTTAAGAGGTAAGATGTTCGTCATACTTCGCCGCCACTGCTTCAGTTTATGTTGTCTTTTGACAATTTTAATTATAACCACTGGTTCCTTGTCTGAAGAATACTGCAGTATAAATTCGAAAGAGGCTGGCTGTAAGCCACACAATTTTTTTCACAAAGGTAAGGATATTTTAAAATTATAAGCTAAGCGAATTTATGTTCCGATTAAATACTTATAAACAGCTATAATATTTATACGTTCATATTTGCGTTATATTTGTAAAATTATGAGAGTACAGTTTTTCTTCAACAAACTTATAAAAGTACATGGTGTTTTGTTCATGATATTCGTACCAGATAAGAATACCTGATTAAAGATTCGGTTTAGCAATACTCAATACTTAATTAATAAATAAATTTGTCCTTATTTCAGTAGGTTTGACCAAATTTAAATTTGGTGTGCTGTTAATATTATATAAAAATGGATATTTTAAGCTTAATCAAGCGATGCCTCGATAGTTAATTTTAATACTGAATAACATAAGTTTATATGTGGTAACTTAAGGAGGATTTTTAATGTACTTGCCAATACTATTAAATCGGAATTTCATATGGAAATATTAAATCCATATTGAAACAATGTTTGAATATGAAAAAAGTCTTCGAAAGATGGGCGCCGAGAATGTTAACCTACAGTCAGAAACAAAATTGACTTGACATTTCGAAGATATTGTTGGACAAGTTTCAAGAAGATTCTGAAAACGATTTGTCTCGTTTCGTAACAATGGATGAAACATGGGCGCATTAGTTTGATCCCGAGACAAAACCGCAATCTTCGCAATGGAAAAGGCCATCATGATCGACCTCCAAAAAGTTTCGTACCGCAGCATCGGTATTTTGGTACTCAGAAGAGATATTGTTGATTGATTACCTGGAGCGTGGAACCACTGTTACAGACCAATATTTTGCAGCTTTAATTCCCAAGTTGAGGAATGCCATCAAAGAGAAGAGGAGAGGGAAGCTCCGAAGGGGCGTGCTGTTTCATCACGACAATGCACCGGCGCACAGGTCCGCATTTGCGATGGCTGTCATTCAGCTAGCTAGCTTCGAATTGGTTGACCACTCCCCTAATTTTAGCGATTTTTATCTATTCCGCAAATTGAAAGAATACTCAAGGGGAAACAGGTACGACGACGATAAGAAGGTGATGGATGCCGTGGAGAGCTTTTTGCAGGCCCACGACAATTTTAAAAGACAATTTTAAAACTATTTTTAAAGCTATTGAAGCCATGGAAAAGCGCTGGACTCGCTGTGTAGAGATACTCGAAGACTACGTAGAAAAATAAGTTGTTGAGTTTTCAATAGTCATTATATTCGATCTCAATCTCTCTTCATTTTGATCTCTCTTCGTACGTATGTATGTTATTATAAAAGTTGTATGTGTGAAAAATTACACGAGTATAAAATTTGAATCGATCTTTCTCTACAACACGTAGAATTCTGATATTTTGAAGTTGAAGAAGAAGTAAACAAAATATTTAGTCATTTTCAAATTATACACTGTGTTTGATCATGAGTTGTTACAGAGCTGTTTTAGTCTTATCGATTTTTCGGTTTCTAAACGAAAATAATATCGAATTTATGCGAAATGTTGAAATTATGTCATTGATTTGACATATAACACCAAACAAATTGAGACATCTTTATTCAATTTTGAATTCATAGTTTCAATTTCAATTTTATCAATGAGAAAATAATAATTTGATCAAATTATAATTTAAAAAAAATGTTTATTTTCATGTGCTGTACCATTAAAATGTTCTGAAATTAGTTCAAAGTTACTGTAATTCTAAAAGTTGTTTCTGTTTATTATAAATGTGATGTAAAATTGATTCAAATTTTGAAAGCCAAAAGCCGGGTTTTTAGAACTGTTATGCAGGCCAATGTTGAGTAGAATATTATTAATTATTATATCAGTGCGTTGAAATGTTATACCATGCGTGCCGTCCGCTGTATGATCTCATTCGCGATGGCTAACGCAGGATAAATATTTTACGAACATAGCAGTCGGGAACAAGCTGCTGGAGGAAGCGGGTCACTTTAGTGTATTAGATTTTCTTTCTCTATTATATAAATTTCTCATTTCGGAAGTGAGGACTCATAGTATTTCGAATAGCGCGAGTTTCATACTATTGACCGGCGAGTTTTAGCTTTATAACTAGAATCATTTGTTCCGGCCGTTGATCCCGTCACAAATAAACATGAAGATACATTTTTTTAGTTTCCTATTGCTTTTGGCGGTTAATGTTGATGCTCATGGTAAGTATAACTAGTTAGTTTTCTAATATTGCTGGCGAAATTCTATAATGTACATTTCATATTCTTAATTCAAATTATGAATGTAATACTTGTGTATTGCGTGTGTTTCACATACAATCAATTTATTACAATTTAATTTATTTCACATCTTAATTTAAAATGTGCTTTAATAATTAAAAGAAATTAAAAACCAAAATAGCAATTACTGTATTGTGTGCTGTGTAATGTGGGCCAGCCATTAAAGCTTCATAGGCCAATCACAGCTTTGCACCATCATAAACTTTATATGATTTCCAGAAATTACTTTGCCCTGTGTTTCACTTGTGACTGATATAAAATTTATGTTCCTGGAATGCAATAGTTGTTGCTTTCATTTTTGATAAGTTTTTGGTTATAGTCCATAATAAAATAGAACATGCAAAAATTTTGTATGCTTTTTTAAGGGACATAATTGAAAAATAAGTTAACAGTACTCTTGATGAATGAAATGGCCATGAACACCTTCAGATGAAAAGTATAAGGTTAGACTTAAGTTGTCACCTCTGTGTGCAATGAATCTGTGTGAATGCCTTTCAAACTGAATATAAAAGATGTTTACCAGCTAGTAGTAGTCTTATTTGAAAAATATTAAAGTAAAATGACTTATAAGTACTAGAATTTATGTAGTACATGATAGCAAATAATTCATATAACATTTATTAATAAGAGCTCTCACAAAAAATCCAACTTCCTTCCCTTTTTATTGCAAAGTAAGTCCATACTTCTTTTAAATGAAATTTTTATTACAAATTTTCACTGTGACCATGTGTTTGTCTTGTATAAACAATTATATGATTCTGGAACAAAATTAAGCAGTTAAAGTTAGTTTAAAGTTTAAGTAAATTGAATGTTTTTGAATATGTAATTGAAATTATTACTTAATCTACTTCCCCTGTAGCTCATCACTTCTCGTTTCATGAACATTCCCATGTTTATTGTCTTCTATTATCACTTATCAAACAAGTCACTGATTGAGTTTTGCCATCGCTTCCTATAAATATCTTTTAGCTGCTTGCTTAACTCTGCATACCAAATTAAACTGATATATGCATGTTGATAAAGTCAAGTACAAATTAATATCCTTAGATCTACAAATGTGTTTAATTTTTAATACCTTAAACTAAAAGTTGTAAGCATGTTAAGTTGACTGGTTATACTATACAAAAAAAAACTATGTAATCGATTTTTGAGTTATTATTAAATTTCAATTATGGGCCTGACAACCTTAATATTTTTAAATAAATTAAACAATATAAATAAATGTAAGAAGAGTAGTATTAAGGAGATGACCTTCCTATTTAAGTAAGCTGTTTAATAAAAGCTTATCCATAGAAGTACTAACAAATGCCATTGATATTAAAAAATTGCAATACAGACCAGAGATTAGATCAATATAGACCAGTACTGGTTAGTTTGTACTATGTATTTCTCTGTATGTATTACTATGTAGTATTGCTGCTTCTCATCTTTGTTTTGAACAGTTAAGTCCAATTCAAATGGATTAAGAGAAAAATTATGATTCTTTCTTCTGCGCCACCAACAAATAATGTTTTTTGGCTATAATTGAGTCCCACCCTCCCCTTAAAATTATCATCTATATCACCTTATCATTATCGACTACTGAAATTTTGTATAAAATCTTTTGGCCTCTAGGCCAAAAAAGATTTTATTTTAACTTGCCTCATAATTATTTATTTTACTTGTCACTGTAATTACTTGTACATTATTACGATAGATATATTTTTTTGAGTTTCAAATATCTATAACAATCTACTTTATGGTCCATTACATTTTGTTAATTTATTCAATTTTTTTTTATTTATCAAATTACTTTTTTCTATTTAAGCACTGTGGGTTTAATTTTGTGAGACAGGCGATCAGGTGTGAGATAAGTGAAAGTGACTGTCTCTTTATCTACCTGTAGCATTTTCATGCTTAAATGCCTCTTCTGAAGTTCATTCATATATCTTAATCATCATTAAATTAAATATTCAATATTACTAGTAGTATATGTTTTATTTTACTATTACTAGTGATGTAATCAGTTCTTAAAATTGGGATGTAAAGGAGATTGTAGCATATTTAACCAAATACCAACCTTATCTACAACTTCCTAAACAAGTTGGCATTATTTTGTGAAATACAGGGCATCAATGTAAAATAATGCGAGACATGCATGTTCAGCATAGTTAGTATAGGATTACCCTTCCAGAAAATCAAGACACATTCTGATGGTGCTTACTTAATTTGACGGTTTTGTATCTGTATATAAGATATATTATATTGCAATATTTATTCGTTGCAATGCAGTTTTCATTAATGATATACAGCTATGCGAAATTTAATTTCATCTCATAATCTACAGGTTCTGTAAAAAATTACGAATAATAGTGGGCTCATCAGCCTTTATCTTCTAACTTATGTGTTTCAAAAGTTTATTTTTTGTTTAATTATGTGATATTGATTTTTTGATTAAGGAATGCTTTTTTAGTATATAAAATCTGTTTCCATGAATATATAAGAAACTGTTCAGAAACTGAAATTCTTCAGATTTCTAGCCTGTATATTTCTGATTGTTACTTTCTCAATTAGTAGTTTTTTTAAATAGACCTTACATGCTTTACGTTTTTCAAAACGAGATTAGAAAGTTTAGGCTTCAATAATAGCTTATATTTTCTATCAAACTATCTATTCCCAACTAATTCTATTCCTATTGCTACTATATTAATTCTGATAGGTATTTGACAATATACAAGTAAATGCTGTCAATTGGTTTCGTAATTTAAATAAAAGTTGTCTCATACATATTATGAAATCTACTAAAAAAATCATTATTTTATTGTAGACAACTCTGTTGTTAACTCTGTTATTACTACTATAATTGATTCTTCTTTCGCAGATGATGTAACAATTTTAACAGTAGCTACAGAAGAAAATCATGGTTTGGAAAGATACCTTCGTTCAGCAAGAGTTTATGATATTGACGTCGAAATATTAGGAAAAGGGAAAACATGGACAGGTGGCGATATGAAATATGCAGGGGGTGGGCAGAAGATAAACATATTGAAAGAGAAACTGGCTGAGTTAATGAAAACCAAAGATAAGGACCACATTGTACTCTTCACTGACAGGTAAAGAATTATAATATTTGAAATTTTGTACTTATAAATAGATAAATAAAATGAATATCTTGTGTAATGTGACCATTTTAGCTATGATGTCATGTTTCTGGGCAATTTGGGCGATATGCTGGTGAAGTTTAAGGCAATGCCAGATACTCGGGTACTGTTCGCAGCCGAACCATTCTGCTGGCCTGATGCTAAGTTAGCCTCCATGTATCCTAACACTGAGGTATCCAATCCATATCTGAACTCGGGTGGATTTATTGGTAAGTTGATAAATATTTTGTCATTTTTACTAACATGCTATTTATTTATTTTATCTTAATTATTATAACTATTTATTATATTGATCCACAAATAATACCTGGGCGTTCGAGTCTTCTTTCTATAAAATAGAACATCATTTATTTTATTTACATAGATATGTTGTTATGCACCTAATTCTAATTTCTATAAAGATTAAAAATTATGATGTTGTGTTTAAAATTAAAACTACTTGTTTTCATTTAAATTGTTAACGCGTCTTATGTTTATTTAGTAGGTAATAAAGTCTAAAATGTCAACTTAATTTTAGGGAGCAGAATGCGTAAATATAATTTTTTTTTCGTTAAGTTAAATAAGACACCAAAAAAAGTCAATTTTGCAGTAATATTTTCTTAATAACTATGGCTACGGCTATAGGGCTCTACGATTATAGTAGTTTTTAGTTATTAAGTATAGTAAATATTAACAGATTTTTGTTTCTGTAAATAAATTAATTGAAAAAAAAATGTAAATTAACTATGAAAATGTTGAAAATATTTCGATTGTTCTACTACTCGTCAATTTAAGTCATAAAAATCACAGACCATTATTTTTTGTTCTTTTTTGTGTAGTCTGTTTATTATGTTGGTCCAATAAATGATTTTCTTTCTTTGATACATAGTCTATGTAAAAATACTAATTAAAGTTGAATATCATTCAATTATTATGAAACAAATCTTTAGTTTTTATTTTATTACATATCATGGTTACTTTTGTATTGAAGACTTCCACGATGGAATAGCATTCTCCTCTGTGTTCCAAGGTGTCGCTAGCTCTGATGTTCCAAGTTCGATTCCTGGACGATTCCATGTACAACTATTTTTCTATATTTTCTGGGTGTTTGTGGTAACTTCGCTCGTTTCTGTTTCTATAATACCAGTATTACAGTTACTGTTTTGGGATCGGAGCAATTTATTCTGTATTGTTGACATTTATTTATTTATTAACATATCTTTATTATTTATCGACATATAAATATGATCACACGTGAGAAGCAACGAGTAAACAAAACAAGCTTCTGATCGTATTGGCTGGTACAGAGGAGTTTAGTCTATACAGTCCCTTCGTCCCACTTTTTTTTTTTTAACCTAAATCGTGAGTTTGTCACCATCTTAGTATTCGATGTTCAAGCTATCGATTTAAATATTAAATTGGTTTCAAAAAGTTTTTTGTTCGCAATCTTTGTAATGAGGATCGAACTCAAGTCTTCTGATGCAAATTCCAATCACCCAACCACTAGAGAATTGAATATATTGATGTACAATGGAGTGTGACGTAATAAACATTACGATTTCATTATTAATATTATTTGTCGTATGTTTCTTTGATTGTTACTGGGCATGTAGTTATCTATAATTAAAGAAGAAAAAAACATTTTCGTTTTTATGATAAGCTTCAGTCCATTTACAGATTGTTAACCTTTAACCCAGTTTTTTCTCCAGGCATGTGATATGGACTAATGTGTAGCAATAATATATTGTATTCTAGTTATAATCATAGATCATGCTTTAAATGAATATTCTATGTAACTGCAACTGAATAGAAGTGTATATAGGATATTTATGTAGTATCAGCTTAAACTATAGTCATAGTTTTAGTACAGTTATGATCACATTGTATAATACATTGTATTGTAAAAAAAAATTGACCAGAAAAGAGGATTCCTACAGTTTCTTTCGCCTGTTTCTTCACCGTTAGAGGAACCTCATTACGAAACGGTGGTAAATTAAAAATGACTATCGATAAATGAATGTAAATTCTTATGTCGATGAATAGATGATTTGATTTGATTTAAATGCTAAGTAATTTAAGCATTTTCTATAGGCCGCGAGATTGGTGTTTATTAGTTCGTTGAGCTTTGTTGTTTAGTATCTTACTAATGTCGGCTAGTGACCTGATATCTGTGGCTCACTTTGAATATGAGATATTCATAAGGCCAATGATCAGTGATGAACGTTCACTGGCTGAAATGACGATGACACGATGAAATAATGCTACGGTTGTCTCGTCTTAGCCCCACGTCTTTAAGGACCGCTTTAACATTTGATTGCGCATATTTACACGATTAGTTGCCAGTTGCATAAATGTAATTAGCTGTAAATATGGGGGGAAAACAAGTAGCCTATGTGACTACTATATATCAATTTAGTTACGAATGGCTCAAGTTCTCCTAAAGACTAAAATAAATAAAAATATAGCAACTCTTCCAAAATTCGCTGGCCTTAGTGGCTCTGCTTTGAAAATATATTCTTTCCCTTCCTCTCCTGTCGAAGGTATACCGACTTTCATGTATGTTCCAGCAGCACACGTATAGGAAATTACGAGTTTTCCAAGAACTCTACTAAAATTAATGGCATTAAGGATTGCCATTTTTTTATTGAGGAATGTGATTAAATATTTTAATATTATAATATTGAATGAGATTAAGCCACCATAGCGGAGTGGTTGGGTGATCGGAATTCGAGACGAGAGACCCGACGATCCCCAAGTGGCACGCTAATACCAATGGGTTTTTTTTTTCAAAAACCTATGTATATACATACCTATGTATTAATTTCGTTGACTTGAACATAAAGACGGCAACGGGCCCACCACCTTTCACGTTGTCCCAAAATATGTTCGGTGGAAGGTGGGTCGAAGGGACTTAATTGGGAATGGAGTGAAAATTTTTATATTTATTTAAGATTACAAGAGAAAAAATAAATATTAGAAAATAGTTCTTCATTTCTTGGGTCAAGAAAGATTTGTTGTGTTTAACATTTACGAGTGCTAGGGGAATCATGCTGCCCCGCCACAAACTGAAAATGAAGTTGAATGTTCACTCCTATCTTCCTACGATCTTTAAAAAAAGTATTCAAAGAAGCTCAAATGAAAGAAGTTTATTCCAGCGAGTGTTCTTATACCAACACAGACCCCATTCCCAATCAAAAACAAAGGTATAAAGGGAAGAATAATAAATATACAGACGAGAAAATTTTGTTTCATTATAGTTTGAAAAGACCAATTTGGGTGTTAGTAGTAACGTTATTACCTTTTGGTAAAAAAAGAACAAGGTAAATTTGTTACATAGAGAGATTCCATGAATTGTTTTATTGAAAAATGGTATTTTTACGGTAATTAGTGACTTATATTAGTTATTTGCTACTATTCATTTCATAGTATTTAATATGTGTGCTCAAGTGTTAATTTGAGCCATATGTAACAATGCAACATCTGTATTGATAATAGTGTGAAATTAACCTTTTTGAAACAAATAAATGTCACCTTGTCATTAAATGTTTATATAATGGGGTACAGGATACACATACATAATATAACATTAAAGATGTGTGCCCATTGTATCAGTTCAGTAATATGTACATATTTTGAATTTATGTTATATATTTATTTAACTATGATGATATGACGCCGATAACACAAAGAAAGTTCTGCTAAAGAAAACAATTACAAATACGGCTTATAAATCTAATATTAAAATTGATTTGTCTTAACAAAGTTTTTTTTTGCAAAAGACGCTTAGCGAGTGTATGATGATCGCAATACCAGACACTTCGCGCCACAACGATGTAGCCCGCCACCGTTCTGTTTTATGTTTGGTCTGGTATTATTTAGGATGATTATTCCGTAGCCATTTTTTTAATAAATATTTTAAAATCTTTTCCTTTATCGCCTTTTACGATAACGTCGGTAAGAAATATTTTGGTAAATTCTTATTCCTCACTATAAAACGGTATTTTTTTTTAATTTATTAGGACAAAAACAACATTTTACTTATACATTACAACACTACTAATCTATTACTAGGGCTAAAACTCGGTACTATCCACACCCATGTCAATGTCCACATAATAATATTAAGTATTTTATTCACTCATGCGTGCACAAATTATATGACTAAAGGGAGAAAAATATTGGTTGAAATTTATCATATGCTTAATTTAGCAAAACTGAATTACTATTATTTTAAAGTGACAGTCGTAAATATCTAAGTTTGTAAAATTCTTATTAGAACGAGTTTTAGATTGAAACAAAATCAAAAATATTCAAGCAAATTGAATTTCATATTTATCACAAATATAATATGAATGTATGTGTGTATAATGTAACGTATAAGTGATGAGTTCATAAGTATATTTAATGTTAAGCATTATACCAAATTCAACCGACGGATGTTATTGCAGTGTAACTGATACTGGTATATTGATAACGCACCCATGACTGTCATTTCATACATGTAGTGATGTCAGTAGCTATTGGACAGATTTCATAAATTGTTCTACTGTTAGTAATTAATATCTCCAGATAGTATGTATGTATGTGATAATTAGTACAAAAGATTCCGATAGGTCATGCTTATCTATCTATATATATATACATATATATATATATATATATATATATATATATATATATATATATATATATATATATATATATATATATATATATATATATATATATATATATATACATATATATATATATATATATATATATATATATATATATATATATATATATATATATATATATATATATATATATATATATATATATATATATATATTATAGTTTTCAACCATCTGGTCCATCTAAAGTCACGATAGCCGAGTGGTTGGGTGGTCGGAATTTCGAGTCAAGAGACCCGAGTTCGATCCCCAGGTGGCAGGCTCGTACCAATGGGTTTTTCAAAAACTTATGTACGAATTATGTTGTTGGCTTGGACATAAAGACGGCGACGGGCTCACCACCTCTCTCGTTCCGAAAATATCTTCGGTGGAAGGTGGGACGATGGGATTTAATTGTCTGGACTAGACCTCTGTCTACCCCTGTATTGGGAATTGCGTGAAGACATTTAATTTATTTTTATTTAATCTGGATAAACAATCTGCTTCTTGGTTACGGCGTAATAATATTCTACCCTGGTTAAGCTGGTTATCGACGATCTCGAAGATCTCGTGACAGGTATCTAGTATTATCTAAGGTTTAAGGTGTCTGTTATTGCTAGCGTCAGTCCGTTTGTCACGCATAGCTATCAAATTCTACCTTTATAGAGGCATAAGCTGTAGTGGACTTTAACAAGCTGTATATATCTGTGTACTCGTATATGGCTGTATAGAGGTATATATCTATGAAGATATATACCTTTATACAGCCATATATATTGTAAAATGAACTAGGGTTTCGTAAGAACAAAATAATAGTAACTCACGTATACCCTCTTCTAGGGTTGTCAAAGATGATTTAGTTTAATTCGTTCTAACCAATGTTCTTAGGGATAAAGCGGGTGGAGGGCAGGTGGAGCTTGTGATTAACATTTGTCCCAAGCAACAATGCAACTTGTACACTTTAATCAAAACGCATTCATTGGTTTCGAATTTCATGCCTCACACAATATGTATTCAAACCACTCAACCAATGAGCTATCATAGCTTAGTCAAATATTTATTAGCTAAAGCTAAATAAAAAAAAAGAAAAATTTAATGGAAACCTTTTCTCAAGTTAGTATTGATACGACAGTATTTTAAACAAGTCTTTAATTTTCAGGTTATTTGCCAGAGATTTTTGAAATTGTGAATACGAAGGAGATCAAGGACAAAGATGACGATCAGCTCTACTACACTCAAATTTATTTGGACAAGAATTTGAGAGAGTCTTTGAAGATATCCTTAGATCATAAGTCCGAGATATTCCAGAACCTCAATGGAGCTCTTTGTAAGTCTAGAACTATAGATATATATTACTTTTTCTTAGGATCATAGGTTAGTCTCTTCTCTACGAAGATTGGCGACTGATATAACTAAATTAACTATTGAAACTGCACCGGAGAGTAGGAACAGTTACTAAAGTTGGGAACCGTTTTAAAACTCGGAAATCTTTCTTCTGCTGAGTCTTCTTTTCTTCTTTTTTCTCTTGACCAAGGAAGGAAACCACCGGAAGACCCAGCAAAGGAAAGATTAAAGAATCTTTGTTTGCTGAATCAAACTCCCTTAATATTCAAAATTGCTTTACGGATTCTATCAGATTACTTTCTAAATTTAAATAATCATTTGTCGCCTATTTTGGAAACCATCATAATAAGTGTCAAGTTATACTTAATACTCATGAAAGTATATGTATTGTAGCATAGTAAATTACGGTTGCAATTCAAATAGTTTGATGACTCCGGAATAGCGAAATTATGTCTAAAATGTATAGTATAGTATAGCAGTAGATAAATACAGATTATGAGCGTTACGATAAATCGTGGCTAGTTAGCGTGCCTTGACCTTTGTACAGGCATGGTTTCAGATATCAAGGGAAGTATGTTCCATGTTTGTAAATGTTTAATTAAGTATCCCAAAACAATCCACGAACACATGACACCCGTGTGTTATATTTTGCTTGGTTTATACAAGCGAATATATTACACTGTAATTAATATACGCAGGAATCGAAACACGATGTAGGCAAAGATATCATATTTATATTTTCTATTGTGTGCTTTTCTTTGCGAAGACACTTATATGAAATGCGACTATTACCTGATAGAAAATAAGATCAGCTTCAGAGTTATTTCAAGATGTGTTGCTGTAGCCCTTTTTATGTATTTCATACCTGAAATGCTGATACGTAATCATAATCATATATGGCATTAGCGTATGAACTTAACACCCTATTTCTTCCACTAAGTGTTGTAAAATGCGATTAAGAGTAAGCCTTTAAAATAGCAATGGCTTCAGACAGGTAATGGGATAGATACCATATCAAAAAATATTCGACCCAGGACGGCCAGCACCGTATTAAATGCGAGGTGTATGCTAGTGTGTGTTCTGCGAACGACAATCCGCTTTTCATTGCGTATAACGAAAACCTTACTTACGTGGGTGGCACCTATATCATGGATCGGATTTTAACAGGCAATTAAGTAAGTTAAATAGCGCATTATTGAGTAACTTTCGTGATACATTATTAATCAAATAATTAAAAATGGCTAAACTCACTTTATAGTAATGTGCAGGCGAGGTAATTGATACATATATTGATAGATAGGGACGACTTCACATTATTTTTTCTGATACCAAAGTAACTAGCCATAGTACTTGTGTAATGGAACCAGAAACAACGAAAGCAGACCACCCAGACCCGAGAAAATGTAGTAAAGTGTCTTCCCGAGATCCCTCCGAGAATTGAACTTATGGCATCAGAGCTGGTGACACCATGAAAATCGGCGTGTACGCCACTCGTCAACGGAGGTCGTTAACTCGCAAACATAAAAATTATCGACTCGGTCCATTATGTACCAATAACAGAAATCGCTTCCTCCTACCAATAGTAATATTGTTTCAGCTGACGTGCAACTCCGTGCTAACTCAACGGACGAATGGCCGTACATAGAGAACGTGGCGACGAAGCAACGACCTCTGATATTGCACGGGAACGGACCGTCCAAGTTGACTCTCAACAGCCTGGGCAATTATCTGGCAAAGTCATGGTCGGTTAGCGAAGGCTGCGCTTTGTGCGCAGAGAAGAGAATTGAACTCAAAGTAAGCCATGAGATTTGTTTTTAATTTGTAATAGGTTCCTCAAGTTGTGGGGGTTCCATCACGAATTGCGAATATATTATATTGCATTTGTCAATTGTAGGCTTTTTTCACAAAGTCGCTGGCGAAATGTCGTCCACCTTTAACGTTGCACTTACTAAACTTTTTAAATTAGGTACACTTTTCTCTATGTATATATTATTATTCGATAAGTCTTTATCTCTCTCTCTTAGGAGTCATCTAGTTCCGTAATAAACTTTTCCTGCATTTCTTCAATGTGATTGTGGAATTCCGGTTTGGGATGTTAGACTTTGATTCTATTTATAATATAGTTGCAAATATATTAAGTAAACTATAGGAAACGTTTTTTACTACATTTTAAAATACTCAACACAATACACACTCGAAACATTCTCTGGAAGTTCTAGAAGTCTCTGCAACTGATTTATCACTGGATGCGTCTTAAGAATTTGCACTTGTGTATTAAGATTACCTGTTTTTAAAATGTTTTCGCATTTCTTTAGTTCCATCTAAATCAAATCATTCGTTTATCGATGATAGTAAAGTAATGCGGCATTTTATAATCGCCTACAGGATGACAATCTGCCAACTGTGATGATGGCCGTGTACATCGAACAAGCTACGCCGTTCCTCGAGGTTCTTTCAGCAACTGATGGAGATTGACTATCCGAAGAACAAGATCAACTCCTGCTGCGCAACAACGTCGAGTACCACGAAACCCTGGCGGACCGTTTCTACCAGGAGCACTCGAAGGAGTACGCAACAGCGAAAGGATAAAGCCCAGCGATTTCATCTCGGAATCCGAGGCGAGGAATATCGCTTTGTGAGTCGCTTCTGTGTTCGTGATATACGTTGATACTTTTTTTCTCTAAATGCATATGCTTTGAGGTGACGACAGTTGAGAGGTGGGGTGATGAGAATTCGAGCCGCTTTTCATTGCGTATAACGAAAACCTTACTTACGTGGGTGGCACCTATATCATGGATCGGATTTTACCAGGCAATTAAGTAAGTTAAATAGCGCATTATTGAGTAACTTTCGTGATACATTATTAATCAAATAATTAAAAAATGGCTAAACTCACTTTATAGTAATGTGCAGGCGAGGTAATTGATACATATATTGATAGATAGGGACGACTTCACATTATTTTTTCTGATACCAAAGTAACTAGCCATAGTACTTGTGTAATGGAACCAGAAACAACGAAAGCAGACCACCCAGACCCGAGAAAATGTAGTAAAGTGTCTTCCCGAGATCCCTCCGAGAATTGAACTTATGGCATCAGAGCTGGTGACACCATGAAAATCGGCGTGTACGCCACTCGTCAACGGAGGTCGTTAACTCGCAAACATAAAAATTATCGACTCGGTCCATTATGTACCAATAACAGAAATCGCTTCCTCCTACCAATAGTAATATTGTTTCAGCTGACGTGCAACTCCGTGCTAACTCAACGGACGAATGGCCGTACATAGAGAACGTGGCGACGAAGCAACGACCTCTGATATTGCACGGGAACGGACCGTCCAAGTTGACTCTCAACAGCCTGGGCAATTATCTGGCAAAGTCATGGTCGGTTAGCGAAGGCTGCGCTTTGTGCGCAGAGAAGAGAATTGAACTCAAAGTAAGCCATGAGATTTGTTTTTAATTTGTAATAGGTTCCTCAAGTTGTGGGGGTTCCATCACGAATTGCGAATATATTATATTGCATTTGTCAATTGTAGGCTTTTTTCACAAAGTCGCTGGCGAAATGTCGTCCACCTTTAACGTTGCACTTACTAAACTTTTTAAATTAGGTACACTTTTCTCTATGTATATATTATTATTCGATAAGTCTTTATCTCTCTCTCTTAGGAGTCATCTAGTTCCGTAATAAACTTTTCCTGCATTTCTTCAATGTGATTGTGGAATTCCGGTTTGGGATGTTAGACTTTGATTCTATTTATAATATAGTTGCAAATATATTAAGTAAACTATAGGAAACGTTTTTTACTACATTTTAAAATACTCAACACAATACACACTCGAAACATTCTCTGGAAGTTCTAGAAGTCTCTGCAACTGATTTATCACTGGATGCGTCTTAAGAATTTGCACTTGTGTATTAAGATTACCTGTTTTTAAAATGTTTTCGCATTTCTTTAGTTCCATCTAAATCAAATCATTCGTTTATCGATGATAGTAAAGTAATGCGGCATTTTATAATCGCCTACAGGATGACAATCTGCCAACTGTGATGATGGCCGTGTACATCGAACAAGCTACGCCGTTCCTCGAGGAGTTCTTTCAGCAACTGATGGAGATTGACTATCCGAAGAACAAGATCCAACTCCTGCTGCGCAACAACATCGAGTACCACGAAACCCTGGCGGACCGTTTCTACCAGGAGCACTCGAAGGAGTACGCAACAGCGAAAAGGATAAAGCCCAGCGATTTCATCTCGGAATCCGAGGCGAGGAATATCGCTTTGTGAGTCGCTTCTGTGTTCGTGATATACGTTGATACTTTTTTTTTTCTTTAAATGCATATGCTTTGAGAGTGACGACAGTTGAGAGGTGGGGTGATGAGAATTCGAGGCGAGAGACACGAGTTCGATCCCCAGGTGTTTGGCACGTACCAACGAGATTTTTCAAAACTTCGTTGTCGTACAAAGATGGCGTCAGGCTGATCACCTTTCATGCTATCCGAAAAAATGTCTTAGGTGAAAGTTTGGAACTGGTTTTTTGTTGTTGTCTTGTCCCCTTTTTACCCCAGTATTGTTAATAACATGAAAATAACTAAAAATTAACAACATGTCAAATGTTCCGAACTTCACACTACTAACGCCAGTTATACAAACCTCAATTCGAATGGTTTGATTTTTTTTCTTGAAAAAGGTACGTCTTATTCTGACACCAACTAACAAATTAATTTCTTAGTAATGTTGAAGATTTCTTTGTGTTTCTATGTGTCACTAATCGAAAAATTACAAATGACTACTTTATATTGCTATTTCATTTATAAAACTGGCACGTTTCTTGTAGTTTTGCTTGATGAGATTATATAAGCGAAAAAGCCACCACAAATTATTTTACTAATTGCTAAAAAGTCACGATAGCCGAGTGGTTGGTTGATCGGAATTTCGAGTATAGAGATCCGAGTTCGATCCCCAGGTGGCAGTACCAATGAGTTTTTCAAAAACTTATGTACGAATTTCATCGTTGGCCTGGACATAAAGACGACGACGGGCTCACCACCTGTCACGTTGTCCCAAAAATATCTTCGGTGGAAGGTGGGTCAAGGGGACTTAATTTTCCAGACTAGACCTCTGTCTACCCCTGTATTGGGAATTGCGTGATGATATTTTTTTAAACAGTATTAAATTTTATCAAGATCCTTTATTTCTTACTTAAACACTGCTACTTACAAAATGAATTATACTTTTATAATGATGACTTTCTACTACTTCTTTAGCTTTGTGTTTTTATTTATAACAGTATTTATAGACCGATGCCGTTACGAGCGGCAATTTCTCTATTAATATAACATGCGTTATAAATTTTCGGTGGCTTCAATTGTGCTAAATATCTAGGTCTATTGTACATTGGGGCTACATACCAATCGTGGACAATTGATCTTCTTTAAACATCAAGACGTATTTATTACACAGTGTAATACAGAATGCATTTGGTTATCTAGGTAAAATAATAAAAATAAATATCTTGACGCCATTCCCAATGCAGGGGTAGACAGAGGTCTAGTCTGGACAATTAAGTCCCTTTGACCCACCTTCCACGTTGCGACCCACCTTCCGAACAGAAGATATTGTTGGGACAACGTAACAGCCCGTCTCCCTCTCAATGTCCAAGCCAACGATATAGTTAGAATAGAATAGAATAGAGTAACTTTATTTGCGCATAAACAACAGCATTTTACAAAAAAAAAAACAGTTCAACTTACTTAAACACTACATTACACAGGTTATTTCATAAATAAAAAATAAAAATTTTAATTTTGACAAGCCGTACATTTTATACTGCAGCATATACACAAAAAGGCCCTCACTCAGCATTAGCTGCAAATACAGCACTGATTTTCTGTGAGTCCTTGGAGTGTACTTCGGACACTAATTTCAGCATGAAGTACACGTTACGTACACGTCACATTAAAAAAAAATATAACACAACCAATAAATATTCACACTTCTTTAAAAAGCATTCTTGGAATAAATTTCAATAATATAATATTTATATATATAATATATAATATAATTTATAATATATAATATAAAATTCAAATAAAATAAATTTAGTTCGTACATGAGTTTTTGATAAAACCCATCGGTACGAGCCTGCCACCTCAGGATCAAACTCGGGTCTCTTGACACGCAATTCCAACCACCTTACCAATGGGCAATCGTGACTTTTAAAATAAAAATGTGTGTTTAAAATAAAAATCAAGTTAGTAGAGTTATACAATAAAAATTAGTCGGAGTCTTGAAAGGGCATAGGCATTGCCACGTACAAACGTTCAACTCTCTTTTCTTTATCTTACGCTATTTCCCATACATATAGATAGGCAGAGGTCAAGAAGCTTATTTGGGGCAATGTGTCAGATGGTGGCCCCATTGCCGTATTACAGCATCACAAAGTTTGGCATTAAAACAATAAAATAAAAAATATCTTCACGCAATTCCCAATACAGGGTAGACAGAGGTCGAGTCTAGACAATTAAGTCCCTTCGACCCACCTTTCACCGAAGATATTTCGGGACAACGTGACAGGTGGTGAGCCCGTCGCCGCCTTTATGTCCAAGCCAACGATATAGTTAGAATAGAATAGAATAGAATAACTTTATTTGCGCATAAACAACAGCATTTTACAAAAAAAAAAAACAGTTCAACTTACTTAAACACTGCTACTTACAAAATGAATTATACTTTATAATGATGACTTTCTACTACTTCTTTAGCTTTGTGTTTTTATTTATAACAGTATTTATAGACCGATGCCGTTACGAGCGGCAATTTCTCTATTAATATAACATGCGTTATAAATTTTCGGTGGCTTCAATTGTGCTAAATATCTAGGTCTATTGTACATTGGGGCTACATACCAATCGTGGACAATTGATCTTCTTTAAACATCAAGACGTATTTATTACACAGTGTAATACAGAATGCATTTGGTTATCTAGGTAAAATAATAAAAATAAATATCTTCACGCAATTCCCAATACAGGGGTAGACAGAGGTCGAGTCTAGACAATTAAGTCCCTTCGACCCACCTTCCACGTTGCGACCCACCTTCCGAACAGAAGATATTGTTGGGACAACGTAACAGCCTGTCTCCTCTCAATGTCCAAGCCAACGATATAGTTAGAATAGAATAGAATAGAATAACTTTATTTGCGCATAAACAACAGCATTTTACAAAAAAAACAGTTCAACTTACTTAAACACTACATTACACAGGTTATTTCATAAATAAAAATAAAAATTTTAATTTTGACAAGCCGTACATTTTATACTGCAGCATATACACAAAAAGGCCCTCACTCAGCATTAGCTGCAAATACAGCACTGATTTTCTGTGAGTCCTTGGAGTGTACTTCGGACACTAATTTCAGCATGAAGTACACGTTACGTACACGTCACATTAAAAACACACAACCAATAAATATTCACACTTCTTTAAAAAGCATTCTTGGAATAAATTTCAATAATATAATATTTATATATATAATATATAATATAATTTATAATATATAATATAAAATTCAAATAAAATAAATTTAGTTCGTACATGAGTTTTTGATAAAACCCATCGGTACGAGCCTGCCACCTCAGGATCAAACTCGGGTCTCTTGACACGCAATTCCAACCACCTTACCAATGGGCAATCGTGACTTTTAAAATAAAAATGTGTGTTTAAAATAAAAATCAAGTTAGTAGAGTTATACAATAAAAATTAGTCGGAGTCTTGAAAGGGCATAGGCATTGCCACGTACAAACGTTCAACTCTCTTTTCTTTATCTTACGCTATTTCCCATACATATAGATAGGCAGAGGTCAAGAAGCTTATTTGGGGCAATGTGTCAGATGGTGGCCCCATTGCCGTATTACAGCATCACAAAGTTTGGCATTAAAACAATAAAATATAAAAAATATCTTCACGCAATTCCCAATACAGGGGTAGACAGAGGTCGAGTCTAGACAATTAAGTCCCTTCGACCCACCTTTCACCGAAGATATTTTCGGAACAACGTGACAGGTGGTGAGCCCGTCGCCGCCTTTATGTCCAAGCCAACGATATTCGTACATAAGTTTTTGAAAAACCCATTGGTACGAGCCTACCAACTGGGGATCGAACTCGGGTCTATTGACTCGAAATTCCGACCACCCAACCATTCGGCTATCGTGACTTATCGTGAAAACAATAAAATCGGGAACAAAAAAAAAGTGATGGGAGGGGGATTTTTTTTAAATTTATTTCTTATCTAACACTCCCAATCGATCTTCCTGCCAAATATCATCGACATAGAAAGTAGTCATGTAGTTCTGATTTGAATTTTTGAGATTTTGCGATTAATCAATGACGAGATGAGTCAATGGCCAGTGTTCCATGTCGTCATTGCGTCTTGTTCGGGTATCGTCCTGCACTGCGTTTGCCTGTACCAGGTCCTTCGTGTACCTTTCCTCCCATTCTGCGAAATTGTTGGTCCATTGCCGCTCATGTATCGCACAGCACAGCAACTGATGTACTAAAATTCTCCACAGGGAACGGTGTATTAACAGCGTCTGCGATTACCTCTTCTCCGTCGATAGCGTAGCTCGTGTCGAGAGGCAGACGCTACGCTATCTGCTTTCGTCCGGTTATGACGTCATCGCTCCGCTCCTCGTCCGGCCGGGCCAGGCCTGGTCCAACTTCTGGGGGGCCATCAATTCCGCCGGTTTCTACGCTCGCTCATTGGACTATATGGACATCGCTTATAACTCTATCAGGTGAGCATTTCGGTTTTTCTATTTTCACGTCGCAACGGTAATATAAATATCTTCACGCCATTCCCAAGACAGGGGTGGACAGAGGTAGGTAGAGGCTAGTCTAGACAATCGAGTCCCTTCTTCGACCCACTTGCCATCGAAGATATTTTCGGGACAACGTGACAGGTGGTGAGCCCGTCGCCGCCTTTATGTCCAAGCCAACGATATTCGTACATAAGTTTTTGAAAAACCCATTGGTACGAGCCTACCAACTGGGGATCGAACTCGGGTCTATTGACTCGAAATTCCGACCACCCAACCATTCGGCTATCGTGACTTATCGTGAAAACAATAAAATCGGGAACAAAAAAAAAGTGATGGGAGGGGGATTTTTTTTAAATTTATTTCTTATCTAACACTCCCAATCGATCTTCCTGCCAAATATCATCGACATAGAAAGTAGTCATGTAGTTCTGATTTGAATTTTTGAGATTTTGCGATTAATCAATGACGAGATGAGTCAATGGCCAGTGTTCCATGTCGTCATTGCGTCTTGTTCGGGTATCGTCCTGCACTGCGTTTGCCTGTACCAGGTCCTTCGTGTACCTTTCCTCCCATTCTGCGAAATTGTTGGTCCATTGCCGCTCATGTATCGCACAGCACAGCAACTGATGTACTAAAATTCTCCACAGGGAACGGTGTATTAACAGCGTCTGCGATTACCTCTTCTCCGTCGATAGCGTAGCTCGTGTCGAGAGGCAGACGCTACGCTATCTGCTTTCGTCCGGTTATGACGTCATCGCTCCGCTCCTCGTCCGGCCGGGCCAGGCCTGGTCCAACTTCTGGGGGGCCATCAATTCCGCCGGTTTCTACGCTCGCTCATTGGACTATATGGACATCGCTTATAACTCTATCAGGTGAGCATTTCGGTTTTTCTATTTTCACGTCGCAACGGTAATATAAATATCTTCACGCCATTCCCAAGACAGGGGTGGACAGAGGTAGGTAGAGGCTAGTCTAGACAATCGAGTCCCTTCTTCGACCCACTTGCCATCGAAGATATTTCGGGACAACGTGACAGGTGGTGAGCCCGTAGCCATCTTTACGTCCAAGTCAACGATAGGAATCGTACATAGGGTTTTTGAAGAACCCATTGGTACGAGCCTGCCCCCTGGGGATCGAACTCTGGTCTCTCGACTCGAAATTCCGACCATCCATCCACTCGGCTATCGTGACTTCAATGTTGCAACGGTCATTTTTTAAACATACTCTTAGTGATGAACTATTTATGTTCCGTTACTAATAGAGATTCAAAGCAATAGTCAAGTTGTAGGTTAAATCTGTGAGTTACATATCGCAATTTGTACCCTAAGTTGCGTTTGGTGTATAGTGTTTAAAATTATTCCATCTGTAATGGAAAGCAACGTCCAATGTTAAAGATATTTGTCGCTTTGTAATTTAGTAGTATTCATGTATTATTATATTAAAACGGATGAAGGTAACGGAGGAAGTTAAGTTGTTATTGCACTTGTCAGGAAGTGTAGCCGCTGTTAAATAATGTTAAAGATCGCGTAGTACATTTATCGGTTTGGTCTTTAACAGGAGAAATTCTAATGAGAGAGTTTTTGCTGACCAACTATACAAAACAACTTTAATTTTAAAGCATTTAACATTTCCCTTGCGGACGTAAATCGTTTAGTGTTATACATCAAAAGCGATTATACATCATGAAATAAGGCAGAGAACAAATATGCAATATATATTTTAAGGTTAAGTTAAAATAAATAAATATCTACACGCCATTCCCAGTACTAGGGTAGACAGATGTCTAGACAATGTCTAGGCGAGTCCTTTCGACCCTCCTTTCACCGAAGACATGTTCTTGGGACTACGTGACAAGTGGTAAACCTGTCGCCGTTGTTATGTCTGAGGCAACGTTACAATTGGTACATTAGTTTTGACAAAACCCATTGGTACTTGTCTACCACCTGGTTATCGAACTCGGGTCTTTTGCCTCGAATTTCGATCTCCGAACCACTCGGCTATCGTGAGGATTAGTTATGTGAAAAATCCTAGTTGAAAAGCAGTAGCTTTACGTGAATTTTCGAACTGGGCGGCTAGACTGAAACAGTACCATCTCTCTCTCTCTCTCTCTCTCGCATCCTTTGACTCTGGTACAGTCACAGGACATCGTAAAGAAGCAGATGGTTATATTGCTGCGTTTCTTCATTTGCGTGAAGTACCGGAGGCAACATCTCTCTCTTCCCTGTCTTACTTTCTCTATCTCAAAGGGCCCATTGTAAAAGATCACCCGTGAACACATGAGGTATACATGTCATACTTGTGTATCGCAGAAATCTACATTTTATTTATATTATATAACATTTTTATCTAAATATATATGGACAATATATCATACATTGTTCCGATTCCAAAGTAATTAGAACCCCTATATTATGGATCCAGAAACAACGGAGGTACCACAAACACCTTGACCCGAGACAATATAGAAAAAGTGGCTTTATACCTTGACCTGCCTCGGGAATCGGACCCTGAGCTGGCAATCGTTGTAATTGTTTTCTTAAGGCGTCAGACTTAATAAGTGCAAATTTTTAGAATTATACCATAAGTCATACTTCAACAATCTGAACGATCTATGGTCAGGCAACACTGGCTGATTGCGAGTCATTTAAAAAACAAAAACAATTGTTCAAAAAAGAAAGAAAACAAAACAAAAATCCGTAAATATTATAAATATACAAACAAAATTTAATCAAAACATTTTAATTTTTATAACAATTTTGCGCTCTTTTTTGGTAGTATGACGACGAACGCGTTTGTATTAATTAGGTTTGTATAGTATTGCATCTGTATATTATAGATGGCGTATGTATGAATTGGTTATATTCCTTGAGTACTATAGCTTGTGTGTTAATTATTTTAAATTAAATTTTTAATACTCTCTTTCCTTGCTTAAACCATTATAAAATTATATAGTATTATTTTATTGGAAGTAGTATTAGTAATTGGGGTAATGCAGCCGTTGGGCCACGTGAAAACGATTGCCTTTTGTGTCCCCTGAGTATGATGATACTGCACCATTTTTATGATGGATTTTCATAACTTTTAAACCGAAATACAATAGTAATTACATTGTTATTCGAGGACTAATTGTTAAAGATTTGTTACTAACCGGAAAATGACGAATTGTTGCATGAAAACATGTAGCCTACGTTGTGTGTGTTGTGCAAGTGTATGTCTGTGTTGGTGTGGATGTGATGTCAGTCGAAGGCGATCGAGAAGTCCGTTTTAAAGGAGCGCCGGTCGATGGAGTACATATTGTCGGCGGTGCATTCGTAGACGCCCGCGTCCATCTGAGTGGCTGGGTCGATCTCGATCTTCGACTTCACACGATCCTCGCCGATCGGCCACTCGTGTATCTGGGGAAACATTGCATACACAAATTGTACATGCTCCTCGAATTAGACCAACTTAGGCAACTTCTGGAATAAACATGATGGCTGGGAATGACGTTTATCGGAGAGGTTAAGCAAATTTGGCTATTGGCTTAATCTTTAATCATGCATTTTGGCTTGGGCTTTGGCTTGGCCAGAGCCCGGCATGTCTGCAACCAGGGATGCGTCACTTATATACATGGAATAGTCTTCCCATGTTCGGGAGTAGACTTTTCATAGGCTGTAAAGTCACCTTACTCTACCATACTACTTGCAATGAAATGTCTCGAGTCTGATCAATTTTGGTCTGGTTTTTTCGAAATCATCCCGCCACCTGTCATCGACAGATGTGTAGTATTTTCGCCTCTTACGAAACTTATAGGAAGAAACTGAGAGATACATTTACACACCATAACCTATAAAAAAGTACTACAAAACAATGTACATAGCTCTATTATTACAATACAAAATTCAAGAACATATTCAAAACTGTTCAGAGTTCAGACTCACGTGTAAATAGTGGTGCGCGAAAATCTCGACGCCGTCCTTGAACCAAGTGATGTGGGGTCGGGGACTGCCCTTGGCGATGCACAGGAAAGCGATCTTGTGACCGAGCACGTACTCCAGGTCGAAGTGCGACGCGAGCACGATCTTTGCGCCCTATACGATGTGTTAACGGAACATATTTTAACTTTCATCACGTATTGTTATGCCGACGGATATATGATATACCGACATATGTGAAGTCAAATATCTTGACACGCAATTTCCAATACAGGGATAGACAGTGGGGTAGTCTAGACAATAGATATTTTCGAGACAATGTGACAGGTGGTGAGCCCGTCACCGTAAATATGTCCAAGCCAACGTTATAAAAAACTTATGTACGAAAAGTTGTTTTGAAAAACCCATTGGTACGAGCCAGCCATCTGGGGATCGAACTCGGGTCTCTTGACTCGAAACTCCGATCGGCTATCGTGACTTCTTATCTGTGACGTGGTAGAACATTTATACAAAGCAGCGTATGAATTTCGATTGAAGTGCTTTCTCTCAAATACTTTGATACGAATTGGAGCAGGTAAGCTAGTAGCAAGGAATCCACGACTCTGCTTCAGTGCGTACTCCATAGGTAATAGGACAGATAAACCGTTTATTTGGTCACTAAAAGATATTAAAAGTTTCGTAAGTAACTTCAATTGTTACTTTTTCGGGAATAAAACTAAAGAGGACCGAACACGTTTTGTTTTATTTCATTGAATCAATGAGTGATGCTACCTGATCGTCTTGCAGGCTGCTATCTTATTTTTCATTAAAAAGAGTATAAATGTATGTAATTTAATCATTGTAGCCATCTACTTCAACCGATACCATGCAAACATGTCGGCGTCAATCGAATTAGATCCAAACGGTGGTTATCAATAATTACTAATGTTTCATGAAAAATTATTATTTTTATGGACCTTAATATGGATTTTTTTATAAATGTTCTTAAAGATACAATTTTCAATATGACCTTAAACAACGAACTAAGTTAACTAATATACCCATATGAGTAGGCAGGAGTCTATTATATCAAGTACTTCAATATGACCCTTATGGCGAAATAGTTATTTGGTTAGACCAATTCTGGAGCCCCCTCCTGTTGACTTTGCGTACATCGCAACAACGGACGTAGAGCGATTTATCTCTACTACAATTCGGTGGGTAGCGCATTGATAAGCGGAAGTGGTGCCGCGGGCGTAAGCGGAAGCGACTTTGATATCGATAAAAAATTCGCAGATTTTGTTTATTAAATTTCTAGAATAAGCTCGTTCACCCTTATCTGTTGCTCAGTCTTTGATTATTAGGGAATATAATTCAATGTACCGTTAACCCTGAGGCCATGAGGTATAAATGTGTATACCACTTGTATGTAGTGCTTTTCAATGTCTTAATTGTAAGTCAATCGGTTCACTAGCTTTTGTATTTTGTGGCCTGCAATGTACATACGCAAAAATTTTACATCTATATTGATAAAAACATTGTTGATAAGGAAATAAAATCAAACTTAGAAAATAAATCTTGTCCTTGAAATTGTTCAGTTCAAGTAACTATTTTTTTATAATTATTTTTGCTAATTACCCACATTTTTTATCATCGCGCGTTTCCGACTACAAGAGTAGATAGAGGTCGAAACAATATAGTGCTTTCGACGGACATTTAACCGGAGTTTATTTTGTGACAACGTGACAGATGGTAAACTTGTCTCCGATCCCACATATTTAAAAAAAATTAATGCTAAGTTTTAATACAGCTTAAGCTTTTTTGAACGTAAAATAAATAATACTTGCAAGAACAGAAATATGTTGCAATTATCATGGGTTTCATATGTAAAATATTACTTTCAGTTATGTTAGTACATAATAGAAAAAAAAATAGAGGTTAGGCCAGGGATATTTCGAAGACCATCTGGGCAAATTACCCAAGACGAAAGGGTCAACAGTACTCGGATCTCCAGACATATGTGTATGAAGAAAATGATAAATTTGAAAGAAACGAACTAGATATGTACTCGTATGTATAATGACACTTGGCGATCTATTCTCTCTGGCTACCCGTTCAGGGACTATGGGTGGTCATATTCTGTATTATAATTACTTATAAATAAGTAAAAAAAATAAACTATTCAGTTCCAAAGCTTTATACTGTTTTTATGATGATAAAATGTTGGAACTTCAGAGTGAGAGTTTGTCTTAAAGTGTCAGTTCAGAAAAAACAAAACAGAAGTGCGACGCTGTGATATACCTATTGAACAAAGTATTGCGTATCACTATTATATACTATTTTACATATATACATACAAAAAGCGCCGTGACATGCTTCTGTAAAACATAGAAGGAACATAGTAGGTCTCTCACGAAGAATGGTTTGCCATAACCGCAAACCTCGTTAAGCGGATTGACCAGCGACCTATCTTACGGACTTGTAACTTTTTTGCTACAAATATCGGACGTTTTATTCGATGCGATTTTTAATGTCTTTCATTTATTTTAACTTCATGAACGACACTAATTCAGCCAAAAGCTGTGAACTACCTTTTGTAACGTACGCACCTGTATGGTGCACAAATATGTCCAAAATATGTGAATATATAAATCTGTAATAACTATAAAACTCATCTTAAATCAACTGGTTTTAAAGTCTAACATTCATTTTATACAGCTGAAAACCTCGATTAATATTATTTTCATAATATCAAAAGAAATAATAGCATCATGAAAGCATTCATGATTAATGGCTTAAATCGTAAGTTCGTTGGTTTGAATCCCCATTTGACTATTGGCGTAAACGACCCTACTTAACATATACAATAAGATTTAATTTATCATAACTTCTATAAAAAAAAGGAATCCATCAGATTAAAGTTTTATTTGTTACGTAGTTTTTATACTGCTTTCCAATGTTATTATTGGTTCGTTTGAGATTTTCTCGGGAACTCGATGTTAAAATCGTGCACCGCTTGCGATTGAGACATAACAATGCAGCTGGCTATTGTTGGAAATATCGCCTTAACATTGTGTATTTGTAAATAACACTAAATATAATCACGAGGAACATTCGCATGTGCATTTTATTTATAACCAGCTCGCATTCCTACGGCCTGGGGGTGAAAGCCGTAACATAAACGTACAATACTCAATATTTAAGTATTGAGTTTAAAGAACGTGATTGAATGAAAAAATCGATACCGATTATATACCTAGCAATCAATCTATACGCTATTCATATCCGCAACTATATTTTATGTAGATTTGAAAGAAGAACTATTATTATTCCTATGAATATCCCCCTGGTGTGTAACCATGTTATTAATCAAAATATTACTAATAATTTCATAAATAGAAAAAATGTAAGTAGTATTTTGTTTCTTTACGAAAATAGGTTTTTTTTTGGCATGTTAATATAAAATAGTTTTTAGATACGCTTTTTAAAATTGTAAAGACTATTACTAAATATGTATATTAAGTGATAAATTTTTGAATTTCATGACCAGCAAACATCAAATCAACATTTTGTAGTTAATACTTACATCGTTGTTATTGTAGTATTGGTCCGATTCTGGATCTCTGTATTTGCCGGTAATTGGTAGCCCGATTTGTACCTGCCAACAAAACCTTTGCTTTAGACTAGAAACCGAGCATCGAAAAAATTCAAAATTGCTTCGGTATGTATCGATCACCTTTGACTTGGTTCTGCTTCTCGCGCGTCCCCTTCGCGACTCCACAGCGCTGAAGACCAGCGCAGTTATAAGTATCGGAAGCAAGCACCTTAGCAGCATTTGGCCGATGGTATCGACGGAGTGATGCGATCTAGTCGCTTACGTCCATGGGAATGGTTGGCACGCGATGCACTGGGCACCTCGAGCGATCTCAATTGATTAATGGTCCAGGAGCCCGAAGGAGGGATCCTGTCGCCCCTACGATGTTGCTGTCGCAATTTGTTTCGCGTTTCGGGCGGAGCTTCGAAATTGGCGCTCAATTTGATCCGCGTACGAGATTGGCCACCGCTCGGGGTGTCAATTTCTAGAATATTCTGTGACGCGAGCGAACAGTCTGTGAGATCTCTTGGTCTTTTCCAAGATGCAGATTTATGTTTTTTTATCGACTTCACCAACCATTCACCAATACGTTTATAGCGAGCGTGAGAATCTAAAAATTTTCAAAAAAGATATAATTTAAAGCCGGCTTTTCTATTCGAGGGAAAAAATCTGTAGGAAATTTTAAAACGCATACCTACAAATGGTAAGTTTTTTTTATCTCTTAATGTCCACGAATAAATTTTCTTGACTGGCAAAAACACACTAGCTTAGCAATTTATCTGAATTTATTTCTGTTGCCTTCGTGTAATATATATTAATAAGTTAATGTGATTATTAACCTAATGTAAAAAGTAAAAATATAAAAATTAGTGCTGTTATATACTCATGACAGATAAAATTCTCGATAACCTTTGAGCCGAATAAAAGTATTTTAATGTACACTTTTTGTTCGTATTACGATTTTTAGGGACGCATTTATGCGATATCACTCTCAATCATTCGTTATTTGATTTAGAATACTGTTCGATCGAATACTTTCAATACCATCTATATTGAAATATATATAAAATCAAAATTATTATCGTAAGGAAAAATTGTCTTTCAATTATTATCTTTTCTGACGTCAAACAACAGTATTAACAAGTAACAAATCGTGTCTATATTGGAAAAATGAGATTCTACTATTTTATCAATCAATATCAATATCAAAATCTTCTCGCAATTCCCAATAGAAGGGTAGACAGAGGTCTAGTCTAGACAATTAAGTCCCTTTGACCCACGTTCCACCAAGATATTTTCGGGACAACGTGACAGGTGTTGAGTCCGTCGCCGTCTTTATGCCCAAGCCAACGATATAATTCATACATAAGTTTTTGAAAAACTCATTGTTACGAGCCTGCCACCTGGGGATCGAACTCGGATCTCATGTTTCGAATTTCCGACCACCCCACGATAACCACTCGGTTATCGTGACTTTTATATCTACTGTATTACAATGGGTCAGGTGAAGAGCAATAATACAATAATACTTAATGAATACTCTAGACTTAATCTGTTTTACCGCTTCCAGGGGAATATGGAATGTACCATTTATCACCAACTGTTACCTGGTTAAGATGGAGGTGTTCCGTACATCATCATCGAAAGCAGTGACGTTCTCGAAGGAGGACGTTGACCCCGACATGGCTTTCTGCGGCAGCTTAAGAGATTTGGTGAGTCACCACCAAGTAATTTTTATGCTTTCTTTTTTTTTTATTCTTTCGCCCCGCCCACAGCGCGGACCGTCGGTCGGGGTATCACTTAACGTCTGTGATAGCAAATATGCAAGCGGGTGGGAATACTAAGTAATCTTCCGGGTAAAATCTATTGTAAGTAATTGTAATGAACTTGGATTTTGGTCAGTAAGGAACCTCAGTTTGAGCATCGCGATATATCCCTTCCGGATCGAATCTTCCAACATATTTTCGGTAAGAGAATCCTTTTTTATTTTAATTTTTTTCAATCAAGTCTCTTTATTATTAGAGCACAGGAAAAACCCAAAAAATTATTATCATTTTCGAAATTTTTGATGTGTTTTGTAGCAGAGTTAAAAAAACTCCGTGACGCTGACAGCTAAAAGTTTCTGGAATATTAAAACTAAAATAGCCGAGCAAACTTTTAGATATTGGACGTAGTTAATATGTTACACGTCACACGTAGCCCGAGGTTATTTATGAGTATAAAGTATACAATAGAGTTTCCATAAAATACAATCCTTTCTCTATCATTCGAAGACCTGCGTGGTCGAGCGGCGTTCACGGGTTCACGGTCGCTAGCTTCTAGGTTCTGGGTTCGATTGCCGAAAGGCTAAAGCAAAAAAAAACTACTTTTTCTGTACTGTCCCTTGTCTATGTCATTGTGGTACCTTCGTTGCTTCTGATTTGTTGACGCAAGTGCTTCAGCAACTTACTTTGAGATTGGAACAATGTATGTGATGTTGCCCTCAAATATTTTTGTAAATATTAGAATCTTCTATTATTTATTCAAGTGGTTGGGTGGTCGGAATTTCGAGTCGAGAGACCCGAGTATACCCTGTATAGGGAATTGCGTGAAGATATTTATATTTATTAATTTTTTATTTTACTATAAAATAATCTTATCGTGATTTATTTTATTATATTATCTACATTAATTTTTTTTTCTCCATCAGGGTATAATGATGCACGTGAGCAACGAAATGGACCTCGGACATCTGGTCAACCCGGAGACGTTCGACATTACACGGACGCACCCCGACGTGTACCAAGTCCTCGACAATAAGCAGGAGTGGGAGCAGCGTTACCTGCACAAAGATTACTTGGCCAACTTCGAAGACGGACACGAGCATTTGATGGTGAGTTGAGTGAATGAACGGAAAACTGAATGAATGAATGTTATTTAATGACAGAAAGAATCAGTCTCATCTGCGCATATCGATCGTAAAAGAACCAACAACAAGCCAGTTTTTTCTTATATACTTAGTATTGTACACTTATGTATATTACTATGCTTATATATACCGGATATGCAGCTTTCAAATTAGGGTTAAAGTTTAACAATTTTATGGAATTTTTAAGGCATGCAAATCATGCTGGACATTCCGTTATTAAATTATATAATAATATATAATTAGCGGATATTTATTTTTATATAGATAAATATTCATACATACATATAAAAACTCATAGGTCAAGTACACACGTTCGTATCCATCACACAAGTTTTTCCCCAAGAGGCATTCGAACCCAATATATACCTTCGTACAAGCACCTATAGCTTCGAAGGCAGGGCCACTAGACTATAGGCTATTGGGTCCTGAATGGTAACTGAATGGTTGATATAAATTAATGTTTCATTCGTCCCGCAGCCCTGCCCAGACGTTTACTGGTTCCCGATGGTATCGCTGCGTTTTTGCAAGGAGTGGATAGATATAATGGAGGCCTTCGGACAGTGGAGCGATGGCTCAAATAATGTAAGTCTAACTATTATTACTAAAATGGTATTTTACAGGTCATTAACTGACTTGTAAAATACCACTGACAATCAGACAAGCAAATTTGGGACGTAACACCAAACACCTCGCACCTCAGACGCATCTGCACTCTTATGCTGTAATGGATATACTTATTATATTATATTATGATATTTGAATATTCTGATGTTCTTAGAGACGATTAACCTGGTATTGCCGGTTATCTCTTGGCTGGACATACAAAGCTTTGAACTCGATTTTAAAATTAAGTATCTTCACGCCATTACTAATACTGGGGTGGACAGAGATCATGACAAGTCCTTTTAACCAAACCTTCCAACGAAGACATTTTTCTTCTTCGGCCGTCTATGTCCAAGCCAACCATACAGATAGTATATAAGTTTTTTTTATTAAACCGTTTGGTACAAGTCTACCACTGGATCCGAATCCTAATGATATCGGAAACAACGAAGGTACCACAAACGCCCAGACCCGTGACACTATAGAAAAAGTGACTTTCAACATTGACACATACGGTAATCGCATCCGGGACCTAGCAGTTGGCGATACCATGAAACCCAGTGTATACGTCACTCGTTGTTTGATGGTGACGAGAGACAGTTCAAGGCTGCCTCTCCATAAAGGATGAATTGCCATAACCGCCGCGATTGCCATAACTGCCATAACGGCAAACTATTGATTTAATGAAATTCTAACTTTTATATTTTACATTTACATTATATCGGTGGCTTGGACATAAATACGGCGACGGGCTCACCACCTGTCACGTTGTCCCGAAAATATATTCGGTGGAAGGTGGGTCAAATGGACTTAATTGTCTAGACTTGGACCTCTGTCTACCCCTGTATTGGGAATTGCGTGAAGATATTTATATTGATTTATATTTTACATCTACATTAGAAGAATTAATTACATGTCACATTCACAAAGAGCCGTTGAAAAATGTCGTTTTAAATAATACCACAATATTCCAGGATAAGCGTCTAGAGAGCGGTTACGAGGCGGTGCCCACTCGTGACATACACATGAATCAGGTTGGGCTGGAGAGACAGTGGCTCCACATCCTCAAGGAGTACGTCCGGCCACTACAGGAGATGGTCTTCATTGGATACTATCATAACGTAAGCCAGTTTTATTTATATTCACTCAGCTAGATAATGAACGAACCACTGTCCACAGAATATAAATATTATTTGGGACTACGTGACAACCTACCACTGTATTAATATCTAAGCTTATTGTAGAAGAAACATAGACATTTACAGATCAATATTCTTATAGACATACAGAAATCCATGACTCTAGTAGAAACATTCAAATGCTTCACACAAATGTTTGCTCCTAGCGGAATTTGAATCCGTATCCTTAGCTGATAATGTAACCTAGCAACTGGGCTTTCAGGTCGTTGCGTGAATAAGTGTGAACTCATTAGAAATTTTAATTAAATTCCCTTTGAGAATTTTTCACAGGTAATTTAATTAAAGAAAGAAATGTGGGGTTACATCACATCGATGATAGAGAAAAATTTAAATGGCATAAACTGGCCGCGTTAGATTGCTTTCAATATCTCCCACTTTGAGATTAGTTCATAGTGTAAAACTTTATAGTTTTACTTTCTTTTTTAGTTCTACTTAGTTAGAAGTTAGTTAGAACACTTTAACTTCAGTTAAGAAAAAAGCCTCAAAATTCATTTTGAGCATAGAAAAATGGCGAGATTATTATCTAGACACATGTCAACAAAATACGGATGCTTCTGCGGGCCTTTAGTCTCCAGATGTTTCCGAGTGATCTGATGAATGAATGAATGATCTGGCAGAGCAATTGCTTATTTGCTACATTCTCACAAATAAAAAAAACAGGCCTTCATATCTCTTAATCTGCGTACATCGATTTCCCACAACAGTGCAGGTGATCACGCCAATAGGGCATGTTTGCCAATTCTAGGAGCTGTTTCCACTTTAAGTAGGGGAAGCTTGAAAGTAGCACCAGTGACAGAGAAAGTGAAGAGTGGTAGGTTGGCATGGTTCGGGCATGTAATGAGGAGGGAAGAATGTAATATAGGTAAAGGAATGTTAGAGATGAATGTGGATGGACGAAGAGCTATGGGCAGACCAATAAAACGATGGATGGATTGTGTGAAAGAAGACATGAGAAAGAAAGGAGTGAGTACTATCTCAGTACTCACTCCTTTCTTTCTCATGTCTTCTTGACGGGAAATAAATGAGAATGGAAGAAGAAGACATGTTGTGGGCAGAAAGAAGAAGAAACTTTATTACACTGCAGGTTTATGGTCAGTATGTTTACGTCAAGGGCGCTACAAGGAATGTTTTTTTTTTGCAGCCACCGGTATCTATCATGAACTTCGTGGTCCGCTACCGGCCCGATGAGCAACCGTCGCTGAGACCGCATCACGACTCTTCCACCTACACCATTAACTTGGCCCTCAATACACCGCGTGAGTATCTAACAAATTGTTCAGAGATTAAATATAAACGTCATAGAGTATAATCATAGTGTACTTACCCGACCGTGAACGTCTGGCAACGGCGTAAGAATATTGCCACTGCCTTCTTCTTCTTCTTCCCGTGGATGTCGTAAGAGGCCTCTAAGGGAAACAGCCTGGAATATCGTTATGGCAACCGATAGATGGCGGAATAACCATCTCTGTAAATATCAGACTGAAATAATCAGACCGAAGATGGGCAGCTGCGTCTGTGGTGCGAGTGGTCTGTTACTGCGATCGCCAATCCGACTGCCTAGCGTGGCGATTATGGCAAATCCTCCCTATGTCCTGCAGTGGACTTTAACAGGCCGTTATATATGTGTGTATAAATGTACCTTACCCAAAAAAATCAGAACCGATGCTTTTTTTTAATTCTGTCGATTATTCTTACTACTTTTAACACGCTACGAGCTAATATTGTGTACATGTAAATTTATATATTGTAGATATTTTTAGTCTGTAATTGATGTTTTGTGTTTTTAACTAGAAGTGTTGCAATTGCCCTCCGAATATGCCATTCTACTTTCTTTCCGTAAATGTTGTAAGAGGCGACTTAGGAAAAATATCTTAAAAATCTACTGACTGGCGACGAATGGCGAAAAAACCAAAATTAGCACACCAATAGTGGCTGGTGATGAGGGTCATTGTTTAAGATTTTTTAAGCAGCATCCAGCAGATGCGTTTAAGATTGTGGTCCATTTGTATGTATTTGAGTAATGTATATATGTTCCAACTTTAAAGTACATATTTTCAATCTCTGAGACAGTTCAATTGCATACGAAGAAATAAAACCGATATTTTTTTTTGTAAGTTATAATAATGTTACTATTACGTTTGAAACAGACTTAGATTACGAAGGCGGCGGTTGCCATTTCATCCGCTACAACTGCTCCGTCCGGGATACGAAGCCGGGCTGGCTGCTGATGCATCCCGGGCGCCTCACACACTACCACGAGGGTCTGCTCGTCACTAACGGAACCCGTTACATCATGATCTCCTTCGTGGACCCGTGAATGTAATACTAAACTTAAACTTGAACGAATGGTGATCTGTAATGATTGAATGACTGTTGTAATATGTAAACTGTAACTGCATAAAATAAAAAAAAATATGTTTGAAGTTTAATTCTCTCATTAAGCAGTTCGAGTTTAAGAATGTCTGATATTGTATGTTTCCTTTTAAAAGTTTTCAACTATTTTTATTGTATTGATGTAAGAAAACGTGAATCGTGCTGGTCCACACATTTTTATATTTCCATAAAAAAAATGTTTCATATTATTTTAAATATTGTTTTAACTGGTATATCTGTAATTTTTATAATATTGTTTTAATACTTTTAATATATATTAATGTGTAATAAACATTGAATCGTGTATCGCTGTAGGCTATTAAAAAGTTGACATAAGTAACTAATTCTTGCCTAGTTTAGATATAAGGCTGATATCATGTATTTTAGTTGTATTCATGTACTAACACTGACTCACAGAGAATGTTAATAGGCATTAAGTCTACCAATTGTTACTTTAAGTTAAAATAATAAAGTTTAGAAACATTAGAACAGATATATTCCTTTAATAATGATATAAAATTGTATCAATCAATAATTATGGCAATATTCTCAGATTTTTTCTATGACCGTTTCTTATTGGACAAAGAAAATACTAAAGTATAAAAAATTATACTCAGTAAGTAATCTTTGAAATTAAGTGCTGATTCATAATAATCTTGTTTATGTGATATTTTTAGAAGTTAAATGGACTTAATACATGACTAATGTGCGCATGTAGATTGCGATTGCGACGCACAAAGCTATTTTTCGTTTCATCGCAGACAAATTATCCTAAAGACGTAGTTTGAAATTAATTTTCGTTCGTTGAATGTTTATTTTATGTTGGTTGAATTATAAGACCATAGACCAAAATTAATCGTTATACCAAAAAAATTAAGACAAAAAGAAAGTTATAAAAACTAATCGATAGATGGCGCTTTTACCAATTTATAAATCACACGTTAGTGTTAAAGTCAAATACATTGCCACCTACCGGTAGGGAGGGAACACAGTTTGCACTTAACTACGAATGTCAATAAAAAGTTGAAAGCAAAATGGTTTACACATTTACGTTCTCTTCGTTGTTTAACGACAAATGGCTTCAAAGAATGGTGGGTGGAAATGAGAAAATTCTCAAGAACTCTGTCTACTCAAGTATAGGGAAAAAGTGTTTGGAGATAAAAAAACATGTTCTTCAATTTCATTAGCATAAACATCTATATATACTCTAACTGTTCTATAAGAATCAAATAGGAAAATTTAATTAATTAAGAAATGAACTAATAAAAATTTAAATTAAGAATGACGCTGTGTTACTTTTAGGATATTTGTCTGCGATTATTTTGCAACAATATAAAAACTCGAATTAAATAATTAGCTATATCGATAAAATATGTTCCATGTTTAAATTGTATGATAAGCCAAAGATTATTAACGCCGCATGTATCCGATAACAACGCCGCAATATATTCGATATTCTTTATACCAAGTTTTATTTTCCCACCAAATCCTGCACCTGCTATGAAGTTCTGCTAGATTGTAAATAACTTTTATTTAAATTTAATATAACATACTGGGTTCTGAAAAATAATTATTATGGCAAATTTTTTGTGTGCTGAGTTTACTGTAGTATTATTCAAAACGTTTATCCTGCCACCTATCGGCAGTCGATGCGCTTTTCTAGTCATTTCTTTCGACAGCCACGGGAAGTGAGTGAAACATAAATATATCAGTCGGCAAATATTTTTTAGTCTTCAGAAATTAACATACCATTTGAAATTTATATTCGTCGCTGTTTAGAATAACGGTAAGTTTATAATTACGTCACACATGTAATGTCATCATACATTTCTATCACATATCAATATAATCGGGTTGGGATATGTGAATCGAGAAGCTGGATATGTCAAGGTTTTCGACCGTTTCCGTGGTTTCTTCCGATTTCCAATCGTTGAACACTTCCTCGGGATAGTGCAAGTGCTTGGCAAACGCCGGATCGACGTATCTCATATATCTCCTGAACTGATGACGCTCCTTGTGCCAGTCCCACACGTAAGGCAGGAACCACCGCAGCCATTCGGGTACGAAACGTTCAGTGTAGAAGAAACGTTTCCTCCAAGCTCTGTGCGTGTCGATGTAACTGTAACGGGTGCCCTGCAGCCACTGCGGTATCCTGAAGATTTTTGTTTTTATATGTTGAGTTATTAAAAAATCAATAATGTAAAAGTATCAATAAATAAACTAAAAGTATCGTTGGCTTGGACATAAAGAATTCTTTTAGCTATTTATGTGTGAAAAAGTAATAACACAGACAGAGAATTAATAAATAAATAAATAAATATATATATATATATATATATATATATATATATATATATATATATATATATATATATATATATATATATATATATATATATATATATATATATATATATATATATATATATATATATATATATATATATATATATATATATATATATATATATATATATATATATATATATATATATATATCCACGCCTTTCCCAAAACTGGGGTAGATAAATATTTTTTTTTTGCTTTGTGGTTTTGCGTGAAAATATCCCACACGTATCTTTCCGTGGGTGTTGTAAGAAAGTACTAAGGAAAAACATATATAGTTATTATAACTATATAGTTATTACATATGGTTGATATGAAAAAAATACTGAAAATTAAACTTACAGACTTAAATGTCTAAGACCCCATCGGTATGCTGTGGTGTAAAACCATGCAGATAGGGGGTTAAGATGCGGAAATTTGTGATAGGACTCAAAACCCGTGGCTAGCGCTAGAGCTGTTAAGCCAATTTGATAACCGTCGATAAGTACAACCGTACCAGCTCTGATGGCTTCTGCTGTCGGTTTTTGAACCTTAGTTCTGGTTGCGACTGAAAATAAAAAAACAAGATGTAACGTTTATAATAAAAAGTACTTTTACTCCTCTCAAATATTCACTGCTGTTTGAATAAACTTTAGAATTTTATTACTTTGAAAAAAGAAGCAAATTATTGATTATGGTAGACTATAGAAAAAAAAGTCACGATAGCCGAGTGGTTGTGTGGTCGGAATTTCGAGTCATGAGACCGGAGTTTGATCCCCAGGTGGCTGGCTCGTACCAATGGGTTTTTCAAAGACTTGTGTACGAATTATATGGTTGGCTTGGACTTAAAGACGGCGACGGGCTCACTACCTGTCACGTCGTCCCGAAAATATCATCGGTGGTAGGTGGGTCAAAGGGACTTAATTGTCTAGACTAGACCTCTGTCTTATTTTTATAGAAAAGGGAGGCAAACGAGCAGGTAGCTCACGTGATGGTAAGTGATTACCGCCGCCCATGAACACTCGCAATACCAGAGGCTTAGCAGATGCGTTGCCTTACTTAGAGTGCCCCCCTCCTCCAGAACTGGGGGAGGGAGGTATGTGGGCCTCCGGTTACCGGCACTCACCAGACGAAACGCAGAAGTTTGTTAGACTTCTACTTCACGCCGGTATTCTGTGAGGTCGTGGTACTTCCCCGGTGGAGCCGGCCCATTCATGCAACAACAAAAGCTGATGCGTGGTTTTACCACCTACCTCTACCCCTGTATTGGGAATTGCGTGAAGATATTTATTTACTTTATTTATTTACGTAAAGAACTAATTCCAAGATGTGATAAAGATACAGGTATATAATTATTATTAATAGATATCTTACCAGTTGTCGGAACAGATAAGTCAAGTCCCAATCTGGGGCTCCAAAAAAAAGAACCCGCAATGGAGGCCTGTAATTTAAATAGATTTTTAAAATGTCTTCAACATACCAAATTTAAAATAAATGAAATTTTTTGTGCTTATAAAGCCTAGTATCACATTGCGACGGCCTCACCGCCTGTGGTCCCAAGGTAAGATCCAGTGAGATGTTGGTCAAAAGGACTAAATAGTCTCCACCTTTGGCTTCTCAATACTGAGAAAATGCGTGGAAAAAATATTTAGTGCTCGTTTCACAATAGCCGAGTGGTTGGGTGATCGAAATTCGAGTCAAAATCCGAGTTCGATCCCCATGTGGCAGGCTAGTAACAATGAGTTTTTTCAAAACTTATGTACAATTTATATTCTTGGCTTGGACATGAAGACGGCGACGGGCTCACCACATGACAAGTTGTCCCCAAAATATCTTCGGTGGAATGTTGGTCGAAAGGACATAATTGACTAGACCTGTCTAGACGATTAAATACTAATAGAACGCTATATAGAAATAGTGATAAATGGCACGGTCAAATTACTTTTCTAGTTAGGTAATGGATGTTATTTCACAAATAACAAATTCAATTACTATAAAACACTTACCGTCAATAATTCTATACCCTATGTCACACTCATTTATTTAACAGAACCACCATACTGATCGACCGCCGTATCAGTACCGAATAGAGGCAAATGCTATAATATCTCATAAGTTTCTAAAACAATTTTACCGGATCTCTTTTTTTTGCATAGTCTAGTGAAAATACGTACCTTTACCGAAGGAACCAGAAGAAATAAGGCTATCAATTTTACACTTCCGTCCATAATGGAGAAGACGTACACTCCTAGCGATATCAGAAAGATACTGATTCTGTTTGAGGATTCGATTCGAGATGAGAGCTCGGAAAACAAGATGTTTTGAAAACACGAATTTCAACCGATTGGATGAAAACTGAAGCGGATGCTATCTTCCATTTGTTTTACATTCTTTGTGAAAAGAATTCGCACAATGATGTTTTCTTTTTGCTTCCATTTTTCTTGATTATTTATTTTAGTTTGCCAATAAAAATTATTTATAAATATTTAAAAATAGTTTTGATTCAGCGTTAATATTCTCGACTGATTAAACTGCATTTAGAGGATGCCACGTTTTATAATATTTTAAGAAACACATAACAAACTACTAATGACTGCCTTAAGCATAAGCAGCTTAATGTCATAGAAAAATAATAATAAAAGAATGTTACAAGCACAATCTCAGGAACAAAAGTTGGTAGTACGGCACATTTTAATGATGGTTGGATCGCGCGCTTCGGGCTAGTCGTTATTTGGTAAAGGCCAGCCGGTAAATTAGAACATGAATAAAAGAAATTCATAGTTAGAAACTATTTCTGTTATCGCATATTCTCGTACTGTTGTTATCGTCTGGACTGCATACGGCGCGCATTGGTGTCTACTCCCTACTTCGTTGGATGGTGATACGTTTCAGACTAGTAAATACTTCTAGCTGCGGAAAATAGCCCTGGTGAAGCTCCCTTACCTTTCATGGGCATAAAGGTGCGAACGACATCAAGCAGTGAAATTGGCTTATTTTTGCGACGGTGGAGAATATTATTCTTACAGTAGGCTTAACATTACCAGGTGTTTGATACTTCTAAAGTGCAACGTTTTCTCAAGACGTAACGAAAATCGCTAAATTATGCATATTTTGAATGCACATACCTATAAATTGTAATAACTTTATATCAAGTTTGTTTATAAAGTTAACCTTTTGTTAATAAAAAAATATAAGCATTTTGAAAAGAAAAAAAAAACTAAAATCTGATTTCGTCTGTTCAACAATAACTGTTGTCACTATTATTTAACGCGCTGTTATCGTGACAGTCTGTAACGATGCACATTATTGGTGCTTACTTACTTCCGGCGCAGCCCACTTTAAATAAAATATAAAGACAAAGTAGTACATGAAAACAAAGTATTTAGCATGGAAGTTGTTTACTTAACGGCCTGTAAAAGTATACTGCAGAACTTTCGCTTCTCCTGTAAGCTGGACTTGGCATAATCACAGTGCGTAGCAAGATAATTGGCGATCGATTCCGGTAGCCCCGCACTTTTGGTGTTGCTACCAATCGGTGTTTTATATATTCACGAATTTTCTCTATACTGGGGTAGACAAAGGTGTATACAATAAAGTCAACGGTTGATCTTTCCCGAAGTCTATTTGGGACACCGTGAAAGATCGTAGCCGCGTCAACGGCACATTAAAATTACTTAGTTACAAAAGACAAATAAAAATTCATATATACATAAACATATAAGACTCGAATACAAAAACTCATATTTATACATTTTATACCATAAATCTTTGGCCCTAGCGGGATTCGAAACCCCGACCTTAGCTTCGGCAGAGTCGTCTCTGTTCTAATCTAATTTAGTTTAATACTTTTTGATGTTATATTAGCCGTTATTTTTAATAACTATTGTTGTTTAAAACCCCTGTTCCTGCACCACCTATTACGAATATAAGAAATATTTAAAAGTCACGATAGCCGAGTGATTGGGTGGTCGGAATTTCAAGTCAAGAGACCGGAGTTCGATCCCCAGGTGGCAGGCTCGTACCAATAGGTTTTTCAAAAACCTACGTGCGATTCATATCGTTGGCTTGGACATAAAGACGGCGACGGGCTCACCACCTGTTACGTTGTCCCGAAAATATCTTCGGTGGAAAGTGGGTCGAAGGGACTTAATTGTCTAGACTAGACCTCTGTTTACCCCTGTACTGGGAATTGCGTGGAGATATTTATTTTATTTATTACCTATTACAACGCCACTGGAAAAAAGTCGATCGTAAATTTTAACGTCAATATTGGATGATTTTTCTACCCCCTTCCATCCAATATAGAAAGTAAATTGATGACGAAAAGTGCCGAGTGGTTACGACGTAAAAATGTCTCTTGAAGATCCTAACTTTGCCCTCAGGTAGAAAGGGGGTGGAAAAATCCTCCGTAGGCGAGCGGTTCACGGCCTGCAGCGAGCTCTTACCTACTATAAGGTAATAAAGTAACAGTCTCAAAGGAAATTAATGCCTGATCTAAGATAAATTCGTTTAGTAATCCAATGAATTCTTAAAATTAACTTTTTATTTTGTGTTGACGGGTTGTTTCTTTTACTAAGTATCTCCGGTGATGCGATCAATACTCCGCTTGCAGTCCAGTCATAAATATATCGAGGTGGAGTCGCTGTAAAAGACGGTTTCGTATTTGGTTAATTACCCTCGGGGACTGGTGAAGATCACATCGCTAAAAGAGCAGAGATACGGAATAAAGGAGTGTCGTTATAAGGATATATATATATATATATATATATATATATATATATATATATATATATATATATATATATATATATATATATATATATATATATATATATATATATATATATATATATATATATATATATATTTCTCCATACCCTCCGCGACCAAAGGGTTGTTAGAGGTCAAGCCAAAATCCAGATGCTACGGCATTCCAGTGTGATATCAGTTGGGCTGTTGCTCGAGCAAGTATTTGCCTTCTTTAACACTATTTTACCAATTTATTTGTTACATTTCTTCTTTACTAAACTTCTTACTACATATGCTATACATAATACATGTTTACTTGATAATTTTTTATAAAAGGTTTTAAAGATTATAAGTTGGCTTAGACTAGGTAGGCAATTGTAGTTATCAAGAAAGGGTACCCCACTTCATAATATACTTAGAAATAGAAACGTGGTAGCTCTGTAATATAATAAATGTTTAAGTTTGACTCTCACTTATAATTTTAAAGTGAAACATTCTGTTAAATATATTTTGTGCTCTTGTTTCATATATTTTCTCATGTAGGTTACACCTTTAGAAATTTTATGTGACGGCACGAACGAGATAAAATACATAAAATACCTATATACTCTCGTTTACGTATGCAAAAGAATTGAAAAAGAGCACTAGAGAAAATTAAAGAAATTCTTTTTAATCTTTGCCTTCTCAAAGAAACAATGAATAGTAAAGAGAAATATATAATTTATAAGTGTATAAGTACCTACATACATAAATACATATCAGCCTGTTAAAGTCCACTGCTGGACTTAGGCCTCTTCCTTAGGGAGGATTTGCCATAATCGCCACGCTTGACATGCGGATTGGCGATCGCACTAACAGAGAACTTGCACCTCAGACGCTGTTGCCCATCTTCGATCTTATATTTTTAGAAATGGCTGTCCCGCCATCTATCGGTTGCCATAACGATATTCAAGGTTTCCCTTAGTCGCATCTTACGATATCCACGGGAAAAAAGGGAGTGGCAATATTCTTTCGCCGTTACCACACGGATAACTATCTACACATAGTGTATAGAGCGAATGTTACAATTCCATGTTTTTAATGCTAACTAATCACTAAATTCAATACGCAAATATCTTCTCTCGTATGGCTAAATAATCTTTTGAGCTCAGCTTTATTTTATCTGTAGACACTTCCGACCTCCGTGTTGCGTACACCCTGATTTTCATAGTTTCGGTAGATCCGAGGTCCCGGGTTCGATTTCCACACGAATACGTGTAGAAAGCCACTTTTGTCTTCATTGTTATTCAAGCAAGTGCTCGGGTCTGGGTGTTTATGTAAGGTTTTTTGTTTCTGGTACCGTAAAACAAGTGTAAGTAAGTAGCTATATCTTACTTTCGCATTAAACCAATGTCTATTCATTTGTGTAAACATTACATAAAAAAATATCTTCACGCCAAAACTGGGATAGACAGAGGTCTAGACAATTCAGTTCTTTCGACGCATCTTCTACCGAAAACATTTCAAAACTTGATTTCCAAGCTAACGATATAAATTGTACGTAAATTTTTTGAAAAAAAAGTCCAGTAGTATGAGCCTCCAGTAGTATGTACCACCTGGGGCTCGAATTCGTGTCTCTGGACTCGATTTCCGATGACACAACCAGAATGGTTGAGGAATCGGTCACGCGATGAAAGTCGCGGTAGATTAGTATCATATAAATGAATAATACTTAATAATAAATGCATTTAATAAATATATAAATGAATATATTTAATAAATGCATTTATTTAATAAATTTATTTTGTAATTTGAAAAGATGATTAAAATGAGCAGAGATGTACAAAATTATACTTACCAGGCCGTAAGTGACTACCGACTCCCACATATTCTTAGCACTTAAAGAGATTCGTTGCAATACCCGTTTCTAGGAAATAAGAGTTGATAGTGTGAGTCTGCGATCACACACGGAATGATCAGTAAGTTTCCAAGCTGCCTCTTCTTGACCCTACGTCTGTGTTCTGTAACTACCCTGTTGAAGCACACTAACGCTTCGTTCTATCAATATATATATATATATATATATATATATATATATATATATATATATATATATATATATATATATATATATATATATATATATATATATATATATATATATATATATATATATATATATATATATATATATATATATATATATATATATATATATATATATATCACGTGATGGTAAGTAAAAAAAAGAATATGAAAAAGTGTCATAGTAATTGTGAAGATAGATTGGCTCACCAAGCTTTGTCTTTTTTTATCATCACGCACTTCCGAATTCAGGGCCGACCAGAAGTCTAGACAATTCTTTCACCTTTCATCGGAGGTTATTTTGGGACAACGTGACAGGCTTACATTCGAATCCATATCACTCTACCACTCTGCAATCGTCACTTACCACTCTTGATGTTCTCTGTCTAAACATATCGTTGTAGAAAAATTCTCGCAGCTATGATAATTTTATGTTCAAAAACTAAAACATTAATAAGTCTAGCCTTCGCTAGAAGAAAAGGTTATGTTGAAAGGCCCTTTTGAAAAATACGAGATGTGCTACTCCTTTGTATTCACTTTCATTACGTTGAGAGCACAAAGCACGTTCACGTTAACACGTTTTAATATAGCTACAAAGAATAACATAAAACAGATAAAAAATATTGATTGTATGAATGAATATTACTTCTTTCAGTGAGATTTTAATAAGAAAAATTCTAATGAGATTTTTTCGTAAACAAAATCAGTGACAATATTTAAAATTATAAATATTTGAGGGGGAGGAGAACTCTTCACCTTCAAAATTGCGACAGCCGCGATGAAGTGATGCGTGAAGATATTTGTTAATATTATTTTTTATTTTTATTTTAATGTATGTAAGATATTAAACAAAATCTTGTATAAAGTTGTTATACGATGAAAGGGAACATCAATGACAATCTCCGTGGATGAGTGGCGTAGGTATCTTTATGGTGTCGCCAGCTCTGAGGTCTACATTGTCACGGATCCGAGTCTCTGTGATACCTTCATTGTTTCTCATTCCATAACATAAGTGCACAAGTTATTTACTTTGGGATCAGAGCATTTTGTGTGATGTCGTTAGAGCAATATATATCCAATAATGATAGCTATTGGTAAAACGTTTATTACTTCGAGTATGTATTTCAAAAGTTTTATTATTACAATACAATATAATGAAAGGGAATGCATATAAGTGGCTAAGTTCTTCTCTACTAGAGAATATGCATTAGTTTAGTGTTAGTGGTAGACTTATTAGTTCAGAGGGTGCTTCCTTCAGCTGTGTGTCCAGCATTGTAGGAATCACTACGGGTATACCACCCCGAATTGCTCTAGCTTCTGCTATCATGACCCTTCTCCCGTGACCGTAGTATCCTATTCCCCTTTTCACTCACAACCACCCAATAAGGCGGAAGCCTCCCGCCAACACCGACTGGAAATCCCGTCCAGTCACAAGACCTGCCAATATAGCATCTCTGATTGTAGCGGTCCCCCGTTCAATTGGTCTCACGGTGGCAGGATAAGAGTGCATCAGTGTTAGCGCGCACATTGACATTTTTAGTGTATTATGCACTATAATATCTCCTGCGCAAATGTCTTGGCTATTGACACGGTCTTCGATCAGACATAAAGTTCAGTGGCGATGGACAGAGGTAGTTAATGAGCTCGAATCCAAACGAGACGCGCTCAAGGCTCGATCACCAGCAGCCATCACTAACAATTATGTCGGAGGGGTGCTAACTTGCGCTCAATTTGCTGCGAGTACACGAACGACGGTCGCAATAGTCCAATAGTCCAGTCGCTATGGCCTTCGACCGGTGTTGAGCCCTCTGTCTACCTCTGTATTGGGAATGGCGTGAGGATAATTTCGTCCCATAATCTTAACTATCATGGTCCTTTTATAATTAATCCTTATATTATTTTGATTTCTGATTAAGTAAATAACTACAACAAATTAATTAATAAAGAATTTATATGAAATGTCGTTAGAAAGTAACGATGATAATACGTTGGCGCAGGCTTTGTCTTCGTTATACGTGATTGTTCACTAACAGTTCGACTATACTTCGACAGTTGCAACACTAAAAGTTTATGGAAGCACCGAAAATTTAATATACGGTAACAATGCGTGTCAAATTGTGCCCTATTGTTTGATAGAAATCGACTGCAGTGTTTCGTTTCAATGTTGACAAGTTTTCAGGAAAAGCGTTTACAATTTAAATATTTAACTGCTTGCTATTGTTTTTTCTTTGCAAAATTCGCTATTGTTATTTATAATTTAAAACCACTGCAAAATTGGTGTGCGAAGCAAATTTCAGGTAGATAATGTATTTATACAGGACAAATAAAACCATATAAAATTCAGCTTTCATAAAATATAAAATTCAGATAATCCGCTTCTTTTTTATGTCGGTTAAAAATAAATTTAAAGTTACAAACAAATGCATACCGTACGTGATAATGAAAATATTGATAATGATAATTTTTAATTTGCTGTATTGTGGTACAGAGAGTTCGAAATATAATTTTGTAAGTCGACCCACACAATGTATTGTAAATACAACCTGTAAAAATTGTTTCGCTAGTACTTTTATATATATATAGGTATACCATTGTATCATGATTTTCACCGTGGTAGAGCCACGCATCAGCTTTTGTTGTTGCATGAATGGGCCCGCTCGACCGGGGAAGTACCACGACCTCACAGAATACCGGCGTGAAGTAGAAGTCTAACAAACTTCTGCGTTTCGTCTGGTGAGTGCAGGTAACCGGTGGCCCACACACCCCCCTTCCCCCAATTTCGGGGGCACTCTAAGGGAGGCAACGCATCTTCTATGCCTCTGGTATTGCGGGTGTTAATGGGCGGCGGTAATCACTTACCAACACGTGAGCCACCTGTTCGTTCGCCTCCCTTTTCTATTAAAAAATTATAACGAGGATCTTCTCACTCAGATATAAAAGAAACTAAAATCTGAGTATGCTCATGTGAAAAACATCACGTGGATAAAATATATAAACGGATTGAACCATAATAAACTTAAGCACTACGTCGAATAACGAAATTACAGGTGGGGATGCTTTGCGCGATGTCATAATTTTATTATTCCTGGCAACATACAAACTGTTAAAAAAATAAAGTATTATGGACAAATTTAGACGATTTTTTAAATATTAGTTGGTTTAAAGGTGTTTAAATATTTAGGAAAAAATCAGGGGTTCGGTATTTGCAGCCTCCCCTCTTTCTTCTCACGATCATTTTACTTAAGCAGCATCTTAATTTAAGCACGGTGGTGTCGAGTAAGTAATTAAAGGAGATTTGATTTGACAACTATACTTTATATAACTATATGACAGGAAACTACCATAGTATTAGTGGTGATTGCCGTAAAATTATGGCGTAAATTATGGCCTAAGTTCTGTGTGTCTTAAGATCTTATACTAAGCCTTTGACTAAACCTTTATAATGATGACGATGTTGTGACTACTCAATATATGAATGTAATAAAAATATCATTATCTTCATGCATTATCCTAATAATCAGAGATCTATGCAATTCAATTGTTTAAAAAATTTTCACCGGTGCTCATTTCAAGAAGTGTTAACGAAATATCGGCGTCTCTTTAACAAACGATACTAATAAGTAAATAAGTTTCATAAAAACTCATTGATACTAGCCGTCCTGGTTTACGAACTCTGGTCGTTCTCTTAACGAGAATTCCAATCCCCGAACATGTGTGGTTTCCACATAGTATAAAGAATTTTTGAATTTTCTTAGTATCTCACATAATCAGTATTACGTTAATTAAGCTTTGAAATACAGTAAATGCGAGTAATTCACATATCAACAACGAGATGGCGCTAGCTGTAGCTTTTAACATGAGTAAGAGCTTATATATTAATCATTATTTATTAATAATAGTTAAAAAACTTATTATTCCTCTGTATACGCTGTAAATATTAAAATTTGATTATGAGTATCATAATACTCGTTACACTTTTTTTACATTTACTTTATGTGTATAACACGTGCAGTTTGCGTAGAGTTGAAAACGAAACGGTTTCTCAAACTATCCGATAAGTGTGCTATTAAAATTTTATTATTATGTTATTTTTCTGTACTCATATTGGTAACTTCAAAGGTAAGTGTAATTATCAGGGTTCTATGTAAAATTCTATGTGCATTTGTTGGAAGATATATGACAGGAAATTGTGAGGGTGCTACCTAAAAGTTTCAGAAGTTTTCCTAAATTTACAATGTAATTTAAAAATATTGTGACTTATTATTTTTACTTTACGCTGAATGCATTACATAAGTAATTAAATCCTAATTTATGTGTACTTGGTAATGGACTTGAACATCTCAACGTAGTTGAATGGTGTTCGATAGTAATCTTACAAATAATTTAAAAAATATTATTCAGTAAAATTAAACCTTGTAGCAATATAATAGAAATAAGTTCCACAATAAGCAGATTACATGAATACTAATTCATGTAATCTGCTTATTGTGGAACTTATTTCTATTATATTGCTACAATGTGAGTGTAGATATTTACATTGTACATGGTAATTCCATAAAAAATTGTTTTAATTATGAATATTCCTAATATTGTTCTGTTTAGTCAAGTTTAATTTAAATTCAAAGTAAGTAATAGTAATTACTTTTAGTTATTAAAGTTTACTGCGAAATTTTCGTATCATATTCATAGATATCGTGAGTACGTGATACGTTTATGGCACGATGTGATCTCTTCGATTCCTCCATCTGTATAGTTTCATTTTGTCATAAGTATTCACTGATATGAGGTCGTCATAACAATAAAAGTTTACTCGCCTTTTGGATATATTGGGAGTCACACACGGGGTGGTTAGGTTGCGATAAAAAATATAAGATGGAAAGAGATAGTAGCGCCGCAGCGTTGAAGGTGCGTACTACAAGAGCAGCATGGCATGGCAGTTCATCGATCCGCCCCACCCGGCATCGTTCGCGCGTACTTCACTTCGCTCATTGCATCGCTCACTTCAAGCCTACTGCCTTATGTATGAAACTTTGTATCTATATGCATAATATGTTTAGCTTTTTCCATTAATAAAAAAAATTTGAGACCAGGTTTGGAAACAAGCCACTGCTATAGGCTATGTTTTCGTAGACAGCGCGGGCTTGCGGCTGGTCGCTCGCCTTTCCCGCTCCTCGATTTCGAAATCGCTGAATCCGAAATCGGACGCGTATTGAGAACCACTGAGTCCTCAGCGCGAGACGCATCCCTTTGTCGTAGACCATTATTGTTGTTACGATATAAACAAAGCGGGCGTTTTGTATCATTGTTGTGACATTTTAATTTCAGAACTGTAAAGTTGCTAGCGTATTACTAATTCGTGTGCATTGTTGATGTGCCTATAGTGTGTCGACTGTATACGAATAGTTTGAGAGCGTTGTGTGTAAGTTTGTGGACGGCTACATAAAAGCGGCATCACGTTTCGCCACAGCAAATTACGTTACTCGAATCATTTCCCGGTTCGAGGATCCCCGAGGAAGGTGCGCGAGCAGTCAGTGAAAGCAGCGTCATTGAGTCGAATCGAGGCCTCGCCAAGGCTGACTGCAGGCGAGGAGTGCGACAGGGGGCGAGGTGCAAGAGGGCCCGCCGCCGCAGGGCCTGGCGGCGGCGCCCGCCCCGGATACGGCTATGAGGCTCTCTCGGCCGCCAGCGACGGCAGCGACGCGGAACCTGAAGAAGGGCCTGAATACACCGCTTTCGAAATGGAACTTTCCGGGGGCGGTGAATCAGCTGAAGGTCCCTCATCCCGAGGCTCCGCTAAAGTTAATTTCCCTCCAGACGTTGAGCTGGAGCGCCGACCAACAGCGACATTCACATCAGCATTTCATCGCGGACGCGGCCGCTCTATGAGTGCTTGGAGTGATATCAGTCGCTCCAGCATTCGCTTTGAAGAACGGTAAGTAACTTTTTCTATTTAAGATTGTGCCAACATTGATTATTAGTACGGGTGATACACAATTGTGTACATGTAAACTAGGAGGTACAGAAATTGTGCTTTGGAAAGGTGCTAAACAAGAAGACTATCATGAGAAGAAATTCGTGGAGGTGGAGATATTTACTGAAGGTTATTAATACCATTGTAGGGATTTCTACAATAACTCACCGTTTTATCATAATGTTAAGTTGAATTGGCATTGTCTGACGCATCTTAAGTCTTCGGCAAATTGGCATGCGCAGTGCGCTCGCTCTCAGGGCGCCTCTGCAATCGGGGATCACAGCTTTGTTTTCTCTAATTTGAGCTTTACGCTAATGTGATTTATGTTCCTTTTTTCCATGCCTCCAAGTTATGCTCTACTTATGAGATACGTGTATCGGATTGTAATGAGTTAAATAACATAACATGACTGAGTAATAATAGAGATTGAACTAAGAACCTGTTCTGTTCAAAGTTATCAGTTTTTGGCAACGTGACATTTTAATATTGAAATGAATGTTTTGAACTTTATTTTCACAATTATTAATATTATCTCTGATACTCATATTCGCAATTATTTTATCGTCATGATAGCAGCGTGAAAAGGCCATCTGCGAGACGTAGGCCTCTCTCGTATGGGGGTTGCCATTATCGCCACGCTTGGCAAGCGGATCGCATTCTTACGCCGTAACGTCACTACCATTTTAAGATACTGAAAGTTTTTATAACTTCATGCATACTTAAGTAGAACCGACTAACTTCTTTTAATTATGGGCAACATCTTGATTATTGATTTTCATAAAACATAATTTTAAAATATATTGTATATTTTAAAATTATGTGTTAAAGTTCCGAAATGTAGTATCTCTTCGAATATCCCTTCAATTCTATGATGTTTGTTCGTGCTTTCTCTGAAGTTTGGTATTTTTACTGTCACTAAGCCATAACGACACGATAGCCGAGTGGTTGAGAGGTCAGAATATCGAGTCAAGAGACCTGAGTTCGATCTCCGGTGGCAGGCTCGTACCAATGGGTCGTACAAAAACTTTTGTACGAATCATATCGATGGCTTGGACATAAAGACGGCGTATCTTCGGTGGAAGGTGAGTCGAAGGGACTTAATTGTCTATACTAGACATGTCTACCCCTTTATTGGGAATTGCGTGAAGATGTTTATTTACTAAGCCATAACGTTGAAAAGTTCTGTCGAAAAAGTAAGTTTTCTATCTTTTCCAGATACAAAACTTTTGACTTATACTTTGTAGAAAGTGAGCTCATTATAAATTCGATTTATACTGGGTCTTCCCCTTGAACGAGAAGCTGTTACTTTATATGCTTTTTTCAAATGTTCTAAGACAATCATAGCGTGCTTTCAATCTATATGGATTACTCCCAAGGAATAGAACAAAGTGAAGCGTAAAGGAGCAAGGACTCCTCTACACTTCTATGATCTCTCTGTGACCAATTTCGGAGATGGCGTAAGACGACGCGAGACAACACCGATATCTAACGTCGTATAAAAACACACAATTCCATTAGTCTTAAATTAAAAGGTAGGAATTTTTATATGCTAAGCTACCGAAAAAAGTATTTAAAAATATTTATTTCTTTACAAATTTGGTTTCACTCACGTAAATTCTTTGAGATTCCAAGCACGTAGGATTCCCAATTTAGAAATTCTTATATTGAAATGAATATAGTCCTACTAAAAGTTCCTATGTTATATGCGATGAATAACGCATGTTACCGACATTTGTTAGAATTCCGGAACGTAATATAACTAAAATTAGAAATACATAGTGTTTATGTCGTGTAGTATTTATCCCTATCGTCTATGTGTATTATTATTATATCTTTACGCATAACCTATAACCAAGTATCCAGTGAGAATAGATCGTCAATTATCATATTGGCATTTTTTTTCCGCTACTTTCAAAACTTATTTTACTTCATATCATATCATATACCTAATATAGCTATCTGCGTAAGTTACTCTTGCCTTCTCCCCTCTTTGAACAGTTTGCTCAATGATCTTTTATTTTTAGCTTCGGTATAGTTTCGGATTAATCCCATCCGCTGAATTTCACCATCGTACCTTACGGCATAGTCAAAATTCCATCGACACCATCTCGATACTGGGCATTCCACCACAGTGCATTTTTCGCGGAATTCTCTGCCACGCACTTGCACTTTAAGGAATGTGCTGCCGTCAGCGGTTTTTCCGGACCGATACGACTTAGGGACCTTCAAGACCAGAGCCTATACATTTCTCAAGGCCGACAACGCATCTGCTATGCCTCTGATATTGCGGATGTTCATCGGCGGCGGTAATCACTTACTATCACCTGAGCCACCTGCTCGTTTGCCCCCCTATTCTATAAAAAAGACTTATTTCGCTATATGTATGATCTTCTCTAGCATTTGATCTCCACTCAGTCGTTCAAATTTTCCAAGACATATCTTATCCAAGAAGTATCTTTCAAACCTGACTTATTGCGAATTTCTTCGTAACGTTTTCGGTCGACCAAGTTAACAAAAGACAATTTACGATCACCTCCACCCCATCCAGTTTGCATTTATGCTCCTTCAGATATACCCAGGTTTTGCTGTCGTATAGCAAAGCTGGTACCAGCACTGCTTAACGTTTTTTGGGGCGAGCACTTACCACTTACAATTCTCTGCCTTTTAACTAGCGCAGACAGGGGTCAGGTTATAAAATTTTAAAACATGAGCGCGTAATATGCACTGTTCAACACACAAAATGTTCAAAGTAAGAGCATATGAAATAGAGTGTATTAGTTATTTTTCTTTACAATGTTCTCCATTCCAGGATGTAAACAGGTTTTTTTTATATAATTATTAATACAAAATATATAGATAATAAATAGTTACGCAAACTTTAAAGGGCATATGAAGTTAATTTCAGTGGATTACTTACATTTTTTAAAACAATTTAAGTGAAAGACTTTCTATCAACACAGTAATTACAAAAAACATGCTACGTTGTACGTCAAGGTAGTAATATAAGCAATATAGCAATGTTCAATATATATTGACTTATATAAAGTACTAAACTAACGATTAATTTTATATTTTAGATACCTATTTGTTATTTAAAGTCGCAACTTAGTTACACCCTGCTGCAATTGCCTCTTTACCTACTCTAAGCCTAGACTGCTCTGATAAATGTAGACTTTTTACTCAGTTTTAATGACGTAGAAAACATATATAATTATATCTTTCAAATACAGGTTTTCCTTTAAACTTGAAACCATATATTTCGACAGTATTATCTTCGGTGGCAGGTGGATCGAAGGGACTTAATTGTCTATTCTAGACCTCTGTCTACCCTTGTATTAGGAAATGTCTGAAGAAATTTATTTATTTGTTTATATTTGTTTAGATTTCGACGTTATTATATGTTATTATCAATTTCCAATAAATTCTTATCGATTTAAATAATGTAAATTGGGTACACTTACACTGAGTCCAAACTAACGCAGCAACTGTCCCTTTCATTAAAAAAGTTTAGTCCATCGATCGTAACGTTTCCATGCGTATACATACGTATGATAATACGGACAAGTCGAACTGTTTAATGCATTGGGATAATTACACGTTCATTCCCATTGTTCGACTTCCGTGCTGTAAAAAACAAGAAAATCGTTACAGAGCTCATAGTGTTTGCTATTAATAATAACATTAAATATTGTTTTATTTTTTAACGTAATTTCCCATACTGGTGGTAAGCTTCTTGAGAAGTAGGCTTTTTTTTTTTTTTTTTTTATAGAAAAGGCAGGGAAACGAGCAGGTGGCTCACTCGATGAGGTTGGGGGAGGGGGGTGTGTGGGCCTCCGTTTACCGGCACTCAGCAGACGAAACGCAGAAGTTTGTCAAACGTCAACTTCACGCCGGTATTCTGTGAGGTCGTGGTACTTCTCCGGTCGAGCCAGCCCATTCATGCAACAACAAAAGCTGAAGCGTGGCAGTGCCTGTTGTGGGTTAGTAAAAAAATTTACCAAACCCTCATTTTGGGTGATTAGTGAAAGGCAATATCTATCGTTGTTCTATACCATTATTAAAAAAATGATTATTTAATAGGAAAGTCACGATAGCCGAGTGGATGGGTGGTCTGAAAATCGAGTCAAGAGACCCGAGTTCGATTCCCAGGTGGCAGGCTCGTACCAATGGGTTTTTCAAAAACTTATGTACGAACTATATCGTTGGCTTGGACGTAAAGACGGCGATGGGCTCACCACCTGTCACGGTTTCGCGAAAATGTCTTCGATGGAAGGTGGGTCGAAGGGACTTAATTGTCTAGACTAGACCTCTGTCTACCCCTGTATTGAGAATTGCGTGAAGATATTTATTAATAATTATTTATTCTTTAATAGGAAACACGTTTGTAATAATAAGCACGAAGTGTATTGTCCAAAAATTACCTTTATTGACCTACTAATATATTATACACCTAATAAAATACAAAAAGCTTATAAGCCATATCAGTTCAGCCAGTTATTGCTAACTTTATTTAGTTTATTGCCAAAATGCGCTAAAAGATGCTGATGTATAATTTTCAAGTAATTACTGGGAATGCTTAGTTAATAATTGCTTATTAAGTTCACTTTAAGCTAGCGCAAACTTCACATTACGTCTACAGTATGTCGTGTTTTGAATAAGAAATTCTTCGCCCTCCCTCTCTGCGGTACTTAAGTAGTCGCTAATTATTAAGGCCCAAATGAGAACGTTTATTTGATAAATAGTTAAACATGCTCTTCTTAACCGACTTCAATAAAGGAGAAATATTTCAATCCGATTGTATGATTTTTTATGCATTTTTATCCCACTTTCACCAATTCGGAATTTAATGACAGAATCCAAGGATATTAATTAACATTTAAAACTTTTCTTATATAACTTTGCGTATATCAGTTATTTGAATGATTATTCAGTTTATTTATAACTGTGAGCTTATTAAAAAAAAGATGTTTATACACATCGATTACATTTAACACATTATCGTTAAGATACTATATGAATGTTTAAAAGTAATTTAGTAGGTTGCATCTAAATTTGGATGTAGTTTCTAACATAAATACTTCTAAAGGTTAGATTCGTTCGAGTTACAATCGGTAGCTGGACCTATTTCCGAAAATGACGTGGCTTAAATTGGGTCAACAGAATTGTTCGGTATTGGGACACGAACGGTAAACTATTCATAACTGTAATTGTGAAAAATCATGCAACTGTATATTCGTGCCTTAAATATAACATAAGGCAATAAATAGCGATTTTTTTTAATGTTTTCCTTCACACTGTTTCCTATACTGGGATCTTCAGAAGTGTCTAGACAATGAAGTTCTTTCGACTAGCTTCTCACTGAAACTTATTTAGGATTACGTGACAGGTGGTGACTATCGCCGTCCCATTTTTAAATCAAACGATACAATACAATTACATACATATGTATTTTCAAATACTTTATTTACAGAAAAAAAAATTATAATTTTTACAAAAATTATAATATTTACAATACTTATTAAGTAAAAACTTCTATAACTACTCTTCCTATGTATTTACATAGGAAGAGTAGGGTAGTAGTACATACATATACCTACGCATAAACATCCATGAATCGAGTATATCTATTCATATTCAACATACAAATGTTTAGCCCCAGCGGGATTCTAATCCGTAATATTAGCTTCAAAAGCAGGTTACTTCCAACTCTGCCATCAGATTATCGTTTACTGTTTGAACATAATGATGAACAGCTTTTGTTTCCTTTTATTTCTTTTATTTTTTCCCTTAGATATTTTAAGAAGTGATTATGCCATCATCGCATGGCGGAATAAAACTTTGAAAAAATAAATTTAAAAAGAAAACTGACAACAGCCGAATTTGACGGGCTAATTGCCTGCTAATGCGTTTGCCAATCCATTTGCCAACATTGACAATTATGAGAAAGTGTTTCACTTTCAAAACGTCTACACTCATCAATAAGACTTCCAAATAAAACATGTACACTTTTTATACGTTCCATAACATTTCGTTGACGTATCGATTATACCGATTACGGTAGTCAGTTCAGATCGGTAGGTTATGTAGGTCGTCGCAAAGTCACTGTTTTTAATAATCTATTGACACATCTTATTATTGTAATACAAGAATTCTATAAATCGTTATATTGTGTTCAGACATGTCGTAGGAACCTGTTCCATTTAGTTTCAACGTGAAAAAAAAATGTGAAATAACTTCAATGTAAAGACATTACAATTTAATAATAATATATATAATATGTAAAAAAATGTGCCGATGCTATAATAGATCTGATTTTTAGTCTTCCAGTTTTTATCTTTGTTACAAAATTTTCCGACACTTTTTTCGCATCTTTTTTTAAAGGTTATATAATGTTTAAATAAAAGTTAAATAGTCACGATAACTGATAGGGTTGAGTGATCGGAATTCGTGTCAGGAAACCCACGTTCGATCACTGAGAGTCGTACCAATGGATTTTTAAAATGCTTATGTAAAACAAGATGGATCATAAATATTAATAAGAAAAAAAAAACAATAAAAAAATATCTTCACGCCATTCCCAATACAGGGGTAGACAGAGGTCTAGTCTAGACATTTTAAGTTCCTGCAACCCACCCTCCACCGAAGATATTTTCGGGACAAAAATATTAACAATAATGAAGGTTGAACTTAAAAGTTGGATCAACAATATTTTTTGATCCAACTTTTTGTTCAAAGTTTCAAAGTTCAGCATAAGTATGCTTTAAAAATCAATAAAATTGCATAATATTTTAGTTAATTAAAAATTACATTATTTAATAAATTAACATATCTCCATACTTCTCTGATATGGTACAAAGAACAGATCAAACAATTCATCAAGAATTATTTATTTAACTACTCTTACGCTTTTATTACTTTCATTGTGAAATTTTTCTGACGCATGTTATGAGTGCGGCATCAGAATTTCAATTTTTCTAGGGCTCAATTCTTCGATGGCAATTTTTTCATATGGTGGTCTCAAGAAAGTTATTTCTTCTTTTCTCTTCAGTTCTTCACTAATTCGTTCATGATGCTCGAGACACTTATTACAACAACACACCATTATCCATATTAGTAAAAACATCTTTTTTAAATCCTTTGGAATGAGATATTTTTTAGACTTTATTTTGATTCTTTATAAAAAAGATTATATAAAAATAAAAGAACTTTCGAGGAACTATGGTATATTAAAATATAAACGATTTTATATTCATATATCATTGAATATATGAATTGACACGAAAACAAATTAATCTCATCATTATATGCCTAATGGTTCATAACATTATAATTTCTATCGTGGGCAACATAACAAAAGTACAGGTGTTTGAATACACTGATGAAAAATTCAAATAGATGGACATTTCAGTAAATTATCTTTATGATAAAATATGCAATTAAAATGGAATAGTTCATTGAACATTGATATAATTTTATTATTTCGTCGATATACCTATGAAATATTCGTTACAAATGTGGATATATTATTGGATAGATTGTATTATTTAGAATTAGTGTAACTAAGGATTCTAGACGATATAGAATCTGCTGGCCATCACAAGTTTATTGGTAGTGGGGTATACATCGAAGTTTCTTTGACCTTCATAAAACAAAGTTTGTTTTATATTGTGTGCTTGCACTACACGCTTGTTAAGATCCAACTTGCACTAGATTTTCTTATACGAGTATGTGTTTTACTCCCTTTCAATAAATTTAATTTAGGAACCTACAAGGCACTTGTATTAAATGTATTAATGTCATTATACGTCCATAATTAAATGCGGCGTCCAGTTTGGATTGGATTAGAGAATTTAATTTTCCGATAGTAGGCGTTTTGTTACCTTTGAGGGCATGGCTCCTCAAGGCAATCATTCTACATTGATTGGCGGGCCCCGGGTTACGGTCAGTCTTCCCCAATCTAATCTACGCCTTTGGAGATTTAGCCCTGAAATGTTCTTTTCTATAAGGGCATTGAATGATATCGTGTACCATATAGTTTCGTAATACAGGCTTCTTCGAAAAAGTGAGGTTTTTACTAATATTCGCTATCTAATTTATACTATTTAAAAAAAATATACAGATTATATAACTCTAATATACATATCCCTCATCCATAAAATATAGCAAGATAAGATAATCATCCTACCGTACCCGAAACATTCTTATTTTTTCTGGAATATAAAAGTTGTGATAAAATAACAGACATACACAAATCCTAAAACGTCTCACTCCCGGGCAGTCGTGTGAAAAGTAGTAACTATCAATATTTCGACAGAGGAAAACAATAGTTATCGAAAATAAGTTGCGAAAAGATATCCATAAGGATAGGTACTTACTTACGTAGGATAAATACTCATAAGTACTGTATCAGATGGAATTTAGATCTTACTGCTCGGTTATCGTTGCTTATTCTCATATTAAAATAATGCAGGAATAGTTTTTTCCAAACAGGTCAAGGAAACAAGCAGGGCCAGCGATAATGAAGCAATTAAGTGTATTTGACATGCGTTTTATTGCTAAAGAGTTAGACGTTTACTTTATAATTAAAATATTGTTAGATTAAAAATTAGTAATTTATTCTACAGGCGTGTTATACAATTATGCTATTTATAATAATTGGATTAATTCTTCATGCATTATCAAATAGGTAGTACTCGACAATTTGGTCCTTTCGATTCCCAAATTCCTCCGGCACTTCGGAAGACGTGACAGATGCTGAGCCTGTCGCCATGTTAGTGTTCAACCGAACGATACAATCACACTGTAAACAATAGGTACCAATTCTGGAAAGAACGGTTTAGCAAGACTCCATTTGAAGAGTTAAAAGTCGAACAGTCGAATAGTAACTGAAAAACAGTAGTCGCTGTTACGCAATTTTATTGATTTTTAAAGCATATTTAAGCGGAACTTTTATGTAAAAAAAAAAAATAAAAAAAAATATCTTCACGCAATTCCCAATACAGGGGTAGACAGAGGTCAAGTCTAGACAATTAAGTCCCTTTGACCCACCTTCCACCGAAGATATTTTCAGGACAACGTAACAGGTGGTAAGCCCGTCGCCGCCTTTATGTCCAAGCCAACGATGAAATTCGTACATAAGTTTTTTGAAAAACTCATTGGTACTGCCACCTGGGGATCGAACTCGGGTCTCTCGACTCGAAATTCCGACCACCCAACAACTCGGCTATCGTGATGTTACTTTTATGTGATTAAATTAAAGGCTGAGGCAACTAGGGGTGTGGTCTCAAAATTAGGTGATACGACGAAGAGTTTCTTTTTAGCAGTAAACGCGCAAACTTGTGTGTTTTTAGGGTTGAACTGGACTAAATTTAGTCGGCCCGAGTCCGAGATTTTGTCCAAATCTCGACATCAGACACAAGTTTGTTTCGGTACTCGTAGACGTGTTCCCGAGAAATATTGGTACGGCCGGTGTATAGGGCATCACCAGTGCGTCTGCATAGCAATGAATGTTACTAATTTGTAACAAATAATTAATATGCAGAAGAAACAGGGTTGGCGATAGCACACGGCCTTGTGGGACACCAGCGTTCACAGACTTGGAGTCCGAGCATGCACCGTCAACTACAACCTTGATGCTCCGGTCTGTGAGAAACTAATGACCCAATTACAAAATTATAACAATAATAATTTACTTCATAAAAAGGAACGAAAGATGTTTATTTATCGCTGCAACCAAAATTAAATAAAACATAAAATATTAAAACTAAAACACAACTAAAGTATTGAAAATTATTTATTGGATTGCAGCAATAATACGGCCAGCAACTCAGCGTTACGCTGTAGCCATGTTATCCCAACTACAGAGCTGGTATTTTGTCGGTAAAAAACAAACAAATCCGCGAACTGTCGTCCGACTTTAACATATCTCAAATTGCAATATGCATACACTATATGCAAAAAGGCATACGTTAAAACTAACACGATTAAACACTTTTTATGCTCCGTAAATATATTTCATTAGTGGCTAATTTTATAAACTTGGGTAAGTTTAGACTATTCTAACTAAAATTAGTTACTTTAATTTTTATGTAAAAGATATGAACGGAATTATATTTTGAAACTCATCCTAGAACAGCATTCACTTTAATATAAGACACTGCATATCAGTCCTCGGGTAAAAATAATCGATTTGTAAAAATAAATAAATAAATACATATCTTTACGCAATTCCCAATACAGGGGTGGACTGAGGTCTAGTCTAGACAATTAAGTCCCTTCGACCTACCTTCCACCGAAGACATTTTTGAGACAACGTAACAGGTGGTAAGCCCGTCGCCGTCTTTATGTCCAAGCCAACAATATAGTACGTACATAAGTTTTTGAAAAACCCATTGGTACGAGCCTGCCACCTGGGGATCAGACTCGGGTCTCTTGGCACGAAATTCCGACCACCCAACCTCTCGGCTATATGTTAGGCACTAGGCTATGTTACTATTATTTACTTACAATAAATGATTTTTTGTATATTTCTTTAATTCCTTGTTAGTGTAATGGGCAGCAGGGAACACTAAGAGGTGGACTATAGGCTTATCACACTGTTATCATAAACAAAATATAAACACCTGAATGTAATAAACGCAAGAAATAGGGAAGTTCAATTAATTGAATCACATGGAAATTGAATTTCCGGCATATCAGCGCACTACCGATGTGTTTATCAAGCATAGGATGGAGAAAATTAATTCCAGAAGTGCATCAAATTCGATTAATAGTTCGGTGTACGTAATGTTACAAAAATTGTTATGACAACTTGCCATTACTAATAAGGACCACCGTGTATACCTGGAAGATTCTTTAATTATATAATTTATTATTTCTCACATATTTTTTCATCCTTTCCATGCCTTTTTCCCTTTAAGAGATAATTGTATTATACAGCAATTTGCAACTATGACATGTGAGAGTGTGGTGTCAGGTCATACGACTTCTAGCCACCATTCATAAAACTGGTTAAAGACATAACATCCATACATTCGAAAGACATTATCCTTTTTTATTGCTGTTTATCTTTAAGTTGTGTTTAGAGGAATCTTCGCTAAATTTATTCCAGTTAAGTTAAGTTAAGTTAAGTTAAGAACATGGGAATCGATTTTGGAAAAGAGACTGTAGCTTGTAATACAGTTTTTTAACTACCACAAGCTATTATAGCCTGTGATACTTAGTACATTATAGAGTATCATATTATATCAAAGTATGTACTTTGTATGGAAAAGAGTAAAATTTGTTTTGTGCTTATTATTTTGGAAAAGCAGTAGACGGAAAGGTGAACCGATTAAAGTAAAAAAAATTGTTAAACTGAAAACAAACCATGTATCCAAATCATACAAAATATTTATGTTTAATGTATCCCGTCTACGAAATCCCTTATGCTTTAATGAATATATAATAATTTTGTTTACGAACCTTTTTGTTATTACATATTCATGGATCATACTATCGTAACTTCGAGTCACTTCATTAATCATGAACTTACTGCGTCACGCTTTCGTAAAAATATGCTTACTATATATACTGTCATGTAACATTTATCATCTGTTCTTATATAACCATCCTTAAATATAATCTCGGTTAAAAATAATGTATGTTTTTATTGTATATTAGTTTTTCTCAAGTCTCGAGCTTTTTTCACATATCATTGTTTAGTGTATCTTTGCCCGAATCGTCGATTGATAAGGATTATCATAAGAAAGAGTAGCAATAATTGCCACTCTAATCAATTGATTTCACGATCTCTCTATAAATATTGTTCTGTGTTCACTTATCAGAGTGCATACTTCAACGCATGTTATTAATTATATAGTAAAAAAAAGACTGGACTGCAGTCCTCTTTAAATAATTAAATATGTCTTAAAGAAGATTGAACCGTAGGATACCTGGCTTTAGAGTTGAACATTTAACTCCATATCCACGCAAGCAATGTAAATGGTTTAAAGCTCTCAAGAGGTTTAATTAAATAAGAACCTTGACTACTATTCTACGTTAACGTGATGCACGTGGAGTGCATGATATTAATAATATTATACACATTTATATGAAAAGTAACTTTTTAATGACAATTACACGATTTCGTGATTGATGACAGTTTTCATGGTGTCCCCAGCTCTCCTGTCCCGGATTCGACTCTAAGAAGCCTCAATGGAGAAAATAGCTTTTTCTGCATAATCTCTGGGTCTTTGCGGTACCTTCTTCGATTCCGATTCCATAACATAAGTGGAAACACATTACTTTACCTTACCTTAATATATGTGATATTGTCTCTATCTATATATGTATTGAACATATATTACAATATAAAGAGTCAAGATAGCCGAGTGGTTGGGTGATCGGAAAATCGATTCGAAAGACCCAAGTTCGATTCCCAGGGGGCAGACTCGTACCTGTGGGTGATTGTCAACAAGTTAAGTACGATTTATATCGTTGGCTTGGACATAAAGACGGCGACGGGTTCACCACCTGTGATGTGGTCCCATAAAATGTCTCCGATGGATGGTGGGGTAGAAAGGACTTATTGTTCAGACCTCTGTCTACCCCTATATTGGGAATGGCGTGAAGATATTTTTATATTTTTATATAAGTATGTTCAGAGAATATTACAATTATACTTTTGCTTCGTTAAGTTGGGCTCTTATTATCGCTATTATTGTTTTTGATCTATGCACCGTCTCTAAATTCATCAATCAATAAGTAGTGCAACTCATTAAAATGGGATGGAAGATGTGACATAGATGTAGACAGGCATGTCGCTGCCGGGAACAAAGTCAACGGTGCCCTGATATTCCATTGAAATGTTCCATTTTTAGGTCTTACCTTGCGTTTTTTAGAGAACGCAATTTTATTTTTTTGATGTGTAGGGGAAGTCAGTGTAAAGCTAAAACCAAGTTTCTAGGGTCGCCACTCTTGTCTCACGGCCGCCATCTTGAAAATAGGGGTTGACATGGTTTTTACTACATATCTCTTAAACTAATTATTTGATTAAAAAAATTGTTAACACTTTTTGTTGCAAATTTAATTCTCTACAAGTACGGTTCAGCAACTTTCTGTGGTAGAGGTATTAATTAAAAAAGTTATAAGCGAAAATGTTTGGAAATTAGATAAATAAAATTATATGTTTTAATAATCAATACTCAATAATTTATTGCGTTCTCATGCGTGTACAGAAGTTCTTTTTTAATTTACTTTTTTATCATTTTAAGAAAAAATGATACCAAACCATTTTTGAAGAAGTATAAAAGCAAGTTGAATGCAGGGGCGATATATAGTCTAGCATGGTTAAAAATCAATAAAAATGCAACATAAAGGTGTAGATGACGTTGCGTGTGGCACACGTTATCAAGTCAGGCGAGTATCGCCCTGTGTTGGTTGTTTTTTAAACATGTCATTATTTTAATAAATAAAGTATTTGTTATAATATATTAATTAGTTTTAAAATACTGTATTCATCTTTAGCTTTTCATACAAAATAAAGCTAAAATACCAAAAGTATTAAGTTCAGGCTACTAATAAAAGTTTTACTATTGTTTTTCAAACTTTCATAACTATAAATGTTAATGGTTTTCAATAAAAACTTTAAATTTCTAAAAAGATATTTTAAGTCACGATAGGGGTTCGGTGGACGGAACTCGAGGCAAGAGACCAGAGTTCGATCCTCAGGTGATAGGTGATACGAAGCATTGGGTTTTTTTAAACACTTAGGTAAGTACTATGTCATTCGTTTGGACATTAAGATGCCGATGGGCTCACCACCTGACACGTTGTCCCAAAAATATCTTCGATGGAAACTGAGTCGAAACGGCTTGTCTAGACCTCTGTCTACCCCTGTGTTGGGAATGGCGTGAAAATATTTTAAGAGTTTATTTTAGAAGGCACAGTATACACTTTAATTTTATTTTTTTAATATATTGAAACAATGAACAGTGTTGTACTTTAAACCCACTATCCACCGAATTTCTCTTGTTAGTCAACAAATATATTTGAGTAATTTAACATGAGTGTGTTAATATTAAAGAAGGGTTAATTGAATTAAGATTTCAGTAACTGTTGTGGAGACAAAAAGGTATAATCGCCAGATACAACACAAGACGTAATAATAATAAACATTTAACCAATTAATTAACCTTGTTGTCTAGTCGATACCAACGAAACAACGGTATAGAATTACCAGTGATATAACATTGATACTTGTTCAATTAATTTTGTCTGTTGAAACTCAATATTGACAATATCCCGTTTCAAAACACGATCTAATGTCAGCACATTAATTTCCTCCAACGTCGATATAAACAATTTCTGAAACTACTTAAAACATAAGTCGTGAAAAATGATGGAGTGATAACAATGAAATTAAATCAAATAACAATGTCTGATGGCTTCCAATTTATGAGCAATATATTCTTTCAAAGAGAATAATTTTGAGTCAAGAGACCCGAGTTCGATCCCCAGGTAGCAGTACCAATGAGTTTTATTAAAAACTTACATACGAATTAAATCGTTGGCTTGGATGGGTTCGCCACCTGTCACGTTGTCCCGAAAATATCTTCGGTGGAAGGTGGGTCAAAGGGATTTAATTGTCTAGACTAGACCTCTGTCTACCCCTGTATTGGGAATTGCGTGAAGATATTTAATTTTATTTTTTTATTTTTAGCAACATTTATTTCATTATAATTAACTATACATTTGCTTCGACATTGTGCGAAGAAAACAAATTTGTGACAAAATAATCTAAGAAAGATTTAGAGTGATAAGTAAAAAGCTGTCTAATCTAAAAGAAAATTAGTTGATCCTCAAAGGATTTATCACAATGTTTCGAGCGCGACACAGACAGGCTTTATACGAAGACGGGTTTCTGAACTCGATAGAAGTAAATCATTCGAATCGGTTAAATGTCTCGAATATATTCAATGCCTTCAATGTTTTCAGGTAAAGGAAAATTTATGTGTATTCTTGTGGCTATTTATAAGTTCACTATAAATGGGTTCCTCAAAGAGTTTATTGTCGCTTTTATTCTCTCGACCTCTCTTTTTCTACTTGCGATATATAATCCAGCAAATCATGTTTGTCGAGAGAATTAACGTTAGCAGTTTTGTTGTCAGAGTTAACACCTTACTCGTTTTCCTACCTACATTTTTGGTAATCCCTATTTCTTTATACGTATTGGAGCGCGGCGTAGCCGTGGGTAGCGTCCTATTTTACTTCTTTTCAGCCTGCGGTCTTTGCACACGCCCGTGATGCTATCATAAAGAAGATTATTCTACTTTACTTAAAATATTACAATATGTTTTTACGAAATATTAATAAAACATTTGGATCAGGAGAAAAAAAAATGTAATACAATTTCCATGACGGCGAAAGGATGTAAACTGGATCATGGACGTCGTAGAAAATATCGCTGAGAAGTTATTCATCATACTACACATATGGAGCAGATTTAGGACATATCTAAATTTTGCGTCTCTTATTTTTACACAACAATTTGTAAGTTTCGATGTTTTTGTAGCACTGTCAATGTAGTCGTTAAATCTTTTCTTCTCTTTACTTGCTGCTTTCTTCGAGTCATTTAGAAATGTGTATTGCTTAGATTAGTCGTTTCGATATGAATTTCTAATTTGGTTTTTCTACTGTACATAATGTACTTTATTCAACGAAACGTTTTTAATATATAAAAGGTTACAGTGTGATGCGCTTTCGCCGTTCTCTTGAACGGAAGAATTATTTATTAGTTAATAATTCTTCCGCATCGAGACGCCACTATAGACGGCGTTTGTGCTGCCATCCACAGTTAATGCACGGTCCTAACGTATGGACAACTTTACGTAACTAAAACCGAATAACATTGAATAACCAAAGTGTGAAAAATTTTACAGTATGTTTTGTTCAAAAAATATTACATCATACGGGATTGTTACTTTATATTTCGTGAATTAGAGGAAGGCCCTGATATATTTAAAAAAAATGCAAAAAATATCTGAAGACTGTCTAGTACATTTATATATACACCATAAGTTTATTAACGTTTATAAGATAAAATAAGGTCGAGCTTAAAATAGTCAGAACAGAACCTAGTTTCACGACTTTATTTAATAAAATGTATTTACCTTGTCGTTATAAAATTATTTTAAATATTCAAAATAATTCCAAGTTCACGCAAGTATTCATAATATTTCTTATCCCGCTTTACTCAAGCCGTTTAGAACGCCTGCATTGTTCACATAAGTAGCCTTAAAAGAGAAATATTTATATCAAATGCTTTGAATAAGCTTTAAAAGTGTGAAGAATGAAATGAAAGGGGTTTGGGTATAGAAAATCTGTACGTATCTCTAAGCTCCTGGATTAAATACCGTGCAAGTACAGATACCGTGGATAACATGAATACTCAACTAAATTATATTTTAAAAATTAATTCTTAAAGAATCCTAGCAATTCCAAAGAAATCTATCCTCCTAATCATCATAAACTGGACTTGCAAGGTATATTGTATACTACACAAGTTATACTGTCCTCACTTGAGGCACCAGTAGGTTACGCCGATTAAGAATGCCAATGGTACAAGAATGGTAATAAAATAAAATAAGAAAGGCTGTTATGATGGTGTCAATATAAGGTATACCACTGATTGTTGGCCTTACTTATTTTTTTTTAATTTTAATGCACAAAATACTTGTTGACGGTCTTTGTGTTGCAGGTTCGAATCTAGCAATTTTGCCGCAATTGTTACGCTTAAGAAGCGGATTCACGATCGCTAACCTTAGACGCCGCTGCCCTTCATTAGTTTGAAAATTTTCGTTAGGTACTTCTTGATATGGTTATCCCGCCATCTGTCGGTAGCCTATTGCATTGAAAATGGTTAGTCGCCTGTTACGACATTCACAGGGAGAAAGGAGGTTGATTCCTTATACGGCGTAACCACAACTAACTGTAATTGATACTAAATATAACTAAATAAAGTGTGAGCATAAAAAATAATAATACCATATGTGACTTTTCAAAGCTACATGGTCATTATATTATTATTATTATATTTTTAAAGAATTTACTGAACGTCACGTTGATAAAGTGGATATTTATTAGGAACATAAACTGGCAAGTACAAGTAAAATAAGCCAAATGTAAAATAAATAGTAAAATAACCGTGCGATTACGTAAAGGGTTCCAAAAAACCTTTACCTTTCAATTTATATTTCTTCGAATTTTTCTTTGTAATTCGAGCGACTAGTCTGTACAAAGCGAAAATGCAACAATGTGTGTTCTGTTTGAAATAATCCGAGAGCTGAGTGAAAGAAGCTTACCTCGTGTTTGATGACGCACTGACGCCTCCGCTTAGATGTTTTCATTGTAAACGGCTAAGCGGATATTTCTAACAATGCCAGTACGAATTCAGAAATCCTTACATTTCAAGCACTGAAATCAAAATAATTCTACAAGTACATCAATATCAAATATATATTTATCTATAGATTATTAGTTTTAAGGTGTTACCAGCTCTGGGGCTTCGATTTTAGGACCGGTTAACCAACCTAGAAACCACTTCTTTTGTTAACATCACCATCCTAGTGTAAGTGTTTATTTGTGTCTATGTGTAAGTATACATGTATGTACATCACTTTATAGTATTAGTTAGCTTCGGCAGTAAGACTTCGATTGGTTAGTTTAACCAGTGATTTTGTAGTTTTTAGTTCTTTTGTCAGGATTTCTATCTACCCAAAAAGTGAGAATAAGCGTTAATATGTACGTTTTGAATCTTTTCGCAATTTTCCATACTCGGGTAGGCTAAGGTCTAGATTTCGGATCCACTTTTCATCGAAGCTTCTTGGACAACGTAGTATTCATGATTAAGACAAAGAAGTGTCAACAATTCTTAAGTAACTTCTTTTAGGTCTGTCAGAATCATTTCTTACTCACAAGTTCGCTTATTTGTCCTATTAAGTTTGCAAACTACGAGGTCTTTGAAAGTGAGTCTTTATCCAACTTTTTATTGTTTGTTATTATTATTTTAAGAACGTATAATGTTCAGTTTTACAATAATTATACAGTTCTTTGCCATCCAGCCGAACCGTTAAAATTCGTTTTGTAATATTTGAAAAAAAAATAGGACATGCAAAATCTTTCAACTTCAATGGCTATGGAAACAAAGAGTTTTCCATTTTTAAATAAAAAATAGTCGAAAATAGTTCACTGGACCGAAAAAACTGATTTCAATTTCATTCGAGGCAAATACTTTGTTTTATAGGTAGGCATGCTGGATTACGTTTCGAATTCCAAATTATTTGATGGATATTTGACACGGTCCAATTACGAACTGTAGCAGACACTACATCCTTAAGGTCAGAATCGAAGCAAATTTACTATCTCGCTTTAGTCTCTTATGAACGCTTTCAAGCACTTATAAAAATACTGAATATTCAGAATGTCATGCAATAACTGGTGTATGTGTAATAGAATTTGTTCGTGTTGTAAGAAGACAAGAAGAGAAATCCTTGTTAATTGGAAAAGATTGTAACAGGTGAAGTTTGATATGATCATTATTAAAATTACTAGCCATTTGATAAATAAAATGATACGTACTAAAATGAAGTAAGCTATTTTTAAGATTACGGTTTAAAATATTATGTAAGCATGCCAACAATTTATCTTGAAAGTAGTCATACTCATAGAAGTAATTCAATTTCTTTACGGCTGAAGGATTACTTTTGCTCTTTTCCTTTGATAACATATCTTCTGTGAAAGCATTTGAATTTGCAAGCCTGTATTTCTCCATTTTTCCCAGATTTGATGATTATTTGAAATTGTATTATAATTGCCAATCGTGGAAATTATTGCAATTCTTTCAACAGAATAGATAGGACATAGGGTCCTGCAGTCGACTTCTCAAACTTAAATATCTAAATTAGCAAATTAATTCCAATATTTTCTAATACAATCCCTAGAGCATCATTACCATTATTGATGAGTAGATGTCTATTTTTTATCATGCTGCAGACATATTATTCTAGGGCAATCCTTTTCTATAGACAAAGACGGATTATAGATCGTAGTAGAAGACAACTCGGATTACATGCTGCTACCCATCAGCAATGGCCATTTGTATTGACTGAATTTTTCTTTCGTAGTCGCTTATGATATCCACTGTAAAAAAGGAACTGGTATTCTCCTACGATGATATATGAGAAATTAATAACATAATTGTGCCCTAATATCATCACACAACCAAGATAATCGAATGGATAACTTCGAAATTTCAATGATCCAGATCGAGTTTGATTTTCAAGAGAAAGACCAACCTCAAAATTGTACGACTTTAACCCATTAATAATTATTTTGTTTGTAATGTTTTGCATGCGCAATGGTGCGAAGTAATTATTCAATAACAACTTTATAAATAATTATATCAAGTATTTGAATGTATAACTTCTACAAAACCTATATTATATCAAAGGAAAAGCGTTCACTTTTAAAATGCATCTCCATATTGAAAACGATGTTAAAATTTACATCTCGTGGCAAAATTCTGAAAATGTCATGGCAAATAGCTTGTTTCGAAGTTAAATTTCCTTTATATAGTGAATAAACTACGTTTAAACTTACATTTTCCTGTGAAAAAATATAGTTAAACTTATGAAATATGTAAATCAGGTATATTGAAAAATGTTACGGAGTACAGGAAGATGTATATTCAAAAATACTGCTTTTTCATGCTTCATGGCATGATTTCCTTACCAGAGGAGCTATCCAGAAAGTGCGTAGTCTATCTACTTCCTGCCGGAAGTGCTGCCCAATGCAAACTCGTAACTGAAAAACTCCTCAAGAATGTCAGAAGACAATTCATTAAAGTTTCGTGGAAATAGATCAGTGTGTATGGTAGAAGCATGTTTATGGTTATATTATTATTATTAATTGTGCAAAATAACATTTTGTTCATTCATTCCTTCATTCATTCCTTGTTCAGAATTTCTATGGCGCAATCTTTGTTCGACTTTTGACAGTGTTTATTAGTGAACAGTTCATTAAATTCGCGAATTGTCAAAGGCATCGACAGCCAGTTGCTCTTAGGTGAATTTTAACAACTCTGATTTGTATTTATATCTCTTACACCTTTCACTCAAAGTGAGTAAGTGTGCACAAGTTGAGGTAATTACAAAAGATTAAAATTTGGTTTTTCCACTAAGTCTACTCGTATTTGCATACTTACTAAACTACTTAGTATAGATAGTTATAAGTTTATTTCATAGTTGTACATTCACATATTCTTCTCACATAAATACATTTATCTTATTTGCACATTCGTGACGATTATTCAGTACACACTAATTTTATTTCATTCATTTTAATTTAGATATATCAATGATAAGGATATGAGAGAGAAGATGAAAGAAAGATATAAGCTGCAGAAAGTTCACACGAAAACATTGATAGAGGAAGTGCGTGTAAGGTGTAGAATGGAAGCGGACAAAAGGTTGTCGCACAACTGCAAGAACAACTCCAAACTCTTTTGGAACGAGGTTGGAAGGACCCGAAGTGGTGCGACAGCCTTAAGAATGAACAAAGTGCTTTCGAGAACCAGTGACGTCCTGTCAGAAAATCGAACGTCATCATTTCCCGACGTTTCGGATGCTTTACAGCAACCGTGGTAATAAATAAAGTTGACGGTAGCCGAAGGTAGCTGTGACAGCGGGATGTTCAAGACCTCAGTCCCCCCGTGACCACGGTTGCTGTAAAGCATCCGAAACGTCGGGAAATAAAAATAGTTTGTAAAAACTAATTAAAAACGCGATAAAATCCGAAAATCGTTTTATGTTAAATGTGTAGTATTCGCGTAAATACAAGAAATCATTAAGTATATATAAGTTGATTTATAAGTATTAGTATCCAATAATTAGTTGTCACGATAGCCGAGTGGTTGGGTGATCGGAATTACGAGTCAAGAGACCCGAGTCCGATCCTCAGGTGGCAGGCTCGTACCAAAGGGTTTTTCAAAAACTTATGTACAAATTATATCGTTGGCTTGGACATACAGACGGCAACGGGCTGACCACCTGTCACGTTGTCCCGTAAATATCTTCGGTGGAAGGTGGGTCAAAGGGACTTAATTATCTAGCTAGACCTCTATCTACCCCTGTATTGGGAATTACGTGAAGCTATTTATTTTATTTATTTAGTATTGAATAAAATTCAGCTTCTCTTTTAAACTCAGCTTCTCTACAGCTTTGAAACTATTTCAATACACTTAAGGGACAATAATTTAAAATACTGTTACCGAGAATAAGAAAACACACAGCGATAAGATTGCTTTAATTTAAAATCAGATTTAGCGTGTACCGCACAGAATTTACATATCTACGTACATAACACCGATTTTTAAAATAATCTGCTATAAACTCATTGAAAGACGTTCTTTTTTAATGAAAAAAATATTTTATACTTGTGATTAAATTAAGCAAAATTTTAAAAAATATATAATAATATAAACTTAAAACTTTTTTTTAATACTAAAAATACGTTATTTACAGAAACAAAATTATTGTTAGTCACGATAGCCGAATGGTTGGGTGGTCGGAATTTCGAGTCAAGAAACCCGAGTTCGATCCCCAGATGGCAGGCTCGTAGAAGGTGGGTCATAGGGACTTAATTGTCTAGACTAGACCTCTGTGGGAATGGCGTGAAGATATATTTAAAAGTTTATTGTTAATATTTACAATTCTTATTAATTAAACGTGTTTAATTTACGTTGTTCTTCATTTTTATTTCCGATTTTAATAATATTGAGCCGTACATGAATAAACGATGAAGTTATTTTTAGTTAATCCTGTGAAACTATGAAAGAGATGTGATTTGCGTCAAAATTCTCTTTGAAAGGATTGAATATGTGAGGAGCACTTTGAGGTACTGTTTTCAAATATTCTTACACCGTTACCATGTGCTGACGGTGTAAGACATAATGCCACTCCCTTTCTTATCGTGGGTTTCCTAAGAGGCGACTAAGAGAAACAGCCTTGAATAATGTTATAGCAACCGATAGATGGCGGGATAACCATCTCTAAAAATATCAGACCAAAATACTCAGACCAACATGGGCAGCAGTGTCTGAGGTGCGACTGTTCTGTTATCGCCAATCCGCCTGCCAAGGGTGGCGATTATGGCATATCCTCCCTATGGAAGAGGTCTATGTCCAGCAGTGGACTTCAAAAGGCCGTTATGTATGTATGTACATAACGGCTTTTTGAAGTGTTTCAAATATTTATCTTACATTAATAAAGTTGCAAGCAACTCTTAACATCAACTAGCATTAATAGTTCTATAAGATTATGATTATTTAGTTTTTCGGTCTCATATATTTTTTTATATTGTCTATTTCAAATATTTATTGTAAAATAAAAATGTAAATAGACGAGTTTTATCTGATACTATATATAAATACATATCTTCACGCAATTTCCAATATACAGAGGTCTAGTCTAGACAATTAAGTCCCTTCGAGCCACCTTCCACCGAAGACACAACGGGACTCTGTGACAGTTGGTGAGCCCGTCGCTGTCTTTATGTCCAAGCAAACGATATAATTAGTACATAACTCGGGTCTCCTGACTCGAAATTCCGACCACCCAACCACTCGACTGTCGTGACTAATTATACTAAATAGCATTAGATAAAAAAATCATGTTCACTCTTATAATTAAATTAGATTTAATCCCGTTTTCCCATTCCCGCGAATGCGTGGGTGAAACCCCCACAAATGGCGAAAAAGACTACAGCGTCGAAAGACGCGGTCCCCGATGTCCCTAAACCGCAGAGCACAAAGCCTGCGCTTAGCACCTCTCAGTCCGATCAAACAACCGTATCGGACATGGCTGACCTTCAACAGGTCCTCCAAATTTTAGGCGCCATTAATATGGCAGAAATCCGGGCCCTCGCCCGTAAAACGCGCGAGGCTAACGACCCAATGGACCTGCTAAAGGCCATAACGGAGCACTCTTCCATCTACGAAGAGCTCCAAAACTTAGTTAGTAAAAAGTGACTCGTTCACTTCCCGAGGTCCCCTCCCGCCAATAATTCTTCATTTATTTTTGTCTCGCCCATTATGAACGACACAAACATAAGCGAAAGAACTAAACCTAAATCGCTAGCTGTCCGCTTCTTCAACGCATACGGCTTAAAAAAACAGATGGACGAAGTTAGGGAATTTGTCTTAGTCCATCAGCTAGACATAATGTTAGTACAGGAGACCCTACTCAAGTCTAGCATACGCGACCCGAAGATAGCTAACTATCGCTTAGTTAGAAACGACCGCCCCGCTCGCGGGGGCGGTACGTTGATCTATTTCAAGTCTTCGCTACACTGTGTGCCAATTGACCTTCCATCTCTTGTCAACATGGAAGCTTCCGGTTGTAAGATCGCAATGACAGGCCATCAGCCCATCACTGTGATATCGGCTTATCTCCCGCCTTCGAAAACAATTCTAAGGGGCGACATCGAGGCACTGCTAAATTTAAGCGACTCGGTGTTAATAGCGCGGGACTTAAACAGCAAGCACTCTGCTTGGAACGCCGCAAATGAAAATAATAATGGACTCGCCCTCCTAACTCTAAGTATAAACCTAAACTTTGATATTATAGGTCCCCTCGAGCCAACTAGAATACCCGTGCAGAGGAACCAGAATCCAGACATTCTCGATATAGCTCTCTTAAAGAATATATTGCTACCTCTTGCGAAAATAGAAGTTCATCACGAACTTAATTCAGACCACCGACCGGTCATAATGCAGCTAGGGCAGCCGCACGCAGAGGTCACTTTGACCAAAACCGTGACAGACTGGCGTAAACTCGAGGAATACCTCGAGTCTACGGATTCCCCGGAGTTTGCTAAATCGAATTATTTTAAAACATTGTGTGTGTGTGTGTGTGTGTGTGTGTGTGTGTGTGTGTGTGTGTGTGTGTGTGTGTGTGTGTGTGTGTGTGTGTGTGTGTGTGTGTGTGTGTGTGTGTGTGTGTATGTGTGTGTGTCATTTGAGTGTGCATTAGAGCATGTGCATATCATATTACATATTCATATCTAATAAAGATTCAATCTCATCATAATTGCGGGACAAAAGCCATTCAGAAACTACCTTTTTCAGCTTTTTTGACAGTACAGGATAAATGTTTAAAAATCTATTCAATTTACAATATAGATAACCGGATTGACTCTTAAACTGGCGACCGGCAAAATTTGTTTTAACGGGATCTTTTTCTATAATAATTCTCCGTTTTATGCTAGTATTGGAGTTAAAGAATACTGTTTTATGTTTTTCTATTATAAGTTGTAGTATATATAATTTTCTAACACTCAATATCCCAGCTATGGAATAAAGTTCTTCTGTAGGAAATCTGTACTGTACTGTAATAAAACTTTCAATAATAATCGCTGACCACGTTCCAATTCTAAAAATTTTGATTTAGAAGCTCCACCCCACACCGGAATACAGTATGTCAGAATTGACAGAGCAAGAGCAGTATATACTTGTTTTAAAATTTTAGTGGTTGCCACGTCTCTTAGATTTTTAAAAATCCAGACCAGTTTCCTTATTCTGCTAGTCGTGGCTTCAATATGCGGGTGCCAAGAAAGCCTTTGGTCTACTATTATCCCCAAATACCTAGCGGTAGTTACTTTCTCAATTTCAGGACACGAGCATTTATCACTAAATCCACAACTATGTATTTTGAGTTTCAATGATGTAGAAGGTTGCGTACGTTTATTTATGGAAAAGCATATGTAGTTGGATTTTTTAGTATTTAGTGTTAGTGTATTGTGTTGTAGCCAATTAGCAACTTTAGCCAAACCCGTTTCTGCCGTTTTATGTATTTCTTCCCATGATTTACCAGAAAACACAATTGCGGTATCATCAGCATATGAGTATATATGCCCGTTACCTAGTTTATAATTACATAAATCATTAATGTAGATAAGAAATAAGGCTGGCCCCAAAACACTACCTTGCGGGACACCATAGGTCACGGGAGCGTCGTTACTAATGAAGTCACCTATTTTGATTCTTTGTGTTCGGTCAGTTAGGTAATTTTTAAATAAACACAATTGTGTACCTCTAATGCCGATTCTTTCCAACTTCTGTAATAAAGTTGGTATGGAAACGGTATCAAAAGCCTTTTTAAGGTCCAAAAATACAGCTAAACATTTATTTTTACCATCAAGTTGTTCAACTATATTTGATGTTAGATCCAAAATGACGTCCTGAGTACACTTTTTTTGCCTAAAACCATACTGAGAATCGGATAAAATATTGTACTTATTAAGATATTTTAATAGTCTGATATTTATTAATTTTTCTACTATTTTTGAAATAGCCGGTAGGATAGAGATTGGTCTATAATTACTAACTTCACCTTTATCCCCGCTTTTATAAATAGGAATAATAACCGATTTTTTTAAATAATTAGGAAATTCTCCTGTAGCAAAACAAATATTAGCAAAGTGACAGATGATGGGGACTACAACATTTTTTGATAATTTTAAGAAATTAGTAGATATATTATCCCATCCCGCAGCACTGTTTGTTTTTAAATTCATTAATATGGTATTTACTTCATTATAATCTGTGTCCATTAAGGTAAAAGATGAAGGCCGAGCATCGATTGTTCGAACAGAATTAAAATTTTTAACTGGTGACGTATTACGTACTACTTCGTCGGCAAGTTCTCGTCCAATATTAGAAAAAAAGTTATTTATAGAATTTCCTGATTTAAGAGGGCAAGGTTCTAATTGTAAGAGCTCATGATAATAAGTTTTGTTTTGTTTAATATTTGTTATATTTTTTATGTTTTGCCATAGCACTTTGGGATTCTTATTCAATAATTGTGATGTTTCATAAATGCGTTTTAGTTTTTTAATAAGTAATGTACAGTAATTACGATATCTTTTATAAGTATTTTTTTTGTATTTCATCAAAAGGATTCATTTTAAGTCGTTTCTGCATTTGATTTCTATTCCTTATACAACGCAAAATACCAGGTGTTATCCATGGTTTTATCGTTCGTTTACTTTTAGGAACAGATACTATTTTAGTATTCTCTTCTAAAGATTCCATAATTTTATTCATTAATATCTCAATCAGCTGATTAGGATCATTACATAGTAATAAAGTAGATAAGTTTTTATTTGCCAGACTATTGAAAGCTTGATCATAATCAATATATGTTTTTGTTTTAAGACAAGTCTTTACATCTTTTACTTTAGCCAAGCACACTAACACCATGCTATGATCAGTTACAGTTGTATTCATAACAGCTACGTTAGCATTATTCTTTTTCCTACAAAGCTTTAAAATAACATGATCCAGAAAATTATTTTGTCTAGTAGCAATCATATGGCCTGGTAACATACCATATGTAGATAACATACCTAAGTACTTAGTCCTGTTTCTTCGTTCCATGTCAAGTTCATTAGCTTTCGGAATAAGATTAATATTTAAATCTCCTGTAAGTATAATATTTTTATAATTTTTAATTGTATCCAAATGCGTTTGAAGTGATTCATTAAATTTTTGAGTATTCGCATTGGAAGGCGATCGATAGATTCCAAGAATAATATAATTAAAAATTTCTACTTGTAAGGACGATGCATGTTCTAATTTTATTTCTTTAACTTTGGGTTTAAGATGGTTCTTCGTCGTTTTGATTAAGGTGAAATGTAGTTGCAAAAGACGTGTAGTTATTTATTTGAGGTATACTTTTATTATTATTAAGTCTACATTCAGTTAATATTAAGATGTCAACTTCAAATTTAAGGTGCGATAAAGTTACTTTGAAGTCATCTATATTTTTACATATGCTTCTGACGTTTTGTGTAATAATTGTAAGGTCGTTCTTTTTTATTTGTATATACTTATTTAGGTCTTCGATGTCACAGTTAACTGATCTGGCTATTTCGGTATCGTCTATTTCATTTATGGTTAATAAAGAACTATTCATTGCAGATCCTCAAAAACGAAGTTGTAGGTGATTGACTAGAAATGACGCTGTTTAGATATGAAATCTGTATACGGCTAGTATGTAAAAAACTGTGAATATAACTTAACAATTGAAAAAAACAAGAATAAGTATGATTGAGTGATGCAGAGAATACTATATTGAAAGTTAAGTTTAAATGTGTGTAAGTTACTAATAATATAGAGGATAGTTGTTTGGATGAGTTACGTGTGCATTTATGGTTAAGGTATGATAACGTCTTTACGGGTTTTGTAGGTGTGAATGAGTGTAGGTGTGTGTATGTGTTATATATAAGATTAATTTTAATAATTATGGTGCGGTACAAAACAAAATTATTTAGATATCTATGTAACAAAAATATTTTTAGATTATCCAAAACTAGTCAATCACTCTGAAGCAATTTTTGGATTTGTAGCTCATGCTTTATCTGTATTATAGGAGAATTTTCGTCTTTTCTAATATATACTTTACCGTAAGAGGTCCAGCAAAACTTATATGATTTTGACTTGACTAGGTCTCTCCCAAGAAAATGAAGTCGAGATGACTTGGCAGTTAGGTTCTCAGATAAGAATACTGGTGTGTCTTCAGCTATTCGAAGTCCTAGATGTTTTGCACATATTTTTGACTTGTGTTTTATGTTAAATGCTTTGCTCATTTTAAGAAAGTCATTTTTAAGCAATGTGGAATTAGTTTGAACTATAATAGGTGTATTTCGAACTCCCTCTTTTTTTAGTCGTATTCTATATATATTTTTTATACTTTCTTTATTTATTTCGCATCCAATATTTTTAGACAAACAAGTGACCATGTGGACAAGGTCTTCTTTTGTTTCATTTTCTTTTTTTGGTACATTTTTAAGTTCAAAACTAGTTATTCTTATTTCTCTTTGCAAGTCCTCAACTTTGTCTTCTAAAATACTAATGTATCTTCGCTCTTCTTGTTGTTGACTTTCTAATTTTTCTATTTTCTTTCTATATTCTTCGTTTTGAGCAGTGAGGAAAGCAATAGATTTTTTAATATTTTTGTTTGATTGCTGAATATCCGCAAGTGTTAGAGCAATCTTTTTAAGTTCATCACCATGGTTGGATATCATAGAGATTATAAAATTTTTCATCTCTTCCCTAAATACAGATAATTCATTGCTTATATCCTCAGTAGCTCTTTTTCTTTTATTTCGGCTTGAAACATATGTAGAAGCGGAAGCAGAATCATCTGAGTTTTTTATGGAGAGGTTTGTCTCAGATAAAGATTTATTCATGTTAGTCTCCATAATGTATTTACAAATAAGAAAATCCAATTAAATTTATTCTTGACTTCGGTGAGCTTACGGAACAGCTATTAAAAATGCGGATTGTTATTAATGTTATATAAACGAATAAAAAAATATACGTGTCACTGAGTTTTTGTACTATTTGAAACACTATAAAACATGTAGCACATCACGAACGATCGTAGCAATGAACCGTAGCAGCTGATTTCGTAGACGTAGTCGATGGGTGGGGCATGCATTGAACGTAGCACTTGAATGGATAACTAATTCTAACTATGGGCTCCTGGTACTCTATAAGAAGTAATTGAGTTTAAAAATTATAGTTTTAAAATTGAATTTAAACTAAAATTTCGATACACACGTCCGCTCTCGAACACGATCCGGGGGGAAGAGGAACGCGGTCTTGTTCAGCAGGAAAGATGGGACAAGCTAATGTCGGACATCACGCCTTCGCACACTGCCTACTGGCAGTTGGCGAGGTCGATGAAGTCCGACTCTGTCGTATCTATGCCTCCCCTGGTCAGTCCCGACGATTCTATAGCTTTTGATGATAGGGAAAAAGCCGAATGTTTAGCCGACAGCTTCGAAAGTCAGTGCTCTCCAAGCACGCAACCCACAGATCCCGTACACATTCAGAATGTGGACGACTTCGTATCGCGGAAAATGACGCAGCCACTAACGGGTGAACCACTCCCGCCTACCTCACTCGAAGAGGTTAAGGGTATAATTAAAAACCTTAGGGTACGTAAAGCTCCAGGAGCCGACGGCATCTCAAATAGGTTAGTTAAAACACTCCCAAATTCGTTGCTATTACTATTAGTAGCAATCTTCAATGCCCTTCTCACAAGTTGCACCTTTCCAGACTCCTGGAAAGAAGCCCACGTAATAGGGATCCATAAACCCGGGAAACCGAAAAAACAGGCCTCTAGCTATAGGCCCATTAGTCTCCTCAGCGCACTGGGGAAAATCTACGAGCGCATAATTCTGATCCGCCTCAAGGACAGCGCTCAGTCACTAAATGTCATTCCTGATGAGCAGTTTGGCTTTAGAGCTAAGCACTCATGTGTTCAGCAAGTGCACCGCCTCACGGAGCACATACTCGAGCGCCTAAATGATAACCCCAAATATAAGGTAGGAGCACTCTTCTTCGATGTCGCGAAAGCGTTCGACAAAGTCTGGCACAATGGCTTGATATACAAGCTATACAACTACGGTATGTCAGACAGGCTTGTGCACATCATACAAGCCTATTTGTCGAATCGCACCTTCCGCTACAAAGTCGAGGGCACTCTGTCCTCCAGCAGAGACTTAAAAACCGGCGTTCCGCAAGGCTCGGTCCTCTCGCCCACACTATACAAGCTTTATACGAGCGATATCCCAAAAGACCCAAATAAAAAGGTAGAATTGGCCTTATTCGCCGACGATACCACTCTATACTCTGCGGATCTTAACGCATCGAGAATCTACATTCGCCTCCAAGCCGCGGCCACCGCCTTAAGCGAGTGGTTTAGGAAATGGAGAATCGACATAAATCCTGAAAAGAGCAACGCGGTCTTGTTCAGCAGGAATCACAAAAACTCGAATCGCCCTAACAGATTCAGTAAAATTACCCTCTTCGACAAACCCATTCCCTGGGTGTCAGAAGTAAAATATCTTGGAGTCACCTTAGACCGTAGACTGAACTTCAAGAAACATATTAAAATTGTCAGGGATATAGCGGCCTTCATATCCGGCCGCCTCTTTAACCTTACAAATAGCCGCAGCAAAATGCTGCTAAAACACAAAATACGCCTATACACAACTTGCGTACGACCCGTCATGTCATACGCCAGTATAGTATTCGCGCACGTCCCCAAAGTACGTTTGAACTCACTCCAAGTGATTCAAAACCGATTCATGCGCCGCGCAACCGGCGCTCCCGCATATATGCGGAATGTAGATCTGCATCGCGATCTCAAACTGCCTACAATGGCAGCGCTATTTAAAAAATTCTCCATCGACTACTTCGATAGGACGAACTTACATACAAATCCGCTAGTGGTAGCGTTAGGGAATTACTCACCCGCGCGCGATACTCTACCTCAATTGAGGCGCCCGAAATGCGTCATCATAGACGATGATGACGCAATCACCCGTGTCAACAATGCGTATGAGGCCCCGCCCCCTACGTACTTTCGCACACACACAGACACAAGCCGCGTTCTGCGGCTTACACAACCTCGCCATCGTCGTAATTTCACGACTAGCACGACACTTTCTCGTGGTCGTAGTCGTCACTAAAAGGTTAACACAAGTCGATCCGAGAGGAGATTTTCCTCCAAACCAATTGGGGCCCTCGGATCGCATGGCCCCTCCCCCATGTCGGAAGTCATCTCTTTCGTTCTAGGGGACGCAGCGCTTCGCAGCAGCAGCCATTATTGTCTTCAAGTCTAACTTGCGAGCCTCTCCTCGCAAGTCTCCTTAGATGAAGCTGTAAAGGCCTCCGGGCCAACAGCATCCCGTGGATGGTTTTAGTCGGTATGCTTCTCCTTCTGAGATTCGAGCCCGACACTGTTCGTTTCGGTGGCCTCCCGGCCAAGGGACGTTCTTGCATAAAACATTTCCTCCATGGTTATCAAAAAAAAAAATCCCGTTTTCCATTCTTAGGAAACCCAAAATAAATAGTGGTAGTATCGTACATAATATACAGAGGCGATATGAGAAAATTGATTTTTAATTAGTAATTGTTGTTGATAGATTTTTGCTTGATAGATATATGTTATAGTCTTGAAATACAACAGATATCTTGAATAGAGTGGAAAGTGAGTAAAGAAGAGTTTAATGATTTTTTTTATATTTACGCGAATGCTACACATCTTAAATAAAACGATGTTTGGATTTTATGGCGTATTTAATTAGTTTTTAACAAACTATGATTACTTCCCGACGTTTCCCGACGTTTCATGCTTTACAGCATCCGTGGTCACGGTGGGACTGACTTGAACGTCCCGTTGTTATTACTACCTTCGGCTACCGTCAACTTTATTTATAAATTTAGGATCCGATTTACGCAGAACGTGCTCACTGTATTTTGATGTCTTTCAGTGATAAAATTAAGTCCAAGACCAAGCATACTATAAGAAAATCGTTTTATTTAAGATAAAGAAGAATTTAAAACACGCAGCAAGCAAATAGCGATCAGTACCAGGCACCAAATTATAGATACTGCTTATCTCCATCGTCCTATTTCTTTTAAAGATATTTATCTGGTCGATAGTCCAACTAACATGACAGTGTGAAATACCAATGACCAAATTCAAGACTTTCTTTCTTAATCTTTTATACATTCATTTTTCAAGAACTACTTTAATGATATAGAACTACTTTGTATTCAGATAGTGTTTTGCTTTCTTGATGTATCATGGCAAATATAACATTATAACGTAAATAAGTTATTGTGCAACCAATATTGATACTCTACCCAGGTACTCTTATACGAAAGCGCATCAAAACAAATGCCTCATAAAGTAAACGCTAACTATAAATTTTAAATCATTAAAAATCAATCTCGGCTAAGTCTTTTAAGCTCCAGACGAGTATAAAGTGGAAAGGATTTCGTTTTAGTCGCATCGTCGCAGTCATTCTATTAAAGTCATACATATTTAAGTTGCACGATGGCGTCGCGACCAAATTGAATAAAAAAAGCACTGGAAACCTTGTGGACTGAGATTTAACTAATTTACCGAGAAACTTGTATTTACCGTGATAATTTTGCCACTAGACTTATACTTATTTGACGGAATTCTTAGGAATTTATTCTATTTAAATGAATAAAATAAATATCTTCATGCCATTTCCAATATAGGAGTAGAGAGAGGTCTAGACAAAAGTACTTTGGACCCATCGAAGATATTTTTGGGACAACGTGACAGGTGGTGAGTCCAAGCCAACGACATAAATCGAACATAAGGTTTTGAAAAAACCCATTGGTACGAGGCTGCGATCGAACTTGGGTCTATTGGCTCAAATTGCGATCACCCAACAACTCGGCTATGGTGACTTCTAATGAATTCTACCATATGATAATATATAATTAATATTATAGCAACCTGTAAACAGCACACAATGACATGTAAAAGTACACAACTTAATGAATCCCAAGAATAATTTACAAGACTTCCCACATTACAAAAGTGAATTGGCGATTGCATCTCCAGATTCTCCACGGCTCAAACACTGCTGTGTACTTATCTTAAGTCAGTATTTTTTACAGACTATGTTGTCACCTCCATACATATAACACTGTCAAAGACATAGCCTTCGTAAGGGTTTCCCATAATCGATACGCTCGATGAAAACAGTCGCTGATTGCAAGTAATTAAGATTCGAGATTTGGGATAAACTAATATTTACTATTTTTAGCTTTTATTTGAATACTTCAAATATTTCAATTCACATAAGTTGAGAATAATATTTGAAATTGATAGTGCTGTAATAATATGTTCTACATTTCGTAATTTTTTTAGGAAAAATAGTAAAAAACATATTTACTTGGTGTACAATTGGCAAAAAAAACTTATAGTTGTATATATGTTTCGCTGCGACTTTAATAATTATAGAACATTTTATTAAAAATTACTTAAGGCTATTTTAAAATTAGCATATGTATATCCACTGCAAGACAATAAAAAATAAAATTTCTAAAGGAACAATGAAGTGCATTAGAAAGTTACCATCTCAAAGAAAATTTAATAAAATAATTTCCACACAATTTGGCCTGTAAACTTCCACTGCGATAATCTATAAACTTCCAGTGGGTTCGCCATAATCGCCACGTTAGGCAAACGTATGAGAGATCGCATTACCTTGCCCCTATCCGTACCAATCCCCGGAATTTTGGTCTGGTATTTTTAGATGGCTATCCATCCTTCCGTTTGTAGGCGATGATATTTTGTAGGTTTTCCCTTTAGTCGCCTACGACACGCATGGAATAAAATGGGTGGTATATTCTAATATATTAATTAGACAATAGATAAATTAATTCTGTAAATTAATTTTATTCCTAACTACATCAAATTAGTCTAAATTCAGGCATAGTGATTAGATAACCACTTAATTTGTTACTAGTATGTTCTGTTAAACCTAAAATCGTAATATACTGATTGAAAACAGATTTGCAAAGCCATTTAAGCTAATTAGAGCTTACAATGCCTACGAGTTATTACCTAATTGAAATAATTAGATCATTACATGGTACTCGTTAATTATATCTTCTATTTTTATTATTGTTAAGTAAGTTTCATACTGGAGAGCTATTAGTATATTAGCTTTTTTGCTTCAATATTATGGTTAGTGTTAATTCGTGATTTGGAGTTTTGCTTTTATATTAGACCGAGTTCAGCAATTGTTTTATCAAAAATAAAACGAAATCACCTAGTGTAGTTAAAAAGACGGACAGAATTGACGTAATGTATTTTCTCAAGCCAATACAAAAATGCTAGAACTAAATTGTATAGACAATTTTAAAACAAATCTATTGTCTAATAAATATTTTAAAAATCAAAATTATTTTAACATTCACAACAATTATTATCGATTAATATCAATATACAATTATATACAATAATCGTAGAGCCCTACTCCTCGAGGCATGGCACCAAGAACGCTGTTTGCATTTCCAAGCTTAATGGCTAAATTTAAACCTTTGGGCGGACATTATCGAGTTCAGTCTAGAAACTATTAATTTTAGAAACTATAAATTTCGCTATTAATGAACAAAATTAATTTGTTAATTAAATTTGTAGACGAACTGAAGTTATTAATTTATTTTTCTCGACGGAGAAACTTTACAAATGCAAAAATACCGATATTGTGAAACTTTTCCAAAATAACTACGCTAATCCAATAACTAACGGCTGTATTTAAGTTGCTCGATACAATCGACAATCTGCTAGGCATGCATGGCTGTTATACCAAAACCTCGATACGGGAGAGGCCTTTGAGCGTGCAGTGAAAATATTATACTAATAAGCAACAATATTAAACAATATTTGTCTTTACCTTTTAGAAACAAACGAATAGAATGAATCATTTATTACAATTTTAGTGTAGCTTATGATTATTTAAAACTTTATGATGATTTCTCTTAAATATAAACGCTCTGGAACGCTGTTGAAAATATTATCCGGCTTTTATTCTTAGTAAATATATTAAATAATAAGAAAAGGCTGTACTGCTACCATGTATGCATTGCTAAGCAGTTTATTGAAGATTATTCAATTATATTTTGGTTAAATCACGTGATAAATATTTTGAAATTTCTCGAAAAGAAAACAGGTGTTAATACAACAGGATATAAAAGGTACGATTAATAAAAAGTGATTATTCTTTAAAAAAACACCGCTAGATTCTGATTTTTAACCGAAAAGTGTGAATGATTACGTGCATTTTCGAATGAGTTTTTGCCAGTAAATATAACAATGATCAATTAATAATAAATTTGTCCACATTTTGCCTTCATGTTTGAATTTCAATTTCATGACAAGAATGCAATTTGTGAATTTTCAAGCATAAAAGCCATGTCGTACTTTTTGTTATTAAATAAATTAGAACATACTGTCTCGGTCATATACAAACATGCACAGAATGATCTTTTTGTTTGTCTTAATATCACTTAATTTTATCGGACTAAGTGCCTGTAGGGAATCTCTACCAATCAATCAATGCTGTGGTGAAATTTATTAACAGGCGCAACAAACAAAAAACTAGAAGACTAAAAATCACAACTACTATAGCTAACTATCGCACTATTCACATAATATTGTATAAAATAATCGAAATATTTCGTAACTTTATTATCTATTTTTAAGTATTATCTATACCCATGTACTACATCCCTCGAACCTCTCACGCTTATCTACGGCCGATAAATTATAAATAAATTATTTATTAATTAATAATAATTGAAAAAAAAACTATAAACATGCGTAATTGTTTGGGCACGATAGGCGAATGAGTGAAAACGCATGGTGAAGAAAATATGTAGCCCGAAAGTTAACATTAAAAAAAGTTTACATTGAAAGCAAACTGATCGAAGAGGGTGTGATCAAAAGTACTCGGATACGTAACTACGAATGAATGTGAAAGAAACGAAAGAGGTGTGAAAGGATCGTGACACTTGTCGATCAGTTCTCTATCTCCCTCTCTCTCTGGCTCTGAACTGTGCGTGAAGATAATTATTTATTTATTTTTATTTACGCTTACGTGGCTAGCTGAACTAAAACTAGTAAACATTTTGAAAAAATTTCAAAAATTTCAACAAAAATTTTAAATAAAAATAGAATTATTTAAATAAATAACTTTATACGTTTTGTTTTAGTTTTCAAACTATTTTTTATGTATTTATGAATAATACTACACTTAATTTAATGAAAATTTATTTATTTTATCAATCAAAGATACGACATGTATAGATATTTTTTTACATTTCAAAAATCTATATAGAGGTAACGTTATCAGTTTTGTTTTTGGTGTAATGAAGTTGGCTTCTCTCAGATTCTTTGCTATTATAGCATATGCAAATACTTTTTATATTAAAGTTTTGGTACTAAAGTTCGCGTTTAGCATCGTATTATTTACCCATATGATGTATCTTAACAACGAAAATGGCATAATCATAATACACAGCCAGTATACCGCAACGCATATAAATAAATATGGAGAATTTTAAATAATTTCACGGTTTTTCAAATTTATATTTCTTTATATCTTCTAGAAATTGCAATTCTTTCATATTGGTGGGTGAATTAAAGTAATTCTATTAATTAAAGTTACGGCTTTGCGATTATTGTAGTTTTAGTTAATAAGTATTGTAAAAATAAAAATAATTTTGTTTCCGTAAAAAAAACCATTAAAATTAATTTTAAACTATTTACGCATTCTATTTTTGTATTTTGGTACAAGTTTACATCAAGGGCCACTTTGTGTTTCAGTTTCATAGAAATAGCATAGTATTATAAAGTTATAGGATATTGTGCATTACCTTTTATTCCTCTGGGATGGGGATCTTTTGGTATCCCTTTTTCGATCAAAACATGATGATGATTTCGATCAACTATTGAAAAGTGTCTTAGTGTCTTACACTGTCCTTCTAGTTTCATAAAAAATTTCGAGAATCAATTTTGGAATTTACTAGTGGTACAAATAATAACGTTCTAAATGTTTAGTGAGATTGTAATGTATAAATGTTATTTCAAATATAACTAATGTATCTCAAAATCCTTCGAATTGTATTTTAAATCGCAACAAAGCTTGTCGGAGTTAGGCATTGTCGATTGTCGAAACGCTCGAACATGACTGACAAAGGGATTCTAAACTGATTTGAAATGTTACAAAGTTCACTGACCTGTAAAAAATCATTCATTTGTAATAATTATTTGCATATCAATATAATAATATAGTATCCTTTATTTTCAGAAACAATATTACATTTATTTCAACAATAAAAATGTTCTATTGTAACCCGAAAAAAAAGCAACCTTAAAGTCCGGCCTGACATCTCGTAGATTGGTACCAAGTATACTGTTTGAAATTAAATGTTGAATAGTTACACTAAATCTCAAATTGAAGGAAGCACTTTATAAACACCATTTATTGCATTAATATTGAAGTGTGATGCACTAAAAGGTGGGTATTAAACAACTGTAACATTAGCCATTCAACGTGGAAATGCAACCAGCGTTCTTGGTACCATGCCATGAGGAGTAGGACTCTACGATTATAAAAGTTATTAGTTAATAAGTATTGTAAATATTAACATACTTTTTTTCTGTAAATAAAGCATTGTTCAATTAAAAACTGTAACATGTAACTTTTAAATATATCATTTAATAACTTTTAATTTAGTTTGTGTCGTAGCAGATGTAAAGGAAAATACTCGAATATGGCAATGAGTGCCAAGAGTATGTGCCACAGATTAGGCGAGCTGAATTCAGCAACTCCAAATGTTAATGCGTTATTTGCGTGTGAGTAGGAATATTTTAGATTATTCGACCGAAATACAGAATCAAAACTAAGTAATCCGATGGTGGAGCATTGAAACAGGCGCCGGGTTTTGAACTATGTTCTGAATACCTGTACCTGTTTTAGGCCGTTATGTAGGGATTACGTTGGTTCTATGAAGCTGTTTCGAAATAATAATACTATATAAATTTAATAAAAGGGAATGTATTTGTATCTGACTCGCTTCTTTCGTCCTGTGTGTGAGTTCACCGGAGAACTCATACCCCATATCTTTGTTTCCTTTTCCTTTTTTATCCTTCTCCTTTCCCCAATGTTTTTAGGTAGGAAATGTATTAACAGCTCGTCAAGTGTCAATTACTTACTATCAGTTACACCAATTGCTCAACTGTCACATTCTTCCTTAAAAATATATGTAGCTTAAAGTGTTGAAGTATTGTGTTTCATTAAAATGGGTTGCATCGCACATTGATTTTTACAAATGTTACATGTATTTTTACAATGTCATATATCGGTACTGGAGAAATTGATTTGTTGACTGCTGGCTTCAAATATTTAGTTTTGAACGTGATAGGATCATTGATGGTAGTTTTTATGAACTAAGCCCGAAAAAAACCGCAATTAATAAGCTTTAAAAATCACGATAACCGAGTGGTTGGATGGTCGGTATTACGAGTCGAGAGACCCGAGTTCCATCCCCAGGTTGCAGGGTCGTGCCAATGGGTTTTTCAAAAACTTATGTACGAATTATATCGTTGTTGTTTATCCCGAAAATATCGTGGGTGGAAGGTGGGTCTAAGGGGCTTAATTGTCTAGACTAGACCTCTGCCTACCCAGGGGAATTGCGTGAAGAATTTTTTTTGTTTATTTAATAAACTGAGAGACGAAGAAAAAGCAGAAGTCTGCGCGAACAACCTTGCTGTACTAAAATAAATCAACGTCATAATATCCAAACGTACAGTAAATTGCCTTTATAATCTCAAGTAACATATTTAATGCTATTTGAGACATACAAAATAAGTTGTTTTTCTAAGGCGTTTAAAATTTGTCTGTACTTTCCAACACGTATCTAATTCAATTAGTACGTGAACAACCACACACACTTGTAGAAACACAGTTTCCATAAATTTTGATCACACCAAAATGTATTGATAACGTTTTGGTGCGACCAGATATGTGGGAGAAAAATATGGTTATGATAATATTACGATTTGACGCTGCTTTCAAAGCATTTGGGTTGCGGGTTCGAATTCCGCCTATGTGATGTGTCCGAATATAATATGTTTGTACTCGTTTCATGGAAATTTATATGTATATATGAATATTTATATATGTCACGTAGTCTTACGTTTAACTAAAATAATACATACGATATCTTGCGTTTTTTGTTGTAATGAGGTTAGCTTAAACTATAAATGTTATAGTAATAAAAACATATTTTGATAGGATGAAATCTGATTTCATAATAGCTGCTATTCGGATTCGGTATTACATTGATACAACTATACAACTATACTAACAATACTACAACTGTAGTATTCCCAATAATAGAGGACTGGGAAAAGGTACCAATAATACATTTTCCACGTGAATAGATTTTCGTGGTCTACCTTGGTAATTTTATTTACGAAGACGAGAATTACAAAAGTCTATCTCATCTAGAAAAAATGATCATTGATTAGTGTTTCCGTATGGCATAACTCATAAAAAAATAAAACGATTTTAGCTTCTTCATTAAAATATCTTAAATAATGCCTTTGTTTATTATTTGAACATTGTATTTTTTTTAGGAAAAGGAGGCAAATGAGCAGGTGACTCGCTGGATAATAAGTGATTACCGCCGCCCATGAACAGCCGCAATACCAGAGACATAGCAGATGCGTTGCCGGCTTCAGAGTGCCCCCCCCCCTCCCACCGAGGTGTTAGTGCCTTCGGTTACCTGCCCTCACCAGACGAAACGCAGAAGTTTGTTAGACTTCTACTTCACGCCAGTATTCTGTGAGGTCGTGGTACTTTCCCGGTCGAGCCGGCCCATTCATGCAACAACAAAAGCTGATGCGTAGCTCTACCACTGTGTACTTACAAAGTGTTAGACTTGTGATAGATTTATTAATAATTTTGATTTACGTATCATCTCTAATGCGGTACGTCTGTCGTTGTTTCTCGTGATCATCTTTTTCTGCTTATACGCACGTTTAAATATCATGGGTAATCGTGACCCGCTCTTCTGCGGACAATTTGCTCAAATGATCTTCGAAACTTAGTTATTTTGTTCAATTTCAAACTGCATATTTTCGTCCATTTTTTTTTCATACTTTTGTACCCATCTTACAATATTTTTTACATGTTTAGGTGTCATCTTTAGCATAACCACTTGCTTACAAACAAATAAATAATAATTAAATAAATATCTTAACGCAATTCCTAATACAGGGGTAGACAGAGGTCATGTCTAGGCAATTAAGTCCCTTCACCCAACTTCCACCGAAGATATTTTCGGGACAACGTGACAGGTGGTGAGCCCGTCGCCGTCTTTATGTCCAAGCTAACGATATAATTCGCATATAAGTTTTTGAAAAATCCATTGATACAAGCCTGCCTCCCGGGGATCGAACTCGGGTCTCTTGACTCAAAATTCCGACGACCCAACCACTCGGCTATCGTGACTCTATTCAAAATACTTTATAATGAAAACTTAATAGAATAAAAGTTTTAGAATTGAAGCTGTCTCGAAGTTATGGCTACGGAAGAAAACTAATTGCTATTTGATAAATCTATTTTAAAAAAATTCATTGTTTGGAACTAGTGAAGAAAGTGATCGGTCTATATTAGACATACTGAATGATGACATATGTTCAAAGAATTATTGTATAAATATAAATTCAGTACATCATGGCGTTGAAATTGTGACTCTTTTCAATGCAGAGTCGTAATTATTTTAGACTACTGATTGGTATCTCGACTGAACCAAACGACAGACAAACAATAGCTGTTCTATAGCAATGAAGACGTATGTATGCGTTTGTCAATTTGGAAGCTCCAATAGCTTAATGGGTGAATGTGAACTGAAAACTTTACTCTGTGCCTTTGTATATCAGTCATTCATGCCATTCGACTAATGTTTGTATTTTCATACAATAATATTTAATTGAAGTTATCGCCGTGAAAATTTATGATTTCTGATAAATTAACAATAATATTAAAAATGTATAGAAATAATCTAATGAAACTTCAATATTCAAAATCCACAAAGCCGTTCAATATGCAGAGCTTCAAATAGTGGGAATACTTAATCTATTCAGTATGGTTAAAAGGAAGTTACTGTATATTATGTATACATATTCGTAAAGGGTAAACCGTTGAAATATATTAATATGAATGGAGTGCATTTTAAATAAAATGCACTCTATCCATTACCCTTAAGTACATCAAGTAATTATTCAATATTGAAAAGGGATATTATAAAATAAATGAATACAATAATGATAATAACCCTTTGGAATTCTGTTTGTAAATTTGCTATCGCTATTGCTGTTCAATATCATATTTCCTTTGTTAAAAAATGGCGAAAAAAGAAGATATTACGGAGTTTCTTTCACCCATTTATTTTCCGTTAGTCCTAATTACGAAACAAGTTTTTCTATATATTCATTCCCCATATTAGTCACGGAATAATAATATGCATCTACTCCTCCCCGGTGTTTTTGTCAAACACGAATGAAATTCTTCAAGTCGATTGTAATGAACGTGAATGAAGTCTTAGGTAATATTTTTTTTATAGAAAAGGGAGGCAAACGAGCAGGTGGCTCACGTGATGGTAAGTCATTACCACTTACCATCACGTGAGCCACCTGCTCGTTCGCCCATGAACACCCGCAATACCAGAGGCATAGCAGATGCGTTGCCGGCCTTTGAGGTGTGTGGACCTCCGGTTACCTGCACTCACCAGACGACAAGGCAGAAGTTTGATAGACTTCTACTTCACACCGGTATTCTGTGAGGTCGTGGTACTTACCCGGTCGAGCCGGGGCCATTCTTGCAACACCAAAAGCTCATGCGTTATAGCTGGTAAAAAAACAAAATATTAGAAATATATTTGATTATATAAAATATTCGGTGTCAGGCTATGACCTTACAGAAATTCATAAAAGTCAGTCTACTCTTGACCTGGTGATTCATGATGAGGACAAAAATATGCAGAGTTATTATCCATCTATGTGATTAATAATAAAGACAGTCGTCACCGCCTTGAGAATCTCGTTTCAAGGGTTTTCGGTAGGATCCAATTTTACGAGTCCAATTGGCTTTAAAACGGACCTAAAACCCGTCATTTTGTGGCTGAATATAAACGAATACTTGATTTATTATTTAGGCAGGAATAGAAAACAACAGCTGTTTATTAACATTTTGGTACGGTATTGGTGGACGTCTATGTTTAACTACTTGTAATTAATACTTCGTGGTTGCTGGTACTGCATAGTCAATACCGTCGCAGAATCTATTAATTTAAAGCACTTACATTATATCGCCGATTTTGTTTCGGTAGCAGCAGTCCTACACAATCTTGCCAAACGTGGTGATTATGGAAAATCCTCCCTATGGAAGAGGCATTTTTAGAGATGGATTTAAACTATATGTTAAAGCTAATCATATTAAATGTTGACGACCTCCGTGGACGAGTGGTACACGCTTTTCATTTCACGAGTTTTCATTGTATCACCAGCTCTGACTGTCATATAATTAGAAAAATACTGTCTAATTTTTCTCGGGTTTGGATGTTTGTAGTACCTTCATTGTTTTCAAGGTATATCACATGTGCTTTAGCTGCTTACTTTGGAATCAGAGTTACGTATGTGATTTTGTCCCTAAGTGTGTATTACATTTAAGCATTTTTGGTGGATTTTTTTATTTTAATGACCATTAAAGATCGCGGATCCTAACCTCTATGTGCCCTATGCGTATGTAATTTCTCATTATTTGTTTATTAACTACCAAATTTTTCGATAATACTGTAACTGGCAAAAAGTTATTACTGTTGCCATATGATGCTCCGAATTCGAAAACGGAAAAACTTTAAAATGTCCATGATTAAAAACCCAAATATTATACATTGTTAACCAAAAAAGAATATACGCTACATTATTGCCATTTTCTTGAATTCTATAAAGTTTTATTCTAATCATAATTTTTCTTAAAGTCATGATAGCCGAGTGGTTGGGTGGTCGTAATTACGGGTCAAAAGACCCGTGTTCGATTTCGATCCCCAGGTAGCGGGCTCGTACCAATGGGTTTTTCAAAAACATGTTTACGAATTATATCGGCTTGGGCATAAAGATGGCGACGGGCTCACAACCTGTCACGTTGTCCCGAAAATATCTTAGGTGGAAGGTGGGTCGAAGACACTTAATTGTCTAGACTAGACCTCTGTGTACCCCTGTATTAGGAATTGCTTTTTTTTTCTTTATATAATTTTTCCGATAATTTAATAATATTTAGTATTTAAATTTAATTTTTATTTGTTAACATTTAAAGATACTAATTCTGGATGATTATCAAATATTTCTAACAAATAAAAAAAAACAAAGTGATACTATGTGATGAAGTTTAGGACAACGCTTTCCTTGAATGAGGAAGTCATCGTTTCGAAGGACCAAGGTATGAAGCGACTTAAATCTCGACAACCGGGAGGGCGGGGAAGCAAAAGGGGCTAGGGGTGCGAGGGTTGAGCGCGGGGGGCGGAGGGCCGTATCTCGCGCGCTACGGCGGCTCAAACTCAAATCACGTTTGGCGTTGCAAGCGGGACACGCACCGTAGCGCGTCCAGCTACAACTCACGTGACTTAACACGTCAAGTACCACGCCGGCCACGTATCACGCCGAAAGCGTGACGCGTCTGCCGTGCCGCTGTCGTATCATGACCGTGTCGGCACCGAGTGACGTTTTAAAAGCTTAAATAAACTCCTTCATACTTTCTACTTCCGTAAACTTGCACGACTTCTTTCCTAACTTCCTCACTTCCTTATATCGTTAAATTAGTTGGATGGTGCGTAGCGGTTATGGAATTAGAGGACAGTTTATATTTCACGTACGGATGCAGCGGGTTTGTATACGCTAAAAAGTTACCATAATTTTGACTTAGCTACTCGTGTAGCGTTTTTTTTAAACTTTGTTTTCTGACATTATTATCATCATAAAATGCTGATTAAGAAAACCTCGCATGTTATCATAGCACGCAAAATGTCAAAATCATTGCGCGTATGCACCGTAACATAAATAAAAGTTTAATTCGACTGCAATACTAAGTAAAATATCGCTTGTAGACTATAGACAAAAGTAAGCATGATAATTGAATCGGTAGTTTATAATTTTTTACGAGAAAATTGGTACAGGTTGTTTTAACAAATTTGCGTTACAATGGTCACGTTTTCAAAGTGTCTTCTCCACTCCACTTAGAAATTTCGATGGCACTCCAAGTTGCCAACTGATTTAATTTCTGAGAGCACTACTAATAAATAACTTTAATTAGATTAAGTATTTGTTTTATTTTATAAATTGCATCGTTTTAACCAAAGGAAAAATGTCATGACATAAAGCTTAATTTTCCAGCATTAATAATAAATATATAATATAACATGCGTGAAATATCAACACAAGTAAGTTACAAAAAAATGTAAATTGCATAAATTATTTAAATTTTATTTTAATGATATTTGAAAAACTCTAAAAAAGTAATTTTTTTCATTAAGTCTTTAGATAACTGGATTAACACATCCACTAAGAAATATCTTACTTTTGTGCAGTTGGGTGATATTAATTCAACCAACCACCACAAATGATTATGGCGACGATAGCGAATCTAACTCTGGATGCGTCACCATCTCTAATTTCATAAACTTTATGACCACTAAGAGTATTCTAAAAAATTGGGAGAAAATTAAATTACGAGTTATAAGTAAATCTATGGTACGGAAGCGATTCATAATCTTACTAATATTAGGATTATTGCCTGGGTGTTTTAGATTTTGATACGCTATATTAGGGGGTAAGAGATAAACGCAAGCTTAAAAAATTCCGAAAAAATTAAAAGCCCCTGCGGTAATTATTACAGTAAATCGAAACTTAACTTTCAAAAAATTGCGAGATAATATTAATCGATTTGTCTGTCTGTGTCTCGAAAATTTTTATAGTTTCCGTATATATGGTATTGCAGTATTAGAAAGGCTTAAATTTAAATTGTAATATTTATGATACATGATCTAAATATAGGGTATACTACAGTACAGTTAACATATGGTTAGCATATAACAGCTAGCATATTTAAGTAACATTTTTATCTCCACATAACTTCCCAGAACTGACATAGACAGAATTTCATACAATTAAGTTATTTCGACTAAAGTCCTAAACCTTCTTTGGGACATCGCGACAGACGTAGTCCTACGTTAAAATTCATTTTCAACGTAACCTACTGAGTCCAAACGCAGATTATTTGTATTTTCTCACCATTTTAACCTTCCTTGGACTCCTAAAAATATTACAAAACCAAAATGAGACGTATCGATTTGGCCATTTTCACGTTTTAGTGACACTAACAATGGTCAATTCATTTCTATATACTATTAAAAAATATGTTAGTGTAAAACCAATAATCGAGAAAGAAACCATCCTGCAAATTTTTTTTTCCAGATCGGTTCAGTAGTTTCAGAGGTTACCCGCCACATATGTATATATATATATATATATATATATATACATATATATATATATATATATATATATATCACGGATTTTACTTATTAAAAAAACTGATACCGAAATCATGATCTTTGCTTTCACCGACTTATGATATAAAGAAGAAGGGTGTAGGTACAATTTAAATAACCTGAAGAAAAGTAACATTTCTTATAATTTAATATTTATAATTTCAATAATATGTTTCAATTTTAGGTACTTGATAATAAGTTTATATTAGAGATACGTCAACATGATAGACAAGTTACTAGTAAGCCTTGCCTTTGAAGCTAAGGGTTGCGGTTTCGAGACCCGCTAGGGCAAACATTTGTGTAATGAATATAAATGTTCCTACACAAGCCATGGATGTCCATATATATATATTTATCTATTATCTTAATATGTATCTATGTACGTATTGTATTGTTGTTAGATTGTACTCTATTGCCACAAAACGAAAAGGCTTAAGTATCTAGACGACCTTTTAAGTATCTAGAAGGCTTAAGATCTAAGTACGTACTGTAGACGTACTGCCTACGCTGGTATTGGAACGATCGAAAAATTTTTTAATGATTTTTTTGAGATTAGTTGGCAGAAAAAATGTTGAAAAAAAAAAGAAACCGTAAACATAGAAACCATAAAATGGTTCCATTTGTTTGGTTGACTTAGTATATGTAGATCACGACAATTTAAAGCAGGTGCCGCTGGATAAACAGCGCACACTCGTTTATCATGGCCCGACCTTCGATCGAACACCTATAGAGTTTAACGTTATGCCTCTTATCATATCACAATCACTTCTCTTCTAAATAACATTTATATTGGCCTTACCTAGCCTGGTATCAACAATGATAGTCACCCAACAAAATGTCTTAAACGGACTAGATAATAACGTGGATTAACTCTTTTCTCATACTGTCACAATCACGAAACAATCTCGAAATATAATCTCGATTGCGACACTAATGACGCCGTTGTTTATCTCCAAAAGTGCAACCTCATATAACTGACAATATTTTCATAGAGTCGCGTTAGCATTATTTGTTTAAGGTTTTACGACGATTTTTTAAGTATTCACATTCAAGCAATGAGTATAATTTAGTAGCTCAATGCAATTAAGTATAGGTTTTAAGAAACTGAAAGGTTTTAAAAACACCGTTAACTGAAACTAGCTTTCAGCTTAAATTCTCCTGGAGGTCTCACTATAATACGTATGATAGATCCTCTTTACTGTTAAAGCAATTTAAAAAAGATTCTTACTAATTTTTTCTTTTCCATCTATCTAATAAAACTAATTTTTGTTAGTTTTGAGTTGATATAAACGAAGAAATTAATTTTGAGAGATAATATTTAAAGAAATAGGTAAACACAATTAATACCTACTCAATATCTCGTTGTTAATGTTATATCTTACTTTAATGCCGTTTTTTCTTTCAACTTATATTGTAAGTACTGTACTCTTCAATAGCTTTACTCGTCTTCTGGGTAGTTGCATTGGAGGATGAATATTTTCATCCTACGAATCATACAAATAGTGATTTGCAATATTTTGCAAATCAATATTCGTATCCACAACGATGATTGGTTAGAATTATGGAACTATAACGAAAAATGTAATCTCCAAAATGTTTGTAACTTTAATATCAGTATTTCAAACAGTACAAAACATTTGACTGAAAATTATAACGAAAGATATTATTAAATACTATGATATATTAAGAGTTTTTTGTGCTAATACAAATATTAAATATTATTATTAAACAAAGGCGAAGATGTCTGTTTGTAGATTTACCTCAGTTTACTAAATCTAAACGAATATTGATAATATCGATTAGGAGAGGTGGCATATCACTTGACTGATGATTAATATACATAGTAACTTGAAAAAACAATTTTGTGTTGAAAAGTTTTCGAAAAAAATGTTATGAGTACTGAAATAAATTAAACATTCCTCTGGAGGAGTGTCCTATCTATCCCTATCTTTGTCTGGTTTGATACAAAGGGTAATGTAGAATTTTAAAACAGAAACACAAAGACATGGTATAAAATAGTTAACTACTTTCAAAATTAGCATATTTGGACTTATAATATTAGCCTCAGTACCTTATGTACGAAAAATTACATTTTCATAAAATTACGGACGGATTATATTGTTGGCTAGGACACATCGCTTGGACGGGCTCACCACCTGTCATGTTGTCCCGAAAATATCTTAAGTGGAAGGTGAGTTGAAGGGACTTATTTGTCTGGACTAAAACTCTGAAGATACATATGCAAATATAAAAAAAAATTATGTGCGATAATTATGTAAGACAAAAAATGTTCTTAATATAAACACAATCGGTACCTAAAACCTCCTAAAATAAAATTACCTAATACCTGAAGTAAAAAGGTATTCTAAAATAAAATTATATTTGCCATCTGAATAGTAATATACTACGATGCTCCAAAAGCTAAAATAATATTTCAGAAACTTTAAGATGTCATCCCGCCAAAAATAGTAGCCGATACCTGAAAATTTATTACATCTAATTTTGGTTTATTAATATATTTATAGCCTTGGAGCAATCAAGGACTGACAGTAAGGACTAACTTTTTATAACTTTTGACTTTGTTTGAGCACAGAAACAAAGTGCACAATTAAAATTGGATTAACATAATTGTCATCTTAATATCACAATGATGATGTATTATGCATATAAACTTAAATAGCGTGAGGTTTTGTAATTAACTATTACTAATTTCACGAAATTAAGGAAAATTGGAATGTTTTTTTTATTACTTTATTAAACTGTACAGTGCACTAAATATAATTATCAAAAAAAAATACTACTAAAATTACATATCTGTTAGTATTGAAGTAAAATAGATGCAAGATAAAAATAAATTATTTTTGTACATAAATTGGTTTCAAAACGGAAATTGTATATTTATAGCAAAAAATATGGCTATTATAGACTCGCATCCTTCCTCATCGTTGATTTATAATGATTATTTACAATAATATTCCAATTAAGTAAGCATCTTAAAAATTTTTAAATAATAAACGTTTTATGACTGTAGTCGAAAAACTGAACATATCGATGTTATGACAATTGTCGTTATAAGTACACAGAGGAACAGTGAATATCGGTCATAGTTTGTACGACATGAAATCAGGTGGAGACGACGAACAGATAAAAGTTTTATAAATTATAAACTCTTATTTTTCTATTCTATATCATTATTTGTTTAATGAGGTTGTGCAGAAACAAGACATCAGCAGTTTTCAGTCCGTACGTCAGTTCTTAAGTTAAGTCATTTTGAAGAGTGCAAGACAGGAATTGTATGATATAAGGGCAATCTTTATGGGGAAGTTTATGGGTAATCGCATCAACCGTAGCAAAAATCAATGCCCTTATTGATTTATTGCTGCCTTATTGCTGCGGTTGATACAATAAGTAATAAAAAAATGTTTTTAAAGTTTCTCCAACTTTTCTATATGAACTGCATAAATGGAGATCTTAAATATTAAATTAAATATCATCGCGTGTAATACATTACTGAAGCGCTAAATTTATATTTATCGCATCTTGTTGATTAAACATTCGATATATATAGCATAAATGATATTTTAGGGTATCTTACTACGAAGGTAGCCTGGGGATATATAAGTGAAGCATAAGTTTATGTAAGCAGACTTAAATATTAGGTATCCAAATGTCAGTCAAATAAATTTCTAAGAGCCAATAAACTTATCAAAACTAACTTTAGTGTATTAGAAACCTATTTACAAATAAAATTTGATGCATTTTAATACGGTTTAATTAAAAAAGTAAAAATATAAGTAAATGTAGTAAATATATTCTTTAAAGTTTTCAAAAGACAGCGAGAGACCCGTTGAAACAAAAACTAAATCTGAGAATGCTGATATCTAAGAATGTTGTGTAACAGAATTTTCGAAAGTCACCCCTCAATATAAAGCCATAAAGTAATGAGTATATAATATAATTAATGTTTACGTTAAAAATCGGTAACCGTCATTACTACCATCATTCTATTCAGTAATTATAAAAAATACCCAACTGGAATAGCCCTTATTGTAAGCGAACAACGCCGACGGCAAAACTTTTGTATAAATTAACCATTGAATATAATAAAAGAAAAATGAGCTAAGATTTTGATAAATTTCGATAAAATAACTATGAATCAAGCTTAAAAATGAATACAGTGTAATTTGACCTTGATATAGAAGATGAGGCACTTACGTATGCGAGATGGGACAAGGTTCAAAGGCGCTTGTTTCACAGATTGAAGTTAGTTATGCAAAGTAGTGAAGCTAGTTTATTTTGAAGATGCTTTACTTACAAGATTTAATTTTAAGTGTTTCCCTGGATTAATCACACAAGGCTTGGAGACAAGTATTATAGCAACTAATAAAAAAAACACGCATAATATCATAATCATAATCCGTGTATTAGTATAATTTATTTTGATAATATTAATTATTATATTTCATAACTATAACACAAACAGTTTCCTGTACTGAAAACAATTTAAATTAGTAAATATTTCAAGTAAGGGGTAAGTATTTCAATAGGTAAAATTTTAAAACATTAACAAACAGAAGAAAAATTGTGAATAACTTATTCAATTTATATTTCAGGGGCTTAAGTATATCATTTTAATCTAGTAAAAGTATCTTATAAATAAAGTCATCACTTTAAGTCACTAAAACGGAACGCATAGTGATAGAAATCTATCAGTTTCTTTTCATAAAATATTACTTAAAGATATCATAAAAATTAAATAGGTAAGATATATACTCAATTTATTATAAATGATATAGCCTGAGTGTAATTTGGAGGCGGTCTTAAATAACTTAACAACTTCTAAGTTGCAAAATTTAATGCCCTCGTTGAGAGAAGGGAAGAAATGCGTTAAAAATTGAGGGTTGATCGGAACGGTTAACTATGTTTATGCTGTCTGCTTTCTTTGCAAATTTTAATTCTTTTTTCACAGAATACTATGAAAACTAAAACAAATTACTAGTTATAAGCCAATTAAGCTGAATCTTGAGAAGTTTGCGAAAAATTTTCTGGGGCATTATGATTCCCATTTTGAACTCTTAACCAGACTATTATCGTTTCATTAAAACTGGAATTAAAATTTTCCTTGATTCATTACCACAGTAAATCTTAAATATAACCTTAAAACTATAATTATTTATATTTCTATTTCGGCGTACTACCAATACGTTATAATTAAATAGTACATTTGTTACGGAAGTAAACAATTTTAACTTAAATATTACGGCACGGAATTCAGAATAAGTTAAGTATAACATAAAACACAGAAAGGTTGAATTTTATCAAGCTTTTATTATATATACGTACTTGGTATATATGTATGTATGTATGGGATTCGTGGAACATAATTTCCATCTACTTTAAATGGTCGGATTGCATTGAAACTTCGCACAATTATCAAGGAATGATGCAAAACTATAATTTGTGAAATTTTAAGATAAATAATAGTTTAAAAAAGTAACAAATACACTTTTTTTAGCTAGCTAAACTAAATTGTAGAGAATATGTTTTTAATAAAATATTTAGAAAAAGCAATGAAATAACGTAGTTGATTAATAGATTAAAACAAACTAAATTTAATAATTTTTCGTGTTCAAACTTTTTATTAAAATAGAAAAAAATCAAGCATTCTAGGAGTACGTCGTATTTAGTACCTAATAAATGATACTATAATGAAATCATGCACAAAACGGCGAGAAAACCAAATGTCATACAAGTGGCCTAGCCTATTTCAGTTATACTCATTCTTTGGTAGTTACCAAGGATTTCCTTCCGGATATACTAGTGATAAAACATTTTCGAACATTTAAATAATGTGATTTGTTTTCTTTTGTCATTTTGTTTTGTCAAAATAGAATTTGTCATAGAACAAATGTGATATTTTAACGAATCTCGTTCAACAGTAAAAATGTTCTCATGTCTATGCTTATTCTCGTATAATTGCGATTATGACTCAGGATGACAGAAGACGTCTGGATGCTCTTGGTGTTGAAGAGCAAATTGTAGATGTATAAATAATTTACCGTTTTAACTCTCTAAAAGCCCATCCAACTAATTTGCAACATTTAACTTAGTAATGCTTAGCTTTAATAAATTTTGCTAAATTTTTTAATAAAAAGTTTCTAAGTAAAAAATAAACTGAACTGAATGTTGTAATAAAAAATGCTAAGATAAATAAAATGTTATTATCAATCACTCACAAGTATAACGAATTATATGTAATAAACAATTTATTAATAATGTAATATCTATTATCTGAAAATATACGTCGGAATATTTGGTATATTCCTTGGAAAAACTGTCAGACGAAAATCTAAACACCTTTCTTTATGTGTAGATATTGTCGACTTCTATACTGACTCTTTCTACTCGTATATCCATGACTAAACTTTTTTCTTCTCTTATTACTTATAAGACTTTTCTTTACTTTATAAATATCTCTAATACGTGAGTGTTTTTAATAATCACAGTGACACTTTAATTTGAGCGAAGAAGTACGGACTAATTGTGACCACTTGAAGATACAATGTCGATATTCTTCTTCCGACTCCACAATTTGCGACGAGCCGAGGAGAAAAAGAAGAGGAAGAGCGAGAATAGACAAAGTAGAGAGAATATGAGTTCGGACACGTTAACCGCTCCATCTCGCTTGCTAGAGCGCCCGCTCAGCGAGCCCCTGGACAGCCTCGATGAAATCGCCCTTCAAATACCCAGGTGCCTTGTCACAATTATGCTTAATCTATGTCTCTATACTCTCAACCTAGCTTTCGTTATTAGCTTTATACTTTAAAACAAATTGTTCCAAATTAATGGTTTTTCGAATTATGAATTTTGTTTTCGAAACAGGAATACATAATTTACATATACGTATTCATGTTTAGAGAATAAAATTTAAGTTCCATGAATGTTCCTACAATCTAGTTGTTTTCAGTATCTGTTTCCTGCCAAGAATGCACTTTTAATTATGTCCATTGCTAGCGTATGATAACGATTTCACAGAAAATGCATTTTATTAAAAATGCATGAATTATAAATCACGATTCCGAAACCTAAGCCTAATAAATGTAAAAAAAGTTATAAAAAATGTTTTTAAGATTTTTCAAATGGAATGGGTTTAATTCCCATTTCATCTTTTATTTTATTTACTATAGTTGTTAAAGTTGCCACTGGTGAATGTTGTGGACAGAAATAAACATTTCGAAGACATGTATTGGACGTAGCGGCCATATATCTGCAAAGGGAGCAATACCATCAAGTAAAGGACGTAAATTAGATGACGTGACCTCGTTTTCTACAGTACCATCTATAAGAACAAACCTTAGATAAAACTAGGATAGAATAGTTTTGTTTTCCGATACGTGATGAATTAATTTGATTTCAAAGTTCTACACTTCATGCATGTATGTATCCCTATCTATACGTATTCGCTGTCTCATTATGCTATTAATATGTGCATATAATAGATGTTATACTATTATTTATATGTAAAATTTATATATATGTAAAATTTGTTCATTTCAATTTCATTTACTTTAATGTATTATTCATCTAACGGGTATATAATACACCTATATGAGTAAATAATAATTTTTTATAGAATGAATTTTATAATACTCAAGACCCTGCCTTCGAAGTTGTGTGTTACGGGTTTGAATCCCTCTAGGTGCAAGCATTTATATAATGAATGTGAATGTTTGTACTTGATTCAAGGATAAAAAAAATATCTTCACGCACTTCCCAATACAGGGGTAGACAGAGGTCGAGTCTAGACAATTAAGTCCCTTCGACCCACCTTCCACCGAAGATATTTTCAGGACAACGTGATAGGTGGTGAGCCCGTCGCCGTCTTCATGTCCAAGCCAACGATATTCGTACATAAGTTTTTTGAAAAACCCATTGGTACGAGCCTACCAACTGGGGATCGAACTCGGGTCTATTGACTCGAAATTCCGAACACCCAACCACTCGGCTATCGTGACTTTATCGTGATTCATGGATGTATATATGAATATAAATTTATGTAAGTGTATACATATGCATGTGCAGTTAGCGCAGAAAACTTAATTTCTTACTTTTCGTCTTAACGAAGATAGGCCCATTATCTGTCACAATGTGCCAAATAGGCTTCGGTGAAAGATGGGTCGAAAGGACTATCCCAGTATTGAAAAAATGCATGAAAATAAAAACATAATATTGGTGTAACAGTAATTTTCACTATACATTTTAAATTGCTCTTCAGTCTGTTAAGAGATTGGAACATAATAGTCAATTATACGTGCCAAAATCTATCCTTTTTTAAGATGTAACTAAAATTAATGGTTGCTCCTTAAGTTGTCCTTACTTTTTAATTTATCAAGTATAAAATTGGTTAGGAGACCTAAGTAATCGGTTTTGGACAAATTATTCAACGAATCCGTACATCGCATAATAACGTAGATATACATTTTCATGCATTTCATTTTGTATTTTGGTTCGGTTCTTAACCAAATTCGCTACTAAGCATCAGTATCATTACGTGATCATCATTTTCAGGTCAACATATCGATGCGTTTCGGTCCCCTGAGGCATATGCCTCTCCCAAAATCGCCAAAATTGGCTATTGGCGATCGCAATTTTAGGTTACCTTTAATACTAAGCAATGTGACCTATCTTTTTTCATCTGATCATGTATTCTTCATGATCCTGCTATCGGTTGACAGCTATTTCAATTTGCATGTGTCTATTTATTTATATACTTTATTGCACACGCCATAACATAAGAATCACTAGGTCTAATCATTAACTAATATTTAAAAAGCTTACAAAAAATGATTGTACAACGGGCGGCCTTATCGATTAATAGCGATTTCATGTAATAGATTAATAGCAATTTCTTCGAGACTTTTCTTAAAATACATTTTAAAAAATAAGTTTCCGGGAGTCTGTATACATAAATATGAACAATTAGATAACATTAATATACATATAATAAACAAATACGCATACAATTTAGTTACACATATACATTTAGATCTATATACTTAGTCTAAAAAGAGGTGGTAAATTCTCAGGCCACGCAGGCAAGTTCTGAATATTTATCATAGTCAAAAAATCTAATCATTTACGAAGTCTTCATACAATGGACAAAAAAACTTGCATCACGTTCCTTCTATGCTTGTGATGTATCAAAACATTCCGCATGAGAGCGTTGCGCTTCCTCTTTGATTCTATTTCACGATCATTAAATATGCCCTAGGCGGAAAGAAAATTACGCGACGGTCGACGCGGCCGGAAATGCGACGATCCTCGAGCATTCGCGTCTTGTATTATGCGGACCCATTTTACTAAACTTTCTGTACTTGTGGAGAATTGTATTTGTTTCTGAAACAGTTGGGTTTTGGATTTTAAAATATTTCTAGATTGGGATATCTGCTGTATTGGGTTATCTTACTAACGGTGGATGATCATCACGAACGAGAAATCATCAAGCGCCAGAAGACAAAGAGATTGTCTCCTATTTTGTTATTTTTATCATCATCATCATTATTGCCTGTAAAGGTTCACGGCAGAAACTTCGGCCTCTCCCATGAGGTGGGTTTTTCGTCTCGGCCAGCGGATCGGTGATCGCAGTACCAGATATCTTGCACCTTAATCTTTTTTCCAAGGTATGTACTATCAGTAGTACTATAATTTAAATAAAACTAAGAACCAACCTACTCATGTTGCAAGGCTTCGTGAGGTACGTATACTTAGCAATAAATTACAGCAAAATTTGCAGAACTATTGACCTACGTAGAAGCCCCCGGAAGTGGGTTACTCGGAACGATTCCTCAACATTTGATTTAGCACAATTTATATCGTAACCAACTAATTACCTAAATTAACCTGGAAAATATTTGAAGTGCAACAGAGAATTTACTGAACTATTTTATACGCAAAAGGCTTGAAGCCAATAATACATACCATTTCAAATCGAATATATTTGAATTGAAATCTTCTTTGGGTATGCAGACCGATTTTGATAGATAATAAAATATCTTCACGCAATTCCCAATACAGGGGTAGACAGAGGTCTAGCCTAGACAATTAAGTCCCTTTGACCCACCTTCCACCGAAGATATTTTCGGGACAAAGAGATAGATGGTGAGCCCGTCGCCGTCTTTATGTCCGAGCCAACTATATAATTTTTACATAAGTTTTTGAAAACCTATTGGTACGAGCCTGCCACCTGGGGATCGAATTTTGATAGATAACATTTTTTGATAATTTTTTGATAGATAAAAACTAAATATCGCGATACTGACATCTCTTTGATCTAAATTAAATAATTGGTATGATGTTATGTAGGTTTTAAGCCCTTTTTGTATTTTTTGTTTTCTTTTTTTAGTGACAGTTGCTCCTACCATGACGATTTATTGATACGAATCATCGGTATCAATGCTGATTGGAAAAATATCGAAAGCACTTTTATTATAGTCGGCAATTCACGATGAGTACGAATGTTTTATTTTTATTTATTGTGATTAATAAGTGAGTAGGCTTCTCAGTTTTGGTGTTGACTTTCATAATGTAAGAGGAGCGTTGTTAAGCATTTAGGATGTGAAAAATATGAAGGCAAAAAAGAGATACTCTGCCTATCGTGACGCTAAAATGTAATAAAATAATGTAAGCAAACAAACAACACCATGGGAGCAGGTGTGCTGCCAGATTTTAAGAAGGGAAGGTTAGGAGGGTTAGGGGGGTACTAGGGGAACTGCTGACACTTAATGCCTCGACCTCTTTTTTCCCACTTTCGTCACGTTGTATTTATTAGCCACCGCCAGTGGAGTAAAATAATTATTATAATATTTTTTCAAAATTATATTAATTTCGTATATTTCTTTTTCTAATTATTTCATTATTATTATATTATATACATTATATTGTAAGTCACGATAGCCGAGTGGTTGGGTGGTCGGAATTTCGAGTCAATAGACCCGAGTTCGTCCCCTGGCTCGTACCAATGGCGTTTTCAAAAACTTATGTACGAATAATATCTTTCGCTTGGACATAAAGACGGTCTCACCATCTGTCACGTTGTCCCGAAAATATCATCGGTGGAAGGTGGGTCAAAGAGACTTAATTGTCTAGACTAAATCTGTCTACCCTGTGTTAGGAATTGCGTGGAGATATTTATTTTATTTTATTCATAATTTGTAAATAAATAAATAAATATAAATATCTTCACGCAATTCCCAATACAGGGGTAGACAGAGGTCAAGTCTAGACAATTCATAATTTGTAATTATAGAATAATCGGTAAAACTGTCAATACACAGGTAGAGGAATTCATTACCGAAGAATACTAAATAGTATTACAAAACAAAATTTATACGATCAATGTGGACCCTTTTGAGCACGGCAATATCGGGAGCTTAATAGCTTAAATTATGAACCTGTAACAGAAAATTTGTACTTAATGTAACACTGTATATAATGTATTGTCGGTTGTTAATGATTTATTAAAGTTATTTAGACCTGGGTGGTCAAGTCAATTATGGCGACTGAAGTATCATCTACACTTCAGTAAATCTATTTAGAATTACTTATTTTTACATCTACCTAGATTACCTTGGAAATAATATGTTAAAAAATAGTAAGGCCTATAAAGTTTTTACTATTGGACGTATGCCTCTTTTACAGCAAATTCATATTCGGCGTTCAAGAAGCGATTAATCTGAAAGTATGAACAAAACCTTAGACAGCGGACTTTAAAAGTTTGCTCATTTTATAAACTAGTATATTCCTAAAATATTATTCCGACATCAGTCCTAACTGACTGCCTTTACACAATTTATTTCCAATCCCGCGAGCTATATGTCTTTTTTTGAAATTTCTAATTAATCTATTAACCAAAAAAGTCCGACAAGACTTCCATGCTTTAAATATTAATAAAAATGCATCATGATTGTGTGATTTATATTTTTTTCTTTAGTCGCTTCATACCGCCCACGTAATACTATTTTTTTTTCTTTGTATATACCATATATAATACCATACTATTAAAAAGTCTTTGGCATTATTTTAATAGATACGTGGGATAAACTGTCTTAATTAGTCCGATGCTCAATCCCGATTAGTCCGATGCTAATTTCATACATTTTGAATACATAAGAAATCTGTATAGGAAGAAATTACGTTTTATAGGAACTGGATAAGGGTTAACGTTCAATATTTTATTACAATAAAAGTACAATGTTTAATAAAAGGTGTGTATACTATGTATTTTATTAATAAAATTGAAGCAAATCCGTTTCATAAAAAGGCACAAACGGGCTTATATAAAATATATGGCTTACATGCTTGTACTCATATACTACTTATGAACTTGATTTCAACCATCTGTTCTTAAGGTTTTTTTTGCGGGCTGTAATTTCCTTGTTTACGTAAATAGGCTTTGGATGAAAAATAACGATGTTGAGCGGATATCCTAGCAAGTGATCTTGACACGTTTTGCGGCTACACAGTTAGTTTAACTTATTTCCTTTTATTTTTTAATTGCACGTCGGCGAACTTAATTAATTTCGAGTGACGGCGAGTAGGTAAATAACGAAATTAAAAGAGTTTGTACTGCGGGCTTGTTCCATAAAAAACTTAGCAATTGTTTCATATTTTACATTTTAACAAGCAGGAAAATTATAGCTGATAGTTCACTTGACAGAAAATGGTTACTACAATTTATGGACACCAGTAAACAAATCAAAGTAAAGGTGATGAAGGACTAGATAAAATATCTCATTTTCCCATGAGCTCATTAACCCATAATTTACCTGGGTTTCAACACCTTTCAAACCGGAACATGGTATCCGTTATATAACGATTTGTCGGCAGAAATTGGTAGCAACAAAAGAACTATTGAACTAATAATGAAAACACAAAGGAAAAGAAATCATTTAAAAGAACCTTTATCGTTGCTTAATAATTTACATTTCTTTTTCATTTACTTCTTATCTTGTATAACGAAAGAGATATTAAAGAATTGTGAATTTTTACAGTTATTTAGTTGAAAACAGATGTATTATATACCATGTGGTTGTTCGTAAGGATATAACACTCTCTTCTCTTAGATGTTGCCGACTAAGGGAAAATACTTCAAAATATTAATGGCTATTAACAGACAGCGAAATAACTATCTTGAAAAAGAGGTGCGTATATGGTGCAAAGTGTTTAAAGTGTATATTGCAAGTGGTGGTTATGGCAGACCCTGCCTTACGGGAAATGCCCATAACCGATATGTATGTATTATGTATTCTTGAATTTTCGTAAATTCATAGTGTTGATGATAATTTGTCAACTTACGTTTTCTTTTCCTTCATATTCATTATTTTCTTCATACACGCACTCATATTTATCCCAGTACTTATAACCCTCATCGCTTGACGTAAAAAGTAATATATAAGATTTCAAATATAATGCAATGTTTAAAAACTTTTTTATTATGAAACAAATGCACTCAGGTTTTTCTCTAGTAATAGCCTTTCTTATCAGTTATTTTGATATTAAACGTCATTGAATATAGAAAAGGACGAGAAGGATCAATCAAAATTTGTATTAATTTAGACAGTCCAAAAGAGATGTTTTAACGAGATGAAATGTTATTAAAACGTTTTAAATGTTCGCGTCGGAGGCCACTTGGAATGAGTTTCTGATTATATCTGTAAACTGGACCAGATAATGGAGTTTAAAATCGCGTTTATACGATGCCAGAACGTCATCGGACCTACCGCATTTTCGATATTTATGTTTAACGTTTTTATAATATTTGCAATTCCTTAATTATTCAATAGTTTATTTGAGTTAATATTAGCAAAGAAATGCAATATCATTTGTTAAAAGCCTTGGTTTATACTCAAGCTTTGCCAGTGAATTGATTGATTTATGTACGTTGTTTATGAGGCGATGATTGTTTATGCTAACAATAGTAAGTTTCTCTTGTATGTGCGTGAATGTAATAAAAGACCAAAAGAAATGGCCTGCCGACAGATAACGGAATAACCGTCTGAAGAAATACTAGACTGAAATACCGAAAGACCTGTGAATGTCAATCCGCTTGCTAAGTATAACGATAATTATTCTTACATTTATATATTAAAATTATTCTTACAGAAAAAGCTTTATTACTGCAGCGGACTTATAAAGGCCTTTGTGATAATGATGATAATTTAGGTTAAACCTACGTCATGTATCGATTTTGTGGGTAGGTTCACAATCATCGTTGGAGTTGGTATTTGCATTCTCACTTCAAAATTACCTATACTGTGTAAGAGGAATACTTCCTGTGCAAGATGTTGTTCTCAGCTGTGATACGAAAGCCAGTAACATTCGCGATTCAAATGTTCGGTTTAGAACCAGTAGGCTGTAACGATTAACATTAACCATGAGGTAATAGAATATAATATCAGCGGCCAATATAAGTATACTCTACATACAAAATTAGATTGGCCATGTATCTGTGTTGTAGACGTGCTGCAGTAACTATTTTAGTTAAAATGTACGGTCCCACTGCTTTCCGCTGACAAAGTTGCGGGTAGTATTTTATATGTAAGCTGCCTCGTCTTTTCTCGTCAATTACGGAAGTGTCCGGCTCAGCAACCACCCTTACTTTCCCGAGCCTTATATTAAATTCTCTTTTCACACCGGACACGAGCAAGTACTTCGTCGCTTTATTACTTGACTGCACGGGGTAAATTCTAATAATTTATTAGAAAATACTTACTTTACTTACCAAAGATCTTGCTTGATTACTCTTTCGAGAAATTACGATCTCCGAAAAATTAATGGATAGACTTTATTTATTACGAAATATTTATATAGAGACCACGGAAAGATAACTGAAGAAAATGTCTTTACGCCAGCTGGGTTTAACAGAGGTCTAGATAATTAAGTCCTTTCGAAACACCTTCCACCGAAAACATTTTTTTAGGACAACGTCACAGGTGGTGAGTCTGTCGCCGTTTTTATGACCAAGCCAACGATGTAACTAAGTTATTAAAATTAACAAGACATTTAGTAAAAAGAATTTAATAGAACAGTGAAACAGTGACCTTCACGAATAATTAATAAAAAAATAATGATTAAAAAGTCATGCAGACCAAAAAATGCTTCAGGTGATCTTTTGGTGCTTCTTTTCACCTTAATGCGTCCAATGAAATGATACAAACGTAGCAAAAAACCTTCGGCACCCCTTACCACGCTTGCCTTGGATCTCTGCAATATCAAGGGACTATATTCCTATCCAGATGCCGTTCACCACCAACTGGAGACGGCAAAGCCAGCCTTGCTTTTTGAGACGCATATATCCTCTCTGGCGGATAACACTTATCTTTCCTACACGGGGTACAAGCAGGAACATTCTTTTGTGCCACGGGCCGGGGTTTGTGTGTACGTCAGAGAGGATATATGTTCTCAACGCCTTGGCAGCCTTGCAGGTAGGGAACTGTCCACCCTTTGGCTACGCATAGACAGCGACAACCACCCTCGCATCTAGCGGTGCCTCTATAAGTCCCACAGCGGTAAAGCCGAAACTGACCGACTCATCAACCACATCCAAATGCCTGCAGATTCCGTGCAGCAGATCCCACCCGCAGAGATGGTGGTACTCGGTGAATTCAACGCCCACCACGCCAAATGGCTACTATCTCGAACCACTGATCATGCGGGAGATCTGTTTTTGACTTTGCCTTAGCATGTGATCTAACACAACTGGTTACTTCGCCAACGCGGTTTCCAGATGTCGAAGAAGATGCCCTGCTGGATCTACTGCTGACCTCTCATACGGACGGCTATGTGGTCTTCTTCGATGCCCTGTTGGGTTCATCGGACTACTGTCTGATTCGGAGTAAAGTGCCTATCGTGTGCCCATTGCTGTCGCAATCTGCAGGCCACCGCCGTATGTGACACTACAGGTCGGCGGATTGGGAAGCAATGCGGTCTTTCTTTGCATCTTCTCGCTGAATAGTCCCGATGCCATTGCAAATTCCGTCGCTGATTTGATGCTTCAAGGAATGGAACTTTTCGTCCTTACTCTGTGGTGCTCATCGGTGGTAGATCTAAGCCATGGTTACGTAGCGCCTGCAGAATAGCATCTCGTCAAAAGCAGCAGTGCTAACGAGCCTGGGTTAATGCATCGGCGTCTCAGGATTCAAAAACTACCGTTTTTAAGAAGAAGTATAACTCTGCCGCCAGATCCTTCAAAAGAGTAATTGCTGCGGCAAAGTCCAAGAACATTGGCAGAATTGGCGAGAAACTGGTTCGACTTCCTTCGGGTGCTTGTGCTGTTCCCTCGCCAAGGCTGTTCAAGGGAATTTCAGTCAGCCATCACTACTATCTCTGCACAGGGAGGACAACTCGCTGGCCCATGGCGCAAAAGAGAAAGCCGATCTCCTAGGTTTTCTTTTTGCGTCCAACTCGACTCTCTACGATAGGGGGAACTCACCGCCGACTATCCTGTGCAGTGAGTGCTCTATGTCGGACATCCGGATTTTCCAGAGCTCAGTGCGCAAAGCACCCCTCTCCCTCCCTAGATATCCAAAAGTCGAGTGGACCCGATGGAATCCACCCTATTGTGTTGGGGATGTGTGCTCCAGAGTTGGCGCCTTTTCGGTACTCCTACTCTCAAGCTATCGTCCCGATAGCATGGAAGACTGTTTTGGTGCACCCGATACCTAAGAAAGCCGACCGCTCAATTCCGGGTAACTACACACCGATCGCCATCAACTCCTTGTTTTCCAAAATAATGGAGTCCATTATAAACTGCCAGCTCATGAGGTACTTAGAGGAGCACCAGTTGATTAGTGACCGCCAGTACGGCTTCTGTCGAGGTCGCTCAGCTGGTGATCTTCTTGTGTACCTCATTAATCGATGGGCGAAGGCAGTAGAGAGCAAGGGAGAGGCTCTGGCAGTTAGTTTGGACATAGCAAAAGTCTTTGATCGGGTATGGCCAAAGCGCTTCTCTCGAAGCTTTCGTCATATGGGCTTCCCGAGAAATTTTGCTATTGGGTCACTAGTTTTCTCACAGACCGAAGCATCAGAGTCGTAGTTGACGAAGCATGCTCGGGCTCCAAGCCTGTGAACGATCTGGTGGCCCACAAAGCTGTGTGCTATCGCCAACCCTGTTTCTTCTGCATATCAATGATTTGTTACAAATCAGTAACATTCATTGCTATGCAGATGACAGCACTGGTGATGCCCTATACACCGACCGTGCCAATATTTCTCGGGAACACGTCGACCGTACGTCGTACCGGAACAAACTTGAGTCTGATGTCGAGATTTTGTTAGACAAAACTGGGGCCGACTAAATTTAGTCCAGTTTTTTTGCACACAAATTTGCAAAAGAAACCCTTCGTCGTTTGACCTCATTTTTAGTGCACTTCCCTAGTTACCTCAGCCAACATCGGAACCCTTGGCGTCGACATATCAAGCAACGTTCAGATTCGCGGTTATTTGGAAGGGAAGGGCAAATTGGCCTCTAAAAAGCTTGGCGTTCTCAGTAGAGCACGACAGTACTTCATACCGGTGCACCGCGTACAACTTTATATAGCGCAGATCCGGCCGCACATACTATACTGTTTGCATCTCTGGACGGGGCACCCCAGTGTCAGCTCCTTCCATTTGACCGTGCCCAACGTAGAGTGGCTCGAATCGTCGACGACCATGTTCTATCTGATAGGCTAGATTTTTGCATTGCAAAGAGACGTTGCATCTCTTTGCCAGAAATTCCATCAACACCATCTTGGTGCTTGGCATTCCACCACAGTGCGTTTTTCGCGGAATTTTCTGCCTTGCACTTACACTTTATGGAATGTGCTGCCGTCACGGTTTTTCCGGACCGATACGACTTAGGGACCTTCAAGAAAAGAGCCTATACCTTTCTTTAAGGCCGGCAACGCATCTGCTATGCCTCTCGTATTGCGGATGTGCATGGGCGGCGGTAATCACTTACCATCACGTGAGCCACCTGATCATTTGCCTCCCTATTCTATAAAAAAGACTATTTTGCTATATGTATGATCTCCAGCATTTGATCTCCACTCAGTCGTTCAAATGTTCCAAGCCATATCTTATCCAAGAAGTATCTTTCAAACCTGACTTACGACCAAGTTAACAATAACTTAAAAAACGACCAAGTAATCACTTACCATCACGTGAGCCGCCTGCTCGTTTGCCTCACTTCTCTATAAAAAGATTACTTATGGTGGAATTTTATTCAGATTATTTTGATGACCATAGAATATGCTCATGAACTAAAATTAAACCACTTCTACTTCGTGATTCGATAGATTGCGATACACACACTGAAAGTTGAGATAAATACACTAAAATAGAAAGCTATACATGATATTGTAAGGTTCTGTTGCATGTCTCGCTAAAATGAACTTCATCCACTGCCGTCGCCAGGACGCCGTCAGGACGAAGTCACGGCAAGCCACCTGACGTTTGTGCCCCTAATGACACTTCCTGTGCATGCGAACAGTTTCACCACGTACCAATTAAAAGTAATTCGATTTTCTCTTCATAAACATTTATATATAAATCAATCCTTTTTAATATTATCAATCCTTATTAACCTGTCAACGCAAATAATTTATTATGATGAATATTTTTCTATATAATTATCCATTTCGAAATGTTCTCGATTTTTCAGCTGCCGCTTTGTGTTTTTCAAAATGTTCCTAAAACACCAGTCTTGAGAATAAAATTATATAAAATAATGGCCTATGTTTATCTTTATAAGATTTGTTTATGATCTTAATACTCGTAATCTATCTAAGTAAAAATTAAAAATCCCATATAAATCAGTTTTTTACATGATTTTTTTTGCATGGTATGTATCTATATAATGGAATACATAAATGTAATTTCCATCCACTTTAAAATGTCCGATTGAATTGAAACTTTGTATACTAACGTTTGAATGTCAAAGAAATTGATAGATTTCCTCTGAAATGATTTTCAATATAAATTTACGTGGGTGACTATATCTGAAATATTTTCTATATTCGAGACATCTTCACTAGACATAAAAGTTTAAAAGTTGTAAGTTGTTAAAATTTATAGTTATTGTATTTTTTTAGCTTATCGAATGTTATTATCTAATTTAGAGTTCGATTATTTTCAAAGGCGATTATTTTTGGTTTTTTCTATTAACAAGCATTTACATGATGAAGGAGGCAATGCAAGGCATTCGCTTCACTTAATGGTGAATGATCACGAGGGCCCTTAACTCTGGAGGAGTAAGGAAAGAAAAAGCTCTCTTCCCGATTTTTTTTTATCGGGAAGGGAGGCAAAAGAGCAGGTGGCTCACGTGATGGTAAGTGATTACCGCCGCCCATGAACATCCGCAATACGAGAGGCATAGCAGATGCGTTGCCGGCTTTTGAGAAAGGTATCGACTCTTTTCTTAATCTTATCCGAATGTCCTATAGGCGTAACCGTGCGGAAGTATTGCTGGCAACAGCTGATTTGAAAAGATTGTGCGTGACATAGAATTTATTTAAAAAGTAAACAGCTGCCCATTACCGATCTGATCCATTTTGATCCAGTATTTTGGATTTCCCGCAACTTGTTGATAGCCAATTGCATGTTCATTATGCTGACTAAAGTCACGATACCCGAGTGGTTGGTTGGTCGGAATTTCGAGTCAAAAGACCCGAGTTCGATCCCCAGGTGGCAAGCTCGTACCAATGGGTGGGTCAAAGGGACAAAAATGTCTAGACTAAACCTCTGTCTGCCCCTGTATTGAGAATTGCGTGAAGATATTTATATTTATTATTATGAAATTATGAATAGTCACAGTAGTCGAAGATTCCTTCAAACTCGGAATGGAAGCCACTCGATAATCTTACGATTTTGAGATATTCTCTCAAATTTAATGAGACGGATAGTCAGACTTCACAAGCTTCCGGGCTTGTCAGCTTCTCAGTAGCATTCAGATAACAAGCATCAGCATAATAAAGGAAAAGCAATACGAAAGGGAAAGCTATATTTTAGTTGTACAGGGTTTGAGACATTTCATGGAATATTCGTAAAATGTTCTGGGAAAAAAATTTACACCAAATCTCTTATATTATTTTTGACGTTGTCAATATAATTAGAGAGATCTAAAAAAAGAAAAGATAATTGACTCTGTCCTGCTCGTTTAATTATTGATTCGATTTAAAAGTAAATATTTATTGTTGTTATTGGTGCAATTCAAATATAAACTCTAGTCACGCCAGCCGGGTGGTTGGGCGGTTAGGATTTCGAGTCAAGAGACCGGAGTTCGGTCCCCAGGTGGCAGGCTCGTACCAAAGGGTTTTTCAAAAACTAATGTACGATTATACCATTGAGACGGCGACGGGCTTACCACTCGTCACGTTGTCCCAAAAATATCTTCGGTGGAAGGTGTGTCGAAACGACTTAATTGTTTAGACCTCTGTCTACCCCTGTATTGGGAATGGCGTGAAGATATATTATGTATTATATTTTTTTAAATATAAACTCAAATGTCATATTTTATCAATTGCACTAAAATATACCTTTTTCTTCTCGTCATGAGGTTAACAAATTTTTAAATAATTTAAAAAATAATGTTCGAAAGTCTTCTTTACATATAATGAATGTATTTAATAAATTTGTTTTGAAGTAATTCATAGATGAAGCAGATGTTTATGACCACATGTCACATTGTTATCAATTTGAACGTATTTTTTGAGTAAAAGGGGCTTTTATTATTTAATAATGCAAACCAGAATATAATGCAATGTATTGCTTGTTAATATAAGTAATAACAATTTCGCGAACTAAGCTTGATACCATAATAATTAAAACTATGATTGAATTCATACATATTTCGAATGAGCGATTCATTTAATAATGGTGAGAAATAATACGCTTAATCGACAATAACATTCACAATTTATTATATCTGACGCACAGCTTGTAGCAACATGCGTAGAAGAAGCTGATGAGACAGACGCTTATAATGCATTTAATAATTATAGTAATAGACATATAGCGCGGCAGAGACAATGCTGTCGACACAGAGTTGAACAGCGGAGCATGGTTCTTCGGGCGCGTTGGCAATGGCGCATGCGTGGGCGTACGCAGATTTAACTCGGGGCGGCATGTTCCCATTTCTGCGTCCTGTACCTCTGTGAGATCTATAGTGAATAGCTGAGATGATACGTGGTCTACGCGGACTATCTGTAATGATAAATGACAGCTTTACTCACCCCACAAACTCAAAGTCAAAAAAAGTCTCAATAGCCGAGTGGTTGGGTGTTCGAAATTTCAAGTCAAGAGACCCGAGTTCGATCCCGAGGTGGCAGGAAACAGGTGGTTGAAAAAACCATTGGTATGAGACCAATGGTTTTTTCAAAAGTTATCTATGAATTAAATCGTTGGCTTGGACATAAAGACGGCGACGGGCTCACAACCAGTCACGTCGTCCCGAAAATATCTTCGGTGGAAGATGGGTCAAAGGGATTTAATTGTCTAGCCTAGACCTACTGCATGTCTACTCCTACAAATTACAAATACACACAAATTCAATTAACGTTATCTGTCATACTATACAAAAATGCCAAAAGAGGCATCAAGGACTACATTTAGAACTTCTATCTAGGTGTAGTACTGTTTAGTATCATCTTTATCTGTATCATTTTTATCTGATTACTGTCTTGTTCTTGTTAAAAGTTTATGGACCCAGTATAAATGAACACTGTACCGTATTGCGTGTACGTGATAATGCATCCGCAACTTTCATTAGCTCCGTTTATATAGTAGAACTTTTCAGTCAGATAAACAGGTCTTTTTTTACTTGTATAAGAAAGAAATGACCACATGATAAGATTAAATCTGGTAAAGATTTTACTTAACGCTTGAAATAGGAGACTGTTAAATTGGATTGATTATATTATTTTGAAACATAATGTATGTAACGATGATTTGTAATAGTACCAAATAAATAATTACTTACTTACTGATTAATGTATCAATGAAATTGACTCTACAATTGGATTTCTGTACCAATAACTGAAAGCACTTATGTTCTTTGCACTTTAATAAAGGACTCTAAAAATTACAATGACTATAAATTTATAATGAATAAATACATATAGAAGTGGGAACAAAATCACATACACAATTTATATAAGTAACTAAAGTAATTAAAGCATTTATATTATGAAATCAGAAACACTGTTGTTACCACAAACAGAAAAAACCTCAGCTCTGGGGACACCACGAATACCGGTTTGTACCACTTGACTACGGAGGTCTTCAAAATTTGCTTGCTTTTACTTGCTAACTAGTAATGACTTGTAAATTTGACCATATTGAAACATTTTACTAGATTTTCTGCATAATGCGTACAAAAACTCTTTTAAGTAACTTTCACTGTAACTATGCTTTGTGATAAACCTGTAGCTATAAAAGATGTCAAAATATGTGAGGATAAATAGATAGGCCATATAGTGCACCAGACCGTGAACTTATATGCATACTCACATTTCTCTAATTTCAGTACCGTTCTCAAAGGAAAATTGGTAAATCGACAAAAATCGACAAAAAAGATACACTAAGTGGATTCATATACAAGAAAAAAAGCAAAGGTAAGATATTTTTCAAGATAGGTGGTAACGTAGGACATTATCGACTTGTTGTTTGTTTGTATCGATAATAGCTCCATCTTTATATCGTACTATTGCATCTAATACGAGAGAAGCTCTGGTACTTTGTGAAAATATGATCAACATTAACTTGATACTACATAACAATGTATTAGTATACTCACTTTGGAATACACTTAGATATGTCGAAATAAAATTTTACTATTATTAGAAAAGACTTTGAGGGTACTTACATGACACCTCTGGTGATCTTCCTTGCTCAGTATAATCCATCTGCGTCCGATCCATTCCTTTTATACCCCTTTAACTGTAACTTAACACATCGCTTGTTGAATTATAATAGCTAGATTTGAAATTATTATTTCCAGGGTAACCTATATATGCCGATTAGGGTTCCATAAACGATAGACAAAGGAATAAGATATAAGCAAATATTTAGTGACAAAATAAGTTTATTAATATGTTACCCCATAACATAATAAGTTGATTGTATGTTTCACGATAGCTGAGTGGTCGGGTGGTCGAAATTCGAATCATGAGACCCGAATTATATCTCCGTGTGGCCGGCTCGTACCGATGGGTTTTCAGAAACTCATGTACGAATTATATCGTTGATTTGGACATTAAGATGGCGGCGGGCTCACCACGTGTCACGTTGACTCAAAATATCATCAGTGGAAGGTGGGTCGATACTACTGAATTGTCTAGAACTCTATCTACCACTGTATTGGAAATGGCGTGAAGATATTAATACATATTTTATTCTTTTCCGAAAACTAGGGCTATAAAAACATGAAAAAATTATTAATATTTTTCCCAATCGACAATTATACTAATTTGTTCTTAGACGCTGCTGATCTGGAGTTTGATTGAGTGTTCGATAGACGAGATATCTGATTATAAATAACTTTACAACCATAATATAGTATATCTTCCACATCAATGGAGTATGGGTGGCAGCACTGCACACACATTCACACATCTGAGTAATAATAACGAAACAAACTACTATACAAAACTCATAGCCCTCTTGAAAATTTTGACAACGTTCAAAGAAAAAAACATTGCTAGCTATTAGCTAGCTCTATATTTTATTTGTATTTTGACTATTCCGTTCCATATTATATCAAACATGTTTCTTTAATTAAGAAGACTTAGAAATAACATTCTATTACGTAATATTTACAAGCTATGTAATAAATAATCGCTCATATTAATTAATATACTTAATGAGGCTGGCAAATTCTTACTCTTACTGTAAATTCTACGCATAATTACTATTTGATATTTTCTTTCGAAGACGACAGACGATATGACGACCCCAAAGCCAAAGTTGATAGTGACACCGTCTTCGAGGCTTCGAGGGCTTCGAGGATCGTGGGTTCCGATCCCGCTAAGGACAAACATGTGCGTTATGAATATGAAAATTTGTACTCGAGTGTATATTTATCTAGGTAAATAGTTACATCGAAGTAAGTTTTTTACCGTTGGACACTAAGATAGTGTCAGTGTCAAAATCTATCACGTTTTCCTAAACGGGCTCCGGTGAAAACTCGGTCGAAGGGCCAATTGCCTAGGATCTGTCTATACCAGTGTTCATGAAATGCGTAAAAAATATAGGACTATATAACTGCGTGCGTAGCCAGAATAAAGATAAAGTTTTAAGTCTTTCCTTTTGGACCCTTACATGCCATAAAGTTTGTGATAGCTAATTTCATATAGGCGAAGTGCATGACATATTTTGAGGGACACTTATATAGGTACGGATAGATCACTTATGCTTTTTTGGCAGATTGGTTGTAATCTCTGTTATTAAGTAAATATTATATTTTACTAATACCTTATTTTTTCTTATCTTTAAGTAAAAAAAGAATAGAAAATATTGGTTAAATATGTAAGGACATTGTATCAACGAAAGTCGAATTTAGCATTTACGATTATAAATATAAAGTGGACTTCTTTTTGTCCGCTTCGCTATACATTATACAGTGTTGGAAATATCATCATTATATTACAAATAAATTTTCATGTCAATCAAATCATTCATGTCATTCAAATCAACGTGATCTCAGGTAACGTTACAGGTAATACTTTACCCGTTACCTGTCAGTTGCTTGATATATAAATACCTGTCACTTTATATGTCACTATATCTGAGTGATTACGTGATCAGAATTCGAGACAAGAGACTCGAGTTCGATCCCCAAGTTGAAGGCTCGTACCAATAGGTTTTTTCAAAAACTTACGTTTTCACCCGGGCTCTTCACGTGTCACTTTGTCGCAGAAATAACTTCAGTGGAAGATGGATCGAAAGGACTTGCTTGTCTAGACCTCTGTCTACCCCTGTTTTGGGAATAGCGTGAAGATATTTTTTTATAACTCTGAAACCAAAAAAACAACAATTGTTCCTGATATTTGATAGTAGAAATAAAGTAAGACGTTTGCAATCCAGTCGATTTTTAGGCACAGGGACATAAAGGACTGTAATAATCTACTGCAGAGCCAAATCACCAAGCCTGTGAAATGGATTAGCGATCGTACTAGGACCTTTGGATTACTGGGGCAGACAGCTATCTAAAATTTGGAAGGACGAATAGGCTTGCCTTTACGAAACGAAGCCTATTTACCATACATAAAAATATACGCTTTTCCAAACGCCATCAAAAATATTATAAATAATAATATATCTACACGCCATTCACAATACAGGGGTAGACAGAGGGCAAGTCTATGCAATTAAGTCCCTTCTACCTACCTTCCGCCGAAGACATTTTTCGAGAAAACGCGGCAGGTGGTAAGCCTGTTGCCTTTTTTCACGTCCAAGCCAACGTATATTATCGTACATAAGTTCTTGAAAAAACCTAATGGTACTGGCCACATGGGGATCGAACTCGGGTCTCCTGACTCGAAATCCAATCAACTAACCACTCGGCTATCGTGATACAAAGGACTTTTTAGCTTAACATTATTATTACAGCCTATTTTTGCCAAGCCAACAAAGAATCTTAGTCTCGCAGGTACCATTATAACACAACGTAGTGAAATATTAAAAAAAACCTACTGAACTCCTGTTTTTGATACCATCTTGATATTGGCAGTATGAAAATAGAATCAAACGAGACATGGACACGTAGTGTCATAGCGTTTCTCCTATTTTACTTTTAAATCTGACCTAGTTAGTACGTGCGTCATTTTGTTGCATGGACAGTTTGGTTACCTTTGTACAAACAAAGATTTCTGTATAAATATTACATATTTGTCGGGATAATATAAAAAGAAGTATACAAATTACTCATAAGAGTATTCTTCTATCCTATTAATTTAAAATAATCAATATATAATATAGATATTATATTAGAGATACTAATATAATAACTATTTTGTGTAATTTCTCATATAGGGATACCTATATGAGAAATTATACAAAATAGTATATTATCTTATCCTAAAAATTTACAGTGATCATCACAAAAGCAGGCTGCATTCATTTCATCTTGAGGATTTAACCTTTCGACAATATAAACATATTTGAGATTTTATGGATGTAGAAAGCACTAAGTGTTGAAAAATATGTATGAATTAAACAACTTATAAATGTCAATATAATAATGTAAAAATTTATAGATCCATTTATCAAGATAATTATTTAATTAATAATGTCTCACGAAAGTTTTTAATGATTTAAATTTGTATTATTTGAGTTTTGCACTTATGTTCATTGGTTGGACCATATTCATTAATGGTATATTAAGAGATTTTTTTGCAATTATGTTCGCTAAGTTCGGTCGTTATTGTGTATTAATTTTAACACCCCAGCAAGCAAGTAGTATTATAAATACTATTAAAAAAAGCACAAGCTTAGGTACACTAGTAGTATAAGGGACGTAGTGAATGCGATATTTGATAAATACATACACTTAGGAAGGTGAATACATAGAAGTATTTGAAGTGGGGGTTTGGATAATACTTGATGACTTAATGACTTGATGTGTAGGATATCCTTAAACGATATAGTTAACGATGGAAATCATTAAACGCCTAATCGTCTATTATCGTCTAATATGTACATCCTATAGATCAACTTACGCCTGCTAATCACTCAAATGTAGCAAAATAGTTACATAAGGATATGCTCATAATATAATACTCTGTGTTCATAAATACTAGAATTAAGGAAACACATAGGAAAATTCCATATTTCCTTATAGAAAATAAGGGTATATTTGCTATAAGGAATTATGGAATTTCCAGTTGAGAAATTCCCACATAGCTAAAACATATGATGCTAACTCTCTGGGTATGACTTATTTAATTTTAAAAAGCCTGTATTGTTCATAGTATTCATTGTCTGTAGCCCACAGGAATTTGTAATATTAGAGCAGCATTGAATTTCCGCCCATAATTTTATTTTAACCTCATAAACTGAATTATTAAGTTTGTGGAATCGAAGTGAATATTTATCTTGGGTTTTGAAACAAATCTTTGTGAAAACTATTACATTTTTATTCTGAAATTCGGACGTGATATCTGATCTGAAAAGAATTCTCTACTTACCTACCTTATCAAAACTAACAAACTGTTCTTCACTAAGGAACTTCATTCAATAATTAGATTATTTCACTTCCTCGTTAATATATCGTTTCACTTCCTTTCACTTCCTCGTATATATATATATATATATATATATATATATATATATATATATATATATATATATATATATATATATATATATATATATATATATATATATATATATATATATATATATATATATATATATATATATATATATATATATATATATATATATATATATATATATATATATATATATATATATATATATATATATATATATATATATATATATATATATAAGGATTCTTAATAAACATTCATAAATTTAATTTAAACATGTACTCATAGCAGTGTGGTTGGGGGATCGGAATTATAGTCGAAAGTCCCAAGTCCGACCCCGGGTGATAGGCTCATATGATTGAGTTTTTTCTGAACTTATTTATATCATTACCTTCAATATAAAGACGACAACAGACTCATCATCTATCACATAGTTCCCAAAAAAAAGTCTTCGGTGAATGTTGGATCAAAAGGACTTTTTCGGCCTCTATTTTGGGAATAGCGTGAAGAATTTTTTTTATTTCTTTCATTATCTTTCATAATCTCTGACATTAAAATAACCCTAATTCGCTTTTTTGACTAATCTTTTCCCCCATTCACGGGGTAATTTTAAATTTGATATTTCTCCTTTAAGTTATATTACGTCTTTAATCAGTTATTGGGCGTGGGTCGTACTGAAAGTCTTTACAAAATGAAAAACGGCCGAATAGGCAATTGTCTACAGTTGCTTATTCCTAGTCCGGTCATAAGATCTCTTACAAATGAAAATGCCCTTTTTAATGAAGAAATGTAATATTATTAAACTTTATGCCTACATATTTATAGTCTCAGCAAAAAAATTAAAAAATATTCTATTCGAAATGGCCTCCTTTGGCTTTTATAAGGATCTTTAATCTATTTGGCCACGAATTTATGGATTTACGCCCTGTTTCTAAGGGGAATTTCGCCATTGCTTGCTCCAAAGATATTTAAAAAACTCAACGTCGCCGTATCGTTTAGAGCTGACCACGTTCTAACTTTCTGACCACTTCAGCAGCTTCTTTAGAACTGTGAGCGTACACTTTATCATTTTGCTATTTTAAATTATTGAAGATATTTCTTCGTTTTGATCAATGCATTGTTTTTTATTCTAAAAATTGATTTAAGGCATGTCGACGATAAGCTTCTTTTCTCGCGATAAGATTTTTACTTTCTGATGGGGTTTCGACGAATTCTTGCTGTAACAGTATTAACAGCTTTTATGATTGTAGTGCTAACAGCTCGCAGCCGCCCCGGTCGTTTCTAGTCTTAACAGAGGAAGTGTGGTTATCTGTTGATAACCACACTTCCTCTGTTCGATATACGAACATATGGCTGATGCCAAGCTTTTAACTGTCTTGAATATGACCGACGGCTTCGTACCCACTTTGAGCAAGGTGGTCACTGCAATCCTACTTTTTTTCTTTAACACTCCATTCCTTAATGTAATTTAATAATGAACACGAAAAAATATGTGAAATGTCGAAAAACGAAAGAAAATAATATTCGTGTTACAGATTCAAAATAATTAAACTCTGACCATGATAAAGACAACATTAGTCACCTTCGTTGAACCGTCTAAAATTTCCGACATCAGTTCTTGTCAAAAGTACGGGGATCGGTGCAAAGCTTCCCGACGCCTTATTGTTCTTATGACATTTTTCGTACTTGACAATAAGTTCATCTCTCATCTTCCTCTATCATGCGTCGCATAGCACTAGCATTATTCATACGGATCACAACTGAAATATCTACACCCCTACGTAAAGAGTTTAATGGTGGGCTAACTTTAAACTCGTTAATCCAATTGTAAATAATGGTTCGAGATAGGGCTTCATTATTAGATGCCCATTGAAGTCTATCAAACCTACGTTGTTGATAAGGACCACAGAAAAATTGTGATAAATCTTTGACCAAAAATTTTCTCACGTTAAATTTATCTGTAAGAGAAATGCCTCTCACGCTTGATATGGTTTAGCATAGTTGTCACAAAACTTTTCGCCATTGGAAAACGGACAGATCACAGCAATGCCAGGTGCCTCGCACATAATTTTAATTTAAATAAAGAACTTTTTGTAGGTATAAAAATAAAAAAACCTTAACAGTGTAGCAGAGGCGTTTTTGTCATGCAAGCTCTACTGCGACGTAGAGTTTTATTTTTTGTACATTCAAACATTTTGCACAAACCCATATGCCTTCTTTTGTTTAGATGAGTCTCTCGTTAAATATTTTCTTACATAGGATCCGTGTTCTCAATTTTTTTTCTTTTTATTTTGCTTTAAACTATTCGGGATGCATAGTGATGTTTAGAGTATGGCTTTATATACATATATAAAAGTAAATGTTGACATTTGTTTATACACCAACTAATCACGATATTCATAAAACCACTTGACCTTTAATGAAGTAGTTTCTACGGAAATGAGGTAAGTGTTAAAAAAGCGAACTAAGAAAGAATATTCCTTATTTCCCTCTGTAAAAGGAAATAATACAAACAAAAGTGGTTTTGGAAATTAGTAATATGAAAATTATATGTATCTCGGTTATTGATAAAAATTAAAAACTATTTGCTTTATTACCTTTAGACCGAGACTATCTTTCAAACCCTGTGAGTCAATTGCTCGAAGAGATGAGGGTCAAGAGTACTAGAATACCGAGACGTATGTGTATGAAGAAAATGATGAATTTGAGAGAAGCGGAAGAGGCATAAGGATAGACTTTTGGCCATCTATTCTCTCTGGCTACCTTTAACATTTCATATTTTTCAAATTACATCCTAGGAGAGTTAAAATGAGAATGTGTCGTATTAGACCGTATAGCAAAATGTTCCTTTTAAAGTTGGAAAAAATTCTACAAATGGGATTTGGTAATAAAGCTTAAATTTTTCAATAGTTTATTTTAAAATTATATAAATTATTATTTTACACAATTTTTCTTTTTATCTATAAAATTAATTTAAGAACATAATTGAACATTTTAAAACATTTGCCCAATTCTAGAATAGACAGAGTTCTAGACCATAAATCCCTGCGACCCGAGGTGGCGAGATTAACGTCAACATAATTGAACTAAATGAAATAAACGTACGGGGTAAAGATTCTATTCCCGCCATAGTAGAGAAACCAGAACTAAGCTGTGAGTATAAAAGGTCCCATCTTAAGGATGTCCATTCTCATTATAAGCCTCCATGTTTTCTGCTGTTAACTTAACCGAATTTCTCTTTACAAAGAAATCAAACTGTCTTTCTTTAAATTTCAAAATTATGGCCGCGTTTGATTTGTGTCACTCCTTTTAAAGCGGTTAACTAATATATCTAATTTAACAGAAGCAGTCGTAGTCTAGTCTAAGCAGTCAAGTCGTAGATTCATATAAGTTTTTTTAACATTCATTAGGTTTTCACCAGTACTTATACAAATAAAACTGTTTTCACAAACAAAGGTATTATGCACGACGTAAATTAAAATTTTAAATATATTGTGATTCTGACATGATGGAGCGGTTAATACATAAACATGCCTGAAAAAATTATTGGTCTCAAGCCTGAAATAATTTATGCAGGTCGCAGACTCCTTCTGTCCAGATGATGATGTCTTCAAATTAAATCATTTATTCATCGACTTAAGAACATTTATTCGTTTATATATAGATTTTTTTTTCGTTTAATCTACCTCCTTTCCATAATGAGATTCCCCTACCACTGCAGCTTGAGAAAAGGTAAATTCCGTAGGTAGCCTCTTTCATTTATTTTTCTAGTAATGGCTTGTTTAACCACCTTAATCTTTAACCTTTATCCATAATCCTTAATCCCTGAGGGAACCGCTATTTATGTATTAAATTATATTATAATTCTACCTAAGAAAGGGTCAAGATAGCCGAGTGGTTGAGTGGTCGGAATTTTGAGTCAAGAGACCTGAGTTCGATCCCCAGGTGGCAGGCTCGTATCAATGGATTTTTCAAAACTTATGTACGAATTCTATCGTTGGCTGGGACATAATGCGGCGACGGGCTCAACACCTGTCACGTTTTCCCGAAAACATCTTCGGTCGAAGGTGGATTAAAGGGACTTAATTGTCTATTGGGAATTGGGTGAAGATATTTATTTATTTATTTACCTTACACTATAATTCTTACGTATTAAATTATATTATAATTACATTAAATAAAGGAAGAGTTTCTTTAAAGTTTGAGTAAAGAGTCATCTTGGTGTGAACAAAAATCTCACTCATTTCTGCCGCCAAATAACAGTGTAACTATGTGTATCGGTTTTGACTATGAATATCCAGTGAAATCACGAGACAACCCCGTCTGTTTTTACACAACGTTTTTTCCAAAGAATCTATATTTATATACATATTTATTGGCAAATCCTCCCTATGGGAGAGGCCTACCTGCAGTGACCCTTAACAAGCCGATATGTATACATATTTAAATTAGAAATGTTTGTCACTAGCGAGACTCGAACCCGTAAAGTTTCATTCTAATCAACTAAGCTAGAGGGTCTTTAAATAGCTTTGCTAACCTATTTCAGTGTTCGCTATTTGTACGGTTCTGAATTCACTCTGAAAGTCTGTTCATTTATTACTCTGTGCTTGTGTCCGTCCTCATTTCAGCCGCATTGGATTTCGCTATTTAACTTTTAAATTTTCCTCTGCAAATAAAGACTGGTTCACAATCGCTCGATTCACCTAATTTGTTTAAGCTTTATTTTATTTAAATGTGAGAAGTAAAGTGCTTAAATTCCTATTAACTTATTAAAATGATTTAATTATATTATTATATAAATATATAATGATTTAAGTTTACGACTAGAATAATTGGGTATTGTGCTAGTTTTACATGTATTTATGATGCCCACAATTATAACACTTAACAAATCAAGCTATTTAATTTTACAACTCCATGGAAAGACTTAACATATTATGCATACCTCTTGCGCTTCGTTCAAATATATATTTTTTTCAAAAAGGAACACATACTAGTATTCTCGATAGTCTCTTCTTCAAACAATTTGCTCAAGCCTACTATGTAGCTTGAACGCAATTTTTTAATTATTTTAAAGCATTATTTATGCTGAACTTTTTGTTATTAAATTAAAGGGAAAAAATGTTTTTAAAATTTCAACTAACACGGGTGGGATTCGAACCCGCGACCTTTGCCGAACCATGGCAAGTTGAAATTTTAACAAAAATTCTCTTTAATTTAATAACAAAAAGTTCAGCATAATGACATAAATTTTGAAACTTTTGTAAAGCGAATACTTTAATGACGTTTTTCAAACTAACATATTATGAATCTGTAACAAACCTAAAACTTTTATATATTTTATTGCTACAAAAAACAAGGATTTTTTTTAAATAAGTATGATATAGGAGACGTTAAGTGGAAGGAAGGAAGGAACCAGATGATAAGAATTTAAATGGAATTTGTGTAATATGTACTCATGGCCTAACCCATAAGGTCGTTGGTGACGTTGAACACGTTGCCATGTAGCGTAAAACCCCTAAAGCTATTTAAAATTCACTGTTTTGTACATTAGAGTGCGACGCGTATTTCTTGAATATTTGCATAAGGTCCGACGTAAAACACCGTACTGTTTAACTTATAAAATTACCCGTAGAATTATAACATACGTTGAGTAATTTTTAATTTACTGTTACTCAAAACCCTGCGAAACTTAAACATAAAAGTTGCTTTTAGAAATGTTAATCCATTTGATAAAATATTTCATATATTAGAATGAGTTTGCGAGATACTAGTAAGTTATAAATATAATTTTCAATTTATTTAACTTTTATTCCTTTAACATCTTTATTTTTGCTCGGCTCGGCTCTATTTTAACGTACATTTTCTCTCTATAATAAAGTTATTATGAAGCAGAACACAAAAACAAAATAAGCAACCTTAAATGCAAAAGTGCATCCGTAGCTAAAGTGGTAACCTAATAAGGTTAAGTACTTAAACATACAACACAACGTACTACGAAAACAGAACCTGCGGGACGCCTATAGATCTGGGTAGCCCCTTGCTATAAGGTAGATTTTTCTTAAAGAAGCCTTTACTCCTAGGCTATACACCTAGTATATCATTTCTTTTATAACAGAGGAACCTAAATAAGAAATGTTAGTTAATTTAAACAGAGGCATATTTCGAGGATTTCATTTCATGTTATTGAAAACAGGTATTAATTTGCTTGCGGTAATCAGTATCAAACTTCTATTATGTAACATTAAAGGCGTAATCGTCTCGTAATATCGTATTCAATCTCTACAACGTATTACCACATGAGTTCGTGTTGCAAATCTAAACCATTACCAAAATTAGAGAATTATACTGCGTCTCTGACAAAGGAACAATGACATGTTTCACTCAAGATGTAATCTACCACAAGCTTACAATTGCGTCTGTTCAAGACAGCGTCTAATTTTGTAATGGCGCTTCGTTGGACTGTAAGCCCCAACTATTATTGGAGATTATTGGCTTGAGTGGGTATTTATTCATTGCCGTTCGTAATTGTTATGAGTAAGAAAAACTATATGTTATATTTTTGAACTATCACACTTAAATTTTCCTAGTAATATTACCTTGAGCTTTTTGAAATTTATTCGGCTTCTCAATGTTCCACAAAAATTATTTTACAAAATTCCTTTGCACACCCGTACCTATTTCCATGTTCCTACTTTACAAATGCCAATGAGGTCTGTTTAAAATTATATTTTTACTGTCAGGTATTTCCCTATACTAGAGTTACAGTGGTTTAGAAAAAAACATTTCACGGAAATTCTATGAGCCATTTCAGCGTGAAGCGGTAATAAAATTTGTATTAGATGTGTAATAAAAGCGTAGCATTGTGTAGTACAACCTTTAAATCTACTCGAATGACTTTCGTATAGGTAGATGTTTCTAATCATACTAAGAATATAAATACGAAAATCAGTTTATATATTAGTTATGCTATAGGGCTTAACCACTGTACTAATTTTAAAATTTCATTCACCAATTGGAAGCTTCATTACCAGCGAGTAATATAGGCCTTGTGGTATGTGTGGGCTTGGTGGCTGGCCGTTTGATAACGCTGATTACGGGAAACAGCTTTGAATATCATAGTGGCAACCGATAGATGGCTGGATAACCATCTCTACAAATATCAGACAAAAATAATCATACCGAAGATGGGCAGCTGCGTCTGAGGTGCGAGTGGTCTGGTACTGCGATCGCCAGTCCGCTTGCTATGCGTGGCGATTATGGCAAATCCTCCCTAAGGGTTAGGCCCATGTCCTACAGTGGACTTTAACAGGCCGTTATGTATGTTATATATATATATATATATATATATATATATATATATATATATATATATATATATATATATATATATATATATATATATATATATATATATATATATATATATATATATATATATATATGTGTGTAATATAGGCTATATGTTTTTTATTATGGATCACTTCTAAAATCTCAGTGCTGTATCCCAATCGAAAATGTATTACTAAATGCCAAAACAGGGCATTTTTTTTATATCTTCACGCAATTCCCAATACAGGGGTAGCCAGAGGTCTAGTCTAGACAATTTAGTCCCTTCGACCCACCTTCCACCGAAGATATTTTCGGGACAACGTGACAGGTGGTGAGCCCGTCGCCGCCTTTTATGTCCAAGCCAACGATAATAATTCGTACATAAGTTTTTAGAAAAACCCATTGGTACGGCCACTTGAGGATCGAACTCGGGTCTCTTGACTCGAAATTCCGACCACCCAACCACTCGGCTATCGTGACTTATTAAATTAAAGAGATAAATGTTTTTAAAATTTCAACTGACACAGGCGGGATTCGAACCCGCGATCTCTGCCGATTCGTGGCATTGCTCTTACCTTCGAGTCATCGTGTCTTACACGCATCAGTTGAAATTTTAAATCTGTATTCTCTTTTCTTTACTTATGCCCTGTCTAGACTTGACCTCTGTCTACCGCTGTATTGGGAATTGCGTGAAGATATTTTTTTTTAATTTAATCACTAAAAGTAATTACTTGAACTACACTAACATTTTATAATTTGTTAAAAGATTAAGGTTATTATGGAGATCACATATTCTGCTATCAATAAAGGCAAAGATTTAAGTGAAACTAAATTTCAATAATGAATTATCGGCGGTCAGCTGCGAGTGCTAGACGCAATAGCATGCAGGCCGTTAGACAAGCGCATTACTGCACGTATGTATCCAGTGGTACTTCACATTTATCATCCGCACAAGATAGTTGGCTTGATATCAAGAGGAGTCCTACTTGAGCCCATTACCGGTGTAGTACGCCACATTCGATGGACTGAGGAAACTCAAAGCAATAATAATCTGTAATACTGAATTAGAACGTCTAAGATATGAAGCTTTTCTTGATGAGGAAGGCATAAAACAGTTCATTAGCGTGGCATTGGTATACCGACCGAAATTATCCCAATAGTTAACCCAGCGAATGGCTAAATACCAGTCAGTTTCTACAATAATCTGAGGTGATTGTAACTCGGCGTCTAATCGCTTCAAACTGAAAAAGGGGAGAAGAGTCGGTAGAAAAGGGAAGAGCCTTTATCGCCTGCATCCTTCGCCAATTTCTTTCCGTATATTTTATTTAATGCAACTGTCGCCGACATTCGATATCATTGTAAACCTTCAGTAAGAAAACGTATTTTGCATCAAGAAACTCGATATTCTACTTTGAAGTAGATTGAAGATTGCTTGTTAGTGGAAATAAATAAGAAATATAGGGGTTTTCAAATTAATGAAAGAACTTTTTATACGAATAGTATTATGAAAGAAAAATGTAAAAATAACCTGACTTTATTCAATTCCAAATCCAAGAAATTTAATAAGAAAGTTTTAAACTTATTGAAAGAATTTTCCCCAACTCTGTAGAAAAAGCTAATATTTTTTGAGAATATGTATATACATTAAACTACTTTCATAGTTTTCTTTTTATTTTAACTTATTCGTAAATCGGAAGACATTTTTACTATATTATGAAATTACGGTTTAGTTACGACAGTCGGGTGGTTGGGTGTCCGAATTCGAGTTCGGAAGAGATCCGAGTTCAATTCCCCGGTGGCAGGCTCGTACCAATTGTTTTTTTAAAAAACACTTATGTACTCTTATATCGTTGTTTTGGACATGAAGACGGTGGCGAACTCACCATCTGTCACGTTCTCCCAAAAAATGCCTTCGGTGGAAAGTGTACCCATATCAACCCGTGTATGGCCCATATCAATGGCGAGAGGATATTTTTTATAATCATTTCTGTAGTACATCCCAAGTTTTACGACTATTCACGTAAAAAATTATGGGAAAAGAATGTTTTTAAACATTTTTACAGGTCTAGACCTGTAAAGCTTTATTTTCAAAAAGTAGGGCAATGTGTGAGTTTTTGTGATCAAATATTCCTCCAATTATCGTAATTAATTATCGTTGTGATATCGTCATAATTATCAAAAAACCCACTTCCAACATAGGCCTTCCGTAGGCATTATCAGATTAAACGATCCTGTGTCACCTGCGATAATTTAAATCACAAATCTGATACTTTCAAACTAAATTTATAAGGTTCTGTCTTAGTAATTAAAAATCAAATAGACTTTAACAGACTTCCTTTCTTTACAGCCTATCAAAGAAAATTAAAATTTACTGAACTAGATTGCTTTTTATATATATTATATATATAAAAGGAATAGCTCGATGATATTGCCGTCTGTTCAACATAGTTCTGCGGTTTCCTGCGGTCATTCCTACTACCTAATGAGAATGCTGAGTAATTATTACTTCACGTCGGTTTGCGGTATGTGGCACTGTCTTAAACACAAACTGATTTACACTAGATAGATATAGCAAACAACATAAGCACGTAATGTCCACCGTAGGTCATTGCTGAAAAAATTCAGATCTAGTTACTGACTTATATTTGAAAATGTTAGTATAGTACATATTTTGGCTAATTTCTGATTCTCTATACATATACGCCATGTGACTATGGTGAAAGATTTCGCCACCCTTTTTTTCTTCACGCAATTTCCAATACAGGTGTAGACACTGGTCTAGTCTAGACAATTAATTTCATTTGACCCACCTTCCACCGAAGACATTTTTGGGACTACGTTACAGGTAGTGAGCCCGTCGACGTCTTTATGTCCAAGCCAACGAAAAATCGTACATAAGTTTATGAAAAACCCATTGGTGCAAGCCTGCCACCTGGGTATCGAACTCGGGTCTCTTGACACGAAATTCCGACCACCGTACCATTCAATGAAAATATTTCTTTAAATTTACTAAACCAAAATGTTTAATTTTCGTCTAGATTGTTAACTGACAGCAGTTTCGTTGACGTGAAATTGCATGTCGTCCGGCACAGGTGTAGCAACGTATATGCCTCTACATAAAAAGCTGTGAAAATTGCGAAGAATTCAAGAAACACATAAATACCCTGTATGTAATAATAATCGAAGTTCTTTCATTTCGTAACATTTATGCAAGTTTCCGATAGTTCGATGCTTTAGATGACATCCTCACCAATTCATGATAACTGACCGGGCCAAACAATTACTCCTTTCTTGCAGTACATTATTCACCTCCCAGAGTTCGTTGTGTATGCCTGTCTACACGCAGGCATACATGATTGTCTGACTCTATGAGATTTGTATAACGGTTTAAGAATCGTAAAAATAAAAAAAAGACATTCAATGTTGCTTTCTAAGTTTTTCGGGTTGTGTTCGCCTACTTGCTGTGAGATGTCTTTTCTCGAGCACAGCTTTGTCGTCAAAGAAATTAAAGATTAGAAAAATAAATTTACATGGCCAAAATTAAAATCCGCAACTTCCAGCGTGGATTATGTTCTTACATTAAACTTAACTATTAATCAATCAAAAGTATGTGATGCTGTACCTATGTACGAGTATTCATGTATGTATTTAGAATCAAAAACTCCCTAAATTTGCTACAATCATGTCATGCCTATCCTTTTTTGGCGGGTTCCATTACCGGTCCGTGACATTTTTCAAGACGGTTTTTTGCCTTTCCGGAAGCCACTTGAATTTCCGGTTAGTTTGCTTTCACTACATTTTAGAAATGTAATAATAAGTCATTTTCAGCCAGTAAATCCATACACATGTATAAATGGTTATACAATACCATAAGAATATCTTTATGCATAAAATTGTGTCACGATGTTCGTTCACAGAACACGTTTTGTTTAAATCTTCTTATTTTATAATTTATATTGAATAATTAAATTGAAGATTTGTAAGATTTTCTCTCGTTGCAAATAAAAAATGTCGCATGAAATAACTAAAACCGCTTAGGATTTTTCTGCATTTTGAGAATTTCCCATTCTCAGGCGTAATATTAGAACCTTGTATATTTTTCGAGTCGCTGCAAATTCGATAGCGCGAACTAGATCATATGCCATTTTCGAGCGTCTTATATGTGATTTACCATAGCTGACACAAATTCATTGTTAAAAATTTAAAAAGATAGATAGACAGGAATATTTGTAAAGTTCCCAGCTATCACTTTGTGCCTCTCCATCATACACTAATTTATCGTAATTATTAAAAAATCCTCTCAGTATCCGTTAATTTATTAAAATTTTCAGGCTCACACAGTACAAGCAAATGTTCAACTCGTATAACGGATCGTCGTGTATTTCTCGTAATAAAATGTTCAAGCAATTTGTGAAAAGCGCGTGTAATCCATTAAGGGCAATCGGTTTCTAGACTTATTTTTTTTTATAAAATATACTTAAGATTCTTCAAGGCGTTTAATGAAATCACGTAATAGAATTCATTATTTTAGTAATTTTTTTATTTAAAAAAAGTACAATACTTTATCTCATTTTTTTGTTTATAATCAGTTACAAGATTAGTAACCGAACTGTGAGGTTAAATTTGTGGTTTCTACACATTGATATTTACAGTTGTTTTAGAGTAATGTAAAAAACGAGTTAGAGTCTTCATAATCAAGTTAAGTAACGAACACAATCAAATTAAGATACATAATCAAATTAAGATACTGTAACTCAATAATATTCAAACCGGTTTTTAATTGTGTAATTTATCGTTTCATCAAATAGAAGGTGTTATAGGACCAGTAATACCAGTGTTATAGGACTCCTGAAATGGGTGAAAATGTGACACTGACTCAGATGAAAAGTGGTTATCAAATATTAACCCACCATACTAATGAACTGTGATGTTCCTTGCCGGCTCTAACTTCAGAACTTGAATACAGCTGCGTACGTTTAGTAGCATGTTGCTGTCATAGTTTCAGAGTAACGTTGTTGTTTTAAATAATGCAATAACATATATGTACCATAATATATTCCCAATCAATTACTAACTACATCCATACCGTTAAGCGGTATCGATATCTTATTACTGATAGATAACATGCAATGGAATTATTGTAATAAACGAGAGGACGACGGTACTTTTTCATTTACTCAAATAGTAGGCGTAGTTAATTTCTCAAGCGACGGCAATTCCGGCCGATTAGTCATTTTGGGATCTTCATATTGTACCGGAATAAGGTATTGACCAATTTCTCGAACCCAAGACCAGTGAACCGTCAATTGTCGATACTGGATTCCCTTATTCTGGATATTCACTGAATTGAAAACTTTACGTAAAAATATAGACTGTGTGTTTACTTCAGATGGAATTATCCCTGTGACTTCTACGACTTAGATTATTGTACCTTTTAATTATAACATCCAGACAAACAAAGGAGAATTTCTAGAATAATAATACTGTGTAGAGTTGTGTGTAAGCACATTCAAGAAAGAATGCCATATATTATTGAAAATAACAAACAAGGCGCAATTACTTAATTATTATAAGTACGGAGTATTTAATTAGAGATTTATATTTATTTAGTGTGTTCTGAGTTCTGTTATAAATCTCTTAGTACAAAATTGTAAACAAACAAGGTGACCCGCGCAACCTCATTTATGAAATTATCACCGACGAAACTATCAGACAGATTGAACAAAAATAAGCATTTAGTGAAAGCTTGTCATATATTTTGTTGCTGCATCACGAATAGACTGATATTTTTCTGTACTTTATAGATTTAATTATATTTCCATTGAATTACTTACTAATACTTTATTCATCTATATAACCTATTATATTGCAACTGATTTCCGTCATTAAATTACGCTGATGTTTCAAACGAGTAGTAGTAGAAAACTTATATTTTATTTCTGTAAAGTATAATATTAGCTGATATGTTAACTGCTAAAATCTTACTCAATGTATTTTATTATTACTTATCGGTTTGTGTCCTGCTAAAGACTTCAACAGGACTTCGGTTTAAGTGGGTGAGACAATAAACAATTCACGAGTATCTTTCACGAAACAGAATGTTAAATATGAAAATATTGTTTAATACCATGGTGAGAATTACACAGGATGACAAAAAGTCTTAGACAAAATAACTATAATTTTAATACTCGCTAATTGAGACGGCCAGACAATAGCTATTTAATAATAACCTATCAAAGGGCAATCATTTTGTAATTAATGTAGAGGAAAATGTACACTTTGCCTGTTTCACCAGAAAAAAAAAAGTTAAATTGGACACCACAATAGTTAAAAACTTCTAATTTTATTATTTTTCTGAACGTCAATTGGTACTATAAGTATTACTCCTATTTCAATCACAAATCAGCAATTCAGAAAGGATACTTTATAAACAAAAGATTCCAATTAACGAAGTTAATCTGATGTGACCTTCTCTACCAATCAACACTGGTTGACGGAGACAAGTTAATTGTGGTTGATAAAATTTTGTACTATATTTTATAAATATTTGAAGAAAAACGTGAGTAAATGTACATGCACTTTAAAAATGTCCATGTTAAGTACATAAATAATTAGCATCAAATGACAAAATATTAATTACTTTCATATTGTTTGTATAGTATGTTAAAAATACATATTATGATACTATAAAACATAAACGTCGGACGTCGGACGTCATACAGCGATGGCGCGAGTTTTATAGAGAAATGTATGCGTGTGATGATTTTAGTGAGGGATCCGGGGGTGACACCGTGACTGGTACGGCAGACTCGGACCTCAATGACACTGAGGTCATCATCAAGTGACATCAGTATGAAAGAGATTGAATGGGCGATTCGAAGTTTGAAATGTGGTAAGGCTGCGGGACTAGATAGAGTTACTGCTGAAATGGTCAAGTATTGCGGGCCTCGCGTCTGGGACAGCTTTCATCTGCTGTGCAATTTGTGCTGGCGGACGGGGGAAGTCCCGGATGATTGGCGATCCGCAGTCATTGTGCCTTTTTATAAAGGTGAAGGTTCACAGTTTGCCTGCGGGTGCTATCCGGCGATCAGCTTGACCAATTTAGCAAGTAAAGTTTACACGATGGTTTTGACGCGTAGGATGCGAGAGAAATCGGAAAGAATTTTATGAGAGGCACAATGCGGATTTAGACCTGGAAGAGGATGCATGGATCAAGTGTTTTCTCACTGCATGATCACGGAAAAGCATGGTTTCTAACCAGAGAATTTCTGTGCTTTTGTGGATCTTGAGAAGGCATTTGATAAGGTTGTAAGGAAGAAGATATGGGAACTGTTGCCGTGATATGGTGTGGATGGTCCATTGCTGAGGGCCTACCCACACACAGGCTTTACAGTGATAGTAAAGTAAATTGTCTGCTGTATGCCGATGACGCAGTGCTTATTGCACCGTCAGAGGCAGAACTGCAAGCATTAGTCACGTGTATGAAAGAGGAATGTAAAAATAAAAGTCTCCGTTTGAAGGCTAATAAAACTAAGGTTCTGGTATTTGAAAGGGACGAAGACAGAACGAAGTCTGATATATGGGTAAATAAAGAATGTCTAGAACAGGTGAATGAGATTGTATACTTGGGCAGTGCGTTTAGCCGGGATGGAAGATGTGACATAGATGTGGACTGGCGAGTCGCTGCCGGAAACAGGGACAACGGTTCCCTGACTGCGTTAGTCCAAAAGCAAGCATAATGAAAAATGAGAGGCAAGCCTCAAGCAAGCACTGCGTTGTGTATCTCAAGCAAGGCCTTGAGATACATAACTCAGTGCTGGTACCGACTTTGCTATATGGCAGCGAAACCTGGGTAAGTCAGAAGAAGCAAAAATGTAAGTTGGATGGATGTAGTCGAGATGCGATCTCTTCGTAAAATGTGTGGCGTTACCTTGGCCGACCGAAAGCGAAACAAAGAGATTCGTCACATGCCAGTTTTGAAAGATGACCTTATCACTAAAATTGATAAGGGCGTGCTTCGATGGTTTGGGCACGTTGAGCGAATGAGCGAAGACCGAATGGTGAAGAAAACATATAGCGCGAAAATTAATATAAAAAGGGATCGAGGTAAGCCGAGACTAACTTTTGAAGACCATGTGAGCAAATGTCTCGAAGAGGGGAGGGTCAAGAGTACTCGGATACCTCGAAGTGCATGTAATAAGAAGATGATGAATCTGAAAGAAGCGAAAGAAGTATGTAAAGATCATGACACTTGGCGATCTATTCTCCCTGGCTACCCCGTCAGGGACTGTGCGTGAAGATAAGTAAGTAAGTAAGTATAAAACATAAAGAAAATTTTATAGAAAATAATATTATAAAAATATAATAGTGGTTTTATTGCTTCTCTGTAAACCTAATTATACGAACATAATCCTCATCAAATTTTCGATTGGAGCAACACATATTAAAACTTTCAATACTAAAGTAAAAGACTCATCTTTCAAAAACGGTTAAAATATGCGAATAAATTTAACCTAAAATAAACTTTTCACTATAAGAAATGTTTTTGGTTATAATTTGAAAAACATAATTCAGCAGTCAGCATTTGTTTTACTTATCTCGATAAAAAATTAAGAAAGAACCAAAATATGATTATAGAGAGTGCATGATTTTCAACAATTTCATATGTGGCTTAGTTTAAATTATTAATATATATATATATATATATATATATATATATATATATATATATATATATATATATATATATATATATATATATATATATATATATATATATATATATATATATATATATATATATATATATATATATATATATATATATATATATATATATATATATATATATATATATGTGTGAGCTTCTCAATTTCGAGTAAGGGCAACGTGCACGAAAGACGAACATCGTTGTGGTCGTCCATCGAGGTCAATCACCCAAGAAAATGTTGCGAAAGTCGAGAAAATTTTATTTTGTCAGTTGAGCGCCCGCAGAGTTACCATCCGATATTTAATTCAAGAAACAGGCATTTCATGTGGAAGTATTCAATCCATATTGGAACAATCTTTCGTGAGTTTAAATTATAATTTGGCTAAGTGAACGAAACGTTTATTATCGAATGCCGTAGCAAAACATTCTGTTTCATTGTTGATACAGGTATATGCAATTAGGAATCCATATCTTTTTTATGGGATATGAGTGTATGAATGATGATGTTGTATGAACAAACAGTTTAAAAAAAAATATAAGCTAACTGCATATATTTCTATATTGTACAGAGATGGCACAACCTCACTTACGAGATGAGCCTATGTCCTGTAGTGGACTATTGAAGGCCGTTGTGTATGTGTCTAAAAATTGGTTTTAAACAAATTGTTAAGGTTATGTTTCAAGATCTAATTCTTAAAAAAAAAACATGGACTTGGTAAAAAATACATCCATATATTTATTATAGAAAAACATCACTAGCGAAATTCAGAGCAAATTTGATTTTGAAGGCAATTTTCTACAAACTCAACTAGTCTATTTATGAAATATTACGATATAAAAAAATTGTGACCAAAAATAATAAAATAAATAAATATAAATAAATAAATATCTTCACGCAATTCCCAATACAGGGACAGACAGACTCACCTTCCACCGAAGATATTTTCGGGACAACGTGACAGGTGGTGAGCCTGTCGCCGCCTTTATGTCCAAGCCATCGACACAATTGGTACATATGTTTTTTGAAAAACCCATTGGTACGAGCCACCTGGGGATCGAACTCGGGTCTCTCGACTCGAAATTCCGACCACCCTACCACTCGGCTATCGTGACTTTTACCAAAAATAATGCAATTGAAATTTAAAATTATTAAACTCTTTAGAATCCAAATAGAAAATTAGCTTTTGAACGACGCAGATATGCAGTATTAAATTAGTCTTCGCTCGAAAATATACATTTAAAAAATGAAAAAGTTGTATCTTTTAAGTTGAATTGTTGTTGAAAATTATATCGTATAAATATGCTTTTGGTTCGACGTCAAATTATTGTCTTGTTTAGATATTTTTCTGCCGGTTGTTTTCTCAACAAAGATAAATCACCTGGTTTATATTATTCTCTGGCCAAGTTTAAAACGTCACTCTAAGAAATTACCTGTGGTTGAACAAAACATCTGTAAGCCACCACATTTATTCACACTAATACTCTCAGATGCAAAACTTTGTTAATATATAAGTCGGTCAGTTTTTTAACGCGAAGCGAGTAAATCGATATTCGAATCAAAGATTATTTTACAAAAACAGATTGAGTTGTCTGGTAAAAATAAAGAATGAAGTGATTATAATACTAAATAATATTTATTTTTAAAAGTCAATAAAATACAATAATCTATACATGTATGGATATAAATAAATAAAATTTATGACTAAATTAACAGCTTTTCACTTCGCAAATGCATATCAAGGCTGTATACCTAGATAAAAAAATGTTTATGTTTGTCTGTGCATCGGTTTATTCTGGCTAATCTTTGAAATAGCTGGATTGATTTTAACGGGACATTTTTCACTGACAGATAACTGATGTTATGAGGAGTAACTTAGGTTACTTTTATTTCAGAAAAACAATTAGGTTTCGCTTCAAGTGTTAAACCGCAGGCAATATCGCGGGGGGCAACTAGTTACAATCACACAAACATAACACATAAAAATATCTATTAAATGTATATTTGAATTTTTTACAGATACATATTTATACAGACATATATTTATAAAAATACTAAGAAAATTAACAAATCGACATCTTTAACATTTATTTATGACCTAGCATAACTATTAACAGAGTACTCTGATTTCGCTAGTTTGATTGTTTGTTACCCACTTTTCATATGTAAACAGATTCTGTTGAATCTTGGCACACTTATGTATTTCTAATAATAATAAATCTCATAAATAATAACATGACGAATCATGTAATAATATGAACAAATAAAACGTCTTGACGCCATTTCTAATTGGGTCAGAGAGAGGTCTAGACAATTAAGTCTTTTCGACCAATCTTCCATCGAAGATATTTTGGGACAACGTGACAGATGGTGAGCCCGTCGCCGTCTTCATTGGATATAAAACCATACAAACCAACGATATGAATCCATTGTTCATATCGTTGTTCGAATAGGTTTTGAAAAAAAACCATTGGCACGAGCCTGCCACCTAGGGATCTAACTCGTGTCTCTCCACTCGAATTCCATTCACCCAAACACTCGACTATCGTGGTTGGTTTATAACTATTATCGACTGTCTGATGTCTGTCAATAGCGAATTGGTGCCACAAAAAGATCCTTTTAGTAAAAGTCTTACACAAATATAAATACTTTAACAATTTGGAGATGGCGAGAAACTTGCCACATTACCGGTATCCTCCAAGGAATTAGTATCGGTATAAATTTATTACATAAAATAACCTTAACATAAGCCTTCACAAGCTGATTGGTGTTCGACCCGTCACCGGTCTACCAATTTTATTCTAGTTTCAAGGTTTCAATTTTATTCGGTTTTCAAGGTGTTCATCTATATATGTATTTATTCATCTAGTACATTTTGAGATGGTTATTCCGCCCTAGGTCGATAAACCTTGCTATTTTCCAAGGATTATCCTTAGTTGCTTGCCAACCCCACGAGAAAGAGTGAATGGCATACTTCTTACTTTGTTTCCACACGGCATACAACATCCCTCATATATGACAATACAGCAACTTCATTGTAGGTTATTTTAAGATTTAAATAACGTAGATTTATTAAAAACAAATCAGTCAATTGTTTTCATATGATCATTTCAATAATTTGCTTTAATTTTATTAAATGTAATGTAATGTACATTACATTACATTTTTTTTATTTAAATATTTTTATTTGTTTAACAGTAATAAAGACCACATAATATTAGAATTATTTCATATTGACATATGCGGTAAATTGCATACATGCATTTTATGTAAACAGGCACTGCTTGGGAGTATAATCCTTATCTTGGATCTATAATCCTTAATAATTTATTATTTTAGAATATGCTTTGTTCGTCTATGTGACAATTATTTGCTATTTTCAAAAAGGTTTGTACTATAAAATGAAATAAAAACATGACAAAAAAGAGTAAGGAGTTTGTTGCTTAGATTTACATTGTTGCAGAAAAAAGTTCGTAAAACACTGCTATCCTCCGGGAATTCAGCTAGTGAAAAAGTTGAAAATTAATTTTCAACTTCTAATATGTTTTTATTCAACTAATTTAAATTGCGAATTATTTTAATTAACTTCCTAATGTATTTAGTACCTTCATTATCATACAATAATATCCCTCGTGTTTGACCTCGGTGTCTGTGCGGGAATAGAGAGTTATCCATTTTTATTTTTTGTACAGAAATAAAAAAGACGTTTACACAATAAAATAATGAATAAATAAATATCGTCACGCAATTTCCAATACAGGGTAGGGGTAGTTTAGAGGTCTAGTCTAGACTATTAAGTCCCTTTGTCCCACCTTCCGCCAAAGATATTTTCGGGACAACGTAACAGGTGGTGAGCCCGTCGCCGTCTTTATGTCCAAGCCAACGATATAATTTGTACATAAGTTTTTGAAAAACCCGTTGGTTGCCACCGGGGATCGAACTCGGGTCTCTTGACTTATAATCCGACCATCCAACCACTCGGCTATCGTGACTTGTTTACACAATCGGTTTTCAAAATTAAACGGTTTCAAGGCTTCGCTGCAGATAAAATGGATCGGTTCGACTTCAATGCAGAACCGGCAATCCACACCTCCATGCTTCTTCCGCTGCTTTTCTTCTTCCTCTTTTCCATCTGCTTTCAAGTCAGTGGGTATGCATCTGCATGTCCCGTCGTATTGTGAACCCGAGTTCGATCCCCAGGTGGTATGCTGTGCAAATATGTTTTACTTCAAAACTTATGTACGATTCAGATCGTTTGCGGACGAAAAAATCGATAAAGACGGCGATAGGCTACTAGTCCCAAAATAAGGCCCGGAGAAAGCGGTTAGAAAGGACTAAATTGCTTAGACCTCTGGATACCTCTGTAAATGTTTCATTATACATTTATATCCCCCCCCCCCACAGGTTTGTGGGAGGGGTGTGTGTGGCCTCCGGTTACCTGCATTCACCACATGAAACGCAGAAGTTTGTTAAACTTCTACTTCACGCCGGTCTTCTGTGAGGTCGTGGTCTTCCCCGGTCGAGTCGGCCCATTATTGCAACAACAAAAATTGATGCGTGGCTCTTCCACGGATTAATTTCTATCACTGATTAATTAATTAATGCACTTCTTTCTTTTCTTTCGCTCGTAATTACTTAATTGTCTAAACCTATCTTCTTCTTTCTTCATCTTTACGGCGTTCCCAATACTGAGGAATAGTTTTTGGAATACTATATGGGGATAAAGATATATTCTTTTTTTATACTTGTTAACATAAATACATTTTGTCTAATCACTATTGAAACAAGTTTAAGTTGTTCAGTCGTCAATGTTTCAAAATGTTTAAACTGTTGTAAAATGTTGTAAACATGTTGCTATTGTTTATAAAAATATGTAAAAATAAATATCTTCATCAATTCCCATAGGGGTACACAGAGGTCTTGTCTAGACAATTAAGTCCCTTCGACCCACCTTCCACCGAATATATTTTCGGGACAACGTGACATGTGGTGAGCCCGTCGCCGTCTTTACGTATATGTTGTTTATACAGTTTATAAAATTTCAAACTCAGTTTCAACAAACCTATAGTCAAAGCCATGGTGTTATATTGTGAAGAAGTGACTTATAACTTATGCCACTCATACAAAAGTTATAAACAAGTGAATTATAAAAACCAATTTTCTGAAGCGACGCTCAATTTATTGTTTGCCGACTTGAACGTTTCGAGTCTCTCGAGATATGAAATAGGAGAATTGAGTCGATTGTCTCGAAGAGAGAAACAGAAATGTTTATTCGATTACACCAACTTTTGATAAGTATTTTAATAGCTATATTGTTTCAATAAGTACTAAGTAAATTCTTTAAGTAATGCGAATTACCTGAGAAATTTTTACCCCAAAATTTTCTCACCGCTATTTGAACTTTGTATGTTTTTTTTTTGCAATGTTAATCTCTGAATCTACCAGTCGTGTTTCTTCCAGAGAATAAGAAATATAGGCTTTAATAGGCAATATGGTCATTAGGCTTGGCACAAAAAAGATTTCCAAAAACGAGAAATAAATTCTCTTCTAAGATCTTTATTAGCGTACGTTGTCTAAACAGTTTATCTTGCTAGAAAATAATCTATTGAAAGAATTTTCCTCTTAATGGGGTCTATAAAAAGTCCACAAAAGCATATTGACGAACTTCGTGGACGAGTGGCGTAAACACCGATTTTCAAGTTGTCGCCATCTCGAGGTCCCAGGTTCAATGCCCGGTCGGGTCCATGTAGAAAAACCTATTTTTCTACATTTTCTCGTAAATGGATGTTTGAGGTGCCTTTGTTGTTTCCGTTGTTACCACAAGTGCTTTAGCATCTTTCATTGGGATCGTAGCAATGTATGTGATGTTGTCACTCCATATATATGTATTCTCTATATGTATATATCTCCGGAGATAGACTCGTAATAACTATTTTATGCTTAAATTATTTATTAAAACTAATACACGATTCACAAAGCGGTTTTCTCTTTTTCATTTACATTCTTTGCGCTAATTAGTATGACATTTACCATAATTAGGATTTTCTATTATCTTAAGGAATAGATCACAAGATGTGATCGATTCAAATTAATCGCAACGCGTCGGACAATCTCTGTCTTATAAATGAATTTGTTAGAATATATCATAGATAGAAAGATAAAGGTCCCAGAAAACAATGAAAACAGTTTTAATTGGCTTAATGCAAGAATATTAGTTGGGCCTAGAAACGATGACATTAATTAGCTAAATTATTTTGTTATGACTCAAGGTATTGGTAAAATACAACATTCTTCTTCTTCTTCTTTACAGCCTATCAAGAATCCACTGCTGAACATAGCCTTCCCTAGAATTCGACACAAAGAACTGTCCTCAGCCACCATCAACCATCGACTCCCCACAAAAGGTCACCACTTCATATTGTGATGTTTCGTCCTACACTGAGTTTGCCTAAATAAAACATTTCTGGTTAATAATATTTACATAGATAGATAGTATCCCTATCTACCTATGTATGTATTATTTTTCAGTAACATTCATTATACACATTGCTTCATCATCATAAAGCACATGTGTTATGTAGTCGAAAACATAGATGGCACCCCAAACACCCAGACCGAAGAAAATGTAGGAAAAGTCGTTTCTTCGACTATTACCCGCCCGGGGACCGTACCCAGGACCTCAGAGATGGCGACGAGTTGAAAACCCCCGTGTAACCCACGTATCGTCTGAGGTCGTTTAAGGACTTTTAAGGTTTTAAACAGCCTGGGCTACATTGAAGATACTGTACGCTACCTTCAAGAGCGCTTAAATTATTTGTATCCTTCTGATTTGGAACTTTCCAATCTTATCTTAATAAATTGCATTACCACCATACTGGTAACGAATTAATAACTGAAGCCAATATGCGTAATGGAACAAGAGTATTAATAAAAAAAACTTGCGCGATAGTGTAATTGTCGCAATAATTCTCAAGGGAATTCATCAACAGGAAACACAACAACATTGTCTACAAAGAAGTTTTGATTAGACAAAAATACTATTATCTATTTATTTATGCATTGTTAAAGTCACGATGGCCGAGTGGTTGGGTGGTCGGAATTTCGAGTCAAGAGACCCGAGTCCGATCCTCAGGTGGCAGGCTCGTACCAATGGGTTTTTCAAAAACTTATGTACAAATTACATCGTTGGTTTGGACATAAAGGTGGCGACGGGCTCACCACCTGTAACGTTGTACCCAAAATATCTTCGGTCGAAGGTGGGTCAAAGCGACTTAATTGTCTAGACTAGACCTCTGTCTACCCCTGTATTGGGATTTGCGTGAAGATATTTATTTGTTTATTACACATATTACACATTGTTTATTTGCTGTATACAATATTTTTTATTCACTTAGCAAAACCTAAAAGAGAATACAAAATGTAATTTGATAGCATTCTGACATCCATAAGGGCCTATTAAAGTCACCTCTTACGACACCCACGGTAACAAAGAGGTGATATATTTCTACGCCGTACCACTCCGAAAAATTTCATTAAAAATATATTTTTACAAATGGATACTTACAAGTTACCTAACGATATTACCTCAATGAATAATATAATAATCTGAGCGAGGGTAGGATGGCTCTCAAATAGCTCAAAACGACAAGGTGATCGATAAAGAAAGAATTTTACAGCTTAGGTTCTGGAAAAATTGTACAAAACCGCTACTTTTAGTCTATCGGAGGCTGTCATTACGCTACACCGAAAATGTTAATTAGAAGCGCGGTTGCCCTGTTCTTCAAGAAAGAGAATAATTGCCTATTACGGAACTACAGATCCATAATCCAAAAAAAAATAGTATTGACCCACAGTCTTAGAAGTAAACTCTACTGCAAAATATGAGATAAATACAGCTACGCTTGGCTGTCGCGTAGTTTTATATTGATTACAAGGAAAGTCATATTAGTTTTGGAACCGAACGCAGATTTAAGTTCCTTTTTAATGGAATATGTAAATTTGGGGTACATATTCCATTAAAAAGGAACTTAAATAGAAAACAATAAATAAGAAGCATTAATGCCTGATTCTCTTGACCCCAATCAGTCTCTAGTAAATTTAAATAGTAACGTTACGGGACTTAAACCACAACACAAGTATCGACCACAGCTTATTTTTAACTATTACTTTTACATTTAGTTTCAAGTCTAAAGCATGTCCTAGATTCAATGGGCCGAAGTTATTACTAGAATCAATCAATGCAGTTGCATATATATCCATAATTAATACAGCCTGATTTCAGTAGATCAATTCTTAAAATCAATGTTAAAGAAGAGTTATTGAGTGTTTAATTGAAGAGTATTAGAGTATCTTTAGTTTCGGTTCGAACCCATTTCATCCTACCATGAGGAGTGTATTATGTGTAAGTCCTACCATGAGAAGTGTAAGTATGAGACGTTAAAAAAATAGGAATTAAAATGCCATTAACAGTAAACCAGTTATTTCACCTTTAAAAGTGATTATTGTTCTACATCAATAAGCTACAAAAGTTCCCACACTACACAATTAATTACAGCTCTCACACTCCTTCTGAGCTGAATGTGTGATTAAATAAACAGACATTACAGTTTTATTCGAATATATATGTATTATAATCAATATAAACATACATAGGAACAAAATAACATACGCTCTTATCCCAAAGTAAATAGCTAAAGCACTTGTATCATGAAATCTGAAACGGCACCAGAATTATTTCATATTTTCTTACATATTTTTTATATTGTATTATTGTGTTTTATATACATTTAATTTTCATTAGAAGATTGTATTTGCTTTAAGATGTCTTTAACTGTAAAGCATGGGAGCATGTCTTGTATAATATAAGTGTCGATTGATAAGTAGTTGTAAAATAATCTAGACAAGTATACTTACCGTTTATTTACTATTACCATCTAGTGAATAGGCTACTTGATATACCATCATATACATTTAGTACATCATTTGACAGTGAAAGTTTATGCATAGTTGTAGAAATTTGATATAGACTCTCAATTTATCAATCCTCAATCGATGGTTTTGTGGAAGCGAAATCAATGAATTTGACTTCGACGGACTTTCATAACAAAAAAGTGCTCGTGGATTGTCCCTTTACGTCTCTTTAATGACGCCATCCTAAAGGTTCTTATCAATCTTATATATCTTATCTTCCTCGGTGTTATAGCCTTGTTGAATTTTTGTAACGAAAACTTAATCGAGTAAATGAAGATCTTTAAAAGAAGCCTTTTGAAATGCAACATACATAATGTTGCATTTTCAAAAAAAAAATTGTTGGCCGATTGTATATTCGCGCCGTGCAGTATCTCAAAAAGTAAAATTTTGTGTCAGAGAGTGATTCGTCGTTCAGACGTTTAGTTTCACCATTCCGCGGAAAATCAGAGTGTTATTACAATATTAGTACAATGAAATTAGAAGAATTTAATTTTTTCTAGTAAATATACAAAATAAATGCATTAAAATACATCTATAACACTGACACCTGGTACGAATTTGAATTGCAAATCGCTTATAAAGATCAATCGAGGCTATGCATCTTTTACAAGTGTTTTCGTTACGGCTGCCTGCCAATGTCATTGCAGAGAGATATTGCTGTCGTTAATCTTGTCATTTTCGCAATAAAATGATACTGTACAGCTGTGAGTGGTCTGTCTTTGAAAAATATGAAATATGAGCGACTTTTAAATCATTTACACATAAAAGTTATGAGTACCTGTATGTCTAAGATTTGTTTTGAATTAATAGTCGACACTTCACGTGTTTTTAATGTATACTTGTCACAAGTCGGCGTCAAGTGTTGATTATATTATAATCATGCATTACTTTATGCAAAAAGCTTATTAAGGACGATAATACTTTGAGGGTTTAAGCTTAGGAAGGCGTATGTAAAGCCGATGGTCTAGAGGGAACCAGTCAGTGGAAACTATAAAAAGTCAAATAAGTTGCCAACCAATTAATATCTATATATTGAGCAGTTTCTGTACATATCAACAAATCGTGTTATTATTGCATAAATTGTAAGGATGGAACGATGCTGAAGAAACTAGGATGACGAAAGCTTCTATATTATTTTAGCCTACACTGTCCCACTGCTGGGAAAAGGTCTCATCTCTCTTTGGCAAACTCCTACCTCAAACTTTTGAGATTCGGTCAGAAGCCAAGCCTGTGCACCATAGGTTAGGTTAGGCAAAGGCATAGGCAAGATACATATATCGAGGAGCTTTCGTTCATAAACTCTTTTATAGACGAGTAGCTACTGAACTACTTATTTCTTTTGAAATTAAAACTCACCTGGACAAATATTCTGGTGCTATCTAGACCGACAATTTTTCATTTCATCAATTCAGGACATTTTCAATGTAAATATTTCACAATTTTACCCAGATATTCGTCTTATAAGAGTACATACACAAATTAAAACGATGAAGCAATGGATTTTGTTAGGGCGGACTTATGTTCGGTAATCATGCTAATATTTAATGATACAAATCGCTTTGTCTAAAGTTCTGTGAAGAGTTGCTTACTCATCAAGCATTAGTATATACTCCTCTGATTAAAAATGTTTCGTTTTCGTAGTTGAGGTAACATGCCAAGTATTTTTTTTTTTATAGAAAAGGGAGGCAAACGAGCAGGTGGCTTACGTGTAATCACGTGATGGATTACCGCCGCCCATGAACACCCGCAATACCAGAGGCATAGCAGATGCGTTGCCTTCCTTAGAGTGCCCCCCCCCTCCAGAATTGAGGGAGGGGGGTGTGTGGGCCACCGGTTACCTGCACTCACCAGACGAAACGCAGAAGTTTGTTAGACTTCTACTTCACGCCGGTATTCTGTGAGGTCGTGGTACTTCCCCGATCGAGCCGGCCCATTCATGCAACAACGAAAGCTGATGCGTGGCTCTACCACGCTAAAAATAATATGTTAAATAATTTCAAAACTATAACATTATGTAATATAAATATCTTCTTCACGCTATTCCCTATACAGGGGTACACAGAGGTCTTTTATAAACAATTAAGTCCCTTTGACCCACCTTCCACCGAAGATGTTATCAAGCCAACGATATAATTCGTACATAAGTTTTTGAGAAACCCATTGATACCCCGGACACCTGGGGATCGAACTCGGGTCTTTCGACTCGAAATTCCGACCACTCGGCAATCGTGATTTGAAAACTATAACATTAATTTGGATAAACTCTGCTTTTCCATCCGACTTGTATGACATATCCATCTCAATATTTTTCGGTTAGTTCGGTCCTTTTTCGGATCTCTTTGTTGCTAATTTTGACCGAAAGCCTAAGATTCGACATATTTCATCCTACTTTTCTCTATATATTTCCTTTAACCATATTTCTGTAATATTTTGTCATGACCGAAAAATGAAATGAGTCAAACTGCGCACTATAATTATAACAGATGTGCCCACTTGTATTATTTTTATAACTTCACGCATAGTTGTCGTCGGGGTAGTAACAATGCATGACTCTTTCGCTTCTTTCAAATTCGCAATTTTCTTGATACATGCACGCCTAATTATTCGAATGACCCCTCCCTCTCTCCCCACTCTCTTCATTTGCTCACATTTTCGCTTGTATTAAAGATGTGTATAATTTTAGAATCACTAAATCTTACATGACTCATATATTCACTTTGAATTTATATGTAATATTTATTTACAAAATTTTTTTTCTTCTAAAATAATATCAATCGCTTATATTTTTAGTCGCAGTACCTATGCAATTAGAAGTAATTCATTTTTTTTATTTCATTCGCGAACCGCTTGAATGACATGTACGATGTCCCATAATTTTGTATTTATAAATGTCAGTTCGATAAACCGTTTAAAATAAAGTATTATAAGTTGTTGTCACATCATTCTGTGACCCAATAGCCTGATTTCTATTTCTATACCAACACCACCGAACAATACAAAATTTGTTAATAAACGAAATTTCCAAAATATAAAAAAAAAAACATTGCTTCATTTTAAAAATATAGTCATGTAGTAGAGGAGAAAAACTATTACATTTATTTAGTTGACTATCCTTTAGTTACTTTTAGAAAGATTTTTCTTTAGTTAACTTTACGAAACCCAGCGGAAGAAAGTGGTGGACATGTTCAAAATTGAATATGTATTAACGCTTTTAAAATATTAGCAGGCTTAAAAGAATCTTGTTAGAAATTAAATAGAGATAGTCAGACATCAGAAATTAATCATGCGTCATACATATTAAAGTCAATAAATTATATAAATACAATTTATAGGTACATTTGGATAAGTAAGTTCACCATAGAATTGTAAGTAATTAGTGACCTCTTCAGTTAGATACTACGTGTGTTGCGCTGCAACCTTTTTTTTATATTTAATGGTATTGGAGATGGTTTTATGTTACCTAAAAGCCAATATCAATATTCACTTTGACAGGTCACTTTAAAAATAAATGCATCATGCATATATACGGCTGGTGTCCATGACGTTGAATCCAATTTTATTTCGTATTCTCGGACAAGGGTGGCAGCGTGAGAATGAATTGAATTGACATTTTTTATCATTTTAGTTCTAAAATTCTAATGATTTTTCGCGTTAAAAGCATATTGAGGTACATCGTTATTACATAAATACCTAGTATATTCTATTATATTCTTCTCTAGTATAAAAAAACACCTTGATCGAATTAGTCGTATGAAACGACTAAGGGAAGAGTTTTTATTGGTCTTATTTAAATTTAATTGGATCCCATTTACTGAACCGCTGACGAGCAGACAGTCTAATGTGCAAGGAGTCTGTTATTGCAATCACCACTCCCCTAGCAAAGCGTGGCAACTATGGCAAAATCTTTGTCACATGATAGGCATTAGTCCTGTAATAGAATTTAAATGGCCATTATTATAATCGAATTTTTATCTTCACTTGGTTTCTGTGCCGAGGTAGTCAAAAAGAATTAGCCTTTCGACCTGTTTTTGTCACAATCACCGTCTTAGAAGCCAAACCTACTAATACCAATACATACTAATTGCAACAATATATGACTATGCATATATACATAAAAACATCAGTGACATGAGCACAAATACTTGAAGCCCAGGGGGACCGATCCCCACATCGAAGGCAGGGTTAACTACCGTTAACACAGTTAGTGTAATGATGGTGATGGTAAATATGTATCTGGTTTCAATACACAAAATTAATACTAGAGCGTTACACATTAAAACATTCTTAATAAGCTCGCACTAATGTTTTTACCAAATTTATCGTATTTGTTTTCGAAAATTGTGACATGGCTTCCGACTTAAGGCATCATGGAACAAAGTGTAACAATAGAACATTACCTTATTAATGCATGATTTAGATTTTACTAATTTTATGTTAAAAGATACTACACTGATAACGTCATATTAGAATGCTTGTTTTGTCGCTTGCTCCCTGGTCCGATTCCCGGACGAGTCAATATAGAAAAAAAAAAAATCATTTGAGCCATGACCGACGAAAATTCTCTGTCTATCCCTGTATTGGAAATGGCATGAAAATATTGAAAATCACTATGTCTATATTGGCTCTCGATGTTTGACCTTATTTATTACTAATTCACATAACACAAATGCTTCAGCTACTTACGAGTACTAATCAGAGCAATATTTGTGGTGTTGCCCACAAATATGATTGCTAAATGGATAATTTACTTGTATTTTCTCATTTCGGCGTATTATACGACCGTCAGTAAAATATATCGCTTTATAAACAGATTAAAAACACGTCAAAGGTAACTTTTAATATTTTCAGATTCCAGCTAATTCCGAGGGAGAGTATTCTTTTAGAAAAACTTAATTAGAAAGTCGAGGAAGTTATGAACTAGACCTTACTTTAATCCAGATAATTACGAAGAAAATCTTATAAAAGAATACGCTTAAATTACGAAGCTTCAAGCTTGACTTTCAATCTTTATAAAAATATAAATATTATAATTAGTTAAATAAATAATAATATAAATAGTTAAATAAATGTATGTATAATACGTAACGGCCATAATCGCCACGCTTCGTAAGCAGATTGGCGATCGCAGTACCAGACCACTCGCACCTCGACGACCATCTGATGGTTTTGATCTGATATTTTTAGAGATGGTTATCCCGCCATTTCATTCAAGGCTATTTCCCTTGGTCGTCTCTTACGACACCTGCGGGAAGAAAGGAAGAGGCAATATTCTTACGCTGTTACCACACGGTTGAAATGGTTAAATTAAATATAAAAGAATTTAATCAAAGTCACTAAAAACATTAAGGTCAAATATACATTATTATCTATCTATATGTTTGTGCATCTATTTTCTTCTTTATACTGTTATATCTTACTTACGAAATGAATGAACCTCAGGCCATTGTAATTGTTAACCATCAAGAATAAATAAACCGCGATGTGAAACAACACGGGTAGTGGCATTGACTTGATAGTTGTTAATAAACTTAGAAGCAGGAGTTGAAAGTTCTCCGTTTAATGTTTCTTTCTTTCTATCTATTAATCTAATTACCTAAGGAGCAAAATGTGACCTACAACAAAATCTTTGAATATATTAACGATCGTTATTGTTGTCAAAAACATCTTCACACCAGTCCCAATACAGGGGTTTACAGAGGTCAAACAATTAAGCAACTTCGACCCATTTTTCGAAGGCATTTTTTGGTGCATATGACAGATGGCGAGCCTGTCGCTGTTATAAGTTTAAAAAAAATAGTACGAGCCTATCACCTGTTTCTCTTGATTCATGATTCATTGAATTCCGACCAACCCACCACACGGCTATCATGTAATGCGGAAATGTAAATGACCTGTTCTGTATTAGAACTGGGTGTTAAAAAGAATGCTAGTGGGTAATCAGTGCATGTTATCATATATATTACCGTCATAGTAGACAGAAACCAAAATTAATTAAAACCGTAATATCATAGAAAATAGTCACTGTAGAAATGAATTGTATCGTCATCCAAATATTTTGCCAAAAATAGCGTGCTAAACCTTTTTTTTATATAGAAAAGGGAGGCAAACGAGCAAGTGGCTCACGTGATGGTAAGTGATTACCGCCGCCCATGAACACCCGCAATACCAGAGGCATAGCAGATGCGTTGCCTCCGTTAGAGCACCCCCTCCCCCCATTGGGGGAGTGGGGTGTGTGAGCCACCGGTTACCTGCACTCACCAGACGAAACGCAGAAGTTTGTTAGACTTCTTCTTCACGCCGGTATTCTGTGAGGTCGTGGTACTTCCCCGGTCGAGCCGGCCCATTCATGCAACAACAAAAGTTGATGCGTGGCTCTACCACTGTTAAAACCTACGTAAAGCTTTAAAATTAATAAGAAATACGATTAATTTAAGTTAGTTCCGTGGAAAGTAATATTACGATTTGGTCAATATTTTATATTTAAATAGTGTTTTATACTTTTTAGTCTAAAATTTTAAATAAAAATTTCCACGACTGACCTTAACTCGCACATTATTATTCAAATTTTCCTTTCATTGCTGTCTGTGAATACTCGCTGAAAACAATACCCGGAAATTTTTGCGAATAGTTCTTTGTTCATATTTATCATGCATTCCAAGCACGTATATAGACATAAATTAGACAAAATATTTCACAAAATTTATTAAAAGACTTTTACTGAAATAAAACATATTTTTAAAATATTTTTTACGCAATTAAAATTTAAAAATGAAATATTTTTTAATCAAATTTAATTTTATCTATAATTTCTTTGTAAAGTTGATCAAAAACACTACACCTGAGATACGTCTACAACTAAAACGATATAGAACCATGTGAGTTGTAACCTATAAGAAAACAGAACAGATTCACTGCACAGACACACTGTCAGACAAAGTCCACTTAGTCTACTTAGAAATAAAAAAAAGTTTTGTATACAACCAATAAGAAACATGTTTTAAAGTTAGTCACGTAAAGATGGTTCATATTTTAAACATTTTTACATGGCTACGGAATATAATAAGCTTTTTAATTTAATAGAAAACGCTTAGCTTAATGAAACACATTATTGTTGAAACACACTAAAGTCGGACGTCATGTAGTGATGGAGCGAGTTTTAAAGAGAGATGTATGTGTATGATCTTAGTTAAGTATTCTGGGTTAACGCCGTAACCGTTATTCTAGACTCGGACTTCGATGACACTGAGGTCATTATTCATCGGTATGAAAGAGATTGAATTTGTGACTCGGAGTTTGAAATGTTGTGAGGCTACGGGACTAGATAATTACTGCTGAAATGATCAAGCATAGTGGGCCTTACGTCTAAGACTGACGATCTGTTTGCCTGTATTGTGCCTTTAGTAGTTTAAAGGTTTTCATTTATACTGCGAGTGCTATCGGGCAGATCAGGTTAGCAAGTATAGTTTACTCGAAGATTTTGACGCGAAGGATAACATATAGACAACATCATATACATTGCTCGGATCCCAAAAGAAGCAGTATTATTGAATCAGAAACAATGAAGGTACTACAAACACCCAAACCCAAGAAAATGTAGAAAAAGTGTTTCAACGACCCGATCGGTAACGACCCCGCGATCTTAGAGCTGGCGATGCCAAGAACTGAACCGTGTGCGCCACTCCACAGAGGTCGTCGCCACACCTCCAAGAGAAATCGGAAAGATTTTTATGGGAGGTAAATATGGACAATTTAGACCTGGAAGATGATGCACATATCAAGTGCTCTTCGCATTTGAATGCTAGTAAAATTATGGTAGTGGTATTTGTAAGTGGCGAAAAGAAGAGGACGTATGAAATTTTAATATATCTGTAATGTCAAGAAATAGTATCCTCGTAGAGTACTTTTAGCCAGGATGGAAGATGTAATTTAAAAGTGGACAATCAATGGTGCCCTAACTGCGTTACTCAAAAGACAAGGTGTAGTAAAAAATGCTCTCACGCCTTAGGATACATAGCCCAGTGCTGGTACCGACTTTGTTATATGGTTGATGCAGATGCACAAGTTGAATGCAGTGGTGATGCCATCTCTTATTGCTCCGTAAAAGTGTGGCGCGGCGACCGAAAACGAAGCGAAGAGATTCGCAATGAGGCAAGTTTAAAAGATGATCTTATCACTAACGGTAAGGGCATACTTCCACGGTTTGGGCACTATGGGTTTGTTGATTAATGAGTGAAGACCGAATGGTGAAGAAAATATATAGCGCGAATATTAAAAGGGGTCAAAAGCAAATGCTTATAGAGGGTCAACAGTACTTGGTATACTCAGGCGCGTATGTGTGAAGAATATGACGAATGTGAAAGAAGCGAAAGAGGTATGAAAGGACAAATAGTGACACAAGGCAATCCGTTCTTTCTGGCTACTCCATCACGGACAGTGCGTGAAGATAACCATTAAAGTTTTAAAAACATCTTAATCCAGTTGTAGAATGCAAAATTATTAGAACCAAAGTTCTAAAACCATCAATAAGATTACATTCCAAGATATCTTTCATATTAAAAGGTATTAACAAAAAAAAACTTATGGCGTAAACTAAAGATAAATAAGGTAAACATAACAGCAGTATCGAAATAAGAAAACATATATTATTTAGCCGTTACTTCTAGACAGTTGATTCAAAATATTGTTAAAGAAATTTTAGCTGTTTATCACAATCACCTTCCTTTCACGCTAGCCGTAGTGAATGGAAAAAAATATAGTTAATAAAACTGCTGTAAGATTCACTAAATGCATAAATTATATCTGTCTAGAATTTTTCCTGAAAGATAAAAAAAACTGTAAACAAAAATGATCCCTTCAACTATCAATCTTGTACAACAGACATGAAAGTTTCCTAAATATTAAGAACTTATTTGCTAAAAAAATTGTACCTGTACGATTTTCAACCATGCTCTCAATTATAATCGATCAATAATAATAATTGTAATTAGTGAGCAATAATAAAAAACAGATTAAGCACAGATAGGAGTGGAAATCTATAAAAAAACGGTATTTGATGCAGTTAGTAATGAAATTCTACAATTAATCTAATATAATTATACGAATTAGGTAAAGTTAAAAATGCCCAAAATGTTAAGCTAACATTTGCAAGCGTAACAAAAAATTGTTATAATGGAAAATAGTTGTGGCTATACAAATTTCAACATTTGGTGTCCAGATAATTCTGTATTAGGTTATTTTTTTAAATTAATATTTTTTTATATAATAATTTACCGAAGATAGGCTTGAGAGGCGATTTAGTTGAAAATTTCAACGACAGTAATTTAATTTAAAGTTAATATATTTACATCTAAGTAATATGCAGTACGGAAGCGAACGGAACTGCTTACACGCATGAACACAGTGACACCTGTGAGCACGCCAAACAAATGCAGCAACTGCAGGCGTGCAGTATGCCGCGAGTAGCGCATTCGTCAGTTTCGGACCCACCTTAGGATGTGTCTTCATCTGATGACACATCTCGACACTACACGACAAAGATTTCCGGTACTGCTATCACCAATCTGTTAGCTTAGCCTGGGGACTATTATAAAACATGCCTCTTGGGAGTGGCCTATGTTCTACAGCGAACTGTCATAGGCTGTTATGGATGGTACGTATGTAAAAGTAAATCAGTCTACCAGTCCGTTTGTCGATTAGGCTTGATTGATGTTACATAAATTTGACAGGCTTAGCTTGAATCATGGAAACATGAATTGCACAGAATACTTTTTAATATAATAAAATAAAATTAAGTTTAAGGTTGATTCATTGATTTAGAATTGACTTAAGCGGTCGTTGTATCGTCCTTTTCTTTATATTACTACGCTTAAAGTAACGTAGCCTGTAAATTTCCATTTCACTGTTGGGAAAACGCCGTCACTTTTATTTTATTTTCAAAAAATTTTATAAAATATAAAGAGAAATATTCGCAACACTTTCCAATGAGGTTTCCTCACATATATTCGATGTAAATAAAATAATAATGCCTGCAGTTCTGCCTCTGATGGTGCAATAAGCACTGCATCATCAGCATACAGCAGACAATTTATTTTTATGTTACCCAATTTCAGCTTTCACTCTCATCTTTCAGCTTCTGTCTCTGTAAGCAGCTGTCGAGATACATTATGAACAGCAAGGAGGACATGAAACAATCCTGTTTTAAGCCCGTTTGGACGCTAAACATGGGTTACAGGTCATACCCTACCCGCACACAGACTTTACAATCACAGTAAAATGACTGCACAGCCCTTAGCAATCGACCACCCACACCATACCCCGGCAACAGTTCCCACATTTTCTTCCTTACAACCTTATCAAATGCTTTCTCAAGATCCACAAAAGCACAGAAAATCTTCTGGTTAGCAGCCAGAAGCTTCTCCGTGATCATGCGGAGAAAAAACATTTGATCCTGTGTGCATCCTCTTCCAGGTCTAAATCCGCATTGTGCCTCCGATAGAAATCTTTCCGATTTCTCTTGCATCCTACGTGTCAAAACCTTCGAGTAAACTTTACTTGCTAAACTGGTCAAGCTGATCGCCCGATAGCACCCGCAGTCATAATGTGAACCTCTACCTCTATATAAAGGCACAATGACCGCGGATCGCCAATCATTCGGAACCGCCCCCGTTCGCCAGCACAAATTGCACAGCAGATGAAAGCTGTCCCAGACGCGAGGCCCACCTACTTGACCATTTCAGCATTAACTCTGTCTAGTCCCGCAGCCTTACCACATTTCAAACTTCGAATCGCACATTCAATCTCTTTCATACTAATGATCTCAGTGTCATCGAGGTCCCGAGTCTGGCGTACCAGTCACGGCGTCACCCGCGGATCCCACACTAAGATCATCACACGCATACATTTCTCTATAAAATTCGCTCAACAAAAAGATGCGGAAATTCATTATAATAAAGAAGTTATCATACAATTAACTGCAATTATCACTCCACGTGCAAAAAACTATAAATGACACCTAGTCTGAAAAGAAGAAGAACACTCTTCCGCGAATAAATTCTATGTCTCAACAGTTAGCAGTCTCTATAGCTAACAAACTAAGCTCTACATCACATTCTTCATATCATGCATGCCAGAAAAAGGTTTTTTCAACATTGACCTAACCGGGAAACTCAGAGCTTACTACACCATCAAAACCGCTTACGCCACTCGTCCACGAAGATCGCCAAAAATAGAAAGAACTACATATAACCTAAGCTCGAGTGCACCTCTAAGAAATAAATAAAAAAAAAAAATTTTGGCTTCTCAATATATAACGAAAATGTAATATATGTCCCTAAGGATGGAAAGTCTTCCTGTTATCATTAACATATTTTTAAGATATTTGTAATTCCCTCTCCTTATAACATATTAAAAGAGATTACTAATATAAAGAAACATAATATAATAAAAATTACGTAAATAGTACAATTTTCTGGTACATACGACTAAACATTTCTACTCAACGTGGTACCTACTTTTTCTAAGACAAATTCTACTAATAAATCAAAGTTGTTCTTCATTCGTCTCATGAGCATGTATCATTTGGATAATGTAGGTAATAAACTTCATATTTCACGAGATATTTTTAAATCGGCTCTAAAGCCTATTTAAGCCAGGTCGGCCTAAACCTTTTTTATACACCACCCGTGTAGCACCCGTTTTGCAGAAATCCCTTCTTACCGTAAATTGGGTAGCATGTATCATCTTTACTTTATTGTAGTTCCTACACATACCAGCATAAAATACTCATAAAGGGATCGTAAAATTTTATAAAATTAATGAAAAATTAAAGCGGAAAAATTTATTCAAATATCGAATATTGAAATTCTTAGGAGTTTTTATTTTCATGTTTATGAGCCATAGCGGTCTTAGTCTTCCGTTATCGCTACGTAAAATAGACCATTCATGAAATATAGGTATTATTATTGTCTTTTCTCAGACTTTGCAGTCGTTTAGTGTGATATATTCGTATAAACCTAATTCAATAACGTACATAATGTTATGTCTTACAATATTGATTTATATTAAAATATTAGGCAGCGAAAGCATGTGCTCAATATTATTTTGAGCAATTGATCATCCACCAAACCATCACCGTCGCCTTGTCATAATTTGATTGTTTGTTACAGAAGATTTTATTAATTAAACGTTCTCTAACATCATGATATAATTAGGCCCATCGGCAACAATTAACTTATGAATAAGGATATCATATATAATATAATGATTATTTTAAATAAATGACATACATGACGCTGACACACTGTTGTAGACGTTTTGACCGCTATATTAACATATCTTCGTATAACACGTGTAGATTATAATGAAGGGACAACAGGATCCACTGCAGCTGCCACAGCATCCATCTCAAGGCCCGCAACACATGTCGATAATTAAACAGTACACATGTCGATAATTAAACAGTACCAGAAGATTCAAAAAGAAAGTACGAGTAGTAGAGTTGATTGTGTAGAAACGCTAGTTTCAATTTATTATTTTTTTAGTATTTATGAGAACGTATTGCTCAAAAGATTTGGTTGTACTGTGAAATTAGAAATCAGAAACACCGAATGTACCACAAACGCCCACACCCGCGAAATCATAGAAAAAGTGTTTTCTACGTTGGTCCGACCAGCAATTGAACCGTAGACCTCAGAGCTTGCGACACCATAAAACCGATGTGTACAGGCACGAAGGTCGCCACAAAGCTTGTGTCGTTCTTTTTTTAGGCTAATCAATAATTTAGCTTAATGCCAAAAACTGATAAGATTAACGATTCCCGAGAAGTCACGATAGCCGAGTGGTTGAGTGGTCGGAATTTCGAGCTAAGAGACCCGAGTACGATCCCCAGGATGCAGGCTGCGGGTCTTTCAAAAACTTATGTACGAATTATATCGTCGGATGGGACATAAAGATAGCGACGGGTTCACCACCTGTGACGTTGTCCCGATAATATCTTCGGTGGAAGGTCGAAGGGACTTAGTTCTCTAGACTAGACCTGTATTGGGAATTGCGTAAAGATATTTGTTTCAGATTTCTTTTTGCAGTATATAACAACTTTCATTTATATAAGACTCTGTGCTCTCATAGTAATGTAGATTTTAAATTGATTGAGCAAATCTTAACATCAGCTGTTATATACGCAGATAGTCTTACGTAAAATTGTAGCATAACTTGAAATCTTTCTTTGTATTCAATGGAAGTTAATTTATAAAGACAAAATCCTCCGATGCCGTCGTTATAATGTATTATATAATTTGTTATAATTTGCAATAGTAATAATACATTATTTATAAAACCAGAGCTCGACAAATTGATATTGTTTAAGAATTTGAAAATCTTCCCCAAAAAGATTCTTGCTAACTTTGCCTTTATCGGCATCGTTCCCAACAAGAACATTTTTATATTTATATTTTTGTTGTGTCTGCTAATTATGCTAATCATGGAAAACCAATTAAAAGGTGCTCAGCGTTTATAAAATATTGAGTTCTAATTAAATTATTACGCACTGTATTTCCTTTTCTTCTCGTGAATGTAGTAAGAGTTGACTAACTGGTAGTGAATAAAGGTGTCTTAAATGAAAATGGAAAGTTTTCCTCTCGAGAGAATCCTATTTTCTTTTATATTGTCACACATATTCCTCAAAAGTTATATGATAAGTATGCGTTTATTCAGACTCATCACATAAATGTTCATCCCTTGCGGAATTCGAACACCTCCCTTTGCTTCGCAGGCAGTGAGCACTACCAACTTGGCAGGAGCTAGAGTTTTATAGGTAATTGACAGAATTCTGTCTTCTTCAGTTAAGTAGCCATTAATGAAGTCACACCATGGACATTAAGCTTTTAGTTTAATCTTCAGTCTTGTCAGAATCATTTATCGACAAGGAGAAATTGAAGTCAATTTCTATTTCAATTTAAACTCATATGAGTCCCTTATGTGTTATAATAAGAGGAAAATCGATTTATTGCGATATAAACTGAAAGACCCTGACATCTCAAGTCAACTTAATTCGAGACAAAATTAGGATGAAGCTACACTTATACTAACTGGGAGTTATTTTTTTTTTGTTTTAATTGTCTTGTCCTTTTTGTCCGACAAAAGGAGGGATATCTATTATGAATAATTCGTTACAATAATACAGCACCCCGGTGACTGGTGAGAGCGTTTAAGGTGGGAGAGCGGTAGCCTATCCCCTTGTCCCCTGGTAGCTTTTATATAAATTTAAAATAATAAAAAAATTCAATAGAAACATATACATACCCTTTTCGTGATTCCGTATTTTAGTATTGTGCTAGGCATAACCCGAGCAACAAAACATTTAAACAAAATTATGTACATTAGCCTTCTAAAATAGATATACGACCATTCTTCCAAGAAACTTATGTCAATGGCGTGATCAGTAAACTAAAATTAATAATGTAGCACAGATTTATTTTGAAAATTAACCGAAAATCATTCTAAAACCCATGGTAGGAGAATTCTACGGCCTCAATAGGAACAAGGGTTCAGCCCATGCCTGTTAGCAGGACATGTGTTGATTAAATTTAATTTAATTAACAATAAATTAACACACAAGCTAACAGTCTCATGTCGCAATTGAGCACGGATGAACTGTGAAATGTAAACTGCGAAAACAAGGCCTACATTCAACAAACTGCAGTGTATTTACACCTTTACAAAGAACAAAGCTTAATGGATTATACGCCTTACAAACCTAAGCCTGTAATTGATCACAAAACAAAGGCGCTTTGATAGTAACTTTATTGTTCTCTACAGTTCGTAGCGTTTGTTAGAAGAAACTAACACGCTATTAATTGTTGCTATTTTTCTACATTGTATTGTTTATATGAAGTGTATTAAATATGTACAATGTATGTCTTATAGAGAGACTCTTACAATTATCAAGAGAGATTATGTTGTACCTACTGCTACATTAAGCCTTATTTATTTTCTTAGCCGAATAGTACAGTGCCCTGGGGACACGAAGAAAACGGTTTCACTATCATCGTTAATTTACCGCTTTAGATACTATTTTTTAATGTTTATGTCTTTTTTTTTGGATCCGTCGCCAGTTAACCCTAGAGAAATTATTAGAAGCGAACGTCTAGTGAAAAATTTAGTACACCTACGAGTATATCCAGACATTTCGTTATGAACAAGTAATAAAGAAAACATTGAAAAATTATTTTGAAGCCAGCAAATTAACACAGCATTGAAAACGTTTCTTTCGATTATATATATTTGTTAATTGATTTAGAATTGTCAATAACGAAATAGAGACAAAGATAAATTAACGATATTTTGATTTTCGGAAGGGTGTAATCCGCGTACTCGTTCGATATTGCATGCATATCCATACAGTACTGTAATCTCTCTGTTGTCACTACTCATGAGTATTCATGGCGGGGTTCGCATATTATCTGCCCTACTGTTTCCAGGGGCACTCTGTTATGGAATAATTTACTTAATGTAAATCTGTCGTTAAACTGAAATATAGCTTAAGCTATTGATATTTGATGGAATAACACTGAAAGTACGTACATTTAAAGCTACAGCTTAGATCAATATAATATTAAGAATAATGATGTATTACTTAATAGTTTATGTCATATCATATTATATTTATATAGTCACGATTGCCGCGTGGATGGGTGATCGGGTTTCGAGTTACGAGGCCCTGAGTTTAATCTCCAGCTAGTAGACACGTACCGGTGGGGACAGTGACAGGATTATCATAATTCATATTATCCCAAACAAAATGTTTTCTGTGAAAGGTGGATTGTAGGGGCTTAATAGTTTGGGCCTCTGTCTACCCCAGTATTGGGAATGGCGTGAAGATATTTTTTAGTCTTCTTTAAAACTATCTCGGTTACTGTGTATTTCAATCGACAATTAGACATTTACCTTAATTCTAGCAACAGTATTTTAACAGTGCAACGTACGTAAAATGTGAGTTTTACAAACAAAAGCATACGATAGGGAATCCAATTAATTTTATGTAAACGGGATAGATAATTTTCACGTTGTCTATGAAAACATAGCGCTACGTTTCACTCCTAATGTTTTGAGGTTTATTTGTTTTACTTTGAGAACTTTACGTACGTACTGTATCTTGCTAAGGTCACAGAGAATATTGCACCCATGACATTTACTTCGCATACTACAAAATAACAATAAAAGTAATTTTTGAAATGGCGAGCAGTGATTACATACGATTTGATTGCGAGGTTAAAAAAGTAACTAAATATTTATGGGGGAATAATTCTTAATCTATGAGATTCTATGTGTATTTCTAAGCAAGTTTTAACGTTTGAAATATACTTTATTGTACTTAAAAAAAGGTATACCAAAATAATTATAAATAAAAAATGGTACTACTGGCGGCCTTATCGCTTATAGAATCTCAGCCGGTTTTTAGCTAATTAAATTCCTTTTTAGTATTCATCTAACATTATTACCTCATTTAAGGGTAGGCCTTTGCCCAACTTATTATTTACTGTCAAAACAGTCTTAGCTCTGCTTTTTTATTTAACAGCTTATAATGCTACAAGTTGTTTACAATTTTACAACCTTTATTATGAAACATGTCTCTATGGAAATTTTTCAGTTTTTGTGGATACAATACAATTAAATACAATACGATACAATATATTTTATTACTTTTCTAAAACTTCTGTTATATTCTGGTTAGATAAATTGAATCATAGACAAACAACAAACAGTAGATAAAAATTCGAACAAACAGAGTAGGCAGGTAGAGTGAAAACCTCGATACCAATTTTAATCTTGATAGTGATAACTGACGTACTTGATATTAAAACTAAAAAATGACGGCTGTAAGTAGATACAGCTCTTACAACTGCTTGACTGGATGGGACAGCTACGACCGGATACCAAGGTAATAACTGAATATTTGGACAATAATACTAATCCACCATTTTAAACCCTTTCTATCTATATACCAAAGTTTGTGGTATAGTCATATACATATATAGTAGCATATAACCATTAAGTTAGAAGTTGTTAATTTGAATTGATCCGAATGTGTTTAAATCATCATCTCAAGAGTTAATCAGATGATGACTAAAACACTAAATATTTGAGGTAAGTAATTAACACCTTATAATGACTTAAAGCCTACGTAAGGAACTAGATATATAGTACTACGATCGGATACCGATTGTTGAATGTGGTTATTACGGAAAATCCTCCTTACGTGGAAAGTCAATTTCGTGCAATAAATTTTTTATAGGCTAGTAAAGTTGGGGCTGAGAAGGAATTTACTAGAATATATTTCATGATGGAAAATCTATAGGTAATATATTAAGTAATTGTTTCCTCTGTACGAGAATTACGCCAGTTGCGTTTCTTTCGGCGACGGGATCACCACCTGTCACGATATCCCAAAAATATCTACTACTAGACCTCTGTCTACCCCTGTGTTGGGAATGGCGTGAAGATACTTTTTTTAGTCTTCTTTAAAACTATCTCCGTTACCGTGTATTCTATAGTACTCGGTTACTGTGTAGTATTTATACAGGGGTACACCTCTCTCTACCCCTGTGTTGGGAATGGCGTGAAGATTTTTTAGTCTTCTTTAAAACTATCTCGGTTACTGTGTATTTCAATCGACAATTAGACATTTACCTTAATTCTAGCAACAGTATTTTAACAGTGCAACGTACGTAAAATGTGAGTTTTACAAACAAAAGCATACGATAGGGAATCCAATTAATTTTATGTAAACGGGATAGATAATTTTCACGTTGTCTATGAAAACATAGCGCTACGTTTCACTCCTAATGTTTTGAGGTTTATTTGTTTTACTTTGAGAACTTTACGTACGTACTGTATCTTGCTAAGGTCACAGAGAATATTGCACCCATGACATTTACTTCGCATACTACAAAATAACAATAAAAGTAATTTTTGAAATGGCGAGCAGTGATTACATACGATTTGATTGCGAGGTTAAAAAAGTAACTAAATATTTATGGGGGAATAATTCTTAATCTATGAGATTCTATGTGTATTTCTAAGCAAGTTTTAACGTTTGAAATATACTTTATTGTACTTAAAAAAAGGTATACCAAAATAATTATAAATAAAAAATGGTACTACTGGCGGCCTTATCGCTTATAGAATCTCAGCCGGTTTTTAGCTAATTAAATTCCTTTTTAGTATTCATCTAACATTATTACCTCATTTAAGGGTAGGCCTTTGCCCAACTTATTATTTACTGTCAAAACAGTCTTAGCTCTGCTTTTTTATTTAACAGCTTATAATGCTACAAGTTGTTTACAATTTTACAACCTTTATTATGAAACATGTCTCTATGGAAATTTTTCAGTTTTTGTGGATACAATACAATTAAATACAATACGATACAATATATTTTATTACTAGACAATCTTATGCCGGTTACGGCATTAGAATATAGCTCCCCTTTCTTCCCATGAAAGACTTGAAACTGCAACAATTGTTATATAAAAAATTACTTCGCAACATTCCGTGCGCAAATATAAAAAGGTATATATTACCTGGTCCGAAGAGAAGAAGAGAAAGCTACTCTTCTACTCTTCGGACCAGGTAACATATACCTTTTTATATTTGCGTGCGGAATGTTGCGAAGTAATGTTTTAAATAACAACTTTACAATGAATTTCCGCAATGTAACGCCTGAGTCAATTAACTATTTCAACTGCAACCATTGGCTACCTCTTTAACGGGATAGCCACTTCATACGAACGAAAATTCAATACACAAACAGCGTAGCAGCTTATGAATCACTAAAAATATATAGCAATTACTTAATTGATTAAAAAATTAAAAGTGACAGATAACCGCATAGTAAACGGAAAATAAATTTTATAGTGTATGATTTATATTGTTCATTTTAGAGATATACAAGCGTAGAGTCGACACCAATAATTCTTGCGTATGTCAGTGTAAGATATTTGTGAGTGAAGTGAAGATCAATAATACGTGTCGTATGTCAGTGTAAGATATCAATTTCTATTAACCCGGGAGTATGATAGTATAGCACCAAAACCTAGATGAAGAATACAATACAGAACCGAAGCAGAATAAATTTTATATTGTCACTTCTAATTAGCTAGGAGATATAATAATGATTTCTCTATTTACGCGAATAATACACATTTTTAATAGAACTATTTTCGGATTTTACGGATTTCACAGGGGGGCCACGTGAAAACATCCGAAATGTCGGGAAATAAAAATAGTGTGTAAAATCTAATTATAAAACGTGCTAAAATCCGAAAATCGTTTTATTTAAAATAGGAGATACAATATTATGAAAGAATTAAATTGAATAATATCATTTTTTAAAAGAATAACATCAGTGAGGCCTTTTAATAACTTTGAAAAGATTCCACAACGTCACACACCCGATATTACAATACAATATTAACTGAATCCTTCAATAAATGTTGTATTGAAATGGACGACGTGAAAGTGGCGCAATCATGACATTTTAACGTGATATTTTAAGTTATTGAAGCAAACGATGGTAGAGAAATTTTCGGAGAACTTACGACAATTTGCTTACAAGTATTGTACTGAAAATAGTCTAAACCAAGTAAAGAGGAACCTGACATTTTACAGAATACTGTATAGTTATGCTTTCGTATTGATAGACTTGGATTTGAATACGAAGCTCTTATTTAAGACGTTTATTTAATATATTGACAATATCTTCTAATATGCACGATTTGGTACTTTGAAGTTGGCACCGTGCCACTACGACTTAGACTGCATGAGATGAACGACACTTTAGCTCATAATTGTAGAAAATCCATCTTCATTTAAGTTCAAATTAATTTGTTACTAAAATAGTACTTCGTCAGTTATCTCTAAATGAATTAAAAGCTATACAAGATAGGTTTGCACCATAGTAAAATCATGTAATAAAAATAAAATTGGCACTTTAATCTTAATTACATATGAGGTCTGATAATAAAATTTCTGTGTATAAATTCTCCATTCACAGTGTTCTTTTGTTTTATTTTTTTAAGTTCTAATCCCCAAGTTATTTTAGGGAACATTATTTTTACTTGTAACAGTAATATTTTTAAGCTTTCAGTAGTTAAAGGATAAATCGATAAACTTACACTGGAGAGAACGAAAGATAAAATATTGGTGTGAAAGTTAGTTTTATTTCTACTTTTTAACCGAATATAGAATTGTCTTTTGCCCCAATCGTAGTAATGAAAGCCTCGTCCCGAGGGTAACCGACAAATTCCCACCTTAGCACGCAACGAATACGAAGGCCACACACATACACACACACACGCCCAGTGTAACGTTATAAAACAAATGTCTCTGCTTTCAGCCGCTTTTTTAAACACGAGAATAAAGCTTTGAAAAAGGTCAAATCTGTATACTTTCAATGCTCTTTAAAAATATTTAAGGTATTATTTATTTTACAAGTTTATTATATAAAATACATCCACACCTCAATTTACAATTTTTATGAATATATTAATGTGTAACATAATGAATTCAGATATCTTCACTCATAATCTCTGATGGGGTAGCTAGAGAGATCAGATCGTCAAGTGTCGCCACCCTTAAACACCTCTTTCGCTTCTTGTAAGTACACTTGACCCACCATTATTTGAGCAATTTTCTCATATGGTCTTCGAAAGTTAGTCTCAGTCAATGTTGATCTCTTTAATATTAACTTCCGAGCTTAATTTACTATTTAAACATGCAGTCTTTACTGAATCGCTTAACGTTCCCAAAATATTAAAGCACATCCTTTTCCATTTAAGATGTAAGGTCATCTTTCATATTCGCCATACTTCAACTCTCTTAGTTTCGTTTTCTGTCGGCCAAGGTAATTAAAAAAGCGAACGCATCGCCACTGCATTCAACTTGCTTTTATACTCCTTCTGGCAGACCCTAATTATAGCAAAGCGGTAACGGTGCGGTCGGTGCCGGCACTGCATTGTGTATCGTAAGGCACTTTTCACTTCACACTGCCTTTTGAGCAATGCATTCCCGTTGCCCTTATTCCCGGCAGTCACACTCCTATTCTCATATAAACACACCATTTCACATCTTCCATCCCAACTTAAACTGCTCCCTCAGTATAAATTTTATTGACATATTCTAAACTTTCCTAATATCCCTATTTATTCACATTTTGTTCTCTTCGTCCTTTTTGAAATAACAGAATATGTAATATGTCACTATCATATATATTTTTAGCACTTAAATCCTTTGGTACACGAGAGAAATTGCTTATATAAAATATATGATACAATAGTGGTTTACTGTTCGATTATAAACTAGGAACATCTCTATAATATCTCACAGAAGCTTAACTTGGAAATAAAATTAGTCTCGCGCTTCTGTATTTTCAGTGAATCTTGAGGTAATTGACTTCACAAAATCTAAACGGACGTTAATTCAAATTTCATCGGATACCTTATATATTATTACAGTCATGCTAGTCAAGTTTTTAAGCTGGTATAACTACAAGTAGTTTTGGTAGTTTTAAATTTTCGCTTAAAAGATTGTGGTATAATATCTTAGATACTATACAAAGTCAACACAATTTAAATTGTTAATGCCAACATCTGCGCAAAATTTCGTATCTTAGACATCTTTTACCATAGACATTACATTTGTTGACACAATTTAGATCTGTTATTTTTCAAGATGGTTATCTTACCATCGTCGGTATTGTCATTTGTAAGGTGTTCCCTTAATCACTTTTTACGCCACCTCCTAAAAGAAATGGAGTAAATATCTTCTTATATTCGTGCTTTTCAGCTTTTATTACAATGATGTTTAAGATATTTTTATGTAAATTTACCCCAGCTCGAAAATGCGTCTAGATAAAAAGTGAATGCTTAAAAGTAATTCCGCTTAAATTTGGCCTCTTATCTATTCTAACATCACATCTGAACGAAAAGCCGACATTTATTTGAAAAATATATCGTTGGTACCATGGTCTTAGATTGTTTTCGAGAGAAATAAAAACTTTTGCCCTGATTGTAGATTACTTTAGAAAAACAAATCTTTCTGATCCAATATGGCACATTTAACTTTCGCTCTGAAACAATATCAATCTAGATTTATTTGAGGAAATTTATTTACTTTACAAGAGGAGTTTGGATTTCAAGACAAGATTTCAATTAAAACTTCTAACAGCTCTTAAAATAATTGAAACAAATATAGAACCGATCGTTCTATACTCTTAAGAAATAGGTCAGATTTGTTCAGTATTATAATTTTTAATAATATCTGGTGTCCATCTAGCTTTATTATATTCGATAGTGCATGTAATAAGGTGGATAAAGTTTTATTACAAAATTAGCCAAGTAAATACGTTATCTCAATTCATTATTTGAGTTTTTTCAAATGACAACTTTTTCCGAAGACTAACTTTTGAAGTTATATAAATAATCACCTTAAGTATCAATTCGAGCCTAGAGACCCGAGTTCAAGGTCTGCCAAAGTAGGTTCGCACCAATGACTTTTAAAACTTCTGTCCGATTTATATCATTGACTAGGGCATAAAGCTCACCGCCTATCGTTAAATATCTAAATAATCTAAACCTCTGTCTAACCCTCGTACAAAGAAATGTGTAAATATAACAAAGGGTAACTCAGTGTTATAAATAGTGAATAATTTCTATCAAAATCTTTTCATGTCTATTCAATTATAACAAATAATTCCTGCAACAAAGCAACGATCATACCATTTATTAGATATTTTAAGAATATGTAAAAATATGTCGGAGTTTCGAGTCAAGAAACCCGACCTCGATCCCCAGGTGGCAGGCTCGTACCAATGAGTTTTTGAAAAACTTATATACGCTTGGACATAAAGACGGCGACGGGCTCACCACTGGTTACGTTGTCCCAAAAAATATCTTCGGTGTAAGGTGGGACAAAGGGACTTAATTGTCTAGACTACATCTCTGTCTAGCCGTGTATTGGGAATTGCGTTGAAGATATTTATTTATTATTATTTATCACACATGATATAAAATTTTTCTACAATCGATGGCTATGCTTGAAATGCTCTTATCTTATCTTAAATATCTTCACGTAATTCCCAATACAGGGGGTATGGTGAATGAATGGGGTACAGAGGGAATTACGTGAAGATATTTATTTATTTAAGAGAAACTACAAATGCGTGTTCAATTTCTATTACAGCGTGCAAAATTATCACCGACTTAATCACCACAATAGATACCTGACCCATATATGTGCATCTTATTAGGCCATCAGAAGCTGTTTACATTTCACGATGTAACGTAAATCGATATCAGTTAAAAAATATTAAAGTATGCCGTATATGGCACCGAATTCGTTAACGCATATACCAATTTAATATAACAGACAGAAATTCTACTTTTTCATTTCACTCAACTACAAGCCTTTTGGTTTTCGTAACAATATAAATCATCAAACACAAAGTCTTTTGACTGAGATGTTTATTTCCACCGAACGACTTCTGTTTCGCCTTAAGGTAACAGTCAAGGTAACACTCTCAAATGGCAAACCATCCTTAAGCGCGTTACAAGTGGAACGATGAATAATTTTGTTGTATCACTAAAGGGAATAAAAATTATTTTTATTTTTAATGACATAGATCAAAGACGTTTTTTATGCACATTCTGACATTACATTTGGATTCGGAATTTCTCTCTTCGAATATTATTCGCGTATTCTCATTTTAGCGATAACCGTTACATATTCCCGTTCCTGATTTAGAATGTAAGAGAAATGCTGTAATAATGTCACATGTATCTGAAACAGTCCACCTGTTTGATATTAATTTGATGTTTATATATCAGACGACATATAATGCAAATTTTTCTCTCGCTAAGCAAAACTGTTTTTTATCTTCACGCATTTCCCAATACGGAGGTAGCCAGAGATCTAGGCAATTTAGTCCTTTCGATTCATATTTCACCGGAGCTTATTCTGGGACAAGTAGAGTGTTGGCGTCTAAGGCGTTATGTCCAAGCTTATGATATAAATCGTACAAAACTTTTTGAAAAAAGTCCTTGGGACGTTGGTACCTACCTCCTGGAGATTGAGCATGGGGCTTTTGACTAGAATTCCGATAACTCAATCACTCGACTCTCTTGTGACTTAAAAAAACTTTAATACTAAAAAAATTATCAAAGCAGAGTAAGAAAGGAACCAAAGGAATTCAGAAATATTTTATTTATGGAAATTAACATGTCCACGCATCTGAGGTCGGGCTAAATCTAATTGAAGTAGCTACTACCAATTTCATCGGCGCCAATCGGGTAAAAAAATTTAGATCTATTTTGTATATTTTGAATGTTTTATATGCTATTACAGCTCGACGATTCGGCGTTCAAGTGTTACACAGCTAAGTTGCTACCGTACATGACAGTTCACGCATTTCCCAACACTGGTGTGGGAAAAGGCCGAGAAAATCTAGTCCTTTCGTCACACTTTTTATCGAAGCTCATTTTCCACCACCACACCTTTTCCATCGCAATTGATGTGACTTTTAAAGAATTCTCCTTTCTTATCCTACGATACTAATATATCACGTTAAAGTTAATTAAATCAATTCGTTTTTAGTGTATCATCAGTCTTAATGAAGACTACCGTCTTTAATAGGGCCATATCGTTGCTTTTAAGCTTTGTTTCAGTCTGACATCACGCATTCTAGTGCGGTTGTAAAATGAAGTATTCAATGTGCATAAAAAAACAATAATAGTGGTTCCAATTTAGAGCCAACCTACTTTGACATGTGATTGCATATATTAACTTTTCTAATAGTCAACTTTTAATTTAACAGTAAAGGCAAGCCAAAAGAGCAAATGACTCACTTGATAGAAAGTAATTACCGATTCTTGTATCCACTTTTCTTCAATTTCGTCTTCACTTCACGCTTCGAACGGGGGAAGGGAAAAGGTGATAGAAGAAGACGAGCCACCAATTACCTCAGTTTGTTTTACTACATTATTTATTAAAAGAATGAATAGGATATTTTCTTCTCCTTGAATTCAAACTGATGCGAAGATTCTTTAATATTCAAAGAAAAATATTAAAATTAATATGATAATAGGCATGAGTTTTGAAAGGCGTTGGATATGGAAATCTTGAACAACTAGTACTGCAATGTTAATTGTGAGTCCGGCTTTTAGGAAAAACTTGGTTCCATTAATTTAATTATCCACTATGAGTATAATCATCGATTAGAACTTAACATGTTCATATCCAATTTCGTGGTTTGTTTTTCGTTTTTATAATTGTTTATAAGAATTCCTGAATTAACTAAATTAGCATAGTTCTATTTCCCGAAGATGATGTCGCAGAAATACAAAGATTCATTACTTGTAATTTAAACTGTTTATACTGTATAGTCCTTGAATACAGTGCGTCTAATCCGATGCTTCCCAAAAAAACTCGAAGTGATATCCTTCGTATTTTTAGATATGTGATAAAACTTAATTTCATTAATCCAAGATCATTCGTTGCATAACGCAATGGTTTTCGTTTTGCAGTTCTGTCTAGATAATATGTTGCTCATTGTGTTTTTTTAGTCTAAACGCTTTACTCCACTAAAAATTTAACATTATTATTAATAAAAATAATAAAATTATGTATAGGCTAGTGTTATGTTATTTCATTAACAGTTAAATTCAAAATTTATTTCATTTTATCTTATAATATGTGACTTTTCGCAAAGGCAGAAAGGTTGCACGAAATTAAGATTGAATGCTTCCGAACTTTCTGAGAGACGTTCAATCAATACAGACTTCATCACAAAGTTTGACTTTCTCAGAGTTCGGGGCCAGCAAAGGCATTAGTAACCTTCATTTTTTAAAGTCATGAACTCATGAACAACAGAGTTGCAGTATATACTTTACATTAAGCTGACAGCCCGTTATTCATCCTAATCCCATAAAAAAGCTCTTGAATATACGTAAAATGAAAATATCATTGAATAAAACATGTTGAAGCCATGACGTGTCATGGACGTATTTAAAACGTGGAATATTTAAATAAAAATACGCAAAGAATATTCAAACAAAGGATAGCCCTTGACATAATAAAACGCGATGCGACTAACCAATTTGTCCTTAGCGAGAAAGTACATACGTGTATTATGCATTCTATCGTACTTTTTACAACGAGATGTAATTTGTGTGAGACCTTATTAAAACAAAATCATAAACAGGCAATCGCACTCGGCTTTTCCTGCATAAATATGATTCTGAAAAACAACTTTATCACCCGGGACAAAATTAAGCATATTCCATCTATTTTATCGATTAATAATTTCAACTGAATTATAGTTACAAAGGAACCTCACTTTACTAAAAACTTTTGCTGTGATTTGATTAGATAGTACTGTATAAATTCATTAACTATTTTTGCTAGACACTTCCAAATACTAAGGCATAGGTAAAGACAATGAAGTATTTTTGATTCACTGAAGCTTATTTGACACAACCCAACAGTGAGTCCATTGCCGTCTTCAGAATCAGAACCAGCAAATTAAAATGTTTAAGTTTGAAAAAGAGGACCGAAAAAATGTACCGGTTAAGAGGCAAATTCGTATGTTTTTTACGGTTTGCTGTTTCAATAAAAAATTATTACATAAGCTACAGGACTAAAATTACAGATATTACGGTATGGGCTACGGTGAATATTATTTTGTATGGGTACTATGGAAATCTTAAGCAAAGAGTAAAGAAACACATTTAGTTCGAACATTTGCATCATTTAAAACATGTTGATCTAAGTCTTTCAACGTTATAAGTTGTATATTTTAATATGATTTAGACCTTTGAGTGAACACATCGTAAGTAAAGACCCTGAGACGGCTACGGCGAGGTCTCGCGGGACCGACTCTCCTTTCCATACCATAGTATGATTATATACGGTTACCGAACTGTAAGGATATTCATGACGACCGAGAACCGTTCAAAATTAAATCAAAATTGTATTATTATGCTTCGACATAATAACATATTTCATAAATCACATGTCAATAAAAGAAAGGTTGGACGTGAGAGCATCTGAACACGGACGTAAGGAGTTAGAATTCCGCACACGTCAATTGATTTCTTGCTTTTTTCTTTTTTTTTATTAAAGTAGCTTACATAATGTAAAATTCAATATACTTACATATCAAAAGACACTTGTACGCACACAAGAATAACGCGAATAACTTATGTCTGTGGAAAAATTAATTAAAAATTTAATTGATGCGTGTGGGACACGGGGGCTCGGGGGTGAGAACATAGTCACGGTAGAGGTCACAGATTCCAATCCCGCCCGTGACCATTGATTTTTTGAACTCATCACTAATTTAATGACATATGTTATATATTCATGCTGTAAAAATCTTATGAATGTATTTAAAAAAATGAACTAACTTCACCCCGTAAGTCATCCAAACCTAACCGATGTACGGCGGATTCATTGAACTGGAATAGATAAATATTTTCAAATGAAAACGCTGTCATAGTACGTGGGAAATGACGGAGAATGTTAAAGTATAAAAATAGTTTATGTTTCGGACAGTATTATGCACTATTCCTGGGAAGAAAACTTTTATCATGATAAATTTCTGAGCATAGTTGATACGGCACGCTGATTATGTCTTAATTTTATTTAATTTGTTAAATAGGCTTTAATCGTAATTAAATTTTACACAAATGAATGAAATGTGAAAATTTAAATTTACCAAAATAGGCAGACCGATGACGGACAGCAGCGTCTAAGATGCCACATGTCTGGTAGTGCGAGCGTAAATCCACAAGCCGAGCAGAGCGACTATGGCTAACCCTCTCATGGGAGAGGCCTACGGCCAACAGATCGTTATGTTATGTATGTACTACTCGTATTATAATTGTTTATCTACATAGCTCAATTTAGGCAACGCTAAAATTTAAAACCTTGCTACTATTTCTATTTGAATTTTGTTGAGTCACATTTTATTCTGAGTAAATATACGAGTATAACTAATACTTTGAGTCATATTTTCCGTCCACTGGCTATATTTACTTTTAATTTATTGCAAATTCTCTATAATAATATAATTGTATTAATAAGTAAATAATTTTCACTACGGGATTTAAATTTAAAGCTACACCACGGAATTTTTATTTTACACTAAAGAACTGTAGCAATTTTGAATGGATCAGCGTGCAGCAGACTAAAAAGTTTCTTTAAGAATTCCGTACGAACAATGCCTTTGTGGCATCTTTGTAGATTGAGTTCTCAAGTTCATTGAATGTTATATGCTTGTCAGAAAAATTTTATCAACATATTTTTTATCATATTTTACATACTTAACACTTTATTTACTGAAGAAATAATTTAAGCTCTTTGGTTAAACGTGTTCATAAACCATTTATAATTTTTTTCTCATTTTATTTATTAATTTTTTGGGTAAAAAATAAATAAATAGTAAATATAAAAGAGAATTTATGAAATCTGTAACGAGTCCTCAATCTGGTAATAGAGAATCTCCTAATGAGAATTTGCTATAATCGCTAAGCTTGGCATGTGCACAGGCGACCGCACAACCAGACACCTATCACCGTAGAGGCTGCTTCTCGACACCGGTCAGCTATTTTTGGTCTGATATTCTTCAAGAATATTCTGACATTATGGCTATTTCCGCTATAGATGAAGAAGAGAAATTGGTTGACTCATACCCAGTATATGAGTAGTAGACGGCTAAAGTCAACATTTTATAAATGACCTTACTCATAGTCACGATAGCCGAGTGGTAGGGTGGTCGGAATTTCGAGTCAAGAGAACCGATTTCGATCCCCAAGTGGCTGGCTCATACTAATGGGTTTTTAAAAAAAAACACTTATGTACATAATTGTACCGAATTATACCGTTGGCTTAGACATAAAGACGGCGATGGGCTCACCACCTGTCACGTGGTCCCGAAAATATCTTCGGTGGAAGGAGGGTCGAAGGGACTTAATTGTCTAGACTAGACCTCTGTCTATTCCTGTATTGGGAAACGCTTGAAGATATTTTTATTTATTTTCTATTTTACCTTACTATTTGATAATACATATTGCAGGAAATAGACCTGGTTCTTAGGAAGAAGTTTATCCCTAATCGCCAGTTCATGGCGATCAGGGATAAACTTATTCCTAAGATCTATATTCGGATCGCCAATTCTCTAGGTTGCACGCCTCATAAGCGAAGCGTTGAGGTGGGTATTACTGACAGTTTACGCACACCGATTGATTCTCCAACTTAAAATGTCACTTTTTTATTCTTTATTGCTTTTATAAGTGAATATAAATAGACAAATGTTGAGAAAAAACACTATTTTTAACAATTATGATATTTTTAAATCCATTTTTATTATTTAAACTAATTAAAAAAATGTTTAAAAAAAGTTCTGTCTTGGACGTCCACGTACGTGTGTGTATGTGCGGATCCCGTATCTTGTGGTCACGATAACGAGCGAAATTCTTCACTCATCGAGTTGTTTTTTTTATAGGCTTCAGTATTTTGAGGAATTAGTATTATTTTTCATTTATTTTCCAACTATCTTAGTATTCCAGAATTCTTGCACCGTAAACCTAATTTATTTGTCAGAGTTAAAGAATGCGTTGTTGTATTTTTTTTTTTAGATCCCGCAATCTGCCGATAATTATTGCCATATTTAAAGCGTTTTCGTTAGTTTCCTTTACGATTTTCCTGAGAAAAATGAAATGGTATAAATTATTTTATATTGTATTTCTATATTTCTTAAAACCAATTCAAAGTTTAATAAAGTAACAGAAATTCCCTCTTTCTGAGGTACATTTTTATTGCTTGTGATCGTAACTTTAAGAGCGCTTAATAAAATTTATTCCAAGATTTAATTCCAAATAAAAAGTTACATTCCTTGACTCTACTCAGTAAGCAATCTTTATGAATAAAAATCAGGTACGGTAACAAACTAGGACGCAAACTATTTAAAATCGAATCATTTTATGTTATTTGTTTGCTTATTTTTATTTCTTAAGAACCTATGAACATTATCATGAACTAATTACTTCTTAAGCTATTATTGCTGCATATCAAACGAAAGAAGATTATAAATACCACGTTTTTCTACAAAATTCTCTGTCTTTTAAACGAGTTCTCTTTAGATATAGATCTTACTAGTGTTCTAGTTTATTATTAAGTTTTACAATTATAGAAACGGAGTAAACAACAAAGTTCGGTCTGGAATAAAAACAAGTATCGGTGGGATGGTTTATATTTCTTAGGTAGGACGAGAATTTTTGGTATTTATGGGAGCCTTGAAGCTTCATTGCCGATTTAATCGTTTTCTATTTTCTTTTCTACAAGTAACTTTTAACTTTTAGAAAAAATTGTTTAATAAAAGCAGTATAGTAAGCTTTTTTCAAGTATTTTTTCATATATTTATGTATTATAGTTTTATGTTAATACCGCCTGTAACCTTGTTGATTAAAGTTTTTTTGTTGTTTCACTATCTATTTTGCATCCTACATGCAGCTGAAATTCGTGAAACAACGCCAGCAAACTACTTCAATGAAACTTGTGTTCGGAATACTATCTCATAATACCACATGGTGAAGTAAAGCACACATTCATACGTTTTGCATTAAAATGTACACGAAAAATAATTACCCCAGATAATTATACTAAATGTCAAAAATAAATTATAATTTATCAATGGCATCGATGACCGACACATCGCATTATTGATAATAATATGAATTAAAACGAAAGTATATAGTCACGATAGCCGAGTGGTTGGGTGATCGGGATTCAAGTCAAGAGACCCGAGTTCGATCCCCAGGTGGCAGGCTCGTACGAATGTTTTTTTAAACTTAAGTGCGAATTGTATCATTGGCTTGGACTTAAAACGGCAACGAGCTCACCACCAGTCACGTTGTCTCAAAAATATGTTCGGCGGAAGGTGAAACGAAAGGACTTACTTTTCTAGACCTCTGTCTACCCCTGTATCGGGAATGGCGTGAATATATTTATTTAATAATAAGGTATCACTAATTCTCAGCGATATTCTCAGCGACATTGCAACTTTTCTCTCTCTCTCATTTAAATATATAAGGGTTTTCACTTATTAAGAAAATCCATTCGGAGCACAATTTTAGTAATTAAGTTTGAACAATTTAATGGCTTCTCCTTACTTTATTTATTTTATACCGGCTTATCCTACGGAATTGATGTTTGACTTTTGATTCATTTTTGTTCCAAAAACATTTTTATGGTATGTATGACTCAACTCAGAAATCGTTCAAGATAAATACCTCTACATAATCTTAAATTTTTTAAATAAAAGTTGATTTTGGTTTCTTTAACATCAATTCATTAAAACTGAGACGTTCCATTACTTATGTTGATATTTAGCAACGAATGTATATTTTATTTTCTCAAATTACGAATACACCTAATGTAGCTTGCGTAACTTAAGAAATTTTATCATGAATACACGTTTCCCTTTCCTTTTATTTTGCCTTTTGACCCTTTGTAACTGAAAAGCCCTAGGGACTATATTGAATCTAAATATAAAATCAAGAAAACTTTTTGATGTATTCGGAAATATTTACAAGTAAAATTACAAGACTTATTGGATTTGTTACAATGTAAAAAACATTTCGTGATCGCAACAAAAAAGCAACAGGAAAGATGTCTTACAGCGTAAATAGATTAACAATTTGATGATGAGAAATATATTTCTATATATGCCGAGTGGCGTAAAAATATATTCATGGGTGTCTTAAGGGGCAACTATGGATAAAGCCTCAGAGCTTTCATTGGCTATCGAAAGATGAACATGTCGAAAAATAACAAACTAAAATCTAACTGTTTGATGAAGGGCTGTAGCGTCTAAGATGTGGGCGGTATCGACTTGCACCTTTTACGCTCAGCTCAAAAGAGTTCGTCAAGAAGAACCTGTTTTTGAAAAATCTGACTGTGATTAATCCATTCGTAGAAATGACTATAGGAAGTGTTTCTATCGTCACACCATATCAAATGCCGGTCGCCTCCTGAATCAGGTCCAGATCATTATGATATTTATTATTTATATTTATTATTTCTGTAAATTAAAACTAAATGTATTAATATTGACATATCGAAACACAATCTTAAAATAATTTTAGAATAAAAATGCCAGGAAAGAGCATGGAGCATGGGATCGCAATGTCATAACTCTTACATACCTTTTTGGATTCCACGATGAATCCTTCTGCATTCGTATCCAAAATACAACATACATTAATATAATAAACAAATTTTGTCAAGTCATAATATATTTTCTATAACTATAAACTGATTTGAATCAATGTTAAACTATCTATACTATATCGATTCCTGAAAAACCATATGTTAATGCTCAAAAATCTTCTCTGTTCCTGAAAAGAGTAGTTTTAGATTATCATATTTTAAAAGTTAAATGTGGATCAAATGAATATTTATTATCAAATTAACTTTTAAAGTTTTTAATTGCCTTTACCTGTCTTACCTAATCTCAAAGCTTTTAAATTATACTGCAAAAATGTACTTCACAGAGCACGGGTTGAGTTTAATTAAAATTATGTTATGTTAAACGTCATTTAAGAACCTTAACTGTAGGATTATATTTCTGCTGATAAGAGCACTGCATTTCACATTACTGATTAAAGTTTTATGCCACTCACGATGATCGATAGTTCTAATAACAATAAAATAATGTGTCTATCATTGTAAATTCACGATGATTTCCGCTACAAAATGATATATAGCTGAATATGATTATCAAATGAAAGGGCGTGGTTATTAAAACAGACTAAACCATGAATTAAAAATCCAAGAATCCAAGACGGTACCTGAAACGGTAGGTCAAGTTAAAACAAAGTACTCCGTGATCCGATCCCTGCAATAAAGTCAAGATTTCATGTCGAAGATCGTGTGTAGTTAGGTGTACTAAAATAACATGTTCCAACCAAGCGTTCCACAAATTTTTGGCCATATCAATGCCCTATGTGATATCAAAGCCGGTACCTGGTATCTTACAAAAATTGTATTATATACATACATACATAATAGGACTTTAATACATAACGGCCTATTAAAGTCCACTGCAGGACATTAGCCTCTCCCACAGGAAGGATTAGCCATAATCGCAACGCTTGGCAAGCGGATTGACGATCGCAGTAGCAGACCACTTGCACCTCAGACGCTGCTGCCCATCACCGGTCTGCTTATTTTGATCTGATATTTTTAAAAATTGTTATCTCGCCAACTTTCGGTTGACATAAGGATGTTCAACGCTGTTCTGCCTTTTACGACAACGGAAAGAAAGGGAGTGGCAATATCCTTACGCCGTTACCACACGGTTGTTGTATTATATATCATTACATTATTGTAAAAAATATGACAAACATTTTTATGAATTTAAACATTTTTATGTAATTTTTTTCTTAATGTATGATTACTCGGTATAACAGTATTGCGAGACGATTCTCCGATTGCAACGAAAAGATTAAAATAATAAGTTTACACAAACTAATGCCTTATCCCTTTAACTACCTTACAGTCATGCAATTTCTTTTTATTGTTTCAGGGTGCGAGTGGAGTACTACGTGAATGAAAACACTTTCAAAGAAAGACTTCAACTGTATTTCATTAAAAACCAAAGATCAAGTGAGTGCCCAACTTATTAATTTTATTTTAAATTAGAAACATTCTTAAAATAAAATCCATATTAATATGTTCTATTCATATTTTATTTCATTTACTCATATGGAGTCATATCAACAACAGTGAAGTAACAACATCACTTTTTCGAGACAAAGGCTTTTTCTATTTAATTCGTTTATAATGTCTCTTTCTTTCTTTGTATTTTTCTTACATATCTTACATATCTTATTATGTAGATTGAATTGATTGATTAATTCTAATGTAGATTGAATTCAAAAAATTGATTTCTTACTACTGGAGCATAATAGAAGTTTGTGGACTTCACACCTTCAAAACATTATTTCACCAAGGTTCACGATTATTTTGGAGAAAGAATAACACGCTTTTATTTTTTTTTATTTAGTCGGTATAAGCAAGCGAAAGCGAATGTTCCGCCGATAATAAGCAAAATCGACAGAGAGAACAAATTTTATCTACGAGACATGAATTTTCTCTTAAAATTTTGTCTTGTAGATTAATTATTAGACAATTCCGTTTAACAAATTGCCATAAACCTTGGTGCACAGCTTTCTGCATGTATTGACTCTATGCTCAAAATCACTAAACAACTTTTTTCTGAATATATGTGTATAAAAAGGATATTTTTTATCTTCACGCAATTTCTTAAACTGGGGTTGGCAGAGGTTTAGTCAATGAAGTTCTAATATACTTCTTTCTTAATATATAGATATAAACAATCATTACTCGAATATAAATATTCATCACACAAAATGTTTGCCTTTGGCGGAATTCGAACGCGTGACCTCAGCTTCAAATATAGGACCGAATTGGCTATCGAGTCGTCTTCTTGCTTTCACAAATAAAACCTACATACACTTTGTTTAGATTAGGATAACCTGGGTGTTGGGTTTTATTTTATTTTTAGAGATAACTTTAGTTAGACTGTACTGTAGACAACTTTAAAAATACAGTATTAATTTAGTAACTTCGAGATTACTTTATTAGATTACACATTTCCCCGAAGACATGTTATGGGATCACGTGACAGGTGGTGAGCATGTCGCATGTCTTTATGTCAACGCCAAGGATATAGTACATGAGTTTTGAAAAAACAAATCGAACACGGGTCTCTAGACTCGAATCCCGATTACCAACCACTCGGCTATCGTGACATACTTTTACTTAAAGTGAAATACGTAAGCTGATTTGCTTCTATGAAACAATCAAATAAAGTTATATTTCGAGTAAGATTGTGACGTCGAAGTAAGGCTTTATTAGTATGAAACTTACTAATTCATTACGGTAAGTGCACTACTTTCATTGCAAAGGTTAAAAAACCTTTTAATTACAATCCCCACGCGATGCCTTGAATAAGCGATATATGGCAATGTCATAGAATTTACATGTTTTGATAAATTGTTACAAGTTTTAAAAAGAAAACAACTATAGCCAAATGGTCTGGTGATTAAGATAGACGGAATTCGTGTAATTAGACCCAATTTCGGTTCGACCCGACTAATGATTTGTATAGTTAATTTAAACACTAAGGGGACGACAAGCTCATCACCTATCTCGTTATCACAAATAAGCACGGATGAAATAGGGTTCGAAAGGAATAAAAAATTTTCAAGGTTCTGACAACCCCAGTGTGTAAATGCGTGAAGATAAAAAACAAGGAAGGAATCTAAACTTTTCTTTTTGATTAGTAAAAAGTAAATTTTTATGTTCCTATATCTTTATATAGTGCCCATCATGTGCCCATTGCGGACGCGATATGCTGGCCATCGCTGTAAGTTGCACTACAGGTCGGCGGATTGGGAAGGAATGCGGTCTGTCTTTGCATCCTATCCATGGAGGCAGGTTTGCTTCTCGCTAGATAGTCCCGACGCCGTTGCAAATTCCGTCGCCGATGTGGTGCTCCAAGGAATGGAACTCTTCGTTCCTTCCTCTGTGGTGCCTATCGGTGGAAGATCAAAGCGTTGGTTTGGTGGCACCTGCAGAATGGCATCTCGCCAAAAGCAGCAGTGCTACCGGGCCTGGGTTAAAGCATCGGTGTCTCGGGATTCAAAAACTAGCGTTTTTAAGAAGGAGTATAACTCTGCCGCCAGATCCTTCAAAAGAGTAATTACTGCGGCAACGTCCGAGCACATTGGCAGAATTGGCGAGAAACTAGTTCGTCTTTCTTCGGGAACTCGTGCGTTCTGGTCCCTCGCCAAGGCTGTCCAAGGGAATTTCTGTCAGCCATCACTACCATCTCTGCACAGGGAGGACAACTCGCTGGCCCATGACACAAAAGAGAAAGCCGATCTTTTAGGTTCTCTTTTTGCGTCCAACTCGACTCTCGATGACAGGGGGAACTCACCACCGACCATCCCGTGCAGTGAGTGCTCTATGCCGGACATTCGGTTCTTTCAGAACTCAGTGCAAACAGCACTCGTCTCCCTGGACATCCAGAAGTCGAGTGGGCCCGATGATGTCCCCTCTATTGTGCTGAGGATGTGTGCTCCAGAGTTGGCACCGGTTCTAACGCGTCTTTTTCGGTACTCCTACTCTAAAGGCGTCGTCCCGATGAGATGGAAGACAGCTTTGGTGCACCCGATGCCTAAGAAAGGCGACCGCTCAGATCCAGGTAACTAAAAACCGATTGCCATCACTTCCTTGTTCTCCAAAATAATGGCGTCCATTATAAACTGCCAGCTCTTGAGGTACTTAGAGGAGCACCAGTTGATCAGTGGTGGCTAGGCTGGTGATCTTCTTGTGTACCTCACTCACCGATGGGCGGAGGCAGTAGAGAGCAAGGGTGAGGCCCTGGCAGTTAGTTTGGACATAGCGAAAGCCTTTGATCGGGTATGGCACAAAGTGCTTCTTTCAAAGCTTCCGTCATATGGGCTTCCCGAGAAATTTTGCAATTGGGTCACTAGTTTTCTCACAGACCGGAGCATCAAGGTCGTAGTTGACGGTGCATGCTCGAACTCCAAGTCTGTGAACGCTGGTGTCTCACAGCTTTGTGAGACATCGTGTGCTATCGCCAACCCTGTTTCTTCTGCATATCACTGATTTGTTACAAATTTGTAACATTCATTGCTATGCAGATGACAGCACTGGTGATGCCCTTTATACCGGCCGTGCCAGTATCGGAACAAACTTGTTTCTGAAGTCGAGATTTTGTAGGACCAAATCTCAGACTGGGGCTGACTAAATTTAGTGCAGTTCAACCCTAAAAAGACACAAGTTTGCGCGTTTACCGCAGAAAAGAAACCCTTCGTCGTATCACCTCGTTTTGAGAGCACTCCCCTAGTTGCCTCAGCCAGCATCGGAATCCTTGGCGTCGACATATCGAGAAACGTTCAGTTTCGTGGTCATTTGGAAGGAAAGGCCAAATTGGCCTCTAAAAAGCTTGGCGTGCTCAGTAGAGCACGACAGTACTTCATGCCGGCCCACCGCTTGCAAATTTATAAGGCGCAGTTTCGGCCGCACATGGAGTACTGTTCTCATCTCTGGGCGGGGGCACCCCAGTGTCAGTTCCTTCCATTTGACCGTATCCAAAGAAGAGCGGCTCGAATTGTTGACGACCATGTTCTATCCGATCGGCTAGATCCCCTGGCTTTGCGAAGAGATGTTGCATCTCTTTGCATTTTCTATGAGATCTACTACGGGGAGTGCTCCGAGGAATTGTTCGGATTAATCCCAGCCGCTGAATTTCACCATCGCACCTTACGGCATAACCAAAAATTTCATCAACACCTCCTTGATGCTTGGCATTCCACCACAGTGCGTTTTTTCGCGGAATTTTCTGCCACGCACATGCACTTTGTGGAATGAGCTGCCGTCAACGGTTTTTACGACTTAGGGACCTTCAAGAAAAGAGCCTATACCTTTCTTAAAGGCCGGCTACGCATCCGCTATTCCTCCGGTATTGAAGATGTTCATGGGCGGCGGTATTCACTTACCATCACGTGTGCCACCTGCTCGTTTACCTCCCTTTTCTATAAAAAAATATAGATACATACAAACTTAAATTTTACAAATATGTAGTTTGAATTTGCATTTGTTCAGCGCTGAGTACGAGATACCGACTTACATTCTTTTTTAATGCCTCGGATAGGCAGACGTTCCATTACGTCTTTATTGTCTGCCACTTAGACGGATGTTTATTTGTGACGATGCTCGTCACAAATAAGCATCCGTCTCGATAGCTCTCGATCGCTTTATCGGCCTTCGAACTGAAATGTTCAACCGAAATATACTACCCATTGAAAACATAAGTAAAGCTTAAACTAAAGTAAAACTTAATCAATAGCACCAAGAATATTCAGAAGAGTTTAACAGATTCCGAAAAGTATCGTCCAGCAAAGAGCGTAGAGCACAGTAGCGGACCGAGCGCAGTCTAGAGAACAGTATTCGTACTAGAAATATGTAATGAAAGAATTTGTTTTGATTTTCTCATGCTGGCTTACTATAAAAGAGCAGGCATAGAATCGTGCAGAACAAATATAAAATATACCAATGTGCAGGTCTGCCAACATCAAATTTACTAATTCTGATCTACGTCACAGCTAATTGGGCGTTAGCATTCAAATGAATTTAGCGATAGTTGCGCACAAAGCTAGGCTATTTATCATACCGGAATTCAAAATAATTGTGCCTCGCCCATAATACCGAAAAATTAATTTTGGACCGATGAATATAAGCTGTAGGTATTTTATCTACACTACAATCTACCAACAAAAAATTTATGGCATATTTACATTAAAAGACGATTTGAATTCTGACACACCCGTAACACAATTACAAGCCCCACCGAAACTATATTGTAAAATAGATGTGCATGTGACAGTTCTTACAACAACTTACCTTAATAAAAATGATTTGAGGTCCATTGTCAAATAGACATCTGACTAAGCTTACTCGGGTATTAGATATGCAAAGTAAGCGTACAAACGGAGGTACAGCATAAGAAGTTATAGGAACCATACTCCGACGCATGGAAGCTACTCCACCACCAGCATCAATACCCCTGATGTAACCACGTCTGTACTCAGCACATGTCAATGCTCAGGAGATATTGCAAAGAATATCCTGAAGAGCATTTTCAACAAAACTATCAATTTTGTAAAATTGTAATAGCATGTGTTGAATTAGATTAATTACACTTCAAAAAAATAGAGTTACCAATTAAAGCCAGAAAAACAAATAAAAAAAATGTGAGCCGTCATGGGACGCCTGGCAGATGTGAAATATCGTGTGTGTACAAGTAATATGCATAAAAAGTGCAGTAAAAAGTAATATGCATATTATTACAGGAATGAAAAAATGAAGTACTAAGAAAATACTAATGAAAAAATAAAGTATTACGAATTTCTTACAGAAAATGGTAACTTTATTTAATAAGCATTTATTTACATTTGATATAAAAATTCGATATTAATATCAAGTGGCCACAATTTAAATATTTTCTCTCTCTCTGTGACTTCAGTTATAGTTATATTCGATGTTTCCCCTGCCGGTATTACTGTGACGATTGGTCGATGATAACTAAACTACGTTACAAAAGTCCCGTAGTAGTAAAGTCCCGTTGTCCCGAAAATATCTTCGGTGGAAGGTGGGTCATAGGGACTTAATTGTCTAGACTTGACCTCTGTCTACCCCTGTATTGGGAATTGCGTGAAGATATTTATATATTTATTTATTACGTTACAAAAGTATTGGATGAAACATTATCAAGATAACTCACAATTACAGCATCTATAGTAGTTCCATATTTGGTAGTAGATTCTTTTGGATTGTTGTTGATTTGCAATTGAAATTCTTTTTGAAGAAATGTCATTAATGGCATTTTACTGCTGCTCTTGCAAATTTACATTAAAATCTCCAGCTAATTTTAATGGTAGTTTATATTTATTCGTTTTAAAAATTATTGAACCTTTTTGACTATAAGGAAATGACCTTTCATGTAAAAATGAAATCTTAATATAATTTACATAGTCACTAATATGAATAATATGAATATAATTAATTAAATATAAAAAAGGTATTTCAGTGTTTAATTATAAACCTTAATTCTGAGGTAATAGGGTGTAAATTAGTATACCTTTGTATAGCCACGGCATGCGTCGCCACGCCAGAAATCGGTTTTACGTGCGGCTATAGATGTTTCACATCAAAAATCTAGTTGCTCCCTCTATCAGATGAAATGTTTCATCATTCACAGTACAGGGATTGACAGAGGTCTAGACAGTTAAGTTCTTTCGGCCCTCCTTCCACCGACAATATTTTTTGGGACAAGGTGACAGGCGTTAAACCCCCATCTTTATGTCCAAGCCAACAATATAAATCATTCACAAGTCTTTGAAATAACCCATTGGTACGAGCCTGCCTCCTGGAATTCGAACTCGGGTCTCTTGACATCAATTCCGATGACACATAATAGTCATGATAACCGAGTGGATGGGTCCACTCGGCTATCGTGACTATTATGTGTTATACCGTATTGTAGAGTATGGAAACCCTCAAAAACCAAAGTGAGCGAATTGGCGATAGTACAGTACCTTGCACCTCAGATAGTATTTTTCATGACCGATCTGTTAAAATTTTGATCAACTATTTGTCGATGACATACATTGCATTTTCTAGGTTTCGGCTATGCAATTTCGGTCAATTCAATAAGTTAATCAATACAGTAAATTAAGTAGTCAATAGCCAAGTGGTCGGGTGATAGGAATTCGAGTCAAGAGAGCCGAATTGGTTGTTTTTAAATTAAAATTACTGATATAATTAGTTTAGTATATAGTAGTAAAGACATTGTTATTTAATAATACAGATAAAAATACAAAAGCTATGGGATACCATGATGGTCAGAAAATATTAAATTATAGTGCTAAAATATAAAAATATTTGCTGACAAACTATCACTGTCCATGAAATACAATAGAATCGAATGAATTTATGATTATTCTAAAATTAATTTATTACCGTGAACTATTTTGTAGACTTCTGTTTATTTTTACAGTAAATTAATGTTATTACAGTTAATCATGTTTGAGGGTGTGTAAGAATTTTATTAACAATTAAAACAGATGTCACCAACTGAAAAGACATGTTCACGCTAATCTATCTATATACAAATATTCTAAAAGAACTAGTATGGTCGAATGATTTGAAGTTAAAATATATTTACCCCTTATTAGCGTCAGTATCATATCCTAAGGCAATTACAAAATTAATTGATTTAGACACACTTTACTGGGAAATATTAACATATTTGTAATCTGGGAATTATTCCGTGCGCGCAATTTATAATTAATAAATAATGCTTGAATGTATTACACGAATCGAATACGGGCTATTCATTTAAATAGAAAATCATTTTGATATAAGATGTTACGTGCGTTTATGGGAGTAATTCTGACAAACTTATTAATTTTAAACTGAGATAGGTTTTAAAGATGATTTGGTTTGTAAATTAAAGAGAAAGATCACTAACTCATTAATCACATATTCTCTAAAAGCATGTAACTTATGGAGTTGGAAATTATCACGGAGATATATGTGAAAACATAGGTAATAATAGATGGGGACAACATCACATACTTTGCTCTGATTCCAAAATAAGTATCTTAGGCACTTGCGTCATGAAATCCGAAACAACGATGGCACCACGTACATCCTGATCCGAGACAATGTAAAAAGTCGTTTTCTACATTCACTTTGAAAATTGATGTATACGCCACTCGTCCAGGCAGGTCATCTAAAGAGATAAACTATGAGTAGAAATCGTCGGATAAGAAAGGATTTTAGAAAACTCCCTACGTATAGAAACAACATTGGAACGAATGCTGCAGGTAAAAGTTTGTATGATGATTAACAAAACTGTCATTTATAGACTGTTTAGCTAGTGTCAAAATAAAATATATAGTAATATAAATATAAACAAAAAAGAAATAAATTTACAACGACTCGACAATACGACCTTCTTTTATTTATTCTTCTTTTATTATTATTATGCATATACCCGACCCCACAAAGAGGGTTTGCTATAATCGCAAGGCTTGACAAGCGACTTGGCGAACGTCTTGTGCCAGCTCCACCATGCTAACCGTCACAGTTGTGCTCTATTTTAGTGTAATCTCTTTTGAGAAGTTTATCACGCTTCTTGTCAGTACTAATAACATTCTGAAGGTTGTTCTGTTATCGCCTCTTACGAGGCCTAACGAAAAATACGAGTAGATATTGTAACACCAATACCACGATACACGTATTTTATATATATATATATATATATATATATATATATATATATATATATATATATATATATATATATATATATATATATATATATATATATATATATATATATATATAAGCATTAATTATATATAATATAATTATATATAAATATTTGATTGCATACATACTACTTAAACTTACACACGAATATACTTACGAACAAAAGCCAGCCATCCCTCTATAGCAAATTGCAACGAATACCCAATTGTCATCGAATAAATAAAAAACGTTAAATCGCATATTACCTTATAGAAAGGTAAAATTTACTATCATATATTTTATATGAGCATCAGAAAATATTACTAATTCATACCTTAGTTTATTCATTACTTCGTCTTTGCTGTATTTTTTATGCTATGTATTAGAAAAGTACGTTCTAACCAGTTTTCTTTTTTTAAAGCCCTTAGAGACGACACATCACCGCTTACAAATTCATTGGTTCGACATTCAGACGTCTGTTCAAGACTTATTCACTATGTACCCAATACGGGTGTATGAGTTACAGAACTTTGACATTAATTATGAAAATGAATATCTCTATAGAGAATTCCATTACGGCATGTGTCAACTGTGAAACTTTTCTCAATATATTTCAGTGTGTAAGTAATACACCGTCTATAAAACTAGTTTAAGCGACGCAAAAATAATTCTTATTTTGTGTGGGTTAAGCTAGTGAGTGATAGAGCTAGCCACAGAGGTCCCAAAGCCATCAAGTACTGGAGAAAAAAGTTTTCGACAGGTACTCTCGTAAAATTCGCTGTTTGATCCGACAACATCAAGTAAAGTGACATAACAAGTGACCTACACAATAATTCGAAATTTCGATGGATACGAGTTGCTCAGGGCTTTTGAAAATATTTAAGTAAAGCCACATCGGGCATGTTCTTTAGGAATTAAATAAAGTATATTATGTCAAATAGCCTATTTAAGGAATAAATAAATATAAACAATAAAAAATATCATCACGCCATTCCCAATACAGGGATAGGCAGAGTTCAAAGAAAATTAAGTCTTTTCGACCCTTTTTACTTTACACCGAAGACATTTTTGGGACAATATGGCAGGTGGTGAGTTCGTCGCCGTCTTAATTTCCAAGCTAACGATATAATTCGTACTTCAGTTTTTGAAAAAAAACCTATTGGTACGAGCTTAACGAATTAAATTAATTAAATACGGTAGTTACGATAGCCGAGTGGTTTGGTGGTCGGAATTTCGAGTCAAGAGACCCGAGTTAGATCCCCAGGTGGCAGGCTCGTAGCAATGGGTTTTTTCAAAAACTTATGTACGAATTAAATCTTTGGCTTGGACATAATGACGGCGACGGGCCCACCACCTGTCATGTTGTCCCGAAAATATCTTCGGTGAAAGGTGGTTCGAAGGGACTTAATTGTCTAGACTAGACCTCTGTTTACCCCTGTGTAGGGAATTGCGTGAAGATATTTTTTTTTATTTACGAACAAATTAATTAATAATAATTATATTAATTAATTAATAATTTATATTAATTTATAATTTTTTCCGTTAATAAATAAATAAATGCTAAAAAAAAAATTATAATATAAGTAATCATAACAAGATAGTAATATTTCTTCTCTGTTCCAGGTCTCCGCATTAGAATAGCCAACTTAGTTTTCAAGCTCCTGGCATGTGTTTTATACATATTCCGAGTTTGCGCTGATGGCGATCCAATCACCGCATCCTGGTAAGAAATCATTAAAATCTAAATTACATGTAGTTTATCATTAAGTTTCGATCACCTGTCCTGGTTTCATCCGAATAAGACGTGAGAAAGGGAGTGAGAAACGTTGAATGAAATTAGAGCATTTGTGCATTAATTTCAGTCGTAATATTTTATCGGTTAGAGTTTAAGAATATTTATTTCTCATAAAAAAACAGTTCACTTATCATAAAGAATAAAAATAGGGTATCTCGATAACATGTTATAGAAATATAGGGTACTAGAGCTTAAAATGTGCAATAAGAGAGCCTGTAATTTACGGCTATAATTAGGTAAAAACATTACTATTCTATTTGACATTGACAGGTGACAATATATTAATGCATGTTAAATGGCATATTACTACAAAATAAACCTTCAGAATATACAAAAAGTTTAAAATAAGATTTTTGAAACGCTTTATAACTTCAAATGCGACAATGTACAACATAAATACATATATACCTAACGGCCTGTTAAAGTGCACTGCTGGACATAGCCCTCTCCCATAGGACGGATCTGCCATAATCGCCACGCTTGGCAAGCGGCTTTCCGACGCTACTCGCACCTCAGATGGTGCTGCCCATCTTCGGTCTGATTATTTTGATCTGCCATATTTATGCCATAACGATATTCAAGGCTGTTTCCCATAGTTGCCTCTTGCGCCACCCACGGGAAGAAAGGGAGTGGCAATAATCTTACGCCGTTACCACAAGATACTAAAATTTTTATTAAACAGCTTTATATTTACATGTATTCTTAGAAGAAAAATTATTACTTATGACAAACATTTAAAAACGCTTTCATATGAAAATACATTCGTACAATATTACGCGACGGTACTAATGAGAAATATCAAAACCAGAATATACCAATAGAACCAACTATAGCAAATTAACAAAACGTCCTTCAAAACATTATTTGAAGGAGCACAATTTTACACCGATTTGCCTAACATTGTTACGAATGCCGAAGGCTTGTTTTTATTTAAGAAAGTCTAGAAGAATACGTAAAGAAAAAAACATTAAGTATCTGTCATTAAGTTTATATAATTTTTTCAGATCACTGACCTCTGTTTATTAATAACTGTTTAAATTATCAATCATTTTTAAGGCTTTTCCACATCTGCTTTTATTTAATACACTTAGAAGTGAACAATACTTAGGCGTGAAAGAGAGTGGGATGTCATGCATTATCTTAGATTAATTAGATTTATCATCGCCATATCACACCGCCATATAAATCTTAATAAACTTTACAAGTTTAATAACAAAAGCCAACGTAGTGGTAATTACTTGTTACATTAACAATAAACATAAGTGTTCGCTTTTCAGCTATGGATGTAAGCCCGGCAATAAGACCGAGTTCGAGCATTCTGCAAACTTGACCGAAGAAGAATTCCAAGAACGCCCGATAATCAATTGGGACGGGATAATATGGGTGAACCGCCCCTTGTACTTGTGGGTAGTGCAGGTCATTTTGGCAATGATATCTTTCGCCGAGGCTATACTACTGGCTTACTTGGGCTACAAAGTAAGTCTTCATAGTTATTACATATATCAATAGCAGGATTTACGTAAGTATATAACTACATATACAGTGGTAAAAACTTTGAATACATTTATCTGTATATTATATATTTACTAATCTTACAACAGACTGTAAATAATCCATAAAGAGAGAAAATTTGGCATTGTCACTTTACCCTTTATAAAGTAATTTATTTCACCGCCGAGCGTGCGGTAAATTCAGCACTCTACATATTACTGGTTAACAATATTAGTGACGAGCACAGGGAACCGAATTTCGGAACACATGCATAATAAGAAGCCCTAACCACTTGGCTATCACGAATATTATAACATAAGGCCAACCCTAACGGCAAACATAAAAATTGCTAAAAGTTAAGAGTAAAGTATGTAACCAGTGTGTTTTGTTGATGATGACTTATGGATAAGACGCATACTCCACTTGAAATTAAATGTATTCTCTAATCTGATATAATAAATTTTTGTTTCTAAAACCATATTTATTCACGCTATAAATTAACTTACATAATTTGTAATAACAAAGCTAACCTACTTGTATTACTATTATATGCAAGTAAAAATTAAATTAAAAAATATTTTATAAAATAACTTATAAAACTTTAGTATCATAAGGAATCGGTATTTGTATATACGAAAGCTCTCTGATTCGAATTGATCGTGATCTCTTTTGATATAAACTCGAAGTCGAGAACAGAATCGATTGATAAAACGGCTGCTATAAATTTTTTTAATCAAATGTTATTTGAAAAATAAGAGTGGTTTTTTTTTCGTTCAAGGGAAACATCTGGCAGCAAGTGCTTTCATTCCACTTCATACTGGAAATGGTGAATACGATTCCGTTCGCCCTAACCGTAAGTACTCTTATTGAGTTCAACGTAAAAGACTCTTACGAGTATCTTAGTATAGACTAACATTTTAATTAAAATTTATTTATACTCATACACGAATTTCATGCTATGATTTAAAAAAGGGAACTGTTTAAATGTGGACGCTTAGCAAGGAATGAAATAAACTTTATTTTCTATAATTAGGAAACAATAAATTTATTAAAAATTAAACTAGAAGTATGGAAATTGGTGGACAAGAATACACATATAAAACATACCAAAAATCTTAAAAATAAAAAAAAACTTAACCTATTTGATCGTGACTCTATGCCCAGGAGTCGTCTGTGCTTGCAACCCACAATTACATTTTTTTATTGCAAGCTTCAAATTGAAGTCACCATTAGATGGAATGTTAGCATATTTTTCGCCCTGCTATAGAAACACAAAACAGAATAAGTACCACAAGCGTTTATCTTTCGTGAATTATCAAAAGAAATGTTCTTTAAAAGATTATGTAGACACATTTCTAACAAACAATTTAACATTAGTAACATATTCATATAATTATTTATTACAGCTCCCGTTTCCGCCGCTGAGAAATCTCTTCATACCGGTTTTCCTTAATTGCTGGTTAGCTAAAAGGTCACTCGAGAACATGTTTGTAAGTAAAATGTAATTTTAACGTTCGATATGAAATATCTTTTTATCTTACAGTTCTAACGTCTATGATCCTCCACAGAATGATTTGCACCGAGCCATGCAGAAGTCACAATCGGCGCTCTCTCAACAACTGATGATATTGTGCGTCACACTGCTGTGTCTTGTGTTTACTAGGTAATTTTATTTAGTAGAACCTTTTTTGTTTATGCTAAATATAAGATTACTTAATAGAGAATCATTACTTTACATGTGACCTCTTATATACAAACAAAAAGTAAAACATAAAACTGCGACTGATTTAACATTTTGAAAACTTTATCTTTTAATGTAACTATATACAAAAACCAAACATACGAGTACAACACACAATTTCTTAAGAAATTGCAACGCGATAGTACCCCAGACAGATCGTATATACAGCAAATAGAACAAATGTATGTTTTCAGTCTCATATTTGCGCCACTTCCACCACGCCACGCCTCGGATGTACATAATTTTTGATTATATATGAAATATCGTTTGATTTATGAAACTGGTAGATTTCTCTGAGAACAGGAAAAGTGGCGGGTAAAGCCTTATGAGAAAGAGCTTTCCCAGATAACCGGAAACTTGCTATTTTCTACTTTGGTTTGTGCTCTACTACTATCAAAAATCGAAACTTCATAGGTATTACTCTTTAATTATTAAATTAATGAGAAATATAAAAAAATATGTGTCGTTTTGTAATTTTTTATCAAAAACAACTGTTAATAGAAAGGCTGGCACTATTTCTGATAGGTTGTAGAAGCATAAACATCTCCCCATGAACAATTTAGTTACTTTAATTTAAATCGTGACATTTAATTTAAATCGTGAAATATGTCACGATAGCCGTGTTGTTGGGTGGTCGGAATTTCGAGTCGAGAGACCCGAGTTCGATCCCCAGGTGGCAGTACCAAGTGAGTTTTTCAAAAACTTATGTACGAATTTCATCGTTGGCTTGGACATAAAGACGGCGACGGGCTCACCACCTGTCACGTTGTCCCGAAAATATCTTCGGTGGAAGGTGGGTCAAAGGGACTTAATTGTCTAGACTTGACCTTTGTCTACCCCTGTATTGGGAATTGCGTGAAGATATATATATATAAATATATATATATAAATATATATATATATATATACATATATTCACTTTGCAAAATGCAGTTATTCGATGATTAAACGTGACGCAGAATCGTTAAGTTTCTGTGTTAATCAATTCAGATCAAACATTTAAATTATATATATATATATATATATATATATATATATATATATATATATATATATATATATATATATATATATATATATATATATATATATATATATATATATATATATATATATATATATATATATATATATATATATATATACATATATTCACTTTGCAAAATGCAGTTATTCGATGATTAAACGTGACGCAGAATCGTTAAGTTTCTGTGTTAATCAATTCAGATCAAACATTTAAATTATATATATATATATATATATATATATATATATATATATATATATATATATATATATATATGTATATATATATATATATATATATATATATAAATATATATATATATATATATATATATATATATATATATATATATATATATATATATATATATATATATGTATATATATATATATATATATATATATATATATATATATATATATATATATATATATATACATATACATATATATATATATATATATATATATATATATATATATATATAATTGAAATGATTGATCTGAATTGATTAACACAGAAACTTAACGATTCTGCGTCACGTTTAATCATCGAATAACTGCATTTTGCAAAGTGAATATATGTATATATATATATATATATAAATATATATATATATATATATATATATATATATATATATATATATATATATATATATATATATATATATATATATATATATATATATATATATATATATATATATATATATATGTATATATATATATATATATATATATATATATATATATATAATTTAAATGTTTGATCTGAAGTGATTAACACAGAAACTTAACGATTCTGCGTCACGTTTAATCATCGAATAACTGCATTTTGCAAAGTGAAGAAAATCTTTTTACTAGACCGCTGACTTAGATAACAAATTGACAATCGTTGGTGACAGTTTTAGAGATTTGCGCCAGCTTTGACTAAACTGGTGGTTTAAAACCAAGTCCTCCTCGCAAGTACCCTTCTACATAAAGAAAAATAAGCAAATGTTTCATTTGACGTGATAGAATAAGTTATTTCGTTCATTCTTACGATTCTTTTCGGTCGTTATGTATGATAAATGAAATACTGTTCCGAACTACGTACATTATTTATTAGTAAATAATGAGTTGAGAGGATTGGTTCTCTGTTCTCGCCCATCAAATAGGTTCAATTACTTATCTTCGAGAAAATTGAATACCGAATAGTTTGGAGCTCTCACTATGCGATTTTTTTATTTACAATTTACTAAATATAATTACAATAGGACAAGTGCAGTAAATACATACTTGGTTGTTCATTATCTCTTCAAAAATACTCATTACAATCTTAAATTCAAATTCCGCAAAACCTCATGACCGCTAAATTTGTTTAAGTATACTTACGTTATATTATTAATTCACAAACTTGCCCTCGGGCTGGTGTCGCCGCAGCAAAATCGGACTAAAACGAAATTGCTACGTTTGAAATAAACATAGTCAACATACACTTTAATTACCCCGGTGAAGTAAGCATTTGCCAAATAAAACAAAATACACTTACCTGACCCTACGTAAGAAATAGCATTTTTGGGAAGTAATTTATAATTACGAATTTTTTTTAAATACAACTTTATTCAGTTTACCTCACTTTTTAACGGTCAATCCCTTAACATTATTTATAGCATATATTATAGATATAAGAACAGAGTTTTTATATCTAAGAGTGCATTTCTTCATTATTTTCTTTAGCCGAATAGCTAACGATTTCGTGATCGTTCATTCAAATGACTCTAGGTTTAGTGCAAAGCGTGTTTTACCTAAACCTTAAAAGCACACAAGTAAGAGAGAAATTAGTGACTTAGACTATACGAGACGACTATAGAATCGTATTATAAATAATTATATGCCACGGGTATTTAAATTCAATTTTTCCATTCTTAACTTTCCATTTTCAAATATATAATCTAAATATAATCATAAGTTTTAATGTTTAACACGAATATAAAACAATAAACAAACTCACGAACTTAAAATAATATCAATAATCTGTAGATAATTCAAAATCTGTTTTATATTTTCGTTTATTAATAATAATACAAGCTTTTACATTACAAAATGTTTAAGAGCATATGTGACAAATGCCGCAATAAGAAAACGTCAATTTTATTCAGATATCCCGTCATGTACAGAATTTCATGAAGTGAAAATGTAGACATTGATACTTACCGATTTGTTATTATAATACTTTGATTTCAGCGTCTGTGGCATCCAACACTTTCAACGCGCGGGCCATCGCCATCTTAATCTATTCCAAGCGACGTATTTCGTGGTGGTGACATTCTCGACTGTCGGCTATGGTGATTTCGTACCAGATATCTGGCCATCGCAGCTCTATATGGTGATCATGATTGGAGTAGCTCTTGTGGTACTACCAACACAGGTTCGTAGCTTTCCTTATTTGTGTATCTAAGAATACATTGAAATTAAATAAATAATAAATATCTTCACGCCATTCTCATTACAGGGGAGACAAAGGTCTAATCTAGACAATTAAGTTCCTTCGACCCACCTTCCACCGAAGATATTTTCGGGACAACGTGACAGGTGGTGAGCCCGTCGCCGTCTTTATGCCCAAGCCAACAATATAATTCGTACATAATTTTTTAAAACCCATTGGTACGAGCCTGCCGCCTGAGGATCGAACTCGGGTCTCTTGACTCGAAATTCCGACAACCCAACCGCTCGGCTATCGTGACCTTTAAGAATAGATAGAGCTACATTCAATAAAGAGCGCACTCAGTTGGACGTAGTGCACGCTAACAACACACAAGGCATTGCGATCAATAGGTTTAACCCAATAGCCTTAAACATAACTCAAATCTTACTCCATGTAAAATAACATTTCTATGTAATCATACTGTATGCATAAAATATACATAGCTAACGACCTGTAAAAATCCAGAGGAGGACAACTTCCTATAATTGCATCGGTTAAATATTTTAAAGTGCAAATTCTTGTCGATAGAAGTAATTGATTATGCCAATTTTTGCAACAAACATCATAGTTCACCCATTATAATTAACCTTTAATATCTCTTTAAGTTTTGGTACTAAGTTCATACTTTTTCATCTACAGTTTGAGCAACTCGCTTTCACATGGATGGAGAGACAGAAGCTGGGTGGCTCGTATTCATCTCATCGAGCACAGTCTGAGAAACACGTTGTGGTCTGCTCCACGACACTCCACGCCGATACCATTATGGATTTCCTGAACGAGTTCTATGCTCATCCATTGCTTCAAGACTACTACGTGGTGTTGCTTTCACCGATGGAACTTGATACCACCATGCGAATGATTCTTCAAGTAAGTCGATAGGAAAATTAAATGATTCACAGAAGAACGCTTGTCGGATTTTGGACCATAATTATTATTATCACAATAGCCTAATAATGTCAACTCGCTAAGTGTCTGTATCCAATTGGATTACCAGGGGTAATCCCTATTCAGGGGTTGACAGAGGTCTATTCTAGACAATTAAGTCTAATATATATATATATATATATATATATATATATATATATATATATATATATATATATATATATATATATATATATATATATATATATATATATATATATATATATATATATATATATATATATATATATATATATATATATATAGGGTATTCCCTTAATCACGTCTCATGTCACATATATTTGCCTTGTTCATGTATATGGAAACCCAAAAATAAGCTCCGATGTACCCTGTATTGGAGATGCGTGAACATTACTAAGTGTTAGTAGTAGTTATATAAACATAATTTCGTTTGTATTATTTATACATATTCGCTACGACTTCTGGTTCCAATCTGGGCGCAACGCGTCATTTATATCCAAGGGTCTTGCTTGAAAGATACGGATCTGCCTTGTTCATGTATATGGAAACCCAAAAATAAGCTCCGATGTACCCTGTATTGGAGATGCGTGAACATTACTAAGTGTTAGTAGTAGTTATATAAACATAATTTCGTTTGTATTATTTATACATATTCGCTACGACTTCAGGTTCCAATCTGGGCGCAACGCGTCATTTATATCCAAGGGTCTTGCTTGAAAGATACGGATCTGATCCGAGCTAGGATGAATGAGGCCGAAGCTTGTTTCGTATTAGCAGCCCGAAACTACGCTGACAAGACGGCAGCTGATGAACACACCATACTGAGGTCAGTAATGTCGCAAATTAAATTCAGGAAAATAATGTAGTTAAATGTTAATCTTCGCGTAACTGAAAAAGTTGCTACAAACAGACAAAGAAAGACAGTTTGATTCAAAAAAATTTTGTAAAAAAAAATGCTGGAACACAAATTTTACAAATACTATCAAGAAAAATAACAAATCTCAAAGTTTTACATTTTTTTTTTTGACTGAGACTTGACTGACTAACTTTGATCTAATTTTAAATCAGATTCTCGCTTAAAGGACGATAATATTAAAAAAAATAATGTTCAAAAATTATTATAGGAAGCCATATTCGGATTTTATCGCGTTTTTAATTAGTTTTTACGAACTATTTTTTATTTCCCGACATTTCGGATGCTTTACAGCATCCGTGGTTCAATTCGTTTCAATCCGAAAATCGCTTTATTTAAAATGTGTAGTATTCGCGTAAATACAAGAAATCATTATATAATAGGAAGGTTTAATTCATTACTTATTTCTAATTATGATTATTATCAAGCATTCATTCCTGATTTAACAGATCCTGGGCAGTAAAGGACTTTGCGCCCGATGTGCCCCAGTACGTCCAAATATTCAGACCGGAGAACAAGCTGCATGTGAAATTTGCCGAATTTGTTGTCTGTGAAGATGAATTCAAGTATGCGTTACTGGCTAACAACTGTACCTGCCCTGGTGCTTCAACACTTGTCACATTGCTGCTCCATACGAGCCGCGGCCAGTGAGTAGAAATATTATAACATATTTATATATTAAATCTGTATTTATACATTTAAAAGCGAGTGGTTACTCACACATTAATCACGATACCTCAAAGATTACTTTACCTAGGAAGCTGAAACTCGATACGAATGTGTACTATGCAATTTTCATATTTCTTAAACGTATAAGTTATGCTGATCCTTTTAAAAGGATTACACCTTTATTAAATCAAGACAAATTAAAAAAATATATTGTCATGTGCGAGATTCAAACCCGCGATCTGTGCCGTACAACGGCAACGCCACCGTCTGCTTCATTCATCAGTTCAACTTATAAATCTCTCTTTATTTAAGCCTGGTATGCATTTTTTTTTATTTCTGTTTAAATCTAATACCGACTATGTACTATAATTACGAGACGCTGGCTACGAAAGGTTTTTAGGAAACTCTCCCACCATCCAACACTCGGTTGGATGGTGGTTGAAAATTTGTAAGAAACTATATCATTTCTTGGTTTTTGAATACCAAAATCGCTATGTAGCTTACTTATGGATTTTTGTGTCTAAGCGAATTAAATCCTAAAATTGTATAATTCGGATTTAATTCATGGTTTTATTAAAATTCAAATAAATAAATCAAGCGAAAATAGCCAAATGGTTTACGGTGCGAACTGCGAAACATGATGTCACAGGTCATTTTCTATAATATTTTAAGTTGAACCTGATTATGACTAAAAAGTACACAGCAGACATTTGTTATCTTGGGCTTGATTATTGGAAACACTTCAACTATATTGCAATACTTGTTTCCGAAGCGATTTACGAATGGTCGAATAGCGGGTTCAAACCTGCAACATAATAATCAGTTTCAAGGCCTAAGGTTAAACATTACATACCTCAATAATTGGCATTTTTTAAAATTATTATTTTACTATTTTAACAGGGAAGGTCAACAGTCACCAGAGGAATGGCACCGCCTCTACGGCAAATGCTCTGGGAATGAAATCTATCACATTGTTTTGGGAGACAGCCGTTTCTTTGGTGAATATGAGGGCAAGAGCTTCACTTACGCTAGCTTCCATTCACATAGGAAGTATGTATTCAAAATCTATTTCATCATTAATATACTTCACAGACTACATGTAACGAATAAATTCATTTCAAGGTACGGAGTCGCATTAGTTGGCGTCCGCCCCGCTGAACTCCCGGAATTCTATGAAGATACCATTCTTTTGAACCCTGGACCACGCCACATCATGAAAAGCAGTGACACCTGCTATTACATGAGCATCACAAAAGAAGAGAACTCGGCATTTGTTGTTTCCGATAAACAAACTGAGAACAAGTCCAATATTCCGAAAGATCAAACTACGTGTAGTCTCCTGTCTGCTGAGAAAAAACCTGGGGACGCTGAAGAAGGCTCTAGCCAGCAGAGAAAACCAGACGGTACTAGTGTGGCACACTACGAACTACCACAAGTGATTCTTCAGGCCCCCGCGAGTTCTACACCAATCGCATCGCCATCTCGCATCAATCAAGCTAATACCGAATCATCCGCTAATTTTACATTCGCTGGCTGTGAGTGTCACAGTTGGTCTAAAGCTTTAAGTGGACCATGCACGTTCGACTTTTATTTCAATGAGAACGGACGTGCATCTGGTCCACTTCATAGTTATATTTACTTAAGTTGCTTCATGTCTTACAAGAATTAGAACGCAATTATTTAAATTTATAAGTAATCTTAGGGGTGAGAACAGGAAGCAACCGCATCATTGTAATTTATATAATTTGTCATATATTACACAATGCAACACATTTTATGTAATTACAGCAAAATTATTACAAAAAACACTCAATAATATCTTACCCTTAAAGTTATGACTTTGGATTTCACTTTTGTTTTGCGCTTATATCATTCAAACTTGATCAATTACTTCACGAATTTTTGCTGCAGAGCTTCAACAGTTACCAACGCAAGCTGTGAGTGTGGGAGTGCTTTGTATTGATTCTATCATATTGCCATCTTAATACGATTTCTTAAAACGTAATTAAAAAATATACACTTATGCTTAACATTGTATATTCAAATGGAATTACAAAATGATTATAATCGAAATACGTTTTAAGCTTTGTATGTTATTCATAAAAATAAACATTAAGAGCCGTTCATACCATAAGCTGATCACGCGTTATTGAGATCACTTAATGCTTCATTACAAATCCCACAACTACGCCACATTTTCGCAGCATTTTGCAAACACAATTTTTTTTGGGACGTACTTTTTGGTACTACTAAACTTTGGTTCATTTCCATATTTACAAATAGTTTTACAATACATTATAATAAGATTAAAACTATTACATTCCGTAAATCACAATGTCAGTCATCTTCACCACCTCGAATGATCAACACCTAATTATGTTTTGATTGTGTGCGTTATGTTTACCTTTGAAATCGATTGTACAATATTAACAAATTAAATTTATATTTTTCAGCTAAATATGGTGAAGGACCTTCCACTTCAGGATCGCGGAGCTGCTTAAAAGAATCTCCAGCGACTGACAGCGCAAGTGATAGCCATCTATTGTTGCCAAAGCCTGACAATAGCAACTTTCTGAGTCCTGATTCTCTCAACTACCGCAAAGGTACTGCAACTATATAGTTTTATATTACGTTACAATTTTTCAATACAAAATTTCGAAAAAAAAAAAAGTAAAGTTTTGCAGAATATTAAAAAATGCTTTGGTTCATAACATTTTTAAATGGTGTTGAAAGTAAAAATTGGGTAAAGGTTAAATAAGTAAAAAGTTGTCACAAATTTATAAACGAATAATTAACAACTGTAATATACCTACAACAAATGCTAAAGTAAATGGTCAATTGCATAAAAAGTAGATCTGGATGCAGGCAGTCGCCGACCTTCGATTCTGCCGGTACCAGATATGGTGACTTCAAGTCTGAACATAGCATCAGACAATCAAGACGAAGAAGCTGAAGTTGATGAAAGCGAGGATGAGCTGGAGGATGATGTTCCCTGGCGGTCGCCCTCAGAAAAAATTGCGTAAGACTTCGATCACCGCACTAGAAGCGAATGCTCACGTGCTCGCACTTATCTGTTATTTTCCGCATTTAAATTAGATTTCATAACTTTTTATTACATTTATTTCAATATATTTTTCGCCAATTGAATCCACGTCATTTTTATGAACTTTTCCGTTTTCTTATGTTCTAAATTAATTCTTTTGACTTGGTTATCGAAATATCAAAATGTCTTAACGACCAAATTGGTATACTGCAAATTATTATTTTATTTCAATAAAAACTTGAGTATGTATAGAATTCCTCTAAGCAACATGACATTAGATTTTTTTTCTTATTGTTTTAGCCCGTACATTCATAGTTAACCATCCTGGTCCGCTGCATGCACTGAACACCATACGTATGTCATATTTTCTTCTTTTGACGCATCTTGGAGAGTAAAGAAACTAAGAATCACTTATTCCCAAACTTTTTAATTTTAGTAACCCCAACAATTCGTAAGTACTGTTTTTCTTTCCTCGCCAAGATTTATGTTTCGTTTCAGCTTGCATCAATTGTCATTATATTCGTAGATTTCCACACGTTCGTAAAGGCTATGTTCCCCGTATATTACACACCAGGGAGTTGATGTAAACTTTACTTTCCCAAATTACATAAAACAAAAAAAAATACAAAATTTTTTATTCAATAAGTTATAAAAAACAATAAACTGCATCACCTCCCTTTGCTTTCGTATTATACACATGATGACTACCAAAAAGTCTTATGCTATTATCAATTTATGAGTCAATATAAATGAAATTCAAGTATGTGCTAAAACCAAATTAGACCTAGTGTGCACTGTACATGTAATACAGAATGTACAGAGAGTGCGTTTGCGACTATGTGCATTGTGTGTCGTACACTCTCGAGCGTATGTCCCAACCGGGCACGCCGTTCCTCTGCCGCAGCGATGACCACAGCAGCAGCTACACATCCGTGGCGGGCAGCGACGTGCGCAGCGCCTGGCGCACCGACTTCTCAAGGTGAGGCCACCACTGGGTACACGGGTAGCGTCACACGACCGCTGTCGATTACTGAACTGGCGCAAACTCGAACGATATTTGTATATTTAAACCAATAAGTCCACTTTTTATGTATAACATTAATAATATACTAAATATAATGCTTGTAAATATAAGTTAAATTTGTTAATTACAATTCAAAGTCTGCTTTTCAAATCAATTTTCTTATAATGTCTTTTAAGTATAATAATCTCTACTTCGTCTAATAAATCGTCGATTTTTATTTGGTTGTAAGTCCAATAAATAACTAAAATAGTCTGTTGTAGAACTTTTGTACAAGTATACAATAACATCTACATAATTAAAAAAAATTATAAACCTTGGACGATGACACCCTGACAATGGCGAGAACCGAGGAAATAAAACAATTTTTTACAGCTCAATATGATCTCTCCTGAAACAATCAAATTTATTACTTTTTAATAAAAGGTTGGCCCTATTAGTCTAGTTATGGCAATTAGTGTCAATCCTTTGCACATTACCCTATTAAATTAAATTTAGTGAAGCATGATGATTCCTTGGATTTGATGTGGAATGTTAGAAAAATAAGCATTTATTATCTACTACCCCTTTAATTTTATATTTTGAATGCTGTTTGATAGGAACTTTGACAAATAGGTAAATTGTAAGTATTTGGTATAATATTTTTAAAAATATTTTTTTTTTTTTGAAAATTCTTTAATATTTTGAATATTTATTAATTTTTAAATTTGGCTTTGCTTATACCACGATAACACTTTGATTAAAAATTATAAAATTAATTACGTATTTCATAGAAGAAACTTTGATGCTCCGCAGAATTGTGAAGGGATTTCCACCAGTATCACCATTCATCGGCGTCAGTCCTACACTATGCTATCTACTGAAAGAGAAGAAGCCGTTATGCTGCCTGCAACTAGCCCAAGTCTGCGAACATTGTGCATATCGAAATGCAAAGGAATATCAGTGGCAAAATAAGACGATCATTCTAGCAGCTGATTATGCTTCTAACGGGATATACAACTTTATAATTCCGCTACGAGCCCATTTCAGGTCAAAAACTTCTCTGAATCCAATAATATTGCTGCTGGAACGTCGTCCAGATATTGCATTTTTGGACGCTATTTCCTATTTTCCTCTCGTCTACTGGATGCTCGGTACAATTGATTGGTAAGAAGAATTAATAACGACAATAGAATAGTAGAAGTAAATTTCAGAATAGGGCAAGTTTCATAGAATAACTTCATTCCAGCTTGGATGACCTACTGCGTGCTGGAATAACGCTTGCTGAGAACGTAGTGGTTGTCAATAAAGAATTGTCAAATTCCGCTGAAGAAGACAGTCTAGCTGATTGCAACACCATAGTTGCTGTTCAAACTATGTTCAAGTAAAACATGTTTTATAAATTAAAATAAGTTTTTCTTTTATGTGTCATTAAATTGGCGAAAGTGTAATTGTGTACGCGTATATTATAATTTTGCTAGCGAATTTATAACTTCTGCTCGCGCATGTTTAAAGAGACAGTTTATTTGTCTATTTTTAATAATAATAAAAATAAGAAGGTGAAAATTAAAAAACATTTATTCCTTTTCAGATTCTTTCCTTCAATTAAATCTATAACTGAATTATCACAGTCATCAAACATGCGCTTTATGCAATTCAGAGCTCATGATAAATACGCTTTGCATCTGTCTAAAATGGAAAAGGTGAAGACATAAAAGTTTTTTTTTTAAATAAACTATTAAGCTATTAAAATTTATGAATAAATTTCAACAAAAAAAATTGTCTATTTAACAGCGTGAAAAGGAACGTGGTTCACACATCTCGTACATGTTTCGATTGCCGTTTGCTGCGGGGTCTGTTTTCTCCGCATCGATGCTGGACACATTGCTTTATCAAGCATTTGTGAAGGATTATGTCATCACCTTTGTGAGACTGCTGCTAGGTGTCGATCAGGCCCCTGGATCAGGATTTCTCACCTCGGTAAGCCTAGAATCATTGTGACTGAACAAGTTTGTTATTAAAATGCTGGCGTGTATTGCGAATAAAGTCATCTCATTTTCATCTCATCCATTCCTTATTACGCCATGCGATCTCTCAATTACTTGGCGAATGTAATTGCGAATATCATTATTATCTAATATCATCCTCTGAAACTAACACTTGGACTTATAACAGATGAAAATAACAAAAGAAGACATGTGGATTCGTACATATGGACGATTGTACCAAAAGTTGTGTTCCACCACTTGTGAAATCCCAATTGGGATCTATCGCACCCAGGACACAAGCCTGGCCGACCCCGCGCACCACGTGAGTATGTCGCCAGGGGCCCCGTCAAAGTGGTTTTGGTCACGCTTCGCGAGAATGCGACCATCGCGCGCCTCGGTGAGTTAGATAACTCCTACCTCAGGAAATATTCTCCTCAAATACAGTCCTTTGCCATCGTCTATCAATCGCCGTTAATAAACACTCTCACGCCTTTTTATAACAATTTTATTCCAAATTACTTACTCTGAGCACATAGACGTACTTTGAGTACTCCCAAGTTTTTGGACTGTATTTCGGGTTAATTTTTAATATGTCTTTTTTATATACTCTTCTCGTGTCAAATTCTCGTGTCACACTCTTCCCATTATTGTAAACTGTTAACACGTACATCTCAAGCCTAACACCTGTGACGTGTCTGTAATTAGTTCTCGTATCTTTGTCTTTCTATCTCTTACACAATACTTGTTTTGTTGTATAAGGTACACGTGCTTTATTATATATATTGTTTCATTGCAAAACTGCTATAGCCAAAATCTAATCAATTTCTTAAATGCTTTTACGTTTTACAGTATTAAAATTGAGTTTATCAAAATTTTAAGACGTCCTTCATATTATTGCTTCAAGAAAAAGCCTCGACTTAATGGCTTATCCTAATAAAAACCATTAAAAATAATAACTCGTTAAATATCTAAACTATCTCGATGATCGCAGTCCCGCCTTGTAGTATTTCTGTAGTCCTTGTGATGCATGTTCTGTTGTAGCTACCTAGTTTTCTGCTCTAATGCTACATCTTTTTCACTTAGTATGCATTCAATATTTAATCGGTAAATAATTAAAATGTTGTATCTGAAGGAAATCGAAATTCTGTAATCACAGCATGAACAAAACAATCATTAATTCTTGCATCAATAAATTATATTAAACGCTAATGCTTATAGCATGCTGAGCATAAAGAGTTTTACATCAAAATCCCTATCAACTTGTTGAACAGCATAAATAATATAGAAAAATTGTGCAATCATTTAGAAATCCTAAAATGCAAAGAATTATGCAAAGTAGATCAGCAGTGTATGAGTTCAAATCGCGTTCCTATATGCGATTGACGAGTTAGGGCTGGAGTTAGTAGTTGAGTGGAGGTGTGACTCAGCAGTTGCAGCAGGAGACCGGAGAAAGCAGTGACGCGGCAGGGCGTAGGGAGACAACCAGTTGCCTTGGCGGTTGCTACGGCGAGCGCACCCCTGCGGTAAGCAACCGACCTTGGATCCTCAGATCGCTGGCTCACTACACAAGAAGGAACCGAGCCTTATTCGCGTACATTCAAAGATTTACAAAATCCTGATCATTCTCAGATGTTTTACAAGGCATCTAATGCCTGTTTACAAAATAACTGTTATATACAAAAAAAAAAAAACAATTTAACTATTAACTTTATTAGATTAAAATGTAAGTAGTTACTACAACAAATAAACAACAAGACGCAACACTAATCATTTTCTTCAATTTTATGAAAAAGTGGATCGTAAGCGTGAACGATAGCGGGGCGAGGAAGCATTAATAAAATATTTTCCAAAGAGCTGTTAAAACGAATCAGTGTGCGAAACTCACTAAATATTAAAATGGAACACTAGTGGCGAATGTGGCGACAAGTTTAAAGGGACACTTCAATTAGGCGATCGGAATGGTTCATTCTGCTTTATCATAATGTTCCATTAGCAAATCTTAATAATTTCCATATTAATATTAATCCACGCAATGATTACATGTAAATAATTACACAATTATTATATATATTTAAATATTTTTTATGTAAATTACTTTACAGACATTGAATCAATGTGCGCCATTTGTACTGTTATTGTTTTGAATTAGCAATGATCGGTCATTTAATCAAGTCATTGCGCTATTTTCATTTGATATGCTATGCCCGCTGCCACGAAGTGCACGTCTGTTTTGCCACACCACACCACTCACCGCCTCGCTACCGTCACGCTGTCCCAGTCCCATAATTCGCGCCCCTTAAAGCGGCCTACTAAGAAATATTTACGGAGAAAAGGTGAATTAGCCTTCTGTTGAGCAGAACGCTCAATAGAAGGCTATGTAATTCAATTTCATCTTCTAGATTACTCCATAGCTTAACATCTATTTTGTTTTAGTCCTAGATTTTAGCTGTAGATAATTCTAAAATATTAGATCAAATAGTTTTCGCTAAAAGATGAGACTTAATTGTTGGAATTACGTTACTTCATAGTTTTAATCTATAGTTGTATCGAAGGAAATAAACGACGCCGGATATTTTTTTTTATATTTGATGTCTTTTATCTCACATTAAAACTATATTTTACGAATGCATGCTTAGTTTTGACATACTGTTGAGATAGTAATAATATTGGACCTATCATTAAAACTACTGAATAATATTCCATACAATTATTGTCGATAGCTACAATGAAATGAGAGTCATTAATAAATTTCTGTCAGAAACTTTAAATATTTGATATTTCACAGTATTCCACAAGTTTGGCTGATGAAGCGAGGGACAATCACGCGCAACAAATCGAAAGAGCTGAAATCGCCAATCTGGTTCGCTCTAGAATGGAATCACTGAATCTTACAGGAATTGATTATGACGACGTCAGCGAGAAGAGGAATAGCTTGTCCTATGTGATCATTAATCCAAGTTGCGACTTAAACTTACAAGAAGGAGATATAATGTAAGACAATAATCACATATATTTCTTATTATCTATTAAAGCAGCTGATGAAGATTCCTATATTTTAAAACCAACCTATTTAGAATCCGTGCTGCCTCTTTATCCTACCGCCTCACTTATTTTCTATTACAAAAGAACTATCCCCAAATATTGTAACTAATGTAGTCACATTTAAATTAAATTAAAATACAACGATTTAACTCAGTACATTTCTTATACTTTTAAGTGTTATGTTTTATATATTAATACTAAAAAAATTAAAATAAAAAATTATATTAATTTATTATATTAATGCTAATCTGTTATTAACATTTTTAGATATCTGGTCCGCCCGTCTCCATTTTCCGCTCAAAAAACTTTTGAGAGGCACAACAGCCGCCGCAAATCAAACATCAGTTTCTGCTCTCAAGCCCTGATCCAAGCGCAAGGCGTTGGAAGTCGTCGAGGCTCTGTCATTGGCGCATCATATACACAGCCGCGTGCGCCACCACTTTCCACGACCAAAGCTAATTCGCTGTCGTTGCCAGATAGTCCCACTATTTTAACGGACTTCCGTGGCCGTTCAAACTCTCTACGCGTGGTCGACGACATCTTATTGCGTCGCTCCAATTCGCTCCGTCAGGGACTAAGCGGTGTGGGAAGACGCCGAAAGAGCAGCCTCGAGGAGATCGGCATATCACATTTCAACTCCTTGCTTCAACATCAGCAACAACAACAGCAACAGAATGCTGCAGCCATCAAGATCGCTCTTAACGGGAGCATCGGCTTGGAAGTCACCCGCCCGATGAGTGTCCCGGCAACCGTATGCTGTGCGGAAGCTCAAGTGCTGGCATAGCCCTTGACGAATATCAAGAGGGGGCAGCTGCTCTGCCGTCAACATCGATGGCTTCATCACTACAGCAGCCTTCTCCGGATCCCCAGCACTTGCAGGGCACCATAGTATGATACCATCTTATGTGGGGACGCCGACTCAATTCCATTCGGAAAAACAAGTGGACCTAAGGCATTAACGAGGAACTTGCACGGTTATTATAAAAATATAAAAAAAAAATCATAAAAAAAATACTTTTCCTTTCTACAAGTTCTTCCTCTGTCCTAGCTGGGTTCACCGTCGTCGGAGCGGTAATTCAACTCTTAGCGTCTCTACTTTGCACCTATGAAAATTATATTTATAAAAAAAACTATCGAAACTATTTTCAATTCAAAAATGGCGTGAAACGGTAACACCTGTTGCAAATTGTAAGAGGGATCAACTAGTTTTTATGTAAAGGGGCTTAGCAAATGACATAAGGCAGTGTGTAAATAGCAAGGATTTCTATTCGATTCTATCTCATTGAGTTTAAACTGTATATAGAATTCTATTGACTTACACTATCCGAAAAAAAAAATTCTTATTTAGTGTGTGTGTGTGTACATACTTTCCGCAAATATTTACATATTGAAAAATATATTAACTATAAAGTAGCAAATCGTACTTCTTATCTAGATTTTCATGTGAAATTACATTAATAATATTAAATTTAGTGTTAAATATCATATTACATATCTGCAAAAAAGTATTACATCCTTTAAATTACTTACATGTTATTACATATTACTTACATATATTAATAAATGTTAGATTTGTTGACCGTGCAATTTTAATTCTAATAGCATTAAAAGCAATCATAATAAAGTTCATGTAACCACAATATCGATGTTTCATTTATTATTTGTATCAAATATTGAAAATCATGAGAATAAAATAAATGAATGTGATGAAAGGAAAATAGGCGAAGATTGTGACACTTGGTAATCTGTTCTGAGTGGACTACTCAGAGAGTACTTCAGAAATAACATGTGAATCACAAAAATAATTATTTTCTTATATATGTATATATATGTATGGTATTTATATATATAGTATTATATATGTATATGTATGCATATGTATAGAAATAAAGAACACTAAAATCTTGTCTTACCGTGAAGTCTTATAAAAAAACGAGGCGACCAAAATCCAATACAAATTTATTTACTTGGAAAGGTATCTCGAAGTACATGTTCTTCAAATTCTGCTACCCGATACTTGTTTGTTTACCGGTATATTTCGAAAAAGTTCTCCCCTTATCTATACTCAATCTCAATTTCAAGGCGGTAATCTCATATTCTCCTACTTTCGGATCCATACGGGAAGAAAAAAAAGTTTTTATTCTTACGCGGTAGCTACACGACAATTTTTAAGTAATTTTTAAATAATTAAATATCTTCACGCAATTTCCAATACAGTGAAAGACAGAGGTCTAGTCTGGACAATTAATTCCCTTCGACACCCCTTCCACCCAAGATATTTTCGGGACAATTAAGAAATTTTTAAATTGAAGGTAATCAATTAAGTCTAAATTATTGAGTTTTTCAATAAAATGTGCAAGTGCAGAGCTTCACAGAGTGCAAAATATATAATATGCTTTTCTCAAAATTAAATGATATTATTCCCATATTTTGGTAAACAACATGGTTTTTTAAAATGTTTGCAGGATGTTTTAAAATACCTCCCGATTCCGTGGGAACCTTATCCATTTTAATTTAAAATATAAAAAGTAGATTGAATTTTATGCCAGTGTAAGAAACTTATACCTCTTTTTGTTTCTAAACAGTTACAAGTGCAACGCATAATCAGTTATGAGTACTTCATGTTCGTATAACGAATTGTCTAATCAATCACATTAATTCGTGAAATTATTCCATTTATGACTTTAATACATAGAAGGCAATGTATTCGAACATACGTCAACTCGTACCATCGTTTATAATGCTTGCAATGGTCAGCTTTTAATTTTTAATTACAATAACATGTACCTAACATATATATTTCTAATGATGTTAATTTACAGACAGTCATTATAACGAGCCAACAAAAGGTACAACTTTATTTTTAAATTACTATAGTTTGTTTATAGAGGATGTAAACACATTTTCAAAATTTTAAAGGTTTCTAAAATAAACAAAATAACATCTGCTAATTCGAATTCTGTAGGAACGAATATAGAAAAATAATATCGAATAGTGATAATAAAATATCATTTAAAAACATATGAAACGGCAGGGTTTGATAGATTGAATGAAATTAGTTGACCAATAAAAATATAATTTAGCTTACTTCGGAGATCCCTTTGACAAGTGCAGCTGACGCAGGAACTTAATATAGTATACAGCATCCTAAAATAATATTCAGTTTCAAGCTTTTTAAGAGGAATTAGTTTTTAGACAAAGATATTTTCAACTTTAACGTTACCGGGTCGTCTTACCGTGAGATATCGTCTTACCTTACCTCAGCTTGCTTAAAATATACCACTCCCTTTCTTCCCCCACCTTAGAAATATTGTTGGCAACCGATACATGGCGGGATAACCAACTCAAAATATATTCGACCAATATTTCACAAATTTATGTGTGCACCTGCATCGGGGGCAACTGTACTGGTACAGCGATGACCAATCCGCTTGCCAAGCGTGACGATTATGGCAAACCCTCCCTATTTACGGAAGATACCAGTGTCCTGCAGTGAACTTTTACAGAACGTTATAATGGGGTTGACTTTCAATTTATTGCATTTAAGTACAATCCCATAATGAACCCTGACAAGCAAATTTTTTAAATACATATTATTTTATTTAGTTTCTAGTAATAATGATTAAGACTTTGACGGTTATAAGACATCATGGCGAGCTAAGTCGCGGCTAAAAGCTAATAAATAAATAAATAGACTTCACCTTAATAATTTTTTTCAGAATTCATCCAACATATGCTCTGCGAAGGTAGTTTACTAACATATGTAATATTAACGAAACAATGCAATATTTATTAACAATGCAAATTATTACTTAGCGTCATTTAAAATGATTAGTATATTTGTATAAGAATGATGGACTAAAATAATTATGTAAACGGTCATAAGCGAAAGTACCTCGACCTGTATGGTTGTAACTTATTATATTCTGAAGAACAGTCGAAAATGCTACACTTAGGAAGACGCAAAGGTTTTCTACAAGTATGACAATATCTACTTCCAATAAAAAAAAAATATCTTCACGCAATTCCCAATACAGGGGTAGACAGAGGTCAGGTCTAGACAATTAAGTCCCTTCGACCCACCTTCCACCGAAGATATTTTCGGGACAACGTGACAGGTGGTGAGCCCGTCGCCGTCTTTATGTCCAAGCCAACGATATTCGTACATAAGTTTTTGAAAAACCCATTGGTACGAGCCTACCAACTGGGGATCGAACTCGGGTCTATTGACTCGAAATTTAGACCACCCAACCACTTGGCTATCGTGACTACTTCCAATAAGAAACTAAAATTTTCAAATCATTCATTCAAGCATTTTATAGTCCTTTCAATATTATAAAAGTTACTCTTTCACGCAAAAACTACTGAAAGGAAGTTTTCGGTTAGTTATAGATTGTTATAATTAGAAAAAAGTTGGTTTACTTTTGACTGAATTGTAATTTATCCCCTTTTTCAGTCTTAGGCAAGACATAGGCTACTTTTTTATCTTGAAAACACACAGGACAAAACCTAGTATTATATATTCACATATCCTGTTGGCGCGATATAATCGCAATACAGTAGAGATTTTTTTTGTAATAATTGTAATTTTTTCTTATTAAATTACTTAATTTCATTTTTAGTGTACAGGGACAGAGTGTTTTTCCAATGTAAGACTTTATTTGAAGAATTGTTTTTATTACTACTGCTAATATAATACTTATTTGCAAAATATAGTTACCTTATAAAAGATATTTCTAAGTATTTTAAATTTAGATTTTTTCTAAACTTAAAATGTTAAAAAGATCAACAATTAAACTTCAATGTTACATTACATTTCTATAATAGAAATCTTAATTTTCAAAATTATTCAACCCTTTTAATTATTTTAGAATAATAATATTTATAGAAATGCTTTGAATAAATCTCTTTTATATCAATGATCCACCAACATGAAGGTTGTCAATCATAGATATGTTAACTCGCGTGGCATGCACACCACTTTCAAGGAGTCCCCATTGCTGGGATCCGGGTTCTATTCCCATTCCCGTCAGATGAATAAAGAGGAAGCACTTTTTCTATTTAGTCCCGGCTTTGAATACTCTGAGTACCTTCGTTTCTCTAATTCTATAACACAAGTATAAACAATGACAAGTTAGCCAACTTGAGGGACCAAGATTTTAAAAAATAATTCATAAAATTAAACGAGTCACTGCTCTTTCTTTTTCCTTATTCAACAGTGTACTGGCATCGGAGCATATTCATGGGTAAGTGATAATAAAAAATCAAAATATATTTTTTTTATTTCAGACAAAAGTGATAATGTAAATGAAATGTGACAACTTATATAAAATCAAATGACACGTGACACCCTATTATAAGTATTAACAACTATTTTTATTATTTTATATTTTATGCCTAAAATATTTTCTTTTATTTAAAAATTGACAGTAGTTAAAACATGTTGATTCCTCGGAAGGGTAGCTTATTATAATTAAGTAAATAAAATATTATATAATTATATATATTTAAATAAATAAAATATTATAATTAAGGATAGCTTATATATAATTATTTTAAAGAGCCTTTTGTGAATTTATTTTAAAAAACTTAGAATTTAAAATAGGTATCTCTACATTCAAGTTCCACCCTGTCCAGGGCCAATAATAAAATATTGACAAATTGACAGAAGAATTAATAACAAACACGGTGGTATAGGAAACATACCCCGTGTGAGAATCCTGTATTGAAGTGATGTGGCGAACCTTCTCCCTACCTCACGCAAAACCTACTTCAGTAAAGGCCGGCTGTAATAATTCCTCACTATAGTAATAATCTGATATAAAAAAAATTAAAGTTGACATTTATTAGAAATAATGAATACTGCCATTAAAATTCAAACACTCTACACAATTTGTCCATAATAAGTGAGTCACACATACTGCAGACTACGCCTATTCCAAAGATTCCCAAAACCACTTTGCTATGTTGTTAAAATACATATGGATTATTAATTTACCCTTTAAAACAAACCCTAAATTAGCACTAGAAAGGTGGCTTTGCATAGCCAAATAACTTTCCATGATTATAAGAACTCGAAGACTATATAGCCATCTAACTACTAAATAAACTAATAACTAAATATCTGCTTACACCTTAATAATTTTATTATGCGGCGTACTTATGTATCATACATTTTATTTGCTATTAGCCGTAAACAAAACTAATGTCGCGTTCTAAATCTGTCATATTTGACAGATTACGAGTAGCCGTTTATAAATTTATATATGTAAAATTTTATACTTTGAGTATTCGAATTGGGGCGATTTCAAAACAAAACATGGGTGATAGGTACATCAATTTGAATCTTACATTGTAGGAGTGGAATGACCTGGAAACTGCAAGCGTTGAATAAATATTTACGCATAATAGAATTTGTGGAATAGTGGAAAATTTTCAAGTATCAAATTGTCTTTGTATTACAGGCTTCAGGTTTTAACTCTATTTCGTGGGTGAGTTTTATTCATATTATCTACTTTAGTGTATATATGTAGCAGTAGTTAATTGATATTTCGCTGCTCTAGTAAATACACTGGTGTGAGACCTTCAAGAAAATTTGTATACGAAAACATTTGATTGTATGTTTAAAATGTATTATAGCGCCATCTATTTCCGCCGGTACTTTAACATTTAGTTAATAATAATAAGAGAGTCTCACTTGGCAGTGCCCGTATTACGCTTTCGCTTGTTTCTTTTGTTACTAAGCTCAGTCGAAAATTTATATTTGATGAGCTACCGACAGATGGCGGGGTGGTTACATATCGAAAAATACTAGACCATAATTAGGCAGTCACGATAGCCGAGTGGTCGAGTGATCGCAATTCGAGTCAAGAGACCGTGGTTCGATCCCCATGGTTCGGGTTGTTTTCAAAAACCTATGTACGATTTATATCCTGGCTTAGACATAAAGTCGGCGACGGGCTATCACGTTGTCCCAAAAATATCTTCGGTGAACGAACTTTTCAGTCTACCCCTGTATTGGGAATGGCGTGAAAATTAAATTTAACAGACCGGTACCAGCTGTCCGGTAGTAGCAGCGTCTAAGTTGTTATGTATTTATTTGCGATCGCATATACGCTTGTCAAGAGTGGTTACTGTAGCGATTCAGATACTACCAAGGTATCTTCGTTACTATTCAACCATATCCTTGTATTAGACTCATCAATCTACACACGTTAGTCAAAATGATTATTGCCATGTGGAATTAATTTCATTATAATAAAATGTTTTCTATCAAAATTTTGTTACAAATTTTATTTCTTTGTAAATAACCGAATTATAATATGTTAACTATAATAAATTAGCATAATATATAGTCAATAGTTTATCTATAACCAACGGGTTATATAATAATAACCAATACGGGTTAGGCAATAACCAATTACCAATACGGGTTAGGCAGAAAAACATCTTTAAGTGTTATTAAGTTAAATGTGTTACATTAAGTTACACCATGTGGTAACGACGTAAGAATATTGCCACTCCTTTTATTTCCGTGGGTGTCGTAAGCGGCAACTGAAGAAAAAGCCTTTAAAATCGTTATGGCAACCGATAGATGTCGGGATAACCATCTCTAAAAGTATTAGTCCAAATTGGGCAGCAGAGTCTGAGGTACGAGTGGTCTGCGCGATCGCAGACCAGCGGATTGGTGATCGCAGTGGTCTGCGCTACTGCGATCACCAATCGCTTGCCAAGCGTGGCGATTATAGCACATCCTCCCTATGAGAGAGAACTTTGTCCTATAGTGAGGACTTTACCAGGCCCTTATGTATATATGTAAGTTAAGTATTATTCTATGTAAGTCAAGTATTAGTATTTAGAGATTTTCAAAAACAGAACTTATTCGTTCCTTAAAGGTTGGCAACTTACTCGCCAGCTTCTCTGATTTTACAGATCTATGTGGATGTAAATTTGCGTGTTTGCCACCAACCATCGGGTGAACCGAATGCACGTTTTTCCCTCATCTATAAAAATGTATACACCAAGTTACCAAAATGCGCTCCGGTTTAGTTTCGCAAACTTTATTTGTTTCGGGTCAGTACGATTATTATCTATATATCTCCGACATTCATTCCTCACTCGCCTGCATGCATTCGCCATACCCGGACAATTGCATCACACTTTTACCTATTTTAGTGATAAAATCCTATCTTCATACCTGCCGTGTTACAAATTATCTTTGTCGCCGTCACTGTAAAGTATAGGTAATTTAAGTCTAAATTAGTATTTATAAATATTGTACGTTACAGGCCCATGGCGCATTGTCTGATGCTGAGGTAGATGGTGTATATTTTTTGTTTTTTTTTTATGAATTTCTTAAATGAATGAATGATTTATATATGTGTTGCTTAGTATTAAAAATATTAATCATCCTGAAGTCAATGATAATTGCAGTCATTGATAATTGACAATTAAGGCTTTTATGAACTAATTTTCATAAAAACCTTAATTGTCAATTATCAATGACAAAGAAAAAATTTTCAAAGAAAGACATGTCTTTAAAGACATTAAGAATAATTTCCACAATTGCTATATAATTCTAAATATGGAACTTAAAATAGTTTCCATAAAGTTTTTAAAAATATCATCACCTCGTTCTTTTTCTCAAAGAAAAGGTTTTGAATTCAAATAACCCATACGTGGTCCCGTATAACTTCTTAGATAATATTCCACTCAGTAATTTGAATTGTTTTTTTTTTTGTATTATTTTCTTATCATTGTGGTTAAAAGGAACACCAATACTATACTAAATTCAGTATATTTCAAAATATATTTAAGATGTTATTGAGATCTATAATGTTTTTTTGCATAGAGCATACGTCATCAGTATACCTAAGATACTATTTTAATTACTTTATTATATTAAAAAGTATTGTTACAGTGCAATGGATTGTTTTGTAGATCTGGCGTAAGCATTTAACATATTTTGTAAAACACATTCATAAAGCCTTGGAACTATCAGCATTGTAAGTACAATGAAATATTACCAATTTTTATTATAGTGCTACGGAGACTCACAGAACTGCACATCTAAGGTAATGTATTCAAGAATACATAAAATATTGACTCTATGCTGTTAAACGAATGAATTATACATTTACGACAAAATGATCCATCGTATCATCGTATCAAGTATTCATTGCAAGTAACATCAATAATGTAACGGTAACATTGTTATTAAAATTTATTCGAGTCTCTCAAGGTTCGTTCGTAAACTATTTTTACACCTATTGTATGATAGTTTTGCCATCAACATAATCATTTATAAGATAAAGTGCCAAATAAGTGGTTAACCGACGACCGTATACAGTCGCTAATGCACTTGTGTTGTGGAATTGTGTGCTTATGCACTTGTGGAATGGCAACACAGAACTCAGAACCGAGAAAATATAAATGACTTTTCTACATTAACTGCTGCAAAAATGCTATTAGAAAAAAAAGCTGAAGAAATAAGAATCAGGTGACAAAGTTTCGCGTGGGAACTATTCTATGATGTTCTACTATCTGCACACACGTAAATTCTTATACATAGAGTCATAAAATAATAAGATCTATAATAAAAAATAAATATTAATCTCTATTGATAACAGTGCACAGGACGGGTATGCAAAAGCATGGTATGTAAAACTTGGTAAAAAATTTGGTAAACAATGAATAATCCTTATTAAGTATATGCTGAAATGATATGACAACTACAAATTATAAAGACACATGATTCGACTATACTAGATATATACTGATTATACTAGATATACCTAACTAGTACTGAAAAAATAAAGATCCAAAAATTGAAAAAAAAATTGCAATACATATTCTTGAAAGATTGATAATCCTTAAAAGAAAAAAGAAGGAAAAAGGAGTAGATTGGATCAGTGTAAGTAACCAAAATAATAATGCTTTTTTCCATCTCTAATCGGCATGCTCTACAGTTGAGTTCAATTCAAACAAAATTTGGTAAATTTATGTCATAGTAATTACATATAGAATGGCAAATAAGTATTGTAAGTTGCAGTGCCCCGATGGGGGTTTCACATGGACTACTGTTATTATATTTAAGACACTATAAAAATATTTGATTTCATAAAAGTCACGATAGCCAAGTGTTAGGGTAATCGGAATTTGAGTCAAGAGGCCGGATTCGGAATCCGAGTTCGAGCCCCACGTGGCAGACTCGTACCAATCGGTTTTTTCTTAAACTTGTGTTATTTATATCGTTGGCTTGGACATAAAGACGGCGACAGGCTTCCCATCAGCCACATTGTGCCAAAAATATGTCTTCAGTGGAAGGTAAGTTAAACAACATAATTGTCTACACCTCTGTCTACCCTATGTCTGTGAAGATATTTGTTAATGATAATAACCATTACTTAACAATTATCATTTATTTGATGTGTAGATTAGGTATATCTACTTATCCTTAGAAATAAGTTAGATAAACCTGACTTGAAGTATGTCCGCCACCTATATATGGCGATGGACAGCTTAACTATCGCACAACAACAGTTACAAAATATGGCACCATATCTTATGTGGCGACTTGTGTTGACTGGATCTGCTCTTTACATACATTGCTCTGACCCCGAAGTAAGCAGCTTAAGCAATTGTGATATGGAATCAGAAACGATGAAGGTACCAAAAACATGTATCCCCGAGAAAATATAAAAAAAAAGTGTTTTCTACACTGACCCGATCGGGAATTGAACCTGGGATCTCAGAGCTAACGACACCTTGAAAACCGTTATGTAAGCCACTCGACTATGTAAATCGTCAAAGATTGGTATTACTTTGGGATTTGAAGGCAGAGTTTCTGGCATCGATGTATCATTGGCGCACAGTACTCAACTACTAGGGGAACATCGCTCAACAAGAGAGTGAGAGTGAGTTCCACGCCAGGCAGTGTTCCTTGGAAAAGTGGAAACAGTGATTGGTTTACCATTACCCAGAGTTAGGTAGCAAGAGTGTCTAACCTGTTGGCCCTGTCCTTTGTGATTGGTTGAACAGGTACGATATTGTTTTAAACTTACTCACTTATCATATTCCATGAGTATATTAATTATACACATTTTATCATGTTTGGTATTTAGTTGACATGTTTTGTTTTTTCAGTGTTTGGGAGATTCGTGTACAACGAATGTAAGAATATTTAGAATAATTATGTTAATAAATTTTCCATTAATCGATTAAGTTCAAGACAACAAGCAAGAGCTGTATGTTAGTAATTAATTATGAAGTTTCTTAATTTCGCGTAGCTATTTCATCCACCCAGTCTATTTTTAAACAAAAATATATCACTAATTCATGGTAGATAATATGAGTAGTGGATAGTATCACACGCTATAAATAAAATAAAATAAATAAATAAATATCTTCACGCAGTTCCCAATACAGCGGTAGCCAGAAGTCTAGGTCCCTTTGCCCCAACTTCCACCGAAGATATCTTCGAGACAACGTGACAGGTGGTGAGCCCGTTACCGTCTTTAGCCAACGATATAATTCGTACATAAGATTTTGAGTTGGGTCGGGTTTGGGTCTCTTGACTCGAAATTCCGACGTCCCAAGCACGCGGCTATCGTGACTACTTATCATCCGCTATCTTATCATTACTAGGCCTTATTTTATCTTGACAGATATCTTATGATTAATTAATTAATAAAGCCGTAGTAGCCTTTTCAAACATCTCTAAGTACATCAAAAGTCTGTAAAGAGGTCAATTAAAGGACGTAAAAAATTAATATGCATATATCTTATACGTTCTAGCCCGTCATGGCTCTGCTTTTTGAAACCCTGTTGTAAGAGAGGGGGTGGCAAATGCAATCTAATTTTATACATAAAGACTCTATTTAGGTACACATACATACACCAACAATAAGTTTGTAACAGTCTACTCACAACATGGGCCTGTCCAAAGCAGTACTTGACTATAATTGTCGGTCGCAGTACGGTTTACTAAATTCTATCTGGTAATTTTTGAGGTCATTATCCTGGCAACTGTCTGTTACTCTTAATTATTATTTTAAGACGCCTTAGTCGCATGGTAGGACACCCACGGTAAGTACCACAGGATGTATGTTCTTATGCCGATACCACGCGGCCTACTTAGTAATATAAGATATTAATTTGTACATAAAATTTAAATGAAAGTTGAATTACACTTTATATTTCGGTATTTTTAGTGTGTCGGAGAAGCGTGCGAAACGGGAGTAAGTACAAAATTATTGTAATAAATGTAATGCAATAACTATGACTATGGTGAGCATATTACATTAATTAATTAATAAATATCTTCACGCCATTCTCAATACAGGGGAAGACAGGTGTCTAGTCAATTAAGTCCTTTAGACCCACCATCCACCAAAGACATTTTTGGGAACAACGTGGCAGGTGGGGAGCCCGTCGCCGTCTTTATATCCAAGCCAACGATATAAATCGTATAAGCCTCGGTTATCGAACACGGGTTTTTTGACTCGAACTCCGATCACCCATCCACTCTGCTATAGCAATTAATAAAGAACGAATTAATGTTTCCTTTTATTTATTTTTAGTGTGAAGGAAACGGATGTGCAGCAGAGGTAAACAATTGTAATCAAATTATGATATGACTTCCTTTTTTTTACTTCTTCTGTCATTCAGTCAGCAATTTTAAACTGGTGTAATAAAAGGCTGTGAAGCATTCCACTATATGATTATATAACAAGGTTCTCAGGAGGACATTGTTGCTGAAATTGATCGCTATAGATTGATGAGACTCAAGTTTAAAAGGCCGATATACGTGCTTTTTCGGATATTGTTATTCAAATAATTCTTGATACACATCAAATATAATATTCTTAATAATATTTCATTAGTAAATAATATTTTCATTTAATACAGTGTTTTGGGGAAGATTGTAAAGCATATGTAAGTATCGCTTTTATTTTTTAATTATCCTGAATTAACAGCAGTACAAAATAGATAGTAGTATAGATAGATAAGTAGCCGATTGGTTGGCTGATCGGACTTCGAGTCAAGAGACCCGAGTTCGATCCTCGGGTGGCAGGTTTGTACCAAAGGGTTTCAATGGGATTCCACAATACAAGTGCTGCTCACTTTGGGATAAAAGAAATGTATGTGTTGTTGTCCCTATCTATATGTATGTATGTATTTAGTAAACCATATTAATTTGAATGTTGTAGGTACTGACACGTATTTTATTTTAAGCACGTCATTGAAATAAAGTATTCGTATCGTATAATTAACTTGTTTTATGTTATGTAGTGCTCAGGGCCATCATGCAAAGCGAACGTATGTAAATTCCATTTCATTTACTCTTTAAGTAGTATTTCAGCGTCACATAGCATTTATACGCGAGTGATACAAGTTCAATTTCTGAGACGTGAGACCTCAAATCTTAAAAAAAATATATTCACGCCATTCCCAATACAGGTTAGACAGAGAGTTAGACAATAAAGTCGATTTTAAACCACCTTCCACCGACGACACTTTTTGGGAAAACGGCGACGGGCTCTCCACCTGACAGCCCGTCGCCGTTGTATGTCCAAGCCAACGGTATAAGTCGTACTTAAGTTTATTGAAAAAACATATTGGTACGAGCCTGCCACCTGGATCTCTTGATCTCTTGATCGAACTGGACCCGGCTCTCTTGACTGAAATCCCGATCACCCAACGACTCGGTTATCGTGAATGACCTCAAAATTTTATGTGCAAATTTTTTCAAATCTTGTTTCATGCAATACCTTACATCACAGTGGCGAATTTACCAACAGGCTAAGTAGGCTTGAGTCTAGGGCGGCAAATTTAAAAGGCATCAAATTTTACCTATCAACGACGACACCAATTTTATATTTTTAAATTAAAAAAAAAATTAAATATCTTCACGCAATTCCCAATACAGGGGTAGACAGAGGTCAAGTCTAGACAATTAAGTCCCTTTGACCCACCTTCCACCGAAGATATTTTCGGGACAACGTGACAGGTGGTGAGCCTGTCGCCGCCCTTATGTCCAAGCCAACGATGAAATTTGTACATAAGTTTTTGAAAAACCCTTTGGTACTGCCACCTGGGGATCGAACTCGGGTCTCTCGACTCGAAATTCCGACCACCCAACAACTCGGCTATCGTGACTTATCATTATAATTATAATTTTATATTTACTTTTAATATTGTTCTCCAATAAACTACGAATTTTCGATTTGTAGAGAAAAATCTAAAAGGCTATACTAAAAATATATGTATGTATGTTTATGTGTATGAATATGTAAGGATGTCTAGGTTCCTTGTTTTTTTAATATAAATGTAATGTAATATGTTGTTCCTGGTACACACTACTTTGCTCCTGTTATAAGTTTTCCAGTAACATGACTGCTGGAAATTTCAATTTGAAATAAGCTGTTCTTTGTACTCATATTCAGTTCTATTGTTTCTTTGTTTTATAATATTAAGTGTACATTAATAGTAAATAAATACATACACAGAATTTTTTTACTTTTAATGTACAAATATAGTAAAATAGTAAATACAGTGAAACAACAACAAATATAGTAAATACAGTACATTAATAGTAAATAATGTTTCAATCGGTCACTGTTGTACTGTCGTAGTTATGTAGTTGCTTTTGCGACTGGAGTAGGAGCATGACTTAGCTGAATACTAGCTGAAAGTAGACGTATCTTGAGATTCTGTGTTTCATCCGATGAGCGAAAAACCGGAGGCTCATACTCCTATCCTCCATTCTACTTCCCCTTTACTTTGTAAATGGTTCCTGGACTGATATCTCGAAAAATGCTTGTGAATATTTGTTCTCCATAGTTAAGCTTTATTATATATTCAATAACAATGTTAATTTTAAATTGTCATCTGTCTATTTATTTAAATAACTAGAGAAAATTGTATTTCAGTGTACTGGATTCAATTGCCAAAGAGATTTAAACATAAAACCAAATCAATTCAAGTTTAAACATTAAGATTGAATAAAATTAAAAGAAAATCTCAATACCTTGGTGAATAAAGTGAAATAATTATTATAAAAATAAAGAATAATATCGCTTAAAACATGTTTCTCTATTACCTCTTGAAAATGTAGTTTACCTGTGTTTATACAGCTCCGTCCATAATTTAATGGTACGAGTTGAATAACAAAAAAAAATAAAAGAAATTATGATAAAATAACAAATTTTAATTTAAAAAAATAACAAAAAAGATAGTCGAGTGCTCTGAGTGATTGGTACTGGAGTCAAGAGACTCGAGTGCGATCCAAAGGTGGTAGATTCGTAAAAAGAACTTTAAAAAAAACAAGTTCAAAACATGTAACCTTTTATCGTTCTTTTCTGTTATCGTTCGCTTAAATATAAAAAGACGGTGACCAGCTGACCACCTGTCACGTAGTCCCAAAAAGTGTCTTCGGCGGGTTGAAAGGACTTAATTGTCTGGACCTCTGGCTATTGCAGTGTTGGGAATAGCGTGAACAAATAATACTGATCTTCTTCAAAAACATGTTTGTTTTCTGATGGATTTTTTGGCAAATATATAACAATTATTAATAATTGCATTTTCGGCGGAATAAGAGACAAGGTTTAAAATTTTAACTCATTACTTTAGAGTAAAACAGTTTTAAAATAATAAATATCTTCACACAATTCCCAACACAGGGGTACACAGACGTTTAGTCTAGACAATTAAGTCCCTTCAACTCACCTTCCACCGAAGATATTTTCGGGACGTGACAGGTGGTGAGCCCCTCGCCGTCTCAATGTCCAAGCCAACGATATAATTAGTACATAAGTTTTTAAAACCCATTGGTACGAGCCTGCCATCTGGGGATCGAACTCGGGTCTCTTGACTCGAAATTGCGACTACGCAACCACTCGGCTATCGTGACTTTAAACAGTTTTTAATTTAATATATCTAGAATTTAGACTACTGTTACCACAATATAGAATTATCTGAATAATGTTGCGGCAATATCTTACACCTTAAATGTTACTGTCCGTCACGTCTGCTTATTTTGTTCATGATAGTTATGCCCCAATCTATCAGAAGCCATTGGTATTATCTTCCCTTAGTCAACTCATGCGGTTTACGAAGATGTCAAAAATTAAATATATTATAATCCGTACAGTTTTTGCGTATTTCTCGTAGATATCTATTACAAAAATTATAACCGTGGGCTCAGTAACCTATTACTAAAATACCTTACAATTTCATTATTAAATAGATATTTTGAAATTATCCCGGTTGCATGCACAGAAATGGTAATCACACGCTGCTATGAATTTTTCTCTTCGCCGTTCTAAATGACTAGGCCTATGCCTATACGTTACATCACATTACAATTTAACGCAGTGATTATATTCTCTTTGTTACAATTACTATCACTATAAGCAGCTTAAGGTGATTTTTGAATAACAACATAATAAAGTTGTTATTTAAAAAATTACTTTGCAACATTCCGCACGCAAATATAAAAAGGTATATGTTATCTGGTCCGAAGAGAAGAAGAGCACCACCCTCCCTCCCACAGATGCGTGCACCAATTCCACTGTAATTACAATTACAATTTTTTAAATAACAACTTTACAATGAGTTTCCGCAAAGTAACGCCTGAGTCAATTAACTAACAACATAATAGACTAACAACTAATGATTTTTGGTCTCAGATCTTTAGTCATCGTAACAGGATTGACTTTTCAAGTTACGAGTGTTATGTTAAGTTTCGCAAATAAAATAAAAACCCAATCGTTTATATATACAGGCTTATTGAATTTAATTGAATGAATGAATTAATACCTTTATTGTATTTTACTTTACTTATATTGTATTGTTCTTTAACACCACAAAATAACACAGGATACAGAAATACAGAAAAACAATGAAACATAAAGTAAGTCGACTGCACAATTCAGCGACCTTATCGCTTCATAGCGATCTCTTCCAGGCAACCAAAGGCGTAAAGAGATGTGACACAGATAAAAGGTAGGTGGTGCAAATAATTTATTTTCAATATATACATGTACACAACATAATAATATTCAGTGTAAACTATAAATATGTACATACATACGTACATACCTATACATATAAACATACTAAAAAATATAATTTAAACTGCAACAAAAATTTATTCACAAGAACAAAATGAAACACAAATATTAGTATTATATCATTTATTAGTACATTATAACATTTATTCGTAGTATTGTATAGTTACAGGACAGGTACAAAGTTAACGTCGCGAGCGTTGGGGAAGCTGGGCGGGGGGTGGGGCCGGCAGGGGCCCCGGCCCCACCCGCAACCCCCCTACCGCGACCCCCCCTACATAGTGGCCGTGCGTGCGCCTGTGATTGTGCAGCGCTGTGCCCTGTTATCACAAACCTTACTCAACAACAGCTATTATCAAGCCTCATTATAAGAACAAAACATTTTTAAAATAGTCTGATGTAAATTATAATAATAAACGATATTCTTGAATGAAACTTTTGAAACTTATTGAGGCTTTCGTAAAAACAGTATAAAAACCTGTGTAATATGTATCCTATACCTACGTATAATGCCTAACAGGATAGCTAGAGGTAACAGATTGTCAAATGTCACGATTTTAACATATCCCCCATTCCCACATTTCGTTTATCCATTAGTCGGCTCTAACAACACCCACGAGAAAAGAAAGGGTGCTATAGTATATATCTACAACATAACAGAAAATATCTTCACGCAATTCCCAATACAGGGGTAGACAGAGGTCAAGTCTAGACAATTAAGTCCCTTTGACCCACCTTCCACCGAAGATATTTTCGGGACAACGTGACAGGTGGTGAGCCCGTCGCCGCCTTTAATGTCCAAGCCAACGATGAAATTCATACATAAGTTTTTGAAAAACTCATTGGTACTGCCACCTGGGGATCGAACTCGGGTCTCTCGACTCGAAATTCCGACCACCCAACAACTCGGCTATCGCGACTATCTTCAACATAAAATTAATTTTTCTTACACTAATAATTAGTACAACAGAAAACCTCAAGTAGCTTGACAACAATAAAAATTCAGCGCGAAAGTTCACGATGCCTAAAGAGGATAACAGAGAAAGGGCCATACAAATAAACAATTGAAGTTTAAACAATTACATAAGCAAACAAGTCACGATCGCCGAGTGGTTGGGTGGTCGGAATTTTGAGTCGAGAGACCCGCGCTCGATCCCCAGGTGGCTCGTACCAATGGGTTTTTCAAAAACTTATGTACGAATTATGTACGAATTGATGGCTTGGACATAAAGACGGCGACAGACTCACCACCTGTCACGTTGTCCCGAAAATATCTTCGGTGGAAGGTGGGTCGAAGGGACTTAATTGTCTAGACCAGACCTCTGTCTACCCCTGTATTGGGAATTGCGTGAAGATATTTATTTATTTATTACATACGCAAACGCGTATACGCAAAAAGCGTGCGAGACGAGGCGAGGTCGGGAACTCACCTCACTTACCCTGATGAAGGAATTCCGACAGGTCCGAAACTAGAAGAAGTGTTTGGACTTGAGTTTAGCCGTTTTAATTTTTTTTCTAACAATGTCTCACCGTGTCACAATAATGGTAACGGTAGCCGTGTGGTAGTGGTGTAATGATATTGCCACTGCCTGAGTGTCGTAAGAGGCGACTAAGGAAAAAGCCTTGGATATCGTTATGGCAACCGAAAGATCCATCTATATAAATAACAAATAATCATCTCTAAAAATATCAGATCAAAATAATCAGACCGAAGATGGGCAGCGGCGTCTGAGCTGCGAGTGGTCTGGTACTACAATCGCCAATCCGCTGGCTATGTGTGACGATTATAGCAAATCAAGAGACCCGAGTTCGATCCACATGTGGCAGGCTCTTACCAATTGGTTTTGTACTGGGGTAGTGCACGAATTATATCGTTGGCTTGGACATTGTTATGGCGACGGCCTCGCGTCGCCATAACAATGTCCATCATAGTCGCCATAACAATCATCACGTTTCCGAAAAATATCTGCACCGGAAGGTGGGTCGAAGCGACTTAACTGTCTACAGCTCTGCTCCACCCCCGTATTGGGAATGGTTTGAAGATATATTTTTTTTCTTCCCTGTAAGCAGAAGCGAGCACCTGTATGAAGCGGTCGCCGCACAGCTCGCAGATGTACGGCTTGTCGCCCGTGTGCCTCCTCACGTGCAGATTCAAATCGTTGCTCTGCGAGAAAGCCTTCTCGCAGTACGGACATTTGTACGGGCGGAGTCCGGTGTGGACTCGCATGTGCCGCGACAGCTTGTTGCTGCGCGAGAAGCCTACCACCAAAGTTAATACGGCGCTTGTATTCAACGTTCAGTGGACACCGTGTGCCACACCACACGTTATCCCAGTGCCCTTGGTGAAATGGTTGGTCGATGGGAGTTGATTATCTAGAACTCTGTGTATACTTCAGCTGCTATAACGCAGCTGGAAATATACATGGATTCACTCGCTTCTACACCTAAGAGTGGTCCGAGCTAGTGGTCTGAACTAATGAGTGGGCTGCTGGGTGGTAGTTACTAAATAAAAAAAAAATCCGAAACTAAGAAGTTATCAAGTCGATTGTGTAATAAATTGTTTATGTATCGATTCGATTATTTTTATCGGATTAAGATGAAAAAGGAGGCTAACGTTCACGTTAACAATACAGCCTTGAACATCTACTAACCATTTCGACCTCATGAGTCATACATCACATACATTGCTCTGATCCCAAAATAAGTAGCTTAAGCACAAGTGTTATGTGTGAATCAGAATCAAGAAGGCAGCACAAACACCCAGACCCGAGAAAGAGTAGAAAAAGTGTTTTCTACATGGACCAGACTGGTAATCAAAGCCGGGAATTAGAGCTGGCGATACCATGAAAACTCACAATAGTCCACGGAGTTTGTATAATTGTATAAATGTAAAAGTTTGTATAATTTTTTTTAATACATTTGTATATGTATCACATTGTAAAGTTTGTTATTCAATTACCTTTCCCACAAACACCGCATATGTAAGGCTTTTCTCCAGTATGGGAGCGCCTGTGGCACTGCAGGTCTGACGATCTTGGAAAACCTATAAAAAATTATAATAATTTCAAATCATACAACATCATTGCTGCATTTTTACTGTAAAATAGGATGTCTTTAGTTACTTGTCTCCCTCAAATATGTATATTTAGTGGGAAATTATTATATTAATTCATCTTGCGAAAATCAACGCGAAATACATTAATTAATATTAAACAAATTAATAATAAAACGTTCAACACATGTAATCTGACCCTTATTTACAAAATGCAATAGGATCAATTTAACTTTTAATACCAAAACGATAGCCGAGTGGAAGGGTGGTCGGAATTTCAAGTCGAAAGACCCGAGTTCGATGCCCAGGTGGCAGTACCAATGGGTTTTTTCAAAACCTATGTACGATGCATATCGTTAGCTAGGACATAAAGACGGCGACGGCCCCACCACCTGTCACGTTGTCCCGAAATATCTTCGGTGGAAGGAGGGTCGAAGGGACTTAATTGTCTAGACTAGACCTCTGTCTACCCCTGTATTGGGAATGGCTTGAAGATATATATTTTTTTATCCTATCGATCCCAAGACTCTCGGGACGGTCGAATGAATAATGTACTCTCTGACAAACCTTTGTCGCAGAAGTCACACTTGTATGGCTTCTCGCCGGTGTGCCGCCGCATATGCACGATGAGGTTCGACGAGTTGGTGAAACTGCGACCGCAGTATAGACAGAGGCACGCGCCCGCACTGTTGCTCGCGCCCGCGCCGTGCACACGCATATGCGACCTGCACGCACAAATTATTTTTAATTTTGTTTTTACATTTTTCAGAAGGGTAAGGGGAATGATATGGGAATGATAGAATAGCACACCTAGTAACGCTCTAGCTGCGTGTTGTATGTTTAAAAATTTCATGAAGGTGGATGTTGTGTTTAAAGAATTTAGGATATAAAGAAAATACCTTCACGCCATTCCCAATACCGTGTATTTAGGATATGCATCAGATATATAGATAACACTGTGACGGCTAGAGTAGCAGTCACTACGCTATTCTAACAAATTCACAAAATTGTTATAAAATGCAATGCCGTCACTATTGTGCCATAACCCCGTATATGATAATAACTGATTTTGACTTTTATATGTTGAAAACAGTAGCTTCATTACATATTAAAAAAATATTAAAAAAATATTGACCAAAAAAGAGAATACCTACGGAATTTCTTTCGCCTGTTTCTTCTCCGTTAGAGGAACCTCATTACGAAACGGTGGTAGATTGAAAATGACTATCGATTAAAGAATGTGCATTCTTTTGTCGATAAATAAATGATTTGATTTGATAGGTCATGTACCCTAATCGCCATATTATTATGGCCATATTATAGCAATTAGATTGGCAACTTTGCAAGGCTTTTTCTTAGTGACTGCTTACGACATCCGTGGCAAGAACTTTAGTGGTAGACTTTACCGTACTAATTTGGCTTTATTATTATAATTAATTTGTTGGCATATATTTTTTTTCTAACCCACCGTAAGTTATCACTCCGGTGAAAACGTTTCTTGCATATATCACATTCGAAGTATTTATCGCTGGGCTTGTGGTTTTTCGTGTGTTTCGCTAGCAGATCCTTCCTGAAAATTACATAGAAGCGTTTGTGAGTACAGACGAACAGGTGGCACAGCATCACGCACGTCATAAATCAGTAACAACGAAGGCACCCCAAGCACCCATACCTGGTTTTCCAACTATAAAACCTTTTTGTTTGCGACTTACATATATATACATTTAAGACCAAGAATGGACTTATAGCTGCAGTATTCTGGATGTACTAATATCGTGAGATGAGTAATTTTATGCTTACCCTCTATTCTGATTGCAGATAGTTTATAGAGACACCGTTACACTCAACTGCTATACAAATTTCTTTCTGAGCTGTGAGCTTGGTGCACCCCTCACTTTAGACGACCTCCGTGGACGAGTGGCGTACACCCAGGTTTTCAAGGTGTCGCCAGCTCTGAGGTCCTGGGTTCGATTCCCGGTCTGGTCAATATAGAAAACACTTTCTACATTTTCTTAGCTCTAAGTGTTTGTGGTACTTTAATTATTTCTGATTCCATACTAAAAATGCTTAAACTGCTTACTTTGGGAACAGAGCAATGTATGTGATGTTGTCCCTATCTGTGTATGTATGTATTTATTTATTTTATAACACTTGTATACCACCTTACTGCAACAGATGCGCAGTAGACAAGTATGGTTCACCGTATTTTACCACCACACAACCACAGTTTCGATTGATGTAAATAAATAAATATCTCCAAGCAATTCCCAATACAGGGGTAGACAGAGGTCCAGTCTAAATAATTTAAGGGACTAGCCTTCGACCCATCTTCCACCGAAGATATTTTCGGGACAACGTGACAGTTGGTTAGCCCGTCGCCGTGTTTATATCCAAGCTAACGATATAATTCGTATTCAAGTTTTAGAAAACAGCCATTGCTACGAGCCTGCCAACTGTAGTTCAAACTCGGGTTCCTTCACTCGAAATTCCGACTGTCCAACCACTCGGCTCTCGTGACACGATTGATATAGATCTTTAGTATAGGTGAAACATGATAAAATCAGAGTACAGTGCACTTTCCAGTGATGAACACACACACACACAAATAAACCCAACCGGCACGCACCTGCGGAAGGAACGATTAGAAAGAAAGAAGAAAGAAAGAAACTTTATTTGTTGCTTTTTTTACCGGAACATGAAGAAAAAAACAAGTTTACAAAAAACAAAACAAAAGAGTGATTTTAAATAACAAGTAATAAAAAAAATGTAAAAAAGTCTTGCTGCCATTACAGAGAAGCACGCACACACACACCCACACACACACACACACACACACACACACACACACACACACACACACACACACACACAGAGAGAGAGAGAGAGAGAGAGAGAGAGAGAGACAGACAGAGAGACAGACAGACAGACACACAGACACACACACACTCACGCACACGCACACGCACACACACACACACACACACACACACACACACACACACACACACACACACACACACACACACAAAAATAACGTCTGTTCATTCGCACGTCACCTGCGGAAGCGACGGCCGCACGTGTCGCACTGGCACCGCTCGCCGTCGCCGTCGCCGCCACCGCCGCCGCCGTCGCCGTCCGCGAACCGCACGCTCACGCTCTGCCCGGCGTGCTGCTTCAGTATGTGCTTGTTCAGCGTGATCGCGTGCGCGAACCGCCGCCCGCACGTGACGCACGCGTGCGCTCGCTCCACGCGCGCGCACCTGCCGCGGTGGCGCGACGCCGACTTTACGGACGCGAACACCTGTTTTCGTGTGCGACAAGAAACATGTCACCGTTGGGTGGTGTGTGTGAAAAATGAAATAAATAAATAAATATCTTCACGCAATTCCTAATACAGGGGCAGACAGAGGACAAGTCTAGACAATTAAGTCCCTTTGACCCACCTTCCACCGAAGATATTTTCGGGACAACGTGAGAGGTGGTGAGCCCGTCGCCGCCTTTATGTCCAAGCCAACGATGAAATTCGTACATAAGTTTTTGAAAGACTCATTGGTACTGCCACCTGGGGATCGAACTCGGGTCTCTCGACTCGAAATTCCGACCACCCAACAACTCGGCTATCGTGACTTTGGTGTGTGTGAACAGGTTTCAAATGTGCCACAGTGGATGGGTGGGAGGAATTTCGAGTCGAGGTGACACCCGAGTTCGGTCCCCGGGCTCGTACTAATCACGGGAAGAAAAGGTGTGGCTTATTTTTTTTAAGCCGATACCGCCAAGGCCTAAATATAGACATTGCAATGAAATTATCATCGTATTGAATCATCATTAGAATGAATTGTAATTACAATTTAATCGTTTATTCATCGGAACATGGTACTGGTGGTATGTAACAGTTTTAAAAAGGTTTTGACTCTCTTTCAAAAGGTTGGTCAGAAAGCATTTAATTAACTCTACATTGTTTTGAAAATAAAGTTCTGTGTTGTACATCTGACTCATAATTAGTTTTTTTTTATATATGAATACAAGAATGGTACATGTACACATGAATGGTGAGCTCATCACCGTCTTTAGTCCAATCCAACGATATAATCAAACATAAGTTTTTTTTAAAAACCCAATTGGTACGAGCGTAACACCTGGGGATAGAACTCGTGTCTCATGACTCGCATTCCGATCAACCAGCTGTAGTGACTTTTTTTAATAGTTTTTTATTACCTTTTTTAGTTTATTTCAATATTTATTAACGGTTTTTATAGTTTCATCCCGCAGAATACCAGTGGGAAGTTAAGAGATCTTGTCCTGTTAACTTATCATTAGAAAAATGAGGTAACTGGAAACCCAGACCCTTAAAGTACTTTCTTGCAACACAACGTGCGTCCCTACTAGTAGCAGTTGCATCTCTTACCTCCATATGTATATACACACATTGGTCCCTACAAAGGACAACTGTTGGACAAAGGCCGAGGATTTGCCTTAAACGCCGACGTTCGCCAAATACCGAATAGGCGATCGCATCACCAGACAAGTTACACCTTCAACGCTGCTGCCTATCACCGATCAGCAGAGTTGACACGTGACGTTTACACCGCCATCTGTCGGTAGCCGTTTGCACTCCCCACCCTTAGTTGCTCCGGGGTGCGGTTGATGATGATGACGAAGGCTTTAGTGTGTGCAGACGAACCTTGTTGCAGAGCGCACAGCGCAGTGACAGTTCCGGGTGTAATTCGTCCACGTGCTCTGCCAGCTCTGCGGGTCCTGCCAGCAGTGCGCCGCAAGCTTCACACGATTGCCACGACGCGGCGCCCTCCTGCCAATGGAAATCAAATATCTTCACCCACACGGCGACGGGCTCGCCGCCTGTCACGTTGTAAAGAAAACATCATGGGCGGGAGGTGGGTCGAAGGGACTCAAGACAGACAGACTGTCCAGACTAGACCTCCGTGTGCCCCCGTATTGGGAATCGCTTGAAAATATTTATGTATTTTATTTCATTTATAGCGGATGATACTATCCACTACTCATATTATCTACCATGAATTTGTGATATATTATTGTTTAAAAGTAGAAATAAAGTAAAAAAAAGTGAAGATATTTATTAATTTTTATTTATTTCACGCGTACCCCACGACGGGGTAATCAGAGGGTAATGTCACGAAATTAAAAAAGGCGATTGCGCTAGTGCAGTTCGACTAAACTAAACAAAATTATAATATAGCATAAAAAGAGCTAAAACCAAATAGATCTAATCTAATTCTTTTAATGCTATCATGTTGAATGCTTTTTTACTATACGTGAATAACGAGTGACAAGTTAGACTAATAACAGCGTATAAAATCTAGAAAAAATCCTATGATTTAACCGCATTTTTAGATTTGTTTTCGGTGACAAAATACTGAACAATTTACTTCATGGTAAGCACCTACTGTAGATGTTTACAGAAGTGTTCTCACCACTTATGACTAAGATAATGAAATAATATACTGTTTACTGTGCACACTAGTTTGCTCCGATTATAAGTTTTCCAGTAACAAGCCTGCTGGAAGGAATTTCAATTAATTTGTTTTTGGTTTCTCTGTTTATTATATTGTATGTACATGAATAGTGAAATAAATAAATAAATAATTGAATAGATTGTTTTGGTCTGTTATCGTACATAGTTTGCCTATTAACAGGTTTAAAGTATTTATCAAAAAACTGTACAAAAAGGGTTATTACAATGTAAATGAATATATTAATGACAGTAACCCCTGGGAATGAGTTGATCGCTCCAATGCTATTTTTAAAAAGAGGATACCTACGGAGTTTCTTCTTCGTTCTGACGAAGAAAGAGCCTCAATACGAAACGGTGGTAGTTTCAAAAATGACGATCGATGGATGCAATGTATGCATGTTACTTACATCGATAAATAAATGATTTGAATAATAAATAAGATTTTATCAGTGGTAGAGCCACGCATCAACTTTTGTTGTTGCACGAATGGGCCGGCTCGACCGGGGAAGTACCGCGACCTCACAGAATACCGGCGTGAAGTAGAAGTCTAACAAACTTCTGCGTTTCGTCTGGTCAGTGCAGGTAACCGGAGGCCCACACCCCCACCCCTCCCCCAATTTGGGGGGTGGGGGCACTCTAAGGCCAACAACGCATCTGCTATGCCTCTGGTATTGCGGATGTTCATGGGCGGCGGTAATCATTTACCGTCACGTGAGCCGCCTGCTCGTTTGCCTCCCTTTTCTATAAAAAAAAAAAAGAAAAATATAGACTCAAGCGTAGTAAATTTGAACGAGCATTGGCAACTCGAGACATGGTATCATACAAATTGTTATAATGACCGAGAAACACTAATAATCCCATTCAAATACTAATTTTAACAATTCTTTCATATTTTACCGGGTTGATACTCAGATCCACCAGCTGATGCAAAAACGTCTCAATCATAAAGTCATCTTGCTCTGTGTTATTGGTCGCAGCTATGGATGTTTGAATCTGAAAGATACGTAACTTATAATAAATACAAAATGAATGGCAACATTATTCCAACGTCCAATCTCCGACGGCAACCAACCTCATCTAACTTGGTCCTCTTTTCCTCCGCGCACAAGTGTGAATCGAAAGACTTCTTTTCTAGATACATCTTCTTACAAATAATACAACACAGCACTTTTGTACCTGAAATGTCACGTATATATAGAAAGGAGAATAGTCATATGTCCATAGAAACCATGATTGTACTATAAGTCTGATATATGAACTTGTTTCGATTGTGTAATGTTTTTTATTTTTTATTTTATTTTATTTTTATTTTTTTGAAATAGGTATATTTAAAGAGTCCAATTTTATTGAGTTTTCAAAGCATACAAATCATGCTGGACTCCTTGTTATATTAAAGAGATTCTAAAAATCATCTGTAACAAACACGGCGGGATACGAACGCGCGACCTCTGTCGTACAAGGAGGGCAAGGCCACCGTGCCACTTCCGAGCTACCGTGTCATACAGCCAAAATTGTTGAATGAATTTATAAATCTGTCTCATTTTACTGTAATGTAAGAGTATAATAAAAATTATCATTAATTTAATAAGGTATGAATAAAGAAAATTACAAATAATGAGTTGTACTAAAAATTTATCACGGGTCTTTCTTTCTAAATCGGCAATTTAAATTAAGTAATTATTTAATTAAGTATTAATAAATTAAAAAGTGAATTAAAACAATACCCTTATGCACCGGCACATGCGTAACTAATTCTTCTTTGGTTTTAAACTTCGCCTTGCAGAATGTACAGTTCAGTCTCTTCATGGGGACAGTTTTCAAATAATAACCATTTTCTGAGAGCTTGCTCAAAATCGTCTGTAAATATTATTTTATTACATATTATATAAAATGCATCATGCATTGATCAGTGAAAGTAAAAAGTAACATGTTATTCACTACATAACAAGAAATACGTCTGAAATATGTAAACAAAGTCGACTCTAGGGTTAAATATATCTGTATATCTATGTATGTAGCTGTACTCACGTCGGTGACCATTTTCTTAGGCCTCCCCCTTTTCTTCGGCCCCATCACTTCGGCGTGGCACTCCCACATGTGTTTGGTTAGGCCGTCTGAATCCACATAGGAAACACCGCACAGCGGGCAGAATGTGCTGCTCGTTAACTCATATTCCACTGAAGAAAAAATACAATATTTATAAGCTAGCTAGCCATCTCCATTAACCTTGGCGGAGTAGGCAGTACCCTGCCTCCAAAGCTAGGAGTTGCGATCTCGAATCTCGCTTGGGACAAACATATGTGTGATCAATATGAATCTTATCAGTCGTGTCAAAGATACAGATTCATATTGATAAATTAATGGTTATATATTCATGTAAGATACATAGTATCGTTTGCATTGAACATTAAGACGCCGATGGGCTCACCACCAGTCACATTGTCCAATAATAAAGCTTCGTTGAAAAGTGAGTCGAAAGAACTTCATTGTCTAGACCTCTACCTATCCCAATATGGGAAATTGCGTGAAGATATTATCAATCTACATAATTTTAAAAAATTGATTTAACTATTTCAGTTTAGTAGTTATTAAATAAATAAATATCTTTACGAAATTCCCTATACAGGGGTAAACAGAGGTCCAGTCTAGACAATTAAGTACATTTGACCCACCTTCCACCGAAGACATTTTCGGGGCAACTTGACAGGTGGTGAGCCCGTCGCCGTCTTTATGTCCAAGCCAACGATATGATTCGTACATAAGTTTTTGAAAAACCCATTGGTACGAGCCTGCCACCTGGGGATCGAACTCGGGTCTCTTTACTCGAAATTCCGACAACCCAACCGCTCGGCTATCGTGACCTTTAAGAATAGTTAGAGCTACATTCAATAAAGAGCGCACTCAGTTGGACGTAGTGCACGCTAACAACACGTTAGCTTTTCGTGACTTTAGTAGTTATTGTTCCTATTTTTATACGCGCTGCCGCGGGAGATTGGTGGAAGCACCGACTGAAACCCCACGGTGTTCACTTGGTGCGGCGACCTCGGGCCGACCCTTACCCCATTAAATTAGACCGGCCTTGAAGGTTTATCTTGGTTCAACGTCAGTATCCAAGCCACTGTTACTAATCCCCCCACGACAAGGCGGGATAAATTGGCATGCAATATTGTTTTCTCGTTGTACATATCTATTCGCAATACCAAAAGGTATACAAAAAAAATGATGCCGATTTTCAAAAAAGAAATTAGAGATAACAGAGGTGAGGGGGGGCATGAATACAAAAGAAGAGAAAGGTCCTTCATGTACCTTACTCCTCACCCAAATTATAGAAACACTGAATTATATCTGTAAAGAGAAAATATATTAATTTTGTTTTGAAAGAAAAAAAACATACCTTTGATGCATTCCTTTTTCATCTGATCTGGTAATTGTTCAGATTGTTCATTATCTGTACTGCAATTCTTGAACTGATTAGTTTCTTTTGCTCTGGTTTCCATTTTAACTAAAATATATTATTTATCAAAATAAATTATCATTTAAAACACATAATATAAATTAGACTAAATGATTGGACATATTTGATGTTATATATTTATTTACAATAAAACTGTCATAACAGAGGTAACCCAGAGCAATAGTATACTTTACTAATATTCATTTTAATAATATAAAATTAAGACAACTGCTTACCCAAACTGCTATGCATTCCCAGAAGTAAGGAATGAATAAAATTACAATTACTGCGTTCAAAGTTCATGTTAAAGATACTGGCTGCACAACAACTTTAAGTAGAGAAAACACATATTTTATTTTTAGCAGAATGCGATAACGTTGCTATCAGCAATGTTAATGCTTTAATACCTTAACCCTATTATATTATATTAATACTTTAGCATATACAAGTGGACCTCTTCAGATCAAAGGCCAATTTTCCATAAAGGAGACATTGTTATTATTGCCATGTTAGGCGGAAATTAATTCTACTAACATAAAATTTACAAAATGGCAGCTTTCCCCAAAGTCGAATCGCATTAATTTCGATTTTTATTAAAAAAAAAGTTGTGACAGGATACAAACCCAGAATGTGAAGTTTGCAGATGTTTAAAGAACTTTATATTGTCTTACCTATTTCATTAAACTCATTGCTACTTCCGTCAGGCAGTGCAAGGTCGTACTCCAAGTCAATCAATTCGTCATTGTTATCAGATATATAATCCTCCACTTTCACATCCACACACATACTCTGTTAAGTCAAACAAAAGACAATTATACAAAGGTTTTTGGATTGATTTGTGTACAAACAAGGTAAAGTCAACCCAATGGTATCTGCAGCCCATAACCACCTGCTAAGAGCTTTGATTGACTAGAAAAATATACAATGTCAGTTTTGAGAATTAAAGTGGAAACGCAATAGTTTTATAATAACGGTCTAACATCGCTGTGGTTGGAGTTTGTGTAGTATTCCCAAACAATTACTATGTATTAATAATATACTACACCAAAAGCCAACATTTTAAAATATCAAATGTGCATTAACCTTTCCAAGAAGATAGATAAGAAGATGATAAACTACAATAGTCAAGTTGACATAAAATACAATTAATGGGCAATAAGTGATAGGATAAGTAATAAACGACTATCAGGGACAGCTATTAAAACCATTTAAACATGAAGTAAATGTAAGTATGACTTAGAAAAAAAATATATTCACGCCATTCCCAACAATGGGGTAAACAGAGGTCTAGTCAATTAAAACCTGACCCATCCTCAACCGGAGACATTTTTTTGGGACAATGTGACAGTTGGTGAGACCATCGCTGTTCGTGTGGTAACGGCGTAGGAATATTGCCACTCCCTTTCTTCCCGTGGATGTCGTAAGAGGCGGCTGAGGGAAACAGCCTTGAATATCTTTATGGGAACCGATGGATGGTGGGATATTATATAGATATATAGCTTGTTAGACTGGTGAAGATGAATCTTGATAACTGTATCGATTGTTTTTTTTGGCTATAGGATGTCTCTTAACTCAGTGTGCCAGTAGATTCCATTCCTTTCTGTCTTGAGCAACTTTGCTCCATTTGTGACCCGCAGATAGCTTCATCTTCCCAGCTCATTTATTGTCGTCCTCATCATCTCTTACCATCTCTTAGATACCAATTCGATGTAATTTGGCTCCACTTTTGTTGTTCAGATCTCAACACATGGCTGGTCCATCTCCATTTTTGGAGATCTATTTTTTCCAGGATATCTGTTAAATTGGTTTTCGCTCTTAATTGCCCCATTGCTAATTCTATCTTGCCTTTTTGTTAGTGTCATACTTCGTTCCATCCTCTCTGGCATTTTCCTAGTTTGTCTCTATGATGTTTTCAGAGGGACCATATTTCGCAGCTATAGGTGATTCATGGAAGAATACAAGCATTGAATACTTTTCTTTTCGTTGCCATATTGTGATCTTTTACATTTAACAATTTCCTTGAGAGACTAGTATCTTTTCCATTAGTAATTCCCTTATTTATTTCCTTAGTTGTTTGATCTTTAAGAGAGGTGATCTTAGCAATATTCATTTTCTATTCTATTTTTTTTTTTCTTCCAATGCAATGGGTTCCTTTTCTGAATTGGTCATTATTTTCGTTTTTGGTATGTTCATTTTTACACCCACTTTACAGCTCTCTGTTTTTAAAGTACGGATCATCTTCCTGAGTGCCATTGGATTTTCTTCTAGTAGAACCTAATTGTCTGCAAACCTTAAGTGTTGAGTCTATGTTGAGGCCTAGATGTTCCCAGTCAAGGTAGAGAAAGACATTCTCTAAAACTGCTGCAAATAACTTTGGGGACATTGGGTCTCCCTTTCTAACTCCCCACTTGATCCAGCATTCTTTACCCAAATTGTAAATAATTGGATTTTAGCTTTACTATTTATATGTGTATTTTTTATAATGTTAATATATGTTGCAGGTATACCTTGCCTTACTAAGCTCTCCCATATTGCCTTATGACTAATGCAATCGAATGCCTTTGCCTAATCTATAAAAGCTTCATACAGTGTTTTGTTTAATTCATGGTACTTCTCAATTACCTGTTTGAGTGTATGGATGTGATCTATTGTTGAGAAGTTCCATCTGAAACTGGCTTGTCCCATTGGCTGGCTTTCTTCTAATTTTGCGCTTATCCTGCCCAGAGTGATTCTTTCGAGTATTTTGTACACATTCGTAATCAAGCTTATTGGCCGGTAATTTCCAATATCGTCTTTTGCGCCTTTCTTGTGTAGTAGGATTATGTATGATGTTTCCTTTTGTGTTGGTACATAACCACTTTTCAAAATTTGTATGAACACCTTAGTAAGTATTGTTACTAATTCATCAATAGTACCCCTCAACATCTTGTTTGTAATTTTGTCTGGTCCGGGTACCTACTCCATTTTCTGACTTTTTATTGCCTTTTCCACTTCACTCTTTAAAATATCTGGTTCCCACTCTGGCAGGCTGTCTGCTATTTCTCTCATTGATGGTTGTGTAAGAGGATGCTTACATGCGTCTTTGTTTGAATAAAGTTCTTTGTAGAATTCCGTGGCCAGTTAGTGTATACCCTTCCTGTTTGTAACAGTAACTTCCTTTTTTCTTTTCTTCAGTTCTTTTAGAGCTTACTTTAGGCCACCTGTTCTCATTATTTGTCACTCTAACACTTCCTGTCTCTTGTTTCTGCTGTCTCTTTTAAACTTTTAAACTCTTTTAAAATAATTATAAATTTGTTTATTTCTGTGATTATTTTTATGTTTTCTTTGCTTTTTCCTTGAGCCAGTAAAGATTTCCTGCAGTTTATGAGTTGGATGGTCTCATTGCTGAGTGGGTATTTGCTTTTTCATTTGTTGGTATTATTAGTGACAATAAGTTATTTTTAATATCGCCTTCATTTTCGATTGTTAGCTCTTGGACATTGTCTATTAACGATTGACCAATTTTTTTGAAACACTCCATGGTGATTTGGGTTGGAATATAAGTTTTAAAGTTCCTTCTTGCTTTTTTTTGATGATGCTGGTAGAATTGTACTTCTGACCATGCAATGATCTGTGTTGAAATTTAGTTTTGAGATCACCCTTGTGTTTGAGAATGTCTTAGGAAAATTGCTTTTTTATATAATGAATTTCATTATTGTGGCTGTCATCCTGTGAAATCCAATCCATTATTTCTTTGGGTTTTTTTTTTTAAAAAGCTGTTTAGAAGAATTAAGTCATGTTCTAGCAAAAATTCCACAAGCTTTTGACCATTGGGGCTTCTTTTACCATGTCCATATTTTCCCAGTACATACTACTCTTCATATTGTTTCTCCCTGGTTTGACCATTAAAATCACCCATCAATATAATATGGTTGTTGGTGTTATTCTTAATGACTCTTGCCAGTTTGGAATAGAATGCCTTCATGTGATTCTGCCACTTGCTCAGTTGGTGCATATGCTTGTATGAAAACCATTTAAACAAGAAGTAGATGTAAATATGACTTTCATGACTTTGAAAAAAAAATATATTCACGCCATTCCCAATAATGGGGTAGACAGAGGTCTAGTCAATTAAAATCTGACCCATCCTCAACCAGATATTTTTGGGACAATGTGACAGTTGGTGAGCCCAGCGCCGTTCATGTCATTGTATCTTAAAAAAATTATCCTCTAGTAAACAGTTCGTGTGGTAACGGTATAAGAATATTGCCACTCCCTTTCTTCCCATGGATGTCGAAAGAGGCGACTGAGGGAAACAGCCTTGAATATCTTTATGGCAGCCGATAGATGGCGGGATAACCATCTCTAAAAATATCATACCAAAATTGTCAGACCGAAGATGGGCAGCAGCATCGATGGGCGTAGCTTAGAGGCCTATGTCCTGCAGTGGACTTTAACGGGCCGATATTTATATATGCATGTAAACAATTCGTGTTTGGCAGTTATAATATTCGGCAGTACAGTACTGTATTATAATATGAAACCATATTCATTCCATTCCTTAAGTATTCCATCACCTTTTTTGCGTCCTCCTCTAACATGTGGGCAAATTTGGTACTTACAACTATTGTACAACCTACCTCACTAGAAAAGGAAGCATCCTTCGTTTCCTCTTTTTTCAGAATACCATGTAAAGCAAGATCAGCTTCATGAGATTTTCTTTTGAAGTCATATGCATTAATAGCTTTGCCTTTACATTCTTGACAAATTTTTTTAGGCAGTCCATCACCTTTGTCTATCTAAAAAATAAATGTGTTTAACCATATACAAATTAATATTAAAACAATTTATGATATGTAATCCATGATGGTCCAGATTATCTCACCAATTTACAAATATTTTAAATGAAAGGTGTTATGCACAGATTTCCATCAAGTATTAAACATTACCTACTATTCACCATTTATCATCCAACATTCGAAACCACCTAACATCATAATGTATCACCATCATAGAATAATAAGAAGGCTGTTAAAATAAGATAAATATGTAAACTCCACTGCTGGATACATACTTCCCACAAAGGTTGCCAGTGTCAGCTCCTTCCATTTGACCATATCCAACGAAGAGTGGCTCGAATCGACCATATTCTATCTGATCGGCTAGATCCCCTGGCTTTGCGAAAAGTTGTTGCGTCTCTTTGTATTTTTTACAAGATCTACTACGGGGAGTGCTCCAAGGAATTTTTCGGATTAATCCCAGCCGCTGAATTTCACCATCGTACCTTACGGTATAGTAAAAAATTTCCATCAACACCACCTTGATGCTTGGCATCAAGTGCGTTTTTCGCGGAATTTTCTGCCACGTACTTGCACTTTATGGAATGTGCTGCCGTCACCGGTTTTTCTGGACCGATACGACTTAGGAACCTTCAAGAAAAGAGTCTATACCTTTCTCAAAGGCCGGCAACGCATCTGCTATTCCTCCGGTATGCAGATGTTCATTGGGCGGCGGTAATCACTTACCATCACGTGTGCCACCTGCTCATTTGCCTCCCTATTCTTTAAAAAGAAAAAAAAACATAGTATGGCCATCCATTGTCTCCCTACAATACTTTTTTTTAAGTAGTCTCTGTTTCACTCTAAACATATTCACATTTAATGGAATGCAGAAAAGCAATAGGTTCTTTCTTCATTGAGGGTCTCTTCTATGGCATTTGTAAACACATTCACCACATCTTCTGGGTGGTGCAATACTAACTCCTCAATGATTATCTTTGTTTCAGGGTAATAAATATCGCATATTGCCAGGTCGGGGTTATATGTGTCTATGGATGACTTATCTTGAGATATAGCATTTTCAAATATTGAAATTTTGACATTTTACACCTTGGATGAGGCAGCCCCCTTATTCCATGACTTTTTCCTTTCTATATCTTAGTTGACCCCATACGCAAAATACGCGCTAGGTCGTGGAGTTGCGGAGATCAGCCCATCTAATCTAATCTACTTTAGTTGACCAATCCTAAAAGGAAACATACACTCAGCAGATAGTCCTTTGGTGTCTAGTCTAGTTGGTTTAGTGGTTTGGATTTGTAATAATATATGTAGCTTTCGCCACCTCTGATGATTTCGAATACAGCATTCAAGTGTGCTGTGCTGCATTGGAGGCACCATTTTCTATCATTGTATCCAATGTAATGCAAAGCTTCCTGACACTTAAATGACCGCATCTGCTGATTGGTCACTCTCTTATCTTTCTCTATTATGCATCTCAAAGCACTGTTATCATCAGATGTCGCTGTTGAAGAACTTAATTTTAAATTTCAGCGAATTCACAAAAACAAACGAAATATGAGTAAAATATATCACATTTGGTTTCCAAAGAGATTTATAAACAAAATTAAAAGAGATGTCAAAACTTTAAGTGTAAATCTAGACTCAATCTAGACATATTCCTTCATTAAGCTCACTGCATTTGGTTGCCACTCCGGAACACTTCTTTCCCAATGGTTGGTGTGTTACCATTTAAGTGTTCTGATTCTAAGGCTACATATGGTTATGGGTCATTATAGATTCAAACATATAGAGAATCACTGAGCATTGCGCTTTCTATAGCATGCTGAGCAACTATTTCCTCTCTCAACCTGTAGTGGAGAGCCATACAAGTATAGCCATATCCATAAGTCATCACTGGCAACATGCCCTAGTTGTATATTCAAGATATACATAAACATAATTTATTAATGTCCCACACATATTTTTTATATTTTCATAACTTTCTTTTTCTGAGTCTCATGTATACATTAGGTTTTAAATTTAAAAAAGTTGCTGAAATTAACACTTTAATTTGAACACCACAAGCCTCAAGTTATCTTTAATACCTTATAGAAATAAACAACATAACTAATAGTTGACTGCTGGACAATTGGTGATTCAATGTCAACAATGTAACCAATGTAAGTACTATCTTTTTAAGGGGAAAATATGAGTATAACTTTTAAATAATTAACAAAGCTGTGCATGAAAACCTTTCACTGTAATAAGAATTAAGTAGAATGATTAAGTAGAACTAGACGTAGAAAGATATTTATTTCATCTGCAGTTTTCAATCTACTTTATGTTAATAATATATTGTAAATGTTTTCATACATATATATATATATATATATATATATATATATATATATATATATATATATATATATATATATACATACATATATATATATATACATACATATATATATATACATACATATATATATATATATATATATATACATATATATATATATATATATATACATATATATACATATATATATATATATATATATATACATACATATACATATACATATACATATATATATACACATATATATATATATATATACATATATATATACACATATATATATACACATATATATATATATGTATATATATATACATACATATATATATACATATACATATATACATATATATACATATATATATATATGCATATATATATATATATATATATATATATATATATATATATATATATATATATATATATATATATATATATATATATATATATATATATATATATGCATATATATATATATATATATATATATATATATATATATATATATATATATTCCTTTACCACGCTTTACCCTAGTATCGGGAATAGCGTGAAGGCATTTTTTAACTAAATTAGTTAATTTATTCTATAATTATATAAAGGACAATGATATTATTTCCATATTCAAGTACCATACACACTGTTGTTTAATGTCTCGCTAGCATCCAGGAACTAAAAATATTTGAGACTGTTGTAATTAGAACTACTACGGTTTCACAAATAATACTAACCTTCAGCCCTGTAATTGACGTTATTATATGATCCAGCGCTTTCCCCTCTAAATAAACATCAAAAACTGAAAACAGCTCTATCTCTTTTGCTAAACAAGTCCGACATAAGTTTTCTAATTGAATTTCTTCTCTTTTTTTAGAAGCCATTTTATTCAAAGCCTACTTTGATATACAGTATTTTAATTTCCTAAATCATAAATAACGTTTATTGCATGATGAATATTGTTTTGTTGCAATAGTAAGTACAAAGTTTACATGAAAAATTAAAGGCATAACTGAACTAATAAAAAAGGCAGAAGTCAGTCGGTCTTTTTTTAATACAAAATTTTTTTAATACAATTAAAATTACCTACAATAACATCTAGTTGTTAGAACAGTAGTTATCAAAGAGTATAAATCAGTTGTCAAAGTAATAACCAAAGAGTATATAATCACAATTCGTAGACAGAAAACTATAGACTGCTAAAACAGACTATAAAATGACAGGTTTCAATTTTCTAATTCAAAGTCTGCTAAACTTGCACCAATTTACCCAACATTATTGTACTATTCCGTCATATATACTATATATAATTACTATTCTGTCATGACATTGATACTCACGTGACAGTTATGGATTACAATTAAAACACAAGCCACAAGCCACAAAACAAGCAGAACATGAAACGCATATTCAACTTATTTAAAAAAAAACCTACACGCCTTTCCCAATACAGGGGTAGACAGAGGTAGCACAATTAAGTTTGTTCGGCCCATCTTCTACCACAGACATTTTTGGGACAGCGTGACAGGCGATAACCCCGTTACCGTCTCTATATCCATGTCAATTACATGAATCTTTCATAAGTTTTTGAAGAAAACATCAACTCATTGGTACGAGCCAACCACCAGGCGATTGAACTCAGTTCTCTTCACTCGAATCTCGATGTCCCAACCATTCGATTATAGTGATTACTCAGGAAACTATAGAAATTTTTAACCACGCTACCAAGACTATTAGAACTAACCCTTCTGAATATCGGACCTCTACATATCTTTCGACTTGCGTAACGTTATGTCAGTTGCATTACTATTTAATCAATAAATAAAACTTAAAACAGTAATATTGTAAGAAACAAACAGAAAGTTTACTTTTTTTTAAAGAATAAGGAGTCAAACGAGCATATAGCTCACGTGATGGTAAGTGATTACCGCTGCCCATGAACACCTGCAATACCGGAGGAAAGGCCTTTGAGAAAGAAATAGGATCTTGTCGTTAAGTGGTATCGGTCTGAAAAAACTGCTGACGGCAGCTCATGTATAGCAGCACATGTAGAAATAAAAAAAAAAAAACTTTATTTGTTGCAAGTTATTCAGTAAAATGTTCTGATGTTAGTTATTCAGTAAAATCTCAATTCTACCGATCTTACCTAAATTCTTGGAGAAGTTATTTTACTATCAGTTGAATCTCTACCTAACTAGAAATTGTATCCTGGATCCTCTTCAATCTCGTTTCCGATCGGGTCACAATACGACAACAGCGTTGGTTAAAGTTACTGATGAAATTCGAACAGGTATGGACAATAAACAGCAATCCGATAAACACTGTTGATTTTGTCATCTTATTGAGTGTGTTCACGTTTATTAACATATCTCTACCGGTTATTGGCTGGTTTCATATTTATCTTAACGGCCTACGGCAGCGTATTCGCGTCGAAGATAAGTTGCCATCTTGGTCCGAATTACGAGCTGGTGTTTCTCAAGGTGGTGTGATGTCTCACTTTCTGCTATATTCTTTAATTCTATCTCTCAGAATGTTACTTCTCTCTATCACATGTTTGCTGACGATTTACAAATTTACACTCAGTTAATACTGGTAAACCTGCCTTCTGCTGTTGCCGCCATTAACAAAGCGGCGATAAGCCAGTGGAGTCAGCGATATGAACAAAAAGTTAATCCGTTCAATTCCCAGGCTATAGTTATTGGAGGTGTTGGTGAGGTTTCCAACCAACCCTCGGTGATATTAAATGACGTTATTATACCGTATAGTACATCTGTTAAAAATCTGGGAAAATACATTCTACAAGTGAGCAAAAAGGCGTTTGCTACTATGGGTGTACGTTTGTCGTTTACGTTCTCCCCATTGCTACTAAGATATGTTAGCACAATCCTTACTTCTCTTTATTCTCGATTACGTGAATTCAAAATATAGCTATTAGGTTCATATTTGGTTTGCGCAAATATGATCATGTATCCGATTTTTTTTTATAGAAAGGGGAGGCAAACAAGCAGGTGGCTCAAGTGATGGTAAGTGATTACCGCCACCCATGAACACCTGCAATACCAGAGACATAGCAGATACGTTGCCTCCCTTAAAGTGCCCCCACAATTGGGGGAGGGGGGGTGTGTGGGCCTCCGATTACCTGCACTCACCAGACGAAAAGCAGAAATTTGTTAGACTTCTACTTCTCGCCGGTATTCTGTGAGGTCGTGGTACTTCCCCGGTCGAGCCGGCCCATTCATGCAACAACAAAAGCTGATGCGTGGCTCTACCAATGTTAAGTCATGTCAATTGGTTTCCCATTCGCTTAGGCCGGAATCTGCAAACTGTTTCTCTTTTGTACTGTGTCTTATTCAGTCATTTAGCTCCAAAATTACTTTAAGGAAAACTTTAAGTTTCTTGGTCATGATAGACCTGATAGTTCTTGGTCATGATAGACCTAGTAGTAGATAATTTCGAACATTATAGTTCAAACATTCTTCTACGAGAAAAGCCGTAAGGCTATGGAATGAACTGCCATCCCAAAATTAACGTGCACAAATTTTGCGAAGATTCAAAAGTGACGTCAAGAAGCATTACCTAACACTGTACTTATCCCGTGTTTTTTCTCTCTGTTTTGAATTAACTTATTTACTTTTTGTATGTATTTATATATATTTTATTCCTTTTTTATGTACTATTGTGGTATTTTAACAAAATATATTTTAAGCTAGTTTAGATTACTTAGATATTGGTATGTAAGTAAATCATAAAACGCACCATCTCCTACTTTTCTTATTTCCAGTTTCTTTTTAGCCTTAAGGTTGTCTGGAAGAGATTGCTCTTTAGCGATAAGACCGCCATATTGTGCATACGTATCTATTAAGTTTTCTCTGTGTTATATATGTGTGGTGTACAATAAAGTATTTACTACTTTTACTACTACTACTAATTTTCAGCGCAGCCTAAAGCCTGCTATATAAATTTTATAAAATATCTATTATATAAAACCATGGTGTGTTTATGTGAAAATTTATTTGCATATATATAAATGCGTCTATCTATGAGGAATTTATACTATTACTTATAGTGACTAGGCAACACTGGTCAGATCGATTTTTTGACGGCAGGATTAATTCTCTCTGGTTGGTTTGTATCAAAGAGTACATTTCTATTAAATTAGTATCGGATCGGTCGAAGGGCAGTGAGCATAACGTATTGTATATCTATAATTTACTATAAATTTTCCGAGTGGAACTGTACTGTAGATTAATAGTCAGTTTAAGCTAATCGAATTTATATTTTTGTGTCAGCATCAGAAAGGCAGAAAAATTGGTCACGTCGACTGGATCGAGAAATGTGAGTTTACTAATAATATAATGATTTTTGTTTACGGTGTCAAAAATATGCTTAGAAAATACCTAGAACAGATTTGTTTATAATGTCTGATGATGATGAATGCAACCAACATCTAACGTATCACGTCATCAAATTATGTCTAATGCAACCAACATCTAATGTATTTTATACATGTATTACTTTATTTTGGATGTTCTATTCGGGAATTTAGCATTGTCAATCTGCGCAAGCTGAAATCAATAATGAGCTATATGTATGTTTTATTTTAGTAGAGCACAGGCTTTTCAGCAAAGGTAATTGCACCATGGTATCAGAAAGACCCTGTTTTTCGCCCCATTGCCTTTACCAGCTGATCATTGCTTATTAGGCTATACATCTTGAAGTTAAATTATTTTAAGTCCTCTTTACTGACACCGGTTATACGTCACATATTTTTCCGATATTTCCACATCATTCAGGTAATAAGCCCAACCTGCCGGGATTTATCGGACATTATCTAAAATACTCGTAAAATAAAATAATATGTTTATATGGTTTATTAAGTCATGCATAAATGCACATGATCATAATAACGCAACACAATCCATAATCAAAATCGTTTGCGTTTCAAATTTCGAATCCCTGACTTAGAAAAATAGATCTACAATAAACACATATATAACATTTATAAAGAAATAATACTAAAATACGTTCTAAACAGTTTATTATTAATAAGAAAAAAATATTTATACGAAAAAAGTTTTATTCACGGATTGTGTCTACCTAAAGTAGATCGCGGTCACAAATCTTTAAGTACCTAGTGGTTTTTTAGTTTTAAATGATTAGGTATTGGAAAATCAATTTTTACAGTATGTTACTGCGATTGCAAAGGCGTAATTGGCATATAAAAACCATTTAAACGAAGCTAGTCAAATTTTTATATCTTTAGGAAAATAATACAGGTTTTTATAAATAATATTTTTTTAAAATATAAACCATTAAAAAAGAAAGGATGAGCAATAACTTACAGTAATATAAATAGATACTTAATTTTTACCTTTTTAATTTAGGTTTCCATCGTGTAATAATTTCATTTGAACTACTTTTGTGTGCCCAGTTTCAGAGAATCATAGAATCAATACGCAGATGAAAATTGAGTGGGTGTACAAGCTGTCATTCGTATACTTACTTAGAATTTGTTTCACCGGATAGACCGACTCTGTAAACCGTTATATGTGGTAAACATAAAACCAACAAGTATACTAGGTGACTTGAGGACCTTCTCCCTTTTTTCCCGTAGAATAAATAAATAAATAATAAATATCTTCACGCAACTACCAATACAGGGGTAGACAGACGTTTAGTCTAGACGATTAAGTCCCTTCGACCCACCTTCCACCGAAGATATTTTCGTGAAAGGTGGTGAGCCCGTCGCCGTCTTTATGTTCAAGCCAACGATAAAATTCGTACATAAGTTTTTGAACCCATTGATACGAGCTTGCCACCTGGGGAACGAACTCGGGTCTCTCGACTCGAAATTCGTACTCGAAATTAAAGTCGATTAAGTTATAGTGCTTAAGAATATTCTCGTGTACGATAGCTAAAAAATTTAGTTAAATGATTAACGGCAAAAGAATAACAAAGAAAAGTTATGTACTGTTCTCAAACTTTTCCATAAAGGCATATATAGTATCCCCTGGAAGTATTGATCGATTGGAACAAGCTTCGAGTAATCGAAGCAGCCCCGCCTGGCGACGCGCATGCTTGTTGTCTACTGTTCCTCCCACACCCACAACACACCTATTAAAATATACTACCTGCGCGACAAAGGTTCCCTAGGGGTCATAGGTGAGAAGGTTACGAAATAATGATAATTATGACATAATGAGCCTAATTATTTTAATATATTGGCTAAATCTTACTAGTCCTTTGTTCTTTAAAGTATTGATCGATTGGAACAAGCTTCGAGTAATCGAAGCAGCCCCGCCTGGCGACGCGCATGCCTGTTGTCTACTGTTCCTCCCACACCCACAACACACGTATTAAAATATACTACCTGCGCGACAAAGGTTCCCTAGGGGTCATAGGTGAGAAGGTTACGAAATAATGATAATTATGACATAATGAGCATAATTATTTTGATGTATTGGCTAAATCTTACTAGTCATTTGTTCTTTTTATGAGTGGAAATATTTGATTTATGTGATCAAGTTTAAAAACTAATTATGGAAACCGTACTCTTCGAGTTTAAGTCATAATATACACTATCATTATAAAGGCGAAAATACGCGGTTAAATGAATTCGTATATAAATAGGGGATTAAATTTGGAAAGTACATTGTTTATAATATGGATTGCGAGAAATAAGCTAGATGAAAACTGTGGACAAAACTAAGAGTTTTCTTTATGGTTACAAATACCAGTCTGCGAGAATGAACATGTCACTTAAAGTAACCTTTCTGACACAACTGGCCGTCTGCTCTAATGTTAGGTTACATGATGGTAATTTGCTTGAAACGATCATGTCCGGGGATGCTTAATAGTGGTATGATTTTCCGTAATCTATGTCGGTAACAGTGTGTTAGGTACCAAGCGTTGGGTAACGATAGTGTCTAACGCGCATACAACATAATACTAGTCTTTTCTACCTATGTAAAGATTATTATACGTTCAGTATTAGGCTGCACGCAAGACTTAAATTAACTAGAGAAAGAATCGGCAATCGAACAATATTTAAATTTTTAGCACAAATTAGCATTTGTGACACTCACTTATATTGTATTTTGCGAAAGTTCATACTTGTCTAATTAATGTGGCTGTTATGGTTAATCCCTTAGGAAAGAAGTCTTTATCTTTATCCTACAGTATTACATTAGCTACGAGATCACTTCTTAAATACTATCCACCTAAATCGTTTTCTGAGAATTTACTAGCTTTACGTACATAAGTAACTGTGATGTTCAAAGCAAAGTTTTCTTTAAGAATGAAACGTTATGCTGGTATCACGTCAGATGATTACGTAGCGACGCGTTGTGTTGCCTGAGTGAGGCTCACCCGGGCTCGGATGGTGGAGAAAGCGACAGAGTGTAACGCCTTGTCTGCTTTCACTATCTCTCAAGATTGGGTCATTGGATTCTGACGTCCGAGAAACACAGCCGTTCGGACATTGACAAACTATGAATATTTACTAAATGACCTTTAAAATTCCTATGCAGGATATAGGATTATAAGTACTAGTGGTAATCTCTGCTGCCCATAACCAGTCTGATTAGTTTTAGACTGGTAGTTTTCGACATGTATGTTCCGCCACCTGTTGTTAACCATTGTAATGTAAGAGGCGTTGATTTTTTTTTTGCCTTAGACGCCTATATTATTCTGAAGATGAAGCCACAGATGTTTATTTATTAATTTCTTTTATAAAACGTCTTTTTTGAGGATTCGATTCCCAGAAGGATTAATGTAGAAAACCAAATTTTCGACATTGTCTCGAATCTGTGTTTGTTCTTTGTTTCCGATTCCATAACACAAGTGATTTAGTTACTTACTTTGGGATTAGAGCAATTTATGTGATATGATTTCGAAATGTGAGGCGACAATACATCTGTGACTTAATTGATTTGTGTGACTTTCTTGGATTTTTTATTATTTTTTGTTTCTTCTTAGTTATCCTAACCTGAAGCCATAACTTTTTCTATTTATTGATAAAGTACTTTATTCACAATTCAGTACTCAATATCAAGAAATTATTATCGACCCCATCATAAGTATACCGCAGATGAAACTGTGGAAAATCTCTCACATCATATCGTCGGAGTATCTTCATATAAAGGCGTAAATATCTGATAAAATATCGTATCCCCCGCAACCGGCGTCATTTGGTCAAATACGATCAATAATTCGCGCAATCGCTGTTGCGATATCAAATCTATTAATAATTTTGCTAGTCGCGACTGGCGACCTTTCTTATGTATCTAATAGATACCTGATCAAACAATATTATTCTTTATTGTTTTGATATCTTGTCTACTACGTAGCTGGCTGATTGGCATCTGTAAAAGTAAATAATAACTTCACGCCTTTCCCAACACAGGGGTAGACAGAGGTCTAGACAGTTATGTCCTTTCGGGCCATTTTCCACTGAAGATAAATTTGGGACAACGTGATAGGTGGTGAGCCCATCGTTGTCATTATGTCCAAATCAACGTATATATATCATACATAACTTTTGAAAAAACCTATTGGTACGAGCCTAGAGGATCGAACACCGGTCTCTTGATTCGAATTCCGTTTACCCAACCACTCGATATCGTGACTCAATAAGTAGATCTACCTATGTATCCTATCTACGACTTATTTTTTTATCTTTACGCATTTTCCCATACCTGGGGAAAAACAACGTCTAGACGATTAAATCCATTCGACCCTCCTTTCACCGAAGCTTATTTGAGTTAATTTCGGGTAACCAAATGTTACCAACGTAACAGGTGATGAGCTGATCGCAATCTTATTGTCCACGTCAGTTTCATATGTTAAGTATAATATTTTCGAAAAGTCAACGGTACGACCCTTTTTTCAAAGTATTACGTTCTTCCGAGTTTTAGATAAAAAGATTAGTTTATATATTTATTTATTTATTTATTAGGGACATAAAGGCGGCGACGGGCTCACCACCTGTCACGTTGTCCCCAAAATATCTTCGGTGGAAGGTGGGTCAAAGGGACTTAATTGTCTAGACTTGACCTCTGTCTACCCCTGTATTGGGAATTGCGTGAAGATATTTTTTTTTATTTATTAAGGACATAAAACAGTTATACATTGTGCAGTACTTAAGAACAGAATATTAATAATTATCTTAACGTATAACCCACAACAAGGTCCACAAAAGATTTCGATACAATTATGTGCAAATATCGTTGCGCGCAGTAACAAAGATTAAAGTAAGATAAAAATTATTGGAATATAATAAATTGTATACATGTATACCTACACATTTTTTAAACTTAAATATACGCACACATACACACACACACACACATACACACATACATAAATATACATATACATACACGTACATACACATACAGATACACATACATATACCCATACATATACACATACATATATATATATATATATATATATATATATATATATATATATATATATATATATATATATATATATATATATATATATATACATATACACATACATATACATACACATATACATATATACATATACACATACATATACATATACATATACATACACATATATATATACATATATATACATATACATACGCATATAAACATATACATAAACAAATATGCCTAGGTATATTATGTGAGTAGTTCTATTGCCTTTCTTTTAAATTTTATTTGTGACAAAGCAAAAATGTCTATGTCAGTGAAACGTGTGTTGTAAATTTGTAATATACGCCTTAGAGGTGCTCGAACCCCTGCATTTGTTCTACACTTACTTGTGTAGAAAAGCTGAGGTTGACGCACCTCACGCCGAATAACAGTTCTGGGTACCACATAACAAATTTTATTTGTTACAAATTAAAAAATTAAATTGAGAGCACTACAGTCCAATATATTGTTACATAAGGCGTGTAAAAAGGTTGCCTTTAGAAGTAACCGCCTAGACTCCAGACTTAATAAACTATAACGTTTCAATAATTGAGTGTACGGAATCTTTAAAGTGTAACATTTGAAATTAACGTGACGTAAAAATTTTTTTTGTACCATTTCTAAACTTTTTATATATTTATCGTAATAGGGACTCCAAATTGGAACAGCGTACTCTAACTGTGAACGAATTAATGTTTTATATAAAAGAAGGAAGGTAGCAGGGTTTTTAAAATCTGTAGAAGAACGAACAACAAAACTGAACATTTGATAAGCTTTGCTAATAATTTTATCAATATGATGATTGAAATGTAGTTTCGAATCTAGCATAACTCCGAGGTCTTTAATGATATCTACTTTCTGTAAAGTGACGCTATTTAATGAGTAATTAAAATTATGAACTCTTTTTATGTTTTTGGTAAAAGTTATCACCTGGCACTTAGGTAAACTAAGTTGAAGTTTATTATCTATGCAGTAGCGCGATAGTCTGTCAAGATCTTTTTGTAAAAGAAAGCAATCGTAAACATTTGCACATGATTTATAAATTTTGACATCATCAGCATACAATAGAAAATTAGAGTTAACAAAACAACCATTAATATCATTAATAAATAAAATAAAGAGTAATGGTCCTAAAATCGATATCCCTGAGGAATGCCAGAAGTAACCGAAACAGAGTCAGATTCGAAACCATTTATTACAATCTTCTGAGTCCTATTGACAATATATGAAATAAGCCACCGCAACAAATTACCACGAATGCCATTAAACGCAATTTTATCTATTAGTAATTTATGGTCTACCTTGTCAAAAGCCTTCTTGAAATCAGTATAAACAGTATCTGTTTGAATTCTCAGGTCCATATTTTCAAATAAGTGGTTAGTAAATATCATAAGGTTAGTTGTAGTGGAACGATGTTTAACAAAACCATGCTGTTCGGGTATAATGAGATGGCGAATATGAGAGTATAGACATTTGTGTACTAGACTTTCAAACACCTTCGACAAGATGGACAGTTTAGATATGGGTCTGTAATTTTCGATGTTATTTTTATTCCCATTTTTATAGATAGGAGTAATAAATGCTCTTTCCAGATGTTTGGAAAGATGCCTTCACGTAGGCATTTATTAAATATTATTTGAAGTGGAACAGTGATGCGGTCTGCTATATTATAAATAAATACGGGCGGTAGTCCATCAGGTCCTGGACCTTTATTTAAATCAATCTTTTTCAAGGCACTATTTATGATTTCTGTTGTGAAATATATGTCACAAATGAATGAGAAACTTTCATAAAATCTATTGGGTGGTTGCCATTGATTTGGATCAAAGTTGGAAGGTTCATATACGGAAGTGAAGAAAGATGAGAATAAATTACATATACCAGTTGGATTATTAGATTGATTACTTTTAAGGAACATATTAGATGGAAGATTTGACTTATCTTTACGGTTGGAGATATATCTCCAGAAATGCTTAATGTTAAATTTTATACCAGACTCAATTAATTCTAAATATTTGTTGAAACATCTTTTAGATTCATGTTTAAAATGATTACGATAGAAGGAAAAGATTTCATAATCAGATATGTCACTGAATTTTTTCCATTTTACCCAAGCACGTTCTTTATTTTTACAAATTTTAATTAATTTGGGAGAAAACCAGACCGGGTAGCGAGGATTTTTTGGTCTATTAGAAGGAATGTATGATTTAATTAAGCCATATATAATATTGTAAAATGCATCTACAGTATTTTCAGCTGGGAGTTGTAGTATTGATGTATTCCAATTAATCTTACTTAGTTCCTGATTTATTAATTCGTAGTTGGCTTTATGATAATTTATTTTAGAAACATGGCGATTTTTTATTCGTGACAAATTAGTTTCTATAAAAGAAAGAATACAAAAAGGAGGATGATAGTTATCAGCTTGTAACAGAGCTGCACATGATTTAGGTTGACAGTGAACATTAGAAATAAATAAATCTAGAACACGCCCAATTTTTCAATATGTTATATTGTAAGGCATTGTTAAGAGATATAAAGTCGATTATATGACAACTGACAATATTTGGAGGTCGGGGGACTATTTGATTCTGAGAATCAGGCCAATTAATGTCAGGTAAATTGTAATCGCCTACGATGTAGAACGCAGAAGTAATAGAATCAGTAACAACATTATGTAATAGGTCAAGGTGCGACAAGTAAATATCATCACGACAGCCCGGCGGAATGTAGGCAGCACTAATTACGTGAGTTTTAGAGTGCAGTGTAGGGATTTGTACCATGACATGTTCGATACAATCGTTTACATGACCCTTAAGTAATATAGTTGGTCGTAATTCTCGAAGCACGGCAATCAGTACGCCACCACCGTCTCGCTTGCCTGTACCTAACCTGTCACGATCACATCGAAAAACAGCATAACGATCGTCAATAAACCCATTGTCATGAATGTTGGGTGTAAGCCAGGTTTCAGTTAAAATGATTACGTCGAAAGAATGGGCTAGAATGTTCATATACAACAAGTGCAACTTTGTACGTATTCCTCTACAATTTTGATAGTAGAATGACAATTTGCATTCATCCATTGTTAAACGGGAAGTAATTATATAAAGTAGTGCTATAATTTGTAACAATCATTAATAATACTGTAGTGCCTTAAACCAATTCCTGTCATGAAATCTATTTGAATGGTGAAAAAATAAAAACAAAAAGTGTAAAAAAGAGTATTTGTAAAATAAAAATAAAGATAAAACTTTCTTTGCCAAGTGTAATTTATAACTATAATAGTTAAATAAATTTAATAATAATTATAAATATGAGATGTGTATATATTTGTGTAATAAAAAAAAGCTTTTTAATATCAAATACAACTTGTAACTATGGTTCAAGAACATAACTGATGAGGTTGAAAGATCAGTTAAGTTCATAATAATGAACAGATCGCCAAGTGTCACGATCCCTACATACTTCTTTCGCTTCTTTCAGATTTATCATCTTCTTCATACATGCACGTCTAGGTATCCGAGTACTCTTAACCCTCCCCTCTTCGAGCAATTTGCTCACATAGTCTTCAAAAGTTAGTCTCGGTCTACCTCAACACCTTTTAATATTAACTTTCGCGCTATATATTTTCTTCGCCATTCGGTCTTCACTCATTCGCATTCGCTCAACGTGCCCAAACCATCGAAGCACGCCTTTATCCATTTTTGTGACAAGGTCATCTTTCAAACCTGCCATATTGCGAATCTCTTCGTTTCGCCTTCGGTCAGCCATGGTAAGGCCACACATTTTACGAAGAGATCGCATCTCCACTGCATTCAACCTGCTTTTATGCTTCTTCTGGCATACCCAGGTTTCGCTGCCATATAACAAAGTCGGTACCAACACTGCGTTATGTATTGCAAGGCGTGCACTTTTCACAACGCCTTGCCTTTTGATTAACGCAGTCAGGGCACCATTGACTTTGTTCCCGGCACCGACACGCCTGTCCACATCTAAATCACATCTTCCATCCCGGCAAAACGCACTCCCCAAATATACAATTTATACTACTACTTAGTCTAGTACTTATTATTACTACTTAGTTACTTGAAGTATTAAACTAACATCTAATTTCTGTTTGTGTATATACGAGTAGATTAACTGCACCTAATATTTACTTATATAATCCATTCTTAAAAATTATTAATTTACTGTTCACATAAAAAGACACACGAGAAACAACTTATGTCTAAATCAGTTAGCCACCAATCTGGAAACGTCAAAATTACATTATTTATGCCTGTCCGATCTTGACACTGGACAAGCTCTATCGTTCTATCTTCCAACGCATAGGACACCAAAAATGTCTTTATTGACATTTTTGTCTGTAAAGATATTTTTTGTGTCCTATGCGTAATGTATAAACAAGATTTTATTATCTTGTTTTGAATATAGACGTGACTTTAATAAATTATATAATAAATTTAATAAAATGACACTACAATAAATCCTTTGAAAACTCTTGCCTTAACTATTCCGTATTATATATTATATTTTCCGGTTAAATGATAAAAACTTAAATAGAAAATAAAAAAATAATTCGATTAATATGGGGTAAAAAGGTGCTACGTTAAAAAATTTATTCAACATATATTTGAATCTGATAACAAAAACGTATAAAAAAATGTATCCAAACCACACATTTTGAAAAAATGTGCTAATATGGTTAAACCCTTATTCTTATATCCTTATTTAAGTTCTTTCGACCGACCCTTTACCGAAGACATTTTTTTGATTGGCCCACTAATTTTTACATAATGTTTTTCATGCATTCGCTAATCTCTCATTCACTCACACATTGGTCGACTTTTTACTTCCGATTAACCTGTACCCCTTCAGTGAATGATCAATCACCGCGTCAATCACAAGCCTGTGCGTCTGAGTTCCGCAAATAAAAAAATAATTTCATTAGTATTTCATAGTATTAAAGTGACATTAATAGATAGGGTACGTATCCACCATGTGATGGCAATATTGTTGGTGCAGTAAGTCCTTTCTTTATCCCACAGTGACAGGTGGAGTGTCTCCGGCTTTATGTCCAAGCCAACGATATAAATTGTACATAAGTTTTGAAAATACTCATAGGTATGAATTAATACTCATTGCTAGGTGGTAAAATACTCATTGCTAGGTGGTAGGTTCATACCAATGAGTATTAAGTTCGATAACTTACCCGAGTCTTGGCTCCAATTATGATATTCGAACCACTCGACTGTCGTGACCTTTATGTAATGTTATTAACAAGTCCTTTGAACAATGTGTATTTCCTGATAGACTAAAAGGAATCTGTTATAAAATCACTCTTTAAAAAAGGAGATCCGAAGAATATGGTAAACTCTAGATCTATAAAACTTATATCAGTCGTATCCAAATATCCAATATATATATATATATATATATATATATATATATATATATATATATATATATACATATATATATATATATATATATATATATATATATATATATATATATATATGTGTGAGCTTCTCAATTTCGAGTAAGGGCAACGTGCACGAAAGACGAACATCGTTGTGGTCGTCCATCGAGGTCAATCACCCAAGAAAATGTTGCGAAAGTCGAGAAAATTTTATTTTGTCAGTTGAGCGCCCGCAGAGTTACCATCCGATATTTAATTCAAGAAACAGGCATTTCATGTGGAAGTATTCAATCCATATTGGAACAATCTTTCAATATGAGAAAAACCTCCGCAAGATGAGTGCCGAGAATGTTAACCGACGGTCAGAAACAAAATCGATTTGACACTTCGAAGATATTGTTGGACAAATTTCAAGATTCTGAAAACTTTTTGTCTCGTTTCGATGGACGAAATACTGGTCCATCATTTTGATCCCAAGATAAAACAGCAATCTTCGCAATGGAAACGGTCATTAGCACCGACCCTAAAGAAGTTTACTGCCGTGGTATGTAGCAAGGTTATGGCTTCAATATTTTGGGACTCAGAAGGGATATCGTTGATTGATTACCTGGAGAGTGGAACTACTATTACAGGCCAATATTATGCGGCTTGCCGTATGGCAGCGGTTTAAGAAAATCTGCCATCCCGTTTCATTCCATGGGTGTCGTAAAAGTCGACAGAGGGACCTCAAAATATCAGGAGATTGGCAGCAGTATCTTTCTGCATACCATCATAAAAACAAAAAGACTGCGGTTGCCAACACGCTTTCCAAGCGTGGCAACTATGGCGAAATCCTCTATGAAACGTACACAGAAATGGTCCCCAGAGCCCGGCGGCTCCGCCAGTCCTGGCCAAGGCGGCGGCCATGGTAACGGCGGGGCAGGGGGTTGGAAGTATCTCCGGCTGAGATCGCGCTGCCAACCCCGACGACTGGACCTGGCAACTTATTACGTACACTGAAGACCGACGAGAAGATTTTGGAGCTGGAAGAAGAGGTGAGCAGGCTACACTGGAGCACTATAGCGTTATCTGAATTCCGAAGACAGGGAGAGGTTTCGATGATCCTCAGTTCCGGTAACTTGCTCTACAACCGGGAAGGCGACCATCTGTCTCCTGTCGTTTAATAATAAATCTTGCTCACAGACATTCATTGGTGCCAAAAAAATAGCTTATTACAAGTATAAACCTAGTACAGTCTTAGAAAACTAGTTATTTAAAATTACTAGGACAGGACAATTATTACAGACAAGACTATACACTACAATAGACCGGACATTACAATACTAGACAAAGTTAAGAAATCAGCTTTCATAATTGATATAGCAGTTTGTAACACAAACAACCTTATTACGACTTACTCAGAAAAAATGGCTAAATATACAGACCTAGCTACCGAAAAAAAAAAACAATGGTCGATAGAAACAGTCAAAATAGTACCAATAATTATATCTAGAACTGTTGTAGTCCCCAAAGCTCTTCAAAATAACCTCGACATACTTGAAATGCCGAATTCAACCCCCACACTTTTACAAAAAGCAGTCCTTCTCAACACATGTCGCTTTATATGCAAATTCCTCAATTCATCAACAGATTCAACAGATTTCTCTAATTCCAACTGGCGCACATGGTCAATGCCCGTGTGTCAAGTACTCTACCACTTTTTTTTTTTTTAAAAAGGAAGAAAAGTTAACTATATTATATATATATATATATATATATATATATATATATATATATATATATATATATATATATATATATATATATATATATATATATATATATATATATATATATATATATATATATATATATATATATATATATATATATATATATATATATATATATATAATATCGTTTATTTGCCAGAATGTAGGTTAAGGTATTATCTTTACATTTAACCATTACATTCTACTGCAAGAACAGCGTGCAAAATATAATAAATTGTTTAAGAAATTTGACATAAGCACATATAAAAACAAAATACAAATCAAACTATTTAAGATACCAAATCACAAAACAGAAATAAAGATAGAGTAAAATAATAATATTATAATAAATTTTCAGTTATCTTGCCAAGTTAGGCAAAATGTCATACAAAAATAGATAAAATAAAATCATTTAAAATGTGTCAAATACTCTTTATCGTCCAGAGGTCTTTTAAGTGTTGGTTTTATCGTCCACAGGTCTCTTATCAATAACGTGTAAATAACGTCAAAATCGAGAGTCTGTGTAGTAGGGTTGCGTACCTTATACTCAGAATAACCAAGCGGTATTCGCTGAAGGTCCCAGGTATACGCCCCAACCTCGACACATCCCGATAAAGATGTGGAAGCCAGTTTATGAGGATATCTCGAGAGCGATGCATTGCTTTAAAACCCACTACACGGCGTTGATGGGGGACTTTAACGCAAAACTAGGCGCGAAAAAAGGCGAAGAGTTAATTGTGGGCAATTTTGGAACAGGGCACCAATCCAAGGGGCCAACAGCTGGCCGACTTTATGGAGAAAGAAGAGAAGAAGAATTTTTCCAGAAGAGGCCCCACAGTGGACCTGGTTGAGCCCGGTTATGAATAAGATTAACGTTAAGAATGAGATTGACTTCATCGTGACGACCAGACAGCAGCTGTTCAGTGATGTTTCTGTCATCACTGAGGTGAAAGCCGCTAGTGATCATCGAATTGTAAGAGGCACACTGCACCTTAATATTAAGCTGGATTGGTCTCGTCTGATGTATTCCACTCTCCGTCCATCACGTGCCCTTATTCAAAATCCCGAAAGCTTTCAGCTCGAATTGCGAAATCGCTTTGAGTACCTAGATGATTGCCCTTCAGTGGACGAAACTGTCCATGCAGTAGGGGCCAAATTCTGCAGGATCCACCGCAAAACAAAACCACAAAAGCTCTCTGATCTCACTCTTAAGCTTATGGAAGCTAGGCGCGTAATGAGACTACAGTCTACGACTGATGCGTCAGCATATCGGCAACTGAATAGACAGACCTCAAAGTCTATGAGGTGAGGCATACGCAAATTCAATACGACACGTATTGAAGAATTGATAGAGCGAAACCATGGCTCCAAAGTCTTCGCCAAAGATCTGTCTATCGGGAAGAGCTAACCGACCAGGTTGAAGAAAAAAACTGGTGGAGTTATTTCCACTAGGGCTGAGATTTTGAGCGAGATCAGGATGGCTCTCAAATAGCTTAAAAACGGCAAGGCGGCGGGTGAAGACGGAATTACGGGTGAGCTTCTGAAAGAGGGTGGAAGACCGGTACTTTTAGTCTTTCAGAAGCTTTTCAATTTCATCATCCGTGGCGGCGCTACACCGAAGGCCTGGAGTAGAAGCGTGGTTGTCCTGTTTTTCAAGAGAGGAGATAACTACCTATTTAAGAACTATAGACCTATAGCGCTTCTGAGCCGCGTCTATGTACTGTTTTCGAGAGTCATCACGAATCAGCCTCCCGAACAAGCCGGTTTCCGAAGAGCCTATAGTACCATATACCACATACATACTCTTTGCCAGATTGTACAAAAGACAGAAGAGTACAATTTACCATTGTGTCTGCCGTATGTGGACTATGAGAAAGCCTCCGATTCAGTCGAAATTTGAGGGTGCTACAGTCTCTTTAGCGGTGCTAGATAGACTCTCGGTATATCGAGGTGTTAAGATGTCTATATGATGAGGCTACTATGTGTATCCGAGTACAGAACCAGTGCACGAAACCTATCCAATTGCAGAAAGGTATAAGACAGTGTGACGTTATATCCTCTAAACTGTTTACCGCTGCATTGGAATATGTCTTCAATCTACTGAACGGGAGAGGATACGATATTAACATCAATGGTGAATTCGTCCCACACCTTCAGTTTGCCGACGACATAGTCCTGATGGCAACATCGCTAGAGGAGCTCAGTACCATGCTCAATGACCTCAATCGTGTCGAGATGAACATGGAAAAGACGAAAATCATGTCTAATGTATGTCAGACCAATGCCGGTTATCGTTGGGAACACTACACTCGAAGTTGTTGACGAATACGTATACCAGGGACAAATTGTCAGACTGGGTAAGTCCAACTTCGACCCAGAGGTCAATCGACGAATTCACTGTTAGACGACTCCACTAGATGGAGCGACGCCTTGCAAAATGTTGCGAGAAGTCGATGGCAAATGGCTGAGGACCGTTCACTGTGGAAAGTTTTAGGGGAGTCTTATGTTCAGCAGTGGACTCTTGATATGCTGTAAAGAAGAAAAAGAAGAAGATTATGCGGCTTTAATTCCCAAGTTGAGGAATGCCATTAAAGAGAAAAGGAGAGGGAAACTTCGTAGGGGCGTGCTGATTCATCACGACAACGCATCCCCGCACAGGGCGGCAGTTGCGAGGGTTGCCATTCAGGAAGCTGGCTTCGAATTGCTTGACCACCGCCCTTATTTACCAGATCTGGCGCCTAGCGATTTTATCTGTTCTCCAAATTGAAAGAATACTTAAGGGGAAACAGGTACGAAAACGATAACCAGGTGACGGATGCCGGGGAGAGCTTTTTGCTGGACCAAGAAAAAACATTTTGTTTTGAAAGTGGTCGAAGCCTTGGAATAGCTCTGGACTCAATAGTCATTGTATCTATCTCATTCTCACTACTTTTTATCGTATGTTGTAATAAAATTCAGGGGGGTCAGACTGCCTGCAGCCCCGTCATCAAGGGACCCGAATTGGACAAAACTACTGAGATGTGAGTCCAACCCAGACGCTGGATACCACCATCGTGATAAGCGTTATTTTCCAAACCACCGCCGTACGTGCTATGTCGCTGAAAAACAAACATACATCATAACTGCTATCGTCCATCACAATGCCTGCCGCATCTACAGCAGACAACTATACTTTCAAAGCTCCATCGACTAGAACCACACGATGATCTGATATTAAAACATCAATACATGACCGTCCCAAGGCACATTACAGCGTTAGCATCAAAACAGACATATGACTATCATATAGACAGTGCACACTCCCACCACACCGATGTAACCTCAATCAACTTTGGTTGCAAGTTGTGGATATTTTCGTCGAATGATAGCCGACGTATCATAATGTAATTATACACTAAGACGCCTGCCGCCACCCACCACCAATTCAATGATATGTCTAGCAATAAGACGCATAGGTTCATCATGGTCTCTGATCGGCGAAAGGTCGCAACTCTTATATTAATTTCATATTTATGTATTATATCAATTTCATCATGTCCCAATTCTGTCCATTTTATTATACTTTCATCTTAAGCCCTTCACATGTTATTATTTTTATTCATTGACCTTATTTTCATAAGACGTTACTTTGGGACATACATATAGTATATCAGTACCTTAATACCAGAGTCACAATCGACATCAGCTCATAAATGTATATCCACTATTATAACCCTCGGGTACCGGGGTCGACTCGGAGCCAGGGCAGGGCCGCGGTCGGCGGTTGCCAGGCGGCGGTCGACGCGTAGCCAAGCAGCGCCCTGGTCGGCCCTATCCCTTAGTACGGGATACACGAACACCTCACAGTACTATACGAACACACTATATTTAGTACATATTGTGAAGTGTGGTTTACTTATATAATAGCTATCCTATAATAGCTATCTTTTTATCATTTATAAATATTATTTTTTGAATATTTTTAATTACTTTTAATAAGTCTTGCAAACATTTATTGTAATTTATATAATACTGTAATCTTTTGCCTAGTATAAATTTTAAATTGCTATATTTGAAATAAATTTTAAATTGCTATATTTGAATTGAATCTTTCTTAAAGGTCTTATAAATTTTTACTTCGACATTTATTTTCATATATTTTTGTTTTGTTCATAAATAATCATTGGTTGTTACAAATTAAAAAATTTTTACTACGACATTTATTTACATATATTTTTGTTTTTGATTGTGCATTACCTTGCCCCACATAAAACTAAATCTAAAGATTCACTTACATATTTGATAAAATATTAATGTAATGTTAATAATGATAAGCAAAAGGGATATGTAAGGATTGCGAGGAATTGTTGGAGATCTGTTCTCTGTAGCTACCACGTCAGGGACAATCCCTGACGTGGTAGCTACAGCGTGAAGTCAGAATAATAAAATATTGTCAAATAGTCGCATTGACAAAAACTAAAACAATATTTTTTATAAATAAATAAAATTAAATTTTTCACGCTATTCCCAATACAGGAGTAGACAGAGGTCTAGTCTAGACAATTAAGTCCCTTCGTCCCACCTTCCACCGAAGATATTTTCGGGATAACGTGACAGGTGGTGAGCCCGTCGCCGTCTTTATGTCCAAGCCAACGATATAACCCACTCGGCTATCGTCTATAGCTTCCCGGGTGTCGACATGTGTCTATTGATTGTATACGTTAATATTTGAAGTACTTATATGATTAGTTCGAAATTATATCTGCATATGTATATTAAACTACGCCTTAGAATCACAAGCTTGGAACTGATCGATAAACATATCTCCCATCTCTTCTAGAAGCACTGTTCTATTGTTGGGTGGGGGGAGGGAGACGCAGGGTCTGCGCGGTCTTGCGCGCGCAATTTCACGAATCTTGCGGCATGGAACATGCGCACTGCGTACCTTATTCCTTTCCCCTGGACTCCTTTCCTCCCATTGTCGCGTCAATACGACGCGTGACCGCTTGTACTTTAACCTTTGTGTATCTTAATTCCTTCGGTCTCTAAAGATTTATCCAGATATTGAAGAAGTGGGGCGAGCTGGTAAGTCCTTATAGCTTTCACTAAATGTATTTATCCCAACCTTATTTTTTGTATAAGCATTAGTCTGCATTAGTCTGTATTATGTCGACTACAGTTGAAATACCCAAAACACTAAACATATATTTGTTCTACACTTACACTTAGGCCGAATATTATCCGTCATCTGTTTTCTACTATTAGGTGCCACACCTTTCCATACCCGTGTAACCTCATAGCTTGTACACAGTACAGGAGCAACACACTAAAACCAGAATATTTTGTATTCCGTAACAATTAAAAGCTCGTATATTGTAATACATTCAAAATATTTTATTTGCATTTAAAACATAAATTATTAGTTTCAAATAAATTGTACATTTCGGTGAAAGAAAATTGCTTTTATATTTTTTAAAGTGGCAATGTTTCACTGTAAATAAAGAAGTTTGACCCCCGACAAAGCAATAAGAATAAATTTGAGATTATCTCTTCTTCTGGTACATATTAAAATATTAAACCACTGATTTTAAAAATCCTATAGAGAGCATTCATTATCTATTGGCTATTTTTTTTATTAGAGATCCATGCTATCAATTTGTCTATATACGTAATGATTTGTTATGATTTGTTGCTTTCATCTTGGTGTAATAAACGTTTGTCATATATTACAAATCTGTCGTCTATACTTCTTCCATATAATAAAGAGAAACGCTTTGTTTTTGTTTTGTTCATAAATAATCATTGGTTGTTACAAATTGATTGTTTGTTTGATTGTGCATTACCTTGCCCCACATAAAACTAAATCTAAAGATTCACTTACATATTTGATAAAATATTAATGTAATGTTAATAATGATAAGCAAAAGGGATATGTAAGGATTGCGAGGAATTGTTGGAGATCTGTTCTCTGTAGCTACCACGTCAGGGACAATCCCTGACGTGGTAGCTACAGCGTGAAGTCAGAATAATAAAATATTGTCAAATAGTCGCATTGACAAAAACTAAAACAATATTTTTTATAAATAAATAAAATTAAATTTTTCACGCTATTCCCAATACAGGAGTAGACAGAGGTCTAGTCTAGACAATTAAGTCCCTTCGTCCCACCTTCCACCGAAGATATTTTCGGGATAACGTGACAGGTGGTGAGCCCGTCGCCGTCTTTATGTCCAAGCCAACGATATAACCCACTCGGCTATCGTCTATAGCTTCCCGGGTGTCGACATGTGTCTATTGATTGTATACGTTAATATTTGAAGTACTTATATGATTAGTTCGAAATTATATCTGCATATGTATATTAAACTACGCCTTAGAATCACAAGCTTGGAACTGATCGATAAACATATCTCCCATCTCTTCTAGAAGCACTGTTCTATTGTTGGGTGGGGGGAGGGAGACGCAGGGTCTGCGCGGTCTTGCGCGCGCAATTTCACGAATCTTGCGGCATGGAACATGCGCACTGCGTACCTTATTCCTTTCCCCTGGACTCCTTTCCTCCCATTGTCGCGTCAATACGACGCGTGACCGCTTGTACTTTAACCTTTGTGTATCTTAATTCCTTCGGTCTCTAAAGATTTATCCAGATATTGAAGAAGTGGGGCGAGCTGGTAAGTCCTTATAGCTTTCACTAAATGTATTTATCCCAACCTTATTTTTTGTATAAGCATTAGTCTGCATTAGTCTGTATTATGTCGACTACAGTTGAAATACCCAAAAACACTAAACATATATTTGTTCTACACTTACACTTAGGCCAAATATTATCCGTCATCTGTTTTCTACTATTAGGTGCCACACCTTTCCATACCCGTGTAACCTCATAGCTTGTACACAGTACAGGAGCAAACACACTAAAACCAGAATATTTTGTATTCCGTAACAATTAAAAAGCTCGTATATTGTAATACATTCAAAATATTTTATTTGCATTTAAAACATAAATTATTAGTTTCAAATAAATTGTACATTTCGGTGAAAGAAAATTGCTTTTATATTTTTTTAAAGTGGCAATGTTTCACTGTAAATAAAGAAGTTTGACCCCCGGGACAAAGCAATAAGAATAAATTTGAGATTATCTCTTCTTCTGGTACATATTAAAAATATTAAACCACTGATTTTAAAAATCCTATAGAGAGCATTCATTATCTATTGGCTATTTTTTTTATTAGAGATCCATGCTATCAATTTGTCTATATACGTAATGATTTGTTATGATTTGTTGCTTTCATCTTGGTGTAATAAACGTTTGTCATATATTACAAATCTGTCGTCTATACTTCTTCCATATAATAAAGAGAAACGCTTTGTTTTTGTTTGTTATAAGTAATCGCAGGAGTTATCAGTCCTACTGAGAAAAATTACAATATATAGCTTATGTAACATCAAGCTAAGGCTAATAGGAACGTCAAAATATGGAAAAGGTTTTAAAAAACTATTTTCTAGATCTCATATATAAAAGAAAGTAATTTTCATGAGACTTCGTCACGTGCGCCGCCTAAATAGTTACAGTTAGTCGAAAAAGATAAGCTGAGCTCTCATAAGTTCAAATATAGATAATTTAGATATTTACATAACCGTTTTACAAGAGCTCTTTTAGAAGAATACGGCAGATCATGAACCTTTCGCCGCCATAGAGTCAATGCCAACATTGCAAATCGTGCATAAGTTTTAAAAAAATGATTGAAACAAATGTTAAACTTAATACGATAGCACGATATTTAAACTAAAATTTACATATGTCTTATATTATTCTGCGCTAAAGTGAAACTCTGAGCCAATTTCCTTTCTATTCCTGTCTGGAGTTTAATCAATAACTATTGACCTATGCGCGACATTTCTAGAAAGCTATTTGTTAGCGCAGCTCTGAGAAGTCTGCTACATTGATCGATGCTGAGCGCAGGTGCGATGGGGAGAAGGACCATTCCACCTGCGCCTAGTAATGCTAGGGCAATGTGGGTAGTGGGGTAGCGTCAGGGGGAACGTTCATGCGCAGTCCTAGATGTTGGGGCCATAACTCGCCTATATATTATGTATACGTATCTTTAATTACAGTGAACAGAAGCCATGTTAGTATTTTATGAAGTTTTCTTGGAATTGGTGCTTTTAATTTAGCTACTATATTGAATAAGACAGTAACCCTGAACCTCTATTTAAGAGATAAATGCATTTTACTCAAAAATCATAGTCTTCACATCTCCTGTTCTTTACATTAATATTCGGCCTCTTCCATAATGAGAAAGTAGAGATCTCCAAAGAGCAAGAGGATACTATAATCAGACTAGCCATTGCAGTACTAAGCCATTCGTACTTTAGACGCTACTATAGCTTAATTCTCCAATCGTACTATAGCTTAATTCTAGACTTAAAACAGTTTTTTTTTTTAAATCGCAATGTAAATAAACCTTCCACTTAAGGCACAAGTGTCCAATGTGGGGGACTTACGCCAACAACCACGAACTGGCTACATAAAGAAATTAGTAAATGTACTTGGATTGATTAATAAACAAATGATAAAAGTAATATATTTATACGCGAATAAAAAACTTTGTATCCTCTTTAACAAATTGCTCAAACCGAGGATTGTGATATGTGATATACTTAATATTTGTTTGAATACTTAAAGATTATATATAATACCTACTACTCATACCTAAAGTTAATACATAATATCCTTTTAAAATACATTAAACTTAATCAAATAAAACATTACACTCATACATACATAAAAACTGTTAATTGCCAAGCAAAGGCATAGAATATTGGGATTGGCCGGTAAATAATTTCTATGTGATAAAATATTAATAAAAAAAAGTCACGATAGCCGAGTTGTTGGGTGGTCGGAATTTCGAGTCGAGAGACCCGAGTTCGATTCCCAGGTGGCAGTACTCAGAGCTCTTTTAGAAGAATACGGCAGACCATGAACCTTTCGCCGCCATAGAGTCAATGCCAACATTGCAAATCGTACATAAGTTTTAAAAAAATGATTGAAACAAATGTTAAACTTAATACGATAGCACGATATTTAAACTAAAATTTACATATGTCTTATATTATTCTGCGCTAAAGTGAAACTCTGAGCCAATTTTCTTTCTATTCCTGTCTGGAGTTTAATCAATAACTATTGACCTATGCGCGACATTTCTAGAAAGTTATTTGTTAGCGCAGCTCTGAGAAGTCTGCTACATTGATCGATGCTGAGCGCAGGTGCGATGGGGAGAAGGACCATTCCACCTGCGCCTAGTAATGCTAGGGCAATGTGGGTAGTGGGGTAGCGTCAGGGGGAACGTTCATGCGCAGTCCTAGATGTTGGGGCCATAACTCGCCTATATATTATGTATACGTATCTTTAATTACAGTGAACAGAAGCCATGTTAGTATTTTATGAAGTTTTCTTGGAATTGGTGCTTTTAATTTAGCTACTATATTGAATAAGACAGTAACCCTGAACCTCTATTTAAGAGATAAATGCATTTTACTCAAAATCATAGTCTTCACATCTCCTGTTCTTTACATTAATATTCGGCCTCTTCCATAATGAGAAAGTAGAGATCTCCAAAGAGCAAGAGGATACTATAATCAGACTAGCCATTGCAGTACTAAGCCATTCGTACTTTAGACGCTACTATAGCTTAATTCTCCAATCGTACTATAGCTTAATTCTAGACTTAAAACAGTTTTTTTTTTTAAATCGCAATGTAAATAAACCTTCCACTTAAGGCACAAGTGTCCAATGTGGGGGACTTACGCCAACAACCACGAACTGGCTACATAAAGAAATTAGTAAATGTACTTGGATTGATTAATAAACAAATGTTAAAAGTAATATATTTATACGCGAATAAAAAACTTTGTATCCTCTTTAACAAATTGCTCAAACCGAGGATTGTGATATGTGATATACTTAATATTTGTTTGAATACTTAAAGATTATATATAATACCTACTACTCATACCTAAAGTTAATACATAATATCCTTTTAAAATACATTAAACTTAATCAAATAAAACATTACACTCATACATACATAAAAACTGTTAATTGCCAAGCAAAGGCATAGAATATTGGGATTGGCCGGTAAATAATTTCTATGTGATAAAATATTAATAAAAAAAAGTCACGATAGCCGAGTTGTTGGGTGGTCGGAATTTCGAGTCGAGAGACCCGAGTTCGATTCCCAGGTGGCAGTACTCAGAGCTCTTTTAGAAGAATACGGCAGACCATGAACCTTTCGCCGCCATAGAGTCAATGCCAACATTGCAAATCGTACATAAGTTTTAAAAAAATGATTGAAACAAATGTTAAACTTAATACATTAACACGATATTTAAACTAAAATTTACATATGTCTTATATTATTCTGCGCTAAAGTGAAACTCTGAGCCAATTTTCTTTCTATTCCTGTCTGGAGTTTAATCAATAACTATTGACCTATGCGCGACATTTCTAGAAAGCTATTTGTTAGCGCAGCTCTGAGAAGTCTGCTACATTGATCGATGCTGAGCGCAGGTGCGATGGGGAGAAGGACCATTCCACCTGCGCCTAGGAATGCTAGGGCAATGTGGGTAGTGGGGTAGCGTCAGGGGGAACGTTCATGCGCAGTCCTAGATGTTGGGGCCATAACTCGCCTATGTATTATGTATACGTATCTTTAATTACAGTGAACAGAAGCCATGTTAGTATTTTATGAAGTTTTCTTGGAATTGGTACTTTTAATTTATAATATTGAATAAGACAGTAACCCTGAACCTCTATTTAAGATTTTACATTTTACTCAAAAATCATAGTCTTCACATCTCCTGTTCTTTACATTAATATTCGGCCTCTTCCATAATGAGAAAGTAGAGATCTCCAAAGAGCAAGAGGATACCATAATCAGACTAGCCATTGCAGTACTAAGCCATTCGTACTTTAGACGCTACTATAGCTTAATTTTCCATTCGTACTATAGCTTAATTCTAGACTTAAAACAGTTTTTTTTTAAATCGCAATGTAAATAAACCTTCCACTTAAGGCACAAGTGTCCAATGTGGGGGACTTACGCCAACAACCACGAACTGGCTACATAAAGAAATAGACTTGACCTCTGTCTACCCCTGTATTGGGAATTGCGTGAAGATATTTTTTTTAATACTTAAAGATTATATACGATACCTACTACTCATACCTAAAGTTCATACATAATATCCATTTGAAATACATTAAACTTAATAGAAATATAAATAGAAACCCGAGTTCGATTCCCAGGTGGCAGTACCAATGAGTTTTTCAAAAACTTATGTACGAATTTCATCGTTGGCTTGGACATAAAGGCGGCGACGGGCTCACCACCTGTCATGTTGTCCCGAAAATATCTTCGGTGGAAGGTGGGTCAAAGGGACTTAATTGTCTAGACTTGACCTCTATATACCCCTGTATAAAATATTAATGATATCCGTTATCAATAATTGTTTGTCAAATTTCTACCACTGGGCGGGCCACTAATTAATAAATGTATGTACAGATACTTTGATTTTAAAAGTCGTGTTACTTTACAAGTATATAATTCAGTTAATCAGTATAACAGGAAAGTAAAATTTTTGAATTTTAAATTATAAATTTTGAAAAAAATGAACTGACTAAAAGAACGTAATTATTATTTAGTATTTGCATATATCAATTAAAAAAAATATGATTGACTATTGTAAAGCTCTGTATTGTGTAGCATATTTGGAAGATGTGATGTCACATCTTCCAAATGTAAATATTTAGTAGTATTCGGGTCACTAACGACTGCTCCGCAAAACATGAAACTGATGACAATTATAAATTTAACTGTTAAATGTATATTTTTCTAATCTTAATATGTTTTAATTCAACCTGACATCGTTATATTAATTAGAATTAATAATTTCCTTATAGACTATTGATAGTCTGATGGACGTGTAAGTGGTGTCTTGTATTTTGTTTAGTGTTTTTGGATATTATGGTCTCACCGTCTCGGTTCAGCCATTTCTATTTTCAACGTTTTTATTTCTCTCGCATCTTATAACACCATGAGTGGTAAGAGTGGGTACATTTTTACGCTGATATCACACAATAATCTGTGTTACATAGATACACGGCTATATGAGTAGGTGAAATAAAGAAATTTTTAAGGCGTAAACGTTTTGATACGTTTCACAGATCGGCCATAGAGTGGCCACATACTTGTATTAAAGCCTTGTATGCCTTGACTTGTAAAGAGCCCTATCTGAACGTAGTAGTTTGCGCGTTTAAATATCGAAACTAGGTCGTCGGACTTGCCGAACTGCTTTGACATACGCTTTAAACATATTATTTGGTTTGTTTAGTTAGTTGCTTTGCTTCCTATTTATATATTCAGCATTCAAATATTTAATAAATGAATAATTCTTGCATTTTTTAAATTAATTTTCTGTACATTTTTCAGTTTGATTTAAAAAAAGTCATTGTAGGAAGTGAAAATATTTGCAATTAGTTGTGAAATTTTCTTTCTATATGTGAAATTAACATAAAAAAAGTCACGATAGCCGAGTGGTTCGGTGGTCGGAAATTCGAGTCGAGAGACCCGAGTTCGATCCCCAAGTGGCAGGCTCGTACCAATGAGTTTTTCAAAAACTTATGTACGAATTACATCGTTGGCGTGGACATAAAGGCGGCGACGAGCTCACCACCTGTCACGTTGTCCCGAAAATATCTTGGGTGGAAGGTGGGTCAAAGGGACTTAATTATCTAAACTAGACCTCTGTCTACCCCTGTATTGGGAATTGCGTGAAGATATTTTATTTATTTTTAAAATAAAAATAGAATTCATCCTCACGCCTTAGGAGTATCCTGTAGAGTATGGAGTAAGCATTGGTAGGCAGTTAGCCCGTCTGTCAACCCAATTTCAAAAAGCCGTTTTATATAGAGTACTAGCTTCGTTTTGGCCAGGGTCACTAAACAAATTAGCTTATTATTAATCTTTAATTAATAACATAATATATCATAATTCCCAAGTTAGGAAAAGTTAGGCCCTTCGGATTTAAAAGTGTATGGGGTTTTATATAGAACTCCTATTTTACACTGATGTAACGTTGTGAATAATGTTAAGTATATCCGTTGTCTACAAACATTGTATGTAAGTTAAATTGTTATACATACCTTGATATTCTATACCTGAAATTTACATAGATACTCAAATCAATACACGTATGTTTGAGGACCAAGCAATAAATCAATACGAGACTATTCCCGGGATGCGAGGTGCAGCGTATACCTTGGCGCATGTGCACCAGGCAAGCCCTGGCTGGGTCGAGCACTTGCGCACTGCACCTGCATCGGGTGACCTGAGTCCTGAATATAAACATATATTGTAATACACGAGAGTTTGATGAAGCCCGAGGCACCTTTAATATTTAATAACGCAAATCCCCCGTCTAATCTAATTTAATCTATTATTAAATAAAATCAATGAAATTCGAAACGCGAATTTCTGAAAAGCCTTAAAAATGAGGTAAGCTGTTTAGAGATTTCAAGCTAACTAGCCACATATCATATTAGTAGTATCATAGTAGTAGACGAGGTCTATCTCTAAAATGTTTAAAAAGTGGTTATTCATATGTTTTGTTAATATAATATTTATGTGTAATATTTTTTAATATATTTTATTAAGTTAGTGGACTGTGTGATGTAGCGGAAAAGGGGAAACTACACGCAGTAAGCAACTCTTACTTACTGCGTGTAGTTTCCCATTTTCCAAAGTAATAATGTAAACATTTGCAAAAGAAATGTCATCCTTTAAAGATAACACATTTTTTTTACTGTTGCACTCATTCAATTTATTTATTTATACTTTGCTTAAACAGATCGGTTTTGCCTTACGGCATCGTCGGTATTAGTAAGGTAGGGTAAATTTTTCTTTCTTTTCCTCATATATATTTTGATGTGCTGGCGTGATAATAAATATATGTTTATGTGTAATTTGTGACTTTGCGAAGCAACTGCTGTAATTATTAATTTATAAATAGTAGGACAATGCTATGTTAGCTTTGCGATCTGAATATTTTTGCAAAAGGTGCGTCTTACTGTCGCGAAATGCACTGCTTGTAGCGATACAAGAATCTGCTACCTTATACTCCTTATACTCATATGGGTGTCGTTAAAAATAGTTAGGGATGTTTTGCTTCTTCTTTTAAAACTCACAAACCTCTACCTACGATGGTCAGGCAGAAAAATAATAAAACCTATTCAAACTGACAATCGTTACTATATTTTAAATATAATGCAGTTTATAAATATCCCGTACAATGCTTCCTTTTTATTATGCTTAATTATCTCATACATGGGTTTTGACATCTATTTCAATTATTATATTTATAAATTTATACCATATCCTGTAAACTAACAAATTGACCATTATTTTGTATTTATCAATCATCCAAAAAATGTTCCGTTTGAAAAATGTTGTTAAAATTTCTTTATTTCACTAACGTTCATTACATTCGTCACTGTTTTCAAAAATATTATTAAACTACATATAATACATAAACTATATAAAAAACTAATAGGCACTATGTACAACATTGTGTTTTCAGATTAATATACATAAATTAATTAAAAAAACAATACATAAACAACACATACAAAAAAAACAATAGTAAAATTAAGTTTTTCTCTATACAAGAAGGGGTACGTAGTTTACTAAATTTAAACTTAATAATACTAGTAAATCTTTTATTGTAAAGGTTTTGCATTTTGCAACATAATCTCTCCAAATATTTATATAAATATTTACAACAAATAGATACAATTATTATAGACAAAATGTTACTCTTGATGAAAACTTGTAAAAAAATAAATAAAATAATTTTTTGGCTGATCTTTCCTGAGGTCTTTGTTGAAACAATTTAAGTTGTATAAGTATTTTGCAATATACTATTTATATTTATTGTTCGTAAGGTAGATTGGTAAAAGTTTTGTTACTTTTATTCATTTTTTCAATCATTCTACACAGGAAAGCTTTATAAAATGTTCCATCATATTAAATTTACACAAACATCGTTTAATAAATTCCTCTTGACTTATACTATTTAGCCATAATTGACCTAAATCTTTAAATTTAAAATTGGTACTCAGCTGACTTTAATTAATTCACTTCTTAAGTCTCCAGTAAGAATAACAATAAATAAATCTTCATGTGAAGTCTCTGACGGAGTAGCCAGAGAAGCGAAAGCGAAGAGGGATAGAGGTAGGGATTGTAATCCTTACCTCTATATCTCTTTCGCTCAGTTCAAATTCATAATTTTTTCACAAACGACCATTCAACTCTCTAAGTAGGTACTATTGACTGGGAGGGTCGCACTTTTACAACGCTCTTGCTTTTGACTAACGGTGACCCAAACGTTAACTTTGTTCTCGGCAGCCGCACCCCGAAAACATCTTGCTTCAGGTGTTGTAAACAGTCGAGATTAGCTGTGCAAACTTTGACACAACTATATTCTTCTTCTTTCTTTTTTTTATGTCCCCACATTTTAGAGACGGCCACGGGCTCACCACCTGTCACGTTGTCCCGAAAATATCTTCGGTGGAAGGTGGGTCAAAGGGACTTAATTGTCTAGAATAGACCTCAGTCTACCCCAATTTTTAGAATTCTGCCAATGTCAAGTAAGTCATGGGAGTGACAAGATCGAACCATATTTTTAGGACGCCAGACGTGGGTCACAGGTTATACTTCTTCTATCCGCACACAGGCTTTGCTGAAACAATAAAGTTAAAATGATAACCTCTGTGTACGAGTCGCGTACACCCCGGATTTTAACCTGTCGCCAGCTCTGAGGTCCCGGGATCGAATCCCGGTCGGGTCAATCTAAAAAACACTTTTTTCTACATTTTCTCGGATCTGGGTGTTTGTGGTACTTTCACTGTTTCTGATTCCATATTGTTTAAGCTGCTTACTTTGGGAACAGAGCAATGTATATGATGTTGTCCCTATCTATGTATGTATTATTCATTTAATGCACAGCCCTTAGCAGTAGGTCTTCCACAACCCATCCACACCTCATCCATACCCCGGCAACAGTGCCGACATTTTCTACCATCTAACTTACCTATCCGATAATTTGTCACTCGACCCGGCAATTACTCAGAAATCGTGTATAGGATACTTATTCTTCCTAAATAGACCGATCAATACAGTGTCCGTGGCGCAGAAAGACATGCGCACCTCGTCGCGGAGATTGCGCGCACCTCAGCCTCCGACTCCACTTTCAAATACGTGCTGTAGCGCGTCTATCGCGCTTCTTGTGTTGCCGAGCTCGTTTGTCTGATATTGTACCTGCGATCAGGTAAGACTTTCATTTTGTCAAATACTCTCAGAAATGCCGAATTAAGTATTAGTTAACATTAAAAGCAGATAACTTAGGCTATTTATTTTAAAATAGATTTTCAGATTGTAGATATATATATTTATAAATAGAAGGCGTATAGAGATAATCGATTAATTTATGTAAAGTTATGAACGTTTTTGTTACATTCCTTATCTTACGCATGTAAACACAGTGGTAATATTTTCGGATGACTTGCATAAAAGCATCAAACAATCTGACTATTATCATAAAATACGAGAAAAGTCTTTCTTCTTTTTAAGATAACATTTTACCATTTTAATCATTTTCTAAGATCCATTTATGCTTTTAAAACTTTACGAATATTATGAAATAAGTATTTCCATTATTCAGTAACGGGTCACGATAGCCGAGTTGTTGGGTGGGCGGAATTTCGAGTCGAGAGACCTGAGTTCGATCCTCAGGTGGCAGTACCAATGAGTTTTTCAAAAAACTTATGTACAAATTTCATCGTTAGCTTGGACATAAAGGCGGCGACGGGCTCACCACCTGTCACGTTGTCCCGAAAATATCTTCGATGGAAGGTGGGTCAAAGGGACTTAATTGTCTAGACTTGAGCTCTGTCTACCCCTGTATTGGGAATTGCGTGAAGATATTTATATTTATTTATTCAGTAACGGGTAAAAATATTTTGACCGAAACAGTAATTAATATTCTCAAAATGCCTACTAAATTACAAAGCGAAGCCGCTACCGTTTGTTTGGTGCCTAATGTATGTATTAGGTTTTAGCCTGTCACCCGACGATTTATTAATAGAATATGTCGGAGCTCAGGAGCTCACTAGCGCGCATGTCCACCCGCAGATAAGCACGGGCTGTCTGTCCGGGGGTGCGACCATGCGCACTGTATACCTCTAGACCTTTCTCTAGAAGCCCTGCAAAGAAAATCAATGAATGTAAAAAGCGCGGACCGCGTTTACTTGTTTGGTTTTTAGCTAGTATATGTTACTAACTACTGTCAAATATGTTCGTTTATTTCTTCTTAAGGATTTTATATACCAGGTGTCAATCGTTTTTGTTTATCACTGCTCGGCTTTGACAATTTACAATCCATTTCTCCTAAACCTAAAGAAATGAGAAAATTTGGTAAACCAAGAGAAAATGGAGAAATAACGTCAATTATCACAATAATAATAGTTTTAATTTCGATGAAGTCATTTCAAATTAGCTATAGAAGTCATCCTTGATAAAATCACTTTTAATTAGATATAAAAATTTACAAAATTTAAGCAATGAACTTAAATAATTGTTATTTATATAAACTTAATTAACATCGATATTTATTATAAACTTTGAAAAATCATATACAGACAATTAAATGTCTTCTGGCTGACCAAGAACCTAGGGATGTAACACAGTATAGTGTACAGTACACAGTTTACGAAAAAAATTTCTCAATGAATTTTCTTAAAACAACTTCCACAAATTAACTTGAAATGTGTAACTTTCTTGAAATAAATCTTTATACAACATTTGGCCCAAATTGTTGGAGGAACTAATAAGACCCCGAATTGCCATTATCAACAAAATCCTCGCGATCATAGGAACCTATGTCATTCCTTGCATTTGGATCATAATCGCTTTATTGGATCTGATACTTTTAACTTGGATCTGATACTCATTGTAAACGGTTTTCCTACATATGAAACTGCCAAATGTACATGAAACACAAAAGAATTTTCCATTAGTTGTCGCCGCCTGATGAAATATGGTGGCAGATACTTGTACTTTACGGCGGCCATGTCACTGGACCGATATCGTATTGCCTGCATTGTATGAAGTCGTTTTTATATCATTCTGTTAGTATTACGAGAATCTATTTAATGAACAACCTTAATACATTAAACATTTAAACCAACTTTCAAGTATGGCTATATATCGTATATGTAACAATGAAGAGATCTTTTGTAGCGACGCAATATCTTGTCTGATCGATAACATCCCAGACAACGCTTGAGTATATCTATAAATATCTCGGTCCAGGGCTGCCAGGTACCTAGAAACATGCGCGGATATCGAACAAAATTGTGATGGCGGCCTAACACGGGGGGGGGGGACTATATCGCACATGCGCATTAAAGGCTTATATTCCACCGGCATACTGATTGTTTGTCCCTTATTATTTTCCCGACCGCTGTTCCATAAACAAGTTGTTCCATCGTTACCTAGGACTACCTGTGTCCTGTGGATCCTCTGCCTCCTACAGGTGAAAGTCAAGCTGAAAAATATCGGAGAAAACGATAATCAGGTATTTTGTCAGATTATTATTGTGGTTCAATAAGACTTTTGTTTTCGGTTTAACCCTGAAGTTTACAAATTTATTGTTTTGGTAAATTAATTGTTTCATCTAAATAAAATTTATTGCGCTACATTTATTTTAAAACGGGGCTTATTTTAAAAATTACTTAATGCAGGTGTTGGGTATTTGCCTACTTGCCTATATACATCCTTAAATGAATAGCGATTCTTCCTCTTAGAATTTGTCGACCGATTCTTATACAATCTCGCCTATCCCGCTCCATTGGTTATAACTAATTAAACAATTAATTTTTTTAGTGTTTATCTATCTTTGAGTATAAGTACATATATAGAAATCTGTACTTGAAGAGCTATTACAACATTATTACTCATAATTTGGCTATTATATTAATTAGCGTTTAGCTAAGCTTACATGTACGCAAACCGGTTAAACAATCCGTACTAATTGTATTACGTGAACTGGATGAAACAAAAGAAAACTACTAAATGAAGTTAATGTTGACAATTTTCTGGAATATTCCATCCCGCAATGTTTAATACAAAATAAGGCCAAGGGATGCATGCAACTAAATAGTTTATTCAGAATTATTATAGCAATGGAAATTTATTATATTATACTTTCATGTATCCTCACCTATCCCTGTTTAATAACGGTGTCAAAGTCGAGCATATTTGCATTCAGCCACAATGGTATAAGTAACGTTGCGCAGATGCAACAGCTGACATATCTGTAGGATACTGGGTGCAGTGCGCAAGCCCTCCGCATAAGTCTGGACATTTAGTATCAGATTCAGACCAGAATTTCGTTTTCTAAAACCTTTAAAGAAGAGGGAAGTTTAGTCCTGTTTTAAAGAACATACAAAATTCGGTAAGTTTTACCATAATAGTGCCGAGTTGAACAAATTTACACCTAATATAACTTTAAAAAAATTACATTTTTCTTGATAATTTCTTTGGTTGACGCGAATATTAGACATTAAATAAAAATAACTTTTGAATTTTAAACAACTTATCTAAGAGGTGGTTCTTCTCATTTTTTTGTATTGTTTGTTGCTTCACCTCAATAGTTCTTTATGTTATCGGTTAGATCAGGATTTAGGAAATAGTTTATGCTATGTCTACATAAACTGCGTGATACCTAGGTATGAATGATAAGAGACATATTGAGCGTTTTGTGAGATGATTTTCATCGACTAGTTGAAGGGTTAGCATTATATTATCAAGACCGCCTGTCTCACCTACTATTAGGTACGAGCCTTTTTAAATTTAAACCATCAAAATACCTTATTTTCCAGTAAAATAAAAAAAAATATATTTTAACCGACTTATAAACTAAAGGATATTTTGATTACGATTATTAAATTTTGAAATAGATTATTGATTTTTAAAGCACTTAAGTTATGCTGAACTTTATGTTATTAAATGGCGCCGATGCCAAAAGTAGGCATGAGTAAAAAAAAAGAGAACACAGATTTAAAAATTCAACTGATGCGTGTGAGACACGGTGGCTCAAAGGTAAGAGCGTTGCCACGGTTCGGCAGAGGTCGCGAATTCGAATCCCGCCCGTGTGAGTTGAAATTTAAAAATTAAAAAAAAAATCGTCACGCAATTCCCAATACAGGGGTAGACAGAGGTCTAGTCTAGACAATTAAGTCCCTTCGACCCACCTTCCACCCAAGATATTTTCGGGACAACGTGACAGGTGGTTTTCAACTGATGCGTGTGGCTCAGAGGTAAGAACGTTGCCACAGTGCCGAACTGTGGCCATGTTCTTACCCCTGCCGAAGAGGTCGCGGGTTCGAATCCCGCCCGTGTCAGTTTTTTCTCTTTAATTTAATAAAGGATATTCTCAATTAGATACTTAGTTTGGCTCCATCATTTGTTACCCATTCCGGACTTATTTTTTTGTATTGAAAGGGTATAGGAGGTCCTCGAGCCATGATCTAATGATCCAAGAAAATTAAAAATTTCTTTTTAATTTCCTCGATATTTTAATGATTTGAGCTCTTTTATGTTTTAGTTTATTTGTCATGATGATCGCTCGTCTGGTGACAGACTTGTTAACGGTTGTAATTTATATAAGTACTGGTATACGATTAGTTTTATAGTTTCCGACGACTGGTTTTAGGGCTTTCACATAATATACTATTCGCATATGTAAAGTTAGCATTAATACATAGCCATAATTGAGTTTCTAATTGAGTTAATAAGTAATTCTTATAGGAATATTTCATTAACATATAATTAATAATATGAATAAGAATATTACAATTAAAAAGTAACAAGAAAATATATACTAAAAAAGTTATTTGCTTTTATATGTTCTTTCAGAAGGCGATGTAATTTATTTAAAATAATATTTTTATATTAATTGCATATACTTTTTATTGTAAACCTTTAGTTTCTCCAGTACACTCCTTGAGTACTGTTGGTGACCACAGGCGTTGCAAAGCACCCACATTACCTAACTGGAAACAGTACATTACAACAAACTAGAGTACTGCAAACTTACATCGATGTATCACTATTTTTTGTGGTCTATTTGCTTTCGGTGTAAGAATAATACCACCCTCTATTTTCCCGTGGGTGTAAAAGGCGACTATGGGAAACGCCTTGTAAATACAATCGAATGGAATAATCATCTCGTAAACTATCACACTAAGATTCAAACGATCGGTGACGGACAGAAGCGGCTAAGGAGCGTTCAAAGAGGAGGAGCACTGGAGTTCGCCAATCCGTTTGCCAAATAGACTATCGTGGCATATTATTTTACGGGCCAAAATTATGATGATGATAACCATTAATATATAATAAGATAAATTTGTATTACTACAATTTCAAATTCAACCATATATTTTATCCTGAAAAAATATATGTGAGTCTATTTTATAACTAGTAATATTTTCAAACTATTTACCAAACAACAGCATGTTTTGTCGACTGCTTTTTAAAATACCTAATTTTGTACATTTAAATACAGATTCCATATTCGCAGCCCTAGAAAATCAGTTTGACCCATTTTTAATCAAAGCGTATTTGGGCCTACGTGACAGGTTCACCATCTGCGTTACATTACTGCTTAAGCTTACGGAACAATATACTTAAATAGATATATATGTACACTGACATATGTATATTTAAATAATAGGTTGAGGAAAAGTCTTTTCGCATTATAGTATGTATAAACTTGTTATAAAATCTCTTTGGCTATACTATTTGTATCTGGCTGGTTTTGGTGTTTAGTTGGTGGTAAATTTTCGATGTTTATGGACCTAGTGCAGTGTCTGTGAGAGTAGCACAAATTTGGTTTAAGGAGTTTCAATCCGGAAATTTTGATGACAAAGATGCACGTCGCTCTGGTCGGATAAAATGGATGCCATTTTTGAAAAAGTGGATCAAGATCGGCATGTCAGTTACGACGTAGCTGAAGAACGGAATTGACCACAAAACTGTTTTGGCGCATTTGAAAACTGAGTACAAAAATGCTCGATATTTAGTTACCTCACGAGCTCACTGAAAGAAACCTAATGTACCGTGTACTCATTTGTGATTCTTAATTACAAAAAATGAATAAATAACTAAATAAATAAATATCTTCACGCGATATCCAATACAGGGGTAGACAGAGGTCTATTCTAGACAATTAAGTCCTTTCGACCCACCTTCCACCGAAGATATTTTCGGGACAACCTGACAGGTGGTGAGCCCGTCGCCGTCTTGTCCAAGTCAACGATGTAATTCGTACATAAGTTTTTGAGAAATCCATTCGTCTGCCGACGAGCCTGCCACCTGGGGATCAAACTCGGGTTCTTAATTCCGACCACCCAACCACTCGGCTATCGTGACTCGTTTATTACGACGTATGCAACCGAACCATTTTTGAAGAAGCTGATAACTAGTGATAAAATGTGAATCACGTACGACAAGAACGTGCGAAAAAGGTCGTGGTCAAAGGCCGGACAGGCTTCACAGACTATGGCGAAACCCGGGTTAACTCGCAACAAGGTGATGCTGTGTGTGTGTGGTGGGATTGGAAGGGCATCATTCATTATGAGCTGTTACCACGATTCGATTCTGAACTCTACTGCGAACAACTGATGAGATTAAAGCAAGAAGTTGAAAGAAATCGGCCGGAATTAATCAACAGAAGGGTTGTGGTGTTTCGTCATGATAACGCTAGACCTCACTCAAAATTAAGTTTTAGTGAAAGTTAGGAATCTGAACACCGGTCTTTTGCGTGGTCCGGCCATTGTTGTCAGTATTTTTGCGCCGAATCGTCCATGTGGATGCGTAGATTTAGCCGATAGCATACCATAATAACCCAAAGAAAATTAGCGGAAACCCAGCCTCCCTAGCTCGTGAAATGTCTCTTAAGACATTAAGTCCGCGTATTATGTCCGCGTTTTTAAGTCGCATCTTGTGTATGTTTGTGATGCACCGGGCATCTTCAAAGCGCATGTGCAACAGGTAGTGATCCCAGCCGGGAGACCCGGGCATTGCACATGCGCGCTCCATAGAGCTAGCGAGCTGTCGAGAACATTCGCTTACTGCAGTAACTACGCGTCATCTGTATATTGGCGGTCGTCGGCGTCATAATTTAGCGGTTTTCATTTTAAAACTTAATCGTGACTTATAATTGAAAATACAGTTAACTTCATTCTTGCTTACCTACCCGTCGCAAAATACGGTAAGATAATCAATACTAGGTTTTTTTTAATTTATTTGGTGATCTTACTTGCTGTGTAGGCTACCACAGGGGTGCACTTCTTTAACCTGTAATTTATTAGTTTTAGTGAAAGTTAGGAATCTGAACACCGGTCTTTTGCGTGGTCCGGCCATTGTTGTCAGCATTTTGCGCCGAATCGTCCATGTGGATGCGTAGATTTAGCCGATAGCATACCATAATAACCCAAAGAAAATTAGCGGAAACCCAGCCTCCCTAGCTCGTGAAATGTCTCTTAAGACATTAAGTCCGCGTATTATGTCCGCGTTTTAAGTCGCTTCTTGTGTATGTTTGTGATGCACCGGGCATCTTCAAAGCGCATGTGCAACACGTAACGAAAGTTGTTCCACGTCACCTGAATGGCGCTTGCGCTCTGAGTAAATATCGGGCCTGGCTGTAGTGGTGCGCTGTACTCGTCGCATTGATTTCTCTTACGTCGCGACGCAGACAACGCGTACTTTATTTTATCTACATACATTTTGCTTTCTGAGTATCTCCAGTGTTCTGCCGTTTAACATTATATCATAAATCGTGAAAACTGTTGTTCTGGCGAGTCGTTCAGATGTTTCAAATAATACAGAAATATAAATAGTGTAGACAACACATGACCTCTAATCGAGTATATCGCATGACGCAAGTGCCACAGGTCGTACCTTTAGACGGGAGCCCTGGGCACGACGCATGCGCCCGCATCGCTGCGGCGCTAGCAGAATTGCCTCCACTTAGTTCATAAACTACGCGTCGTCTCTGTTCGTCGTGCTTTTCTCCTTAAATTTAAAAGTGGAAAGTAGTGATTTATACTGTTTAAAGAAAACTAGTTACATCTTGAACTTATTTTCATTCTCTATAACATCCAAGTACCAATACGGTAAGTGTATTTCTGATTATTTTGAAAATTTTCTTATATTTTTATCGTGTGTGTAGGCAACATCATTAATTTCGTAGCTTCAGCTTTTGTTAAAAGTATGTTCCGTTGGAAATGCATCGTGATCGTGCGTGTTATTTTATGTCCCGCGGGTTGAGAAGCGAATTTGAAAGCGTCGCGCATGTGCAACAGGTAGTGATCCCAGCCAGGAGACCCGGGCATTGCACATGCGCGCTCCATAGAGCTAGCGAGCTGTCGAGAACATTCGCTTACTGCAGTAACTACGCGTCATCTGTATATTGGCGGTCGTCGGCGTCATAATTTAGCGGTTTTCATTTTAAAACTTAATCGTGACTTATAATTGAAAATACAGTTAACTTCATTCTTGCTTACCTACCCGTCGCAAAATACGGTAAGATAATCAATACTACGTTTTTAATTTATTTGGTGATCTTACTTGCTGTGTAGGCTACTACTGAGGGGTGCACTTCTTTAACCTGTAATTTATTAGTTTTAGTACAAAGTTAGAATCTGAACACCGGTCTTTTGCGTGGTCCGGCCATTGTTGTCAGCATTTTGCGCCGAATCGTCCATGTGGATGCGTGATTTAGCCGATAGCATACCATAACCCAAAGAAAATTAGCGGAAACCCAGCCTCCCTAGCTCGTGAAATGTCTCTTAAGACATTAAGTCCGCGTATTATGTCCGCGTTTTAAGTCGCATCTTGTGTATGTTTGTGATGCGGGCATCTTCAAAGCGCATGTGCAACAGGTAGTGATCCCAGCCAGGAGACCCGGGCATTGCACATGCGCGCTCCATAGAGCTAGCGAGCTGTCGAGAACATTCGCTTACTGCAGTAACTACGCGTCATCTGTATATTGGCGGTCGTCGGCGTCATAATTTAGCGGTTTTCATTTTCTATAACATCCAAGTACCAATACGGTAAGTGTATTTCTGATTATTTTGAAAATTTTCTTATATTTTTATCGTGTGTGTAGGCAACATCATTAATTTCGTAGCTTCAGCTTTTGTTAAAAAGTATGTTCCGTTGAAATGCATCGTGATCGTGCGTGTTATTTTATGTCCCGCGGGTTGAGAAGCGAATTTGAAAGCGTCGCGCATGTGCAACAGGTAGTGATCCCAGCCAGGAGACCCGGGCATTGCACATGCGCGCTCCATAGAGCTAGCGAGCTGTCGAGAACATTCGCTTACTGCAGTAACTACGCGTCATCTGTATATTGGCGGTCGTCGGCGTCATAATTTAGCGGTTTTCATTTTAAAACTTAATCGTGACTTATAATTGAAAATACAGTTAACTTCATTCTTGCTTACCTACCCGTCGCAAAATACGGTAAGATAATCAATACTACGTTTTTTTAATTTATTTGGTGATCTTACTTGCTGTGTAGGCTACCACAGGGGTGCACTTCTTTAACCTGTAATTTATTAGTTTTAGTGAAAGTTAGGAATCTGAACACCGGTCTTTTGCGTGGTCCGGCCATTGTTGTCAGCATTTTTGCGCCGAATCGTCCATGTGGATGCGTAGATTTAGCCGATAGCATACCATAATAACCCAAAGAAAATTAGCGGAAACCCAGCCTCCCTAGCTCGTGAAATGTCTCTTAAGACATTAAGTCCGCGTATTATGTCCGCGTTTTAAGTCGCATCTTGTGTATGTTTGTGATGCGGGCATCTTCAAAGCGCATGTGCAACAGGTAGTGATCCCAGCCGGGAGACCGGGCATTGCACATGCGCGCTCCATAGAGCTAGCGAGCTGTCGAGAACATTCGCTTACTGCAGTAACTACGCGTCATCTGTATATTGGCGGTCGTCGGCGTCATAATTTAGCGGTTTTCATTTTAAAACTTAATCGTGACTTATAATTGAAAATACAGTTAACTTCATTCTTGCTTACCTACCCGTCGCAAAATACGGTAAGATAATCAATACTACGTTTTTTAATTTATTTGGTGATCTTACTTGCTGTGTAGGCTACCACAGGGTGCACTTCTTTAACCTGTAATTTATTAGTTTTAGTGAAAGTTAGGAATCTGAACACCGGTCTTTTGCGTGGTCCGGCCATTGTTGTCAGTATTTTTGCGCCGAATCGTCCATGTGGATGCGTAGATTTAGCCGATAGCATACCATAATAACCCAAAGAAAATTAGCGGAAACCCAGCCTCCCTAGCTCGTGAAATGTCTCTTAAGACATTAAGTCCGCGTATTATGTCCGCGTTTTAAGTCGCATCTTGTGTATGTTTGTGATGCGGGCATCTTCAAAGCGCATGTGCAACACGTAACGAAAGTTGTTCCCACGTCACCTGAATGGCGCATGCGCTCTGAGTAAATATCGGGCCTGGCTGTAGTGGTGCGCTGTACTGTCGCATTGATTTCTCTTACGTCGCGACGCAGACAACGCGTACTTTATTTTATCTACATACATTTTGCTTTCTGAGTATCTCCAGTGTTCTGCCGTTTAACATTATATCATAAATCGTGAAAACTGTTGTTCTGGCGAGTCGTTCAGATGTTTCAAATAATACAGAAATATAAATAGTGTAGACAACACATGACCTCTAATCGAGTATATCGCATGACGCAAGTGCCACAGGTCGTACCTTTAGACGGAGCCCTGGCACGACGCATGCGCCCCGCATCGCTGCGGCGCTAGCAGAATTGCCTCCACTTAGTTCATAAACTACGCGTCATCTGTATATTGGCGGTCGTCGGCGTCATAATTTAGCGGTTTTCATTTTAAAACTTAATCGTGACTTATAATTGAAAATACTCACAGTTAAATTCATTCTTGCTTACCTACTCGTCGCAAAATACGGTAAGATAATCAATACTATGTTTTTTATATTTTATTTATTTCGTGATCTTACTTGCTGTGTAGGCTACCACAGGGCTGTACTTTTTTAACCTGTAACTTATTAGTTTTAGTGAAAGTTAGGAGTCTGAACACCGGTTTTTTGCGTGGTCCGGCCATTGTTGTCAGTATTTTTGCGCCTCCCTAGCTCGTGAAATGTCTCAAAAGTCATCAAGTCCGCGTATTATTTCCGCGATTTTAAGTCGCATCTTGCGTATGTTTGAGATGCACCGGGCATCTCCAAAGCGCATGTGCAACACGTAGTGAAAGTTAGGAATCTGAACACCGGTCTTTTGCGTGGTCCGGCCATTGTTGTCAGCATTTTGCGCCGAATCGTCCATGTGGATGCGTAGATTTAGCCGATAGCATACCATAATAACCCAAAGAAAATTAGCGGAAACCCAGCCTCCTAGCTCGTGAAATGTCTCTTAAGACATTAAGTCCGCGTATTATGTCCGCGTTTTAAGTCGCATCTTGTGTATGTTTGTGATGCGGGCATCTTCAAAGCGCATGTGCAACAGGTAGTGATCCCAGCCGGGAGACCCGGGCATTGCACATGCGCGCTCCATAGAGCTAGCGAGCTGTCGAGAACATTCGCTTACTGCAGTAACTACGCGTCATCTGTATATTGGCGGTCGTCGGCGTCATAATTTAGCGGTTTTCATTTTAAAACTTAATCGTGACTTATAATTGAAAATACAGTTAACTTCATTCTTGCTTACCTACCCGTCGCAAAATACGGTAAGATAATCAATACTACGTTTTTTTTAATTTATTTGGTGATCTTACTTGCTGTGTAGGCTACCACAGGGTGCACTTCTTTAACCTGTAATTTATTAGTTTTAGTGAAAGTTAGGAATCTGAACACCGGTCTTTTGCGTGGTCAGCCATTGTTGTCAGCATTTTTGCGCCGAATCGTCCATGTGGATGCGTAGATTTAGCCGATAGCATACCATAATAAACCAAAGAAAACTAGTTACATCTTGAACTTATTTTCATTCTCTATAACATCAAGTACCAATACGGTAAGTGTATTTCTGATTATTTTGAAAATTTTCTTATATTTTTATCGTGTGTGTAGGCAACATCATTAATTTCGTAGCTTCAGCTTTTGTTAAAAAGTATGTTCCGTTGGAAATGCATCGTGATCGTGCGTGTTACTTTATGTCCCGCGGGTTGAGAAGCGAATTTGAAAGCGTCGCGCATGTGCAACACGTAACGAAAGTTGTTCCCACGTCACCTGAATGGCGCATGCGCTCTGAGTAAATATCGGGCCTGGCTGTAGTGGTGCGCTGTACTCGTCGCATTGATTTCTCTTACGTCGCGACGCAGACAACGCGTACTTTATTTATCTACATACATTTTGCTTTCTGAGTATCTCCAGTGTTCTGCCGTTTAACATTATATCATAAATCGTGAAAACTGTTGTTCTGGCGAGTCGTTCAGATGTTTCAAATAATACAGAAATATAAATAGTGTAGACAACACATGACCTCTAATCGAGTATATCGCATGACGCAAGTGCCACAGGTCGTACCTTTAGACGGGAGCCCTGGGCACGACGCATGCGCCCCGCATCGCTGCGGCGCTAGCAGAATTGCCTCCACTTAGTTCATAAACTACGCGTCGTCACTGTTCGTCGTGCTTTTCTCCTTAAATTTAAAAGTGGAAAGTAGTGATTTATACTGTTTAAAGAAAACTAGTTACATCTTGAACTTATTTTCATTCTCTATAACATCAAGTACCAATACGGTAAGTGTATTTCTGATTATTTTGAAAATTTTCTTATATTTTTATCGTGTGTGTAGGCAACATCATTAATTTCGTAGCTTCAGCTTTTGTTAAAAAGTATGTTCCGTTGGAAATGTATCGTGATCGTGCGTGTTACTTTAGGTCCCGCGGGTTGAGAAGCGAATTTGAAAGCGTCGCGCATGTGCAACAGGTAGTGATCCCAGCCGGGAGACCCGGCATTGCACATGCGCGCTCCATAGAGCTAGCGAGCTGTCGAGAACATTCGCTTACTGCAGTAACTACGCGTCATCTGTATATTGGCGGTCGTCGGCGTCATAATTTAGCGGTTCTCATTTTAAAATTTAATCGTGACTTATAATTGAAAATACAGTTAACTTCATTCTTGCTTACCTACCCGTCGCAGAATACGGTAAGATAATCAATACTACGTTTTTTTTTAATTTTATTTGGTGATCTTACTTGCTGTGTAGGCTACCACAGGGTGCACTTCTTTAACATGTAATTTACTAGATTTAGTGAAAGTTAGAATCTGAACACCGGTCTTTTGCGTGGTCAGCCATTGTTGTCAGTATTTTTGCGTCGAATTGTCCATGTGGATACTTAGGTTTAGCCGATACTGTCTTGCAAACGTGCCGACCATTGTTTGTCACGCGCTACTCATCAATTCTCTAAGATATTTATTAAACGGACTTACATAAATTTCACATCTTTCAGGCGCATACCATAATAAACCAAAGAAAACTAGCGAAAACCCAGTCTCCCTAGCTTGTGAAATGTGCGATTGGTCATTAAGTACTTGTGTATGTTTGAGATGCACCGGGCGTCTCCAAAGCGCATGTGCAACACGTAGAATTGCCTTCACTTAATTCTCAAACAACGCGCCGTCACTGTTCGTCTTGCTTTTCTCCTTAAATTTAAAAGGGGATAGTGATTTATACTGTTAAAAGAAAACTAGTTACATCTTCAACATATCTCCCCTATAAGATCCTTAGTGCCAATGTGGTAAGTGTATTTCTGATTATGTTGGAAGTTTTCTAATATTTTTATCTTGTGTGTACTCAACATCATCAATAAGTAATTTAATAGGAATACTACAGGCATCTTGTGTCGCGCAATTTACACGCCACTTATTGTATTCGTGCATTGTTTTGCCGTCTTTTATTAGATATTTTGAAATTTACGTGTATATCTCAGTGTTAATGATTATTCAGCATTGCACATGCGCGCTCCATAGAGCTAGCGAGCTGTCGAGAACATTCGCTTAGTGCAGAACTACGCGTCATCTGTATATTGGCGGCCGTCGGCGTCATAATTTGGCGGTTTTCATTTTAAAACTTAATCGTGACTTATAATTGAAAATACAGTAAACTTTATTCTTGCTTACCTACCCGTCGCAAAATACGGTAAGATAATCAATACTAGGTTTTTTTTAATTTATTTGGTGATCTTACTTGCTGTGTAGGCTACCACAGGGGTGCACTTCTTTAACCTGTAATTTATTAGTTTTAGTGAAAGTTAGGAATCTGAACACCGGTCTTTTGCGTGGTCCGGCCATTGTTGTCAGCATTTTTGCGCCGAATCGTCCATGTGGATGCGTAGATTTAGCCGATAGCATACCATAATAACCCAAAGAAAATTAGCGGAAACCCAGCCTCCCTAGCTCGTGAAATGTCTCTTAAGACATTAAGTCCGCGTATTATGTCCGCGTTTTAAGTCGCATCTTGTGTATGTTTGTGATGCCGGGCATCTTCAAAGCGCATGTGCAACACGTAACGAAAGTTGTTCCCACGTCACCTGAATGGCGCATGCGCCTGAGTAAATATCGGCCTGGCTGTAGTGGTGCGCTGTACTCGTCGCATTGATTTCTCTTACGTCGCGACGCAGACAACGCGTACTTTATTTTATCTACATACATTTTGCTTTCTGAGTATCTCCAGTGTTCTGCCGTTTAACATTATATCATAAATCGTGAAAACTGTTGTTCTGGCGAGTCGTTCAGATGTTTCAAATAATACAGAAATATAAATAGTGTAGACAACACATGACCTCTAATCGAGTATATCGCATGACGCAAGTGCCACAGGTCGTACCTTTAGACGGGAGCCCTGGGCACGACGCATGCGCCCGCATCGCTGCGGCGTTAGCAGAATTGCCTCCACTTAGTTCATAAACTACGCGTCGTCACTGTTCGTCGTGCTTTTCTCCTTAAATTTAAAGTGGAAAGTAGTGATTTATACTGTTTTAAGAAAACTAGTTACATCTTGAACTTATTTTCATTCTCTATAACATCCAAGTACCAATACGGTAAGTGTATTTCTGATTATTTTGAACATTTTCTTATATTTTTATCGTGTGTGTAGGCAACATCATTAATTTCGTAGCTTCAGCTTTTGTTAAAAGTATGTTCCGTTGGAAATGCATCGTGATCGTGCGTGTTACTTTATGTCCCGCGGGTTGAGAAGCGCATTGGAAGCGTAGCGCATGTGCAACAGGTAGTGATCCCAGCCGGGAGACCCGGGCATTGCACATGCGCGCTCCATAGAGCTAGCGAGCTGTCGAGAACATTCACTTAATGCAGTAACTACGGGTCATCTGTATATTGGCGGTCGTCGGCGTCATAATTTGGCGGTTTTCATTTTAAAACTTAATCGTGACTTATAATTAAAAAGACTCACAGTTAAATTCATTCTTGCTTACCTACCCGTCGCAAAATACGGTAAGATAATCAATGCTATGTTTTTTTTTATTTATTTGGTGATCTTACTTGCTGTGTAGGCTACCACAGGGCTGTACTTCTTTACTCTGTAATTTATTAGTTTTAGTGAAAGTTAGGAATCTGAACACCGGTCTTATGCATGGTCCGGCCATTGTTGTCAGTAGATGGATGCGTAGATTTAGCCGATAGCATACCATAATAACCCAAAGAAAATTAGCGGAAACCCGTGAAATGTCTTTTAAGACATTAAGTCCGCGTATTATGTCCGCGTTTTTAAGTCGCATCTTGTGTATGTTTGTGATGCACCGGGCATCTTCAAAGCGCATGTGCAACACGTAACGAAAGTTGTTCCCACGTCATCTGAATGGCGCATGCGCTCTGAGTAAATATCGGGCCTGGCTGTAGTGGTGCGCTGTACTCGTCGCATTGATTTCTCTTACGTCGCGACGCAGACAACGCGTACTTTATTTTATCTACATACATTTTGCTTTCTGAGTATCTCCAGTGTTCTGCCGTTTAACATTATATCATAAATCGTGAAAACTGTTGTTCTGGCGAGTCGTTCAGATGTTTCAAATAATACAGAAATATAAATAGTGTAGACAACACATGACCTCTAATCGAGTATATCGCATGACGCAAGTGCCACAGGTCGTACCTTTAGACGGGAGCCCTGGCCACGGCACATGCGCCCTGCATCACTGCAGCGCTAGCAGAATTGCTTTCACTTAGTTCATAAACAACGCGCCGTCACTGTTCGTCGTGCTTTTCTTCTTTAATTTAAAAGTGGATAGTGAATTATACTGTTTTAAGAAAACTAGTTACATCTTCAACAAATTATCATTCTCTATAATATCCATAGTGCCAATACGGTAAGTTCATTTAGGACATTTGCTTATTTTTTTATCGTGAGTGTTAGGTTACATGGAGGAGGAGTGGAGGCTACATGATTCATGGGTAATTTAATTGAAATCCCTCATCTAGTCGCGCAATTTACACCGTACCTTTTGAATTTGTGCATATTTTACTGTCCTTTTTTGGATATTTTGAAGTTTACGTATATATCTCAGGGTCGTTGATTGTTTAGGCTTAGAACATGTGGGTGTTTGAATTATGCACAAAGATAAATAGGTGTTTTCGTAGCTTCAGCTTTTGTTAAAAAATATGTCCCGTTGGAAATGTATCGTGATCGTGCGTGTTACTTTATGTCCCGCGGGTTGAGAAGCGAATTTGAAAGCGTCGCGCATGTGCAACAGGTAGTGATCCCAGCCGGGAGACCCGGGCATTGCACATGCGCGCTCCATAGAGCTAGCGAGCTGTCGAGAACATTCGCTTAGTGCAGTAACTACGCGTCATCTGTACATTGACGGTCGTCGGCGTCATAATTTGGCGGTTTTCATTTTAAAACTTAATCGTGACTTATAATTGAAAATACAGTTAACTTCATTCTTGCTTACCTACCCGTCGCAAAATACGGTAAGATAATCAATACTACGTTTTTTTTAATTTATTTGGTGATCTTACTTGCTGTGTAGGCTACCACAGGGGTGCACTTCTTTAACCTGTAATTTATTAGTTTTAGTGAACACCGGTCTTTTGCGTGGTCCAGCCATTGTTGTCAGTATTTTTGCGCCGAATCGTCCATGTGGATGCGTAGATTTAGCCGATAGCATACCATAATAACCCAAAGAAAATTAGCGGAAACCCAGCCTCCCTAGCTCGTGAAATGTCTCTTAAGACATTAAGTCCGCGTATTATGTCCGCGTTTTTAAGTCGCATCTTGTGTATGTTTGTGATGCACCGGGCATCTTCAAAGCGCATGTGCAACACGTAACGAAAGTTGTTCCCACGTCACCTGAATGGCGCTTGCGCTCTGAGTAAATATCGGGCCTGGCTGTAGTGGTGCGCTGTACTCGTCGCATTGATTTCTCTTACGTCGCGACGCAGACAACGCGTACTTTATTTTATCTACATACATTTTGCTTTCTGAGTATCTCCAGTGTTCTGCCGTTTAACATTATATCATAAATCGTGAAAACTGTTGTTCTGGCGAGTCGTTCAGATGTTTCAAATAATACAGAAATATAAATAGTGTAGACAACACATGACCTCTAATCGAGTATATCGCATGACGCAAGTGCCACAGGTCGTACCTTTAGACGGGAGCCCTGGGCACGACGCATGCGCCCCGCATCGCTGCGGCGCTAGCAGAATTGCCTCCACTTAGTTCATAAACTACGCGTCGTCACTGTTCGTTGTGCTTTTCTCCTTAAATTTAAAAGTGGATAGTGATTTATACTGTTTAAAGAAAACTAGTTACATCTTGAACTTATTTTCATTCTCTATAACATCCAAGTACCAATACGGTAAGTGTATTTCTGATTATTTTGAAAATTTTCTTATATTTTTATCGTGTGTGTAGGCAACATCATTAATTTCGTAGCTTCAGCTTTTGTTAAAAGTATGTTCCGTTGAAATGCATCGTGATCGTGCGTGTTACTTTATGTCCCGCGGGTTGAGAAGCGAATTTGAAAGCGTCGCGCATGTGCAACAGGTAGTGATCCCAGCCGGGAGACCTGGCATTGCACATGCGCGCTCCATAGAGCTAGCGAGCTGTCGAGAACATTCGCTTACTGCAGTAACTACGCGTCATCTGTATATTGGCGGTCGTCGGCGTCATAATTTAGCGGTTTTCATTTTAAAACTTAATCGTGACTTATAATTGAAAATACAGTTAACTTCATTCTTGCTTACCTACCCGTCGCAAAATACGGTAAGATAATCAATACTACGTTTTTTTTTAATTTATTTGGTGATCTTACTTGCTGTGTAGGCTACCACAGGGGTGCACTTCTTTAACCTGTAATTTATTAGTTTTAGTGAACACCGGTCTTTTGCGTGGTCCGGCCATTGTTGTCAGTATTTTTGCGCCGAATCGTCCATGTGGATGCGTAGATTTAGCCGATAGCATACCATAATAACCCAAAGAAAATTAGCGGAAACCCAGCCTCCTAGCTCGTGAAATGTCTCTTAAGACATTAAGTCCGCGTATTATGTCCGCGTTTTTAAGTCGCATCTTGTGTATGTTTGTGATGCACCGGGCATCTTCAAAGCGCATGTGCAACAGGTAGTGATCCCAGCCGGGAGACCTGGCATTGCACATGCGCGCTCCATAGAGCTAGCGAGCTGTCGAGAACATTCGCTTACTACAGTAACTACGCGTCATCTGTATATTGGCGGTCGTCGGCGTCATAATTTAGCGGTTTTCATTTTAAAACTTAATCGTGACTTATAATTGAAAATACAGTTAACTTCATTCTTGCTTACCTACCCGTCGCAAAATACGGTAAGATAATCAATACTACGTTTTTTTTTAATTTATTTGGTGATCTTACTTGCTGTGTAGGCTACCACAGGGGTGCACTTCTTTAACCTGTAATTTATTAGTTTCAGTGAAAGTTAGGAATCTGAACACCGGTCTTTTGCGTGGTCCAGCCATTGTTGTCAGTATTTTTGCGCCGAATCGTCCATGTGGATGCGTAGATTTAGCCGATAGCATACCATAATAACCCAAAGAAAATTAGCGGAAACCCAGCCTCCTAGCTCGTGAAATGTCTTTTAAGACATTAAGTCCGCGTATTATGTCCGCGTTTTTAAGTCGCATCTTGTGTATGTTTGTGATGCACCGGGCATCTTCAAAGCGCATGTGCAACACGTAACGAAAGTTGTTCCCACGTCACCTGAATGGCGCTTGCGCTCTGAGTAAATATCGGGCCTGGCTGTAGTGGTGCGCTGTACTCGTCGCATTGATTTCTCTTACGTCGCGACGCAGACAACGCGTACTTTATTTTATCTACATACATTTTGCTTTCTGAGTATCTCCAGTGTTCTGCCGTTTAACATTATATCATAAATCGTGAAAACTGTTGTTCTGGCGAGTCGTTCAGATGTTTCAAATAATACAGAAATATAAATAGTGTAGACAACACATGACCTCTAATCGAGTATATCGCATGACGCAAGTGCCACAGGTCGTACCTTTAGACGGGAGCCCTGGGCACGACGCATGCGCCCCGCATCGCTGCGGCGCTAGCAGAATTGCCTCCACTTAGTTCATAAACTACGCGTCGTCACTGTTCGTCGTGCTTTTCTCCTTAAATTTAAAAGTGGAAAGTAGTGATTTATACTGTTTAAAGAAAACTAGTTACATCTTGAACTTATTTTCATTCTCTATAACATCCAAGTACCAATACGGTAAGTGTATTTTTGATTATTTTGAAAATTTTCTTATATATTTATCGTGTGTGTAGGCAACATCATTAATTTCGTAGCTTCAGCTTTTGTTAAAAAGTATGTTCCGTTGGAAATGTATCGTGATCGTGCGTGTTATTTTATGTCCCGCGGGTTGAGAAGCGAATTTGAAAGCGTCGCGCATGTGCAACAGGTAGTGATCCCAGCCGGGAGACCTGGCATTGCACATGCGCGCTCCATAGAGCTAGCGAGCTGTCGAGAACATTCGCTTACTGCAGTAACTACGCGTCATCTGTATATTGGCGGTCGTCGGCGTCATAATTTAGCGGTTTTCATTTTAAAACTTAATCGTGACTTATAATTGAAAATACAGTTAACTTCATTCTTGCTTACCTACCCGTCGCAAAATACGGTAAGATAATCAATACTACGTTTTTTAATTTATTTGGTGATCTTACTTGCTGTGTAGGCTACCACAGGGTGCACTTCTTTAACCTGTAATTTATTAGTTTTAGTGAAAGTTAGAATCTGAACACCGGTCTTTTGCGTGGTCCGGCCATTGTTGTCAGTATTTTTGCGCCGAATCGTCCATGTGGATGCGTAGATTTAGCCGATAGCATACCATAATAACCCAAAGAAAATTAGCGGAAACCCAGCCTCCTAGCTCGTGAAATGTCTCTTAAGACATTAAGTCCGCGTATTATGTCCGCGTTTTAAGTCGCATCTTGTGTATGTTTGTGATGCACCGGGCATCTTCAAAGCGCATGTGCAACACGTAACGAAAGTTGTTCCCACGTCACCTGAATGGCGCTTGCGCTCTGAGTAAATATCGGGCCTGGCTGTAGTGGTGCGCTGTACTCGTCGCATTGATTTCTCTTACGTCGCGACGCAGACAACGCGTACTTTATTTTATCTACATACATTTTGCTTTCTGAGTATCTCCAGTGTTCTGCCGTTTAACATTATATCATAAATCGTGAAAACTGTTGTTCTGGCGAGTCGTTCAGATGTTTCAAATAATACAGAAATATAAATAGTGTAGACAACACATGACCTCTAATCGAGTATATCGCATGACGCAAGTGCCACAGGTCGTACCTTTAGACGGGAGCCCTGGGCACGACGCATGCGCCCCGCATCGCTGCGGCGCTAGCAGAATTGCTCCACTTAGTTCATAAACTACGCGTCGTCACTGTTCGTCGTGCTTTTCTCCTTAAATTTAAAAGTGGAAAGTAGTGATTTATACTGTTTAAAGAAAACTAGTTACATCTTGAACTTATTTTCATTCTCTATAACATCCAAGTACCAATACGGTAAGTGTATTTTTGATTATTTTGAAAATTTTCTTATATATTTATCGTGTGTGTAGGCAACATCATTAATTTCGTAGCTTCAGCTTTTGTTAAAAAGTATGTTCCGTTGGAAATGTATCGTGATCGTGCGTGTTATTTTATGTCCCGCGGGTTGAGAAGCGAATTTGAAAGCGTCGCGCATGTGCAACAGGTAGTGATCCCAGCCGGGAGACCCGGGCATTGCACATGCGCGCTCCATAGAGCTAGCGAGCTGTCGAGAACATTCGCTTACTGCAGTAACTACGCGTCATCTGTATATTGGCGGTCGTCGGCGTCATAATTTAGCGGTTTTCATTTTAAAACTTAATCGTGACTTATAATTGAAAATACAGTTAACTTCATTCTTGCTTACCTACCCGTCGCAAAATACGGTAAGATAATCAATACTACGTTTTTTAATTTATTTGGTGATCTTACTTGCTGTGTAGGCTACCACAGGGTGCACTTCTTTAACCTGTAATTTATTAGTTTTAGTGAAAGTTAGGAATCTGAACACCGGTCTTTTGCGTGGTCAGCCATTGTTGTCAGTATTTTTGCGCCGAATCGTCCATGTGGATGCGTAGATTTAGCCGATAGCATACCATAATAACCCAAAGAAAATTAGCGGAAACCCAGCCTCCTAGCTCGTGAAATGTCTCTTAAGACATTAAGTCCGCGTATTATGTCCGCGTTTTAAGTCGCATCTTGTGTATGTTTGTGATGCACCGGGCATCTTCAAAGCGCATGTGCAACACGTAACGAAAGTTGTTCCCACGTCACCTGAATGGCGCTTGCGCTCTGAGTAAATATCGGGCCTGGCTGTAGTGGTGCGCTGTACTCGTCGCATTGATTTCTCTTACGTCGCGACGCAGACAACGCGTACTTTATTTTATCTACATACATTTTGCTTTCTGAGTATCTCCAGTGTTCTGCCGTTTAACATTATATCATAAATCGTGAAAACTGTTGTTCTGGCGAGTCGTTCAGATGTTTCAAATAATACAGAAATATAAATAGTGTAGACAACACATGACCTCTAATCGAGTATATCGCATGACGCAAGTGCCACAGGTCGTACCTTTAGACGGGAGCCCTGGGCACGACGCATGCGCCCCGCATCGCTGCGGCGCTAGCAGAATTGCCTCCACTTAGTTCATAAACTACGCGTCGTCTCTGTTCGTCGTGCTTTTCTCCTTAAATTTAAAAGTGGAAAGTAGTGATTTATACTGTTTAAAGAAAACTAGTTACATCTTGAACTTATTTTCATTCTCTATAACATCCAAGTACCAATACGGTAAGTGTATTTCTGATTATTTTGAAAATTTTCTTATATTTTTATCGTGTGTGTAGGCAACATCATTAATTTCGTAGCTTCAGCTTTTGTTAAAAGTATGTTCCGTTGAAATGTATCGTGATCGTGCGTGTTACTTTATGTCCCGCGGGTTGAGAAGCGAATTTGAAAGCGTCGCGCATGTGCAACACGTAACGAAAGTTGTTCCCACGTCACCTGAATGGCGCTTGCGCTCTGAGTAAATATCGGGCCTGGCTGTAGTGGTGCGCTGTACTCGTCGCATTGATTTCTCTTACGTCGCGACGCAGACAACGCGTACTTTATTTTATCTACATACATTTTGCTTTCTGAGTATCTCCAGTGTTCTGCCGTTTAACATTATATCATAAATCGTGAAAACTGTTGTTCTGGCGAGTCGTTCAGATGTTTCAAATAATACAGAAATATAAATAGTGTAGACAACACATGACCTCTAATCGAGTATATCGCATGACGCAAGTGCCACAGGTCGTACCTTTAGACGGGAGCCCTGGGCACGACGCATGCGCCCCGCATCGCTGCGGCGCTAGCAGAATTGCCTCCACTTAGTTCATAAACTACGCGTCGTCACTGTTCGTCGTGCTTTTCTCCTTAAATTTAAAAGTGGAAAGTAGTGATTTATACTGTTTAAAGAAAACTAGTTACATCTTGAACTTATTTTCATTCTCTATAACATCCAAGTACCAATACGGTAAGTGCATTTCTGATTATTTTGAACATTTTCTTATATTTTTATCGTGTGTGTAGGCAAAATCATTTATTCGTAGCTTCAGCTTTTGTTAAAAGTATGTTCCGTTGAAATGCATCGTGATCGTGCGTGTTACTTTATGTCCCGCGGGTTGAGAAGCGAATTTGAAAGCGTCGCGCATGTGCAACACGTAACGAAAGTTGTTCCCACGTCACCTGAATGGCGCATGCGCTCTGAGTAAATATCGGGCCTGGCTGTAGTGGTGCGCTGTACTCGTCGCATTGATTTCTCTTACGTCGCGACGCAGACAACGCGTACTTTATTTTATCTACATACATTTTGCTTTCTGAGTATCTCCAGTGTTCTGCCGTTTAACATTATATCATAAATCGTGAAAACTGTTGTTCTGGCGAGTCGTTCAGATGTTTCAAATAATACAGAAATATAAATAGTGTAGACAACACATGACCTCTAATCGAGTATATCGCATGACGTCGCGCATGTGCAACACGTAACGAAAGTTGTTCCCACGTCACCTGAATGGCGCTTGCGCTCTGAGTAAATATCGGGCCTGGCTGTAGTGGTGCGCTGTACTCGTCGCATTGATTTCTCTTACGTCGCGACGCAGACAACGCGTACTTTATTTTATCTACATACATTTTGCTTTCTGAGTATCTCCAGTGTTCTGCCGTTTAACATTATATCATAAATCGTGAAAACTGTTGTTCTGGCGAGTCGTTCAGATGTTTCAAATAATACAGAAATATAAATAGTGTAGACAACACATGACCTCTAATCGAGTATATCGCATGACGCAAGTGCCACAGGTCGTACCTTTAGACGGGAGCCCTGGGCACGACGCATGCGCCCCGCATCGCTGCGGCGCTAGCAGAATTGCCTCCACTTAGTTCATAAACTACGCGTCGTCTCTGTTCGTCGTGCTTTTCTCCTTAAATTTAAAAGTGGAAAGTAGTGATTTATACTGTTTAAAGAAAACTAGTTACATCTTGAACTTATTTTCATTCTCTATAACATCCAAGTACCAATACGGTAAGTGTATTTCTGATTATTTTGAAAATTTTCTTATATTTTTATCGTGTGTGTAGGCAACATCATTAATTTCGTAGCTTCAGCTTTTGTTAAAAAGTATGTTCCGTTGGAAATGCATCGTGATCGTGCGTGTTATTTTATGTCCCGCGGGTTGAGAAGCGAATTTGAAAGCGTCGCGCATGTGCAACAGGTAGTGATCCCAGCCGGGAGACCCGGGCATTGCACATGCGCGCTCCATAGAGCTAGCGAGCTGTCGAGAACATTCGCTTACTGCAGTAACTACGCGTCATCTGTATATTGGCGGTCGTCGGCGTCATAATTTAGCGGTTTTCATTTTAAAACTTAATCGTGACTTATAATTGAAAATACAGTTAACTTCATTCTTGCTTACCTACCCGTCGCAAAATACGGTAAGATAATCAATACTAGGTTTTTAATTTATTTGGTGATCTTACTTGCTGTGTAGGCTACCACAGGGTGCACTTCTTTAACCTGTAATTTATTAGTTTTAGTGAAAGTTAGGAATCTGAACACCGGTCTTTGCGTGGTCCGGCCATTGTTGTCAGTATTTTTGCGCCGAATCGTCCATGTGGATGCGTAGATTTAGCCGATAGCATACCATAATAACCCAAAGAAAATTAGCGGAAACCCAGCCTCCCTAGCTCGTGAAATGTCTCTTAAGACATTAAGTCCGCGTATTATGTCCGCGTTTTTAAGTCGCATCTTGTGTATGTTTGTGATGCACCGGGCATCTTCAAAGCGCATGTGCAACACGTAACGAAAGTTGTTCCACGTCACCTGAATGGCGCATGCGCTCTGAGTAAATATCGGGCCTGGCTGTAGTGGTGCGCTGTACTCGTCGCATTGATTTCTCTTACGTCGCGACGCAGACAACGCGTACTTTATTTTATCTACATACATTTTGCTTTCTGAGTATCTCCAGTGTTCTGCCGTTTAACATTATATCATAAATCGTGAAAACTGTTGTTCTGGCGAGTCGTTCAGATGTTTCAAATAATACAGAAATATAAATAGTGTAGACAACACATGACCTCTAATCGAGTATATCGCATGACGCAAGTGCCACAGGTCGTACCTTTAGACGGAGCCCTGGGCACGACGCATGCGCCCCGCATCGCTGCGGCGCTAGCAGAATTGCCTCCACTTAGTTCATAAACTACGCGTCGTCACTGTTCGTCGTGCTTTTCTCCTTAAATTTAAAAGTGGAAAGTAGTGATTTATACTGTTTAAAGAAAACTAGTTACATCTTGAACTTATTTTCATTCTCTATAACATCCAAGTACCAATACGGTAAGTGTATTTCTGATTATTTTGAAAATTTTCTTATATTTTTATCGTGTGTGTAGGCAACATCATTAATTTCGTAGCTTCAGCTTTTGTTAAAAAGTATGTTCCGTTGGAAATGCATCGTGATCGTGCGTGTTATTTTATGTCCCGCGGGTTGAGAAGCGAATTTGAAAGCGTCGCGCATGTGCAACAGGTAGTGATCCCAGCCGGGAGACCCGGGCATTGCACATGCGCGCTCCATAGAGCTAGCGAGCTGTCGAGAACATTCGCTTACTGCAGTAACTACGCGTCATCTGTATATTGGCGGTCGTCGGCGTCATAATTTAGCGGTTTTCATTTTAAAACTTAATCGTGACTTATAATTGAAAATACAGTTAACTTCATTCTTGCTTACCTACCCGTCGCAAAATACGGTAAGATAATCAATACTAGGTTTTTTTTAATTTATTTGGTGATCTTACTTGCTGTGTAGGCTACCACAGGGGTGCACTTCTTTAACCTGTAATTTATTAGTTTTAGTGAAAGTTAGGAATCTGAACACCGGTCTTTTGCGTGGTCCGGCCATTGTTGTCAGCATTTTTGCGCCGAATCGTCCATGTGGATGCGTAGATTTAGCCGATAGCATACCATAATAACCCAAAGAAAATTAGCGGAAACCCAGCCTCCCTAGCTCGTGAAATGTCTCTTAAGACATTAAGTCCGCGTATTATGTCCGCGTTTTAAGTCGCATCTTGTGTATGTTTGTGATGCACCGGGCATCTTCAAAGCGCATGTGCAACACGTAACGAAAGTTGTTCCCACGTCACCTGAATGGCGCATGCGCTCTGAGTAAATATCGGGCCTGGCTGTAGTGGTGCGCTGTACTCGTCGCATTGATTTCTCTTACGTCGCGACGCAGACAACGCGTACTTTATTTTATCTACATACATTTTGCTTTCTGAGTATCTCCAGTGTTCTGCCGTTTAACATTATATCATAAATCGTGAAAACTGTTGTTCTGGCGAGTCGTTCAGATGTTTCAAATAATACAGAAATATAAATAGTGTAGACAACACATGACCTCTAATCAGTATATCGCATGACGCAAGTGCCACAGGTCGTACCTTTAGACGGAGCCCTGGGCACGACGCATGCGCCCGCATCGCTGCGGCGCTAGCAGAATTGCCTCCACTTAGTTCATAAACTACGCGTCGTCACTGTTCGTCGTGCTTTTCTCCTTAAATTTAAAAGTGGAAAGTAGTGATTTATACTGTTTAAAGAAAACTAGTTACATCTTGAACTTATTTTCATTCTCTATAACATCCAAGTACCAATACGGTAAGTGTATTTCTGATTATTTTGAAAATTTTCTTATATTTTTATCGTGTGTGTAGGCAACATCATTAATTTCGTAGCTTCAGCTTTTGTTAAAAAGTATGTTCCGTTGGAAATGTATCGTGATCGTGCGTGTTACTTTATGTCCCGCGGGTTGAGAAGCGAATTTGAAAGCGTCGCGCATGTGCAACAGGTAGTGATCCCAGCCGGGAGACCCGGGCATTGCACATGCGCGCTCCATAGAGCTAGCGAGCTGTCGAGAACATTCGCTTAGTGCAGAACTACGCGTCATCTGTATATTGGCGGCCGTCGGCGTCATAATTTGGCGGTTTTCATTTTAAAACTTAATCGTGACTTATAATTGAAAATACAGTAAACTTTATTCTTGCTTACCTACCCGTCGCAAAATACGGTAAGATAATCAATACTATGTTTTTTTAATTTATTTGGTGATCTTACTTGCTGTGTAGGCTACCACAGGGTGCACTTCTTTAACCTGTAATTTATTAGTTTTAGTGAAAGTTAGGAATCTGAACACCGGTCTTTGCGTGGTCCGGCCATTGTTGTCAGTATTTTTGCGCCGAATCGTCCATGTGGATGCGTAGATTTAGCCGATAGCATACCATAATAACCCAAAGAAAAACTAGTTACATCTTGAACTTATTTTCATTCTCTATAACATCCAAGTACCAATACGGTAAGTGTATTTCTGATTATTTTGAAAATTTTCTTATATTTTTATCGTGTGTGTAGGCAACATCATTAATTTCGTAGCTTCAGCTTTTGTTAAAAAGTATGTTCCGTTGGAAATGTATCGTGATCGTGCGTGTTACTTTATGTCCCGCGGGTTGAGAAGCGAATTTGAAAGCGTCGCGCATGTGCAACAGGTAGTGATCCCAGCCGGGAGACCTGGCATTGCACATGCGCGCTCCATAGAGCTAGCGAGCTGTCGAGAACATTCGCTTAGTGCAGTAACTACGCGTCATCTGTATATTGGCGGTCGTCGGCGTCATAATTTAGCGGTTTTCATTTTAAAACTTAATCGTGACTTATAATTGAAAATACAGTTAACTTCATTCTTGCTTACCTACCCGTCGCAAAATACGGTAAGATAATCAATACTACGTTTTTTTAATTTATTTGGTGATCTTACTTGCTGTGTAGGCTACCACAGGGTGCACTTCTTTAACCTGTAATTTATTAGTTTTAGTGAAAGTTAGGAATCTGAACACCGGTCTTTGCGTGGTCCAGCCATTGTTGTCAGTATTTTTGCGCCGAATCGTCCATGTGGATGCGTAGATTTAGCCGATAGCATACCATAATAACCCAAAGAAAATTAGCGGAAACCCAGCCTCCTAGCTCGTGAAATGTCTCTTAAGACATTAAGTCCGCGTATTATGTCCGCGTTTTAAGTCGCATCTTGTGTATGTTTGTGATGCACCGGGCATCTTCAAAGCGCATGTGCAACACGTAACGAAAGTTGTTCCCACGTCACCTGAATGGCGCTTGCGCTCTGAGTAAATATCGGGCCTGGCTGTGGTGGTGCGCTGTACTCGTCGCATTGATTTCTCTTACGTCGCGACGCAGACAACGCGTACTTTATTTTATCTACATACATTTTGCTTTCTGAGTATCTCCAGTGTTCTGCCGTTTAACATTATATCATAAATCGTGAAAACTGTTGTTCTGGCGAGTCGTTCAGATGTTTCAAATAATACAGAAATATAAATAGTGTAGACAACACATGACCTCTAATCGAGTATATCGCATGACGCAAGTGCCACAGGTCGTACCTTTAGACGGGAGCCCTGGGCACGACGCATGCGCCCGCATCGCTGCGGCGCTAGCAGAATTGCCTCCACTTAGTTCATAAACTACGCGTCGTCTCTGTTCGTCGTGCTTTTCTCCTTAAATTTAAAAGTGGAAAGTAGTGATTTATACTGTTTAAAGAAAACTAGTTACATCTTGAACTTATTTTCATTCTCTATAACATCCAAGTACCAATACGGTAAGTGTATTTCTGATTATTTTGAAAATTTTCTTATATTTTTATCGTGTGTGTAGGCAACATCATTAATTTCGTAGCTTCAGCTTTTGTTAAAAAGTATGTTCCGTTGAAATGCATCGTGATCGTGCGTGTTATTTTATGTCCCGCGGGTTGAGAAGCGAATTTGAAAGCGTCGCGCATGTGCAACAGGTAGTGATCCCAGCCGGGAGACCCGGGCATTGCACATGCGCGCTCCATAGAGCTAGCGAGCTGTCGAGAACATTCGCTTACTGCAGTAACTACGCGTCATCTGTATATTGGCGGTCGTCGGCGTCATAATTTAGCGGTTTTCATTTTAAAACTTAATCGTGACTTATAATTGAAAATACAGTTAACTTCATTCTTGCTTACCTACCCGTCGCAAAATACGGTAAGATAATCAATACTACGTTTTTTTAATTTATTTGGTGATCTTACTTGCTGTGTAGGCTACCACAGGGGTGCACTTCTTTAACCTGTAATTTATTAGTTTTAGTGAAAGTTAGGAATCTGAACACCGGTCTTTGCGTGGTCCAGCCATTGTTGTCAGTATTTTTGCGCCGAATCGTCCATGTGGATGCGTAGATTTAGCCGATAGCATACCATAATAACCCAAAGAAAATTAGCGGAAACCCAGCCTCCTAGCTCGTGAAATGTCTCTTAAGACATTAAGTCCGCGTATTATGTCCGCGTTTTAAGTCGCATCTTGTGTATGTTTGTGATGCACCGGGCATCTTCAAAGCGCATGTGCAACACGTAACGAAAGTTGTTCCCACGTCACCTGAATGGCGCATGCGCTCTGAGTAAATATCGGGCCTGGCTGTAGTGGTGCGCTGTACTCGTCGCATTGATTTCTCTTACGTCGCGACGCAGACAACGCGTACTTTATTTTATCTACATACATTTTGCTTTCTGAGTATCTCCAGTGTTCTGCCGTTTAACATTATATCATAAATCGTGAAAACTGTTGTTCTGGCGAGTCGTTCAGATGTTTCAAATAATACAGAAATATAAATAGTGTAGACAACACATGACCTCTAATCGAGTATATCGCATGACGCAAGTGCCACAGGTCGTACCTTTAGACGGGAGCCCTGGGCACGACGCATGCGCCCCGCATCGCTGCGGCGTTAGCAGAATTGCCTCCACTTAGTTCATAAACTACGCGTCGTCACTGTTCGTCGTGCTTTTCTCCTTAAATTTAAAAGTGGAAAGTAGTGATTTATACTGTTTAAAGAAAACTAGTTACATCTTGAACTTATTTTCATTCTCTATAACATCCAAGTACCAATACGGTAAGTGTATTTCTGATTATTTTGAAAATTTTCTTATATTTTTATCGTGTGTGTAGGCAACATCATTAATTTCGTAGCTTCAGCTTTTGTTAAAAAGTATGTTCCGTTGGAAATGTATCGTGATCGTGCGTGTTATTTTATGTCCCGCGGTTGAGAAGCGAATTTGAAAGCGTCGCGCATGTGCAACAGGTAGTGATCCCAGCCGGGAGACCCGGGCATTGCACATGCGCGCTCCATAGAGCTAGCGAGCTGTCGAGAACATTCGCTTAGTGCAGAACTACGCGTCATCTGTATATTGGCGGCCGTCGGCGTCATAATTTGGCGGTTTTCATTTTAAAACTTAATCGTGACTTATAATTGAAAATACAGTTAACTTCATTCTTGCTTACCTACCCGTCGCAAAATACGGTAAGATAATCAATACTACGTTTTTTTTAATTTATTTGGTGATCTTACTTGCTGTGTAGGCTACCACAGGGTGCACTTCTTTAACCTGTAATTTATTAGTTTTAGTGAAAGTTAGGAATCTGAACACCGGTCTTTTGCGTGGTCCAGCCATTGTTGTCAGCATTTTGCGCCGAATCGTCCATGTGGATGCGTAGATTTAGCCGATAGCATACCATAATAACCCAAAGAAAATTAGCGGAAACCCGTGAAATGTCTTTTAAGACATTAAGTCCGCGTATTATGTCCGCGTTTTTAAGTCGCATCTTGTGTATGTTTGTGATGCACCGGGCATCTTCAAAGCGCATGTGCAACACGTAACGAAAGTTGTTCCCACGTCACCTGAATGGCGCTTGCGCCTGAGTAAATATCGGGCCTGGCTGTAGTGGTGCGCTGTACTCGTCGCATTGATTTCTCTTACGTCGCGACGCAGACAACGCGTACTTTATTTTATCTACATACATTTTGCTTTCTGAGTATCTCCAGTGTTCTGCCGTTTAACATTATATCATAAATCGTGAAAACTGTTGTTCTGGCGAGTCGTTCAGATGTTTCAAATAATACAGAAATATAAATAGTGTAGACAACACATGACCTCTAATCGAGTATATCGCATGACGCAAGTGCCACAGGTCGTACCTTTAGACGGAGCCCTGGCACGACGCATGCGCCCGCATCGCTGCGGCGTTAGCAGAATTGCCTCCACTTAGTTCATAAACTACGCGTCGTCACTGTTCGTCGTGCTTTTCTCCTTAAATTTAAAAGTGGAAAGTAGTGATTTATACTGTTTAAAGAAAACTAGTTACATCTTGAACTTATTTTCATTCTCTATAACATCCAAGTACCAATACGGTAAGTGTATTTCTGATTATTTTGAAAATTTTCTTATATTTTTATCGTGTGTGTAGGCAACATCATTAATTTCGTAGCTTCAGCTTTTGTTAAAAAGTATGTTCCGTTGGAAATGTATCGTGATCGTGCGTGTTACTTTATGTCCCGCGGGTTGAGAAGCGAATTTGAAAGCGTCGCGCATGTGCAACAGGTAGTGATCCCAGCCGGGAGACCCGGGCATTGCACATGCGCGCTCCATAGAGCCAGCGAGCTGTCGAGAACATTCGCTTACTGCAGTAACTACGCGTCATCTGTATATTGGCGGTCGTCGGCGTCATAATTTAGCGGTTTTCATTTTAAAACTTAATCGTGACTTATAATTGAAAATACAGTTAACTTCATTCTTGCTTACCTACCGTCGCAAAATACGGTAAGATAATCAATACTACGTTTTTTTTTTAATTTATTTGGTGATCTTACTTGCTGTGTAGGCTACCACAGGGGTGCACTTCTTTAACCTGTAATTTATTAGTTTTAGTGAACACCGGTCTTTTGCGTGGTCCGGCCATTGTTGTCAGTATTTTTGCGCCGAATCGTCCATGTGGATGCGTAGATTTAGCCGATAGCATACCATAATAACCCAAAGAAAATTAGCGGAAACCCGTGAAATGTCTTTTAAGACATTAAGTCCGCGTATTATGTCCGCGTTTTTTAAGTCGCATCTTGTGTATGTTTGTGATGCACCGGGCATCTTCAAAGCGCATGTGCAACACGTAACGAAAGTTGTTCCCACGTCACCTGAATGGCGCTTGCGCTCTGAGTAAATATCGGGCCTGGCTGTAGTGGTGCGCTGTACTCGTCGCATTGATTTCTCTTACGTCGCGACGCAGACAACGCGTACTTTATTTTATCTACATACATTTTGCTTTCTGAGTATCTCCAGTGTTCTGCCGTTTAACATTATATCATAAATCGTGAAAACTGTTGTTCTGGCGAGTCGTTCAGATGTTTCAAATAATACAGAAATATAAATAGTGTAGACAACACATGACCTCTAATCGAGTATATCGCATGACGCAAGTGCCACAGGTCGTACCTTTAGACGGAGCCCTGGGCACGACGCATGCGCCCGCATCGCTGCGGCGTTAGCAGAATTGCCTCCACTTAGTTCATAAACTACGCGTCGTCACTGTTCGTCGTGCTTTTCTCCTTAAATTTAAAAGTGGAAAGTAGTGATTTATACTGTTTAAAGAAAACTAGTTACATCTTGAACTTATTTTCATTCTCTATAACATCCAAGTACCAATACGGTAAGTGTATTTCTGATTATTTTGAAAATTTTCTTATATTTTTATCGTGTGTAGGCAACATCATTAATTTCGTAGCTTCAGCTTTTGTTAAAAAGTATGTTCCGTTGGAAATGCATCGTGATCGTGCGTGTTACTTTATGTCCCGCGGGTTGAGAAGCGAATTTGAAAGCGTCGCGCATGTGCAACAGGTAGTGATCCCAGCCGGGAGACCCGGGCATTGCACATGCGCGCTCCATAGAGCTAGCGAGCTGTCGAGAACATTCGCTTACTGCAGTAACTACGCGTCATCTGTATATTGGCGGTCGTCGGCGTCATAATTTAGCGGTTTTCATTTTAAAACTTAATCGTGACTTATAATTGAAAATACAGTTAACTTCATTCTTGCTTACCTACCCGTCGCAAAATACGGTAAGATAATCAATACTACGTTTTTTTTTAATTTATTTGGTGATCTTACTTGCTGTGTAGGCTACCACAGGGGTGCACTTCTTTAACCTGTAATTTATTAGTTTCAGTGAAAGTTAGGAATCTGAACACCGGTCTTTTGCGTGGTCCGGCCATTGTTGTCAGCATTTTTGCGCCGAATCGTCCATGTGGATGCGTAGATTTAGCCGATAGCATACCATAATAACCCAAAGAAAATTAGCGGAAACCCGTGAAATGTCTTTTAAGACATTAAGTCCGCGTATTATGTCCGCGTTTTTAAGTCGCATCTTGTGTATGTTTGTGATGCACCGGGCATCTTCAAAGCGCATGTGCAACACGTAACGAAAGTTGTTCCCACGTCACCTGAATGGCGCTTGCGCTCTGAGTAAATATCGGGCCTGGCTGTAGTGGTGCGCTGTACTCGTCGCATTGATTTCTCTTACGTCGCGACGCAGACAACGCGTACTTTATTTTATCTACATACATTTTGCTTTCTGAGTATCTCCAGTGTTCTGCCGTTTAACATTATATCATAAATCGTGAAAACTGTTGTTCTGGCGAGTCGTTCAGATGTTTCAAATAATACAGAAATATAAATAGTGTAGACAACACATGACCTCTAATCGAGTATATCGCATGACGCAAGTGCCACAGGTCGTACCTTTAGACGGAGCCCTGGGCACGACGCATGCGCCCGCATCGCTGCGGCGTTAGCAGAATTGCCTCCACTTAGTTCATAAACTACGCGTCGTCACTGTTCGTCGTGCTTTTCTCCTTAAATTTAAAAGTGGAAAGTAGTGATTTATACTGTTTAAAGAAAACTAGTTACATCTTGAACTTATTTTCATTCTCTATAACATCCAAGTACCAATACGGTAAGTGTATTTTTGATTATTTTGAAAATTTTCTTATATATTTATCGTGTGTGTAGGCAACATCATTAATTTCGTAGCTTCAGCTTTTGTTAAAAAGTATGTTCCGTTGGAAATGTATCGTGATCGTGCGTGTTACTTTAGGTCCCGCGGGTTGAGAAGCGAATTTGAAAGCGTCGCGCATGTGCAACAGGTAGTGATCCCAGCCGGGAGACCCGGGCATTGCACATGCGCGCTCCATAGAGCCAGCGAGCTGTCGAGAACATTCGCTTACTGCAGTAACTACGCGTCATCTGTATATTGGCGGTCGTCGGCGTCATAATTTAGCGGTTTTCATTTTAAAACTTAATCGTGACTTATAATTGAAAATACAGTTAACTTCATTCTTGCTTACCTACCCGTCGCAAAATACGGTAAGATAATCAATACTACGTTTTTTTTAATTTATTTGGTGATCTTACTTGCTGTGTAGGCTACCACAGGGGTGCACTTCTTTAACCTGTAATTTATTAGTTTTAGTGAAAGTTAGGAATCTGAACACCGGTCTTTTGCGTGGTCCAGCCATTGTTGTCAGTATTTTTGCGCCGAATCGTCCATGGATGCGTAGATTTAGCCGATAGCATACCATAATAACCCAAAGAAAATTAGCGGAAACCCAGCCTCCCTAGCTCGTGAAATGTCTCTTAAGACATTAAGTCCGCGTATTATGTCCGCGTTTTAAGTCGCATCTTGTGTATGTTTGTGATGCACCGGGCATCTTCAAAGCGCATGTGCAACACGTAACGAAAGTTGTTCCCACGTCACCTGAATGGCGCTTGCGCCTGAGTAAATATCGGGCCTGGCTGTAGTGGTGCGCTGTACTCGTCGCATTGATTTCTCTTACGTCGCGACGCAGACAACGCGTACTTTATTTTATCTACATACATTTTGCTTTCTGAGTATCTCCAGTGTTCTGCCGTTTAACATTATATCATAAATCGTGAAAACTGTTGTTCTGGCGAGTCGTTCAGATGTTTCAAATAATACAGAAATATAAATAGTGTAGACAACACATGACCTCTAATCGAGTATATCGCATGACGCAAGTGCCACAGGTCGTACCTTTAGACGGAGCCCTGGGCACGACGCATGCGCCCGCATCGCTGCGGCGTTAGCAGAATTGCCTCCACTTAGTTCATAAACTACGCGTCGTCACTGTTCGTCGTGCTTTTCTCCTTAAATTTAAAAGTGGAAAGTAGTGATTTATACTGTTTAAAGAAAACTAGTTACATCTTGAACTTATTTTCATTCTCTATAACATCCAAGTACCAATACGGTAAGTGTATTTCTGATTATTTTGAAAATTTTCTTATATTTTTATCGTGTGTGTAGGCAACATCATTAATTTCGTAGCTTCAGCTTTTGTTAAAAAATATGTTCCGTTGGAAATGTATCGTGATCGTGCGTGTTACTTTATGTCCCGCGGGTTGAGAAGCGAATTTGAAAGCGTCGCGCATGTGCAACAGGTAGTGATCCCAGCCGGGAGACCCGGGCATTGCACATGCGCGCTCCATAGAGCTAGCGAGCTGTCGAGAACATTCGCTTAGTGCAGTAACTACGCGTCATCTGTACATTGACGGTCGTCGGCGTCATAATTTGGCGGTTTTCATTTTAAAACTTAATCGTGACTTATTATTAAAAAAAACTCACAGTTATATTCATTCTTGCTTACCTACCCGTCGCAAAATACGGTAAGATAATCAATACTACGTTTTTTTTAATTTATTTGGTGATCTTACTTGCTGTGTAGGCTACCACAGGGGTGCACTTCTTTAACCTGTAATTTATTAGTTTTAGTGAAAGTTAGAATCTGAACACCGGTCTTTTGCGTGGTCCGCCATTGTTGTCAGTATTTTTGCGCCGAATCGTCCATGTGGATGCGTAGATTTAGCCGATAGCATACCATAATAACCCAAAGAAAATTAGCGGAAACCCAGCCTCCCTAGCTCGTGAAATGTCTCTTAAGACATTAAGTCCGCGTATTATGTCCGCGTTTTAAGTCGCATCTTGTGTATGTTTGTGATGCACCGGGCATCTTCAAAGCGCATGTGCAACACGTAACGAAAGTTGTTCCCACGTCACCTGAATGGCGCATGCGCTCTGAGTAAATATCGGGCCTGGCTGTAGTGGTGCGCTGTACTCGTCGCATTGATTTCTCTTACGTCGCGACGCAGACAACGCGTACTTTATTTTATCTACATACATTTTGCTTTCTGAGTATCTCCAGTGTTCTGCCGTTTAACATTATATCATAAATCGTGAAAACTGTTGTTCTGGCGAGTCGTTCAGATGTTTCAAATAATACAGAAATATAAATAGTGTAGACAACACATGACCTCTAATCGAGTATATCGCATGACGCAAGTGCCACAGGTCGTACCTTTAGACGGAGCCCTGGGCACGACGCATGCGCCCGCATCGCTGCGGCGCTAGCAGAATTGCCTCCACTTAGTTCATAAACTACGCGTCGTCTCTGTTCGTCGTGCTTTTCTCCTTAAATTTAAAAGTGGAAAGTAGTGATTTATACTGTTTAAAGAAAACTAGTTACATCTTGAACTTATTTTCATTCTCTATAACATCCAAGTACCAATACGGTAAGTGTATTTTTGATTATTTTGAAAATTTTCTTATATATTTATCGTGTGTGTAGGCAACATCATTAATTTCGTAGCTTCAGCTTTTGTTAAAAAGTATGTTCCGTTGGAAATGCATCGTGATCGTGCGTGTTATTTTATGTCCCGCGGGTTGAGAAGCGAATTTGAAAGCGTCGCGCATGTGCAACAGGTAGTGATCCCAGCCGGGAGACCCGGGCATTGCACATGCGCGCTCCATAGAGCTAGCGAGTTGTCGAGAACATTCGCTTACTGCAGTAACTACGCGTCATCTGTATATTGGCGGTCGTCGGCGTCATAATTTAGCGGTTTTCATTTTAAAACTTAATCGTGACTTATAATTGAAAATACAGTTAACTTCATTCTTGCTTACCTACCCGTCGCAAAATACGGTAAGATAATCAATACTAGGTTTTTTTTAATTTATTTGGTGATCTTACTTGCTGTGTAGGCTACCACAGGGGTGCACTTCTTTAACCTGTAATTTATTAGTTTTAGTGAACACCGGTCTTTTGCGTGGTCCGGCCATTGTTGTCAGTATTTTTGCGCCGAATCGTCCATGTGGATGCGTAGATTTAGCCGATAGCATACCATAATAACCCAAAGAAAATTAGCGGAAACCCAGCCTCCTAGCTCGTGAAATGTCTCTTAAGACATTAAGTCCGCGTATTATGTCCGCGTTTTAAGTCGCTTCTTGTGTATGTTTGTGATGCACCGGGCATCTTCAAAGCGCATGTGCAACACGTAACGAAAGTTGTTCCACGTCACCTGAATGGCGCTTGCGCTCTGAGTAAATATCGGGCCTGGCTGTAGTGGTGCGCTGTACTCGTCGCATTGATTTCTCTTACGTCGCGACGCAGACAACGCGTACTTTATTTTATCTACATACATTTTGCTTTCTGAGTATCTCCAGTGTTCTGCCGTTTAACATTATATCATAAATCGTGAAAACTGTTGTTCTGGCGAGTCGTTCAGATGTTTCAAATAATACAGAAATATAAATAGTGTAGACAACACATGACCTCTAATCGAGTATATCGCATGACGCAAGTGCCACAGGTCGTACCTTTAGACGGGAGCCCTGGGCACGACGCATGCGCCCCGCATCGCTGCGGCGCTAGCAGAATTGCCTCCACTTAGTTCATAAACTACGCGTCGTCTCTGTTCGTCGTGCTTTTCTCCTTAAATTTAAAAGTGGAAAGTAGTGATTTATACTGTTTAAAGAAAACTAGTTACATCTTGAACTTATTTTCATTCTCTATAACATCCAAGTACCAATACGGTAAGTGTATTTCTGATTATTTTGAAAATTTTCTTATATTTTTATCGTGTGTGTAGGCAACATCATTAATTTCGTAGCTTCAGCTTTTGTTAAAAAGTATGTTCCGTTGGAAATGCATCGTGATCGTGCGTGTTATTTTATGTCCCGCGGGTTGAGAAGCGAATTTGAAAGCGTCGCGCATGTGCAACACGTAACGAAAGTTGTTCCCACGTCACCTGAATGGCGCTTGCGCTCTGAGTAAATATCGGGCCTGGCTGTAGTGGTGCGCTGTACTCGTCGCATTGATTTCTCTTACGTCGCGACGCAGACAACGCGTACTTTATTTTATCTACATACATTTTGCTTTCTGAGTATCTCCAGTGTTCTGCCGTTTAACATTATATCATAAATCGTGAAAACTGTTCTGGCGAGTCGTTCAGATGTTTCAAATAATACAGAAATATAAATAGTGTAGACAACACATGACCTCTAATCGAGTATATCGCATGACGTCGCGCATGTGCAACAGGTAGTGATCCCAGCCGGGAGACCCGGGCATTGCACATGCGCGCTCCATAGAGCTAGCGAGCTGTCGAGAACATTCGCTTACTGCAGTAACTACGCGTCATCTGTATATTGGCGGTCGTCGGCGTCATAATTTAGCGGTTTTCATTTTAAAACTTAATCGTGACTTATAATTGAAAATACAGTTAACTTCATTCTTGCTTACCTACCCGTCGCAAAATACGGTAAGATAATCAATACTACGTTTTTTTTTTAATTTATTTGGTGATCTTACTTGCTGTGTAGGCTACCACAGGGGTGCACTTCTTTAACCTGTAATTTATTAGTTTTAGTGAAAGTTAGAATCTGAACACCGGTCTTTTGCGTGGTCCAGCCATTGTTGTCAGTATTTTGCGCCGAATCGTCCATGTGGATGCGTAGATTTAGCCGATAGCATACCATAATAACCCAAAGAAAATTAGCGGAAACCCAGCCTCCTAGCTCGTGAAATGTCTCTTAAGACATTAAGTCCGCGTATTATGTCCGCGTTTTAAGTCGCATCTTGTGTATGTTTGTGATGCACCGGGCATCTTCAAAGCGCATGTGCAACAGGTAGTGATCCCAGCCGGGAGACCCGGGCATTGCACATGCGCGCTCCATAGAGCTAGCGAGCTGTCGAGAACATTCGCTTACTGCAGTAACTACGCGTCATCTGTATATTGGCGGTCGTCGGCGTCATAATTTAGCGGTTTTCATTTTAAAACTTAATCGTGACTTATAATTGAAAATACAGTTAACTTCATTCTTGCTTACCTACCGTCGCAAAATACGGTAAGATAATCAATACTACGTTTTTTAATTTATTTGGTGATCTTACTTGCTGTGTAGGCTACCACAGGGGTGCACTTCTTTAACCTGTAATTTATTAGTTTTAGTGAAAGTTAGAATCTGAACACCGGTCTTTTGCGTGGTCCAGCCATTGTTGTCAGTATTTTTGCGCCGAATCGTCCATGTGGATGCGTAGATTTAGCCGATAGCATACCATAATAACCCAAAGAAAATTAGCGGAAACCCAGCCTCCTAGCTCGTGAAATGTCTCTTAAGACATTAAGTCCGCGTATTATGTCCGCGTTTTAAGTCGCTTCTTGTGTATGTTTGTGATGCACCGGGCATCTTCAAAGCGCATGTGCAACACGTAACGAAAGTTGTTCCCACGTCACCTGAATGGCGCTTGCGCCTGAGTAAATATCGGGCCTGGCTGTAGTGGTGCGCTGTACTCGTCGCATTGATTTCTCTTACGTCGCGACGCAGACAACGCGTACTTTATTTTATCTACATACATTTTGCTTTCTGAGTATCTCCAGTGTTCTGCCGTTTAACATTATATCATAAATCGTGAAAACTGTTGTTCTGGCGAGTCGTTCAGATGTTTCAAATAATACAGAAATATAAATAGTGTAGACAACACATGACCTCTAATCGAGTATATCGCATGACGCAAGTGCCACAGGTCGTACCTTTAGACGGAGCCCTGGGCACGACGCATGCGCTCTGAGTAAATATCGGGCCTGGCTGTAGTGGTGCGCTGTACTCGTCGCATTGATTTCTCTTACGTCGCGACGCAGACAACGCGTACTTTATTTTATCTACATACATTTTGCTTTCTGAGTATCTCCAGTGTTCTGCCGTTTAACATTATATCATAAATCGTGAAAACTGTTGTTCTGGCGAGTCGTTCAGATGTTTCAAATAATACAGAAATATAAATAGTGTAGACAACACATGACCTCTAATCAGTATATCGCATGACGCAAGTGCCACAGGTCGTACCTTTAGACGGAGCCCTGGGCACGACGCATGCGCCCCGCATCGCTGCGGCGCTAGCAGAATTGCCTCCACTTAGTTCATAAACTACGCGTCGTCACTGTTCGTCGTGCTTTTCTCCTTAAATTTAAAAGTGGAAAGTAGTGATTTATACTGTTTAAAGAAAACTAGTTACATCTTGAACTTATTTTCATTCTCTATAACATCCAAGTACCAATACGGTAAGTGTATTTCTGATTATTTTGAAAATTTTCTTATATTTTTATCGTGTGTAGGCAACATCATTAATTTCGTAGCTTCAGCTTTTGTTAAAAAGTATGTTCTGTTGGAAATGTATCGTGATCGTGCGTGTTATTTTATGTCCCGCGGGTTGAGAAGCGAATTTGAAAGCGTCGCGCATGTGCAACAGGTAGTGATCCCAGCCGGGAGACCCGGGCATTGCACATGCGCGCTCCATAGAGCTAGCGAGCTGTCGAGAACATTCGCTTACTGCAGTAACTACGCGTCATCTGTATATTGGCGGTCGTCGGCGTCATAATTTAGCGGTTTTCATTTTAAAACTTAATCGTGACTTATAATTGAAAATACAGTTAACTTCATTCTTGCTTACCTACCGTCGCAAAATACGGTAAGATAATCAATACTACGTTTTTTAATTTATTTGGTGATCTTACTTGCTGTGTAGGCTACCACAGGGGTGCACTTCTTTAACCTGTAATTTATTAGTTTTAGTGAAAGTTAGGAATCTGAACACCGGTCTTTTGCGTGGTCCAGCCATTGTTGTCAGTATTTTTGCGCCGAATCGTCCATGTGGATGCGTAGATTTAGCCGATAGCATACCATAATAACCCAAAGAAAATTAGCGGAAACCCAGCCTCCCTAGCTCGTGAAATGTCTCTTAAGACATTAAGTCCGCGTATTATGTCCGCGTTTTTAAGTCGCTTCTTGTGTATGTTTGTGATGCACCGGGCATCTTCAAAGCGCATGTGCAACACGTAACGAAAGTTGTTCCCACGTCACCTGAATGGCGCTTGCGCTCTGAGTAAATATCGGGCCTGGCTGTAGTGGTGCGCTGTACTCGTCGCATTGATTTCTCTTACGTCGCGACGCAGACAACGCGTACTTTATTTTATCTACATACATTTTGCTTTCTGAGTATCTCCAGTGTTCTGCCGTTTAACATTATATCATAAATCGTGAAAACTGTTGTTCTGGCGAGTCGTTCAGATGTTTCAAATAATACAGAAATATAAATAGTGTAGACAACACATGACCTCTAATCGAGTATATCGCATGACGCAAGTGCCACAGGTCGTACCTTTAGACGGGAGCCCTGGGCACGACGCATGCGCCCCGCATCGCTGCGGCGCTAGCAGAATTGCCTCCACTTAGTTCATAAACTACGCGTCGTCTCTGTTCGTCGTGCTTTTCTCCTTAAATTTAAAAGTGGAAAGTAGTGATTTATACTGTTTAAAGAAAACTAGTTACATCTTGAACTTATTTTCATTCTCTATAACATCCAAGTACCAATACGGTAAGTGTATTTCTGATTATTTTGAAAATTTTCTTATATTTTTATCGTGTGTAGGCAACATCATTAATTTCGTAGCTTCAGCTTTTGTTAAAAAGTATGTTCCGTTGAAATGCATCGTGATCGTGCGTGTTATTTTATGTCCCGCGGGTTGAGAAGCGAATTTGAAAGCGTCGCGCATGTGCAACAGGTAGTGATCCCAGCCGGGAGACCCGGGCATTGCACATGCGCGCTCCATAGAGCCAGCGAGCTGTCGAGAACATTCGCTTACTGCAGTAACTACGCGTCATCTGTATATTGGCGGTCGTCGGCGTCATAATTTAGCGGTTTTCATTTTAAAACTTAATCGTGACTTATAATTGAAAATACAGTTAACTTCATTCTTGCTTACCTACCCGTCGCAAAATACGGTAAGATAATCAATACTACGTTTTTTTTAATTTATTTGGTGATCTTACTTGCTGTGTAGGCTACCACAGGGTGCACTTCTTTAACCTGTAATTTATTAGTTTTAGTGAAAGTTAGGAATCTGAACACCGGTCTTTTGCGTGGTCCGGCCATTGTTGTCAGTATTTTTGCGCCGAATCGTCCATGTGGATGCGTAGATTTAGCCGATAGCATACCATAATAACCCAAAGAAAATTAGCGGAAACCCAGCCTCCCTAGCTCGTGAAATGTCTCTTAAGACATTAAGTCCGCGTATTATGTCCGCGTTTTAAGTCGCATCTTGTGTATGTTTGTGATGCACCGGGCATCTTCAAAGCGCATGTGCAACACGTAACGAAAGTTGTTCCCACGTCACCTGAATGGCGCTTGCGCTCTGAGTAAATATCGGGCCTGGCTGTAGTGGTGCGCTGTACTCGTCGCATTGATTTCTCTTACGTCGCGACGCAGACAACGCGTACTTTATTTTATCTACATACATTTTGCTTTCTGAGTATCTCCAGTGTTCTGCCGTTTAACATTATATCATAAATCGTGAAAACTGTTGTTCTGGCGAGTCGTTCAGATGTTTCAAATAATACAGAAATATAAATAGTGTAGACAACACATGACCTCTAATCGAGTATATCGCATGACGCAAGTGCCACAGGTCGTACCTTTAGACGGGAGCCCTGGGCACGACGCATGCGCCCCGCATCGCTGCGGCGCTAGCAGAATTGCCTCCACTTAGTTCATAAACTACGCGTCGTCTCTGTTCGTCGTGCTTTTCTCCTTAAATTTAAAAGTGGAAAGTAGTGATTTATACTGTTTAAAGAAAACTAGTTACATCTTGAACTTATTTTCATTCTCTATAACATCCAAGTACCAATACGGTAAGTGTATTTCTGATTATTTTGAAAATTTTCTTATATTTTTATCGTGTGTGTAGGCAACATCATTAATTTCGTAGCTTCAGCTTTTGTTAAAAAGTATGTTCCGTTGAAATGCATCGTGATCGTGCGTGTTACTTTATGTCCCGCGGGTTGAGAAGCGAATTTGAAAGCGTCGCGCATGTGCAACAGGTAGTGATCCCAGCCGGGAGACCTGGCATTGCACATGCGCGCTCCATAGAGCTAGCGAGCTGTCGAGAACATTCGCTTACTGCAGTAACTACGCGTCATCTGTATATTGGCGGTCGTCGGCGTCATAATTTAGCGGTTTTCATTTTAAAACTTAATCGTGACTTATAATTGAAAATACAGTTAACTTCATTCTTGCTTACCTACCCGTCGCAAAATACGGTAAGATAATCAATACTACGTTTTTTTTAATTTATTTGGTGATCTTACTTGCTGTGTAGGCTACCACAGGGTGCACTTCTTTAACCTGTAATTTATTAGTTTTAGTGAAAGTTAGGAATCTGAACACCGGTCTTTTGCGTGGTCCGGCCATTGTTGTCAGTATTTTTGCGCCGAATCGTCCATGTGGATGCGTAGATTTAGCCGATAGCATACCATAATAACCCAAAGAAAATTAGCGGAAACCCAGCCTCCCTAGCTCGTGAAATGTCTCTTAAGACATTAAGTCCGCGTATTATGTCCGCGTTTTAAGTCGCATCTTGTGTATGTTTGTGATGCACCGGGCATCTTCAAAGCGCATGTGCAACACGTAACGAAAGTTGTTCCCACGTCACCTGAATGGCGCATGCGCTCTGAGTAAATATCGGGCCTGGCTGTAGTGGTGCGCTGTACTCGTCGCATTGATTTCTCTTACGTCGCGACGCAGACAACGCGTACTTTATTTTATCTACATACATTTTGCTTTCTGAGTATCTCCAGTGTTCTGCCGTTTAACATTATATCATAAATCGTGAAAACTGTTGTTCTGGCGAGTCGTTCAGATGTTTCAAATAATACAGAAATATAAATAGTGTAGACAACACATGACCTCTAATCGAGTATATCGCATGACGCAAGTGCCACAGGTCGTACCTTTAGACGGGAGCCCTGGGCACGACGCATGCGCCCCGCATCGCTGCGGCGCTAGCAGAATTGCCTCCACTTAGTTCATAAACTACGCGTCGTCACTGTTCGTCGTGCTTTTCTCCTTAAATTTAAAAGTGGAAAGTAGTGATTTATACTGTTTAAAGAAAACTAGTTACATCTTGAACTTATTTTCATTCTCTATAACATCCAAGTACCAATACGGTAAGTGTATTTCTGATTATTTTGAAAATTTTCTTATATTTTTATCGTGTGTAGGCAACATCATTAATTTCGTAGCTTCAGCTTTTGTTAAAAGTATGTTCCGTTGAAATGCATCGTGATCGTGCGTGTTATTTTATGTCCCGCGGGTTGAGAAGCGAATTTGAAAGCGTCGCGCATGTGCAACAGGTAGTGATCCCAGCCGGGAGACCTGGCATTGCACATGCGCGCTCCATAGAGCTAGCGAGCTGTCGAGAACATTCGCTTACTGCAGTAACTACGCGTCATCTGTATATTGGCGGTCGTCGGCGTCATAATTTAGCGGTTTTCATTTTAAAACTTAATCGTGACTTATAATTGAAAATACAGTTAACTTCATTCTTGCTTACCTACCCGTCGCAAAATACGGTAAGATAATCAATACTACGTTTTTTTTAATTTATTTGGTGATCTTACTTGCTGTGTAGGCTACCACAGGGTGCACTTCTTTAACCTGTAATTTATTAGTTTTAGTGAAAGTTAGGAATCTGAACACCGGTCTTTTGCGTGGTCCGGCCATTGTTGTCAGTATTTTTGCGCCGAATCGTCCATGTGGATGCGTAGATTTAGCCGATAGCATACCATAATAACCCAAAGAAAATTAGCGGAAACCCAGCCTCCCTAGCTCGTGAAATGTCTCTTAAGACATTAAGTCCGCGTATTATGTCCGCGTTTTAAGTCGCATCTTGTGTATGTTTGTGATGCACCGGGCATCTTCAAAGCGCATGTGCAACACGTAACGAAAGTTGTTCCCACGTCACCTGAATGGCGCATGCGCTCTGAGTAAATATCGGGCCTGGCTGTAGTGGTGCGCTGTACTCGTCGCATTGATTTCTCTTACGTCGCGACGCAGACAACGCGTACTTTATTTTATCTACATACATTTTGCTTTCTGAGTATCTCCAGTGTTCTGCCGTTTAACATTATATCATAAATCGTGAAAACTGTTGTTCTGGCGAGTCGTTCAGATGTTTCAAATAATACAGAAATATAAATAGTGTAGACAACACATGACCTCTAATCGAGTATATCGCATGACGCAAGTGCCACAGGTCGTACCTTTAGACGGGAGCCCTGGGCACGACGCATGCGCCCCGCATCGCTGCGGCGCTAGCAGAATTGCCTCCACTTAGTTCATAAACTACGCGTCGTCACTGTTCGTCGTGCTTTTCTCCTTAAATTTAAAAGTGGAAAGTAGTGATTTATACTGTTTAAAGAAAACTAGTTACATCTTGAACTTATTTTCATTCTCTATAACATCCAAGTACCAATACGGTAAGTGTATTTCTGATTATTTTGAAAATTTTCTTATATTTTTATCGTGTGTGTAGGCAACATCATTAATTTCGTAGCTTCAGCTTTTGTTAAAAGTATGTTCCGTTGGAAATGCATCGTGATCGTGCGTGTTATTTTATGTCCCGCGGGTTGAGAAGCGAATTTGAAAGCGTCGCGCATGTGCAACAGGTAGTGATCCCAGCCGGGAGACCTGGCATTGCACATGCGCGCTCCATAGAGCTAGCGAGCTGTCGAGAACATTCGCTTACTGCAGTAACTACGCGTCATCTGTATATTGGCGGTCGTCGGCGTCATAATTTAGCGGTTTTCATTTTAAAACTTAATCGTGACTTATAATTGAAAATACAGTTAACTTCATTCTTGCTTACCTACCCGTCGCAAAATACGGTAAGATAATCAATACTACGTTTTTTTTTTAATTTATTTGGTGATCTTACTTGCTGTGTAGGCTACCACAGGGGTGCACTTCTTTAACCTGTAATTTATTAGTTTCAGTGAAAGTTAGGAATCTGAACACCGGTCTTTTGCGTGGTCCGGCCATTGTTGTCAGTATTTTTGCGCCGAATCGTCCATGTGGATGCGTAGATTTAGCCGATAGCATACCATAATAACCCAAAGAAAATTAGCGGAAACCCGTGAAATGTCTCTTAAGACATTAAGTCCGCGTATTATGTCCGCGTTTTTAAGTCGCATCTTGTGTATGTTTGTGATGCACCGGGCATCTTCAAAGCGCATGTGCAACACGTAACGAAAGTTGTTCCCACGTCACCTGAATGGCGCTTGCGCTCTGAGTAAATATCGGGCCTGGCTGTAGTGGTGCGCTGTACTCGTCGCATTGATTTCTCTTACGTCGCGACGCAGACAACGCGTACTTTATTTTATCTACATACATTTTGCTTTCTGAGTATCTCCAGTGTTCTGCCGTTTAACATTATATCATAAATCGTGAAAACTGTTGTTCTGGCGAGTCGTTCAGATGTTTCAAATAATACAGAAATATAAATAGTGTAGACAACACATGACCTCTAATCGAGTATATCGCATGACGCAAGTGCCACAGGTCGTACCTTTAGACGGGAGCCCTGGGCACGACGCATGCGCCCCGCATCGCTGCGGCGCTAGCAGAATTGCCTCCACTTAGTTCATAAACTACGCGTCGTCACTGTTCGTCGTGCTTTTCTCCTTAAATTTAAAAGTGGAAAGTAGTGATTTATACTGTTTAAAGAAAACTAGTTACATCTTGAACTTATTTTCATTCTCTATAACATCCAAGTACCAATACGGTAAGTGTATTTGATTATTTTGAAAATTTTCTTATATATTTATCGTGTGTGTAGGCAACATCATTAATTTCGTAGCTTCAGCTTTTGTTAAAAAGTATGTTCCGTTGGAAATGCATCGTGATCGTGCGTGTTATTTTATGTCCCGCGGGTTGAGAAGCGAATTTGAAAGCGTCGCGCATGTGCAACAGGTAGTGATCCCAGCCGGGAGACCTGGCATTGCACATGCGCGCTCCATAGAGCTAGCGAGCTGTCGAGAACATTCGCTTACTGCAGTAACTACGCGTCATCTGTATATTGGCGGTCGTCGGCGTCATAATTTAGCGGTTTTCATTTTAAAACTTAATCGTGACTTATCATTGAAAATACAGTTAACTTCATTCTTGCTTACCTACCCGTCGCAAAATACGGTAAGATAATCAATACTACGTTTTTTTTAATTTATTTGCTGATCTTACTTGCTGTGTAGGCTACCACTTCTTTAACCTGTAATTTATTAGTTTTAGTGAAAGTTAGGAATCTGAACACCGGTCTTTTGCGTGGTCCAGCCATTGTTGTCAGTATTTTTGCGCCGAATCGTCCATGTGGATGCGTAGATTTAGCCGATAGCATACCATAATAACCCAAAGAAAATTAGCGGAAACCCGTGAAATGTCTCTTAAGACATTAAGTCCGCGTATTATGTCCGCGTTTTTAAGTCGCATCTTGTGTATGTTTGTGATGCACCGGGCATCTTCAAAGCGCATGTGCAACACGTAACGAAAGTTGTTCCCACGTCACCTGAATGGCGCTTGCGCTCTGAGTAAATATCGGGCCTGGCTGTAGTGGTGCGCTGTACTCGTCGCATTGATTTCTCTTACGTCGCGACGCAGACAACGCGTACTTTATTTTATCTACATACATTTTGCTTTCTGAGTATCTCCAGTGTTCTGCCGTTTAACATTATATCATAAATCGTGAAAACTGTTGTTCTGGCGAGTCGTTCAGATGTTTCAAATAATACAGAAATATAAATAGTGTAGACAACACATGACCTCTAATCGAGTATATCGCATGACGCAAGTGCCACAGGTCGTACCTTTAGACGGGAGCCCTGGGCACGACGCATGCGCCCCGCATCGCTGCGGCGCTAGCAGAATTGCCTCCACTTAGTTCATAAACTACGCGTCGTCACTGTTCGTCGTGCTTTTCTCCTTAAATTTAAAAGTGGAAAGTAGTGATTTATACTGTTTAAAGAAAACTAGTTACATCTTGAACTTATTTTCATTCTCTATAACATCCAAGTACCAATACGGTAAGTGTATTTTTGATTATTTTGAAAATTTTCTTATATATTTATCGTGTGTGTAGGCAACATCATTAATTTCGTAGCTTCAGCTTTTGTTAAAAAGTATGTTCCGTTGGAAATGCATCGTGATCGTGCGTGTTATTTTATGTCCCGCGGGTTGAGAAGCGAATTTGAAAGCGTCGCGCATGTGCAACACGTAACGAAAGTTGTTCCCACGTCACCTGAATGGCGCTTGCGCTCTGAGTAAATATCGGGCCTGGCTGTAGTGGTGCGCTGTACTCGTCGCATTGATTTCTCTTACGTCGCGACGCAGACAACGCGTACTTTATTTTATCTACATACATTTTGCTTTCTGAGTATCTCCAGTGTTCTGCCGTTTAACATTATATCATAAATCGTGAAAACTGTTGTTCTGGCGAGTCGTTCAGATGTTTCAAATAATACAGAAATATAAATAGTGTAGACAACACATGACCTCTAATCGAGTATATCGCATGACGCAAGTGCCACAGGTCGTACCTTTAGACGGGAGCCCTGGGCACGACGCATGCGCCCCCGCATCGCTGCGGCGCTAGCAGAATTGCCTCCACTTAGTTCATAAACTACGCGTCGTCTCTGTTCGTCGTGCTTTTCTCCTTAAATTTAAAAGTGGAAAGTAGTGATTTATACTGTTTAAAGAAAACTAGTTACATCTTGAACTTATTTTCATTCTCTATAACATCCAAGTACCAATACGGTAAGTGCATTTCTGATTATTTTGAACATTTTCTTATATTTTTATCGTGTGTGTAGGCAAAATCATTTATTCGTAGCTTCAGCTTTTATTAAAAAGTATGTTCCGTTGGAAATGTATCGTGATCGTGCGTGTTACTTTATGTCCCGCGGGTTGAGAAGCGAATTTGAAAGCGTCGCGCATGTGCAACAGGTAGTGATCCCAGCCGGGAGACCCGGGCATTGCACATGCGCGCTCCATAGAGCTAGCGAGCTGTCGAGAACATTCGCTTAGTGCAGAACTACGCGTCATCTGTATATTGGCGGCCGTCGGCGTCATAATTTAGCGGTTTTCATTTTAAAACTTAATCGTGACTTATCATTGAAAATACAGTTAACTTCATTCTTGCTTACCTACCCGTCGCAAAATACGGTAAGATAATCAATACTACGTTTTTTTTAATTTATTTGCTGATCTTACTTGCTGTGTAGGCTACCACTTCTTTAACCTGTAATTTATTAGTTTTAGTGAAAGTTAGGAATCTGAACACCGGTCTTTTGCGTGGTCCGGCCATTGTTGTCAGCATTTTTGCGCCGAATCGTCCATGTGGATGCGTAGATTTAGCCGATAGCATGCCATAATAACCCAAAGAAAATTAGCGGAAACCCGTGAAATGTCTCTTAAGACATTAAGTCCGCGTATTATGTCCGCGTTTTTAAGTCGCATCTTGTGTATGTTTGTGATGCACCGGGCATCTTCAAAGCGCATGTGCAACACGTAACGAAAGTTGTTCCCACGTCACCTGAATGGCGCTTGCGCTCTGAGTAAATATCGGGCCTGGCTGTAGTGGTGCGCTGTACTCGTCGCATTGATTTCTCTTACGTCGCGACGCAGACAACGCGTACTTTATTTTATCTACATACATTTTGCTTTCTGAGTATCTCCAGTGTTCTGCCGTTTAACATTATATCATAAATCGTGAAAACTGTTGTTCTGGCGAGTCGTTCAGATGTTTCAAATAATACAGAAATATAAATAGTGTAGACAACACATGACCTCTAATCGAGTATATCGCATGACGCAAGTGCCACAGGTCGTACCTTTAGACGGGAGCCCTGGGCACGACGCATGCGCCCCGCATCGCTGCGGCGCTAGCAGAATTGCCTCCACTTAGTTCATAAACTACGCGTCGTCACTGTTCGTCGTGCTTTTCTCCTTAAATTTAAAAGTGGAAAGTAGTGATTTATACTGTTTAAAGAAAACTAGTTACATCTTGAACTTATTTTCATTCTCTATAACATCCAAGTACCAATACGGTAAGTGTATTTTTGATTATTTTGAAAATTTTCTTATATATTTATCGTGTGTAGGCAACATCATTAATTTCGTAGCTTCAGCTTTTGTTAAAAGTATGTTCCGTTGAAATGCATCGTGATCGTGCGTGTTATTTTATGTCCCGCGGGTTGAGAAGCGAATTTGAAAGCGTCGCGCATGTGCAACAGGTAGTGATCCCAGCCGGGAGACCTGGCATTGCACATGCGCGCTCCATAGAGCTAGCGAGCTGTCGAGAACATTCGCTTACTGCAGTAACTACGCGTCATCTGTATATTGGCGGTCGTCGGCGTCATAATTTAGCGGTTTTCATTTTAAAACTTAATCGTGACTTATAATTGAAAATACAGTTAACTTCATTCTTGCTTACCTACCCGTCGCAAAATACGGTAAGATAATCAATACTACGTTTTTTTAATTTATTTGGTGATCTTACTTGCTGTGTAGGCTACCACAGGGTGCACTTCTTTAACCTGTAATTTATTAGTTTTAGTGAAAGTTAGGAATCTGAACACCGGTCTTTTGCGTGGTCCGGCCATTGTTGTCAGTATTTTTGCGCCGAATCGTCCATGTGGATGCGTAGATTTAGCCGATAGCATACCATAATAACCCAAAGAAAATTAGCGGAAACCCAGCCTCTCTAGCTTGTGAAATGTCTCATAAGTCAATAAGTCCGCGTTTTTAAGTCGCATTTGTGTATGTTTAAGATGTACCAGGCGTCTTCAAAGTGCATGTGCAACACGTAACGACAGCTGTTCCCACGTCACCTGAATGGCGCATGCGCTCTGAGTAAATATCGGGCCTGGCTGTAGTGGTGCGCTGTACTCGTCGCATTGATTTCTCTTACGTCGCGACGCAGACAACGCGTACTTTATTTTATCTACATACATTTTGCTTTCTGAGTATCTCCAGTGTTCTGCCGTTTAACATTATATCATAAATCGTGAAAACTGTTGTTCTGGCGAGTCGTTCAGATGTTTCAAATAATACAGAAATATAAATAGTGTAGACAACACATGACCTCTAATCGAGTATATCGCATGACGCATGTGCAACAGGTAGTGATCCCAGCCGGGAGACCTGGCATTGCACATGCGCGCTCCATAGAGCTAGCGAGCTGTCGAGAACATTCGCTTACTGCAGTAACTACGCGTCATCTGTATATTGGCGGTCGTCGGCGTCATAATTTAGCGGTTTTCATTTTAAAACTTAATCGTGACTTATAATTGAAAATACAGTTAACTTCATTCTTGCTTACCTACCCGTCGCAAAATACGGTAAGATAATCAATACTACGTTTTTTAATTTATTTGGTGATCTTACTTGCTGTGTAGGCTACCACAGGGTGCACTTCTTTAACCTGTAATTTATTAGTTTTAGTGAAAGTTAGGAATCTGAACACCGGTCTTTTGCGTGGTCCGGCCATTGTTGTCAGCATTTTTGCGCCGAATCGTCCATGTGGATGCGTAGATTTAGCCGATAGCATGCCATAATAACCCAAAGAAAATTAGCGGAAACCCGTGAAATGTCTCTTAAGACATTAAGTCCGCGTATTATGTCCGCGTTTTTAAGTCGCATCTTGTGTATGTTTGTGATGCACCGGGCATCTTCAAAGCGCATGTGCAACACGTAACGAAAGTTGTTCCCACGTCACCTGAATGGCGCTTGCGCTCTGAGTACATATCGGGCCTGGCTGTAGTGGTGCGCTGTACTCGTCGCATTGATTTCTCTTACGTCGCGACGCAGACAACGCGTACTTTATTTTATCTACATACATTTTGCTTTCTGAGTATCTCCAGTGTTCTGCCGTTTAACATTATATCATAAATCGTGAAAACTGTTGTTCTGGCGAGTCGTTCAGATGTTTCAAATAATACAGAAATATAAATAGTGTAGACAACACATGACCTCTAATCGAGTATATCGCATGACGCAAGTGCCACAGGTCGTACCTTTAGACGGGAGCCCTGGGCACGACGCATGCGCCCCGCATCGCTGCGGCGCTAGCAGAATTGCCTCCACTTAGTTCATAAACTACGCGTCGTCACTGTTCGTCGTGCTTTTCTCCTTAAATTTAAAAGTGGAAAGTAGTGATTTATACTGTTTAAAGAAAACTAGTTACATCTTGAACTTATTTTCATTCTCTATAACATCCAAGTACCAATACGGTAAGTGTATTTCTGATTATTTTGAAAATTTTCTTATATATTTATCGTGTGTGTAGGCAACATCATTAATTTCGTAGCTTCAGCTTTTGTTAAAAGTATGTTCCGTTGAAATGCATCGTGATCGTGCGTGTTATTTTATGTCCCGCGGGTTGAGAAGCGAATTTGAAAGCGTCGCGCATGTGCAACACGTAACGAAAGTTGTTCCCACGTCACCTGAATGGCGCATGCGCTCTGAGTAAATATCGGGCCTGGCTGTAGTGGTGCGCTGTACTCGTCGCATTGATTTCTCTTACGTCGCGACGCAGACAACGCGTACTTTATTTTATCTACATACATTTTGCTTTCTGAGTATCTCCAGTGTTCTGCCGTTTAACATTATATCATAAATCGTGAAAACTGTTGTTCTGGCGAGTCGTTCAGATGTTTCAAATAATACAGAAATATAAATAGTGTAGACAACACATGACCTCTAATCGAGTATATCGCATGACGCAAGTGCCACAGGTCGTACCTTTAGACGGGAGCCCTGGGCACGACGCATGCGCCCCGCATCGCTGCGGCGCTAGCAGAATTGCCTCCACTTAGTTCATAAACTACGCGTCGTCACTGTTCGTCGTGCTTTTCTCCTTAAATTTAAAAGTGGAAAGTAGTGATTTATACTGTTTAAAGAAAACTAGTTACATCTTGAACTTATTTTCATTCTCTATAACATCCAAGTACCAATACGGTAAGTGTATTTCTGATTATTTTGAAAATTTTCTTATATATTTATCGTGTGTGTAGGCAACATCATTAATTTCGTAGCTTCAGCTTTTGTTAAAAAGTATGTCCCGTTGGAAATGCATCGTGATCGTGCGTGTTATTTTATGTCCCGCGGGTTGAGAAGCGAATTTGAAAGCGTCGCGCATGTGCAACAGGTAGTGATCCCAGCCGGGAGACCTGGCATTGCACATGCGCGCTCCATAGAGCTAGCGAGCTGTCGAGAACATTCGCTTACTGCAGTAACTACGCGTCATCTGTATATTGGCGGTCGTCGGCGTCATAATTTAGCGGTTTTCATTTTAAAACTTAATCGTGACTTATAATTGAAAATACAGTTAACTTCATTCTTGCTTACCTACCCGTCGCAAAATACGGTAAGATAATCAATACTACGTTTTTTTAATTTATTTGGTGATCTTACTTGCTGTGTAGGCTACCACAGGGTGCACTTCTTTAACCTGTAATTTATTAGTTTTAGTGAAAGTTAGGAATCTGAACACCGGTCTTTGCGTGGTCCGGCCATTGTTGTCAGTATTTTTGCGCCGAATCGTCCATGTGGATGCGTAGATTTAGCCGATAGCATACCATAATAACCCAAAGAAAATTAGCGGAAACCCAGCCTCCCTAGCTCGTGAAATGTCTCTTAAGACATTAAGTCCGCGTATTATGTCCGCGTTTTAAGTCGCATCTTGTGTATGTTTGTGATGCACCGGGCATCTTCAAAGCGCATGTGCAACAGGTAGTGATCCCAGCCGGGAGACCTGGCATTGCACATGCGCGCTCCATAGAGCTAGCGAGCTGTCGAGAACATTCGCTTACTGCAGTAACTACGCGTCATCTGTATATTGGCGGTCGTCGGCGTCATAATTTAGCGGTTTTCATTTTAAAACTTAATCGTGACTTATAATTGAAAATACAGTTAACTTCATTCTTGCTTACCTACCCGTCGCAAAATACGGTAAGATAATCAATACTACGTTTTTTTAATTTATTTGGTGATCTTACTTGCTGTGTAGGCTACCACAGGGTGCACTTCTTTAACCTGTAATTTATTAGTTTTAGTGAAAGTTAGGAATCTGAACACCGGTCTTTGCGTGGTCCGGCCATTGTTGTCAGTATTTTTGCGCCGAATCGTCCATGTGGATGCGTAGATTTAGCCGATAGCATACCATAATAACCCAAAGAAAATTAGCGGAAACCCAGCCTCCCTAGCTCGTGAAATGTCTCTTAAGACATTAAGTCCGCGTATTATGTCCGCGTTTTAAGTCGCATCTTGTGTATGTTTGTGATGCACCGGGCATCTTCAAAGCGCATGTGCAACAGGTAGTGATCCCAGCCGGGAGACCTGGCATTGCACATGCGCGCTCCATAGAGCTAGCGAGCTGTCGAGAACATTCGCTTACTGCAGTAACTACGCGTCATCTGTATATTGGCGGTCGTCGGCGTCATAATTTAGCGGTTTTCATTTTAAAACTTAATCGTGACTTATAATTGAAAATACAGTTAACTTCATTCTTGCTTACCTACCCGTCGCAAAATACGGTAAGATAATCAATACTACGTTTTTTTAATTTATTTGGTGATCTTACTTGCTGTGTAGGCTACCACAGGGTGCACTTCTTTAACCTGTAATTTATTAGTTTTAGTGAAAGTTAGGAATCTGAACACCGGTCTTTGCGTGGTCCAGCCATTGTTGTCAGTATTTTTGCGCCGAATCGTCCATGTGGATGCGTAGATTTAGCCGATAGCATACCATAATAACCAAAAGAAAACTTGCGGAAACCCTGTCTCCCTTGCTCGTAAAATGTCTCTTAAGACATTAAGTCCGCGTATTATGTCCGCGTTTTAAGTCGCATCTTGTGTATGTTTGTGATGCACCGGGCATCTTCAAAGCGCATGTGCAACACGTAACGAAAGTTGTTCCCACGTCACCTGAATGGCGCATGCGCTCTGAGTAGTTATCGGTGCATTGGTTGCTATCACGTCGCGATGCACATATTGCGCGTATTTTATTTTATCGGCATAACTTTTGCTTTATAAGTGGAAGCTTTACCATTCAAGAATGTTATACAAAAACATCATTATAAATACTAAATGGCTTTGCAAATTTGTATATATATTTAAATAAAATAATAAATAAATATCTTCACGCAATACCCAATACAGAGCTAGCTCTGTCTAGACAGAGGTCTAGTCTAGACAATTAAGCCCCTTCGACTCGCATTGCACCGAAGATTTTTTCAGGACATCGTAACAGGTTATGAACCCGTCGCTGTCTTTATGTCCAAGCCAACGATATAATTCGAAGGACTTGGAAGGACGCCATTAACGTTTACAAATTCAAGACACGTTTTCTGATTAGTCTGTGGTCAAAACTTGAGCAGCTTCAAAATTATTGCATAAAGTGACTTTATTTGTGTCTATGGGTCTTCGTGTTTAGGATAATGAGCTGATCATTTTATATACACTTAGTATGTGATGTGTTGACAGATACTGCACAGTACATAGGTTTTGAATGATAAGAGACGAATTGGGCGTTTAATAGTTTAGAGTTAGTTTAGAGATATACGCATGTCGTATTCATTAGACTCACGATAGCCGTGTGGTTGGGTGATCGGAATTCGAGTCAAGAGACCCGAGTTCGATCCCTAGGTGGTAGGCTCGTGCCAATGACTTTTTCAAAACTTATGTACGATTTATATCATTGGCTTGAACATGAAGACGGCGACAGGCTTACCACCTGTCTTCGGTGGAAGTGGAGTCGAAAGGACGGAATTGTCTAGACCTCTATCTACCCCATTTTTGGGAATGGAAGGATGGTATTTTTTTGTAGTCATTATCATCAAGAAAGCCTTTACCTACAGCTAGGTGTTATGGACCTAAGTTTGTAGCCTCACAGTATTATCGTATTTAATAAGTAATCTTACTCACGTTATTCTACACTAAAAGTGGTAATAAATATTATTTTATTTTAACCGTCTTATAAAACACAAAATCACTTTCTTAGCTATACTTGTTACATTTTAATTTAAATGAAACGTTCTAATAAGCACTACATAGTGATGGGCTTTAGGCGGTGCTGATACAATAGCGATATAACAACTTTAACTGTCTAATATTACAAATTTGTGAACACTTGCCTCCGATTTCAAGTACATTAGTAAGTAGTGACGATCGATGATCGTATTTCATTAAAGTTAATATTTTAAAAATTTTTGAATTTTTATAAAAATTTTGCGTTTAAACACTTATTTAGTTAACCTTGTAATGTATTCTATAGTGTGGTGAGGAATGAATTGTGGTCAGCATTGTCCGTGAAAGGTGTCAGCAGTATCCTTATACGAGCATTGCAATCTCTTTATAGGGATTCCTGTGCTTGTGTAAGGATAAACGGGGCATAAACAGAATGGTTTAATATCGAAAAAGGTGTTAGACAGGGATGTGTAGCGTCACCGTGGCTGTTTGATCTGTTCATGGACAATTGCTTGACAGATTTAAAAGAGAATGAAAGTGGGTTGAGAATGAATGAGTTACTCGTCAAATGCTGATGATCAAGTATTACTTGCGTCTTCAGCCGAGGAGTTGGTAACTGCTATGAGTGGAGCTTTTGTTAGAAAGGGAATGAAGATGAATGTAAAGAAGACGAAAGTGATGGTGTTTTAAAAAGATGAGGCCATGACATACTACAATATAATGATTGGAGATGAACAAATTGAACAGGTGAATGAGTTTATGTATCTGGGTTCAAAGTTCACAAGAGATGGAAAGTGTGAGAGTGATATTGAAAGAAGAGTGAATGCAGGAAACCTGGTGAATGGAGCATTGCACTCCTTTATGAGCATTCGGATGGTGTCTAACAAGGCTCGTTTGGCTGTACATATGGGAGTTTTGGTTCCGACTCTCATGTACGGAAGTGAAAGTTGGGTATGGCAGAAGAAACATGTAAGCAGAGTAAATGCAGTTGAGATGAGAGCATTAAGAAGTATGTTAGGAGTTAAACAGAGCGTCAGGATAATGAATAGCCAAATAAGGAAACGTTGTGGTCTGAAAGAAGATGTAGTGACTAAAATTGAGAAAGGTATGCTGAGATGGTTTGGCCATGTCGAGAGAATGAATGAAGAACGATTGACGAAAAAAGCATATAAGGGGAGTGTGACTGGAAGTGTAGGAAGGAGAAGACCTAGGCGGACGTTTCGAGACCAAATCAGGGACGTCCTGAAAAAGGTCAGGTCAAGAGTACCCTGAATCGAAGAGAATGTATGAAGGGAATAATGAAAGTAGACGAAGCGAAATAAGTATGTAAGGATCGTAGCAAGTGGAAAGAAGTGGTCTCTGCCTACCCCTACGGGAAACAGGCGTGATTATATGTATATATGTATGTATATGTATGTATGTTATATATTGTAAATATTTGTTGTATTAAAATTGCACCTATCCTATTTAATAGAGCTAATATTCCTTTAATACCCGGTTTGTCAGGCAGAAATCGCTTAAAGCGATATGACCACCGTTTGTAGTTTTAAGGTTTCCGAAATTGTAATAATAAATTCTATAAGACTATGTACAATAAAAGAATTATCTATCTATCTATCTTAAAAAAACGTTACCTTATTAAAAAAAATTATACAGTAATTTAAATATTTTTCAATTACCGATGTGGAAATGTTTTGGGTATATACGGGTATATTAAAATAATAAGTTATTCTATTTGCGCTTTAATATAAGTCAAATTCTCCAGTGCGGTATGATCCACACCTCAGAACTAGAGAATCATCTCAATATGCATACAAAATTTTTGTTAAATTTGACTTCTCCTTTGTTATAGTATTATCTGAGGCGCGGACCTCAGTATTTGGGAGCTCCACTCGATACCCTCGGGAGGAGGAGCCCCTGCAGGCAAGGTCATTCATACCCACCAATAATGGCCCTGCAGCAAGAGAGCGGACCAGTCGCGACCCTGGCCCGCGACTTCCGCGACAAGCTCGTGATCCCTGACATAGACGAAGACGTAAGTGACTTTTTATTTAACGTTAACATACGAAGTTTCAGTGCAATTTTGCCTACAGATATATTTTTATTAAAGTATAAATCCAATAATAAGTATATATATATATATATATATATATATATATATATATATATATATATATATATATATATATTTATATATATATATATATATATATATATATATATATATATATATATATATATATATATATATATATATATATATATATATATATATATATATATGACTATTGCGAGCGTCTTTCGTGCTCACAGGTGACAGATGTAACCGATTGTTGCGCTGAACGTGCGAGCACATTGAGCGCAAGTCAGCAAAGTTATTTATAATATACTGACGGCTAAGGAAAATTGCTTTAAACTACAATAGGCTTACGATAGAAGACGAGATATACATCCAAGAATATAACAGTTGGACTGTTATATTCATACAAAAGATCGAACGAAGTGAAAAAGTGACAGGCAGCGGTTCGAGATGCAAGACGCCTGGGTACTGCGATGCAATCTGTGATATCGATGACGGGCAACCATGCGGCTGCAGCTATATCCAGTTGACTAGTTAATGTAATAAAATTACTTTTAGTCATACATTAGTAAATTTACTTTTAGTCTTAGACACTGTATAAAACGATGACACTGTATAAACGAAACTCTATGAAAAATATAAGAACTTTAGGTAATAATATAACTATGTGAATTGTTCAATGTTATATTTAATCACAGCTTGAACAATAATAATCTGAATTTTTTGCAGGATAAATTCGAGGATGCAGCCGAAGACCCTCCACCCGAGTGAGTAATTTTAATATTATTTTATTTTTTTAGATATATTAATATTTCTCAGAAAAATCCACAGAAAGGGGTTTAAGAACGAACCCCGTACGTTCTTATATCTGTCTGAGCGAAAATATTTTCGTCATCCATCCAACTATAATCATCCATCACTTTACCGTTAAATTTTACTGGTCGCCTCATCACCTTGTCAGTGGCGATTTTCCATAATGTCTCACACTACGTTTATATGATAATTATAACATCCCAATTAGTTTTTTTGGTCTTCTGTAATTAATTTCCCAATAACCAGTCTGCAGTACAAAGTATTCGCCACTTATCCCATCGATTTTTTTATATTTTGGAAGGTGCACCACATGGTCAAATACTAATTACTCCAAATAATAAGTAAAATAATCACGGCATTTTCTAGTCATAGTAATCAATTAGATCAACCGTTCCACTCTCATTATTCTTCTCTTTCTAAGGCAGACAGGGCTCCGATGACTCATCTAGTACTTATGTAGTTACAAATAAAATAAATTTACACATCTGATGAAAGTTTTTACGAAATATTCACTGATCTCACACTAACCATGATCAAAAATCCATCAAATTAGTTACATTGTACTTTTTCAACCATTCTGTACCTACTACAAGACACGACTGTGTAGTATTTGGGGTTATCCATTAAAATTATTTCTTAGAGCAAAAGCAAACCATATGATATTATGCTTGTCTACAGATTCAAAATGGATCTGCACGCAGCTTTGCAAGACTGCGAGGTGGCCATCAAGAAGTTCTTCAATAATGATCTCGAGAGCGCCATGGAGATTATGAGAAATTGGTGATTGATGATCAATTTTTAACTGTTTACAAAGTACCACACGATATTAGTCTAGTGCTACTATAATATTAGAAATGAGTATTAGTGAAAGAAACAAAATTATGTCGAGAAGCACACTCTTTATATTTATGTAACCAACGAAAAATAACTGCCGATTGGGTGGCTGATCGAAATTTGAAACGGAAGGCTCGAATTTGATTTCCAGGTGGAAGCCATATTTTTGAGTACAAATCGTCAAAACTTTACTATTTATGTGTTACGTAGATACCACTCCGTGGTAGATTTTAAAATATAAAACATCGCTTTCAAAAGCTCTGATCCCAAAGTAAGTGATAACTTGATTCTGTAATCAGAAAAATTAAGGTACCACAAACGAACTGACCCGAGAAAATGTACAAAAATGTTGTCTGCTTTGTTCCGACCAGGAATCGAACCCCGGGAATTTAGCTGGTGACGCCACGAAAATCTATGTGTACGCTACTCGTCCCCGGAGGCTGTCAAAAAAAATAAAGATTTTATATTTTTAATTCGACGAATAAATGACTTGATTTCCGGCGAAACCATAACATCTAATAATAGTGAATATACATACTAACATGTCATTATACCTCTTAGGAGCGACACTTCGCTGTACCACAGCCTGGGTCTCTCCATATTCGAGTTCATTCCGGCGGTTCTCACCCTGGACTCTGCGCAAGTTGCCCGCGCTATGGCTGCCCTTAAGCGCACCCTTGCCCTCTGTCACAAACATCGTCGCTCGTACAGCCTGGCGGAGTCCATCGGCACCATGATCAAAAAAGTATGTACCTCCCTAATAAATCACTGTTGGATATTTATTGGAATTTATTTTAATTCATAGGCATTCTGTGGAGAAAATCTAAACAGCTGAATTTTAGACGTGACGAAGAAATTTTGGACGTAAATAAGAAGAAGAATGAATCTAAAACAATTTACAGCTCAAATGCTGTTGCCCGTCGCTGGTACGCTTAATTTGGGTCTGACATATTTCCGGAGCGATATCCCGACAAATGTCGGTAGCCAGTGGCATTTTTATGGCTCTCCCCTTAAGACGGTCCTAGGAAGAAAAGGATGGTATATTAAACACTCGACATAAGAATATTTTTCTTAAAACATACATAGATACATAGCTAAGAGCAACATCACAACATTGATCTGATCCCAAAGTAAGCGCTTAAGCACTTGTAGTACAGAATCAGAAACAATGAAGGTACCACAAACAGCCAGACCCAAGAAATATAATGTCTATAACAAATATAATGTTTATAGATGAAATAAAAACTATTGCGCCTGCTGTCGCCCACGGTTTCGAATAATATACTTTACTGCGAAAAAAATTTATATCGAAGCGCAACGAAATTTTTAAAAACTACTATATTTATAAAGTAATATACAATTGCTAAAAATCCAAACACATTTAAATTACGATTGCTTTTTTCGTAATATTCGAATTAAGCTCTGTCTATTTGTAGAAATTACAAGAAAATTCTTAATGTAGGTATCAGTGAACATACTTTAAAAAATATACCCTAGAGACGATATTTAATAATACTTCGCAGAAATGTTCTGCAACGAATTGAAATTATTTTGTAACAGTAAATAAAGTGGATAAAGAGGCGAATAGTCAAATTTAAACCGGACGATAGCATTTTTAAATAAGAGTTATAATTCCTCGGTATCATAAGTACAACGCGTATTAAGTTTTTTTTTTGTGTAAAAAATATTTGATGTTCAGATATTTCTCTTTTACGCATTTACTGTGTATAGATTAATGATATACACTTTGCAAAATTTGTAAAGCTTCAGTAGTGATTTAATCTTTTTACCTCGAGCTTGGGATTGTATCTGTAATTATGAAAATTTAAAAGACTTTTTCCGAAACTTTAATGAGTGATCACAAATTCTCTCCTCCCGTGACAACTTTTTCGGGTGTTCTAAAGATTACCCCACTCGTGTTTGCCTGATAGACGAACTACTCGATCCTGACGGACATGGAGGCGCATGCTGAATTGTGCTACGCGGAATCGGGGCTGTTGCAGGCTGCCCTCTGTGTTTTGGACGGCGATGACATCGCCGGGGTCTTGCGCGCGACTATCAAAGTCAAGAATTGCTACAGCTGCTATAAGTAAGTTCTTTACTGTAACATGCATCTCAGGTAGCGCAAACTGGTAATTTAAAATCCAGGAAATGTTTTTCATATTTATGTTACCTTATTTATTTTCTGTGTTCTGTCGTTATAAGAGTGTCTTTTAATATTATATAAAGCCGGATTAGATGCAGTTTTATGTAACTTTTTGTTACGTATCGGCTAGAGAGAAATAGCATGTCTCCCTACGATTAATAGGCGCTTTTAATTAAAAAGATTGTGAATCTTGGAACGGTTGCTTCTCCCTTGAGATTCTAATTTACATAGTTGAACAAAATAGAAAAAGAATAGTCCATACTATCGTCGAAAATCTATGTAATAAATGCCTAAATAAATTTAAGCGACACTGTCACATGTTAATTGTTTTTAATTTACCAGAAATACTTTGTTACACAATCATAGATCCCGAAGAAATAAGCTACAGCTATAACTGTGTAACATAAATGAAATTCTATATAGTAATATAATCGATGGCGGAATAAAAAGATGCTGAAGTCTACTTACGACGAACATCAACCTCTCTGGGCGATTCATGATGCTTGGTGATAAATCATTCGCGCTGAACGTCAGTAACAAAAGAATAAAGTACGATAGTTTCATAATGTTTACAGGATGTATCCTGTTGTATGTGTCGCTAGACAAAGATTTAGACATTCAGTATCGTTAGAATCCTTACGTCATGACTAAAATTTCTTGTTTTACTTTTTAATACGTTTTTGGTAAGGCAGCAGTTAGTTTGCTTTTGCTTGTTTTGCTATTCGTAAAAACATCGCTCATGAACCATGACTCCATATTGGGTTAACTGGATAAATCGCACAGGGATTGCGCGCGCATTTTGGAGAAGAAGACATGGGAGAGCGATGAATCTCGTCAGCACTTCCAGAGTGGCGTTCGTCTTGGCCTCGCCACTTTCAGCATTATGATCGCCATGTTGCCGCCGCGTCTCGTCACCGTTCTCGAGTTCGTCGGTTTCTCTGGCGATAAGGTAAGATGGAGAACATAATAATGAAAATTCACTTTTAGGATTATTAAAGGGAATGCTTCATTGGCAGATTCTAGCGGCAGCTTTTGCTAATTTAGAAATGCAATTTGCCGGGTTACCACTGTTTTGCCGGTGTAATTTGTGTAAACCATATTATTTATAATTGATGATTATTTTTAAGTGGAAATAAAAATAAAAAACTAGCTATTTTCTCTGCAAATATATATTCTGAAGAATATTTTTATTTACGTTCCTTATTATTACTAACAGACCTAGCCATAACGAAGCATGGCCGGGTTTGGTTATAAGATGAATATGATTTTTAAGTTAAAAATATATCGAAAAATTTTTCTAAAATGATGGATTAAAATTAAAGTATTGTTTCGCTAAGAATTTAAGTAATTGTAGATACTTATTATAAATTATTAAAATATATTACTTATTATTAAAAATTAATCTAAAACATTTTAAAATGACGTGCACGATTTACATTGAAACTGACAAAAAACAAGGAGGAGGTTCTCAAGTAAACATGCCTATTTGTTTTCTTATGTATAGCACTTATGAAGTCACGATAGCCGAGTTGTTGGGTGGTCGGAATTTCGAGTCGAGAGACCCGAGTTCGATCCCCAGGTGGCAGTACCAATGAGTTTTTCAAAAACTTATGTACGAATTTCATCGTTGGCTTGGACATAAAGGCGGCGACGGTCTCACCACCTGTCACGTAGTCCCGAAAATATCTTCGGTGGAAGGTGGGTCAAAGGGACTTAATTGTCTAGACTTGACCTCTGTCTACCCCTGTATTGGGAATTGCGTGAAGATATTTTTTTTATTTTATGTATGATAATCCGTATTTTACGGAGCGTCTATTTTGAAGAAGGTACCATATAAATTTCATAAAAATATTCGCCTACTGAGGATAGAAAAAGTTTGTTCACGCGTTACGTATTCAGCTGAGAACCTCCGATTCTCTTCAAACATGACATACATTTGTAGTTGTAATCATTACATACCCTTAACTCAACAGTGACATAAAGCTACATTTGATTTTATATCGGAGACGGAAGGCAGTCGAGAAAGCATTTCAACGGTTTAAAGCAGCCCTTTTTGCTAATTAGTTTTCTTATCATACTATCCTTTTCGACAGTTTAATTTTTTTGCTAAAAAGTATAGCATAGTAAATTTGGCAGCCTGATAGTTTAGTTATTAGTGATCCTGAGTTCGAATCAGATGGTTGCGGGTTCGAATTTCGACTTCTTTATAGCCTGTTACCAGTCCACTGCTAAATATAAAATTGCCGGTCTTGTGTCGTCTGCATTCATATCCATACATAAATACATATAATCACGCCTCTTTCCCGTGGGGGTAGGCAGAGACCACTTCTATCCACTTGCTACGATCCTTACATACTTGTTTCGCCTCGTCCACTTTAATTATTCCCTTCATACATTCTCTTCGATTCAGGATACTCTTGACCTGGCCTTTTTCAGGACGTCCCTGATTTGGTCTCGAAACGTCCGCCTAGGTCTTCCCTTTCCAACACTTCCATTCACACTAGCCTTATATGCTTTTTTCGTCAATCTTTCTTCATTCGTTCTCTCGACGTGGCCAAACCATCTGCGCATACCTTTCTCAATTTTAGTCACTACATCTTCTTTCAGACCACAACATTTCCTTATCTCACTATTCCTTATCTTGTCGCTCAGTTTAATTCCTAGCATACTTCCTAATGCTCTCGTCTCAACTACATATCCACACACATCATCATCATCATCATAACTACACATCCATATCACATCAAATCAAAATAAATCCAAAACTTTAAATTTCACTCTGTATTTACCGTAACCAGAGTTTGGCTACGATTGTTAAGTGAATCGGTTTCCGTGGTTTATCCAGCGCTCTTTGCAGGAAAGCGGTTTGGCTGAGCTGCAGGCGGGCGCCCGGGAGCCCGGACTCCGCGGGGTGCTCTGCGAGCTGACTCTGTTGGCTTACCATCTGGTCATCAGCCACTTTGCCGGCGCCGTGCCGGATTTTGACTTGTGCCAACGCATACTGGACACTCAGCTCAAGGTGAGTACTCGTTTCCTCAAATTATCAATGATTATGCGTTCTCAACATAGCCAAATTACAGCTGCTTTTGAAGGATCCCATAAATAACTAAATATCTTCACGCAATTCCCAATACAGGGTGTAGTCCAGAAAATTAAGTCCCTTCGACTCACCTTCCACCGAAGATATTTCGGGATAACGTGACAGGTGGCGAGCCCGTCGGCGTCTTTATGTCCAAGCCCACGATATAATTCGTACATAAGTTTTGGAAAACCATTGGTACGAGCCAGCCACCTGGGGATCGAATTCGGGTCTCTCGACTCGAAATTCCGACCGCTCAACCACACGACTATCGTGACATAATCCGACTTAAGTGAAGTACTCAATACTTATTTACGATAATTAATAGCTTTACACATGCACTTCAGCTTAACATTTAAGACTGTAGAGGCAATCCGCCATATATAACAGTTCTGCTGCACATATCTTCATTGTAGATTGAGCGTTCCCTGACCAACTTCCTGGTATCTTCGAAGCACCCACACCGATGAATCACTTCTCCAGTGTCTTTTTTCTAGCGTCTACTCTTACGATAATGTTCTTAATATCGTCCGGCCATCAGGTGTATCCCGAAGGCGTGTGGTTCCTCCTCTTCGAGGGTCGTCTGCAGTTGCTTCGCGGGCGATGCGCCCTCGCCGCGGCCACCTACCGTCGCGCCGCCGAAACTCCACACCTGTGGAAGCAACTCCGCCATCTCTGCTACTGGGAGCTCATGTGGGCAAGCGCGTAAGTCAAACATCTCTTTCGTCAATCATCTCATTTCATCATCGATATATCTCTTTCATCAAAATGATCCTTGCCATAGTAGATTACAATAGACAGTACGTCTAAGTGGAAGAACTGTAGTCTCGTAAGTTTGTCATCTTATACATATTTTGTTGACAGTGCGTTAAATAAGCTTAAATCTCTACTCGGTTATAGATCTCTGTGGTGCTTTGAGGAGCTTTGAGGTTTTTCGCGTAGACCTGTTGCAGTGGTTTAAGCAATGTTGTGTTATCGATATTAAATACTTTTTTTGTTGAGACACGGAAAGTCTTCGTTAAATAAACTGATTGTATTATAAATCGGCAAAGAATAGATACACATGTTACAAAAAAAAACAATTACTCTATTCTGATTTGCTGCAGCAATTCTTTATTTTATTAATTTTCATAATTTATTCATTATTAAATTTCATAATTTAATGTGATTTATTCATAATTTTTTCTCTGACACTGTTTTCTAAAGCGAATATTAAGTCCATCAACAAAAAACCTAATAGAAGTTTTCCACAGAAATACACTAAGTAATAAATCTGATACAGTTTTTTTCTTCTACATATGTCTACAATCCGCTCGCAGCCTTAGTCAAAAGTGTAGTGATTAGTAGTGCAATCCTTTTAACCTTTCTAGCCACGTTTCATCAGAGGACATCGTGTTTATCGTGGAGTCTGTCGTCGTTTGCCTAAGTCAACGTCACAAATAAACCTACGACCACGGTTTAAAAAGCCTTCCGATTATAACTAAGACATTGGGCCATCTTAGCCAAATACATAAACCACGTGACAATCGAAAATTTCAATCATGGTTACTTGTTATACATGTAACATATTTATTACGTTGGGATGAAGTTTAAAGGACGCAAACTGAAACCCATACACTTTGAACAACTACATAACTTATTACGATAACACTTTTATTACGATAACACTTCGGAACAAAATTAAAAAATAAAATTTATGTATTTATTATATTAATTAATTCATTATGATAGATCATATTACACATTAATATTCTATTATCCGATATTCAATTAACAAAGAATACTACTATGTGTATACTAATATGTGGACATGACATTTTGTTGACAATAAGTGATGACGTAAATTTTTTGTGAAAGCAAACCTACTTTTTTTATAGAGTTACTAAATGTTCCTGAAAATTCAATACTATCTTAAAAACTTTGAAAATCAATCAAATTTCCAAACTAAGAATAAAAATACTTTTTAGTGTTCTCAAACTCTTCATTTGTCACTGTTCACTACGCATCACCTGAAAAATCTTTCAGTATCAGTGTTGTTGTTGATTTGCAACATTGAAAATGAGGAAACGTCACTTGATAGATTAATCAGAAACAGTTGTGTAGTCTTTGACTGTCAAAGATTAACTGAAATGAAATTATAGTTTTGTTTTTACTCCCTCGCCGGGTGAAAAGTCATCCAAACTCGACATTTGTTTACACACAGGAACATTAACTGTGAAATAATTTATTCAACCTTTAATTGGTTTATTTCATGATACATTTTAACCAAAATTAACAGCAGTGTCACTAACTACGTAACAGTTCACAGTCTATAAAGTATTGCAACAATGTCTTAAATCTTCGTACTGAAAATGGCATGGGTTTTACAACGGGTAAACATCATGATTTTTTTATAATAATGTGATTACCATTCGGAGTATCGTATTTATTCCACTAAGTATAAACTTATTCCACTTTGTAGATACAACTTTGACCGCTACTTATGAAACTGCTATCATTGATTTATTTCTATTGCTGTTATGATTGTGTTCTTCGTAAATCATTTCGAGATTTCGAAAAAAAATAACTTTTGTGCATGTTTGTCTTTGAATGTTAAATATGTTTTAATTTTTTATTAACTAAGTTTACATTTCATATTAATTATCCATATGTTATCGGATCTGGCACAAAATACATTGTTAAAATCAGTGGAATTAATAATTAATGCCATATTAAACAGCCGGACAGTCCGTCCTATCTGCAATTCTAATGATTGATCAATTATTTTCATAATACTCCTCTGTTTGATAAACTTTTGCACTTAAAAATCATATCGGAAATACCTTTGCCATATGATGAATAAGTCATCGATTAAAAGTTGACGATTGTTGTAATCGATAACCTTCTACTATTTATGAATATTCTGAAATACCTTAGATCCGTGACATGTGGTAGCATCATTTATCATGAATAAATTTCACAGCACTATTTATTGTTTTCGTGTTTTGCTTTCGATTTCGGCATGAAATTATCGGGTCTGTCCTGTCGTGTTTTCGCGTCTCACTTGTGAACAATTAAACTGTGAACTGACACCGATCAGAAAAAAGAAAGAGAGATCAGATACAGAAAGAGACTTAAAATTACAACTGATGCGTGTAAGACTCCGTGGCTCAGAGGTAAAAGCATTGCCACGGTACGGCGAAGGTCGCGGGTTCGAACCCCGCCCGTGTCAGTTGTACAGTAGTACAGTATAACTTATATACTGTAAAATCAATAAAATCGATCAGAAATTAATGTTTATTCGTACTTATTGATAATTCATGCATATAGTAACGTAGACTTAATAATGCTTTCTTAAAAGTGTTTCACTTTGACGACACTCGTCGTTGTTTCGTTTTTCCTATGCCATGAGACAGGTTCTCATGTCGCACAGTTTCTATCTTGATGTCATCAATTACTAAGCATACATTAAACGCACCTTAGGTTCGTTCGTTAAGCTCAGCCCCTTAGTGTTATATAATGCTGTAACCTTTACAAACTTATCGTGCTTTGACAACTCATTCAGAATACAATGCACAACATAAGCTATTCTCGTTAACTTTTTGAATAGTTTTAAATTTAATTGCGCAAGTGAGACGCAGGAACATATTACAAGTCCAATATTACGGAATTACCTCACTCTCAATGTAGTGGAACAAACATGACAAATAATAAAATCACTTGTGCCATTTATCGTACGGGACAACCGAGTCAGTTGATATATTATGAATTACAATAAACACGACGGGACCGGTATACACGGACTCGATTTTTTTTTATTTTTTTTTATTTTTGTGTATAATTTTGTATACATTCTGTGTAGCATGATGATGGAATGGCGCGAGGCGGCTGGATACGCGGGGCGTCTCATTGAGGAGAGCTCATGGTCGCGCACCGTGTACTCCTACGCTAGGGCCGCCATGCTTCTGCAACTTGGTGATAAGGCCACCGCCGCCGAGCGCCGTCAGGCCGCAGAGTTGCTCAAGTAAGATCTGCGAACGAGCCCTACGCCCTAGGACGAAAGTCGTCGCGAGTCGCGTTTAAATAGAACGAGGGCACAACGGCGAAGGGACGGTCCGATTCTACATTCATTTTTTTTTCTCTCTCTCTCTCTCTCTCTCTCAATGGATCGCCGACGGAGTTCGCACCACTGACACATCTGTGGTTTATACACACACACGGAGGATTGTTTTCGTTTTTTTTTCTTTTGCAATGTTTTTTAGCTCTTTATTTGCACACGGTGTTTTACTGTTTGCGAAGGTGAAAGTTTTATTTAAATTGTTTACATAAGTGTAGTGTCAAGCTCAAGTTTATTTTCACGAAATTCGCGAGTACCTACATATATCTAAAAAGTTTTTCTTTGCGGATCGCATCAGAGAGACTATTGACATTACCGACATATTGAAGTCCAACACACTTGTACATATATATACAACAACTCGAATTGTATTGAGTTAAAATTTCCTAAACTATAGAACACAAAACGGTCATACTAAGGATCCCTACAACCCTTACTCATAGTCACACGCGTTATCTATTCATGAATTACTTTCCCTATTTAAGTAATGAATCGTATCTTAATAAATATATTTAATATGTTTTTTTAATTATTACTATAACACACAGTCATATCTACTGTATCATCACAATTAACTGACCGTGATATTTTGGCTGTTGTTATGTAGCGCTCACAGTAAGTACGCATGCGTCACGCAAGTACAAGTGCACTGCCAGCGGATAGCGCGTTCTGACTCTGCAATGATTTTTCTTTACGTGCGCATTTCTTCTATCGCAATTCGGACAACTTCATCCGCATGTTTTAAACCTACCAAACTATGATTTTTTTGCTCCATCTTGCTGTCTTAGGTTCAGTTTGTTAACTACCGTCGTCGTAACGACATTGTTAATTATAAATAAAGCTACAACCCACTCATTTCGCTTGAGTTTCTTTGTTTAAAAAAATTGCCTAACGTCGTTTGGCTTGTTTGAAATATATAGGTTTCCTCGCGAAAATCGGATTACAAACACACATTGTAGATGAACAAGTAATACTTTTATAAACAATTTATCATTCGCCGTACATTCTAGACATGCCGTGAAGCGTTGACAGGGCCGAGACATTTTCATCATCGCCTTGGAGCGTTCCGTTTCGCTTTTAGGTCGCTTGGGCACATGAAGCGCGGTCGCGTAAGGCACTTTGACTAATCGCTGTCGTTCCTCAGGGCCGCCCCCCTCTACCGCCAACGTATAGCCGGGAAGTCTCTGCCCATGGAGAAGTGGGTGTCTCGCCGATGCTCCAGGTTCGAGGCTCAGGGCGGACGCCTTCTGCTGCCGGGACTCGAGCTGCTCGGCCTCTGGAATATGCTGTCAGCGCTGAACACCGATTCGCGCACCGCCCATTGCATGCTGAAGGTTTGGCGTCGGCGTTTGTTTAATTACCAACGGCGTGTAATGTTTTAAGAGGGGGGGGGGGAGATTGAGATGAATGTCAGTGTTTCCGTGCTACTTGTCGTAATATACAGACGGTGCATTTTGTCAATAGCTAGAAATACACTTTTTAGTATATATAAAAAATAAAAAAATTAAATATCTTCATGCAACTCCCTATACAGGGGTAGACAGAGGTCTAGTCTAGACAATTAAGTCCCTTCGACCCACCTCCCACCGAAGATATTTTCGGGACAACGTGACAGGCGGTGAGCCCGTCGCCGTCTTTATGTCCAAGCCAACGATTTACTTTGTACATAAGTTTTGAAAAACCCATCGGTACGAGCCTGCCACCTGGGGATCGAACTCGGATCTCGCGACTCGAAATTCCGACCACCCAACCACTCGGCCATCGTGACTATGTATATAATAGCTTGTGACTATGTGTATAATAGCTATGTATGTAATAGCGTGCAATGTTTACCGACAGATGGCGGCTATAACTGTCTCGAAAATTATCTGGCCGGTATGATGCGCTAGGTGTGTAGTACTGCTATTCCCTCGTAGCAACAAACATTCGTGTGATAAATGTGAATGTATATATTCTAGTCATGGATATTTATATAAAACGATATAAAGCGTACATAAATTTGAAAAAAATCTCATTGGTACGAGTCTGCCACCTGGGCATCGAACTAGGATCTCTCGACTCGCTTACCGTCACGTGAGCCGCCTGCTCGTTTGCCGCGCTTTTCTATGTATATAAAAAAAGAGAGAGACTAAAGCGTCCGAGGCGCGCCGCCCGGCCGGCGAGCAGCAGGTGGAGTCGAGCGGCGAGCGCTACGAGCGCGAGGAGCGCGGCTGGCCGCGCGGCCTGCACGCGGACAACCGCGCGCTGCTCGCGCACCTGCGCGGCTGCTGCCTGGCCGCGCTCGGCGCGCCGCGGCTCGCGCTGCACCACCTCGACCACGTCGCCAGGTCGGTCCGCGCCGACCGCGACTCTATGCCGCACGCAACACGGTCCACTGCAGACGTGCACATACATACACGTCGCGGCATATTACGCCGCGCGCACGACACGGTCCACTGCAGACGTGCATAGATATACACATGGCGGCATTTTAAAGTCCTCTGCAGCACACAATACGGTTCACTGCAGACGTGCACATACATACACGTCGCGGCATATTACGCCGCGCGCACACGACACGGTCCACTGCAGACGTGCATAGATATACACATGGCGGCATTTTAAAGTCCTCTGCAGCACACAATACGGTTCACTGCAGACGTGCACATACATACACGTGGCGGCATATTAAAGTCCACTGCAGCACACAACACGGTCCACTGCAGCACAACACGGTCCACTGCAGACGTGCATAGATATACACATGGCGGCATTTTAAAGTCCTCTGCAGCACACAATACAGTTCACTGCAGACGTGCATACATACACGTCGCGGCATATTACGCCGCGCGCACACGACACGGTCCACTGCAGACGCATTGATATACACATGGCGGTATTTTAAAGTCCTCTGCAGCACACAATACGGTTCACTGCAGACGTGCACATACATACACGTGGCGGCATATTAAAGTCCACTGCAGCACACAACACCGTCCACTGCAGACGTGCATAGATATACACATGGCGGCATTTTAAAGTCCTGCAGCACACAATACGGTTCACTGCAGACGTACATACATACACGTGGCGGCATATTAAAGTCCACTGCAGCACACAACACCGTCCACTGCAGACGCATAGATATACATGGCGGTATTTTAAAGTCCTCTGCAGCACACAATACGGTTCACTGCAGACGCACATACATACACGTGGCGGCATATTAAAGTCCACTGCAGCACACAACACGGTCCACCGCAGACGTGCATAGATATATATACACATGGCGGTATTTTAAAGTCCTCTGCAGCACAATACGGTTCACCGCAGACGTGCACATACATACATAACGGCCTATTAAAGTCCACTGCAGACGCACATACATACACGTCGCGGCATATTACGCCGCGCGCACACGACACGGTCCACTGCAGACGTGCATTGATATACACATGGCGGCATTTTAAAGTCCTCTGCATCACACAATACGGTTCACTGCAGACGTGCACATACATACACGTGGCGGCATATTAAAGTCCACTGCAGCACACAACACGGTCCACTGCAGACGTGCATAGATATATATACACATGGCGGTATTTTAAAGTCCTCTGCAGCACACAATACGGTTCACTGCAGACGTGCATACATACACGTCGCGGCATATTACGCCGCGCGCACACGACACGGTCCACTGCAGACGCATTGATATACACATGGCGGTATTTTAAAGTCCTCTGCAGCACACAATACGGTTCACTGCAGACGTGCATACATACACGTGGCGGCATATTAAAGTCCACTGCAGCACACAACACGGTCCACTGCAGACGTGCACATACATACACGTGGCGGCATATTAAAGTCCTGCAGCACACAATACGGTTCACTGCAGACGTACATACATACACGTGGCGGCATATTAAAGTCCACTGCAGCACAACACGGTCCCTGCAGACGTGCATGAATATACACATGGCGGCATTTTAAAGTCCTCTGCAGCACACAATACGGTTCACTGCAGACGTGCACATACATACACGGCGGCATATTAAAGTCCACTGCAGACGTGCATACATACACGTGGCGGCATATTAAAGTCCACTGCAGCACACAACACCGTCCACTGCAGACGTGCATAGATATACACATGGCGGTATTTTAAAGTCCTCTGCAGCACACAATACGGTTCACTGCAGACGTGCACATACATACACGTGGCGGCATATTAAAGTCCACTGCAGCACACAACACGGTCCACTGCAGACGTGCATAGATATATATACACATGCATCACGGAATGTTAAAGTCAACTGCAGGGCACAATACGGTTCACTGCAAACAAACACACATACATACATAACGGCCTATTAAAGTCCACTGCACGATGTAAACCCTCACCTATAAGAAGGATTTGCCATAATCGCGACGCTTGGCAGCGGATTGGCGATCGCAGTAGCAGAACATTCGCACCTCAGACGCTGCTGAACGTCCTCGATCTGATTATTTTGGTCTGATGTTTTCAGTGCAAACATTTTTTTATAAATATATGGAGTGTGTATCTATATATAAGGAGACTATGTAGTACATTAGTATATATTTAATATTAGAAGCCGTAGCCATAATTACAATGTAAAATACCAACCAAAATTAATGTCAAATTGACGACCTCCTTGGGCGAGTGGCTTATACACCGGTTTTCATGGCGTCATCAGCTCTGAGAACACTTTCTGTAATTTCTCGGGGCCTGATTGTTTGTGGTTTGTCACCTCAAGTGCTTTAACACCTTACATTGGACACCGAGAAAATGTATGTATTCATTATTCACACGTTTTACGACGCATGAAAAATGGGGGGGGATGTTACATTGTAATTTTGGCTACGGCTTCTTGTATTAAGTACACACTATATACTATATTGTTTCCTTACAAGAACAAATGTTCTTCCATCAAATGCCATGTCAAGAGCTCCCTCAGACAACGTGTATGCACCAGAACAGCGATGAAGGCAGAAGAAGAGTGAAGACTTGAGAATTGTGATGAAAACTTGTTATTTTTCGCCGGGCCGGTTTTCAGATTGAAGGACAAGATCAAGGAAGATACTTTCCTGGTGCCGTACGCTCAGGTTGAGGCAGCCATGTGCCACTCGGCGCTGGGAGACAACGATCGCGCGCAGCGTATGCTGCTGGATGCCAGGTGAGGCGGGGATGGTGCCAGAAAATGGCGATAGCATGGCATGGCATAATTTCTAAAGTGAAGTCGAGATATGTTGCCTTATTCTTCTTCATTACGATAGATAGTGGTTGGGTGATCGGACTTCGAATCATGTCTTCGAGAACCGAGTTGGACCCTCAGGTGGCAGGCTCGCACCGTGGGTTTTTTGCTATTTATATCGTCGACTAGGATATGAAGGGCGACGGGCTCACCACCTATCACGTTTTCCTAAAAAAACATCTTCGGTGGAAGATGGGTCGAAAGGACTTAGTTGTCTAAACCTCTGTCCACGTGTATTGGAAATGGCATGAAGATATTTATTTATTTTTTTTTGCAGCCGATCAAGAGTCCACTGCTGAACGTAGGCCAGAATTTGCCACAAAAATGGTCGACCATTAGACCATATTAACCACCAATATTTTGCTGGTCGTCACTACATCTCGCGGGGGGTCGTCCTACACTGCGTACACACTTGCTTGTACGAGGTTGTCACTCGAGAACCTTTCCTCACCCCCGGTTATAAGTTCGTCGAGGTGTCTTGCCTGGCGTGGTTACATTGACAGACTACAGGGAATACGTGCTGGTTATATGCTGGTGCTGTCTTTCAGAGTTAAATGTTTAACAGTTGGCCGATGTTAAAAAAAATATTATTGGACTAATGGAAATAGTTGATTTTTATTTAACCGAAACATACTGGTTAAAATTCTATGGGAGTAACCATCAGTAATGTAAAAGAAAACAGTTGAATGGGTCATATGTAACAATCCAACTATCCTATATTTATATATAATATTATGGTCGGATCAACAGTTGTAATGTGTTACAGGAAGCGCTTCTCCAACTACTCGCTCGAGTCACGCCTGCTGTTCCGCATTCATTCAAAGCTTGAGATCGTCCGCGACATTGCGGCCACTGGCAACGACGAGGTGGACAGGGCCCCTCCGCGCTTCGTCCGCATCCCGCGTTACGCTGGGCGCACCGAAACAACTGGCTAAACGCATCGCCAATGATTTAACGGTTCGGCTGTATCTGTCTTTGACTTTTGGTCATTGTTCGTAGGGCAAGGCGCGATCGGGCTATTCGTCAAAATATATGTCTATTTTAAATCTCGATACGATAAGAAATTTTAACTATTGATTGTTCTGTAGTAAATTTGGGCCGTGTGGCAACGGCCTCAGAATATTGCCACCCCCTCTCGTCCCGTGGGTGTCGTAAGAGGCGACTAAGGGAAACTGTTTGTCTAACACCGGGTGGTATTCCGAAGAGAAAGGCAACACGAACTTTAAGCACTTTAGAATTATTATATTATTATTAAGATTATTATCTCGTGTTTTAGAATTTAGAAAACGGTTGATATAATTAAGACGCCGTAAAGTTTTCAAGGCACTGTAGCCAGTATTGCGAGATCGCGCCTGTCATAATCGAGCCCTCACTGTAGTTGTTAAATTATTGATGTTTCTAGCTGTAAGTGATATTTAATCGCATTTAATCGCAAAATATATATTAATGGAGATCGGTTTTTTTCGAAAGGTGTGCATTGGGGTTTAGGAGTAATCTTAAATTTAACTGTCATTTCAACTACGATGTAGAGCCTCTAGCATTATAATCTTATTAATGATTAAATCAATTGCCGCGAGGAGCTACATTGCAATGTTACATGTAAGTACAGTAAACTGGCGAAGTGACAGATGGACAGATTTAGTTTAGAGTTGCGTAAATGTATGATGATTAAGTGTAATTCGTTTTTAGTAGTCCGGTTATTTCCTGTGGGCAGGAAGACCCCGGACTGTGGCGACCTACTGTGCCGTGCTCTGAGCACACAAATAAGTGTAGTCTAAGGGCCAGTGACGAATTTTGAATAGGTATTTCTCTTAATGTAGAATGGATATTTAAGTTTTTTGGCAAACAATGTTAATTGTCCAAATCGATTTAGTATTCGTTCCATTCTCTATATAAATAAGAGGCACTTGTATACTAAAAAGGGCCTAAAATACTTTAGTAAAAGATTCGTCATGTGCTCTTCGTCTAGATGCTTTTAGAGATGATCGGATCATCGCATACCAAATATTAGATTTTTAAAATAAATATATTATCATATGGATGTTCTATATTCTAAAGTTTACGTTTATTGTATAGCTGTTTTTATTGCGTTATGTTTGTCTCGAACACTGCCAAGTGTTTTTTTGAAAAGGTTGCCCTTTATTGATTTTGAAAGTTTTATGACGTTAATAAATTTGATATTAGTTTTTATGTTATGTAATGTAAGTAATTTTCTGGTGAGATGTATGCCACATATGTATTCTACAAGTAGATTTATATAAGCTTAATAATTCTTCACATTAAGTATTGATCTGATATTAATCGACAAATTTGTTGACTAGACTTTTTAATAAAATTGTTTACTAACGACTATGTGAGCATTTAACAGTCAAACTGTTAACAGTATAACTGATTATTGTTTTTATTTTATTGTTCTTTACTATCAGATTGAGTAAACTCAATCTGATAGTAAAGAATGCTTTAATAAGATTTATTATGTATTATTTTAAGTGATGTTATAGTATAAATAGTAATAAGCTTGTTCCTCCAACTTCTGAAATCTTGAATCATCTGTCGTTAGGTTAAGATAAAAAAAAAAACATTTGTGTAATCTTCACGTAATTGAAATTATTAAACTATATGTAACTATGAAAGATTTCGGGCCATTCGGGTAATTCTCGAGTATACTATTTATGAACTAACAAAAAACTAATTTCATTTATACATTTAAATAATTAATAGAATGAAATATACTATGAAATTATCTTATATAATACATACGATATTGTACGCAGCGTGTCGCACGCTTGTTTGCGCCCTTTGAGGAATTCTATATTAGTATTAATTAGAGGATAAAACATAAGCGTGGACGACGAAACTGCTATTTCCCATTTCTCCGATACGGAGATTTTTTCGCTTTCAGGCGTCCATGCTTATGATTTTAACCACAATTTGTGCCGATGGCGAATATATGTGTTTATTAATAATATGTGTATGTGTTTATTTATAATATGTGTTTATTCTCAAAATGTCTCCGCATTCCTTCTGACCTCGAACGAGGCTACAGTGCAGAACAAAGTTTACTACACCCTCTTAATATCTATATTTGGACGTCAAAACCGCGTCGCTCATATATAACCTGTCAAATGTTTAGTATTAGTATGTAAGTGAAATATGTATTCGATATACACTTGTGTAAGTACTTATATGTGTCTATTACATAGGAGGTTTGTAGTCCCGGCCGTGAGACGTCCGGGACACGGCTCTGCACTACAGGCGTAGGGAAACAAAGATACAGGTTTTAGGAATATATTTTAGAGAAATTTATAAATTTGTCTCTTATCGTGGAAGAGTGCAGAGCAGAACAGAGCTATGTTACTATAATGTCGATCGCAGAAAAGCAGCGTGTTTCGAAGCTTTCCACTGCGATCCCTCGTCGGCTGTCTGGCTGCGATGAGTTTGAGGCATTTCTGTCGTTGTGTCGTAGTTGACGCTGTCCTACGACAGATGGCACTGTTTGGTAGTTTTGTGGTAACTCGTTACCTTTCACAAGCTACGCGCGTGCGCCGTGGAAGTCGCGAAGGACAGCCGCTCTATGTATTTAATCAAATTGATATTGTGACTACATGTTGTCGATGGTAAATGTTGTGTAAGGCCTCATTAAGCCCATTTAATAAAATACCCATGTCTCGAATCGAGCTTACTCTTTGGGAACACACGTTTCTTTCATCTTCACGTTTTACTCTTGGGGGGGACAGTGTAAGGTGCTGGAGCTAGGGAAGTAGTGGAGGGGAGATGGACTATTTTTTGTACCATTTATCTTTTCTAAAAAATTTTGTTACTTTACGATATAACGATGTTTCGGATTATGGGTGTTTTTATTGAAAATAAATGTCTGCAAAAAATGTTGTTTCATTTCTAGTTTAGTTAAACCCGTAACACTTTACAGACATTTAAAATATAATAAGTAGTAGAATTTATATTACACTACAACCACAAATCTACAAAATATCATAGCGGAGGATCGGCATGGATTGTGTGAGACTATAGCTATAGACAACACAGAATTTCGGCTTGATTAAGAATCAATTCCCAATAATAATTATTGTGGTAAGAGGTGACACAGGGAATAGACTTAGGAGATAGCAATGGCTTCCGATAAAAACAAATATCTCCAAAAATACCACACACCACAGTGGAGCAGACTGTTGATGCTGTCTAATAACCGTATTTTAGTCATTTTATAATATTTCAGCATTAAAAAATATAAATGACGATAGCTAATTGGACGACTGAAATTTAAATCGGGAGACCCCGAGTTCGATCCCCGGCTCACCACCGGTTAAGTTATCCCAAGTAGGCCCCGGTATTGTGGGTTGAACCAAATTGTCTTAGATAGTTAATTGACTCGGGCGTTACTTTGGGGAAATTCATTGTAAAGTTGTTATTGAATAATTACATTTAATTGACTCCAGTTTCTGGACCCAGCCACAGGACCGTTCTATGTGGCTACATACACACAAACACTTGACAGGTTGTTATGATTAGTAGTGATCTAAAATAGTTAAACTCTAATTCTAAAAAAGTCACGATAGCCGAGTGGTTGGGTGGTCGGAATTTCGAGTCACTAGACCCGAGTTCGATCCCCAGTTGGCAGACTCGTACCAATGGTAGTCTAACAGTGGTAGAGCCACGCATCAGCTTTTCTTGTTGCACGAATGGGCCGGCTCGACCGGGGAAGTACCACGACCTCACAGAATACCGGCGTGAAGTAGAAGTCCAACAAACTTCTGCGTTTCGTCTGGTGAGTGCAGGTAACCGGTACTCCCCCCCCCCCCGGGGGGGGGGTTAAGGCCGGCAACGCATCTGCCTCTCTCGCCTCTGGTATTGCGGGTGTTCATGGGCGGCGGTAATCACTTACCATCACGTGAGCCACCTGCTCGTTTGCCTCCCTTTACTATAAAAAAATGGGTTTTTCAAAAACTTATGTACGAATTCCATCGTTGGCTTGGACATAAAGGCGGCTTCGGGCTCCCCACCTGCCACCTGCCACGTTGTCCCGAAAATATCTTCGGTGGGAGGTGGGTCGAAAGGGACTTAATTGTCTAGACTAGACCTCTGTCTACCCCTGTATTGGGAATTGCGTGAAGATAATTTTTAAAATAGCTAGAAATTGTTAAATTTAATAAGAAAGCATTGTTGAGTCTACTTACCCTATGGATGGAGAGCAATGTGTAAGAGAAGATGAAATGAAAAACGTAAAATGAAAGCGGCTAGACGTCATATTCAAAAATGTTGGACGTGCAGCGTTGTATATAGTTTTATAAAGAAATGAAGGCGTCTGATATGATTATTCGGGGGCGATGTCGCAAGCTTTACACCAAACTCGGACTTCAATTACATTAAAGTTTACTAATACATTAATAGTCACGATAACCGAATGGTTAGGTGATCGGGGATCGGAAGTCCAGAGACCCAAGTTCGATCCCCAAATGGCAGGCTCGTACCAATGGGTTTTTTATGTACGACTTATATCGTTGGCTTGGACATAAAAACGACGACGGGCTCACCACCCGTTACGTTGTGTCAAAAAATGTGTTCGGTGGATGGTGGGTCGAAATGATTTAATGGTCTACACCTCAGTCTATTCATAAAGGTAGACAATTAAATAATTTCGATTTACAAATAATGGCGCGAAGATATTATTTTTTGTATATGTATAAATGTCGCAATGATTTTCATTTACGCGAAGTATTTGGCCGCTTCCATTTATTTAGCAGATATCGAAATTTTCCTTCCTTTAATTGTATCCCTTATACACGAAAATTTCGATATAATAAAAGTATGTCGAGATTAGACTTATATTGAATATTCAAATTATACAAAAGCAAAAAGTTTGAAAAGGTGAAAAAATGCGAGGTAATTATTCAATAACAATTTACAAAGGTTGTGAGGTAGCTGAATTATAAATTTCATGTTGACGGTATCTTAACTTTATGATCGGTAAATGAAACACGTCTACAACTTTTGTGTCCGTAGCCTTGAATGGTTGTGAAATATAAATATATTTTATCAAGTTATTTAAATTTTTGCAAGTTATTTTCATGTTATTTAGTTCGTAAGCGCAAGTACAACTGAGATCAAAATGTGGATTTTCAGCAAAATTAGGTAAGAGTTTGATGAATAACTAGTAAAAACATAAGTTTTCGTCAAAGACTAATACAAAAGTAGGACCTATGTAAAGTTAATGTCCAACTTTCGTAAATATTGTTTAGCTATTTATATAGTTTTTTTAGTGTAGTTTTTTTAACTTGATGTTTTAAATTTCACGTACAAAATTACGTACACGTGTAAACATTTTTCAAAGGAGGTACCTGTACCTCATTTGAGAAAATTTTACATTTATGCAAAGATTATTATTATACGATGTCTATTTACTATTTTATTTATATATGAGGTTATGTGCTTCCATCGTAGATAACAGTTATGGTTTCTGGTAGAATATGATTACTCCAAATAGTTCGTGGCGATGCTTACTACCTGTGATGAGTGTGCACTTCCCTTTTAAATCTAAACAATTCATCAATATAAAAACGTTCATCAATTTACCAAATAAAGTCCCATATATCAGTAATTGGTCACATATATCAGTAATTTCATATAAAATCTTTTACTCATTTGATCGTATTCACGTTATGGTGGCTAGATGGACTTTTTTGGAATATTGAAAATGTGGTTTCTTTTCTACAACCTACCTTTATCAAGTTTTAAATTACTAATGATTTATTAAAATTTGTAATTAACATGCTTAAATAGAATATTTTGTTGATAGTTAGTTTGATTTAATATTTAATCACTTAGTTGCAATGAGATTTGCTTCTAATATAATTATGAAAATTTGAAATAGAAATATTGGTATATTTAAGCGCCATCTATTATGGATTATATAAACTATGTTAAGGATAGTAAAACAATATTTACCATGATATATCTCAAGCGACATCTTACGGCAAATAAATGAAGGAAGTGAAAAAGTATTATTATGAGATAGAGGGCAGTAGTTACCATTTTAATAGTTCTATATCCGCACAAAAATGTGTTCACAAATATATGTTACTAGTTACTTTATCATTTATTAATTAATAATGATGTTCTTATGTTATAAATAAAAAGGTTTAATTTGGTACAAACTTTGGTATGTTTTTCATGAATGAAAGGAAAATCGAAGTGGCTACTCTTTCACATTTATACATTTTTTATGTAAATATCATCTAAATTCTCTATTTTCCATACCAAAATTTTTATAGTTTCATTATTGAATCTACACATTTTGTTAAACAATGTTTTCTGGTAAACCTATACTTTAAAGAAAATGAATGAAAATAGAAAGTGGTATTTTTATATGCAGACGACATAAAGACAGAAAGAAATATAAATTTAATTTAATATTTAATCTTGGTCCACACTTGCTATATTTTCATCATTACAAGGGTTGACTGGTAGAGAATACCACCAGGCATTAAGTCCGCCCATTGTAACCCTTGCTATATGGTGTTGACAGTAAAGAATAAATAATTAAAATAAATAAATTACGCTATTACGAGCAGAAAAAACTTAATATGAAAAGGGCATAGGCTTTTTTGTGAAATATAGATAAAAAAATATCTTCACGCAATTCCCAATACAGGGGTAGACAGAGGTCTAGTCTAGACAATTAAGTCGCTTCGACCCACCTTCCACCGAAGATATTTTCGGGACAACTTGATAGGTGGTGAGCCCGTCGCCGCCTTTGTGTCCAAGCCAGCGATATAATTCATACATAATTTTTTGAAAAATCTATTGGTACGAGCCTGCCACTCGGATATCGTGACTTTACGTGAAATATAGATCGTATGAAAAAAATATTATTTTTTTAAACCTGTCGCGTTATCGCATATTAGCTTAGGTGAAAGGTGGGTCGAAAGGACTTAATCTCTGTGGACGAGTAGTCGTTTTTAATGGTATTGCCAGCTTTATTTTTATGTTTTATATTATATTTCATGGTCTGGGTTCGATTCCCAGAAGAGTCAATGTAGAAAACCACTTTATCAACATTGTTTGTGATATCTTCATTGATTCACATATGTGCTTTAAGTACCAACTTTGGGCTGATTCAAATCGAAGCTGATTCAAATATTTGTGATGTTGTCTTATCTATGTTTTTTTAAATAATATTATATATTTATTCAAATAATACTTTTAGAGGAAGTACATATTAAATAATTATTTATAGCATAGAATACCCAAAAGATGACTTTTTAAAAGAAAATGAATTTTGAAAATTTGAAAATTTTATTTTTATAATAACGATGAATCATGGTAAGATTGCTGATTTTTTGTTCATGAAAAAATCAACAGGCAGCGCTACTGCGCTCCAAAAATTGGATTGTTTTTCGAAGTGATCACGACGCCCTCCATCTTCTAAACATCAAAAAACTACTACATACTGCTGAACACGATAAAAATAGGTATTATTAAGCATTTGTTTTAATATTTGGTTTTTGAGTGACATTTATGTACAGATAAAACATTAATATGAATTCTTTAAAAATTTATTTATGTAATAAAAATCTCATCCCACATAAATATCACCACAATTTTATTCTATGACGATTTGTTCCCACACTCTTAAAATGCAATAACACTAAATAGCCCTTTATTTAGATCGGCGGATATGATCTCAAACACTTCTTAGATCCAGATCAGTTGCTCGCCGCGCAAATACGCCGCTTTAGACCCTATCCAACCCGTTATTTAGTTCGCGTCACGTTGATTCGCTAGGTCCGAGCTAAATGTAGAATTGTACATGGGGCTGCATAATAGGTATTGCACGCGGGTGCACAATAGCTAGCGAGGGCCTGCCCATCACTAGAAATTTATATAATTATCGATGAGTGTTGTGGATATAGTTTGAAGTTACTACTAAGTTGTCCAGCAAGAATAGAACACAGAGTATCCTATACCTGCCATTATTTCTTTTTTTACGCCTACACGTATTTCCATGCGGGAGTAGGCAGAAGTCAAGACAATTTAGTCGTTTCGAATTAAGATCACTGGAGCTAATTTGCATGACTTATCTATTACCAGTTCGTCCGGCCATTCTACCCAGCTTTGCTTGGCTGGTTATCAAGCATTAGAAAGTCCGTAATTAAACAAATTCCCACTTTTCAAATTATAAAAATTCAACAACCAAGATCCTAATGGTTTAGGATACGGACAGCAAAATATAAAGTTGCTGGTTCGGGACACCATTCGTCAATTGTCGTAAACAACTGCAATTGTAGTCGTAAACAAGCATTGCAGCTTCGTTGGAGTGGTTAACAGGAATACTAGTAATGTTAATTGGGATTACAAGTATTGTTTCAAATGAAAAAAAAAATACTCAAACGCAAATATATTCCTCATGATTATGAATCCCTCCTGCCGTGGCTGACTTGGATATTTTTTTAAAGAAAAGTTTTGATGTATAGATTTTTCGTCAAGCATTAGAAAGGATCTTGGTAATTTTATTTTGAACTGTCGCCCTTGTTACTTGGAAGGTAACTGTGAACATTCAATTCGACTTCCAACGGTGCGGAGTAACCCGGTTAGTCTTTAAAGTTTTTTTATGTACACTTAGCATATCTACTTAACATGTTCGCGATCATATTGCTGCCGATTTGAATTTCGCAATGACACTCACAGCCGTTTATACAATCAGGGTTTATACGATCAGGGTTAGATTCAATGTAATCTTCACCCGTCGATAGCGCGGCAACATGTTACAATATTTCTACCAACTTTAGAAAAACGTGAATGTTATTGATTCGGTTATATATTTTTTTATGTTGGTCATAACTCTGCGACATGTATACCGATTACTGATCTTTTTGTTTGAAGGCATATACTTTATCCCATTGTGAGTCATAATCTGATGATATTTCAAAGAAATCTATAAAGTGATTAAAATTTTGTAAGAATTTTAAGTATTTCAGATATTTACCGATATATTTCGGTTGTTCGCGTCTCGGGATCATTAGAATCTAATGCTGCTGAGACGATGATGATTGAAACCTGGTGCACAAACTACACTACACGCCTTAACGGTTAAGAGTCAGCCAATAATAAATATACTATTTCTTCGATTTGTTCGACATAAACAGTCGTGTATAATTAATATTAAATATTATGAGACGAATTGGGGCGACTAACCGACTGCTTAATATGTTTTTCGACTACCCTACTCAAACCCACGGGCTCCCTCAGTTTAATTCACCGCGTACTTGTATTTTTCTAGACTACAAATCAAAAATATTTAAAAAAAAATTATTTTAGCTAAGAAATTTAGTTTGGTTTTTTTATTCATTTATTTTTAAAGGCTGTTTATTTTTTAAAACTGTTTATATTATAATTAACTTAACTTTATTGATAACTGTTAGTACGTAATTATTCAAAATCCAAGGTAAGTTGCTCCTATTGCTCTCACCTAGATACGCTATTTCCCTCCCTGACTATAGTACGTCAGTCCAGTTCCAGACATCGAATGATTAAAAATAAAAATACCTTTTACTAAGAATCCAACATTAGTCCTTTATTTTTCTTAGATTCTTACTAGGAAAAGCGAAAAGAGCTCGAAATAAAATAAGATACAATTAGACTTCTAATTAACAGACGGATATTTTCCGATTGAGAGTAGTCGTATCGCCCACAACTCCGGATAGGCTAGGCTACAGGATGTCTATTTTAATAGATTATATAATGATATCCGCTCTTTAAATAAAGGAAATATGTACATATAAATAAAATTGACGTGTCTGTTCCAATATAATGTAATTCCAAATTAACAAATAAATAAATAAATAAATAAATATCTTCACGCAATTCCCAATACAGGGGTAGACAGAGGTCTTAGTCTAGACAATTAAGTCCCTTCGACCCACCTTCCACCGAAGATATTTTCGAGACAACGTGACAGGTGGTGAGCCCGTCGCCGCCTTTATGTCCAAGCCAACGATGTAATTCGTACATAAGTTTTTAAAAACCCATTGGTACGAGCCTGCCACCTGGGGATCGAACTCGGGTCTCTCGACTCGAATTCCGGCCACCCAACCACTCGGCTATCGTGACTTGATCCAAATTAACAACATTGCACTAAACGCATCTGAAAGTGTTTTCAGTATTTACATAAAAAATTTTCGTTTGTCTGTCTGTCTGTTTGCTCTGGCTAATCTCTGAATCGAATTTTGTAGAGGGTACCGCGAAACGTGTTAAAAGTGCTACACGTATAAAGTGTATATATATATATATATATATATATATATATATATATATACATATATATATATATATATATATATATATATATATATATACATATATATATATACATATATATATATATATATATATATATATATATATATATATATATATATATATATATATATATATATATATATATATATATATATATATATATATATATATATATATATATCTCTATATCATTGTGTTCTTTTCTTAAATTGTGGTGTATAATAAAGAATATATAAATAAATAAATATATAATAATTACTCTAAAAGCGAAAAATTATTTGATTTATACACTGACTAATCGCGAAATCTCTAAAACTGCTTTATATGTGAAGAAGAGCATTGGCCAGAGAGGTATTATTAGGTGAAGAAAGAATTATAGGAAAAAGAAAGTTATTTTGGTCATTAAAATTTTGTGTGAATTTCGTGATTTCATAACTTAGGATTATAGACATGAATGAGAACTATTGATTAAAATTGTAAACGGGTAGCTGAACCGCATAATATCGTCTGCGCTACGTTCACAAAAGTAATAAGCAAGACCAACGTTATGAGCACGTTTATATATTTGCACCTTTGCTTTGCGTGAAACCAGTTTGTTTGAACCGTAGTATTTTACCGTAGCTCCTTAATTTGCTTTCGTATATTTTTCATTAGGGGTTTCAAACCAATGGGTCTGTAGGTAGATCTTACATGTTTTAAACAATATTAAAAACACAGCGGGATTTTACAGTTTCTTTCAACGCCCCTTTTGTAGATATATAATATAATATATTACTAAGTTACGTCATAAGTTACCTTTAAAGTTTAAATTAGTACAAATATATTGTTTATTAAATTCTGGGCTGTGGGTACGGTGTTAGAATATATTACACTCTTTTTGTTGATGTCGTAAGAGGCGACTAAAGTAAATGCTTGGACCATACCTATGGCTACCGGCAGATGGCGGAATAACCATGAAATAAATACCGGACCAAAACTCAGCAGAGAGGTGATGGGCAGCAGCAACTGCGAAGCAAGATGTCGGATACCACCGCCTACCCGCTTATCGAGCGTGACGCATAATGGGGATTTGGCAATATCACCAAATCCTCCCTATAGTCGCGTGTGACGTAGGCTTGGTCAGCGATGCGTATTGTTGGGCTGTAGAGGGAGTGTTTGTCAAGCTGCCTTCACACCGCTCTCCATGCCCCGTCTGTGGAAGCCGGAGTGGCCTCCACGACTCTGGCAATGATCACACCGCTTACTCGGCCGAGATGGGCCGCGTGGGTAAAGGAATGTCGGTATTGCCAGTCGCCGCTCTTCAATCCTCCGCGGCCGAAATGTGGTGTGCAGCGAAGCCAAAGTCCAGAACCGCCGTGGAGAGACGAGTGGGCAAGTGATCAGCCAAGCAGCCGTTTTCCTAATCTCCATGGCCTCCGGGTAGAAAACTAGGGGGTTCGGCACCCACGTGGGATTGGAAGCCAAGAAGGTAGACGCGTCCATTTTCCGACGCGTCTCACCCGTAAGGAGTGGGAAAGAATTTATTCTCTCCCGAGGAGGGGCTCCCCAGTGCAGCCAGCGAGAATGAGTTCGTGATTGTTTGCGAAAGCGTTCCCGTGGCTTTGCCAATATGCGGCGATTGCGGAACACCATAGGGTTTTAGTTGGAGCAAGCCTGAAATTATACGTCGATGCCTCTGCGAGGGCGGAAATACGTTAGGTATTTCCCCACGTAAAAAATGATGTATGTATCCGAGTACTTTATACCGTCTCCTTATGCTAACCTTATGAAATCGATTTACATATGACGAAGTTATTTGGTGTAACTACAATATACAATACATCATAAAAAACTATTCGATAGCCGCCGTAGCAGCGTAACGGGTAGGGTACGGACTGCGAAACAAATCGCAGATTCGAGCTCGCCATTCGACAACTGCCCTAAATCTCTTTGCTTAGTCGGAGTTAAATGTTTACAGGACCACTGATAATACTAATTAATATTGTTCTTACTTTTACTAATGCATTCTGTGTGGTCATGACGTTAGAATATACCATCCGGGGTGTCGTATCAGGCCACTTAGGGGAAAGCCATAAAAATGCTATTGGTCTCGACAGATAGCAGAATAACCGTCTAGAAATATACTAGACCAAAATTCAGCTGACCGCTGACGAGCAGCAGCGTCTACGGTGTGAGGTCTCTAGTACTATAATTGCCGACCCGCCTGCAAAACGTGATAATTATGGCAAACCTTGCCTCCCGGCTGGGATATATTACAGTATACTTTTACAATTATTATAATAGTATAGTATTCTATATATAGTGGTCTCAAACGAATTTAACATTTCTGAATATTTGATTATCTGTTCGTACGTCAAATATTTTCACTCGTTATTTATTATTAGTTTATATCTATAAAGAATTAACTAGGTAAATCATTCCAAGAAAATGTTGAAAATAACATTTTCAATAATTGTCGCTCCGAAGTCCGGTTCTTATTAGTTTTAATGATGTTTATCGATAGGAAAGGGCAAGGCCGACGCGATATCTTCGCAGACGAACGTAACTCTCCTAAGCTGTATCTATTTAGGAGCAATCAATAGTGTTCAGGAGTTCGACGTTAAGAAGTCTGTAACATTTTATTCTCTTTTTTTCCTTTTTTAAATGCTAGGATGTCTACGTTTGATTTCGTTTCTACATTGATATTTTTTTACGCTTGGAAACTTCACAGTGACGAGTTGAACTGCAGCGCATATTATACTAATTAAAATTTATGCTTTCGATAATAGATGTTAACTAGTAAAAAAAATATTCTACTGAACTGCAATATCATCATGTGTATTAACAATCATTCGCGGATACTGAAAAATGCATTCGGTGCACTAAGCATGTAAGTCCACAAACAAAAAAAAAGTATGTTGCTTTCTGCTGCAAAAAAAAGTATTTACGCTAGGTGAACAAAACGGTGATCAAAGTATTGTAGTATTATACACATACGTATAATTTATTAAAAGATTCATCATCATAATAGCTTATGATAGACGCTCCAATTTACAAGCCTCCCGTAGGCGAAGGATACCCATAAGCTCCACGGTTAACATGTCAAAGGATTTCTACTTAGTCGCCCCTTAAGCGTATGAAAGTGGCCGGTATATTCTGACGTAGTAACCACATAGCGGTCGAGAAGAATTTTCTTCATCTTTGCAGCCTATTAAGAGTCCACTCCAGTACACAGTCCTCAGCCACCTGAATCCATCAACTTCTCGCAACATTTTTCAAGTCGTAACTCCATCTTATGGTGGTTAGACCTAATTGCCAATCGAGAACCTTCTTTCCCCTTCGGTTATCAGTTCGTCGAGCTATGCGGCCGGCCCATTGCTACTCATAACGGCAATGTGGCTTTGTCAGTTACCTTAATTCTGCTGCGGATCCTCGTTGCAGTCTATCATGCAGAGAAACACTGAGCATCGCCCATTCAATTAGATTCTTTATTTTCGATTCGTGATGAGTCACGAAAATATGAAGAAGATTACATTGATCTTTATGTTGTTATGTTATCTTGGTGTTTATTTCAAGATGGCAGTATTGGAAGCGCCTAGAAAGACAGTCTTTGGTTGAGTCGCGTTCAATGAACGTATAAACAGTGTAATCTACATTTCAAAATATTCTGCGAGTGCTGTTTTGAACAGCGCGAAGAGCAACTTCGACCTCAATACATTTTGAGTTGCGTGGCCGGTTCAAAGATAACATATTTACATGAATCAATTCACAGTGCACTGTCCGATCTGTAGGTTACCGCAATGTCATCGTATATTATATGCATATTATATGCGTAGCCCCCGCCGTCTGTTTTTTAAATAATCGAACATTACTGAATGGATTTTCAAATGTAGTTCTTAAAAAGTTGTCAGTTCACGCGTTTTCAAAAAGTTCACGTTGTCCCGAAAATATTTTCGGCGGAAGGTAGGTCGAAGGGACTTAATTGTCTAGACTAGACCTCCGTCAATCCCTGTATTGCGAATTGCGTGTAGATATTTATATTCATTTATTTAAAAAGAAGATAAGTATATTACCGATTTTTTTTATATTGAAATAAATAAATATATACACAGATAGGGATAACAAGACATACATTGCTCCTATGCTACAAGACATACATGCCTCAAAAGCAACTAGCTGACGCACTTGTCTTATGGAACCAGAAACAACGAAGATGCCACAAACACCCAGACCTGAGACAATACAGAAATAGTGGTTTTCTACATTAACCAGTCTGGGAATCGAACCCGGAATAGCATAGATGGCGAGACTATAAAAACCGGTGTGGACGCCACTCGTCCAGTGGAGATAGCCATTAAGAAATAATGATACTATAAACGTGAAAGTTTGAGAGATTTACGTTTCATAACACATAGGATATCTTTTAGCACCTAAACTTGATGTTTCGCGTGGGAGGGACACATGTTAAAAGATTTTGTAAAGCAGCTTTCACGGGGATGTTAAGAAATGTACTTTATAGAAATATTCGAACTGAGAAGTATATGCTGTGAGCTACCATGATGAGGAATCCATACCATATATTATGCTATACTATACCATATATTTAATCACTTAATACATTGCCTACTACTAGGCAATGTCTTCAATTACCACATCCCATGAGTAAATTCATATTTATTAATGTATGTAAAAAAAGTCAACAAATTAATATTTATGTATGTGTGTGTGAGCAAGTTTGGTCCGAAGGTATATACAACCAGAAATATCTTACATCTTCGTAATATAATGACATGCTCCCAAAAATCTCGATATCCTCATAATCTTATTAAGAATATATCATACATATCGTACAAAGGATACAACGTACGGAAGGGAACAACAGGTTTTGTTGGTATTAGATACTCTTATATTTGCATAGTACTGAAGAGCTCCCTGGCGGGGCGTTAGCTCTATGTCCGGAGTCCCGGAGAGCGGGAGCGCCTGCCAGGGAGTGGGGGTGCTGCTGTCGTCTCGGTTGGTCGATGTTATGACTGAATATAAGGTTGTGAACTCGAGACTTCTCTGGGTTCGCTTTAAATTGGGACTGACGAAGTTATTCCTTTTGGCTGTTTATGCGCCGGTGGCTTCGTCGTCCAGAGCTGAGCTGGAGGAGTTTTGGGAGAATGTAAGAGAAGTTCTAGACTTGGTTAGAGGAAACGAAAGAATTGTTGTATGTGGTGATTTGAATGGATGGGTTGGTACCGCTCGGCCAGGGTACGAGTCGGTGCTTGGAATGTTTGGCGATAAAAGGGTTAACGATGCTGGCAAGCTCATACTGGCTGTATGCAAGGAAAAGGGTCTTCTTGTGACAAACACTATGTTTAGTCACAAGAAAATCCATATGTATACTAGAACAAGAGAGAATGAGAGAAGTATGATCGATTTATTCCTGGTGGATGACCGACTGCGAAAACAGGTGATGGATACGCGAGTGTTCCGGGGTGCTGACCTGGGAACGGATCACTACCTAGTTATTACTAGATTTAGGGGTCTGTTCGCGGGTTGGCGCCACCGGACGGCGATACCAGAACCACAGTCGGTCGGTAGCATCCGAAGCTGGAAGCTTCAGGAAGCGGACACTAGGAATAAATATCAAGCAAGGGTAGCCGAAAAGCTGGACAGCATTGGTGTTAGGAAAGAATGTGTGGAAGAAATATGGCAGAGCCTTAGAGATGGAATGGTTAGTGCAGCGGAAGACGTGTGTGGAACTGTGAAAAGAGGTAGTAGTAAAAAGTGTGATGCATGGTGGAATGACGAAGTGAAAGAAGCTGTAAATAAGAAGAAGAAAGCATGGTTAGACTACTTGGCCTCTAGTAATGATAAGGATATGAGAGAGAAGAGGAAAGAAAGATATAAGCTCCAGAAAGTTCACACGAAAGCATTGATTGAGGAAGTGCGTGAAAGGAGTAGAATGGAAGCGGACGAAGGTTGTCGCACAACTTCAAGGAGAACTCAAACTCTTCTGGAAAGAGGTTGGAAGGACCCGGAGTGGTGCGACAGCCTTAAGAATGAATAAAGTGCTTTCGGGAACCAATGACGTCCTCTCAGAAAAATCGGACGTCATGCAGCGATGGAGCGAATTTTATAGAGAGATGTATGCGTGTGATGATCTTAGTGAGGGATCCGGGGGTGACGCCGTGACTGGTACGCCAGAACCGGACCTCGATGACACTGAGGTCATCAGTATGAAAGAGATTGAATGTGCGATTAGAAGTTTGAAATGTGGTAAGGCTGCGGGACTAGACAGAGTTACTGCTGAAATGGTCAAGTATGGTGGGCCACGCGTCTGGGACAGCTTTCATCTGCTGTGCAATTTGTGCTGGCGAACGGGAGCTGTTCCGGATGATTGGCGATCCGCGGTCATTGTGCCTTTATATAAAGGTAAAGGTTCACATTATGACTGCGGGTGCTATCGGGCGATCAGCTTGACCAGTTTAGCAAGTAAAGTTACTCGAAGGTTTTGACACGTAGGATGCAAGATAAATTGGAAAGATTTCTATGGGAGGCACAATGCGGATTTAGACCTGGAAGAGGATGCACGGATCAAATGTTTTCTCCGCATGATCACGGAGAAGCTTCTGGCTGCTAACCAGAAGATTTTCTGTGCTTTTGTGGATCTTGAGAAAGCATTTGATAAGGTTGTAAGGAAGAAAATGTGGGAACTGTTGCCGGGGTATGGTGTGGATGGTCGATTGCTAAGGGCTGTGCAGTCACTTTACTGTGACTGTAAAGCCTGTGTGCGGGTAGGGCATGACCTGTCACCCATGTTTAGCGTCCAAACGGGCGTAAAACAGGGTTGTGTCATGTCTTCCTGGCTGTTCATACTGTATCTCGACAGCTGTTTACAGAAGCTGAAAGATAGCTGTTTGGGTGTGAAATTGGGTGATATAAAAGTAAATTGTCTGCTTTATGCTGATGATGCAGTGCTTATAGCACCATCAGAGGCAGAACTGCAGGCATTAGTCACGTGTATGAAGAAGAATGTGAAATTAATGGTCTCCGTTTGAATGCTAATAAAACTAAGGTTCTGGTATTTGAAAGGGACGAAGAAAGAACGAAGTGCGAAATTTGGGTAAATCAGGAATGTCTAGAACAGGTGAATGAAATTGTATACTTGGGGAGTGCGTTTAGCCGGGATGGAAGATGTGATTTAGATGTGGACAGGCGTGTCGCTGCCGGGAACAAAGTCAATGGTGCCCTGACTGCGTTAATCAAAAGGCAAGGCGTTGTGAAAAGTGCACGCCTTGCAATACATAACGCAGTGTTGGTACCGACTTTGTTATATGGCAGCGAAATCTGGGTATGCCAGAAGAAGCATAAAAGCAGGTTGAATGCAGTGGAAATGCGATCTCTTCGTAAAATGTGCGGCCTTACCATGGCCGACCGAAAGCGAAACGAAGAGATTCGCAATATGGCAGGTTTGAAAGATGACCTTGTCTCAAAAATGGATAAGGGCGTGCTCTGATGGTTTGGGCACGTTGAGCGAATGAGTGAAGACCGAATGGTGAAGAAAATATATAGCGCGAAAGTTAATATTAAAAGGTGTCGAGGTAGACCGAGATTAACTTTCGAAGACCATGTGAGCAAATTGCTCGAAGAGAGGAGGGTCAAGAGTACTCGGATACCTAGACGTGCATGTATGAAGAAGATGATGAATCTGAAAGAAGCGAAAGAAGTATGTAGGGATCGTGACACTTGGCGATCTGTTCTCTCTGGCTACCCCGTCAGGGATTGTGCGTGAAGATAAATAAATAAAATAAATAAACACGCAAACACAATGTACATATGAGATCAAAAGTACACCTATCTTTCTATTTAAGTAACATTACAATAGACAGACTATGCAGATCATCTCTGATTTGTCTTGTATGAGTTTTATTGTCAATAGTATTATCAATATCTATAGATAATCATATGTTGTATATGAAAGTATATCATTAAATCGGAAAATATAATTATTTACGTGTAAATACATGACATGTAATAAATATATAAAGATATAGTATTTACATTAAAAATGTCATACGTTTTTAGAAATTTGTTATTGTCATTCTTTTTGTGAAAATTAAAATCAAAAGTCCTTCGCTGGCCAGCATATACGTATTATCTATGTCGCTGACACAAGAAATCGGCTAAAGAAACTCCGTAGTTATCCTTTTTTTTAATTACATTTTATTGTTACAAACCTTTTTAAAGGTAGCAAAGAATAGTCCCGTCAAGAAGAAAAGACAATAAAAGCATATTGTTAAATATAAATTATATTCGAGATAAAATATTGCGGAACAAAAATAATAATTAAATCATAGATATATGATTTAATAATTTTCTTTTCTATTACGGTTAGGCGACACCTCCTAAATTATTTATAGAGTTCAAAGTTTTCAACACCCAAAAGTGAAGAAAAATAATGTCATCTGTAGTTGACCAACCCTTATTATGGCTGTGTGACTGAACTTCCGTTACTTACTTCATGGGCAATATTACTTACCAAACATTTAAGAAGAAACCTTTGCCAGTAGTGGCCAGTGATAAAGTAGTTCAATGCCGAAGCAACTCATTAATTAATTAATACTTAATTAAAACTCCGTATACCTTATGAAAACTATAGATACTTTTTAAAGTAGAAAATACAATAGGCTTCGTGACTTAAAATTTGTTTGATAATATTGAAATGTTTTTAGTAACATTATTAGTTACAAATCAAGTTTCAACCTAATTTGTTCGTAGCAGTTAGGGGTTTTCTTACGTAATTATGTACAGAATATTATAATGGAAAACGAGATTAACTGTATTATAATATAAAGGCAAACAACCTTCTTATAAAAGCTATACAGATAATAACTTTATCCTCGTAAGTTTACTTGAATGCTTACCGACACTTATTTGGTTTAAGTACATATTTGTCTTCATTTAAAATCTTTGAAAGATGACCTTGTCACAAAAATTGATAAGGGCGTGCTTCGATGGTTTGGGCACGATGAGCGATTGAGTGAAGACCGGATGGTGAAGAAAATATATAGCGCGAAAGTTAACATTAAAAGGTGTCGAGGTACACCGAGACTAACTTTCGAAGACCATGTGCGCAAATTGCTCGAAGAGGTTCAAGAGTACTCGGATAACTCGACGTGCATGTATGAAGAAGATTATGAATCCGAAAGAAGCGAAAGAGAAATGTAGGGATCGTGACACTTGGCGATCTGTTCTCTCTGCCTACCCCGTCAGGGATGTATTTAAAATCTTAATTTTTTTTGGTGATGGCCTCAGAAGATAATTGGCACCAGGTGCTATGGAGAGAACGTAAAAGGTATAAATTATCAAATAATATAATTAAATTAAATTGTTACATTTATGATTATTTTTACTAGTTACTAAACCGTTTCAATGGCGTCCCCTACAAGTTTTTTTTGTTTCCGTCGCTTGTGTCTGTTTGTACTGTCAACAATAACAATAAAACAATAGCCAGTATCGTTAACGAGCTTTTCATAACTAAATAACAAAGCGAAATGGTGAGTTTATTTACAAATACAACATATGACAATGGCTAGAAATCCGGAAAATTATATCATTAGCATCGTAGCTTTACGTTTTTATGAAAAGGGATATAACAGTTCGTATTTTAATAGTCGGTACTCTCTGTCTTTATACATAAGTAACCTTTAGACGGTATACGTAAGTACTTTATGTGCACCCCACATTGGCTATTGAAATGACCAAGGATAATAAAACCACTAAAGAGTATATAATCACTACGTTTCAAGAGACGTCTCTCCCATACATGCTCTTTGCCAGTTAACAAAACAAAATATCACCAACATTCCGGAAGTAATACGTAATACCAACATTCGTTAATTGGAGATAGTGATGTCACTAATAGTTTTATCATTATCAATAAAATAGTGATGTCATCGATGTCGTTAAAATTCCATATTTTAGTTTGTGGCCTATTTTGCATTGTGGCATAAATATTTTAACGCATTAATTATAATTTAATTGAAGAATATATTAATAATACAATAGTTATTCATTACACATATATTATATATTTAATACATAAAGATAATTTTATTCAAGTTTTAAAAATGTTATTAGTATAATACAGCTCCTTATAATTTTCTTCAAATATTTTTGTAATGGCTGTTCATAAGTTACTTTTATTTAAAATACTAGAACTTTAATAAACGACGTTTTATTATTTTGCAGGATTGATTAATATTCCAAGAAAGTAGATTTTATAAACCGACGCTTATATTACTACAACGTAATACAATGATTTGAATTTATGAAAGAAATCAACGTAATAACAAAATATTTCTTGTTTAAAATTAAAACAGTTTATTATTTTGTGCATGGTTGTTATTCAGATAATATTGGCAGCTCATGGAACATTGTTCCTTCCATAACAGAATTTAAAGTTTGCTCGTTTTACTAATTATGTTTCTCATTCTGACAAAGTCATAAATTTATAAGAAATAAATTACTTGTCTCCTCGTTGAAAGTCTATGAACCTTACCAACGTACAACAAGTAAGTTATTTGGTCAAAATCTTTATTTAATTTCTCTAGTATGTATTTATAAATATAAAATATATATTTGTTTAATATATATTTTATATTTATGTATAATGTTTATCTGTCTATCTGTTTTTTTCGACTTATCCCTGTAATGGCTGGACGGATTATTACGGCACTTTATCTGGTAGTAGCTTTACAAAAAATTAAAATAACGAGACATTGTTTTAAATTTAATTTCATAAACCTTGGCCATGGATACTAAGTTCATTCATCATCAGTCGAAATATTAAAAAATTTGATGCCAGATAGTTTAATATTGCCTGTGCGTAAATGCTTTATTAAAGCTGGAATTATCATGTAGTTAATTTAATAAGTATAATATTATTGATAATGTTATTGAAATAAACATCTAAAGAAAATTTCTATGTAACTTATTGAATCTAAACTATTAATCTAATAAACAGAAATTTAAATCCATTATCTAAATTAAAAATATTAATAAATTCTTGTAAGTACTTTCTAAGATAAATATGTATATTTATATGTATCTCTATACTTTTTGTACTCTAGATCATTCGTTTAAAGATTATTCACAAAACAGTTATTTATTTAAAAAGTAATATAAAACCTCTTTTATAAAACATTATCGTATTTATTGTCATGGCCACCGAGACAACGAAGTCTTAATTCCAAATTCAAAGTCTTGTCAAATCAACCACACAGACAAAAGCAGCCGAACCGATCGAAGCACCAGCACCGTTTCCCGTACAAAAACTGTTCACCCATTAATTCCAACAGTCAGGATCCCAAGATGAACAAGCTGTACATCGGTAACCTGCCCATGGAAGCTGACGAAGCAGCCGTTCGACAGCTGTTCGCGGAGCATAACCTCACCGTTGCCGATATATCCGTGAAGCGAGGGGGCTACGCCTTCGTTGACTTCCCCGACCAGTCTGCAGCTGACCGCGCCATCGATAAGTTACATGGTATGGATATATTTCTAAATCTAAATATGAACTAAATCGTTAAATTTTGTCTACTTCTTAATGTGAAATTAATGAATTAAAATGGTTTGGAGGCTGTTCATGTATACATTTTAGTCCCGCCAAGTCTTTGGTTTGATTCTCAAAGTAAAATATTGCCAAGCGTGGCGATTATGGCAAATCCTCCATATGAGACAGGCCTATGTCCTGATTTTAATAGGCCGTTATATATGTATGTATGTATGTATGTATGTATGTATGTATATTAAGTGTATAGTAATAAGTAACTATTAAATGTACGTATATTGTGATCCTTTAATGTTTTAAATTACGTAACACAAGCTATTTTATAAAAAATATATATAAATAAATAAATAAAATAAATATCTTCACGCAATTCCCAATACAGTGTTAGACAGAGGTTTAGTCTAGACAATTAAGTCCCTTTGACCCACCTTCCACCGAAGATTTTTTCGGGACTACGTGACAGGTGGTGAGACCGTCACCGTCTTTATATCCAAGTCTAGCGATATAATTCGTACATAAGTTTTTGAAAAACCTTATACTATATATATTATAAATACTATAAATATAATATAATATAAAATCTATTGACATCCCAAAAACTACGAAAAACTGAAAAAGTCTTTAAATAAGATGAAATGAGTCTTTAAATAGCGCGTACTGCAAAATTCTCATTAAATGCATAGTAATGAAATGAAACCAGATAGATTAAAAAGTGTATGATGTTCCCCGGGACGTCTAATATTTACAATAAGTAAGCATTCATATCGTGGTTAGTGCATACATAGAGATGAAAGTTGGGGGATCCGCGTAATGGTGGCTTCGCGGAAAGGGCTTTGTTGCGAGCAGCAGCGGCTAAAATAGATGTAAAAAGTTTCATCACAATTTATGTAAGCTATATGGAACCGGTGACAAGGTAGCTACGCAAGATGCTGGAGTCAGGTATATCTCTTGCCAAACTTGGTGATTACCAAATCCTAATGGGAAAGACCTGTCTTGTCCTGAAATTAGTGCACATTTTAAATTATGTTACTGTATTATATAAGACATTGGCCCTTTTAACAACCTTTTATAGCTTGGTATGTATATATGTATGTTACAGGATCATTGAATGTGATTTTAAATTATTTGGATAAAATTGTAAATTCTAAATCTATTAATATGTGAGTAAAGTTTTTTAGGAATTTGCTTAATTACTAATTTAGTTTATTTAAAAAACGCCAAAATTGTTACAAAGCGCCATCTATTGATAGAAGTCTAAAATTATTAATTTCTCATCAAACGAAAATTTTTAAGACCTGTGCACCCGAGTTGTCTCCTGTTCTGACACGCTTGTATCGCCTCTCCTTGAAGACTGGAATAGTTCCCAAATCCTGGAAGCTTGCTAACGTACAGCCCGTGCCCAAAGGTAGCCGTGTTGACCCAGTCAATTATCGACCTATTTCAATTACCTCCATACTCTGTAAGATTATGGAGCGTATATTGAACTCGCACCTCTTGGCATACCTAGAACATAACGATCTCCTTAGCGATCGACAGTACGGGTTTCGCCGAAATCGGTCGACTTGGGACCTTCTAGTGTATGTCACACATCTATGGGGTGAGGCCCTCCAGAACAGTGGTGAAGCACTCGCGGTTTCGCTCGATGTCTCGAAGGCTTTTGACAGGTTTATAAAGCCCAGGTCCGGTCGGCTGTAGAGTACTGCTGCCACATATGGGCTGGAGCTCCTAAATATCAACTGGCGGCCTTGGATTCTGTTGAGGGACGGGCCAAGCGGCTAATCGGTGATCCTGACTTAGTTACTACCAATTTGTCCAGTCTCGAACACAGACGTGGCGTGGCCAGTCTCTCGGTGTTCTACAGGTTACATTTTGGAGAGTGTGCGAAGGAATTACATGAGTTAATTCCCCCGTCCCCTTTCCATCATCGGACAACAAGACGCACGGCGGGTCTCCATCCTTTTGTTGTCGATATACCCTGCATTCGGACGAAGCGTTTTGCTTCGTCGTTCATAATGCGTACTGCAAAGGACTGGAATAATTTGCCTGCATCAGTCTTTCCGTCCGATTACAATGTGGGTGTCTTCAAGAGAAGAGTGAATAGGCTCTTTCTAAGCTAGTGTGCCTACCAACAAAAACTACATCGCCACTTACCATCAGGTGGGATTGTAGTTAAACGCTAGCTTATAATGTTAAAAAAAAAAAAAAAAGAAAACATCTGATCGATTTAAAACTACGCAACAGCGTATCATGGACCTGATGACTACAATTATTTGATAAATTGGTCTGATCACGTGATCAGAATATTTAGGACATAACTATTTTTCTATATCTAAAAGCACGATTTTATAGCTAGTTAACCAAAAAGAACATAAATAATAGTTATAAAACTAATCGAATTAAGAAAATAAATTTAGCATAAAAATATTAAGCAGCCTGGTAGTTAAAACATCGTGGTGTAATAAATGTTAATTATTGTAAATATTGTTGGCAGATAGTCGTAAAAATATCTTGAGAAGTACGCTTCTATTTTATACAATAAATTATTTTTCTTTTATTAATCGCACTCAGAGAGATTGTAGTATCAATTGTCAAGTCTGTTTTTTTCTTTTGTTTCTTGTTCGTTTCTTTACCCATGCAATGGAGCGATAAATGAATAGTTACTCATTGATATTTCTGTATTATAGGTTACTCGTATTGTGGACTTCCCTTGATCATCGAACCATCTGTTGCCAATAAAAAAGTGTAAGTACAACTTTTCTTACTTTTGAATCATATAGAAAGACAAATTTCGACAATTATATGCAAATATAAAAAAATATCTTCACGCCAGTAACAATTCAGGGGTAGACAGGTCCTTGAGGTCCAAGAGGTCCTTAACAATTAAGCCCTTTCGACCCACCTCTTACTGAAGACAGTTTTTGGGACATCGTGACAGGTGCTGAGCCCGTCTCCGTATTTATGTAAATATAAAAGTAAATATAAATCGTACATAGGTTTTTTTGAAAAAAAAAAACCCACTGGTGCGGTGGGGAACGAACTCGGGTCTCTTGACTCGAATTCCTATCACCCAACCTTTCGGCTATCGTGATTTATAATTATACTGCGTAATATGTCGTCGTCGTCTATATCCTGAATCTGTAAGTTCGAGTTTGAGTCGAGAGCAATGAGTTATGCCGAAAGTTATGTTTGTATCATTGAATATTAATGTTTTTTCAATTTGTAGCATTAACTAATACATCTATTTTTCTTATTTTAACGTATTTCTCAATACCACATAGGTTTATATGTGGTATTTACATTTAATGATGATCTCCCCAATGAAAAATTGGTGCTAAGCTATACTGTCGGATTCTGTATGACAACAGAATTATAAAAAAAAACAATAAAATTTTAGAAAGTAATAGAATGGAAGTTTATCTATCTCTAATTACTTGAAACAAATGGCGCCAGTTACACGTGGCTAATATCACTGTACATTGGATATAAAGATCTTATGTAAGTAGAAGCGATGTTCAACGTTCTCTTGAAATATTTTGATGTAGTCAAGTGTAACTCCAAACTGTCATTTCCTTGTTCCCTTGTCTCCACGTATGACCATGACGAAGCGGTACCCAACTGGCACTGGTACAGCTTGGCGTCCAACATAAACATGTTTCAGTTCACGTGAAAATTTACACCGACGCCTATGAGTCACTTTTTTCCAATCACAAACTATGGTTGCACTGTCAACATTTGTTGGCGCGCAAAAAATGGTGACGCATCTCGAACTTTCTCACCAAGTTCTCCGAATCGGATCGGCGGCGCTCGGATTTGTTTATCCAATGTTTTTGATGGGCCATTGTCAGCGAGGCGACCACAATGGCTTAATAAACGTTGTGATTATCTGTTGCGCAGAACGTTCTAGACGTAACGGATCTAGGCTTCAAGCGCTAGACACAACACAAAATGTATTTTAAATTTTTAATGGAAATGCGACTGCATTATCCTCGTTCGCTGTTTACGTGAAAACGGTAAAAAGAACCGCACAGTTTCGTTAGCATCTTGAAATGCTTACATTATACACTTATTTAACATTTGAGTTACTAACTTAAACTAAAATTAGTTACAGAGTTGTGTAATTTTGAATTGTTTAGCTAAGAAAGTACTATATTCACGAATGATCATTAATATAGTCACAATTATCATAATTATTAAGTAACAAGAAAAAATTAGCTGAAAAACAAAACATTTTTTTACATTGGCCAATGATAGGGTTCGTATAATAATAATTTTGAAAGACTCTCTGAATCTAGGCTCCTACTGCGTTTATTTAAAGTGTGGTTGGCCGACGAGAAAAGACGTTCGGAAGGCACTGACGTTCCAACCCCTGAAAAATAACGTGGGGCTAGGTCGCTCAGTGTTCCTTAGGGTTCAAAAGATTCTCAAAAACGGTTCTGAGCGTACTGTTTTGTAATGTATTTTATCCGTGAGAGGCTTCTTGCTCACGCCAAGTTGTGCCACCGTTTCGGTATAAAGTTTTCAGATGTCGTTACATTTTTCAGCAATACTTTCAGTTACATACTTCTTTCAAAGAAGAAAAAAAAGAAGAAAAAAGTATGTAGGGATCGTGACACTTGGCGATCTGTTCTCTCTGGCTACTCCGTCAGGGATTGTGCGTGAAGATAAATAAAAAAAATAACTTTCAGTTACATTGACAGAAAATGTTTTAAGAGTAGTATTCTGAAATTTCAGTTAATTGTATCACTCTCGGGAATAATTTCTGTGTGTTTGTGATGCCTTTAAATGTTTGGCCAAGTTTATGTTTTCTTTTGTTTTTACATCTAGAACACATAATTTGCACTTTCCTGCACTAATGGTTTATATGAAAAATTTTCAAACAGTTGATTTTTTTTTGGTGGAAGCCATATAGATATCACATTTGATATAAGTTTTTTTCTCACACAAACAAAAATCGGGTCGATTATATTTCTTTGTATCAAATCCCCAGACATAATATATGTGTCAGATTGGATTGAACATAACAACAAATAAGCTTAACTAATAAAGCAAACTGCATCATCTTTCGAATCCTAACCTCATTAGAGCAGATACTTAGCTGGTGCAACAAATGATACCAAAAATTTTCGAAAATTTATTCAGATATATAAAATGCCTCGCTGCTTTTCTAATATCTTACAGAACAACAATTTTAAAGCTATTTATTTAATATTTGACCATTTCGAACGTTTTGTTTAACGTCTAAAATGGTGAAGCGCGAGTTACACAGCATTAACTGTACACAATGAAGAGAAACTATTAAAACTTGTGTTGGCTGATAAACGTTTATCATGTCCGTTCTGATCTCATTCTTCAAACTATTGACACTGTTAGGGCTATCATTACAGAATTGTGGACCATTACAATTAACTTCAAAAGTTACCATTCACGATTTTGGTCATATACTTTTTGATATTTGAGTGATCACCGAACTTTTACCCCACATGATGCCTAATACTGTCTTTTTGGAGTAAGTCGCAAACAACCCTTACCGTAGGCCGTTGTCAACTCTAAAGAATAAAATAAATTTCCCTTGCGACTGAAGTTATCAATATTAACATGAATCCATATTTAAATTAAACTATTTTACAGCGTGAATACACCGAGCCTGCAGAGTGCGAGCGCCACACAGCTAAAGGAGAGCAGTAACGACTCTTCGGGAGGCACCTGGAGGTAAGTGTTTGTCATAAGTTTAATTTAATCCAAGGTGCGAGGGCAACGGAGCTACCTGTCGGCAATCGATTTTAGAATTGGAATTCTACTTTGAGTGTGCTTAGGTCTTCTTGTTGTCGTCATAGAATGTCGTTTTGATTTGTAAGCCGAAACTATTTAAACCGTGCATACTATTCGCTATAATAATCTTTACACGCATAAATTAGTAGATGCTTTTCCCATTTATTATATTTTTATAATTTGAATACGAAGAAAAAAATATAATTTTCATTTGATTCCTCGTTATTATTGTCACGATAGCCGAGTAGAAGGATGATCGGAATTCGAGTTAAGAAACCAGAGTTCGATACGCAGTTGGTAGGCTTGTGAGTGTTTTCAAAACGTATTATACGATTTTTATCCTTGGACATAAAGACAGAAATAGACTGTCACGTAATCCCATAATCCCAAAAAAAGTCTTGTTTTCTTGTCTTCGTTGACTTCTTGCCTACTTCAGTATTGGAATTCTATTTTGTTGTTGTGTGATATGTTCTATTTTGTTGCCAAAAGATCTGTCCACAAACTTTAAACATCGATTTTCAAATTCTATTGATTATTTCGCTCTTGAATATCTTTGTTAAGTATGAATTTTTATTAAAACGTTTGCTTATTCCAAACTTTCTGTTGATTTTCTCTCTTGCTAAATTATTATCTATATACAGCAAGCATATATAACGATTAGCTCAGGCAATTTGCCGGCCGTAGGCATATATTAGGGTCCTTTGAACGACTCATTAAAATAAGTTAACTCATTGAATAATCGCATGGACACTGTTAATCGCCCAATAATTTTACCCAAAATACATTCACTGTATGCAATCCGGTTCAATGATTACTTAAGTACTCGCTGTACTGAACCTTGCCACTATTTGGAGTATCTGTTTTTGAAGGAATAAATATCTTTTTTTTTTAATTTCTTTAAGAAAAATGTTCTCTTATTCTTTTTTCGTAAACGCTGTATCTGAGCCTAATCAGATATAAGAATCGATCACAGAGTAGAATAACATTTTTTGTATACTACAGAAGAAATCTTATAAAATAATTATAGACTTGTATATATTCACGCATACAATTTTAATATTTACGTTTTCACCTAAGTTTTCAGTTTTCTCTAGTGTAGAAATATTATCATTTTAAATGTTCTTTGAAAAGGAAATTGCAGGAAAACGTACATGTTATTCGAAGTTATTTTACAAACCTCGGCCGCGAGTCCACGTTTGCAGCAGCGCGCGACCGCGGAAATGAAATGTAAACATTATTAGCTTCCACTCGGAACTCGCTGTGTCAACCCCGCTGCGCCGAGTCTTGTTCTAATGCTACCTAGAACATTTTTAAATTACTTAAATGCTGAAAATTGTTGATGATATGATAAGTCACGATAGCAGAGTGGTTGGGTGGCAGGCCTCCCCAGGTGCCAGTCGCGTACCAAAGGGGTTATGTACGAATCATATCGTTGGCTTGGATATAAAGGCGGCCCCGGGCTCACCACCTGTCACGTTGTCTCGAAAATATCTTCGGTGGAAGGTGGGTCGAAGGGACTTTATTATCTAGACTACCCCAGTACCTCTGTCTACCCCAGTATTGGGAATTTCGTGAAGATATTTATTTATTTATTTATTTATTTATTTATTTATTTATTTATTTATTTATTGACACGAGTAAAAAATAAATAAAGTTCAATTTCAACGCTGTGTTGCTTATTACATAGAGATGTAATACCGTTCAAATCTACACATGTAAATAATACATATGAAATCCGTAAATAATTTTTTGAGGTAACCCTGAACAATCACAATGTAAACACAACAAGACGCAATTAGTCTCCTGACGTTGTAACATAGTATCGTCATAACCTCATAATAATATAGTGCCGAAGATAATAAAATCAGCTAGCGAGGAAATTAAGTACATATCAAATACAGTGATAGCAGCATGTCTGTTCAAATATAGAATAGATTGCCCGCACATTTAAATAAATTACTTTTCTCTTACTCTGTAACTTAGTCTCCAAGTACATTTAAATATTATGACTCTTTTTTTAATTTAACTTAACTATGACCTTTTTATTGGTTATTACGCGTTTGTGATTGATTTTTATCTATAATTATTGTTTTATGTATTTTTTTAAATCTCCTTATTTGGAGTAAAATACCAAGAATTTCAACTGTCATAATACATATTCGCTTCTGAAAACGATATAATACAAAAATTTACATCAATAACAATAAATATCATCAATAAACATCTATTTTTGTCTTTGACTGCGACTTATATAAACACCGACGCAGCTCACAGCAAAACACCGTTGGATCTTTGAACTTTATTAAAGCTAATCGAAATCGCATCCGTCGCAAGCAATTCCGTTATTGTTTTGCAAGTTAAACAGCGTTGCTTCTTGCGTAAGCGTCTAGCTCCCGCAACAATGTTTACGTGTCCTGTCGCATTGTGTATGTATAAATCGGAAAATTGATGTATGAACGCAACGCAAAAACAAGTATGCACATAAGTTAATCGAAGCGAAATTTCCATTTTCAGTTAAGAAAACGTGCAATCTTACCACTTTGTGAGGATTTGGCTTTTATTTCACTTTACAATAGTTTTATCGATGTAGTCTAAAGTAAAAATTTAATAACTGTTTTGAATACCTTTTTTTTTAATTTTTAAAACAGATATATTCCAAGGACAGAAGTATTTTCGTTGTCCTTGTCCTACAGTGTACTTGACTGTTTCTATAGATTAATGAGATAGATTTAGAGGTCCTATAAATGTTTTTACCCTTTGTCTGTGCCTTTTGTACTCTAGATAAAAAGACTCTGTGAGAGGCAGCGCAGAGGTTTCTCTCTGATGAGATGACAGCTTTCCTGATAAACGTAGTTAGATTAAACCTTTTGTCATATTCTCATTTCGTTTATTTTACAAATTACTGCGTACTCATGTAAAATACTAATTAAGAATATATTAAAGTTCATAAAAACACACTATGCGTATCTATGTATATATAATAAAATTCTAAACGAGGCTAGAACTAAATATTTTTCGTAGAAAAAATCTAACATCAACCTTCTAGACTTCAACATTCTACACTTGCACAAAATGCACAAATTTAAAAATAGTAAGTAATTATAAATTTAAAAGATTTTTATACACATGGGTTTGTTAAAGCGATAAAATTCTACCTATATTTTAAATTTAAAAATTTGATACTTGAGTGTCAATTACTCAATTACACAAAATGGCCAGATATGTAGTTTAGAAGTTGGACGAATACATAGGTATTTCAAACCAGAAAACGATATATCGTTGAAGACTTTAATAGGAAACCGGAGTCATTAAGCTTGAAGCTTTCAGCCCTAGAGCTTTCAGCAAGCAGAGCGACACGAAAACGACTCTAAGTATATTTGAAAGGACAGTGCTAAATGTTGCGGTTATCTTTATACACGTTGGAAATCATTTAAAGTGCAAGTTGTTAAAATGAAGTTAGTTGAATAAGTAAACATGCATTTAAGCATTATATTTTATTTACTTACTAGGTAATATATCAAGCATTGAATATTACCTTGTATATATGATTTGCGCTCAATGTGGTCGCACGTTCTGCGCAAAAATCGGTTAAGTCAGTCACCTGCGAGCACACGAACGACGCTCGCAATAGTCGCAAGAATGCGCTGTGGCGGAAATCGGTCGGAGTACTATATAATATATCAAGACCGTGTTAAGTCACGGTCACACACCTACCCTCACTGGTGCAACAACGACAGAATTTCTGCAACTCTAGTCGCTGCTAACAGTTCTTGGCTCTATAGTGGACATTAACCCTTTGGGGGTTAAGGCAAGGCCCAGTTAGTCAAGGCCCCCTCTAAAATATTCCACAGAGAACGGGTCCTTAACATCTATCATCAGACTCATCATCACTCCATATCATGGGAGGACGTCCTACACAGAGTTTGTATAACACAAGTTTGCCACTCCAGAACCTTTTTTCCCCAACGTTTATCAGGTCGTCGAACTACGTTACTGGCCCATTGCTACTTCAGCGTACTGATCCTTATTATATATATATGAATTAAGTACATTCATTCCTAATTTTAAGAAGGATATTGGATGGATGGCTTCCACCGAAGACTTTTCTTGGGACAACGTAACAGGTTGTGAGCCCGTCGCAGTCTTTTTTCCAATATATCCAAGCCAACGATAAATTCATACTTGATTATCTGAAAAAACTCATGCCTGCCATCTGGGGCTCGAATTCGGGTTTCTTGACTCGAATACCGATCACCTAACCACTCTGCTATCGTGATTCGTACTTACTCTATTTTTTTCTTATCATTTATCATACAGGGGTTGGACAGAAATACGGATTTAAAACCAATTTCAAATTTCTATGATTGTGTAGAAAATTTTGATATTAAATGATATTTTTATAGAATTTTAAACTTTGTTTCTCACACGAACAATGTTATTACGTTAATAATTTATAATAATAAAGATACTGTGACCACAATTGGTAATTTTATCCTTAATATTATTTAACTTGTATAAAATTAAAATAATATGTTAATTTTTGTGATATCAATATTTATAAAAATTAAAATAAATTTAAGTAGCAGGTAAAATACACGTGAGACAAAATGCAACCTGTTCACATTAAAATCGCCTGCCGCGAAAAATTGCCGCGTTTGTTATTCACACAATAATCATTTGCCATTGTTATAAAAATATAACAATGGCAAATGATTTGTTAAAAAACAATTATAACATGTATTTTTAAATTTGCATATGGCAGATGTAATTAAAATACATTTAGAATTTGTTAGTTTTTGATACCTGGTATACCTGTGGTTAAATCGTAAACGCCGCGACAGGTTTAGTGAATAACGTATCAGCATCAAGCTGCACATAGCAAAGTAGGTAAAGAGATTAAATAAAAATATAATAAATGTAACAAGGGTTCTTATACATATTTTGTATGACATAATAATTAATAATAAAAATTTTAGGTAATGACCGGATTCCGTTGACATAAAAACATCAACAATAGTATATAAAGAAGTTTTGATAAGTGTCAAATCTTTGAGGTAATAATTCTATTTCCTATTCGTTGGTACATTAAATATTCGCTGCTATCCTTTTCTATTCCTCCACAAAAATAAAGTGTTTAGCATTTACTGTTTGACCTTTCGACCTACATTTCTCGGGATCTTATTTTCGAGACGTGGTAGTTGGTAAATATTTTGCTGTCATGCAAGTTACACATACAAGTTAAATAATAGTTTTTATCGAGCTTATAAGATATTTTTGAATCAGAACAACTTGTTGAAACATAAGTATAAACACATCCTTATGATCGGGTTATTCCGAGATACATTATTAATAATAATATATATTCCGAGATACATTATTAATAGTATTTGATAGCTGGGAATACTGAGGGATGCGAACAGAACGTGTAGGAACTTTTAAACACAACCGTTCTAGTAACTCAGCACCAGAATTGCCGTTTGAAATCTAATGGACACACAGGTCAGACAATAATAGACGTTTTTGAGAGTATTCACAATATTTTCTATATTATTGTTGTTTGAAACTATGAAATTGAAACTATGAAAGGATGACAATAAATAAAAATTTGTGCCATAAATAAAATTTCGATTTTTTTTCTTCTTTAATTTAATAACTAAAGTTATTTTTAAACGTTAAAATATACTTTTTTGAACGCAAAAAACCTACTAATTTGATATCCATTTATAGATTAATGTACCTATTTTATAGAAGTTAAAATAAATAAATGTCTTCACGCCATTCCCATTCCCAAAACAGGGGTAAATAGCGGTCTAGACAATTAAGCTCTTTCGACCCAGCTTCCAAACTTTTGAAGACTTTTTTTTGGAACACGTGATAGATGGTGAGCCCGTCGCCGTCGGCGTCACCGTCACCGTCTTTATGTCCAAGCCAACGACATAAACCGATCGAACTCGCGTCATTTGGCTCGCTTTCCGATTACCTATCATCCATCCAGTAGCCTATCGTCATATCTATAATAGTATGTTATAATATTTAATTAAACCTATGGAAGAAAAGGAAGGAAATAATGTCAGCGTTATCTATCTTTACACTCTTATAGGCGTCTATTGGTTGTTGTGATTGGGACGCAGATCGAAGATCTGTATATTGAATTAATCTATTATAGTCTTTAATCTTCGATTGAAGATTGACTAATGATTGATGAAAATAATTCAATTCATACAATTCAATTCACTTGTTGGCTATAATAACGTAGTTGGCTTGAACACACAAGTCCGGCGACAGGCTTATCACATATTACGCATTTTCGAGTAAGTTCCGACAAAGACTTTCGTCACTTTCCGACAAACCATTATTTTAATGCATTCAAACGAAGACGTTTTCACACTAATCGCCTTCCTGCTTATTCCTTTCCTCTCATAAGTACAAATAAAAATCTTATAATCGTAGTAGTTTGCAAAGAGGGCTAGGATAGGATTATAAGATTAGAAGACAATCTTGGTTGGGCGCGTAAACAGTATGCATCCTGTTACGTGCAACTCGTTATCGATGAAACTGTCGCCCCTCACTTTCCTTATTTCCTTTTCACGGCTGCTTCCTTTCTTTTAGATTGCGCGGAAATTTATAAGACAGTCAATGTAAATGTAATAAAATTTCCAAGCATGATTATTTTGATGCTGTAGTTTTATAATGTATTCGTTTAGAACTCATGTAACTCACCGTTTGAGGTATTAAAACCGTCGTATGGAACACGATTCTAACCGCCAGCCGAATGTCTGATTGCCAATACATATTCATTAGTAGCAGCTGGGCTGGGATCATCTTGGGCCCTCGAGCGTCGCTATCTAAAGCGAGATCGGCGCTCCCTCGCGCGGCGCGTTTTGGAAACGTCGTCAATGAAATCAACAATGGAACTCTGAATGCGAGGGGTTCTAAGCCATCGGTAGACTCCGTGGGCGCTTCGCGACCATGTTGAACCTATTAATATCGCGCATCTGCCGCTCGCTTAAGACCGTTTCGCACGCTATTGTCCTCTCCAGTCTTCGTTAGAAATCGCTAGTAGACGGGATGCCTTTTGTAGCCGACGGATCGTGTATCTAACATGCGATTCGGATATGAAAGGGCGGATATTACACGTGATCAAGACGACCCCTGTTGTTATGGATTAACATGGACCTTGATTTATAGCGTGTATACAGTACTTGTTTTATAGTACTTATATTATATAAATTGATTAGTAAAACTAGTGATTTGATATAAACCATTCCCACAAATGTTTAGTATGAATCAGTAAAACTAGAACTATAAGAATTAAGTGGAAAAGTTATTTGATATGTTACTCTGAATATTTATTAAATATCCCGTTGTCTCTTAACACTGCTATATATTATAAGATATTTATTCTATCTTTTACATCGAACACGCAAGTGTGCGTAGAATTCCGTCTCTTACCATATAGAATTCCGTCGTTTCATGTTTTTAATATCAGTTTGGAAATGTCATCTGTGTTTATTTTAGTTTGTCCAAATCCTAGGTGCCCAATTAAACCTATCTTTCGAAGGGGAATATAGCACAATGTGTTTGTGATTTTATGAGTTAAAAAAATCGATGAAGGCGCGATAGCCGAGTGGTTGGGTGGTCGGAATTTCGAGTCGAGAGACCCGAGTTCAATCCCCAGGTGGCAGACCTATGGGTTTTTCAAAAACTTATCTACTAATAACATCGTTGGGTTAGACATAAAGACGGCGACGGGCTCACCCCCTGTCACGTTGTCCCGAAAATATCTTCGGTGGAAGGTGGGTCGAAGGGACTTAATTGTCTAGACTAGACATCTGTCTACCCCTGTGTAGGGAATTGCGTGAAGATATTTTTATATACAATCCATAAACATAATATAAAACCGATAATTCGAAAAATGTAAAAATTTTGGTTTATTTTTGGTTCCTACTGCGTTCTTCTCTTCTCCAATTGTGTTTTTATGGGATTTCATAAGATATTTATCACATAAAGTAATAATATAAAAACCTTAAAATTTTCGTCTTCTATAATGTTTTCAAAGTCTGGAAACACTGGTGTTTCCAGATATCATCATGAGTCACATCAATGTCTAAACGTATCTACGAAACAAATGGTGAAAGAGTCGCGCTATAAAACGTAGTGTACAGTGCAAGTGTTGTTACTTCTAACAAGAGATTGCATTACTAGGAATTCGTTACTATGCAAAGAGTGCTGTGCATTCAATTTAGATGGCCCCGGGCGTGCAGTCAGTCGGGCTATGCGAGATTCTGAAGGACTCGAGTAAGTGTCACCCGCTGACATAGCTTTTTGAAATCTTATCCTATCTTCTACTTTAATCCAATTTCTCAAGAAATTGTCTTTTCTAAATTGAAATAAGAAAACTAATACCATATCTCGAACGACTCACAAAAATGAACTTAAGCGACGTAGCTTCGAGTCGAAAATCATAGAAAAGTTTAATGGAAAAAAAACTAAAGATTAATTAAGATTAAATTTTCTTGTTGTTTGCAAAATAGTTATATGGCAATTATATGCAATATATAAATATGGCACAATAATAAACAATATAATAAACTAATATAAACTAAAAATACCAATTTTAGGAATTTGTGATTAAACTTCGATAAAGATAATAAATAATAAGTGTTTAGGTATAATATTTAAATGTTTCTTTAAATTTTTATTTTTTATATTTATTTCGTAAAAGCTGAATGTGAACATTCTTCATTTAATTTAGTCGGATATATCTCTATCTCGTAGTAGATATATTTGAGACATTCCAATAATCTACTATGTCTGTGTCAAAAGTTGCTTTTAATAAAAGAAGTGGCCAGTTTAAAATTAGGGGTATAAAACTCATAATTGAGCCGTAGGCCAGAGATCGGAGAGGCACCCCTGTGTAACTCAGTAGCTTAAGTCTCTCTACAAGAATAATTTAGATGCTCTTATCTTTATCAGCAGTGGGGACAAACACATTACTAAATTTTAGCCCTAAGTTAGCTAGTTTAACCTAAGTTAAACAAGCTAACTTAGGGCCAGCCGACCTTTTTGTCACGCCAACGTCGTATAATAGCCGAGTGGTTGGGCGATCGGAATTCGATTCGAGAGACCCGAGTTCGATTCCCAGATGGCAAGCTCGTACCTATGGGTTTTTCAAAATCTATATACGATTCATATCGTTGGATTGGACATGAAGACGATAAGACGATATCTTTACCTTACGATTGCAAAACTCCATAGTCCATTGGTTACACAGAGAGTGATTTATTTTTGTATGCCATACGTAAGGAAGAATTCAGTTAAGGAAGACAAAAGTAAATATTGTAGTTTATGCTTAATATTTTTATATTGCAATTTCAATTTGTCTTTTGTCATTCACTTAAATATGACTGATATATATGTATATTTTAAACTTTTTCCGTGGGGTTACCCATTAGTGATGTATGCACAGGACTTTTTAACCAAAGTTTATTTGGATCAACATACCATTCAGCCAGTTTGACACCGCCTTTTGGTACAATAATACACTGGATGTGTATTAAATTTAATTTCATTCTAATACCTCTCATACACAATGTGACTACAAAGACAAGGACATTCCATACCTTACCGTAATAACTAATAACTAACTACTAGAGGAAGATTCCTTCCTTTTAAATATTATTAATAAATCATTATTTTAATTAATAATAAGTCACGATAGCCGAGTGGTTGGGTGGTCGGAATTTCGAGTCAATAGACCCGAGTTCGATCCCCAGGTGGCTCGTACCAATGGGTTTCTCAAAAACTTATGTACGAACTATATCGTTAGCTTGGACATAAAGACGGCGATGGGCTCACCACCTGTCACGTTGTCCCAAAAATATCTTCGATGGAAGGTGGGTCGAAGGGACTTCATTGTCTTGGCTAGACCTCTGTCTACCTCTGTATTGGGAATTACGTGAAGATATTTATTTATTTACTTATTTATTTATTATTTTAATGTTTAAAAGAAAAAAAACTCATATCCAAACTGTTTTAGTATTAACCGTAAAAAATATAACCGTCAAAATTTTGGCATTATGGAATCAGACGATATTTCAAAATCCAAAGAAAACGGATTAAATATGCGCCTGAAAACTAAAATTAGTTTAGTAATAACTAATACAAGACGCGATAAATTTTTACGTTACAAAATAAGACACGATACATTTTTCGTCTTTCGTAATTACTGCCCAATTAAGATAGTCTTTGGCAAAATGCTCAAAGTTATGCGAAGCACTCGCATGTCTCTTATCTACGAGTTCATTTGTAGTAAACGTAAAACATCACATGAAGCGATCGATAGGCGCGCGCGGGGGACACCGCTTCACTTAGAAAATCACGAAAAAAATATATATATACGTAAAAATAAAATGTGATTCTTATGTATCTTTAGTAACTTGATAATTGCTATAAAGAAATATATTAACATAGATATACATATGTTCTATTGTTATTGTTTATTTTTAGTGCTATATTTTTATTATATATCACGCATTTTTTAGACCAAGTGAGAATCAACCGAATACGATCGACTATTAAGATTTTGTTGTAAAAATTTGCGGTCACTTTTATCATAGTTGTAAAAGGTTTGTTCTTGTAAACCTATTAATCTTAATAACTTAAGATGTGCTGGGATGACAAACCTACTAAATAACACTAAAGACTCAAAATATAAGAATTTCCCCATTTTCTAATTCCTGACAACTGAGACTTACAGATACTTGCAGATCTGTATATTTCTATATCTTTTTGTTATGGTATTTAAATATTATTGCCACCCCCCTTTATACTTATAGATATTAGAAACCAGGTGTCCGTTAGTACTTTGTTTACGTTCTTATATCGCTTCCATATTTTACGACGTCGATCCATGATACGATTGAATCTATTTTTGCAACAACGACTTTTCTTTAATAGGAACCGTATGTATACCTGAACTCCAGTCAAACTCATACCAATAATCCCTAGTATAACAAAATTTTATTGAACATTTACGGTCTTTGTATAGTGTCCTTTGTAAAATTTCTATTTCTGTAATTTGATGGAATTATTTTTGCAATTGAAATCTTCTTTTAGCGCGATACGCATATTTTTAGATGACATAAAATCTCTGAACTCGTGACACCGTTACGAGACGCAGCTATAGTGTGTGCATATTTATATGCATGTACATATAGCAGACCTTCTCGTCCGAACTCGTCTAGATTAATTAAAAAAGAAACATTTACTTTTATCTAAAAGTAACATAAGTTTTCACTTCTGTTGGCACTCCCGGAGTGCAACCCGTGATTGTTTTAAGTTGCTGAGACCAGCTCCAGCAGTTCTGTAATACGTCCTTGTATTAAAAAAATCAGTAAGACACTCAAGTAACGAAACGACAAAGGAAGCAGTAGACGTCGTTCTATTATAGAACAATATTGAAAAAGCTTATTGGTCGTGATATTTTATAGACGGTTGAATAAAGAATATGGAAGGCTTCCACACACAACGAATTGAATGGAGTAAGTAAATGGAGAGTTTATTAAAAAGTATATGAACACTTACTAAGGTCGCTTTTACGTAACAGTCGGCTATAAAGATTTTACCTGAACAAAATATATTTACCTTAAACACAAAACATTAATATTAAAAATTTCTTTGGCACCTGGTTTGGTTTTAGATGGTTAAAACTGCAAAGTTCAGTTCGGGATTACGTTTAAAAAAAAAACAGACTTACGTTAATGACACGGGACCATTACATTTAATTTAACACCAAGAAATATCTAAGATTTACTTATTTCAACCTGCATTCCATAATTACTTTATTTGGACAATGTGTCATAATGAGCATGTCGCTGTCTTAGTATCTAAGCCAAAACTATTACATGTAAATAATGTTGAGATGTCTATTGTCAATTAAGTGGTCTAATGTCAAGTAATAATAATGGTAATAATTGGTATATATTATATGTATATATTGTATTTTATATAACATTATTATATACACCATTCATGATTTACTTGCAAGCTGTTTTCGCTTAATAATTATGTATCCCTATCATTGGAAAAATTATTTAGTTACTTCGATTCTTTAATGCACACTTCACAAAATAATTTTAGGATATGGTTTACAAGATAGTCACGTAGACGCCACGATGGCCGAATGGTGAAGTGGTCGGAATTCCGAGATCGATGGGTACAACGAGCGCACGACCCAAGTGGTGAGCTCGTCGTACCGATGGGTTTTTTTTTTCAAAAATTATGTACTATTTCTATCGTTGGCATGGACATAATGACGGCGACAGGCTCACCACCTGTCACATTGTCCCGTAAAATATTAGTTCACCACTCTGTTCTCTGTTCTGTCTTCGATAGAGGGAGATTAAAAATGAAATAAATGCCTAGACCTCTGTGTACCATTGGGAACATGGATAAAGTTATAAATTTTTTATTATTTACCTTATCCGTATGTCTGCGGCCGTAAAACTAGAAATTTTGTCGAGGGAATCACTTGATGTTTTGAAAGTTTGTTGCAAATGTGGTTCCACAGGAACGGGAAACATTTTATAGGTATTAAAGATAAGTACTTTATTTCGTAGATTACCATGACAATTGTTGTGTTGTGTAACTTTTTCTAAATTGCCGTCGATATTGTATTTACTGATTTCACACCAGAAAACTACAACTAAACGTAGCCTGCATCACTTAGTATTTCTATATAAAAGACAGCACTCAAGACACTGTAGCTCGCATTTTAGTTGTTTTGTTAATTATCGACTAATTTTTCTTAATTCAGGCAACAAAAACCCTTATTAATTTAAAGTAATAAACAAACATTTTAGCAATTGTTAATTACGAAAAAGTTACTGTTGCTACGCAATAAACTTCACGAAAAAAATTAGCTAACTTCATCAGTATACTTACTTCAGCAGTAAGCTGCCTGTCTGGAGATTAAAGTCTGAACCTACTTGTGGTCTAATTGGAAATAAGAAATGTTTCTTTTAACTGTGCCACTGGTAAGTTACAAAGCCATATAACCTCTGGTGTGCACGTCGTATAATAATAACGTGTTAGAAGAAAATTCTCGATACGGTCACAGTGTGTTACTCCGGGAAATCTCCTAATAAATAAATCAATCAATGAAGTTAAATTGAGAATGATTTAATTTTTCTTGTGGTTTCTCGTATATAAAGACTGATTCCGTGGTAGCCGAATTGTCTCAGTTCAATGAGTGTCTTATGCTATTCCCTAGGCTTTAAGCACTGCGCGATAGGTATAGGTAAGCTTCACCACCAAATTAATGTATTTCGCACAAGAAGCCTAAGTAATCTAATCACTAATTGAAAGCAAGTTGTGTAATTGTAAAATATACGAGCAGAAGCCTCATAAAAAGAAAAAAATGTTTTTAACTCAAGCAAGTGCTAATACGTAATCTAAAAACATCTGTCAAAGTTTTTTGCTTTGCCACCTACAGACCACATTTAGACTATATTTTACAAATGCGAATTACAAAATTTAAACATGAGAGGAAACTACTGCATAATACTGTTTCAAAATTCTGGGAAAATGTGACGCTCATTTTATACTTTCACATATCCCCTTGAAAAGGGTATTTAGACAAAGCTTTATTCCAACGCAAGGGTCCCAGTAATTTTATCGCGAGTATTAAATTTAATTAAATTTCTATGAACACCAGTTGCATGAAATGCATATTTCTATAAACTGTCATCCTTTTTACCTCTTCCGAAAACAGGACCACTCAAAAGCTTTTACTATACTCCGTTACTTACGTTGTTTTTCTTCTATATTACTTTAATTAATATTATTATTATATCTTCACGCATGGTCCCTGACTGGGTAGGTAAGGTAGAGGCAATCAATCGCCAGGTGAGACGATTTTTAAAATGCCACTTTGGCTTCTTTTAGATTCATCATTTTTTTCATACACGCACGTCTAGGTATCAGAAGTACTCTTTACCTCTTCGTGCAAGTTGCACACAAGGTGTTCAAAAACTAGACTCGGCCTACTTTGAATCCTTTTATTATTTATATACTATTATATAACTTTCACGCTGAGTATTGTCTTTTCCCAGACCCAGGTTTCGCTGCCTTATAACAAAGTAGTTACCAGCTATGTTTTATGCATCGCACAATATGCACTACACCTTGCCTTTTGACTAACGCCGAAAGGTGGTCACCGTTTACTTTTTTCCTGGCAACCACACGCGTACAAACGTGTGGTTGTACATCTAAGTTACATCTTCTATCCCGGCTACAGGCGATACCCCAGTATACAACTACATTCATCTATTCTGTATATATTACTTATTTACCCGTATTTCACCTTGTTTGTGAATACAAAAATATTGTTAACATATATCAAAGCTGGTTTAAGAAGTAAACTATAATTCTAATATTATACTAACAAAAGTACTGTGTACGTACTGTCTCATGTCTCGGCTACACAACTGAACGTGTCTAGACAAAATTTTATTAATATTTAAAATTATATATTTATTGAGTAAGAGTACTCTGATACCTCGACGTGTAAGTATGAAGAAAATGATGAATCTGAATGAAGCGAAAGAGGTATGTAAGGATCGTCGACACTTGGCGATCTGTTCTCTCTGGCTACCCCGTCAGGGATTGTGCGTGAAGATAAATAAATAATAATATATAAAATATAATTTAATTAATTATTGTCTTAAAATTAATTTGGAATATGATAGCTATTGATGTAGGTACATATTGAACAAATATTCTGAAAACTAATGGAGTAATCAACAAGTAATATCGCGTACAAGAAGAAATAATTAGAGATCCAAGGAAACCACGCTTCAAATATTCTCAATGAAATCCGATAGGTTAGTGAAAGTTATAAGGCTGTAATAAATTAATAGTAGTAGCAACTTAGATTTATACATATATAGATTATAATTAGTATTACTTTTTAAAAGAGAAGTATTATATCTAAATCTTGTAGTAAGGGAGGGGGTAAGTTAGTAGAATGGTAAGGAAGACAGTTTATTTTATCCCAGTTGTTCTTTTCTATGTACTGTCCCTTAACTCTTTTAAAAAGTAGAATCTGTTGAAGTATTGATAGAATGAAATGTTTTATCGAAACTTGCCCACCGAAATTGCAGACTTCATTACTTCATCGATACTAGACTTTTTTCTCTTCTTTTCATGCAAAAGCAATATCCCGACTACATATTCTACTTCTTCACTTCATTATTGTTATATAATAGCCTATCCTAGTGAGAAGTGACAACTGTAGTCCATATAACCTGAAAACCAAGATTACCGTTGTGTTTACACCACAAGAAAGCCTCTGAGCCCGGAATTCCACTGGCTCTATACAACCTTTAAACCGAAACAACTATACATACATGTCATTGTTACACCACTATTTGTCGACAGAAACTTATAAGATTTTAATACTGATCAAACATTAATAAACGCCTTTCTTTTTTTTCTGCAGTTGATTCCTTCTTGCACATAGGCTTTTTCAAAAATACAAGAAAAACAATACAGGACTTCTTCGGCAATGCCTGAGGAAGTAGCTTGAATCGACCGGTTATTGTCTGCAATTGATTTGCCCTTGCTCGAATAGGATATTTTATATTTTCCCACTGTGAAAGATTTTCCTAGCTTTGCGAGGATGGTAGCGCGCAACTACTTCTTCGGCATCGTTAACGACTTACTTCTTTGCTTATTTGTTTATTATTGTCGATAATTGAAATTGTTAGTTCAACCGTTGAACGCGAGCTTGGTAAACTCTTCGACGTGTTACCAATGGTACCAAAAACGTCTGCATAAATTTAGTGTGAGCCCAATTGTTTTATTTATTAAAGAAATAATTGTTAATATGATGACAGTATATGTTAAAAATACTCAGAGTATTTTCTAGTAAAATTAAAATTGGTAGTTGTGACCTAATCAAATAAAATTGTTGTTTATACAGGCAATGTAAAAAAAATCTATTTTACCTATTTATTACTCAACTAAGACAGTAGATTGTAGGTATCTACTGTCTATACTAGGAAATAATCGGCAAAAATGCGAATTACATTATTTTTATTGTTACTCTAGCCCTGAGCCTGGCTTATAAGAGTGAAGGGGGTTGTCAATAATCAGAATCTATTCTGTTTAAATTTTCTCATCAAGTTGTAAAGCCCGATAAAATTGTAATCTGTGAAGTCTGTTGCCAAAGTATCGACGTAAAAATATACACCACCCTCTTTCTTCTCATTGGCGCTGAGAGGTTACCAAGGGGAACTGCAATTGACTACCGACAGATGGCGCGAAAATTATCTCCGAAAAATAGTTTAAGGTGCGGAGTATCTAGTGCTGCGATCGTCAATCTGCTAACCAAGCGTGGCTATTATTGCAAATCCTTTCTCACGGAAGAGCCCTATGACCAGCAGATGGACTTCTAATTCAGGGGACCTACAGGCTGATACGTTAATGATGATGATGAAAATAAAAGTAGACACAAAAGTACAAGAAATGTAAAATTAAAAAAAACATTCAGCAAAACGAAAGAACTTGCTTTATTGTCGTAAAAGACGCATGTTGTGATAAAAATTTAGTGTTTTTTTTTGGATATGTATCTCAGAAATACATTTATACCTCATTTGTTCTTTTTTTATATCTATGTTTGGTGATAGGATATACATAGGTGTCTGTAAAGAAAATAAAATGAGTTTCTCATTTAGTTTGTCCGTAGCATCCGTTTACATTTCAGTTAATTAATCCGTGCATTGCATTTGACCCGAGCGGTATTGCCGCAGGCAAAGGGAAATTATTAACAGGTGAACATCAGTTAAGCTTCATATAGTTACTTTGCTTTAGAAAAATATGTAATTTTCAGTTTTCATCATTTTAATCATATTTGATTTTTTTTATTACGAATTTGGCCTGGAGAAACTGAGTCTGAGATTGATTAGCCCATTCAGGCTCACTTATAGAAAACAGAAGGTAGTAAAATATGTAAATATAAAAATAAATATCTTCACGTATAGAAATAAATATAGTCTCCATAGCGGGGTAGCCAGAGATAACAGATCGCGACAGAGAAGTGTCACGATCCTTAAAATACATACCTCTTTCACTTTCATTAAATTTCAAATTCATGATTTTCTGTATTCGTGTATGAACACACACGTCTAGGCAATCCAAGTACTCTTATAAACAATAATTACTTGAATTGATCACACAATTTCCCACTACTGGGGTAGGTGGTGATCTAGACTATGAAGTTGTCTCAGCCCACTTTTTATTGAAGCTTATATGAGACATAACTTCAGGAGCCATCTTAGCGTAAAGATACAATATTTGCCTAAATATATTTACATTTTAACATCCATAGCTCTAGTACAAACGTTTATATTCATCACACAAATGTTTGTGCCCCTAACAGAATTAAAAGTCATTGCTGGGAATTTGGAAAAGGGCTGGGTCATTTCCAAACAAACAAGGCTATCCGTTAATAAATTTAAGGTTTAAATATCCTTTATAGAACCATGACTGTTTTGATATTAAAAACTAAGGAATTACACGCTGGCATTTTTAAGTTACTTATATCTGACCTAATATGAATCGAATAAAAAATCAACCAAGCCCGAAAGATCGTGTGCAGGACAAATTATATCAATTAAACTGACTGAATGAATGCAGACGTTAACTTTGCAAAACTTGGAATATAAAACACTAAGAAAATAATTATGTTTTCAGGGCCAATGAATACACATTAATTTATATATAGCATTAGCAGGTATGAAGTAATTAAGAATGCTGTCTCATTTTTGTATTGAGAACTTTCATCTAACGTTGAAAATGAAATCGTTTGTATTATTTTGTGATTGTCGGACGCTGCCGGCTACCTGAGCGCGCACCAGTGCAGGTAAAAAACACAATGCGACCGTAAGCGTCCGGACTGGACCTCGCCGCCCGTACCTCTCGGTCGGCGAAATCCGAAGGCGGTTCTTCCACCTCTAGCAACTTTAGGCATACCTATACAATCTTGGCCTTATCGTGTATAAATAACAGTGGTATATAGTATAAGCAAATTTTATGAGTATCTTATAATATTCATATTTATTAATCAACCCAATTTTGGAATTTTTAAATAATTTAAATTTAACCATACAGTTTTGAATTACACCTCTATTTTAGTTACAAATTAGCATGATCTGTGGCAAATGCATGATTGGCAAATATTTTTGTAATTGTTTGTTTTGTTGAATTATTTCAGTGCGTATGTTTTATATTATACGTACGTATATCGTATATTATATAGTATATTTTTAACAGTGGTAGAGCCATGCATAAGCTTTTGTTGTTGCATGAATGTGCCGGCTTGACCGGGGAAGTACCACGACCTCACAGAATACCGGCGTGAAGTAGAAGTCTAACAAACTTCTGCGTTTCGTCTAACAAACATTAAATAAGATTTTTTTTGGTGTCCACTTCATGACTACTTAATGTCATATTTGTTTTATTATAATAATTTGATTTGACATAGACTCAATTAATTATAAAAGATAAAAATTATTTGTTTCCGATATAAAGTCATCATTTACACTTCCCCGCAAATACCACTGTACGTGTATTAAATATCTCCAAATAAGACCACTGTGTCATGCATAGCTCTAAGAAAATCACTTACACAAATTCACAAAAATTGATCAATTTCATATAGAGGAATGTATTACATAATCATATATTATTCTATCAACGCTTGACTGTGTTTAATAAAAATATTTACGCCATTTCCAATACTAGGATAGACAGCAGTACTAACTAGAAGACAATTAAATCCTTTCGCCCCCACTTTTCACCAAAGACATTTTTGGAACAACGTGACAGACGATGATTCTGTCGCCGTCTGTATGTCCAAGCCATGTAACGATATAAATCGTACATAACTATTGAAAAAGAGATCTATTGTTACGCATCTACTACCTGAGCATCGAACTCCGGTCTGTTGACTTTTCCTTTTTCGATTCAATTCAATTCCGATCACCCGTACTACTCGGCTATCAAGACTTGTTAATATTATATTCATAACTGTTTTCAAGTTGCATGCGGCCGTTTTAATTGATATGCGTTTTAAAACCCCATTTGCGACTGAAAGAAACTCCTCCGCAACTTGGAGCTTCCTCTTTCGGCATCTTGTGAAACCAAGTTTCGGTTCCATTGATCGTTACTGGCAACATATACACTGGTTTGTAATATTTAGGTAAGAAGATACGGCATAGTTTCCCGAACGCTACCTAGTCCATTTGGATTCATAGAATTTACCTCTGGGTGGAAGTTGGACCTACCCAGTGTGACAAGGTGTCCCAGCGTACATTTTTGAAGTGAAACTTCTTTAGAATCGTTGTGATTTCAAACCGGATGCAACGGAAAAAACGACAGATAAGAGACACAGATATAAGAAAGAATGAGACAGTAATATGCATACTATTTTATTAATAAACTTTGTAATTATCTGACCCTTGTTTCATCTCATTCTCTTGTCAATTTACTGAAGTTTCACTTCTATAGTGTGTGAATCGCACACACAAATTTTTTTCACCAATCTCCTCCGTAATGTTAATAACATCAACCAGAATTGGTCTGACACGGACGTTAGATAGAATGTTCGTCTTGTCCATGTTTATCTTAGAAACAACCTGTTGAGTAATACTATAAGATTTGCTCGATAGTATTTCTCAATAGATTGATTCTAAGATAAACATAGACAAAAATATAAATACTATTGAGCAAACCGTAGATTAGTGACGTAATTGCCATTGATGTTAACAGCGTATCCTTTCCAGTTCAGTCTCGTCTAGTGACCTGGAAAAGATTATTTGCATAACAATTTATTATTGTACATATGTATAAAACTATTTCATTTTAATATTATCATTATTATTTCACGGAATTATACAGGGCTCGATTTTTCAGTATTACTTTTTATTTTAAATTATGCTTCCAAGCAGTCGGTTTCTTTATTAGTAGTAAAGTACATAGTTCCAAGTAGTAATAAACAATGTTATGTTATTCGACCTTTTGAGAAATGTAACAGCGTCCTTAAAATGTGCTAGTGGCCTGTGCTTTGGTCAACATTTAGTAATATTACGACCAAATGTTGATATATATATATATATATATATATATATATATATATATATATATATATATATATATATATATATATATATATATATATATATATATATATATATATATATATATACATAGTACTTTATATGAAATAATCCAGAAACCTCGCATTTATTTAATGGTAGTGTAATAACAACCAACAAGATTCCGGAAAGTCAAAAACGAAAGTCAAAAACGATACTCTTGGCGAGTGTTCTCCTTATTTATCTTGCCAAAGGATATTACATGAAGATACGTATACTCGAGTGGTTGGAGATTCTATCAAATAAGACACCTGAATTCGATCCTGAATGCTCCTAAGACTGAGATGTTCGAAACTTAAGTACATTCGTTATCGTTGAATTCAACGTTCCGACTGCGACATGTCTACCCGATACTTATGTTTTAAATAAATCGATGCAATGAAAAGACCACCCAAGATGGTCTTCAACAAATTCTTGCACCTTGTCAACAAAGTCCTTATTAATATGCTTCTTATTAATAATTTAGTCACACGAACTCTCGATTATCTATAATTTCTTTACTGAAAAAGATAATGTTTTATTTGCCCGGAAGTTTTAGTTGCTACTAGACTAGCATAAAAAAAACAAATGCAGTAAAGATTTTGTGAAGTATATTCGTATTTTAACGGCGGTACTAATCTCTTTTAATACTTTTTCTAGTGACTACTGTCACTACACGCTAGCTCCAACTACTAAATTTGAATTATAGATTTGATGTCGTGCAGTGTCTTCTATGCTGTTTGTTAATTTTTAATGTAAGCAAATTAAGTTCAGACTCGGGGAACTTATTTTGTATGACCAAACAGAAGAGTTTCCCGAGTTACTTTTACTATTAATCGTTGATTTTTGAATTTAAAAACTTTATTGACAAATAAAAATAACGTTCGTAATTTTAATCACGCCTATTTGAATAATTTAGCGTAGCTATAATTATAATATAAAAGATTGTCTTCTTCTTCCAAGAGTCCACTGCTGAACATAGGCCTCCACCAAAATCCGATCCATCAGACTCCATCTAGTGGAGGGGAGGGGAGGGCGTTGATATTTACTGCTATGTCGGTTACCTTCCACTGCCGACATCTTCATTGCAGATTCTATCACGCAGAGAAACACCGAGTTTATAGCTCTATCCATAGCTCGCTGAGCAACTCTGAGCTTCCGGCCTGCAGTGAAAGACCACGTCTCGATACCATAGGTCACCACAGGCAACTCGTACTGTTTGTATACTGTTGACTTAAGACATTGTGAAGATACATCGTAGTTTCCCGAACGCTGCCCAACCGTGTTGAATGCATCGATTCACCTCTGGGTTGGACTATTTTAGTCTGACAATTTGTCCCAGGTATATATGTATATTCGAGCTCAGTGTTCCCAACAACAACCGGCATGATCTTAATCTTCTCCATGTTCATCATGAGACAAGTCTGTTGAGAAACACTATTGAGGTCATTGAGAACGCACGGTGCTGAACTCGCGATTTTGCCATCAGGACTAAGTCGTCGGCAAACCGAAAGGGAGTGATGAATTCGCCATTGATGTTAATACCGTTCCAGTTCAGTAGCTTGAAGACATCTTCCAATGCAGCGAAGTGTTTCGGGGATATAACGTCACCCTATCTTAAATCTTTCTGTAATTGGATAGGTTTCGCGCTCTACACATCGTAGTCTCATAATGTTGATATCTTAACACCTCGCTATACCGACAGTCACCGCTGAAGAGACTGGAGCGACGCCTAAATTTCGATAAAAGATCAACACTTACCAATATAGTTCATACTCAATTTCTTTGTACTGTGCGTGCATTCTATTTGATGAAGAATTATTCAGTGTTTACATATAATAGATAAGGAAACATAAAACTTAAGAAACGTTATTGAAATCTATTCGGTAGTTTTCTTTTTCTTTGGGGCCATCAAGTCGGCCATAGAGAACGCTCCACAAAATATAAATAAATACGATAAATCTCTTCACGCCATTCCCAATACTGAGATAGAGGTCTAGACAATTAAGTACTTTTGACCCACCATCCACCGAAGATATGTTTGGGACAACGGGACAGGAGGTGAGTTGCCGTCTTTATGTCTAAGCCAACGATATGAATCATACATACTCGTAGGTTTTGAAAAACTTGTTGGTACAAGCGTGCCACCTGGGGATCAAACTCGGGTTCTCCTAATCTAACCACAGCTATCGTGACTTTAGCACACAATGTAACAAATTGATTTATTTTGTAACCTCATGGTTTAACCACAGCGAATAGAGACCTAGTGTGTGGTAATGTGGTAAATCAAGTTCAGTGGATTATTGGCGAAAAGAACTTCGTAGTCTTTGATCGCTTTGAGCTGCGTCATCATTAGAATTTTTTAAATGGCTCTGTCCCTCGCTCTGAAACCCATGCTCATATTGTTCTCGTGCTCGTTCTCAGGGCTATATAATTTTTGTGTTTAGGGATGTTTGGTCGCTAAAATTTATCTGACTTAGGGATATAGGAATATAACTTCATAGCTGTGTGTAAATAAGTAGTAGCTTAATTTTTAAAGTTTGATTATTATATTAAATTTAGTTTATTTTTATGTCTGACATTAAGGATACTATTTTAGAATAATATTCTATAGAACATATATACAAATCAGTTTAATAAATTTAAGTACCTCTTGAAGGTGTCACAAGGCGAGGTCCACAAGTACGCAGGTATTCAAGGAACATGACACACTTCTGAGAACCTTGTCAACTATGTCCACTATGTGAAAATAATGTCTGGTCGCTCGGGGATCTTGCTCTAATATTACATGCCGATACGGTATTGCACGAAAATGTGAAATATTACGGTATGTTGTGATCAAGTATTTATGTCACACGGAACTTTTATGTAAGAATTCGTGACGTATAAGGATGTGGCACCTGATAAAAATAAAACTATAAAATCAGAATCATTGCTGGCGCCGTACTATAGAAATCACAACCGATGACGATAGCTGATTCTACAAAACGGTGTCTTGTAGTCATTGCCCTAATGTACTACCTATACCCTAGATTTAGACCAAATTTGAGACGAGACGACAGACCAATACGTAAAACTTTTAGGCCTTTACCTTTTCTAACAGCTTTTACATAGTAAAGAAAACTGCGAGGAGGTCGGTACAATACCTAGCTACAAATATAATTTTAAGCCAAATTTTATGTAAACAGATTATGTAGTTTACATAAACGATAACGATAACCCAGTGGTTGAGTGATCAGAATACGAGTCAAGAGACCTAGGTGGGAGGCTCGTACCAATGGTTTTATCAAAAACTTATGTACGAATTATATCGTTGTCTTGGAAATTGAGACGGCGATAGGCTCACCTCCTGTCGACGTTGTCCAAAAGAAAATGTCTTCGGTGGAAGGAGGGACGAAAGGACATAAGTGTCTAGACTTTGTCTACCCTAGTAGGAATGACGGGAAGATTTTAGAAATTATTCGAAACATTTTAGAAATCAAAATAAAGTGATTCTTAACAAAATAACCAAAAATTATTTCTCGACAAATGCTAAAGAATACAATGTTCCAACAATATATTCATGCGCAGACCCACAAGGAAAGTAACTAATGTCTTGCAGTAAACATATTTAGGAAAATAAAAATCACAAATTATGGCGTAGATTTCTTAAATACAAAAATATGAATCTCATTACAATATAAAAGTTAAATATAAACAAAGCTTATATCAAGATATAAATAAAAAATATATACATTTTTATATATCAAGATCCCATTTAAATATGTTTAAATACATAGTGTGCATATCATGTTAAATAGAAGCCCCTCTGAAATATTGACCAAGTCTGAAAAACGTTAATGTTATACGGAGATGAATTCCACAACGTAAGTGCATGGACAGCGAAAAAACAGAAATTAAATCCAGAATTATGTATCCAGAGTGTATAATACCTAAATAAACATCTACTTGCTAGCTACTTTACAGCTAATTTTACATAGGCATCTTATTTTTCTCATTGCATATGCTGCAGAGGTTGTTAATTTTCTCATTTTCAATTTTTTGTTAATTTTTAGCTCCTTACGATACAGTACAGAAATAAGGTAAATCAAATTTTATCAAATTAAATCATTCATTCATCGATGAAGTGCCATAGTTTTCTTCTATGGTATTTTTTTTATTCGACACCGTCAATTTTCGTACAATCCAAATACCCCGAAATTTTGTAGGTAGCTCATATTTCGCATTGGCATGCAACAATACACTGTGAAGTGATCCCGCAGGTTGTCGCTGAACCCGATAAATTTCATCAGCGGTAATGGTATTAGGGCATCAAAGATACAGTTCTCACGAGCAGCGCGGACCGTATTGTTTCCGGCACGTAGTTAGGCGACGCGAGCGACTCCGGGGGCCGGCGCTAGCAGCTTGGGGCGGGGGCCGCGTGCCACGTGCGCCGCGTTGCCTGGAGACGCGCGGGCCACGGGGTGCGCGGAGCGGTCGGCCCGCTCTCGAGCCCGCGACACACTCACAGTATTAAACCAGTACAGTACACTCAACAACTAGCCAGCGTGTGCACTGCTTACCGGCGCGCCTTGATCTTGCAGCGGAATACGTTAGCAGCTTAGGCCGCTTTATCGAGCCGAATTGCTGCAGCTATGCAGATCGCTATGGACATTGACATGTCGCAAGGCACCTCCAGCGAGGAGTCCCCGGCCTACGAGGACAGGTAAGTTGAGAGAATCTCAGATAGCGCCGCCATATTATTTATAGTTTCCAAAGTTGCATTCCGCAGTAGGTTATGAAGTTTATCGGGAGCTTTTGTTTATTAGCAAACTAAACAACTACGCGAGTACCGTTCGAGCGTTGACTTGAGTAGATATACTTGCTAACTATACGTAACGGGTTACGAAGGTGACGCACACATCTAAGCTCGTAACGTATCGCGGTCGACGGCACGCTGGAACGCGCCGCCCCCCGTACTGTTTTGATTCGAAACGCTTACTGTAATTCGTGCGGAACTTGCGCTATACTTAAGTGTTTCTATCTAACTACGTACACTACGCGAGCCAATATAAACATGGCGTATACAAAGAGAAAAGAAGCACCTCAACAAAAACTATGTTAACGAAGATACCGAAGTGGGCGGCCCCTGGCCTCGCCGAGCCACCGTCACACGGCATGTTTACGTGACGACATCGCTGATAATCTTTGAACCGGTTTTATTTATTATTTTACCGCTTAACAATTTCACTTATATTAATCATTCCCTGGCCTCAATAACCCGTTAATGAAAGTCGTCTGTTTTTTTATACTACCAAGAGTAATATTTTACAAAATGTTAACATCTTGTTTAAAAGTTTTGGACTTTACTCTTACAAGAAAGAACGTATACTATATGTTTGGATCTTGTTGGTTTGTCTGCATTTTAGCTAAAGCTATTTTTGTTTGTTTTGTCGAAAAAAAGACTTACAAAACGCGCAATTACAAAACAAAATTATAAGCCAATGTGACATTGTTTTTATTACATAAATAATAATATATACATTTAAAAAATTACTCGTATTCAAACAAATTTTCTTTTTTCTTAAACAGAGCTTAGGGAAGACTTGTTTGAATATTCTGACTACTGTACTGTACTTGTACTGAACATTTAATACAAATATGGGCTGATTCCTTGAGAATGGTTTTCAAATGCTTAATTTATCTATGTACATGCAAAGTTATAAGTTTGAAAAAATAAGATTGTTGTTAGTAGGAGGTTGGTATCTAAACAGTACTAAATAGATTTCCCTACAGGACTTGGAGCAGACTTATCAACAACAACCCTTTTTATTCACTTTGACATTATTTAAAGCTTATTATGAAGTTTTAAAAACAAGAGCGGTTAAAAAAAACTTTATTCTAGATAAACTGCCTCTCTGATGTAGTATTTTTATCTTTTTTGTATACCACATTATTTTGTTATTGAATAACAATGTTTTTCACAAGTCAATATAAATGACACACGTCGCATCTTAATATATGATTATAATTATAAATTATGAGGAATCGAGGTAGGACTAGGACAGAGACTTACGACGATCATGTAAACAAATAGCTTGAAGAAGAGGAGGGTCAAGAGAGCTAGGATACCTAGACGTGCATGTATGAAGAAAATGATGACTATGAAAGAAGAAAAGTCACGATAGCCGAGTGGTTGGGTGGTCGGAATTTCGAGTCAATAGATATAGAGTTCGATCCCCATTATCGATAATAGAGTTCGATCCCCATTTGGTAGGCTCGTACCAAATGGGTTTTAAAAACTTATGTACGAATATCGTTGGCTTGGACATAAAGACGGCGACGGGCTCACCACCTGTCACGTTGTCCCGAAAATATCTTCGGCGGAAGGTGGGTCGAAGGGACTTAATTGTCTAGACTCGACTTCTGTCTACCCCCTGTATAGGGAATTGCGTGAAGATATTTTTTATGAAAGAAGCGAAAGAGTTTATGTAATGGTCATTACATAAACTCTTTCGCTTCTTTCATAAAAAAAAAAAAATATCTTCACGCAATTCCCTCTTGGCAACTTATCTCTTACCACCGTTAGGGATTGTGCGTCAAGATAATTAAGTACGAGGAATATTAGGGGTTTTTACGGTTCTACACGTCCGAATTAAAAATGAACTTTTATAGGATTACTCGTGTGTCTGTCTGTTCGTTCTTCCACATTCAGTTTTCTCCGAATCCACAAGAATTTGAGATTTGGTACACAAATCAATTTCTGTCAGCCAAACGTAGAGGTGTAACATGAATAGACCAAATATATCATCGAAGACAATTTTTGTGACAACGTAACAGGTGGGGAGCCTATTGCCGCCTTTGTCCAAGTCGACGATATAAATGGTACGAACTCTGGTATCTTGACTCGAAATCACATCATCAAACCACTGCTCAACCTAAAATTAAGAAAAAACAAACAGTTCAAAAATATTAGTTTTCTTATATTAAATATTAGTTCAAAAATATTAGTTTTCTAAAATACCGATTTTTAATCGCTTTTATCTGGCTCTGGTTCTGTTTTAATTTTTTTTTAACTCATTATTACAAACAATATTTACATTGAAATCTGCTAAACTGTAACAGTTGGCAACAGCTCATAATGTGCATGCACGAAAATATTTATAACTTACAGTTAGGCAAAATATTTAATATTAAGCTATCGACGTCCATGCAGTGGAAAATTTAGACACGGGTAACCCAATCAGACTTCTTTTACTACACCATACATGCTATCGCTGTATGCTAATACTGATACGAAATATAGACAGCAAGAAATGTAGACGTCAGGCCAGTTCTGTCGCCTTCTTATACTGCATTGGATTCAAAGTCTGTGCGTAGCAAATGCTTCTCAAAAGCTAACAACTGAAAACCCTGAAAAAGCATTATTGCTTCCACATAAATCATTGGAATTTTAATGTAAACACGTGTAATAGTAAAAATATCTTCACGCACCCTCTTGGCAACTTATCTCTTACCACCGTTAGGGATTGTGCGTCAAGATAATTAAGTACGAGGAATATTAGGGGTTTTTACGGTTCTACACGTCCGAATTAAAAATGAACTTTTATAGGATTACTCGTGTGTCTGTCTGTTCGTTCTTCCACATTCAGTTTTCTCCGAATCCACAAGAATTTGAGATTTGGTACACAAATCAATTTCTGTCAGCCAAACGTAGAGGTGTAACATGAATAGACCAAATATATCATCGAAGACAATTTTTGTGACAACGTAACAGGTGGGGAGCCTATTGCCGCCTTTGTCCAAGTCGACGATATAAATGGTACGAACTCTGGTATCTTGACTCGAAATCACATCATCAAACCACTGCTCAACCTAAAATTAAGAAAAAACAAACAGTTCAAAAATATTAGTTTTCTTATATTAAATATTAGTTCAAAAATATTAGTTTTCTAAAATACCGATTTTTAATCGCTTTTATCTGGCTCTGGTTCTGTTTTAATTTTTTTTTAACTCATTATTACAAACAATATTTACATTGAAATCTGCTAAACTGTAACAGTTGGCAACAGCTCACTTAATGTGCATGCACGAAAATATTTATAACTTACAGTTAGGCAAAATATTTAATATTAAGCTATCGACGTCCATGCAGTGGAAAATTTAGACACGGGTAATGTAGAAATGTAAACAAAATACTAGGGACACAAAAACAGGTAATATTTCATAGATTCGATTATTTGTACTTAGGTTTTATGGCTGGCTGATGGAGGATTTGGATGGATGATATGACATTTATAAATTCAAGAAAGACAACAATCAGACTTCTTTTACTACACCATACATGCTATCGCTGTATGCTAATACTGATACGAAATATAGACAGCAAGAAATGTAGACGTCAGGCCAGTTCTGTCGCCTTCTTATACTGCATTGGATTCAAAGTCTGTGCGTAGCAAATGCTTCTCAAAAGCTAACAACTGAAAACCCTGAAAAAGCATTATTGCTTCCACATAAATCATTGGAATTTTAATGTAAACACGTGTAATAGTAAAAAATATCTTCACGCAATTCCCAATACAGGAATAGACAGAGGTCGAGTCTAGACAATTAAGTCCCTTCGACCCACCTTCCACCGAAGATATTTTCGGGACAACGTGACAGGTGGTGAGCCCGTCGCCGTCTTTATGTCCAAGCCAACGATATGAATCGTACATAGGTATTGAAAAAACCCATTGGTACGAGCTAGACAATTAAGTCCCTTCGACCCACCTTCCACCGAAGATATTTTCGGGACAACGTGACAGGTGATGAGCCCGTCGCCGTCTTTATGTCCAAGCCAACGATATGAATCGTACATAGGTATTGAAAAAACCCATTGGTACGAGCTTGCCACTTGGGGATCGAACTCGGGTCTCTCGACTCGAAATTTCGACCACCCATCCACTCGGCTATCGTGACTTTTCAATAAGTGTAATAGTAAAGTTTTTCGAATTACCACAATTTAAGTATAAGTATATGTCAATGTATGAAATATTTTAAATTGATTTGTAATCACTCCTGGAATAAAGGTTCAATCTGAACTTTTTACCCCACAAAGTTATTAAGGAATTGAACCCAAATTCTTGATATGGCTTCTTAATCTGACTTTCAAAAGAAAAGTGGCGGCAGGCTAAGTTTTTAAATTAAAATTTTGACGTTCTTACTTAAACTAGCAACGGGGCTGAGATTAAATTCTTAGTGCAAAATGACGCTTTATGATTTGAATTTAATATTTCATTTGTACGGATTCGTTAGGGGGACAATTCACCTTCAATATGAAGATTTTTTTTCTGCCATAATTTGATCGTCGCTTCGTCGTGTATTACTTATGATATACGAGACACGTTGTTGTTACGAAGCCAGGGCGTCTTTTAGCACTGTATTCGGTTTTGTTTGGAAATTGTATTTTAGTATATAAGTATGAAGTTAGCACAAAGGCTATAGGAGATAACCGTCTTAAGAGCCCCTATGATAATAACCTTAGACAGTTGGAATACTCTTTATTGCACACCAACACCAAATTAAATTTAGCAAGACTTTGGTGACACAAATGGCGATCTTATCGCTAAAAGCGATTTCTTAGATGGCTCGGATTGTAATAGAACAATCGGGTGTGGGTTTATTGCGGTGAGTTATATCTAAATAACCTATTTTTATTAACCTTACAACCACTTAAAATAGATTTAGATATGTTGATATCCCGGCATAGAACTTAAATCGTAAAGGTATCCCGAATTTATTTTCGTCAAGTTTCCGTGAAACGTTGAAGTCTACAATCCATTTTAAGTTCAAGGACAAATGAGGCACAATCATTTGTCCTTAATCTTAAAAGTGGATTGTGGACTTGGACAAGCTCTCAAAAGATTTAAACAAACAAACTCATTGTGAGGGAAAAGATCATAAGTTTTTGATACGAGAATCCTATTTTATTTATTTATGTTATCTATTAATTATTTCCGTCTCATACTGAGTACTGGTTAAACCATACCACGCTTCGATGTGGCTAATATAAATATATTTTGTATGTATGGCTCAATAATAATTAATTCGCCTAAAGTACACGTTATTATTCCATGTAAGATCTGCATGTACTTTCTAGTTCTGTAAAAGCATACAAAAACATTATTTTGTAGAAACTTAAAAAATATATCATAGCTATGACATGTTTTGTTGAGAATGTATTAAGTTACACATTTGGGATTATAACTTACCGATAACTTAAATTTTTGTACTGTCTGATCTTTTTGTTTTATCTGACTGTTAGCACGTTGTCCATCACTCAATCCGAAAAATAATCGGCTTCTATTGTGATACATAAGCCAAATACAGATTGAGACAAGTTTCCGATGTGTTATTATGCGTGAGTTTCTGATGTTGCTAATCTGGCCTTTATAAGGTTGATGACCATAAAATAGTGAGCTTAAATTTACAAATAAATTTCGTAGTTACTGAACTTCAATGTTCAAAGATTATTTATTTTTTATTTATTTATTTAATCTTGCACCAAAAAATTTCTACAGGAGGCATTCTCTAACAGCAGCTAACCCTAGGTAAAACAGAAAATATGGTAAGGCCAGGTGTGGTAGTTAATAACAACGTTGTCACACATAAAGTTGACGGAACACCATTAAAGTAATGCCGTCAATCTATATTCCGCTAATATGTTGTGTATTTCACTTGCGGAGCCACCCCAGCCGGCAAGCATTTTAACTTAGTAGGAGTGGCTAACAGGAACGGAATAACTAGTATTATTTAGCGTTAAAAAGTCGCATGACTTCATTTCCCACCTAGCAATCTGTCGAGTTTCTATAAACAGCTGTCGACATACAATTTGAATAGCCAGGAAGACATGATACAACTTTTTTCTACGCCCGTTCGGACGCAATTTTGCATCGATTCCCGAAAGCACTTGTTGAAGTTGTTGTCGCTTAGCTTCGGGCCCTTTCAACCTCTTTCCGAGAGAGCTTTTAGGGTTCTTTCTAAAGTTATGCGTCTCTATAAACTTTCATCCGCTTTCATTTTGTACCTTCCAGGCACTTCATCGATCAATGCTTTCCTATGAACTTTCTTCAGCTTTAAATCTTTCTTTCATCTTCTCTTTTATGTACTCATCATAACCAAAGGCTTAAGTAGTCTAGAAATATTTACGGCTACTTTTTTAACTTCATCATTCCATTAAATTAAAGAGAATAAATGTTAAAAATTTAAACTGACATGGGCGGAAATTCGAACTCCGAGACCTTTGCCGAACCGTGGCAACGCTCTTACCTCTGAGCCGCCGTGTCTCTTATCAGTGGAAATTTTAAATCTCTTTCTTTATAAACATATTTCTTATATGCCTTTTATATATACACAGGCATAAGTGTTGGGTATCGGCGCCATCTACTGTTTTTTTTTTTTCAAATTACCGCTTAATATTCATGACTTTTCAGCCAGGAAAATTAATACATTAACGCCTACTTATTTATTACGCAATTTTTTTTGATTCGTTCGACGTTCGTTGCCACGCTTCGGCAAATGTCGCGAGTTTGAAACCCGCCCGTGTCAGTTGAAATTTTAAATATTTTTTTCTCTTTAATTTAATAACAAAATATTCCGCACAACTTTTATGCTTTATAATCAATAAAAAATGCCTAATTCATTATTCCACATAGAATAAATATTAATAGATGATGAAAATAATAGAAAAAGGTTTTTTTTTTATGTATAAATTACGTAAATCAATAAAAAATAATTAATCCATTATTCCACATATAATAAATGTTAATAGATGATGTAAATAATAGATTAAAAAGATTTTTTTACGTATTTATCAATCTTTTTTCATTATTTTATTCAAGATGAATTATACTTGCTTATTTTGAAGAGTTATATTTCAATTGTTTAAAAATATTAACTATAGATATAAATGACGTTGATGGATCGTTGTACGTTGTACGTTATGTCGATTAACTATGCGATGGAAAAAGTTGGCGAAACGGGTGTTGAGTGCGGGGGAAGTGCGGGCAGGGACCTGTTGCATCGCGCAGGCCTCTTCTGACTGTTGTTTTGTTGGAGCCATGCCTTTGATAATGAAACTGCGTTGTGTTCGAGCTTTGATACGAACGTGGGAAAATTTAGACCTTTTAGTTATTGTTGTATTTTTAGTGGGTTGCTTATTAAAATATTTAATATTAAAATTATTATATTTTTTCATCTGAGCGTACTTAATTACCGATACACTCGCAACACCAGAGAGGCGAGAAGTACGTGAAAAAAAGAAAGCAAAAGATATAAGAAGGGAGAAAAACTTACTACTTCAATTACGAATGGAAACAAAGACTCCCAAGTTTGTTCTACTTTTCGTCGGTTATTCTCTAAGGCTATGGCAGACGACTGTCGGGCTGGATATTCATGTAATAGATACACGTAATACATGCACATAGCAATCGAAATTGCCTAGCTCTTCCCGGTATACATTCAGAGACATACAAAAGTATGGGTTTCATGTTTTATGTACATTTTGTAACAGTCAATATTATTATTACGTATTTAGAAAACTCAATCATCTAAGTAGGGATGGCCCTATGAGATTATTTTTGTGAACCATACAATCATTTGTTTGGGCGGAATTTGATTAAATTATTTTCCACAAGCCCCAACACGACACGATTTGCAGTCGCGATCACGATACCGCACGCAACACAACCTGTCGTACGTGTGTTTTTCCACTAGGGACGATGATAAAGCAACTGGGTGGCATTCGCAGCTTTTGCCTTCACTTACGCACGCTAATTATAAGTTTTGTATTTGTATCCTGCTGCTTAACTTTAGCAAAAATCTTTGGGTTATACATAAGCAAAAGGAAAGGGTACAACCATTTGTTTAGCTGATTTCACTTGGTTTCTATAGATAGAGATGTTGAATACATTTTCACTTATTACATTGGTCGAAAGTACTTAATTGTACTCCAGTATTGGGAATGGAGTTAAAATATTTTTTTAATTGTATTTTCACATAAATTCAAACTATAAACCTAGAATACCAACGTTTACCGTGACACTAGGACCGCATGGATGCTTGTCAATTTGTACCTTGTTGTATTTTTGAGAGGAAGGTCGAACAAAAAAGTAAGAAATACTAATATGGTTTGAGTTCCCCCCACACGATATACCTTTTCTTTAATTATTCAACCAAAAAGGTGTGCCGCAAACACTTTGCATCAGCCGCAGAGCCCACCGTTTTATAATCGAGGACACTCGTCGTACATTTATGAAAAAACTCGTTGAGTTTCCATTGAGTTTGACTGTTGTTTCATATCAGGGTCGCTACTTTTGGTTTGGCTCGAACTACAGTATTTATTTTATGGTACTGAGCTTAATAGTCGAAGCTAATTTACATTGCTAAAATAATTAAACTTTTGTTAACAAAAATATTCGAATCCGTGGAGTTACGGAAATTTACAACAGATTACTTTTAAATTCAATAGGTTGTCAACTCGAAAATAAATCTTTAAAAATGTGACCACAGACTTTTGACAAACCTAAAGTAGTTTGCAAGTCAGTTGAATGCAGCCTTACAATTGTAAGATTTTTTAAATTTTTATAGCAATAGTTAGTTTTTAAAATTTAATTAATGATAGAAAGAAAGCGTTACTTTGTATTTTTGTGCCGTGTAACTAAATGATCGATGAACATCTTCACGCTTAGTTCCTGACGGGGTAGCCAGAGAGAACATATCGCCAAGTGTCACGATGCTTATATCTCTTTTGCTTCTTTCAAATGCATTATTTCATACACTTCTAGGTATCCCAGGCGGTCCTAGAGATTGTGACCGCGCGTGAACTGCACACTCATCTCATCTAATTGCAACAGTGCCTAAGAAATTAATATAACTAAATCTGATTACTATCAATTTTAATAACTGGATCTAAACGTATTCTGTAAGTTGCGTGGCGAGAGAGTGAGATAGAGATATTTTCTATGCCTGTGATAACAGGGAGCGGTCTTAGTTACGAGTGGAGGCGATAGTAAGGGTGGCGGGTGGCCCGGGCGTTGCCGTCAACTGTTGCTTGGTGTGGGGGTAGCCACCTTAATACTGATGAAATAGTAAAGTTTTATCCCAGCAATACTATTAACTGATGCGAACTAGAACTCGATTGCGCAAGTACCGTGACTGGGCATTAAATAGCCGCCCTGATCTATATTTATTAAGGAGATATACCTATATATTGATTCACGACTATATCACTAAAGATGGTTCCGACCATTATGAGTCTATAAAAAATATGGAAACTACGCTTGGAATGTTAATTAAAAAAATACATTTTCAAAAACTAGCACGTAAACATAACTAAAATTTTTGCAATATCCGACTTAAATGAAATAAGCCTATGTGGCGTTAAAAAGTCAAATTTGTTATCCCGAAAATTGCATAAAAACCTTTTCATTATTTCCGATCAGACAGTGTAAATCTTAAAATAGCTGATTGATGATACTCTTTATTCCCTGATATTATTTATTTTCTTTTATTTCTATTACTATTTATTATTTTATTTTACTAAATATACAAAGTTGTTTCATTACATATGGATAGATTAAAATTTTTCTTTACGGCCTATCAACACTCCTCTGCTAAACATTTCCGGCCCCAAACATTTCCCCAAAGAACGGTCGCGTACCACCTCCATCCATCCATCGCCTTCCCGTAAAATTTTGCAGATCGTCACTTCATCTTGTTGGGGGGTCGTCCTTCATGTGTATTTGCCTGAACGTGGCTAACCGCTTAAAAATTTTTCTTCCCCAACAGTTGTTAGTTTCGCGAGCTAGGTGGCTATTTCAGCGTGCTGATCTATGGAACCATATGTGGTTACCCTTATTTTGCTGCTTATATCATCGTTGTTGATTCTGTCACAGAGAGAAAAACCAGGCACAGCTTGCCTTTCCATGGTCCGATGAGTCCCTTTGAGCTTCTTCTTCATTCGGCCAACAAGGAGCGCGTCGTACACCACCCATCCCCAATAGGCATATGAAATATAAAAATTAAATTAACACATGTGTGACATGTTGGCTTTTGATACAAAAGCGCGGTGAAGGTATGGCGGAAGTAGAAACTTAAGATCCCGGAATCACGTATTTTTTAATCATTATTAATAACTTAATCGTAAACTTCATGAAAATTAGAATATATTGGACTGGATCCATTACTAGCTATAATTGAGTAAACGATCCACTTAATACGAACGACCCCAACTCTAAATAATATTTAGGCTCTGTCTAGACGAGCTGCAACCCAATAAACGTATCAACGAAACTCAATTTACGCACGGCTGAGGTTTAAATTTCCAGCTCAAGCTGGGTAAAATATTGAAAAATTTATTCACCCTTATTAACAAATATAGACTTGTACAAGATTAATTATTACATAAGGTCTAAAATTAATTTCGACCAAAATCCTTAGTAACCAAAGATTAAGGAAGGTTGCAAATAATCGGAATCTACTTTCGGTATAAAAGTTATATAACTAGTTGTTTAGCAGCTGATTGGCATAAAAGTAACCTTTGTTTTTTGGAATTTGTGTGACAGCGCACCTATATTTTTTTTAGAATATTTATCTTCATAAAACAAAGTCCTAAAAAATCTGTTCGTTTTACAATATTTTATGAATAAAATACGCATGTTTCATATTTAAATTTAGATTGTAATTAACACATCGGAAGTCTCGATTTTATTTCATAATTTATGCAGCCTAATGGATGAAGATTGTTTTGTTGATGATCTTGCCTCTCTTTACTATCGCTGGTCTACTCGACGATGTTGTCAATACTTCAAAAGCGTCTAACGGCGATAGTTTTCGTCGTTTCGTCGGTGACGAATCGCCTTTAGAGATCATTTCGTTACTCTGATAGATCCAAGTAACCAGATGAGATATGTCGGTGCCTTTCTCAGTATTTAACGAATTTGTTTTGTTTTGTTAGACAGAGGTCTAGACAATTAAGTCCTTATCCTGCTTTTCACCGCAGATGTTTTCTTTGACAACATGACAGGTAGTGAACCTGTCACGGTTTTTGTGGCCAAGCCAACGTTATAAATCGTGCATAAGTTTTGAAAAACTATTGTCTTGGCACGAATTCCGATTACCCAAACATTCGGCTATTATTTTGTTTATTTACGAGTAAATCATAGGCAAGTTAGTTAATAGCTCTGGTTATCATTTTAAATATTTTTTTAAAAATTTTAATTTTTCCCCTGGGTAATAACCATTACACTGATAACCTTACATTTACTTTACTTGCTTACAAAATCTTTTGAAATAGGATATATATTTTTATTTGATAGTAAAAGTGCGTTATGCAATACCGCTTAGATCCTTTGCTGAGTATAAGACAAACCTAGTAAGCAAAAAATTATGCATTTATTACTAATTATCTTTTAATTTGTTTCTGTTGTTACTTTCTCTTAATTTTTTGAATTGTGTATTATAAAAATTTTATTATCGCTATGACGATGTTATATTTATCTATATATAATAGCGTTAATATAATTTTATATAAATATGTTAAATAATTTTGGTGATTGTTACCGTATTGAAAATCCAGATCCAGAAACAGTGTTTATGATTAAGATTAATTTGCATTAGTCTTAGGTACTATGTTGATAGGGTTAATTGAACAGGGATCACTTGTAATTGTGCATTAAAGAAAACGTGCACGACGCGAGATAAACAGGATGCTGTAACCCGAACGTCTTGGTAATAAATTAAGTTTTCGGGGAAGCTTTACAAAAGATATAAATGGAGAGTTGCGCGCACACAGAGATGTAAGTTGTGAGGAGCCGGTCGCGCGAGCGCTGGGCACGCGTTTCGCACGCGCACTTTCACCGGAGCCCCACGCGCCCCTCAGGTTCCCCGCGCCCATTGCACCGGCCATAGAAATCCCAACGTACGCGTGAGGACACTGCCCATAGTGACAAAAAACATAAGCCCGAATCGTGATCTTCGATCGAACATCGACAGAAATCCGATTTGAAAGATGCATATAAGATGCAGTTCGTTGATTCTGCTTAATTGATATTATGTTTATAATGTTATATTGAAAGGACCTATAGTTGAATTCGAACTAATCGTTAAAAAAGTGAACAAAGACTATTGTTATATGTTCATATGCCTATACTTACTTATACATGATACTAATAAACATGTTCGTAACAAAATTTTTTTTAAACAAAAATAAACTAATACACAAATCACAAAGCGACAGGCTCATTACCTGTCACATATATATATATATATATATATATATATATATATATATATATATATATATATATATATATATATATATATATATATATATATATATATATATATATAATCTCTGTACCAAGATCGAATCAATAACCTTAATAATAACCTAACGGAATATAATTATATTAAAATGTCTAAAAATATAAAACCAAGCAATGGTTATTTGTAACTATAATCGACCACGCTGTACGTTGTATGAATGTTTTGCAAATAAAAAAAAAATATGAAAATAAAATAAAAAAAAAATATGTAGTTAAAATATTCATGACACAAAAAAATCTGTCTCCAAATGTCAACGACTTTAACATCAATCCCTTAGAAGCTTCTACCTTCACTAATGGATTTCCTTTGTTAAAGTCATTTAATCTTGTCATCTTTGTTTTTTGAGACTAAAAAAATAACAGAGTAAAGTACAAAATGCATAAATAATATTTTCACTGGGGTCAAATTAAGTTCTGATCTGTTCAGTTTATCTTCTTACCTTACGTCAGTAAAATCCATGGTACTAGGAATGTTGTTAGTTCTAATTGCTACTTATTGCAAGAAGTTTAGAAGTAATGTAATAAAAATAAAAACTAACTACCGAATTTACACTCCGCTTTTTAATTTTCTGAGTATTTTATTTAATGCTGTTTTTAATTCTAAACCTTTCTATTTGAACCGTCGCAGTACGTTTTTGAATGGGCAACATCGAGAATTCACCAAAGTAGACGGAGATCCATACAACTTTACACTTATAGCCTGTACGTACAAACATTGCAATAAAATTTAAAAAGGTATGTTTTGCAGCCAAGTCAATGCTACATTTAAGTAATCAAATTAAAAATGACGAGATTATACTAATACTAAAACAGGTAAGAACAAAACGCTTAGTTTTGATTACCAACTTTAATGAGATTTCTATCAATACAACAAAATTGTCGCTGAAATCCTTCTTCTGCTGATTGCTCCGTATTTGAGCACAATCTTAAAAAACTCTAGTGTAGAATCCTGGTGTATTTTTGACCTCAAACGTAGTAGGGCATTACCCTTATTTATATCTGCTAGTACTTCAGATAGTATAGACTATACACCATTCCAAAATTTCGAAAATTTAACTAAGTGCAAACAGTAAAGTTTTCGGAAAATGTTTCTCAATTAGTTTATATTTATGTTGCAATCTTAACTCATATTTTTATTTCCAATATCTTATCTCACTTTATTTATATTGCACCAAAATCAATTTGATTTTACTGGGATTCGCTCTACAATCGATACTGGTGTTAAGCTAATTGTGCAAAATTAAAGGCTTGGAAGAGGTTCACAAGATGCTCTGTAGGTATCTTTTGTAATCTCTCGAAAGCACAGTCAATCATAATTCACTTATCAAGAAATTACACCATTGTGATCGACCATTGTGTACGTCAGTATAAGGTATTTCATTGCTCTGACCCCTATTTCAAATATTTTATGTTATGACAATTAAATTTTCTTACAATAGGTATTATGTCGTAATAACGTACCAATGTCTTCTCTATAGCCGTGTAGTTCTTTTCTGTAGAACAATGGAAATATTTTATACAAAAGTAATTATGAAGGACTTGTTATTAGACAATTGACGATGGCATCTGTCGGTTTCAAATAATATGTCCATTTCTATTTATGTTATTATAATATTGTATCAAGGCATCAATTTATTAATTCTTGATTGTAGAAAAACAATTATCGTGTTAGATTAGTCCGTTTAGGCACACTTACAGAAAACACTAGTTTACAAAGAAATCTGTAAAGAAATCTGTTCACAAATCTGTAAAGAAGCTACGTAAAATGTTGAGATTTACCACTCTTTCTATTTTTACTCTATTTCATAGAAAATTTATTTCAATGGAATTATAAGTACCTGCTATAACTTGTAGTATAATTTCTCGGATAGTTAGAAGTATTCAGGTGTGAAGCGCTTGATCAAATTAGTCCCGTAGCTGCTGAGCGGAGAATTGACGGTTTACGCATTGATTGAATTACAACTTAACACGCTCAGCTTCTAACAAGATTCTAGTCTCCAATCGTCGTGAACGTCCCCTTGCGCGGCAATAGTTTCATACGGTCGAGGATACTTGTTGATCGAAATGACGTTGACATTTATTAAACTAGCTTCTCACTCGCGGCTTCTGTGTGGATTTCATATTTGCTGTCTACCGCATATCCCATTTTTGTGGGTATGCAAAGATAAAATGGGGTACTAGGCTTTTTAACACGCTTTTATAGCTCGCCATATATGTATCTATACAACGAACGGAAGCTTTGAACGTTATTTCCAAATACATATTCAACTACGAATTGAATTGACAAAAATGTCTTTCCTATTGGCTCGAGTTAAAGTACTAGCCTACTTAAATCAGTACAAGATAGCGATTTTGAATGTTTATTTAATGTATACGAAAATAATAAATAACACCATTACACCATAACATTATACCGCAATACCATAGTACCATAACTTGAAATAATTACTATAACTAAATAAATAAAAATTTCATATTAATTAAATAAAATGAATATCTTCACGCAATTCCCAATACAGGAGTAGACAGAGGTCTAGTCTAGATAATTAAGTCCCTTCGACCCACCTTAAACCGAAGATATTTTCGGGACAACGTGGTGAGCCCGTCGCCGTCTTTATGTCCAAGCCAACGACATAATTCGTACATAAGGTTTTGAAAAATCCGTTGGTACCAGCTTCCCACCTGGGGATCGAACTCGGGTCTCTTGTCTCGAAAATCCGACCAACCAACCACTCGGCTGCTGCTTTTTATTAATAATAGTAAATTTAATCTTGTTAAACGTAGTTATAACATAAACACTTAGAAATAGTTTTACATATTTTATTAATAAAGCTAATCATGTCATAGGTTTTAAAAATTAATCACGATTTAAACATCTAAATCTTTTTTATTAGAAAAGCAAAACTCGGCTGTAAAAAAGCATTAGGGAATCCCAGGTATTGCTTGCAAGATTTCTGCCCGTCAACTTTCGTCCTGTTAATCTTGTGTAGTCAATTCCCAATTCTGGTCAGATTACTTCCATTAAGATTATTTATTTATAACTAAATTCTATCACAGGGTTCAACGCTTATTGTATTAAAATTCAAGGCATACATTTTTAAAGACTTATTAGGTGATTTGGCGCATCTTTTATTGTGTCAACCACCTTGAGGTTCTCACACAGAAGAACTCAAAGTAGTTTTGTCAAAGGTTTCGAACCCCCAGTTGGCAGTACAATGTGGCACGCATGTATTTGCCGCGGGCGCACTGTTTTGTGGTTCGCGGGGCCGGTCCACGGCTCGCGAGAGGGTTGGCCACTGGATCATACAACCGGTTTCGACCCTTTGCCTTAGTGCCATGTGACGCCGGGTGGGGGGTTGCTTATATAATGTAAGCTCTAAGTTAATGTAAGACCTAGCCTTGTAGCTCAAAGATGTTTGGTAGGTTACGCGTGGACAGGTTTTTAATTCGACGAAAGGAGTAACAAAGATCGCTATTTATTATGCGAAACGGATTTCATTATCAGCACGCTAGTGATGTTACATAACATAGAGGTGGTTTTATCCTGTCATTATGATTCTGTGTTTAATGTTGTTCTAAAATTTATTCTATTGAATATTTTATACGCTTCGACTGCTGATGTGAGAGCCATTCTGTTGGAGTAGAGTAGTACTAGAGGAGTAGTATGCTTATCTAGGTTATAAGGAGAAGTAAGTTTGAAATTGGCAACTAAAATAAAATTGAAGTCTGTTTGTGTTTATGTATTTAAACAGGTAAACATTTAATCTGTGGTCACTTGCCTTTCAAAAATCTTTGAACTATGTTAACACTCGCTTCTCGAAATTAACGGTAGTAGGGACTAGTTATACTGAAGTTATAATAATATTGGTAGAAAACTGTTAAAAAAGGCTCAAGATAACGTACCTTATGTGCAAATGTGATTCTTAGAGATCACTGGACGACTTATATGGATATTATAGTTTTTTTATCCCGCGATCTAGAAGGAGCCCCATTTGACGGACGTCCGATTTAACCTAATTTCAATGCCAAAAGCTACTCCGTAATTACACACAAATCGCCTGTGCCTGAAGGTATTCCTCCAATTGTTTTAAGATGTGCCTTCTAAAGTTGACACCGGGGACAATGGCAGAAAAGATGAATATTACTCGTATTTTATGGCATTTTCAGCGGTGTCAACGGCCTCACGGTCCCTTGAATTGTATTGCGAGACACGTCTATTAAAGTTAATACCGGTGACAAGGTCACAAAAGACGAGATGGTCTTTTATGGCATTTTCTCACTATTAGGTCGTTGTTCCAAACTCCTAGACGACGGCGCTAGTACACCCGATTTGTAAGAAAGGCAACCCCTATTTTCCGTCTAAGTGCAGGCTAAAATTCTTTTGTCGACATTTATGGACACCATAATTAATAGTCAGCTCTTAAGATACTTAGAGGTCATCAGTTAATTAATGTTATATAAAAGATTTAAAAAAAATACCATCTTCGATCCTTTCTTCTAATCTGTAGACGGAGCCGATTGAGCTTAGGGGAAATCCTTGGCTGGTTAGTTATGACGGCCATTGGTCGGATGTGGCATAAACAAAAAGCATTTCTATCGAATCTTTTCAGTTAAGTTAAAAAATTGTCTAACCTTAGGTTGGTGGACCCTGTCACCAGTGTAACATAGATCCAACTTCTTCATAAGAACATTGATTTGGATGCAAAATCCACTAAAACGTAACACAGTATATGTACTACGCCTCACACGGTTCTTCTACATATCAGTAACAAAGTAGCATTAATATAGTAGTGGCATTAATTGCTGTGCAAATATTCCTCAAAGGAAAACATCGGAGAGTATCGAAACAAATTGTTCTGAAATGAGTTCTCTATAAATTAAGTTTATAAAAGTGATTGACGAACCTTAAAACACACACGTTTGGTTATTATTAATCTGTATACATACATTTTCTATCACATTAGTCATGGGGAATGTTCTGAGGAACTTATTAATACGAATTATACTTTCTGCCGAATGTTTATTTTAAGTCGAATCCTTAATTTTAAATTCTACCAACTCCATATGGCTAGCAAACCCACCATAGTGAGTTGTGTGAACTTGTGCAATCAACTGTCGTGAGCGGCATTTCCGGATGATCCTCTCCTTTGCTGCTCAGAACTAAATACCATGAAAATATATTAAACGGTTTTAATAATTTTTTACAAGATTTACTACTGGGAGTGCTCGGAGGAATTGTTAGAATTAATCCCAGCCGCTGAATTTCACTATCGAACTTTACGGCATAGTCAAAAATCCATCAACACTACCTTGATGCTTGGCATTCTATCACAGTGCGTTTACCACGGAATTTTCTGCCACGCACTTGCACTTTGTGGAATGTACTGCCGTCAGCGTTTTTTCCGGACCGATACGACTTAGGGACCTTCAAGAAAAGAGGCCTAGCCCTTTCTCAAAGGCCGGCAACGCATCTGCTATTTCTCTGGTATTGCAGGTGTTTATGGGCGGTACTCACCATCACGTGAGTCACCTGCTCGTTTGCCTTCTTATTCTATTAAAAAAATACATTGCATCACATCCGTATAAACTCCTAAATATCACTTAAAGAAAAAATATTTTAACCTTGGCCTCTTATTGGCATCTCTTGAAAATATAATTCTTGCATGTACATAAAAACATTCCTCCACTCAGCAAGGGCACTACACATTACATTTCTCTGTAAGCTTCTATAACTCCCGGTAAATGCACAAATCCAGATAGGGTTTTTTATTGACACCAATTGTAAAATGTTCAAGCATAAAAAAACTACAAAACAGGTTATTAAAATGTAAAAGAAAACATAAACGAAAATAATTTCACGCAATTCCCAATACTGGGCTGGGGTAGACAGAGGTTGGCTTTCATGTTGTTTCTAATTAGTATATTATTTAAAATTTTGTATTTTTTTAAATATAACAAGGGTTGACCCCCTTGGGATAACAACGAGGGTCCTCCCCTCGGAGTTTCTTTCGCCTATGTCTTCTCCGTTAGAGGAGCCTTATTATGAAACTATGACCGTTAAAAAATTATAAGCAATGGATATAATGTACTTTATACAACCTCTTTATTACTGATGACCTCAATGTCATCGCAGTCCGAGTTATAGTATTGAGTCCTTCAAGATTATCGCACACAAACATTTTTCTTTAAAACTCTATATCGTCGCATGATGTCAGACTGTTCGGTCTCATTGCACACACTAACTTCAGTGTCTTGAAAGCACTTTGTTAACGTTTGCCGCACCGCTTCGGACCGCCTATCCGATGCCAGTTTAGAAGGCCTCTGGGACTCCTATGTGGTGTTAATGTTGTTGGTCAAACTTTGCGTTTGCCACAAAAAGACCTTTTACCAAGCATATCCTTTCTTTGTCATAATAAATAATATATATATATATATATATATATATATATATATATATATATATATATATATATATATATATATATATATATATATATATATATATATATATATATATATATATATATATATATATATATATATATATATATATATATATATATATCTTCACGCAACTCCCAATACAGGGGTAGACAGAGGTCAAGTCTAGACAATTAAGTCCCTTTGACCCACCTTCCACCGAAGATATTTTCGGGACAACGTGACAGGTGGTGAGCCTGTCGCCGCCGTTCTTTGCCATAAGATTGCCAAATTAGTATATCCTTTACCAACAAATATACGTACCAGTTTGTTTTATTTTTAAATTTTATATTATTTTATTAAAAAGGATAAAACTATTCAGTAAATTTTCCACTTAAGTGAGCAAAATAGAAAAGTATAATTAAATTAAAAAAGAAAATTAAACAAAATAAGGGAATAATGGGAAAACAAAAATTTATAAAAGCCAAAACAAAAATTTATAAAAAAATTTGTAAAAAACCTATCTATTCAAATCGTCACTGAACAATCACATATTAAACAATCGGTTTGATTTATCCAGCCATGTCTAGAACTTCTCTAATAAATATTAAATATTATTTGGAAATCCAAAATTCAAATTCCTCTAGTTAACGCTTGGATTACGAAGATAACAAAAATAACATAATCCAGATTAGAATCATATCCTGAAAAAGTTTTGGGTCCACAATCTCATATTCACTCATAATATTTATATTGACCAACCGAGACTATCGCACACCCCTACTCTCTGCAAACTTTCCGTTTTAATTTGGCAAGCAAATAACATGCAGTTCCATTTCTGTCATTATTTTAATTAGGGCTTTGCGTGACGGCTTACGGTCTCCATCGACGACGACGACCGACGATCCAGTAACTAGGCACTACCATCTCGGGACGAGCTCCTGTTCTTTGTTCACATGGGTTTGCAGCCGTGTAAAATTGCAATTCTGAAAAGATCTGGCAGGGCTGGGCATTCGAGACAGGCACGCTTCTATATTGACTGTTTTCATTAACTACTAATAAGATCTCATAACTGAGGAAAGTGACACTGTCGTCTAACAGGAATCGTACACGTCACGTTATGCACGAATAACTCTTGGCTCGCTTCCAATTTCCAATGGATTCAGATCTCAAGCATTTGCGTCGAAATCGCTGCTCTCTTTATACTGTTGTTTTTGGGACTGAAGTCATTGAGATCATTGAGGTAGGCGGCGAGCTTTCAAACCGAAAACATTATTACATTTTGACCTAAGTACATTTATTTGACTTTGGCCTTGAGTTGAACTTCCCCTCTCAGTAGAAGTACGAGTAATCAATACTATAAGGTTATGTAGGCTTACGCAAATAACTTTTAATCGATTAAGGAATCGAAGAAGTTATAGATGCCATTAATTATATGCCCCTCTGCTTATAATTATATCAGCGGTCTGGTTGGTGACAGGAATAGGTATGAGTGTGACCTACATAGCTCCTGCGTAGAGTAATAAGTAGTCTGTTAAGTGAAAACGTAGACTACGTTTTATTTTTTAAAGTGCCAAGTGTGCCATTATCTAGATGTGTAAATGTATGCGAACTACCCTGTAGTTAGTTAGTTTTTCAAGATCCTAACTTTGAAGCTATCGGTTGCTGGTTCTCGCTAGGGGCAAATATTTGTGTGATGAATACGAATGTTTATAATTAAGTCATGGACGTTCATATGTTTACATGAATATGTAAACATATGAACATGACATTTACTGGTACAACGTGACCGGACAAATTAAATTTGATTAAATGCTAAAATTGAAATTATTTGGGAGAAGCAGAATACATGGCATTGGAACTTTTACTTCATACAATGTTTGTTACAATGGTAACAACATTGTTCTAAAATTGAAAATTAAGTTTAATAAATATCAAAAAATATCGTTGGCTTGGACATAAAGACGACGACGGGCTCACCACCTATCACGTTGTCCCGAAAATATCTTCGGTGGAAGGTGGGTCGAAGGGACTTAATTGTCTAGACTAGACCCTCTGTCTACCCCGGTATTGGGAATTGCGTGAAGATATTAAAGTTCAATAAAGTCGCTCCATGGTATCAGTGTTAGTTAACCGGCAAGTTAATGTTATCTTCCAGCCAAGCTATTCTTTTAAAAAAAATATTAAAATTAAAACTACAAAGCAAACTCATGACATGACCACTCACTGTCTTGGAGAATACTAGCACAAGAAGTAATAGCATGCAATACTTGTTTTCTTAATGTATGGTTGAGAGAGGTAACTTGTGGCTCACATCTCTATGCAAGGTTTTATTTCCTTTTATTCATTTTCCCTCCTTTAACATTTCTTTTTTTATAGATAGCTGAAGTATCCACGGCCCCACTAGTGAGGGGCGAGTGTATACGGGTGTGTCAGTATCATTTAATGACAATAGTTAGATTCAGGCCTATAAGTCTAGACGTTATTACTTGGCACATAACTTCTAACAGTAATCCAAAAGTAATTTCCAAGTAATTTTAAATTACTTTTTTTGCGTTTTACTTCTCAACCATCACAATAAAGGAATGTTAAATCATTAATTGTGATGAAAAAATTGATCCTGTACTACAACTTATCTTCCCGCACAGTCCCTGACTTCATACCTCTCGCTTCTATTAAATTACTTCCATTCTCTCCTGTACAAAGTGGCTATTTATAATGGTTGAACTATGAAAACCAGCAAAATTCTGTCCTATACGAAAGTTGACTCAAATGATAATACTGGTGAAGTGTGGTGGACTAGTATAATGCACTGTGTCCATTACATCTTCATCCATTACAGTGTAGCTTACAGCTTCATACATTGCAGCTTCCTAGGGGGTGATCTGTATTGTCAACAGTTGTAAACGATAATGGAAAAGTTTCCCATTAAAAAACCCAGACTTGCCTTTGGTGCTTTTGCCCACTGCTGCTTCAGAAGAACGCTTCCTCGACCATACAATTGAAAAGTAAAATATACTTTATTGTACACGAAGAAACATACAGTAGTATTATTACAACTAAAGGTACATGGGTACAACAGGCAGCCTTATCGCTCAAACAGCGATCTTTACGAGACTACCTTGAACATACACGTTAGTGGTCCCTTCATTGTTTCTTTTTCCATAATACATGTGCTTAAGCTGCTTACTTTGGGATCAGAGCAATGTATCCCTAACCCTGCATATATTTATTTATTTATATATATATACGGTTCATACATACTGACTTTTTTGACATATGTAAATTAGGGTTTTCTTTAAATGAGAAATTCATTCTTTTCTCAATTTTATTTTTCATAAATCTTGGTTTATTTGGCCTACCATCGGCGTCCGTAATATAAAAGTTTTAAGATAATTATTTTAGATGTGAAAAGACGAGTATGAACATTTCTTTTTGTAGTTTGGAATCGCTTTAAAAAACTATCAGGTAAAACATATTTATTGACTACAAGAGGGGTGTTGCCAGTGCTGCGGCGCGGGGTGCATGTGCAGTTGCAGAGGGTGTGGCCGCCGCGCGATTGGCCGGGGGTTGCGGATTGATAAGCGGGATGATAACATCGCCCGCCGCGACGCCCACCTTACGGCGTCTAGACGTCACCGGTGCCTCACCTTGCTTAGCATTCGAACGTGCGATGGAGCGGTTATTAATTACCCGTCGCCGCGTACAGATCGGATGCTCCCGAGAGTTGCCGCGCCGCGGAAACGGGAACTTACATTTACGTTCTAGTTCAATTGAAATGATTACCTGCGTGGAGGAAGTTACGACAATGAATAATTATTTTGATGTTATTTACGAGCTGCCTTCCTGTAGGTTAGTATTTTATTGTTATATTTGTAACTACCCTACGTCGCGGTTTTGTCGTGATTTTTAATGTTTTTTTTTAAACTAATAGAAACGCTAATTCTTTAGCGGCACACGGTCGCCGGCTGGTCACTACCCGCTCAATAATATGCGCAGCGCTCTTGTTGTGCAGCTCTTGCGGGTTGAACTCTAGTTCCCAAGGACTCGTAAATCAAAATTAAAATATTTGTATATTAAATATGTATTTAAACATGATTCTAAAAACGATCATAGTAAGCTGTTAAATATAGAACTTGTAAATTTTGCTATACAATCGACTCCTACTTATAGTGTGCAATTATTTTGTGTCTTTTTCCGTAAATGTTTACGTAAATTAATATTCACAACTTTTTGCAACTAATGCTTGAAAAAAATAGTAAATGCCAAAACTGTCGACCTCCACATTCTAACTTTACAAGAGGCACGAGGGACCCTCGGAACGCGCTTGAGAGGGTAACCTCTAAATACTTTCAAGTCTCTTTTGTATAGAGCCCGAGAATTCCTATAGTCGGTTCGCTCTATTGGGATAAGACTCTGGCTTACAATAATAGTTCATTTAACCCCTCGTCTGAGAATAATAATATCGTTGTAATAAATAAATAAAGCATTTTATCCCGCTTTAAACCTGATCGCCAATTAATTCATATTTCGGAAGGGTTGCCTGCGAGCGGATGTCAACTAATATGTTCGAGATCATGCCCTGTTTCTTCATAGAGGTGAATGTCGAATCTCACGCAGGTTCACATCGTTATGTAAACTAACGTAAATTACTGTGCTGTGTTAACTTTTACCAATCGACATGCATAAATTTATAGGAAAGTTGCACGTAATGCACACGAAACTTAAAGTTTGACCTGTTGAATTGCGAGCGTTGCCAGCGGTGAAATTGTGGGATCTTTGCCAAAAGCGTAAATAAACGTAACAGAAAATAGGAGATGTACAGCGTGTGGCAGGATAGAAATGATATCTCTATCTTGAATGTTAATCACTTGAATGCAGAAATGTTTGATCACCGTCCTATTAGCATGACCAGATAATCGATGGAATTTGCTGTGATTGAAAATATGGAAGGGTATTTAATGTATGAAAAGTCAAGAGTAGTGTTTGGCGGCAATTCGGGCACCGGCATCAATGCATTTGCTACTATCACTCAAACAGAACAGCTCGAGTTTGTATCCAGTTTCCAAATAAAATTAAGCTTTTTGTCAATAACAACTTAACCATTAGTGCAATACTTTCGAAACATACCATTTATAGTCTTTATTAATCCATTTATGATTTCGTCACCGTTAACCGATCTGTTTCCTAAATTGTGTAACATTTAACAACGAAAATACTTTTTAGTAGAGAATTTTAAAAATGTGTAATAGCTAATGTTGCTTTGTTAGCTTAATGTTTATTTATCCCAAATGTTTTACTCCTGTATGCTTTTACATTAAAACCTATGAAATATATGCTTCTATTATGTGATAGCTTAGTCTTCTTTTTGGGTTCGTAACGTCTGAAATAAAAGTTCCCAAATATTAGTTTTTTCTATTCCCATGAGTTATCTAAGATATGTTATGTTGGATTACATTCAACTTCATTTAAAGATCAATTATTTCAAAAAACCTTCTTTTTTAACCAATTAACAGCCAGTTTTACAATTATTCTTGTTTTACATTATCGATACAAAATTGTTAACTTATAATCTAATTCAAATAGTCAACTAATTATTATATCCTTCGTGTACTACTACTTTCTACTTCCTACCATATCCTGCCTAAAATAATAGCAAAGAGAGATAAGATGTTATTCTATTACAAGAACCATAAAATATATTTTTGGAGAAATCTACTCACATTTGCATATTACAAGTAATCTTAACACTTCATGATTTCATCTTTAAAAACCTGGAAATAAAATGCAATTTATTAAACCTTGTTGGAAATGAAGTAAATATTGTGGTGAGCGGGGATACGGAGCGGAGCGCGCCCCGCTTACTGGAGGCGCCACCGCCGTCGGTCGGCCGCGGTTGCGATGAATCACCGATGACGCCGCGGTCGCTGGCTGGCGCACACCTCGCTCTGCGTTCACTCGGTTGCACGGCCTCATGCTCTCCGCCCGAACGGAACAAACGTGTAGCCATTCGCGACATTTTTATCGCAATCGCCAGTCGCCTCGCGAGTTCAGTTCCGATCTCATCCGTATCTTCGCGCGTCACAAGTGTTGATAGATCTATTGTCGAGATGCGGATTCGATTGTTTTAGGTTAAACAGGTGTAAGAGAAGTCCTTTCACGCTCTTTTTATGTACGACTGTGTTATAAATCGGCAACGGCGGCGTAGGTCAACTTTTGCGCGTGGTTCACGGTGTCAGACACCTAATGATGTAAGGGCCTCGCGGGCTTTTGAAGGGCGTTTTCTCCTTGGGCCGGTGACTCGGCCGCTCGTGCTGGAAGATGAAGCGGGACACGAGGCAGGCGACGCCTGTACCGGACGAAGTAGGCGGTGTCGGGCGACCGCCCTCTGTGGGCCCCAGACGAGCGCCGTAGAAAAGGCATGGGCGCGGGGCGCCGCCGCACGGCTCTGCTAACGAATATACTTCACGAAGTGCTGTAGTATTAGTGATTTGACATAATATTATTTACAAATTTCGATAATACTGTTAGACTATTAACATAAAACATATATATTATTCCTAAAGTATTTGTACTAAATTTAAAGTATAAGGAGGACTGATTTATTTTAGTTTAAATCCTAAATCGTATTTATCAAAAGTATAATTCTTAATTACGAATTGATACCATATTTTATAAAAGATTTAGGAATTATATTAACACATAGTATTCATTTAAACTTACTTAGCCTACGCGCGGCTGACTGGAACTGAACATTGTAGGTTACAGAAATAGTCATAGTTAATCTTGGTTATGTTTATTCGATAAAACATAATCGATAAAAAGGCATCACTAAGATGCGATGCGCTCTCCCCGCGGGCCCCATCGCAGCCACGCCCAGCGCGCGCATTCACAAACGAAATCCACATTACATGAATGCAGAGGAACGTCGAGCGATTCCGGCGTTCCGCGCTTGGTTCAGCTCAGTCACGCACGTCACATCAGTCAGTCCAGTAGCGATCTTGATAGTCTGCGATCTGTACGCACGGCGCACACGTGCCCCGAGTTCATCCCTACTCCACTCCAAAACCCGTGCCCGCCGATTCCACCGTCGCTGTTGCGACTGGTACCTCTTTTCGCATCAAGTCCTATTATGTAACACGAAAGTAAACACCGCGTCTGTTGCGAGCACGTGTGCGCGGCGACAATCGTACGCGTAGTATACTAAACTGCCGCCGAAGCCGTCTCAGTAACTGCAGCTGCATCGTCCTTTTCGAAATTTAATTGGAGCGCAATAACCAAATTTTTCAAACAGCTTTCAGTGGTACTATAGGCATCGAACCATAATAACAATTATAATCAAGTGTGATAGTGATAAAAATATTTTGATATAACTGTGATAATGTCAAACTCATTGGAACAGCAGTTCGGCGACCTCAGCCTGTCACAAGAAGATCATGATCAAATGTTCGAACACGAAGATCATCAAGATCACAGGTTTGTTTTATCGCACTCAGCAACATGCCATTGTATTTATGATTACAATGTAATGTTCCCTTACCTTCACAAATAATAAATAAAGCTCTCCTCAATTATTAATTTACATAATAGGCGATATTGTTATATTTTTAGTAATCTCTCGAATGACATGGCCACAGGATAAATGGTTCTTATTCCGCGTGTTCATTTTTCATAATCATGAAATACCATTTACTAATTCCGTACGTAAATGTTATTACAGACTTGATGTTAGTCATTCCTTTTCGAAGTATAAATACTTAAACTTCTTTTTTCTGTAATGATAACTGGTGAGCGCATCGACCCGGCATCTTGTTTGTTTGCGTTGAATGTCTGTAATCGGTACGAGCGGTGCCATCGTCTTTTAAACTAACGATTCGTATTATTACTTTACATTTCCATTTTATTATACTATGTACAACAAAACAACAAAAAGCTAAGAGAAGCTCTATTTAAAAGTAGTACTTATTTTGTAGTAGTAGTATTTAGTCAGTATAATTATAAATTATTTAGTTTTATTTAAATAATTAAAAACGTGAATGTCTAACAGATTATTTTAAACCATGTTTATTATTGCAATAAATATTCGTTTATATATACCTTATTACTAAAATGAGTGTACGACCGAAGTTTTTGCTTCGTCTTCGGACATCTTCGGCGCAACCTCACGCTTAGACCAATTTAAGCCGAAAGTGTTCTACAAGCGCCGAAATCGAACGAACTGTAACGATAGAGCGAGACTGAGATCGACGCCATTGTGAAGACGTGCGGGAGGGACACTGCTCTGTGGATTTAATGTGGTAAAATCAGTATCTTTAAAATTATCATTTATATATTTCAACTGTAAATGGGAAGACAAGATGTGTAGTTTTAAATAATAACTGTAAGTAAGCTCTAAAACTTGAACTATATTTCTGGACTATAGTAATTATAAACAATATTAAACCAACATTTTCATACCAAAATTTGCATTACATAGACCACTCAAAAAATTAATATGAGATAGCTTTGATAGATAAATGTTGATGCAGGTATGCAGCAGGAAAATTAACAATAACAGAGGCCGAGGTATACCTGGACTTTGACAAAACTTTTGGAGAAATTTCAAGAGTAGTTGTTTGAAGCGAAGATGTAATTAAGGATTGGTAATACTTGGCGGTCTGTTCTCTCTTTACCCTGCTAGGGATTGTAGTAGTATTGTAGTAAGTAAAATTGTTAAATTAATAATAAAAATTTAAAAAAGTAATAATATTTAATAGCTGCATTGCCACATTTTGCATTTGCCTTAAACCTGAAACTATTTTCCCTATACCGTCCAAGCTGTTTATAATACAATTTTAAAATTTTATTAATATAAGTCAATTTTGGACTGAATAATGGTTCGACTTCTGTCAGAAAACAAATTCCTACGTTCGAACACTGTAGGTGGATAGATGCATGTGAACGGGCATTGAAAAATACATCCTGTTGAAATTTTCAATAAGACCGTGATTCGTATTGTAATTACTTTAATCGTAGAAATTGTAGTTTTCCAATCGGCGTTGACGTTACTATTCACCGCGCCACTAGCGCCTGTTATTATAGGGGTCAATGCACTAAGAAATAGGTACACTCGAATCCAGTTTGAGCGATAAGAATGCGTGTGGTGGACGCTACATTGGAACAAGTTGTAAAATTATAACATTAATCATTTAATTTTTTTTATTTAATTTTCATTTTCCTATCGTAAAAACAGTTGAATATAATTTATTCAATCACACAGTTAACTTGTGCGCTGTATAATTACTGCACCGTCTATTATTTCAGCGTGTGAAACTAGCGAAGTACAACCTCATATTGCCATCTTACCTCTTAGATTCGTTTTCGGTGGGTCAACGCGCAATACGGTTTGCTATTAGGGCACACCTAAGTTTAATTGGCAACACAGCATGGTTTTGCACTTCTTAAACGATTTTTTTTATATTGACAAGAAAATTTATATTTAACAGACGTCAAGAAAACTGAAGAGGCTTTCAATCCGGTTGTATATTTTTTAATGTATGTTATATCATAACTCCGTTACATTTAAACAGATTTCAAAAATATAAACATATCTCCAGTTGTAGTAATATTTACGTTCTTGGCTTTTAGCTACGCTTGTTCTTACCCGCAGCTACTGGTAGTCCACCCTTTCATCTTCCTATATTATGTATCGCACTAACGCCATCGCTGAAATTGTACGTCCTAGCTTATTAGCTTATATTATTAACTCATTATACCCAATTGTAATTTTGTAAATTGTGAGTTTCATTTTCATATGTACATCGATTCATAGCTTTGTTGATTAAGATACCACAACGAAAGGCGTCATAAATCGTGGATTCAATTTTTCTAAATTGCGCCCAATTCACAAAAAAACAACAAATAATAGTGTTTATATATAAACAAATAAACTGTACCTTTTAATTGTAGTTAAGAACAATCGGAGGTATTTTTTTTATATTAAAGGTATATAAATTTCCAGGAATTATTATTGTAAAAATATTGATTGTTTATTTATGTCTTATTTAAAGTGCTTCTGTTTTCCATCGTGAATGAAGGTTATGTTGTGTACATAACGATAACATTACAGTTCGTCGGAACACAAGGCAGCATGCACCCAGTAGACATTTTTTTCATATTTTTTTTATATCTGGATTCGTCTGTATGGATAACTATTTACAAATATTTTAACGATTTTACCCTTGGGAGATAATACCGAATACAGTAAACTAGTCACTTATAATTGTTCTAATATTATATAGCAATTATCGTTTTTATTTTATATTTTATACTTTTCTAAAACTCTTTAGCTAGACGCTGACTTAATAAACAATAAACAAAAACAATACATGAAAGAAAGATGCTGTTCAAAATATTATAATGTGTGTGTATAATAATACTTCCTTAATCTACAAAATTGAGAGAAGTTTGTAAAAACATACACATTCGTATATCTGGGTCTAAAAAATTAAAATTTTTATGAACTTTAAAAACTAATAATTTTTTAAAAATAATAAGTGGTCATTAAAAGAACTTTAAAAAAAGGGCAAGTCTACCTGTACAGAATATAGAATACCCAGTTCAAACAAAATATAGAATACACAGTAAGTATAGAGGGATTAAAAGGGCTTTTTCATTGGGATCATTTACTGGCGGACAATGTCACAGATTGGGATTCCTAGTGTTAACGTCTGACCACACAGATCATTAGCCGCTCAACAATAGTTACGAGAGATAGGTTGGGAAGTGGGAATATGACAAACCATTTATTCATCGGTAAGAGTTACTTTCCGAAGAAAAGTGTCACCCTCATATTTTTGTCTCTTCAGAATTATTTGGATAGAATCCAATAGGTTAGAATCCAAGGATCGTCAAAACAAATATGTTTACACCAAAGGGATAATTTAATAGTAATGTATGTCAAATGTAAATAAACACTAGTATAAGAATAAATTAAAATTAATTATCCCTGAAGAATCCATCTACAACAGTCGCGCTTTATGGAAAATCTACGGAGTAGTCATTCGACAACTTTTATCAAATCTCGAGTTAAATGTAGACGTCAAAGGAAACTATTTTGGGTTAGTGTTATGGAAGCTAATATATTCGAGAGAAGGCCGATACTGCCACTATATATCGAGTAAAATAAAATCATTTTTGATATTTCTTACATGAAACTATCTGGCAATATATTGAAGCGTACTATTCGTTAACAGGTCCCTTGTAAACCTTGTAGCGATATAGCAAAACAATATTTTAAAAAGTACAGAAAATAATATTAGCTACAAAACGTACCGTTTCACGTGCTTACTTTATATAGGAGAAATCAAATAAAATTTTTATTTTTTTTTCACCACCTTGAATTTTTTGATTAAAAATATGATAAGAAGTTATCGTCGTGAATCATTACTGTAGTTAAATAATTCCTTTATACTTGTCGCTATATAAAAACAATACCTAACAGTAAGCTCTAAGTTTAACTAATACATTTTTGATATGAAATTCGTTAAAATAACACTTTCACATTAACTTGTTTGAAACCATCCGAATGTGATAATTTGTTAATTATGTGTTTTTCTTTCTAATCAAAATCAAATGGGTCCCAAGATTTCGCTTTGAAACTCAATGTTAATTCAATTTCACTCGTAACACTACACCTCTGGGTCCTACTGGCCCAGCTTGGTTTTTGGAGTGTGTGACGTGCTAACAATCGCAAGACGCAGACAACAATTAAGTGGTTATCCTATCTATGACCTGAACAGAACAAAGCAGACGGAAGGCACGTTCATTAATATTTGTTTAATGTACAGTGTGTCCAAGCGGCAGGGTTACATCGCTGCTTTCACGTGTTTTACAGTCCATAAAATGTTACTAGCTTAAGATAAGTTTACCAGTGTTTGGGTTATATTAATATATAATTGAAATTATCATTTCAATTATTTTATTGTTTATATTTCCTTAAAGCAACGTCTATTCTTGATGTACAAATGGTCTATTACGTTACTTAAAAAATCTTTTCACCTTTTCCGAAGGGCGCCTTTAATGGAAAAGTGAAGAAATATACTCAGTATTTTGTTTTTGAGCTGGATTTCTTAGATAATTGTAATTCGAATCCTCTTGATTCGATTCTTGATTCCTCTTAATTTCGTTCCCCAGGAAGATGGCTCATATCGATATATTTCTTTATTTTTGTGCTAACACAAATTCATTTAACGCAATTATATTATATTATATATATATTATTATATTTGGTCTTCATGGACCCAACAATTGCAACAATCCCTAGAAAAAGAAGGAGAAAACTGAGGCAATCCTATATTGGGTTTTTTTTGTTCCTTTTTTGTGTTATGCTCGTTTCCTTGGTGACATTAGGGTTATTTTTTTATTTTATTCACTGTAGAAATCAAACGGATTGCGAATTTTTTGAGAAAGAATATTTGTCAATCTACCGTGATACCCGCCGTACTATCTTTGTTAATTAGACGGCCATTTTTGAAGTCGTCAGCTTGCTTAGTTTATAGAAAACGTAGGCTGAGTTTATATATTAGATAACTAAATTTCAATTTACTTTTTCAGAGAAATTATAATATTATTTCATTGCCATTTCTAAATGTACACTACACACAAGTCACGATTGCGATTATTTTCATCTTAAGTATCAATGTTTTATATTTAGAATGCGTATGCCGTAAGTACTTCTGAATGTCGATAGTAATAAGAATATTTAAGTTAAAGGCCGGAACCGACGCAAATAACAAATTGCGATTAAATTATTCGTTTATTTTCAATGTTTTAACGTTCGTTCTTATTATCGTGTTGGTGGTACCAGTGTAATTAGTCTTCAGTAGAATATTGTCTGACGATCGATAAAATAAGAAGCTGTTTATATGATTTGTCATTGCAATTAAAACATACAATTTTTCACTATTTTAGAACGTACTACCATTCTCTTAATAACGTACAGTAAATATAAAAATTCGTCTAAGACTTGGTGTTCGAGATATCAAATCTAATAATTTAGTTCTAAGGAATAAGAAGTTCGCCGTAAATTGTTAATTTACTAATAAGTTCAGTGGTAAACGGAAGGTGAAGAATGGGAACGACACAAAGAGGAAATGTAAATGAAGAATAAGAATAGGAAGAGAAGTCACTCGTGGTATATTAAATGAATAAATGAAAAGTTTATTTTGCGAACCAAAGACGCATAAGCAAACAAAATATATAGAAAAAATAACCTTAAATAAAAATTAACCTTAAATAAACTTATTTAATTAAACCATCTTTGACTTCTTGATTAAAACTATAAAATAGCTTTAACCCAGCTGTTAATAAGTTGAACGCATCGGCATAAAATTATTATAATGTTTAGTAAGTTATTGTTATTAAATTAGTTTTTTCTTATTACTCTAACGAAATCAAGGAAAATACTAAAAGCGACTGCTGCGGGGTGCAAGGCACGCCGCGCGCACCTGCCGGCAGGTGGTTGCCGTGTGCACGTGTCCCGTCGACAGATTATTTGTAGACAATTGCTTCTCGCTTGGGCCGCTAAGAAGTTATATTCACACGACCGACAACTTTCGATTTTACTCTTATAACACAAAACAAAAAATAGTTTATTTTGTCTATTTTCGTATCATACAGTTATCGATGAGCTAGTTGAATATTTACAGGAAAATATTGCAAAAATAAAAATAGCTTATAGTCCCATAGACAGCATACATAACCAAGACTACAGAAGATTGACGAATGCAATGTATATATCAAATATTAAAAAAAAACCTATGGTCGAATCTTAAGAAAATTTACTATTGGAATTACGGAAGACTTTTAAACCAGCATGATAATTAGTAACAGTTTTATGATAACTGTTATGTAACTGTATGGCAAGCTCGTACCAATGGGTTTTTCAAAAACTTGTACGTACAAACAAAATGTACGAATTATTATCGTTGGCTTGGACATAGAGACGGCGTCGTTTTTACCATCTGTCATGATGTCCCGAAAATATCTTCGGTGGACGGTTGGTCAAAAGGACTTCATTGTCTAGACTAGACCTCTGCCTACCCCTGTATTGGGAATTGCGTGAAGATATTTATTTTTGATTTTTATTTTTGATTTTTCTAGAAATAGTTTGGGCACGATCACGTCATTCCCAGGGGTTACTACCATTAACACTAACACTATTATAATAGCCCATCCTATGTAGTTTGTCTTTAATACATTTCTTATACTTGTTAATTAATCGACAGGCTTAACACATTTACTGGGATTTTGTTGTAAAAGCGTATAAACCGACTTTCGAATCAGATACTATACAGATATGTTTCACATTATATATCATCAATAGGTTAATACATGATTTACCGTCGGTTTTTCGGCGAAATAATCCTATTAGCAGGAGCTAATTACCTATGCTTAATGACGTGTTATTAGTTTTTCTCAAAAGGTTCATATTAAGATGAACATCAACCAGACTAAGATCTTTTCTAACGTCCATGTCAGGCCAATGCCGGTTATTGTTGAGAACATTACAATATGTGATGCGCCAAATGTGGTTTACACTTAATATTCATTCGGGCTGTGCAATCAGAGAATTAAAATTAGGAACCATTCGGCGTTTATTTTCATGGCGCTTTCTGAAGATACGTAGTTGTACTTTAGTTACGGTAGTTCCTTATGCTACTTTACCATTGATATTTATATTTAAATCCATTTACGCCATGCACATTCGGTTTAACTTGAAGTCGACAGAAATTAAGTTAAATCGAATTTGAAATTACGGGCTATCTACAAAAACCATATTTCGACAACAGCGCTATCAGACAATAATATTATTTTATTTCACATATTGGCCCCAGTTTTAAGCAAACTTGAATCAGCAATACAGCTTCAGTAGTTTAGGAGGTATTAAGATAAACGAACTTAATACAATAATTAATAACATAACATAAAATTAACGGAGACATTTAATGTTACCACTGTCATCAATTCAAATCCAATGTAATCATATTTTTATATTTGGAGGTCTATACATAATTTAACTATTAAAAGTAGCCTTTATTATAAGAATTATAGTTTGCTCATCTTGTATTTTATTATAATTATAATCACGTATAGAAGTCACTATAGTCGAGTGATCGGAATTTCGAGTCAAGAAAACGTATTCGTGTCCGGCTCGCACCAATGGGTTTTTTCAAAAACTTGTGTACGATTATATCATTGGCTTGGACATAAAACGGCGACGGGCTCACCACCGTTGTTCCGAAAATATCTTCGGTGGAAGGTTGGCCGAAGGGACTTAATTGTGTAGACTAAACCTCTGTCTACCACTGCATTGGGAATGGCGTGAAGTTTTTTATATACCTGTGGTCATCACATCACATCAATGTTGTACGCTCTATCCGTTGTATTATGTCTGCGTAAATGCAACAGAGAATTATAATTAATAAAAAACTGCTTCTTTGGTTCTTCAAGGTTTGGATGCTTATAGTTACCTTACTTAGCCTTTCGTTGTAAAAGCAATATAATCGCAATAAATCGTAGCAATATAATTTTAATATTAGGTGTTGTTGGCACCGTTATTGGGTTTTTTTGTTCCTTTGAAGATTGTAGTTGTTTTGGCCACTATATTTAAAACAATTGAAATTTCATTATTTTAAATTAAACATTTATTTATAGTATAGTCCCGTTTATGACATCAAAAAACAACACCTTTCCATTTGGTCGATTTATCGACTTACAAAAATTTTATTAATGAAAAAAAAAATAAGGTTGAATTCATCAACTATATAATTATACAACTATATTTATCAACTTTGGTGAAACTGAAAATAAAAAAAATAAACTTGCATTTCGGTGTTGGGATTTGGATTACTTTATTGTATAAACTGAAGGGTACACCTTAATACTAGTTAACTAACCAAGTTAGATGGGATAAAGGACTCTCTGATCGGTATAGTTTGGAGTGCGGCGTGAGGCAGGTTGGGTTTATTTCGCCGAAGCTCTTCAACCTCTGTGTAAATGAGCTGATAGTGGAGCTCAGCAAGAAGCTAGTCGGCTGGTGGATGGACGGCATTTGCGTTAACAATCTAAGCTATGCTGACGACATGGTTTTGCTGAGCCCCACAGCTGGCTCAATCAGAGGGTTGCTTAAATCCTGTGAGGCATACGCGTCTCAGCATGGCTTAGTTTATAACGTATCAAAAAGTGAATTCCTGATCTTTGAGGCTCCTGGAAAGCGAGTACAATATGACCCTAACATTGCACTAAATGGAACTGCACTTAAGCGAGTGTCACAGTTTAAATATCTGGGTCACTATCTTACTGAGGACATTAAAGATCATGTGGACATGGAGCGTGAGCGAAGAGCCTTGGCTATAAGGTGCAACATGATGGCCCGCAGGTTTTCTCGGTGTAGTAAAGAAGCTGAAATAACGCTTTTTAAAGCTTACTGTCAAACTTTCTATACGGGAAGCCTATGGATCAACTACACAAAAAAGGCTATGGATATACTCTTAGAGTGCAATACAATAACGGGTTTAGGATACTGTTGGGTTTGCCGCGGTTTTGTTCAGCCTCTGGCATGTTTGCTCAAGAGCGAACAGATGTCTTCTAAGCCATTTTAAGAAAGAAAACATCATCACTACTAGCAAGACTGCGTTCTAGCTCTAACAGTATTCTGAAAAGTTAGATTCACCGATCCTTCACCGTTTTATAAAAGTGCTTGTTCGGTGAATCAATATGTCTTTATAAATAAATGTTCTTATTATTATAATTATTGTGATTGTTTTGTGTTATCTTGTTTTATTTTTCAATGTCTAGCTCAATTTGTAAACTAACGTAGCGCTTAATTAATTTGTTTTTAAAACTTTTTTTGTATACTAACAAGTGGGCCTAGTTGCTCCAATAAAGAAATTATTATTATTAGTAATTTTCATGTTATGGCTATGAATTTATTAGTAATTTAGATATCTTATTAGTTAATAGTCATGTAGGTTAGAAAGAGGCGGCTAACTATATACCATTCAAATGGCTATATATTGATTTTGTTTAGTTTTCATTTGTTTTGACTTAGTTCGCATTGTTACCTAAATATGGCACTCTGTTAGCTAAGTCTGGAAGTACGTACTGTTGGCAACTTCAAGTCCTTGAGAATTGCCGCGAAGTGTAATTAAAAGCGAACGGGGTGAATGGATTGTTAGTTTTTATCAGTGCGCGGGCGGGACAGTGCGGGCGCGGGAGCGGCGCGAGCGGCGGCGGTGGCGGCGATCGGACTGCTCCGCGCGCTGCCGCCGCCCGCTACGTGCCGCACCACTCGCCTCCCGCGCCTCAGTCACTCGGCGACGCTCGCGCTGGCGTTACAGCTCTCAAGCGCCTGCAGCCCGCAGTCTGCATCGCTCAGCGTCCGTCCTCTCACGATAATATTTAGCCCTGTGTTACAAATCCGCGAACACCTATTCAAGCTACTTGAACTGTAACACGAGTAAACGTTCGAATTGATTATTACCCCTCATCTATTCGCAAGACAGCATCTACTTCCCGTTCGATCTACGACAGCTTTTCAAATCTAATCATGGACAGAATGTTGAAATATCGCAGGTATGCCTTCACTGGAATCCTATCCAACTGTCAATTATTATCATGTATGTTTTCTTTCCTATCGGGCTAAGTTTTTAAGCACGGTTCTGCAAACCATATCATGCATGTATGTAACCTTTGAACTCCACATACTGAATATGTCATTGTTATAATTGACCAGTAAGTTCAGCGACACACAAAACACGTGGTGCGTAAAGTAAAATGGCGGCGCCGGTTGTGGCGCGATTCGGAGCAGAGCCCGTGAGTCACCGCGCCGCACTCATACTGCTGATAAAACCATTCTCCGCGCAGAGCAAATAGCGACGAATAACAGTGGCCCCCTCTTATCTGTGAACACTGAACAATCGTGGCAAAATAAAACATATCGAAAAAAGCAGACGCGCCTGAGGTGCGAGGTATCTGGTTTCTGTGATAGTCATTAATAAATGTGGAAAAATTACATTGCTCTGATCATAAAGTAGCTGAAGCACTTGTGTTATGGAATTGTGAAATACACCCAGAGTCATACAGTAAGGATAAAGTTATTATTTATGAATTGCCTCCGTCCAGGAATCGAGACCGTGCGTTCCTCAGAGCTAGCTAGATCTTGAAAACAGATGTTACGCCACCACGAGAGACACCAAAGTCAATTCATCAGAATTAATCCTGCCTGCCATGCTCCATTGTGGTTAATCCTATCGGGAGATGACCCAGTAGTACATTTTATAGGTCCCTATGTGCAAGTACGTAAGCTAAAATGAGCCATGTTATAGCTCATATCAATTTTTATTTTATCAGTGTTGGTCATTCAGCGGTATCAGGTTAGGAAGGTAAAAAAATAGTTAAACTGAAGTATACTTCTGAATGCAGTTAATCTTATTTGTCTTAATGATGTTGTTGTTACATTGATACATTGTTATTTACATTGAGAATGCCGTGTATTTATCGGCTCCAAAAATTAGCAAACCAACCAGACAGTAATTTGCACGGGTGTTGTTTCGATCGATACTTATGTTATTAAGCAATTGAAATAAACCTGTATGGACGCGTCCCTCAATGTTTTATTTTAAATTGTTTAATAGCGTTCACCTGTCATTATCAACTTGCATTATTACAAATGTCATTTAGGTCTAAATACCTACTTAAACTAGATCATGCACACTTATATACTTACACGCAGATTATATGGGTATGTGACACCGCGTTGGATCATTAGGTGACATTGTTATAGGATTTCTGACACTAAATATGTTTTTAACTGTACTCCTGCTTGCTTTTAGTGACCCAGCCTTTGATGCTGCGGTTTTGAATCCCGCTAGGGGCAAACACTTGTGTGATGAATATGTATGCTTGTACTGTTGAGTCGTGTATGTTTATATGTATATAGGAATATTTATTTATGTAAATGTTTGTGTAATATAATAATATTAGCTTGGACATGAAGACGTCGATATGTTCACCTGTGACTGGCCCAAACAAACATCGGTAAAAAGTGGGTAAAGTCTTCATTGTCTAGATCAATCCTATCCCCGGTGGGGAAATAGCGTTATGATATAAAGAAATACAACCAAATTGTAATCTGACATTACACTCTTTTTTTAAAAAAAAAATGCTATTTCATTTCTCTATTAAGAGATATTCTAATGTTTTCAAACTCGATATTCTTTTGAGAAATATAAAAAATTTAAACGGGAGGATTCGAAGCCGCTATCTCTACCATACAATGTCAACGTTTTTAGGCGCAACCGGGTCATCCGCACATCAGTTGAAATTTTATATCTTTTTATTTATGCCTGCTATGGCGTTGTGTAATGTGTTACAGCAAATATTAATGCCATAGAACCACTTGCACCATTTTTTAAAGATTATAACTGAATGTTGTTGGAGAAATTTAAAAGCATTGCCATTGCCACGGCACGAAAAAGATGGGCAGATTTGAATCCCGCACCATTCAGTTGACATTTTAAAAATCATCTTAATTTCAGAACAAAAAATTCATTGTTTTAGATATTCAAATAAAAAATTGCTCATTCCATTTTAGCGATACTAGAAAATAAGTGATTTAATACTATTATGTGCTTGTTAAATAAAATACGATCTAGCTGACATGTTTGCTGCCGGCGTATATAGGGAAATTTTGATTATTAATTTTATACTAAATACATACTGCAAATATAATTAAATCTACTTTGTCAAAGAATAAAACATAATTTAACGTTAATGCCTCCAATCTGGCTGGTACCTTTTCCTGCTGATCTTTATAATTCCGATGTAATCTGCATCAATATCGATGTTAAGGAACTTGTTCGTAAATAGGTTGGGGAAGTCATATCGCATTATAATAGTACGTATGAACTTTTAATACAATCTCTTTGGCTATACTATTTGTATCTGGCTGGTTTTGGTACCATTAAAAATTTACGAATACATAATAAATTTAAAAAATACATAATAATAAATTTAAGAACTAGGAATTGCCCACAAAACATTTTTGGCGCATTTGAAAAAACTGGGTACATAAAAAAGATCGATATTCGGTCAGGCTTTATAGACTGTGGCGAAATTCGCCACGTTGTTGAGAGCAGTTATCACCAGACAGGACCATCGATTCCGAACTCAACTGCGAACAACTGATGAGATAAAAGCAAGAAGTTGAGAAGGGGTGTGATTTTTCATCATGGTAACATCATTAGATCACACACATCTTTACAGCAAAAATTAAGAGAGCTTGGCTGGGAGGTATTAATGCATCCGCCGTATAGTTCTGTCCTTAAGATTTCCACCTATTTCGGTCTCTTCAGAATTCTTTAGTCAGTGTCAGTTTAACATCACGAGAGGGATGCCAAAACCAATCGTCGCCGTATTTTAATCAGAAGCCCCAACATTTATATAGCAATGGGATCATGTCTCTACCTACAAGATGGCAAAAAGTTATCGACCAAAATGGTACCTACTTACTTGAGGTCGAATGTAAATAAACTATATTAAAAAATGTTGTGAATTTTCGAATGCGAAGAAACTTTAGTTTTACCGCCACAACGCCTGCTTTCTAGTTTTCTCAGCCTGTTAGAATCGTCGAGAGCGGGATCCTCACACAAATTTTGCACGCGAAGGAAGATTCATTCATTATGGAGATGCTCGAGATGGTCAAGGCTTTTGGTGAGATATAAACCTTGACAAAATAACTAAAAATACTACTTAAACTAGAGGTTTAGGTAGTCTTTGAACCCATATTTTACTCGAAGATGGAATGGTGAAACTGCCAAAACTGTACCTACTGCCAGTGACAGCATATCGTTGATTTCTAGTTGCGTCGTATATATTGGATATATGTGATCTAACCTTACTTCCTTGGGTACATTTGTAAGATAAATAAATACAAAAATAATTATATTTTAATAATCGAATCGTATTTTAGGTATTAGAAAATTAATTGAATAAAATTAGATTTTCTTTATAATATTCATTTCATTAGATTAGATTCAAAAATTTCAGCGATGTAGGTGCGCGCGGCACTAAAATATTATTTTTCTTCAATGCCTCTATCCTATTGTTGTTTATTATTTCATAAATTTTTAGATATTTTTTTAAGTTCCTGTAATTTGGAGTCTGATTACCAAAGACAGCTTTACATTTCAAAATATTGTGTAAGACTGATTCTTTAATAAAATATTGATTAACTATCAAGCTTCGTACAAACATTGAGAAATACAAAGTAAGAATCCGGATAGTCTCCTTTACCGACTACTCCGAACATCTTAAAAAATATTTGTCAGGTTTAGGTTCTCTACTACTATTTTTATTATTATTGTCGGTTCATTTATTATTTCCCTATCGAATTTCCCTTTTTACATTTCCTTCAAAAATTCTTAGCTAAGATTACTTAGTTAATATTACTTAATTACTAAATTATTATTGCTTAACTTCATATACGACGTTTTTATTAGTTTCATAATAATAAAAAAGTGTCGGTCTAGTGAAATTAGTTTTTGCAAATATCGGAAAAGTCGAGAATGACCACTTATCAAAATAATCTACACCAGTATTTAAGATGATTACTTGTTTTAAAACCCGTAATATTTTTTTTATTAATTTCATTAATTGTATCTAAAATGGAGAAAAAAAAAAAAAAACAGTCTGCTTAAAGGATGTCTTTCACGATCAAAATAACTTAACTCAATATAATCAATTTAACTCTTAATCTGCGGCTTTTAACAATTTAATTCCGTTTAAAAATGTTTGTTTTATAACTATGCCCTGAATAATAAATATCATATACTATACACATGTAACGCCTTGCTAAAAACATCACATTTGAAGTAGGTAAACGCACTGTGACAGAGGTCACGAGGCGGGCGTCGGTGGGGTATAGGCCGCGCTATTGCAACGGAATCGTAGCAGAGTTGTGAATGGTGCAGCGCTGCGGGACGCGGGGACGATCGTAGTGACGAGAACGCGGTGATGTCACCTCCGGTCGGCCCTCCGCCATTTTGTGGCGCGCGGTATGCGATTACCGGCTCACCGCGTCCCCGCGACCCTTGCCCTGCTCTTACCCTCGTCCCCGCTGCTTGTACGTCATACATATTCATCTTAATAGTATTTTAAACCTTATGTACCTTATTTACATACTACATTTTCTGTAATAAACTATTTTGAAGTTACTTTTGTTTGTGGCATTTATTATTCACGGGGGTTCTGTATTCGACTGTATGTTTACATTTGTATGCTCTTAATAATTTGAGGCATTGAAGATTAATGGCAGTTAGTCTCAAAGTGGTTATATCGCTTCTCGCAGCCGATCATCGAAAGTACTCATCAGTGGACTTCCCCTGCATGCTCGCTTCGACAACATCGAGCCCCTGCTCTCCCAATATGGCAACGTGCAGCATTGCGACAAAGCGCATTCACGAGATCCTAACACCCAAGCGGTGTACATCACATTCGAGAGTCCAGAGCAGGCGCAGCAGTGAGTATCGACCGACTGTCATTGCCTGGGATTCTATTCCCTCTTCTAACCGTCTTTCGCTCTGGATGCTTGAAATCGCTTTTTCTCTATGTCGCAAACATCAAAATGCATGGTTTTATTACTGTTTCTGGCTTTACAAAACATTGTCAATTTGCTTTTCTGTAATTTTAGAATAACTCGTTTCAGACTTTTATCTCTTAAATTATCCACGTAAAATTTGGTAGCTCCGTTGATTTAATTTCGTTCACCCATACTAATTTAAATCTTTACTTCTATTTTACCTTTTGTGACCAGTTTGCATGTATTTAACTATTATTAGTTGGGTTTTATAAACTTTTAATATATTTGTTAATATAATATATTTGTTAATAAAACAAAGCATGTAAGTTGTGTGTGTGCTTGTGCGTGTGTCTAAATAACTTACTTGAATATTGTAACGATATGCGCGTGCGTTGTTGCAGAGCGATAAACGGGTTGAATGGGTACGAGCTGGAAGGCAACCGAATGAAGGTGGAAGCGGCGGAGCAGAGTGCGCGCGGCGGCCGCCGCGGGCGACCCGGTGGCGGCCGCGGCGGTGGCGGTGCAGCCGGCGGCGGCGCCCGTCCCACTGACTTTCCGTTGCGGCTGCTTGTGCAGAGCGACATGGTGGGCGCCATCATCGGCCGCCAGGGCAGCACTATCCGTCTAATCACGCAGCAGTCCCGTGCACGGGTTGACGTGCATCGTAAGGATAACGTCGGTTCGCTGGAGAAGGCGATTACAATTTACGGCAACCCAGAGAATTGCACTAACGCTTGTAAACGCATACTGGAAGTCATGCAGCAAGAAGCAAATAACACCAATAAAGGGTGAGTTTGTTATCACAACATACAAATTTGTTATAAAAATTTTCAGGACATAAATTTCACATAGCTCGACTCTTGTGATAACCATCACCCATTTTAATTATGTTAATGGTTACGGAATTAACGACTTGTAAGACTAGTATGACACAAAAGCAAACCACCGAATATGGTTATAATACGTATATCTAAATACTAATCAATACGTTTTCGAAACAGTACTAAATATATTTTCGATTATTATATACGATCTTTAAGGTTTTCCCTTACAATAATGTTTTATTTCATGTATTCCTACAGAATCCTTAGAATTAAATAAGAATGACTGGGTTATATTACTGGCTTATTAAGATAACTAAACCTTCGATGAGATTTCAGTGACGTGTTACCATCTATGTCGCGCTCTCATCGGTGTTGTATAGACAAATGAATGTTGACCTGCTTAAAATCACTATTACTATCAAATCTACAGACATATCTTGAGGTATATTTTTTGTTTTTAGTGAAATTTGTCTCAAGATTCTGGCGCATAATAATCTCATTGGACGTATAATTGGGAAAGGTGGGAACACTATCAAGAGAATCATGCAAGAGACAGACACTAAGATTACAGTTTCGTCAATCAATGACATCAATAGCTTCAACTTGGAACGGATCATAACGGTCAAAGGAACCATAGAAAATATGGCCAAAGCGGAGTCACAAATATCAGCCAAGCTTCGCCAAAGTTATGAAAACGATCTGCAGGTATTTTGTTACTCTTACTACTTGTTACTTGTTATTGAATCCTTATTGAATATGAAATAGGCGTTTTACGTTGCTAAATCAAAACCAAGTTTTATGAAACTAAACTAAATATTCGTTCAAAGTATGTGCAATGCAATTTTGCCATATCAAAGCTATTTAATTGAACCTGAAAAAAAAATAACAGACTAGAATCAATAGAATTTTTTAAAGTCTGTTTGGACGGAGACATCGGAATTGATTTTTTCGTTACGTGATGTTGTCTCAATTCCCAAAGTTGTTATCAGTTACAGTGGTTATGTATGGGGCGAATGGTATATGGTAGGTATCGAAGACAGCCCAGTTGCGCACCCAATAGTGTGTATAGTTGATCTTCGTCTTGAAGCATCAGTGGGCCTGGAGTGATTAACCCGTATGGGGTGTTCTATGGCTTGCTTTGACACTATTTGGTATAAGATACTCAGCAGCCGGTAGTAGAGGTCTAGACAATTACATCCTTTCGACCCACGTTTCATTTCAACATTTTTGAAAAAAACTTCAACAATTTATGCCGCATTTGTTTCCCGCGATTTTTTTGTTTATAATTGAATACCGCTACTTTAATGCATGCCTGAATAGTATGTTGTCTGTCCCTACTATTGTCAGAAAATAAAAACAATATTCCAGTAGCATTACTTAATAACACGTCGTGTCGTTTTATGAGCTTTAAGAAATATCTGATATTTGCTTGATCATTGCCATTTAGTACAATCGGAGAAATGAGCGATTTCCATCTTATTGAAAATATGTCTAGCATTTTTCAAATTGCTCAGGTAAGTGACCGTTTCTTCAGTCTTGGGTGTTTCCGGGCTGTCTTATATCCAGGCCAATTAGCATAGGAATAGTAAAACTTTGGTCAGGGCCGAACATTAAATGGAATAATTTTTTCTGTCTGTAAATGGAAGTATTTAAATCGTGTCGTTACTTACTATTCATTAGGGCATGTTGATGAATGAAACTGGACGCAAATCAAAGTTTGCGTCTCAATTTGCCTTACGGGTTAGCGTAGCAATTCACGCGGGGTAACCTTTTTCCCCAAATTTATATGTCTACTTTATTTCATGTATTCCTACAGAATCCTTAGAATTAAATAAGAATGACTGGGTTATATTACAGGCTTATTAAGATAACTAAACCTTCGATGAGATTTCAGTGACGTGTTACCATCTATGTCGCGCTCTCATCGGTGTTGTATAGACAAATGAATGTTGACCTGCTTAAAATCACTATTACTATCAAATCTACATAAGACAATTAGGTTTGATTAAATTTTACTTGACATATCTTGAGGTATATTTTTTGTTTTTAGTGAAATTTGTCTCAAGATTCTGGCGCATAATAATCTCATTGGACGTATAATTGGGAAAGGTGGGAACACTATCAAGAGAATCATGCAAGAGACAGACACTAAGATTACAGTTTCGTCAATCAATGACATCAATAGCTTCAACTTGGGAACGGATCATAACGGTCAAAGGAACCATAGAAAATATGGCCAAAGCGGAGTCACAAATATCAGCCAAGCTTCGCCAAAGTTATGAAAACGATCTGCAGGTATTTTGTTACTCTTACTACTTGTTACTTGTTATTGAATCCTTATTGAATATGAAATAGGCGTTTTACGTTGCTAAATCAAAACCAAGTTTTATGAAACTAAACTAAATATTCGTTCAAAGTATGTGCAATGCAATTTTGCCATATCAAAGCTATTTAATTGAACCTGAAAAAAAAATAACAGACTAGAATCAATAGAATTTTTTAAAGTCTGTTTGGACGGAGACATCGGAATTGATTTTTTCGTTACGTGATGTTGTCTCAATTCCCAAAGTTGTTATCAGTTACAGTGGTTATGTATGGGGCGAATGGTATATGGTAGGTATCGAAGACAGCCCAGTTGCGCACCCAATAGTGTGTATAGTTGATCTTCGTCTTGAAGCATCAGTGGGCCTGGAGTGATTAACCCGTATGGGGTGTTCTATGGCTTGCTTTGACACTATTTGGTATAAGATACTCAGCAGCCGGTAGTAGAGGTCTAGACAATTACATCCTTTCGACCCACGTTTCATTTCAACATTTTTGAAAAAAACTTCAACAATTTATGCCGCATTTGTTTCCCGCGATTTTTTTGTTTATAATTGAATACCGCTACTTTAATGCATGCCTGAATAGTATGTTGTCTGTCCCTACTATTGTCAGAAAATAAAAACAATATTCCAGTAGCATTACTTAATAACACGTCGTGTCGTTTTATGAGCTTTAAGAAATATCTGATATTTGCTTGATCATTGCCATTTAGTACAATCGGAGAAATGAGCGATTTCCATCTTATTGAAAATATGTCTAGCATTTTTCAAATTGCTCAGGTAAGTGACCGTTTCTTCAGTCTTGGGTGTTTCCGGGCTGTCTTATATCCAGGCCAATTAGCATAGGAATAGTAAAACTTTGGTCAGGGCCGAACATTAAATGGAATAATTTTTTCTGTCTGTAAATGGAAGTATTTAAATCGTGTCGTTACTTACTATTCATTAGGGCATGTTGATGAATGAAACTGGACGCAAATCAAAGTTTGCGTCTCAATTTGCCTTACGGGTTAGCGTAGCAATTCACGCGGGGTAACCTTTTTCCCCAAATTTATATGTCTACTTTATTTCTTGTTTTATCACTCACACTGAAGCCTCCTGCTAACTCTGACGTGGTTTGTGATTGCAGTTTGCACACGCTTTTAATTCTTTGCTTTTTTGTTCACGATTTTTATTCACGAGGTTTATTTAAAAGTTAAAACAAAAACTGGGCTGTGTATAAAACATGAGACCCGAGTTCGATTCCCAGGTGTCAGGCTCGTACCAATGGGTTTTTCAAAACTATTAGTAACTAGTAGTAGTAGTACGAATTATATTATCGTTGTCTTGGACATAAAGACGGCAACGGGCTCACCACTAGTCACGTTGTCCCGAAAAAATCTTCAGTGGAAGGTGGGTCGAAGAGACCTAATTCTCTAGACCAGACCTCTGCCTACCCCTGTATTGGGAATTGCGTGAAGATATTTATTTATTCATAATGTGTTTTTCAAATTTTCAAAAGTAGGTGAAAATGTTTTCCATAGGAATATATATTACTTATCTTTACGCACAATCCCAGACGGGGTAGCCAGAGAGAACAGATCGCCAAGTGACACGATCCTTACATACCTCTTTCGCTTCTTTCAGATTCATTATTTTCTTCATACATGCACGTCTAGGTATCCGAGTACTTTTGACCCTCCCCTCTTTTTGCTCACATGGTCTTCGAAAGTTGGACTCTGGTCTATCTCGACACCTTTTAGTATTAAATTTTGCGCTATATAATTTCTTCACCATTCGGTTTTCACTGATTAGCTGAACTTGCTCAAATCCTCGAAGCACGCCCTTATTATCAATTTTGTGATTAGGTCATCTTTCAAACCCTGCCATATTGCGAATCTCTTCGTTTTGCTTTCGGTCGACCATTGTAACGCCGGACATCTTACGAAGAGATCGCATCTCCACTGCATTCAACTTGCATTTATTTATGCTTCTTCTGGTATACCCAGGTTTCGCTGCCATAGAACAAAGTCGGTACCAACACTCCGTTATGTACTACTGCAAGTCGTGCACTCTTCACTACGACTTGCCTTTTGACTAACGCAGTCAGGGTACCATTGACTTGGTTCCCGGCAGAGACACGCCTGTCCACATCTAAATCACATCTTCCATCCCGGCTAAAAGCACTCCCCAAGTATACAATTTCGTTCACCTGTTCTAGAAAATATATTCAGCACGTGTAGTTTATATTTAATGTGTAAATCAGCCATATATGGAGAAAGGCTGGTTACTTTAAAGACTAGTTCGATTGTTTGCAGGAGTGTTGGCATCACCTCACATTAATAAATATCTTCACGCATAATGCCTGACGAATTAGCCAGAGAGAACAGATCGCTGTCTTTTTCGATCGAACTGATTCGATCTCTACACACATCTCTGTCGCTTCTTTCAGATTCATTATTTTCTTCATACATGCACGTCTAGGTATCCGAGTACTTTTGACCCTCCCCTCTTTTTGCTCACATGGTCTTCGAAAGTTGGACTCTGGTCTATCTCGACACCTTTTAGTATTAAATTTTGCGCTATATAATTTCTTCACCATTCGGTTTTCACTGATTAGCTGAACTTGCTCAAATCCTCGAAGCACGCCCTTATTATCAATTTTTGTGATTAGGTCATCTTTCAAACCCTGCCATATTGCGAATCTCTTCGTTTTGCTTTCGGTCGACCATTGTAACGCCGGACATCTTACGAAGAGATCGCATCTCCACTGCATTCAACTTGCATTTATTTATGCTTCTTCTGGTATACCCAGGTTTCGCTGCCATAGAACAAAGTCGGTACCAACACTCCGTTATGTACTACTGCAAGTCGTGCACTCTTCACTACGACTTGCCTTTGACTAACGCAGTCAGGGTACCATTGACTTGGTTCCCGGCAGAGACACGCCTGTCCACATCTAAATCACATCTTCCATCCCGGCTAAAAGCACTCCCCAAGTATACAATTTCGTTCACCTGTTCTAGAAAATATATTCAGCACGTGTAGTTTATATTTAATGTGTAAATCAGCCATATATGGAGAAAGGCTGGTTACTTTAAAGACTAGTTCGATTGTTTGCAGGAGTGTTGGCATCACCTCACATTAATAAATATCTTCACGCATAATGCCTGACGAATTAGCCAGAGAGAACAGATCGCTGTCTTTTTCGATCGAACTGATTCGATCTCTACACACATCTCTGTCGCTTCTTTCAGATTAATAGTTTTCTTCATACACGAACGTCTAGGGTCTTCTTGTACTCTCGATCCTTTCCTCCTCGTGCAATATTCTCACATGACCTTCGAAGTTAGTCTCTGCCACCTTGACTCCTTTTATTGCTAAACTTTCGCGCTGTTTTTTTCCCCATTACTCATTCGGCCAACGTTTCCAACCATCGAAGCACGTCAAAAAATTAAGTTTTCATTAAATGGATAAGCCTTTAATAATAACTTCATCTTTCAAGCCTGCCTTATTGTGAGTCTCTGCCTTTTTGTGAGATCGCGTTCCCACTATATTCAACTTTATGCTTCTTCTGGTATACCCAGGTTTCGCTGCCATAGAACAAAGTCGGTACCAACACTCCGTTATGTACTACTGCAAGTCGTGCACTCTTCACTACGACTTGCCTTTTGACTAACGCAGTCAGGGTACCATTGACTTGGTTCCCGGCAGAGACACGCCTGTCCACATCTAAATCACATCTTCCATCCCGACTAAAAGCACTCCCCAAGTATACAATTTCGTTCACCTGTTCTAGAAAATATATTCAGCACGTGTAGTTTATATTTAATGTGTAAATCCATATATGGAGAAAGGCTGGTTACTTTAAAGACTAGTTCGATTGTTTGCAGGAGTGTTGGCATCACCTCACATTAATAAATATCTTCACGCATAATGCCTGACGAATTAGCCAGAGAGAACAGATCGCTGTCTTTTTCGATCGAACTGATTCGATCTCTACACACATCTCTGTCGCTTCTTTCAGATTAATAGTTTTCTTCATACACGAACGTCTAGGGTCTTCTTGTACTCTCGATCCTTTCCTCCTCGTGCAATATTCTCACATGACCTTCGAAGTTAGTCTCTGCCACCTTGACTCCTTTTATTGCTAAACTTTCGCGCTGTTTTTTTCCCCATTACTCATTCGGCCAACGTTTCCAACCATCGAAGCACGTCAAAAAATTAAGTTTTCATTAAATGGATAAGCCTTTAATAATAACTTCATCTTTCAAGCCTGCCTTATTGTGAGTCTCTGCCTTTTTGTGAGATCGCGTTCCCACTATATTCAACTTTTATGCTTCTTCTAGCAGGCCCAATTTTGGCTGCCATATAATAAATTGTGTAAGTGCCAGCACTGAGTTGTATCGCAATGCGTACAATTTTCAATACAACCTGCCTTTTAACTAATGCAGTAAATTTTCTTACATTTGTATAGATAATATTCTGTAAAACCAGTTGTTAGCCAGTATTTGCAACTTATAGAAGTTTGTTAATGAAATGGAAAATACAGGTACTGGCGCCGCAAAGTATCATGTTCCCGGGGCTTCACCCGATGGCGATGATGTCGACTGGGCGCGGATTCTGCAGCGCTCCGCCACCCTACCCGCCCCCGATCTATGCACCGCTGGCCGGCCGCGGAGGCGCGCAACAGGGCGCCGGAGACTCGCAGGTATCTACTATACAGAGAAACAACTAAATGAATGGCCTAAACAGACTGGTTTAAGGTATAAGGTTTTTATTAAGTCATGATTTGTTGTTATACCCTCTATTTTTATGTTTATTGATTTTATTTTATTCTATTCTTATTAATTTTGTTTATTCACATGTACTGCAATTTGTAATTGTAATCTGAACTTTCGGTTTCTTGAAATTTTAAATAACCATTTCACAGGAGACAACATATCTATACATCCCGAACAATGCTGTGGGTGCAATCATAGGCACGAAGGGCTCGCACATTCGCAACATAATCCGCTTTAGTAACGCATCGGTGAAAATCGCGCCGCTGGAACAAGAGAAGCAGGGCGAGGCGGCGGCCGCTGGCGCTCAACAGGAGCGCAAGGTCACCATTGTCGGCAGCCCCGAGGCCCAATGGAAGGTACTTGCTGACTTTTTTTCATAGATGCTGCCAAAAGAACCAGCAGCAGGTCTTAACTGATGATAGTAATAATGATTTCCAACGAATCTCAATACTAGAGGAATCACATAAGATTAGGTGCTTTTCTGGTATGGTGATCCCATAACAGTGACACGTACCTGCAAGTAGGCCTCAACAGACTGGTATGAATGTAGAGGTTGGTGGGGATTAGTTTCCACATCCAGATGGGCACTAGTTAAGGAACTCATTTATACCAAATTTTAACTTAATTGGGGTTTAACTTTTGAGTTATCGACCTGCAAACTACTGAATCGGGAAGAAGTCAGCGAGTATGGAGAAAATTTAACACCGCCTTTATTTTTCCGGATCTATACCACAAAGGGACCTTCAAAAAAAAAGCTCATACCTTTCTCAAAGGCTGGCATCGCATCTGCTATTCCTCTAGTACTCCCGGATACAGCTATCGGCCCACCACCACCGAAAGCAACGCTATTTTCTTTGCAGCATTTAGCAAAACGTTCTGTTCGTCTTCAGTACACCGTATTCCTTCCATCATTCCGTATAATATCTATCCGTATATGTATCATATCCGTAAAAAGTAATTTTCCATCAAACGAAAAGAATACAGGGCTCCAGTGTTGCTGATTCCAATGCAAATGAGTTCGCGCAAACTGAAGGCGCGATGTTTGGTGAGCTCGTGTTAATTTGGAGCCATTAGCTGGGTTGTGTTGTACCATATTGCGTTCTTCTTCTCCGAGTCTTCGAACAGTTCTAGGGCACACAGATATTGCATGGAAGTCGCGTACTTGATTTTGTATCTGAATTGTAGTCAAGTGACTGTTTCTCAAGCTGGTCGAAAAGATAAACCGGTCTTGCCTTTCAGTTGGTACACGAGATTGCGGTCTTCCTTGACAACGAACGCAGTCGCCAGTCTCCAAGTACCTTTGATAAACTCCTCTGACAGTAGTACGGTTTATATTTAGTTGTGCACTCACATTTCTTTGGCTATGTCCGGCCAGCAAGAAGTGCATGGGCGGCATATTTTTTTTGTCAAACTGGCTTCAAAATTAAAAGTATAGAGTAGCTTTTCGATGGAAAATAATCAGAAACATCAATAAAAAAATCCAACTTGGCGAATTAAATAAGTTTCCTCCTTCCTTCGATCGTTGAAAACTCGACTCGAAATTTCTTTTTTTTATAATGCTGAATTTCAAATTTCAAAATATGTTTTTTAAATTTGGCCAGAAAGAGATGGCCAGTAAATCAGCTTCAATACTGCATAAAAACTCCACGAAACATTTATTTGTAGCTAGAGATCGTCAAAATGGGCAGGTGGGATTCGAATCTGATATCACTACCAATACCGTAGCATCGCCCAAGTCGGTGGATTTTTTTTAATATACTTAATGCCGCACAGTAACGTAGCAGAGTACAAATCGCCAAGTGTTACGATGACTAGATACCAGTATTGCTTCTTTCAAATTCATCATTTTCTTCATAAACATGCACGTCTATTTTAATTTAATATGAAAATGTAGTATTGAATTTGTATGTTTTCTCTTACCACATTTTTTTAAATTCCAGGCACAATATTTGATCTTCGAGAAAATGCGCGAAGAGGGATTTATGTCGGGCTCCGATGACGTACGGCTGACGGTTGAGATAGTGGTAGCTTCGTCGCAAGTGGGCCGTATCATCGGCAAGGGTGGGCAGAACGTGCGCGAGTTGCAACGTGTTACCGGTTCGCTGATCAAGCTGCCGGAGCAGCCACCGCCAGCCGGCGCACAACCCGATCATGAGACTACCGTGCATATTGTCGGGCCCTTCTATAGTGTACAGGTATGTAAAGGAGTCCTTTACTCCATAAAGCATAATTTAATGACAAGAAAGCCCTAATAGCTTTTCAAGGAAAGTTAGACCTTAATTATATTTAGGAAAGTTAATCTTCACTTGTATAAGCAAAAAGATTTCTTGCCTAATAAATAGCATACATGGGCTTTTCAATTTCTGTTACTTTATTATGTATTTTCTATTAGATGACTTTAACGAATTTAATAGATTTAATTCGATTTGATTGCCTACATTTTCAAAATCATTGTCCTGCATTAGTTGGTCAGGCTATAGAAATAGCTTGCTCACACTTACATCTAAAATATGTATTTTTAAATAATTGAAGTAAACCACCCTGTAAAAACTGACTAATAGTTGGAGTAAAATAGCAAAATTACTACCAATAGTGAGTTTTCCATAATGAAAATTGATTATAACTAAATCTTAAAGATGTTCTTGAAATAAAAAAAACTATTGCAACAGTGATGTTAAAAAAATATTTTGTTCGTAAGTAAATTTGCTTTGCTTAATTATTTCACTGTATGCTTCGTGTTAACATGACATGACTTAGTGAGCTATACGAATTTGAGTGTTTGTGGTTATGTATGGAGTTATATCAGGCGTTTTTGAGAGACTGGTGTGTAGACGAGGTTTAGGTGGCTTTGTTTGTACACATGTAGTTACAAATTCAATATCGCAGTGACTATAAGCAGTGCTGAGAGGCGGCGGTTGACAAATGGATAAGATAAGTACTGATTTTAAGTTTTGCTGGCGCGAAGCGAACAATTTGAAGTCTTTGTACCTCGGATGGCGACTCACTGTGGCATAATAATTTTTTACATTTTGTAGCAATCGCCTGAAGCTGGATGAGGAAGGAGTCCACCACAATGAATTTCCTCCAGATATTGTGATCAAAAATAAACCGTGTGAAAAATACCGGCTCTATTTATGCATAAGACGCAGCGTCATAGGTGAGTGATTCTTCTTAATTTGAATGCAGGCGAATATTTGTATATAAAACAAATAGCTAGCAATGAAAATTGAACCTGTTTCGTATAATTATTTTTCATCTTGTTATTTATTTTTGTCATTTATTGTCTGTCAAGACTTGTAACTACATGTGGTCAAACGTGTGTTCGGAGGTGCAGTTGATTGTAAGACTGGTGTGTGCACGATGTGTGAGTATATGAGCTATTGATTGCAAATATTTGCGAGATTGATTATGATGAACTCGTTTAAACTGATATAATCGGCATTGCGACGGGCTTTTTTATCGATTCTTTTCCATGATTAGTTGTGTTTGCAGGCATGGAACTGATGCGTGTACGATCTGGTTGTTACAGTCAGCTCAGCGGCGCATCCGCGACATGGTGGCGCAGGCTTCAGCACCGAGCCGCCACCGCCGTGCTGCACAGCCACCGCCACCGCCGCAGCAGTAGGATACACCCATCATCGCCATCGCCGCTGCCGCCGTCGCCCATACCGCCACCATTACCACCGCCACCATCCCGTTTGATCCATGTGTCCTCGCGCCCAGTTACGCCCGGCCAGACTCCGGCGGCCGCACTGAATCGCATCACACCTCATCGCATCGCAACGCGTCGCGACAACTCGCTGCGCAGCGCGTCGCCCAGTGGCTCGCCGACGCCTACCCTTAAATGTTGTTGTTGACCTAAAGTATATAAATGTAGCAAAATGTAATTTAATATTGAGGAATATCCATATTTTATCCCGGATTACCTATAGCATGTTGACAATTTTAATGATATATATGTATATTACTATATATTATTCATATACACTATTTTTTTTCACGATAGTGCCGGTTATATGAATATGTGCCGAGTATTTATATTCATTGTTATGTCGTTTTCGTGCCACGTCTCTCGGTTTACATTGCGGAGGTGAAATGGTATTATAGCGATAGTCTATTGTTTATTTTTCCTGTACCTCAATTTAAGCGTGTCGACAGCGATTGGTGTTGTTCCCCCGAACAGTTTAAGGTTAAAGATTCGATACATGCTTTTTTTTGTTACACACTTATTTAAGTACTTTGTTTCCGGGTCATTTCGATTAATGCGCGGGAAACGGGCGTCTAACGCGGTGACGTTTGCAGACAGTTTGTGCTGAATTGCTTTGTGCACACAACGTGCTTTCGTTATTTTACTGTCGTGTAAAGTCATGGATTAAGTTAAAGAAGTCCTTTCATATTTCATTACTTTGAAATAGGTTATTTTTACATGAGAAGTGTTATTATTTTCGACTTTTTTAATTTAACCATGCATTAAGTGGCAAGATGAAAAAAAAAGTTATGTAATAAAAAATTTGACAGTGAAATTACGGTTAGTGCGCAATATGCGGTTTAAATATTGGTTGTATGTATATCTAATCGATTGTAATAAAAAATTGGATTCACGTGTCGGGCGTAAGATGCGGCGCATACACGGCCGCCGTCAACGACCGCCCATGTGACATGATCACTCACTTCATTATCGGACGGCGACTCTTGAGATCTATGTTGGTAAGATTTCAACTTGTAAGTGACGGTCGTTGAATTTTTTTTGTAATTTTATCTTCGTTAGCTTTACGACGTTCGTCAAGTTTGTACAGTGCGAGGTGCATTATTATGTCGAGGGCAAGTGCCTCGCCGCTGCGATTTCGTCCGCCTTCCATCGCGAGAGGAAAGTTTTTAACATTCAAGTCTACGTACGTTTTGTGTTACGATTGTGCCAAGTGAGATATTTAAATAAGAGGGTTTAAGATTAAGTGAACGATGTCGAAATTGAGAAAACCTTATATATCTATATATATATTTATATTTATAATTGTGATGTGATAATGATATATGGAAGTTTTGGCATAAATGTCTCCGAGGACGTTTTACATTCATTGTATTTTAAATTTTAAGTTTGAATATGTTCCAAATTAAAAATTTACATCACCAGAAAAAAAACTCCTCAGTCGCATCAATCTTATATCAGTTTTTCTACATAAATTGATGTAAATGAACAATCCACCGATATGTTATTTAAAATGGGAGCTTTTACTGAGATAACCCCTCCGCGTCTCGAGCTTTTTGTATAGGTCACACATCACATCCCAGGTGCATTAAAATAATTTTCATTTCATTGTCACTGGGTTATGACACGAAGATTGTAATTACTTCGCTGTGTTTTCATTGGTTATTTTGAAATCTGTTTTATTAGATTCCCCTCAAAGCCCTTAGGTTTACACCGAGAACCCATTTCCAAAAAAAGTAGGCATTGCAAAATGTACGTGTTTGCTGTATTACTTTGTGGCAGTTATCGGATGATAACTGTTATCTCGACGTGTATACATATCGTATTATTTTCACATTTACTTCCACATATTGTTGAAATCCCATTGTAAATATTTCTCAGTTCATCGACGTAATTCGCCTTACGTGCGTTTTTTCTGGTTCACTTGCATCGCTGGCAAACATCATCCCCGTCTGGCTCCGTAACACATAGTCAACACCTGAATAAGTTACAAGACGCGCCGAGCAACAGTTTCGTAGTGAGTGATTTATGCGACTTTGTCACTAGTTCCGTAATAGTTCCTCATTGCTGCAACAATAACCGCATTTTTGCAATGAAAAACATTTGTTTTTCCTTTAGTCGTCATATTATATTTCGATGGTGTTATTCGACTTTCATTAATCACTCACTTATCACATTTCGCATCTTCTTATCAATTTCCTTATCACATTTCGCATCAAATTCATTCGCCGGGCTGGGGTGAGCGATTCTTTTGGTGTAGATGTAATCATAACGGAGCTAGCGGATCCTTGTATCATCAGTAGAGATTCTCATGTTGGTTCTCATGTCCGTAACATTCCATGGGTGATAGACGATTAAATGGGAGGTGTCGAAAAAATTATAATTAATGTTACATTATCCCCGTCGCGACATTAGATTATAAAAAATTGTGTATTTAAAATTAATTGAGTGATCACAAAGTAGTAATTAAATCTGCTGCAGCGGCTTCAAAGACTGGTGTCCCTATGGCCGATGTTGCTCCCGTGCGTTGACTTTTGTTTTAGGCAACACGTGCCGCGTCGTATGGGCACTAGATTGTTGTTAATGTGCTCACCCCGAGTCTATGGAATGTGTGTGTGAAGCCACATTGTGCGTGAAAAAAGAAGTGTATATATTGGCGTGTCTTTTATTCCTTCCAGTTGTGAGAGCGAAAGTATCATTATGGTACCTATTATAATTTCGTAACATGTTAAGCCGTGTCTGTCTCCTGCACCGCAACATTCAAGAAAATCTTATTAATATTTATGGACACATTACAATTTACATCAACTTAATAAATTATGGATTCCAAAAAGTGTGAATCAGTTTTTAGTAAATCTATACAAGTATTTACAATTGACAACAACTTAAAAAATACAATCAATAAATATAATCGAGTACATAATGTTTAAAAATCTTTTTTTACTTCTACTTCTTAAGTGGTTTTGATACTGTTCATCCAATGTATGTGATGTCCACATTTATTTACTACGTGGGAAATTTGAATATTTTCATCCGACAAGGATAACACTGGTGATTTTTACTAAAATGCATAGCACATTTTTGGTGCACCTTGGTTATATAATTTTTTTTGTTTTAGTGTATGGCGTTGGCCATAAATGAGTCGACGGTCACGGGCAAAGTAACGGCACGGCGAAGGCGAGGAAGCCTTCACCTACATCATGCCTCACGCCTTCTCGTGACTGGGTCGTCTATACAAATTTAGAACTTGTTTTCTTGTATACACATTTTATATGAAGTAGTGGCGCCGGGCCCTCGCCGTTTTCTGCATCACCTTGCCAGCGACAGTCACCTCTTTTGTCTTGAGCTTAACGTTGCGTGCAGGAGACATACTTTAGAATGCTGAAATAGTTTTAGTTGATTCATGTATCGTTGTGAAGTAGTGTTAAGTTGAGGGGGGCACGGGCGGCGCGCGGCCCGAGACTGAACTACACCTGCCGCGCGTCGCCACGCCCCGCCTGCACACGTTTCGTTTCTATGTAACTTGATCATTCTTGTTTGATAATTCTGCTGTTCACGTTTATGTAATTCTCATGTGTGTATCGTCTACTTTGTGTATTTGGCGTGTGATCGTCTGGATAAAAATCAATTTTTATTATTGCATGTTCGATCGATCGTGTTTTAAAAATGGTTTCTGATGCTACGTGGAATTTAGGATTGGATGAATTGGTTTTTTTTGTAAGTTGCTTAGCTGCGCCTGGTGGAGGCCGCAGCGACATCGCGTATTCCGCGGTCCGATCGTTAGAGGGGAATCGGAATAACCGTTGTGTTGTCGGAGCTGCCTCGTGCGGCTCGTATTATTCTATTGGAGGAGCTGTTATTGTTGCTTCTCTCGTAAAGTGTTAAGGTCCAATATACATTTAGAAGATTGTTTTTTTTTCTGTAACTGTTCACCCTATCTGTATGATTTATGTAATCCGCCAGCATTTTATTATTTCATTAATTTGACTGTTATCTTTAGAACCATTTATAATTGGTATAAGTTCTGAAACTATTAACTACCTCAATATTACTAAATGAATATGATAATTATCTTTGTGCATGTTTTTGGGAACTGAATTTAATAGAAAACGAACATTCAATATAATATAAGAAGCTATTTTAAACATAGTAAGGAAAACTGTCAAAATTAGGTATCTTAACGTAATAAAATAATTTTAAATTAACCGTGTCCTTATTCAACTACCTTACCCAGCACACTATTCAAGAACCCAGAACATACACAACTACAACACTCACACTATAAATACTATCTATACATTAGTTATTTCTCCAAGTGAACAGGTTATTTAATTTTAATAATCAATTTAACTATGTTTAAATTTTTGTGCACTTACTATTTGCGTAAAGCTTTTTCGGCTGTAGCTGAGTACAATTATTAAATTAAATGTTTTGATTTTGGTAATTGTTTTGAATAAAAATCGTAATAATGAAATGTAGCAAAATTTGTTCCACTATTTTGTTAGTATAAGGTTACCATGAAAATAAAATGAATGTGTAATTGGAATATTTGATGTAAATTGTTACTTAAGAAATTATTGTATTTTTGTGTTGTAGATTTTGGTAAAATAAACAATTAAAATTAATCTGATTATAATTATCGGAAACAAAACCCGAATTTTGTTCATATTTCCCCATGTAAGTTATTTTGGGAACGGAATCTAAATACAAACCTGCGACAAAGACTGCCATAAGGAAACAGTGAAAATACGAAACATAATAGTACAATAATAGAAATATTTACCCCACTATATTGTAAATGTGAAAGTCAGGCTAGATTGTTACACTGTAACCTAAGCCGATTGAAGAGAGCTTTAAAATTCTTGGTGAAAGAAACTAGCATCATGCTAGGATAGCAGCGTGTAACGTAGAATAATGTAACCTTATCCTTTGAGATTCTTTGATAGTTAACAGTTAACAATGTAGAAGTGTATAAATATGAATAATTTTTGGTGAACCTGATTGATGATGATTGCTTCCATCATTAGCTTGCTATTTCAATAAGCTGTTTCTATTTGATGACCAAATTAAATCCTTGTTATAATTAACACTTCAATGAATAATTTTTGATAGTTTAAAGACATCTAGGTTTAGTTACAATTTGATAGTATCTGGCTGTCAGTAAATCCATTGTAGACCAACTGCATTTTTCGTAGACATCAGTCCGGCTATTTAAGTGTTGTCGATTGCAGTACCAGACCAACACCTTATATTTTAGTTCCTGCAGCCCTTAAAATAGTCCATTTTCTGGAGATACAGAATTCTGGAGATATTAAAGAAATTCGAAATTCGGTGTGGCTAACCAAGTAACTGATCCTTGGAATTTACAAAAGGAAACAATCTGATATAAGGTACCGACAACTAGTATTGTTCATGGAGTTCATTTTGAACAGATAATATTAGAAAGATTTTACAATATAATAAAAAAACCTACACATTAAATTTTTTAATATATCCAATATTCTACTTGAGTATAGAACAAAAACATCACCATAAAGATATGCCATATTTGTCTAACCTATGCCATACTTGCCTTGTACCGAACTCAAAAACTAATAGTTTCATCTGCAATTTCGGTTTAAGTGCCCTTTATATGCAGCAGAATGAAGGAACTGAAATAGCCGTGAGGATCAGCGCGCAAGCGGCAAGGTTCTTAAGTGGCAAACGCAGTGTAGGACGACCACCGCGACATGCAGTGACTACTTGCAAAATGAAATCGATGGATGCAGGCGCCTGTGGACTGTTCTTTGTGGGAGGCCTATGTTCAGCAGTGGACTTGATAGGCTGTTACTAAGTGCCTTTTCCGAATAATAGCACAGCTTTTAAATACAGAATACATGATTCTGAATAAATAGCTTCAGTTGATTATACGTGCTTCATTGTGATGGTAGTTTCTTGTCTTCATAAGTTGCGTTGCATTCCGTTCTTTAAGTGAAGATGGGGACTTAGACCAATGGCTATGACAAGGATATATGGAAATATTTGCATTTATATATTTTTACATTTATATATTTAAGTCACGATAGCCGAATGGTTGGGTGGTCGAAATTTCTAGTCGAGAGACCCGAGTTCGATCCCCAGGTGGCAGGCTCGTACCAATGGGTTTTTCAAAAACTTATGTACGAATTATATCGTTGGCTTGATCAAAAAGGCGGCGACGGGCTCACCACCTGTCACGTTGTCCCGACAGTATCTTCGGTGGAAGGTGGGTCGAAGGGACTTAATTGTCTAGACTGACCTCTGTCTACCCCTGTATTGGGAATTGCGTGAAGATATTTATTATTTATGTATTTCTTAGAATACGATATTAAAATTAGTAAATATTGTTTTTGCGTCCACATTCTCTTCAAGGTTGAGAAAATGAATTTTCTTAAAAACAAAATAAATGTTGGGTATTAAACGGGTAATTTTAATGAGTGGCGTTATTCGGAGGTAGCGAAATTAATAATATATTAATAATGGGCGTGTGACTAATAGTGGTAGAGCCACGCATCAGCTTTTGTTGTTGCATGAATGGGCCGGCTCCACCGGGGAAGTACAGTACCACGACCTCACGGAATACCGGCGTGAAGTAGAAGTCTAACAAACTTCTGCGTTTTGTCTGGTGAGTGCAGGTAACCGGTGGCGCACACACCCCCCTCCCCCAATTCTGGGGGAGTTAACTCTAAGTTCATGGGCGGCGGTAATCACCATCACGTGAGCCACCTGCTCGTTTGCCTTCTTTTCTATTAAAAAAAAAACTAATATCGAGTGTTAGCAACTCGGAACCTCAGAAGATTAGCTGAAGATTTTACTGTCGAGTGGATGCAGGTTATTTGATAGACGACCTTCCTTCACTTCTCAATCGCTGTTCTACGTAGATGTCAATGCTCTAAAAACTTCTGATGGTGATGTGTTTAGTCTGTATGTCTGTATGTTTAAATAACAATAATTCTACACGGAAGTATGTGGCAGGATTACAAGATATTTGGACCAATTTGATAATAGGTCGTTCATAATAACAATAAATCAGTATTTCAAGTACTTTTGTGTATGTCCTTTCATGATTTAATTTAATAGTGTAAAAACACTGAAATAATTACGAAAAAGACATTAACACCATGTTTTTTTATTGGTTAGACCTACAACGACAGAGCACAATAGTAGCGTCATGACTTACCGTTACTTCTTCAATCTAGAAATAGAAGTAAATCCAATTTTAGAAAATTTAAATTGCCTTATAATCCAACATAACATTAATGAAAAATTCCGTGCCATTTAGACACTCCTATTAGCTATTAATTGTTTGTTATTTATCTTATATATAGATAGCTTCTTTTCAATTAAAATTCCAAATGTCTGTTACTGTAATAAATTTCATCATCTAGCGTCAAATTAATTCATGACTGAGGACCATGACCGTGAAACTATACATGGCAGCACAAAATCCTCAAGTGGCGACCCCAGGTGAAAGAAATGTTAATTACTTGGATAATGTAGACAGAGTGCTTCGATAGTCATAAGATGTGTACAGAGAAGATTCCATTTTGTACAATTTCATAAATAATATTTATTTCATTCTTTGCGATTACGCTAACGATGCCACGTTTCGAAAAATACATGAGTGAAAGTTACTTCACAACAAAATATGTACCTATTCTGGCCATAAGTTCTGTTACAAATGAAAATGCATTTTAATGAACTAATATAATATTATTAAAATTTATACTCCTCGTGTATATTGTGTAATGTTGATGTATTGATATTTTAAATAAAGTTTTACTTAAATCATTTTCATTTTACTCACGCGCAGTTCTTTTAGACCCCCATTATTCACAAGATTTTACGCCTAGCCGTTTTTATCTGTTCAAATTGAAAGAATACTTAAGGGAAATGGGTACGAAGACGATAACGAGGTGATGGATGCCGTGGAGAGCTTTTTGCAGGACCAAGAACAAACTTTTTTAAAGGGATTGAAGCCTTTGAAAAGCGCTGGTTACGATGTGTAGGGAGAATCGGAGGCTATGTATAAAAATAAAATATTAAGTTAGCAATAGTCATTATATTCTATCTCATTCTTACTACTTTTTGTTCCTCCTCGTATAGCGCCACCTTTTGCTAAGAAGCTAAATAATTCAAATATGTCGCTTACGCCAGAGCAGAAAAATTATTATTATCTTTGAACTGTGGTGACATCTAGTGACAAGTAGAAATAGCAAACAATGGATATAATTACAAAAATGTTAGAAAGCATACGAAATGAACAAAACCGAACGGTGAGAAATATGTAATTGAAAATGTTAAACGTATCGGCAAAAAGTTAAATTAAAGGTATAAAAAATAGTATATTTTACGTGGCAACTTACAATACTTAAGTAGTACTACTTTTACAGTGGTAGAGCCACGAATCAGCTTTTGTTGTTGCATGAATGGGTCGGCTCGACCGGGGAAGTACCACGACCGCACAGAATAACGGCGTGAAGTAGAAGTCTAACAAACTTCTGCGTTCTCGTCTGGTCAGTGCAGGTATCCGGAGGCCGACACCACCCTAGTTACTCCTTAGTAGTTCTGTGACTCCTTGATAATACACGCCACACCAATCCATCACTGACGCAGGATGATGACCACGTTGTACCGTTCCGACCACTTGAGTAGCTTCTTTAGGACTGTGAGCGTACACTTTAACATTTTGGTTTATTGTTGTGTTCTCCAATCGTGACAATTTTTCATCAGTAAGGAGGATATTTGTCTTCTGTCGCGATACGCAGGTGAAAGGCACAGTCACCTGCGTATCGCGGCAGAAGGCATTTTGATCGATCCACTCTAATTGTAAAGACTGATTGAGGGCATGATAATATATCGACGGTAACAGTCTTGTTTTATGATAAGCGACAGAGTACTAGCGGAAATATTCAGATCTCTCGATAAGACTTATTGCTCCCTAATGGGGTTTCGACGAAATCTGGCTTTAACAGCATTAACAGCGTTTGTAGTTCTAACAACACGCGGTCTTTTCTGGTCTTCGACAGAGGAAGTATTGAGATATATGTTGACAGTACGATATACGAACATACAGATGATACCAAGTTTTTGAAGTGCCTGGAAAACGACGAACGTCTCCATACTCACTTCGTGCAAGGCGATCACTGCAATCTTATTTTCTTTAACACTCCAAGGCATATTTTAATTTGATAATAAATAATTAAAAAGTTTTAAAAAAAAGAAACGTTTTTATGTGACATTATTTATGGCCAGACTAGTTATTATTATGGAATTATAAAAAAATAGGTGGTCAAAGGAGAAACGTGCTCGTCGCGACCCCTGCCAGCATTTTTCAGATCTGCAATGCTACTCAGCTGCGAACCCATGCCAACATGGGTTAGGGTGTCTTCCCAACGCGACACACGCCAATTCGTTCGTGTTGGTGTGGAATGCAGCGAGCAAAGCGGCGATGGGGACCGCCAACCATCACGCACAACCCGACCCGGCAGAAGTTGGAGACCAGAGTGCAAAGTTGCCACGTGAAATGTTAGAGGAGGCATGAAAGATTAGACGAATGAGCGGATTGAAATAATGAATAAACGAGAATTAGATGTCGTATGTTATTCGGGGAGAAATTGAAAGAGCAGTGGCACCGAGGAACTCTCTGGAAGGATATTAGCTTTATGGTCCGGAGAGCGAGTGTGACTGCCAGGGGGTGGAGGTGTTATGAATTGAAACTGTGAACTCAAGACTTCTCTGGATTCTCTTTGAGTTAGGACTGCCGAAGGTATTGTATATGCTCCGGTATAAGCTACCGGAGCATATACAATCTCCGGTACCGTCATCCAAAAGTTAGCTTGAGGAGTTTTGGTAGAATGTTAGAGAAGTTCTAGATTTAGTTAGAGCAAACAAGACTTATATAATTACATACATAAGTGTTGTATGTGGTAATTTAAATAGATGGTTTGGTACCGTTTGACTAGCATATTAGACGGTGCTTGGAAAGTTTGGTGATAAAAGGCTTAATACGATGCTGGCAAGCTAATAGTGGCCGAAAAGCTTGACATCATCGATGGCAGAAAAGAAAATGGCAGAGCTTTAGTGATAAAATGGTTAGTGCAGGGGAAGAAGTGCGTGGAACAGTAAAAACAGGTAGCAAGTAGTAAAAGAAGAGATGCATGACGGAATGATGAAGTGAAAGAAGATGTAAAGAAGAAGAAGAAGGCGTGATTGGATTACTTGGCCACACCAAGTGACAATAATAGTAAGTATAAATTGTATTTAGTGAGGTTTAAGTCTAATATAAGGAACTAAAAATAATAAAATTAATGTAATTATTAGATCCTTACATATGAAATTAGCGCTTATAAAATTTCATTAAGCTGGTATATTTGAGTTTTGAAAACAATATGTTTTTTCCTCATTATATTTTTCATTGGCGTCGCTTATTACCGCACGATGAAAATCAGGAAATATCGATATACTTGTATTTACGAGTACAAGTTCTATCGTGCACCACTGCTGCAAAACAGCTCGAAGGATTAATGATGTATACGACGCTGTTGTCGCAAACGAAAGCACAGTACGTTTTTGATTTCGACGTTTTCGTTCAGAAAATTTCGACATTCAGAACCGACCACTAAGTTAGATGATTACAATTGTAATGTCCGAGTCATCCACCGTTTTCCCCGGACCATGCCCGTATAGATTACCTTTTTTTCAGAATTTGGACAATTTCTTACAAGGAAAACAATTCAACTCCGATTCGGCAGTCTAAATCGTCTTCAAAGAGTTTATTGTTCTCGCTCCTTTAGTTTTTTCCTTGATAACTTAATAACCTATGAGATAGCAAAAATGCATAGATAACAACGGTGCATTGTAAGATAACAACGGTGTGCGTAACAACTTTGGTTAATTTAAAATATTTTACAAAAAAAAAATGACATTGTATTCCTCCTAATATTTACGTGAATATTTTTTAGTGATTATTACATACAACTTTTCAATATGACTATACTACACAGATTTTTATTACTAATTTTTTTAATTAAATGCCCTTGCGCTTCAGCACTACCTAACACTATATAATTACATACATAACTGTATTTTCTATAAGGAAACAAATGCCTTGCTTGCAACCATAGGAACGTTAGGGATCTTTATTATTTTCCGTTTCCATTATAATATTATTTTCTTTAATGTTTGACGCACTAAATGTAAGTATGATTATGTTGTCAATAATAACAAATACATTATATATTCGTATATATTCAATATAGAATACATACGTATTTGCAGAGAGTTTTTATTTTGTGGGTTAGGAAAGGCACAGTTCTTCTGTAATGGAAAAGAATTCTGCAAACTATTATGCTGTTTGGGTTCCGAACTGTATATGTTTTCTAAAATAAAAAAATTAGAGGTTAAGTTTACAGAGAAATGAACACAGAGGTACCAGAAGTTATCAAAGTTTAGATACCTAATTTAGATTCGTCTGCACCTCCATCTAACATAATTTGTTGATCTAGTTTGCAAATCACTTTTTTAATATTGAAATTTATAAAAATTTCATTAAGCTGGTATATTTGAGTTTTGAAAACAATATGTTTTTCCTCATTATATTTTTCATTGGCGTCGCTTATTACCGCACGATGAAAATCAGGAAATATCGATATACTTGTATTTACGAGTACAAGTTCTATCGTGCACCACTGCTGCAAAACAGCTCGAAGGATTAATGATGTATACGACGCTGTTGTCGCAAAAGAAAGCACGGTACGTTTTTGATTTCGACGTTTTCGTTCAGAAAATTTCGACATTCAGAACCGACCACTAAGTTAGACGATTACAATTGTAATGTCCGAGTCATCCACCGTTTTCCCCGGACCATGCCCGTATAGATTACCTTTTTTCGGAATTTGGACAATTTCTTACAAGGAAAACAATTCAACTCCGATGCGGCAGTCTAAATCGTCTTCAAAGAGTTTATTGTTCTCGCTGCTTTAGTTTTTTCCTTGATAACTTAATAACCTATGAGATAGCAAAAATGCATAGATAACAACGGTGCATTGTAAGATAACAACGGTGTGCGTAACAACTTTGGTTAATTTAAAATATTTTACAAAAAAAAATTGACATTGTATTCCTCCTAATATTTACGTGAATATTTTTTTAGTGATTATTACATACAACTTTTCAATATGACTATACTACACAGATTTTTATTACTAATTTTTTTAATTAAATGCCCTTGCGCTTCAGCACTACCTAACACTATATAATTACATACATAACTGTATTTTCTATAAGGAAACAAATGCCTTGCTTGCAACCATAGGAACGTTAGGGATCTTTATTATTTTCCGTTTCCATTATAATATTATTTTCTTTAATGTTTGACGCACTAAATGTAAGTATGATTATGTTGTCAATAATAACAAATACATTATATATTCGTATATATTCAATATAGAATACATACGTATTTGCAGAGAGTTTTTATTTTGTGGGTTAGGAAAGGCACAGTTCTTCTGTAATGAAAAGAATTCTGCAAACTATTATGCTGTTTGGGTTCCGAACTGTATATGTTTTCTAAAATAAAAAAATTAGAGGTTAAGTTTACAGAGAAATGAACACAGAGGTACCAGAAGTTATCAAAGTTTAGATACCTAATTTAGATTGTAGATCTAGTTTGCAAATCACTTTTTTAATATTGAAATTTATAATATTTTACACTACTAGCAAGGTAAGGAAGGATATCATTGATGCAGCAATGCTTCATTGTTATTTTTTACGATATTATTATATAAGAAATTATAAATAAATAAATATCTTCACGCAATTCCCAATACAGGGGTAGACAGAGGTCTAGTCTAGACAATCAAGTCCCTTTGACCCACCTTCCACCGAAGATATTCTCGGGACAACGTGACAGGTGGTGAGCCCGTCGCGGTTTTTATGTCCAAGCCAAAGATGTAATTCGTACATAAGTTTTTCAAAAACTTATTGCTACGAGCCTGCTACCTGGGGATCGAACTCGGGTCTCTCGACTCGAAATTCCGACCACCCACCCACTCAGTTATCGTGACTTTTTTATATAAGAAATTAAAATATTTTATTGACCATTTATCGTATTATTTACTGACATTTATTTGCACGTGTAAATTATAAATGTACTGTGTTATTAAAATAAGAAATAAAAAAATTCAACTGAAATGTGCGGATAGTTTTGCCCAATAGTTTGGCAAATTGCATACAAGATGGCGGCGATGTCGTAACGCACGGTCCCTTGCCAAAATAATTGAGTTTCCATAGCGTTAATGCTGGTGTAAAGAAAGTATAGATTCTCCGTGTTTACACCGTGTTTATTAATGTAATAATGCCCGTTCTCGGGACAACGTGACAGGTGGTGAGCCCGTCGCGGTTTTTATGTCCAAGCCAAAGATGTAATTCGTACATAAGTTTTTCAAAAACTTATTGCTACGAGCCTGCCACCTGGGGATCGAACTCGGGTCTCTCGACTCGAAATTCCGACCACCCAACCACTCAGCTATCGTGACTTTTTATATAAGAAATTAAAATATTTTATTGACCATTTATCGTATTATTTACTGACATTTATTTGCACGTGTAAATTATAAATGTACTGTGTTATTAAAATAAGAAATAAAAAATTCAACTGAAATGTGCGGATAGTTTTGCCCAATAGTTTGGCAAATTGCATACAAGATGGCGGCGATGTCGTAACGCACGGTCCCTTGCCAAAATAATTGAGTTTCCATAGCGTTAATGCTGGTGTAAAGAAAGTATAGATTCTCCGTGTTTACACCGTGTTTATTAATGTAATAATGCCCGTTCTCGGGACAACGTGACAGGTGGTGAGCCCGTCGCGGTTTTTATGTCCAAGCCAAAGATGTAATTCGTACATAAGTTTTTCAAAAACTTATTGCTACGAGCCTGCCACCTGGGGATCGAACTCGGGTCTCTCGACTCGAAATTCCGACCACCCAACCACTCAGCTATCGTGACTTTTTTTATATAAGAAATTAAAATATTTTATTTACCATTTATCGTATTATTTACTGACATTTATTTGCACGTGTAAATTATAAATGTACTGTGTTATTAAAATAAGAAATAAAAAAATTCAACTGAAATGTGCGGATAGTTTGGCCCAATAGTTTGGCAAATTGCATACAAGATGGCGGCGATGTCGTAACGCACGGTCCCTTGCCAAAATAATTAAGTTTCCATAGCGTTAATGCTGGTGTAAAGAAAGTATAGGTTCTCCGTGTTTACACCGTGTTTATTAATGTAATAATGCCCGTTAATATGCATTGACATTCGGAATAACACGTCTAAGTATTGATATTGATTGCACCTGTAGTAATATTTTTAAAAATTAAATGAATGCATGGGTGCATATACAGGTAATACAAGACAATATATAATGTCCAGAAAAGTAAGTGATTCAGTGTGTGGATTTTTAGCTAAAATATATAGCGAGCGTGAAGTGAAAATCGTTTCGATTTGCGTTAATACTATAGCTATCTCTTGGTAAATGAGGCCAGCTCGCCAGGACTGGCGAGGCCTCTGGGGACTGGGGGCCGTTGTTTGTGTTTGATACCATGAGGGGTTGTGCCATAGTTGCCACGTCTGGCGAGCTGGCCTATTTTTTTTGAGCCTGGCTTATTTTTTTTTGTTATTAGGCAAGAAGATGCTACTGCCCATCTCCTAACATTTATAACTCCCTCTATCGATTTTTACGATACCCACGGTATGAAACGGAATGGCAGATTTTCTTGTGCCACCGCCATACGGAAAGTCCAAGTCCACGTTTTGATAAAACCCATTGGTACGTGCCTTATGGATTGTACTCGGGTCTTATGACCCGAATTTCGATCACCCAACCCCTCGGCTATCATGACTTTGTAAGTGGAGTGACGACTTGCAAAATGTTGTGGGAAGTCGATGGATGCTGGTAGCTGAGGACCGACCGTTTGAAAAAAACTTTGGGGGAAACCTGTGCTAGCCGCGGACTCTCGTTCGCTTTAAAGAAGAAGATTTTCTTTTAAACAGAAGAAATAAAATAAACGGTTCTTGTTTAATAAATTCAACAATGCAGTATGTGAAATCTGAAGTATGCAATAGACAACTCTAGTCGTATTTAATATCGGATAAACACTATAACACGCATTTGAGCGCCGCAAGTGTCTGTGAATGATAATTCAACTGCATAACAGGAATTGCCATTGCACATTGTATAATATAATATACCTTTTTCTTGGTGACGACAAGATCGTCTTTTAGTTTCTTTACATAGTAATTGTATGATTGGCAATTTAATTTAACTGGCAGATTGTTTAACGCAAATGCGGAACACTAATCGCAAATGTGTACATTATAAAAAACAAATGTCAAAGCCTCTTAGATTTTACACATTAAGTACATCAATAATGTCTTGGATTCATTTTATGTGCTTTTCGATGACTTCTTCTTTAGTCCTAGGTGATGGTTTTCTGCTGTTGTACCGTCCCCGCGATGTCAGCAGTGATTGTGCCTTCTCGCGATACCTTCGGTATGATCTCTCCTTCGGTATGGGCATGTCCGACACAATTACTTTCGTAGGTTTCATCAATTTTATTTCGAAGTGTATATTAACATTATTTTTATCCTATACTAGCTCTTTCTGCCGACTTCGGGTGCGTGGAGTTAGTACAGTAGCAAATTTAAATATGATAATTAAACCTTTGATTGATACCGCTGATTATTGTTGATGATTTAACGTTTGCCTGTCTAGAGCTTGATTCTCGAGTAAGCTACAAAAAGATAGCAGCAAGCATAAGGACAATCAGTAATAGTAAGGGTCTGTCATTAACACACGAAAGTAAATTTCACTTCCTGGTGTTTAATTACTATTCTGAATCATCATCATCCCAGCTCCCAGACCTTACCAGACTTATTACCAGATATGTCCCATATCTGGTAATAAGTTGGGAGCTGGGAGCGTATGTTTGTGCAATTCAGATAGTTGTCTTACTTACTACTTATTTACATTTTCCTACACCAAACATGGAAAACAAATTCGATCAAAAGGGTTACAGAAGAAAGCTCATAGCACTTTATCAAAACTTGTGTACAGTTTGTGTTTTTGTCTTTTAACTTATTGATATTGAGATTAAGATGAAGGTTGGCTCACCTTCAAAAATAATTATATTTAGCACAATTAAAACACTAAACGAAGGGAGATTTCATTGTCTAGTCAATAAGTTTTTAACATTACCTGGGCCGGCAAATTCACTATGGGCCTCCCAAAGTTTGTGGCATTAATGGAGTTGTGGAGTTTATAAAATTTACGGCCGATGGTGTCGACCATTTGAATATCTATATGTATACATCTATAGACATATCTATATGTAGATAATTATTCATAAATAAAATATATATATAAAAATATCTTCACGCAATTCCCAATGCAGGAGTAGACAGAGGTCAAGTCTAGACAATCAAGTCCGAAGTCCAATTCCAGTCCAATTAACACCTTCTACCGAAGATATTTTCGGGACAACGTGACAGGTGGTGAGCCAGTCGCCGTCTTTATGTCCAAGCTAACGATGAAATTCGTACATAAGTTTTTGAAAAACTCATTGGTACTGCCACCTGGGGATCGAACTCAGGTCTTTCGACTCGAAATTCCGACCACCTAACAACTCGGCTATCGTGACATAATTATTCATCTTATATGTAATAAAATTGTAAGAATTGTCTGTACATTGATGGGTCAGTGCCAACTGGACTATCTGGATATACTACGGGGAGTGCTCCGAATTGTTCGGATTAATCCCAGCCGCTGAATTTCACCATCGTACGTTACGGCATAGTCAAAAATTCCATCACCACCACCTTAATGCTTGGCATTCCACCACAGTGCGTTTTTCGCGGAATTTTCTGTCTTTATTAACGATATATTTCGTACATAAGTTTTTGAAAAACCCATTGCTACGAGCCTGCCTTCGAACCTGGGGATCGAACTCGACCCGAGTTTGATCCTTGACTCGTGATTCCGACCACCCAATCACTCGGCTATCGTGACTATTTAAATTATTGTTATATTAATTATTATTATTATTATAATATACACGTATTATTAAAGGTATTTCGCACCATGACGGAGTTCGATTACGAATGCGAAGTGGAAGTGACGACGAACATTTCGGGTGTTCCCATGCTCGTGGTGATCCGCTTCCCGAACAGCATCGGCACCAACTGCGAGATGAATCACAACGCATTCACACTTCTGAGGAAGAGGAACTGCCTGCGGCTGTGCGACGTCGCCGGCGATCAGGATGTGACGTCCACATATTATATAATCTCTCTGCGAGACAGGTTAAGGTTTCGTTTCATCAGTAACAGCAGCATCAATTCGGATATGAACGTTAGTTTAGTTTGTTTGAAGTTTAATTTCCTTAGATGTCGCACACTGAGACAACACTTTTAATTCGTTTCATTATGAGTTTTAGAAAAATCAAACTAAAGGGAAATATTTAGTCTGTAATTACTTAGTAACACAGTATACAGCAAAATGATAACTAATTGCTGACTAAACTACGATTACCATATTATAGCCTAGTTAGTAACACTGCTTCAAAGCTAAATCAATGTTAACAAAGCTAAACACGCCTTTTGTATGATGAATAGCAAATTTATACTCTTGTGTTTATATAAATTAATAATCATGTATGTAAATATTAACCTTTATAAGTATTCGTATGCCGTACCGTTGGTTTTGACACTAAGAGACAATAAGATCACCACGTGAAACGTGGGTTGTAAGTACTAAGGAGGCCCACGCACCCCCCTCCCCCAATTTGGGGAGGGGGCACTCTAAGGCCGGCAACGCATCTGCTATGCATCTGGTGAGCGTGAGTGGATTTCTTCTGCTATAGCAGGTATCGGGCTTCGAGGCAAGCCTCATTACCCGGACATCTTCTCAGGGGACTGCTGCTCCCCGGTCCTGGGTTCCCTTTTTATGCGATATATATGTGGAGATGTTGCGTATTTTACGCCTTACGTCGGGTCTTTCACTCTTCCCCGTCCTCCCCCTCAACGAGGTCGGGTGGTGGCTGCAACCATTTCCTTGGGAGAGGTCGCCGCTCTGGTGGTCGAGCGTGCTGCGGCAGGAGGTCCGATAAGGACGCCAGGTCGCGCAGGTGTTCATGTGGTCCATTATCAGTGCGGTCATACATTTTCCGCGCCAAATGGACCACAAAATCGTGGATGGACTCGATTCTTAGATCTCTGGCGATGACGTCATTCCGGACGTAACGACCAGTTCCCACAATCACTGTTAGGGAAATGTTTTGCTGAACCTGCAATCTTTTCCGCTGTGCGGAGATGTGAACGCGTACCACGCTGGTGCAGCATATGTGATTCGCGAGCGGATGTAGGTCTTGTAGATCCCTACCTTGGTCTTCGTTGGCAGGATGGATGCCAGAACCGGACGGAGGACCGCCCTCGCAGCTCTTGCGCGCTGTATTACGTATGAGACCTGAGGGGCATACGTAGAGAGCGGTCAATCTGGCATCCAAGGTAGGTGATAGTCTTCTTCCACTCTACATCCTGGCCTCGGAGCTTGAGTGGTGGTGGTACACTCGAGTGGTGGTGGTACACACCCTGTCTGTTGACGATAATGGCGCATGTCTCGCCAACGTTCACGGCCATGCGCCATTTGTCCAGCCATTCAGGCAACAGTTTCAGCAGACACTGCATCTGCATCACCTGGCTGCAATGTCTGCCCGACGGGACGACGTAAAATACGCGCTGTCGTCTGCGTAGAGGGCGAGCATGACATCTTGTTCCCATTCTTGGATGCGTCCTTCAAGTGTGGGGATGTCGTTGGTGTAAACTGCGTACAGGTGCGGAGAAAGACAGCTGCCTTGTGGCACTCCTGCCTCTATTCTTCGTGCTGCCGACTCGATCCTCTCGACGCTAACACAGAAGCTCCGTCCCTCCAGAAATGACGCCACTAGTCGTATGAGCGCTGGCGGCGTCTTGGTGTTCTCGATCAGCTTGTAGAT